>CM057457.1:124107500-126507500 GCA_016271365.2 Neoceratodus forsteri
AACACAAAAAAAAACCCAAGCTAAGCTATTTAGCACTGCCCCCAAACTCAGAGCCTGTAAGGAACCCCTCCTAGTCCATCACTCTGGGGGGTCTCTCATCGACTGTGTCACATCCTTCAAATACCTGGGAGTTCTCCTTGATAAATCCCTTGATTTCAGTCTGCACATCCAGTCAACCTGTAAAGGAACAAATGCCAAACTTGGAATCGCCTATAAGACTTGTCACCTGCTAACACCATCCTCCAAACTGGCAATTGCCAAGGGTATTCTGCTTCCAGCTGACACATGGTGTCTCCACTTTGCTAATGCCCATAAGACTGCTCTCCATAAATGGGATATTGCATATAACAACATATTTAGTATGCCTCCTCTTCCCATTGCCTCAAGCACCACTGCACACTGTATGGTGACCTAGGCTGGCTCTCCTCAACTGCCTACTGACTATACTCCCTAGGGACCCTCACAGACTCTGTAATCCATAGCAAACCCCTCCTCCCTTGCAGCTCTACTTGTACTACAGACACCTGCCCATGGACTACACTCAGCAAACAAATTTTACTTACTGCACTCAGGTGTCTTACTCAAAAGGCTGCTCTGGAGCATTTCCTGCACCGCCAGCAACTGGAACTCCTGCCACCTGCCCTGAGGCAGGCTAACTCCACCCAATCTTCAAAAGAACTATATCACCACCTATCCCAGGACCATTGCAGATGCTTTGATCCCACTTAACAATGCCTCACAGCTAACCACCCTATTTCGCCCAAGACACTGCTGCACTTCTAAACAAGCCATACTATAAAATGTCTTTAAAGCTGTCACTTAGCCCAGTTTCAGTTGTTATTTGCATGTACTAATGTCACTTTTGTCATCACTGCATAGCTATATGTATTATCTCGAGTGCTGTCTGACTTGGTCTGTATTCTAACCTACCTGTACTATATATTATGTACCTGTACTATATACTATGTATTGTATAATCTCATCTCATTTTATGTATGTATTCTCCTGGGTGGTACCTGAAAATAGTCAACTTTGCTAAGCGCACCTAACCCGGTTAACAAAACTAAATAAATAAATTAGATACATTCGTAATACATTTGTAAGGAACAAAGAAATACCATGTGAAGTTCATGAGCAATGTGACATACCAGTAAAGAATAAATGACAACAGTATTGCTTGACATTAAATAATATCACAATAAATATCTATACATTATTTTATTTGTTTAACCAGGTATAGCACACTAAGCTGAAAGCTTTTTACAGGAGCGACCTGGGAGCACAAGGAGGTTAAGTGACTTGCTCAGGGTCACACAGTATTCAAGTGGAAGCTGTGGATTCAAACCCAGGTCTGGTCTGCTGGATGTCACTAGATTTGCAGCTCAGAGCCCTAGACCACTGCGCTTATACTGCCTCTAGCATAGAGAGATTGGCAGGATCTTAAAAGGATCCATCCAAGATCTGCCAGACACTGTTTTCAAAAGGAAAACCCATCCAAATTTAGATCAGCTATTAGGTAGTCTAACTACAACTGAATTTTGCATTAAAGAAAAGAAGTAATTGCTACAAAAATTTTGCAGATCGCATTTGCAGCAATTTTGTTACCATAAATCATGACATTTTGTTGCAAACTGATGCATCATTTGAAAATAGTAACATTTGCTGCTCAGATCCAATCAGGTGGGTAAAGACAGAAGTACAGTATGCATTTCATCTGCATCCAATTCTTTTGAAACTCCCCCAATCATATCCATGTATTAAGTGCAAGTATCAGAGGCAAGCCAATTATATAATTCATGTTTGTGGGAAGGTGAATGATGGTGGGACACTGGAAACAAAGTAATCTCAAAATATGGCAATGACTTGATGTAGAATTGTTTTGTGCTGAATACGTAACAGAAAGACATGGTTTTTTGTTTGTTTTTTAGGGATTACCTGGCCATTTCCCCAGTTTCTTCACTGTAGGTACATGAAACATCATCTTGCTTTTTTTTGGGGGGTATATTGGATGGCTGGAGCTTTTCTTTCCTTAGCATATTTGCTCCCACTCCATCTCTCAGTAAATTTATTTTATTTATTCACAATAAGTATCACTTTAAATATTTTCATTTTATTCCATTTTTACTTTTTATACTGGAGAGCAAGATGAGCTACATAGCCCTTTTCACAAGTGGCCAGTTGTACAGATGAAAGGTACAGGGTACAGAGCAGACAACATGACAATAAACACAGGGTATAAGTGGATAAGGGACAGTTTAGGACATAGAGAAACAGTTGCAGTGTGACTTGTCAGACATGAGTCTACATCTATAACTCTGTGCATTGGGAGTCAGTCATTCACCTGTCTACACGGTGTTGCCGGTCTCATGCATGCTTAAATGCATTCACCATCTTTGCTGTAACCACGTCTGGGTGCAGGCTGTTCCATTTGTCTATTACCCTTCCATAAAAGAGTACTTCCTGATATTGCCTCTGAGCCTGCCCCTCTTGTCGCCTCTCCATTTGTATGGAAGAGGTTATCTACCTGAACAGTGTTTATACCCTTGATAAATTTGAATGGGTCTATCATATCCCCTCTGTCCCTTCTCTGTTCCAGGGAGTACAAGTTTAAGTCTTGGAGCCTAGACTGATATGGCTTGTGATGGATGCCCTGCATCAACTTTGTGGCCCTTCTCTGAATTGATTCCAAGTGCTCTATGTCTTTCTTCAGGTGGGGCCTCCAGAACTGGACGCAGTACTCCAGGTGTGGCCTCACCAGGGATCTATAGAGTGGAATGATCACTTCTTGTTTCCTGCTAGTTATTCCCCTGCCTATGCATCTGAGGTTACTGCATGCTTTTCATGCTGCTTTTTCACATTGATTCCCTACTTTAGGACTTTTGATATGATTACACCTAAGTCCCGTTCAGTCCTGGTCTCTTCAAGTTGATACCCATCTAGGAAGTATCGAGTTCTTGGGTTCTGTTTTTCCAGGTGCATCACTTTGCATTTTTTTAGCATTTAATCTAAGTTGCCAGTCATCGGACCACTGTTCAAGTTTCTTGAGAGCCTCCTTTATACTGGAGGCTTCCTTCTCATTGTCCACCCTATTACATAGTTTTGTATCATCTGTGAACAGGCAGACTTTACCCTCAAGACCATCAGCAATGTCACTGATGAATATGTTGAAGAGGACTGGACCCAGCACTGATCCTTGAGGGACTCCGCTGGTCATAAAACACTCTTTGGACATGATGCCATTTACTGTGACTTTCAGGGTTCTGTCCTGCAGCCAGTGTGCTACCCAGCTTACTATCTTATGACTGACACCTTTGTTTTTGAGTTTTTTGATCAGCCACCTGTGTGGGATGGTGTCAAAGGCCTTGCTGAAGTCCAGGTACACCATGTTCACTGCCCCCCCGGTCCACTGCTTTGGTCACCCAGTCAAAGAATTTGATCAGGCTATTCTAACATGATCTACCTGCGGTAAATCCATGTTTGATCACTAGGCATTAATAACAAACATCACATGATCACTGTGAGGGTGTTGGTGAGTTTCTGGGCTCATAGTAAGGGGTGAGCATCACTAGCTCATTTGGAAGTGCTGGTGAGCATAACATGACTAGTGAGAGCTCACAATAGTGCACACAATCTTGCAAACACTGCAGCAAAGTTCACAGTAAGATAGCTATATTTATTGCTGAATGTGGATGAAGAAGTTCTGACTGTTTCATAACACCTATGCACGCGTATATAAACACACACACACACACACACACACACAGTCCTAAAATACCTTCAAACCATGGGAAATTGCAGCAACCAATGACAGCAAGAGACAGGAATGGGATTAAGGTTTAGGAGATTTCTGAGGTAGAACTCTTTGCATGTAATTTCTTTTCTGCCTGTGGTAACAGATAACATATTTAATTAAGTAATTATTGACAGTTAGTTGTTTTAGTTCTAGCCACTGACTAGCAGGAGGTTTTCTCTACAATGTCAATCTCTGAATGCAATTACAAAAATGAATTAGTTTAATTCATTTTATGTTGCTTGCACACATGTGCAGAAACATAGTGCCATCATCGGAGATTCCCGGAGGTGTGTCACCTCCTCCTCCAATTCAGTCAGTGTCTTGGCAAGTATGACCCTGTAAGCCAATGCATTCTGGAGCTGTGTATGACATGCTCCAAAATCTAGTGGCATACAGTCCAAAGTGAGTGTTATGCTTCAGTGAGCACTGATAAGATATCTGCTGTCTCCACGCTAGGCCCCCACGCAGGCGTGCATGCCCCGCTCCCCGCGACGCAATGTATAGCCGACAGGGTGCCCAATCCCCAATGGCTGAGCTGCATTCCCCCCAGTAGTAGTAGCCACGCTGGGGAGCCCACCCCAGCATGGCAGCGGTCCTTGGCCGATGGGGTGCCCAACTCTCGTCGGCTGAATGCCCCCACCGGTGCCACGCTGGGAGCCCACCCCAGCGTGGCAACAAATGCCATGGCCGACGGGGTGCCTAATCCCCTGTCAGCTGAACGCCCCTAACATCCTTTGTGCCACACTGGGAGCCCACCCCAGCGTGGCAAACATCCCACGCACATCTTTATAAAAAAACCTGTAAAACAAAACTGTCCCGCGGCGCGCCTCCCAACCCCCTCCACAACCTGCACCCACCCATCGCGCACTCCAGCTTTCCCACACCCTCACCCCATACTTACTCCCGGACCTCGTCGCGACGATCTTCGGTGGACCGGAACACGTCTTCACTCTTCAAAGCCGACCGCCGAACTGGAGGAAATGCTGGTAAGGCCGTATAATGTGGCTAGATAGGGGGTTTCAACTTTGTTGCATCTTCAGGTATTTTTGGTTTGGTCACCATAGATGTCACTGTCATGGCGCTGGGTCGTCAGGATGATTTCAGTCATCAAGAAATCACCCTTTGGGGCCTGAATAATGCCATGACAGTGACATCATTCATGGAGAAGGGTCCAAAACCCCATGTTGAAAATTTGGCACCAAAATTCCAAAATGACTGTTTTACTTGAGCTATGCTATGCAATTCCTACGCAGAGGCCTGTAAGTTTTTGTGAAATTTTAATATTTTTACTCAGATTTTCAACATTGCCATTTTACCACACCTTCTTATGAGTAGTACAGCTGTCATTTTCACATCTCACCCAAAATGTGTTTCTGCCCATGAAGCGCACAATGGCGCAGTCGGTGTGCGTAAATCAATGTACAGGACAAATTAAGAAAATCACAGTGACACTGTTCATGAGCAGAGGTCTTAAAATGGCTATGTTGAAAATTTGGTGAAAAATTCTAAAATGACTGTTTTGGACGTGCATTGCGCAGTTCTTGCCTTCGTAAGGTCACAATTTTCATTATTTTCACTCCAGATTTCCAACATTGCCATTTTATCACACCTTCTTATGAGCAGTACAGCTGCCATTTTTCACATCTCACCCAAAACATGTTTCTGCCATGTAGCACACAATGGCGCAGTCGTGTGCGAGATCAATGTACGGACAAATTAAGAAAATCACAGTGACACTGTTCATGAGCTCAGGTGTTAAAATGGCTATGATTGAAAATTTGGTGAAAAATTCAAAAATGACTGTTTTATGGGCGTCGTTGTACAGTTCCTATGCGTTCGTAAATTCAGAATTTTCAATATTTTGACTCCAGATTTCCAACATTGCAATTTTTCCACACCTTCTTATAAATAGTACAGCTGTCATTTTCACATCTCACCCAAAACGTGTTTCCGCCCATGTAGTGCACAATGGCACAGTCGGTGTGCGAAATCAATGTACGGGATAAATTAAGAAAATCACAGTGACACTGTTCATGAGCAAAGGTCTTAAAATGACTATGTTGAAAATTTAGTGAAAAAATTCCCTTCAGATGTTTTGCAATATTACTAATGAAGACATTGAACAGAACTGGCCCCAGGACCGATCCTGCAGCACCACTGGTCGCCCCTCTCCCTAGACTGCATACCATTTACCACCACTCTCTGCCTCCTGTCTGTTAGCCAGTTTCTAACCCAGTTTACCATCCTTTCCCCATGCCCAGCCTACCCAGCTAGTTTATCAGCCTCCTATATGGGATGGTGTCAAAGGCTTTGCTGAAATCAAGGTAAGCGTTGTCCACTGCCCCGCCCTGATTCACTTCCTTTGTCACCCAGTCAAATAAATCAACCAGATTTATCTGACATGATGTCCCCACTGTGAATCCATGTTGTCTATGGTCCTGGGCTCCGATGGCTTCTAGATGCCCCACTATCCTTTCTTTAAGCAATGTCTCCATGATCTTCCCCACTACTGAGGTGAGGCTGAATGGCCTATTGTTCCCTGCCTCCTCCCTGCTGCCGGACTTGTGTAGAGGGACCACATGTGCCCTCCTCCAATTCACTCATGTTGAATGACTCAGTGAACATGGCTGCCAGAGGTACTGCTATCTCCTTCGCAGTTCTGTTAATATCCTTGGGCGTATGCCATCTGGTTCCATCGCTTTGTCCACCTTCAATTTAGTGAGCTCCTGCAGGACTCTTTTGTCCACCTCTTCACCCCCTTGGCAACTGCTGTACTGCTGTGCCCTTGCCCTTCCCACTCTTCTGTGAATACTGAATGGAAAGACACAGTGGATGTCTTGGGAGGAAGGCATGAAACTGTCACTTCTAAATACCTAAACAGCACATACAAGCAAGCAACATTCGGCATTGACAAATGCTTGTTTGTATTGTTTAATGAGTTAATTATCTTCCTTCTATAAGGACTTTGACTATGCCAAAATATTGTTTCCTTTTTTGCAGCTATAACATAGAGAATAAAGGATGGGGTGGTGTGTGTAATGAGGTTTTACGCACGCCCGAGGTGTGGGATGTTATATAAACCCCCAAGGGCAAAGGCCAAGAGGGTTATAAAAAGCATCCCACACCAAGGACGTATGTAAAATTGAGTTTTACACACATCCCCATCTTTTATTTTATATAATTACTGGTGTGCGGTTTTTTTTTATTGTTTCATTTTTTATTTTCATACTTGTTGGCTAGATGAGTTAAAAGCCCATTTTCACAAGTGACAAGTTACATTTAACATTCAATAAACAGGGACGTACATCATCAATCAGTACAATAAATAGCAGCATTTACTAACCAATAACAGCATCAAAAATACAAAACAGATAGTTCAACATAATACAAATATTCAAGTATCCATTTACATTTGTTTAAAACATGAACACTTACTGATCAAGTTAATCCACTTTAAAGTATTCACTTTAAAGAATTCACTGTTCTACAGTTTACAATCTCTCTTGGTATCTTATTAAAAAAAGTTGAAGCCCCGTAAGACACATATCTCTAGCCTATCGTTTTTGGTTTTTTTTTATAAAAGGCGACCTTTAACAGTCCCAGGGCTAAGGACCTTGTCATTTTTTCACCACTCAATCTAACAAATAAAGATTGAATGGATAATGGAAGTAAACCTTCCAAACTTTCAAATACAAAAGTAGATAGTTTAAAATTAATTCTGTCCTGAAATGACGGACATTCTGCTTTTGTTAACAGTTCACAATTATGTGTTCTTTGAGTTAGGCCAGTCATAAACCTCAAAATTGAATGATATGTTAATTGTAGTCACCACAGTAATTATATAAAATGAAGGAAAAAAGCAAAGATCAGTGTTGAGGCAGTCGTGGACCGGTCAGGATTCAGCATGGTCCACAGTCTGCCAAGATTTTACATTTCTTTATTGTTTTACCGTTGCAGAGTGGATCTTTACATATCTGAATTAGTTCTTGGGTTTTTTTTCAGTTTTTACTTACTGCCAAGTGCCGGTTGTACCATCCATGTCTGTCTAGCAAGAGAGAGAGAGGGCACATGTGCAGAGCAGAGAAACCCGGTGCGTGTTTGCCATTATAATCAGCTGGTTATAATGGCAAATTATAACAGAGTTTCCTATGGAGAAAAGCACACACCAGTAATTATTGTTATAATTATTTTATTTATTGATAGAATCGAATTACAATCCTTTGAGTCATAGACTCCTTTGCAAAGGCTCCACGTCAGTAAAGAGAAAAGAAAATACACAATGCATCACTTGTAAAGTACAAAACTTAAACATTCGGTACAGTATACAATGTGGGTTACATCAGCAGGATCTTAAAGAAGGTCCGGGTCAATGTTATGTACCTATGACAGTATTCCGTTATGGAGGGTCTTAAAATAGGCCCAGAGTTGTAATTTATTTACAGTGAGATTGGGAGCCTAAACATGGGAAAAGAGAAGAAAGGTCCCTAAGACAGGGGGCTACCTCTTGCACTAGAGCAGGACCCTGCTTGTAATGTTTTTTTTTGTGTGCCAGTAAGGGAGGTGAAGACCCGGAAGGGTGGGGAGTTATATACAGGCACAGGTTGCAGAGTTAAGGAGAAGGGTCTTGAGACCAACTTTAAATTGGCTCAGGCTAAATGTAAGGGAGATTGTGGACGGTAGGTTGTTTAGCCACAAAAGGGCACGATAACGGAAGGACCGTTGACCAAGGGGGGTTCTACTATGTTAATGTTAACTATATTGCCATGGACATTATGCATGTACCAATGTTCAATGTTAAATAGACTGAAACTTCAATAAATTATGAGAAAAAGGCTTAAGGAGGTTACATGCAGAGGAAGAGAGGAGACTGAACACAGAAGATAATTGATTTGCTCAGGGTCACGCAATGAGTAAGTGGCAATGACAAGATTCAAACTTTGATCTCCAAGTTCACAGCTGTCTGCTCTAACCACTACATCTAAATGCCTTCCAAAGTAATTCCAGCTGTTTGGAAACCTAGCTGCTGTGCTTTAAGACAATTACACTCATCTACGCATCCATTCTTTATTCTCTTTAAGGGGGAATGGGGCTGGTCCCAATGTGCACTTTGTGTGCAAAATAATTGTGTTCTGTTTATTGTAGTACAGTAGATTGTATCCGACTAATTTTGCTTACTGCTTGGCTGATATCTTCCATAACTACAAATACCAGAATCCCCTACAGTTGACATCGGAGCAGGACAGTAGCCTTATCAGTACCCCTTATCCAGCAGTTATTTAGCATTCTATAGATAATAAGCTAGGCAGTCAGTAATTCAAACATGTAAGAAATAGACTTACTGGGGTCAGAAATAAGATCCTAAGGAAGGAAAAGCAAAGAGTTAAAAGTAAATAAACGTATGTACAGTCAATTGCCCCAGCAATAAATAAATAAATCTACAGTGCAACCGCCCCCACAACCAGTATAATTCCCTTGCCTAACTGTATTGTCTGGTCCTCTGCCCTGCTTCCTATTGATTTCTCCCATGTCTCTAGGGAGTTCCTGATGCTTTACAGGGTATGCAGCCATTGAAATGGTGCAGGCCTGTCACAGCTGCACATAGTAGGCTAGTGCTGGTGCACTTTGAAAAATGACAATTTGTAGCAAACCCCCAAATTTGTAATCCTGTCCAGATGGTCAAGTCCAACAAACCTATAATTGACATGGGGCCTTGTAGAATGTTAGCCAGGTTTGTTTTGTACACTCCACGGCTATGTTCAAGTACTCAGTTATCCTTAGTGGTACAGCAGCAGTTGCCTTCCCTTTTCACAGTCCTGGCTCTCCTCGGTGGAGGTCGTGAGGGCTACTCGATTCTGCCCTCCCGATGTGCAAGACCTCCCCAAAACAGCTCTTCCTCAGTGGAGGTTGTGGGGCTACTCAGATTCTGCCCTCCCCGAGCTGCAAGACCCCAAGCAGCTCTTCCCAAGTGGAGGTCATGAGGGCTACTCTGATTCTGCCCTCCCCGAGTTGCAAGACCCCCTCAAACAGCTCTCCCTGAGTGGGTGTCGCCAAGGGCTACTGGATTCTGCCCTCCCTTGAGCTGCTGACTACCCCCCAAATAGCTCTCCCCAGTGGAGGACACAAGGGCTACTCAGATCCTGACCTCCCCGAGCTGCAAGACCCCCCTCCCGAAACAGGTACAGCATTCTGGTCGAGGAGCGGCTGAATTTTTCAAACGGAAGTTGAGGAACTTCTACAGCTGTTATTTTTGGTGCCAAGTTCAAATCTGGTCTACCTAACAATTTCCATCGGCAGAGCAATGAAGATAATTTTACTACAGCCCTCCTCGCCATTATTGTGATTTCTCTCCTGTTCTATAGTGTGCTTTAAATGAATTACTGAATTTGTAGTTGTTTTGCCCATTGCTTCTGGTTACCTTTAGACCATATTGTAGTCCCCGAGTAGAGATTGTGTTAAGTGCTATGCTAGCCTTAATTTTCCACTGCTTTCGGTGAACTTGTTTCTGCATTGCTTAGCCTAAATGTTCCTCTGCTACAGAGCGCTTGTATAATTAATGATTTTTATCCTAAAGTTCCTCTGTTACCATACTGTTGATAAAGCTCAGCGCCCTAAATATAACATGCAGTACTGCGCTTGGTAGTCCGAGTTAAACCCAGCAGGAGTGTAATTCTTTAGGCTTCATGAAGTTCCTTGCCTAAAGAGCCCCTGACACCATTGCGACAACTTTGAGAAAATGTAATGTTTAGCACAAGTGAGCTTTCATTCTTCTTTATTACTAAGGACATTTGCATGTTAACAGGATCACTGCCCTATCTGTTCTGGCTGCTTGCCTACATATGACATCACAGTTTTGTTTATGACATCACAGTCTGTTGCTGAGGGAATAATTACGATGCCATAAATGGGGGATTATTTATTTTACTTATTTATTTATTTAAAAGTTGTTAACCTGGAAAAGCACCATGATCAGAAGCTCATTTCCAGCTGCAACCGGATTATGATGTCATGTGTGGGATAGCAGAGAGAGCAGATAAGGTCTAAGGGACAGTACAGCTTTCATACAGCTGTCCTTGGTAATAAGAAAAAAGGTAAATAATTATAGAAAATATATGAAATATAAACTTAACTGTCTAAATCTCACAATTTTTCCAAGTTTTTCTAACTGTGTCAGGGGCTCTTTAAATCCTGCAGGAGTGTAATTAATTTAACTTCATGAAGTTCCTTGCTGCTGCAAGTTTAATCTGATGCACAAACCCTAGCCGTTTAGGAGAGTGTATTATATTTAGGTGAGTGTTTTTTACCTGCTGCTAGGAGAGTGTAACTTTGAGTCACAAACAGGAGAAAGAGACTAGCTTAATTTCAGATCAGACCCTTGCTGTTTTACTATAGGCTACAAGTTAAAAGTTGTTCCCCTCCTCCTACACAGCCCCTCCTCCATCCTACCTCCTTATAACACTCCTCTCTGCTCTTTCCAAACAGCTCTTCCCGAGTGGAGGTCATGAGGGCTACTCGGATTCTGCCCTCCCTGAGCTGCAAGACTCCCCTCCCCCCCGAAACAGGTACGGCATTCTGGCCGAGTAACAGGCACATTTTTCAAATAGAGTTGTAGCCTTGCTGCCCCCACCAACACCCTTAGTGAAATCTCTTTTATATAGGATGGATCACGTGATATCTAAAAATCGGTCAGCCAACTTTTCCATCTGCAGCTTATCCTCACCCACCACTAGTGGCCGCCTTATAAACCCAAATCCCACATCCCAACATGCTGCCTCTTTGCATTGCAATACTTTCTCTTCTTGCACCTCTGGCATATCTCCCACCCTCCATCTACCCTGAATCACAGACTTGTTTTAAAGTGATTAACACCCTGTCTGCCTTCCCGCCCTCCTCCACTACCTCCCCGGGAGGACTACCACTTGTAGCTCTCCCCCACAATCCAGTGGTTAGCCCTACCATCCTTCTACCCATCTTCCACGCTGGGCTGCTAGCTCTAAAATTCATCCCCAGGGCACCACAACTCCACCCTTCCAACCACCTATTTCCTGGCAGCTTCTAGCTGGACCATACCCAAAGCAAAACTCACAATGTACTATTTCTCCTACTAGCAGGGATGTCGGGCAATTCCTGGACCAACCCCGCCCTTGGCCAAATCCCTTCCCCACCTTTTCCAACTTCCTCAGGTTTAAAATTAGCCCACCTGAACATCTGCAGCATCCTACACAAACTAGCCCTTTACAACCGCTTGTCATAGCTCTGAGGCTGGATATCTTGATCATCTCGAGACCTGGCTAAAGCCTCACAACCTGGACTCTGAAATCTTGATTCCTGGCTATACTGTCATTCATCATGACCATCCTGGTAACAAAGAGGTGGAGGCATAGCCATGTCGTCTCATCCTCACTCCAGTTTATCCCTGTCTGCGCTGTCATTGCCCACGCAGCCCGTCGATGCCTTGTTGATAAAACTCTCTCTTCCCACTCTATTCCCATGTTTATAGCAGGTTCCTATTGCCCTGACTCACCCTTGTCCTCTATCTTGGACCACCTAGGTACCCTAAAAGCACATGCAGAGGGGTGAGCTCCATATCCTTGGGGATTTCAATTTGAACTGGCTCTCAGTACTAGTGCCAAGTTTGGTAACCAGGTAGCTGCACTAAACCTGAATCAACAGATCACTGAGCCACCCGTTTACCCCAAATCACAGAACCAGCCTCTCTTGGACTGGTCCCTTACCTCATACCTGCATCAGATACTTGCCACAGGCCTGTTAACGGACTCCTAAGTGATCACCACATATCTACTTGGTAAGGAAAATATTTATGCCTAAGGCTCCTCCCCCCAAAACCCTCCTGACCAGGTCCTACAAATCCCTTGACCTTACCTTATTCCTAAATGACCTGGCAAATACAGACTGGTCTTTCATCCCCCAGGCCACCTCTATCGATTCTGCCCTTGAGTACTTCAAGTCCAGGTTCATCACTGTCTGGAACAACTATGCTCCACTAGGAAAGACTCGGGTGAGGGGCGCTCACCTTCCCTGGATCTCCAAGAACATCTTGCCCCACCTCAGAGCAAGGGACCAGGCATGGAAGTCTCACAAGCTTTCAGGCACCCTCACAGATCATCCAAAGTATCACACACACCATGAAATATCTGCACAAGACTAATCCGACAGGCAAAGGCTAATTATTTCAAAGCCTCCTTCCACACTAACCTAAACCATCCTGCTAAATTCTGGAAGGTAGTGAGGACACTGTTCTCCCCTCCATCCCAGCCCTCACCCTGTCCCTAAATGTAGTAGGTTCCACTGTCATGGAACCCTTCTGAGTGACCTCAGAATTTAACTCCTTCACAAGCTGTCCTTCATTGCTTTTTGTCCTCTCTTTCCTCCTACACCCCAAATCCCCACTACCATGACTACCCTGCCCAAGCCCCTGCCTGACTCCTACTTCTCCTTCTGCCAGGTTACCCTGTCTGAGGTACTCACAGCCCTGCTCACCCTGAACCGTACCATGGGTAAATGCCCCTCGGCACTGAACTCCAAAATGCTCTACCTATTAACTCCTGCCATCGCCATTCCCCTGGCCTCGCTCTTTAACCTCTCTTTCACCCTCGCTTCTATAACATCTGACTGGAAGCACACCACAGTCATCCCCCTTCCCAGGCGGGGACCCCTCTCTCCTGGCAACTATTGCCCTATCTCTTTTCTACCCATACTAGCTAAACTTCAGGAGCACCTAGCCCTTTCTCAACTCTCCTCCTATCTCGACTCCTCCTCTTACTTCTCACCTTACCAATCTAGGTTTAGGAAGTCTCACTGCACCGCCACATCCCTCCTAAGGCTCACCGACTCCATCCATACTGGGATGAATAATGGCCACGTCACCGCAGCCATTTTTGTCAACAAGGCAAAGGTGTTCGACATGGTCTCACACACACACTCCTCCTGTCCAAGCTAGCTCTTGCAGGGCTCTCCAACGAGGCCATCAGCTGGTTCTGCTCCTACCTGGTAGGCAGATCCCAATCTGTCAGAATAAGCAACACTACCTCTGCCTCCCTCCCTGTCTCCACTGGCATACCACAAGGCTCAGTCCTTGGCCCACTCCTGTTCTCCATCTTCCTTAATGACCTGCCTCAGCCTGCCCCACGCACATCCATTCACATGTTTGAGAATGATACAGTTCCTGTATCTGGCCCCTACTTCCACTGATGTGACTACCAGACTCTAGCAAGACTTTAACAATGTTCAGCTCTGGTTTTGCTCAAATCAGCTCTTCCTCAATGCCAAAAAAACTGTCTCCATGACCTTCAGTACTAGGCAGAGACTCTCTCAGCTCCCCTCCATCTCCACCTCGCACACCCTGAATGGGACTACTTTGGAGGCTTGTGCCTTCTTTAGATATCGCGGGGTCTGGCTTGACCAGTACCTCAGTTTTTCTGTGCACATGGATGCCATCCACAAAAAGCTGCACCCCAGACTGGGTGCCTTATACCACAACTGTGGTTGCATCCTGCTGCCGGCTCACCATACAATTGTGCAGAAAATGATTCTCCCTATTTTTGACTATGGTGATGCAGACTACAGTGCCACACCCAAGTCCACCCTAGCCAGACTGGACCCCTCTTCCACCCCTCTGTCGCTTTGCCCTTGACTGTCCTCCACCTACCCATCACTGCATCCTCTACTGGACTCTCAACCTCCCATCACTTCAGGACCGGAGACAATCCCACTGTGCTAGGATCACAGCTAAGTTCTGGCAAAGTCCTTGCCTCCCTATCTCGTCTCAGTCCTTTCAACTCCATAACTTTCTGTGTACTCACTTAGGAGCAGTGGCTCCCGTTCCTTGGCCATTCCACACATGTCCACCACTGCAGGCCAGGCTGCCTTTAAATATCGCATGCCTAAACCATGGAACTCCCTTCCTAAGCACATTCAGCATGCCCCCCCACACTCAGTACCTCAACACCCTCCTCAACACTCATTTCTCCTCCACCTGTTCATGCGCCTAAATTATGACCTGTCACCAGGGCCTAGATTCTCCTATGTAACTGGAACAAGCGTTGTTGATTTTGATTCTTGTATTGCCTCTACCTTGCTCAACTACCTACTTGTATTGTACAGCTCTTAAATGTCTTGCCTGCTGTTACTGTACACTGTACCTTGTATGTATTATCCCATCCCCCACCCCAGGACACATCTGGAATTGAGCAGAAGTCTGCTCAGCATGCCTTCCTAGTAAAACTTTTAAACAAATAAATAAATATGCCAACCCTCACAGCTACAGAGCAGATCACCCCTCCAGCTCCCCAGCTCTCACAGTTGCCACCTGCCACGAGTCCTCCAATCTGCTCAGATCTCTGTCTGGAATCTCCCTCTCACGGTGGTCAGGTGGTGAGCACACTCAGGCAGTGATGACTGGTTTGGTAGTGCCAAAGGCCTCTTTGGTGCAGTTGTTATGAAGGACTGTCATGGAAAAATAGGATAAAGTCATTTGGTTTTCAGTCTTTTGATTTCTCTCCCTCCTTTTCTCATGGTCAAGACTGCAAGGCAGCTGTCTCACAGCCCAGCAACTGGTGGCTAACAGTTCAAGGTCAGTCAGCAACATAGCAGTAGTCATGTGTTAAGCTGCTCCTCCCGGTGGCTGAGATTACACATCTCTCTCTGTCACCAAGGTCTATAAAGTGCTGACTTGCACTCACAGACATAAGGTCTGCCTCCTCAAACAGATAGGAATGCATTCTGCAAGCCGGGCAAGTTCTGTGTACTGTACCAAAACCTGAATAGGCAGCCTCCCCATAGGCCAAGGTCAGATGTCAGTTATAGGGGAAGGCTAGTCCGTCACCTTCTTAACTGCTTATTGGGTCCTTTGAATCCAGTCAAACTAATGAAGCCCCATGATAGCCCATGAGCCATCTGGTGGCTCTGGAGCAGACTCTGTTGTATGACTGGTCACTCGCTGTCCTCATATTCTGATTGGTAAAGTGACAGGGGTCAGAAGTGCAAAAGATGGCAGTGGCCATCATTCCCAAAGGCACAGTTACCAAAAGCCCTATGAAATTCACTTTGTGCCCGTTCCACATCTTATGTGGGCAAGTGCTAGTGTTCAGTCAGTTAGGGCCACAGTTTACAAAAATCTCCCATGCATTAGAGGTGTCAGCCAAGCTCAGCGGTGACAGTGAAAACCATCTGATGTTTGTATACCACAACCAGCCCAAGCACAGAAGATGCTGAACAAATAACGGTCCTCTTCACTCAGTCCATGACACACACTGGCATAGTCAACAGTAAGTAGTGAAAATAATATGCATCTCAGAAATAACAAAATATGCAGTGAAGCTAGGATACTGGAGAAAAGATTCATTGACTGAACATAAGTATGGATGTTTCTAATCAAATATAGCACCCATGTGTTAATACAGCACTTTAGGGGAAATTTTAGCTAAGGGTTTGAAGGGGCACATGAACAAAAGGATTTAAAATTAACACACCTGATATGAACTGGAACCGGTATGTCATGGGGTAGGTCACTGGGAGGGCGAGAAATCACCTAGACCTAGGTATAACCAGCACCCACTAGGAATATTGGTGCAGCCCTTATTTTCCGTTTGAGTGCTTCATTTTAAACCTTCAAGTGGATGGCCCTAGATCCAGTGTTGCTGTTTGCTGTGGATTTACATGATTTACATACTGTATACATAGATACAGTTCCTGCACGGAGACAGACCCATACAGTACCTGTTTACCCAGCATAATGTCCCCTGAAAAATTAATCACTGATTCCAACAGGCCCAACCCAAAAATGTATACAGTACAAAGCAAAATAAGACACTGGTACACCATAAACAAAATGCAGAAAACAAGGAAGAGGTTTGTTATTGGAAATGGGAACAAGACGGAAAACTATTCAGCATTGTCAAAAGGGGAGGACCTATCAGCAGAGGCTAGCCAGTCTACACATGTATTTAGAGGACAGGAGAGAGGGGGATGTGATAGAAATGTGAAACTCACAAATACATGAAGGGACATAACAGGGTTAACACCACAGATTTATTTAGATAAACCAGATGAGACATTAAATCCAAGTTCCTTCTGCCCGTCTCAGGTCACTGTGCAGGTGGAAGCTAAAGATCCCATGGCACTTAGTGGAGACAAACACCTGACTTTTTATTTAAAAGAATACAAAGCAGAATAAGTATGCAGAACCTTACAAAAACTATACATCCACAAAATATGTCTTAGCTTAATCACAGTGTTTTCATGATTCATTAAAGACAAAGCTGGAAGGAGGAAAAACATTTAATTTGAAAGCTGTAAAGATGGTGGGCAACTTGGGTTAAGGCAGTTCATGTAAATCCTCATGGATATATTACTCCCCTCCCCAACTGAAATGTCTATGGGAAGTCTCAGTCATTGCCTGACCTTAATCCCAAGATGGCCATCATGCAAATACTAAACTGACCTAGCTAGCCCTGTTGCCTGTCATATACGACACTGTGAGAGCTTCTTGGCTAAATTCTGGTCCCAGTCCTGCCATCATACCTCCTCCTCCTCCTCTCTACTCCTCCTCCAACCTCACATATGCTCAGAAACACTGACCCTCGCACCTTATTTGTCCCTCGTTGGATCACCTCAGTAGGCCAGGCTGCCTTTTCCTACAGGTTTCCCAAGTTGTGAAACTCCCTGCCCTGCTCCATTTGCTTTGCCCCTTCCCTCGGGTTTGCAATTCCCTCCTAAAAGTCCACTTCCACACCTCCTGCATCTGTTTCTATTACCCTGGCACTTCCTCCCATCTGACCACCCTCTTGTCTGTCTCTTCTTAGCTTTGCAACTCCTGCCCTGCTGCTTTGCCTGCTGTTTGCACAGCTCCAACTTCCTGTAATTAATTTGTAAATTATGAATTCTGTAATTCTGCTGTGTTCTTGCTCATATTTTGCATTCATGCTGCGGGCAGCCTGAAACCAGTGTGCTAAACTCATTAGAACTGCAAAAGCAAACTATTTTTGAAAATTGCTATGTGCATCTTCTAACCACCCCGCAAAGTTCTGGCAAACTCTAAAAGATATTGAGGGACATAAAACCACCAATTCACTCCCTGCTAAGATTAATTCAGGTGGCACAATCTTCACCGATAAACAGAAAATACTTGAACTCCTTAATGAAAACTTTGCTACAGCCCGGATGGCCTTTGACTCATCCACTGCCAGCAAATTACGTGACCAGCTTGGAGGACAGGCCTTGTCTGATCACGCCACCAGCCCCTCAAACACTGATCATACCTTTTCCTTTACACCAATCTCTCTGAAGGAAGTGGAAGGCCTTATACTGAAATTAGACACTAAAAAACGTTGGCGCAGACATCATTGACCCATTCTTCCCAAAGCTTGGATACCATGTTTTGTAGTACCCATAATGCACCTTTTAATATGTCCTTAGCCCAGGGTGCTCTCCCTGCTGTCTGGAAAATGGCCCACATCATACATCTCTTCAAATCTGGTGACCCCACAGATGTAAACAATTACAGACCCATTTCTCTATTCCCAACCCTCTCAAACTCCTCAAAAAAATAGTCAACACGGCTGTTTCTGATAGAGGAGGACCTTGGTTTGAGAACAAAATCAGCAGTCTAGAACTACAGATTTTTTACTGATAAATCACTTCTATCACAAAGGAGTTAGTACCTGTTTGGATTAAGCAAACACTCTATTAGAAGAAGGGGTCTGTTTAAGTAAAAAAAGGAATAAAGTCATTGTGTGTTTCTCTGAGAAAGGGAGCTGTATCAGCCTAATTTACATAGTCAGAGCAGAGGGTGAATCTAATTGGGGTGTGGCTTAGCAGCTTAGCAGTACAAAAGCAGCTGTCTCCAGTCACAGCTTCCTGCTGTTTCTGACAGAGGAGAACTGGTTTGAGAACAAGAATCAGCAGTCTAGACCTACAGATTTTTTACTAATTGCCCTCCTTCCCACCCAAAGCCAGTTCTAGTTTTATAGCCACTGAATTTGACTGACAACAGGAACTTCCTGTTTGGCAGTAGGAAGGGAAGGGTCACTGAGACACATTAGTTTCAGCAACCTTGAAGGAACCTAAAACAAACTAACAAACAAAAAAATAATATAACTCTTTATCCCCCTGGCTGCTGGAGGTCTGAATCCAAGCACGGAAGAAGGACACTACTGAAGACTACAGGAGTCCCGCACAAAGATTAATAATCAAGTTAGCCAGCCTGGAGTGGGTCCCAGGGTGGTAGCCTGAGTGGCAGACTGGCTGCACAACAGGACACAGAAGGTAATAGTGAATGGAACACATTCGAAGAAAGGGTTACTAGTGGAGTACCTCAGGGCTCAGTACTGGGTCCAATCCTCTTTAACATCTTTATAAGTGACATTGCAGAGGGTCTGGAGAAAGGTATGCCTCTTTGCAGATGACACAAAGATCTGTAACAGAGTTGATACACAAGAGGGGTAGAAAAGATGAGAAGGGACTTGGCAAGGTTGGAGGAATGGTCAGACATATGGCAACTTAAATTCAATGCAAAGAAGTGCAAAGTAATGCACCTGGAAACAAAACCCAGGAGAAGAGTACACAATAGCAGGGAGGTACTAACAACAACAAAATGGAAGGGACCTGGAGTAGTCATATCAGATGACCTAAAGGTGGGTAAGCAATATGAAAAGTCAGTAAGGAGAGCAAGGGGATACTGGGATGCATAGGAAGGGCATCACAAGTAGAAAAGGGAAGTGATTATCCCTCTGTACAGACAGTTGGTGATACCCCATCTGGAGTACTGTGTGCAGTTTTGGAGACCTCATCTACACAAGGACATAGACAGGATGGAAGCAGTCCAGAGGAGGGCAACTAAAATGGTGCAGGGTCTACATCAGAAACCATATGAAGAGACTAAGAGAGCTTAATATGTATACCCTTGATGAAAGGAGGGACAGGGGAGACATGATAGAAATGTTCAAGTACCTCAAGGGAATCAACAAAGTTCAGGAGGGTAGCATCTTTCAGAAAAAGAGATGTGTAAGAACAAGGGGCACAGTTTAAAGATAGAGGGGGACGGCTCAGGGGTAATGAGGAAATTCTTTTCATGGAGAGAGTGGTGGATACATGGAACAGCCTTCCTGAGGAGGTCATTGGGTCTAAAACAGTGGGGAATTCAAACATGCATGGGACAGACACAAAGCAATTATAGTGGGGGGTTGCAGGAAGCAGGCTGTTGGTTAACTAGAATCTGCAGCTTATCCAGTAGGTAGGGAAATGGGCAGACTGGGTGGGCCAAGTGGTCCTTTTCTGCCATCAAAGTCTATGTTTCTATGTTTCTATGTTAAGTTCCTGTCCCAGAACAGGAAGGGTGAGAGTTGTAAGGGTACATAGGCAGTAGGAAAGTAAGTGTAAAAATACATAGAGTGAGGAGACAGTAAGCATATGTAACCCCCAGGGGGCGCTTTCCTAAGGGCTACTATCCCTGCCTGCTCAGCTAATAACAGGTTGAGGGGCCTGGATCCGATGGCGGGTGCCTCCACCCAGAGGTCAGGGTTAGAACAGCCAAATATGACCTGGTCACAGCCCTCTGGGTCACTGCAACCCCCCTTTCTTTCCACTAGTGGCTTACCAGGGATTCCCACACTATCGTCTTGACTCACCCTTTCCCCGAGGTGGGGATGGCCAACTGGGTGCTGAGGACCCCTGTAAAATAAGGTGCAGTTATAATAGTCCATGCACAAAGGGCATTACAAACACGAGTTCAAAAGTGTACCTTGTAACAACAAATTTGGTTTATTAAGGGAAGGTAACAAGGACGGGAGTTCAGGTTGAGATCTATATATATATATATATATATATATATATATATATAGCACTGTGCACAGGCCAAACCTAAACTTCACTGTCTCTGGGTATCCAAGCACTAGAAGGCTAGCCTCTTGATGCAGCTGGTTGGGGCCCTGATGCAGAAAACAAGCATTTGATCCATAAGAGGATTAAGTAGAGCCAACAAGCTCAGTTCGTGTAGCCAGTAAAGCAGCCAGACAACTCTTGCCCTCACTATGCAATCTGACAGGGAGCTACCCTGATTTAGTACTCACAACTCCTGCAGGAAGATCGCTCTCGCACCACTCACAGGACCGAGCCTGTAATTCAACACTTCTCCACACATTTATATGAAGAGCAGAGGGGTACCATACCAGGCAGCTGCTGCATACTCCCAATCGCTTTCACTGCACCACCAGGCCAAACTACGCTGCTTCACTTGTCCTGACAGACCAAGTGCGATTGAATCAGATTCTCCAGTCCTCTACAGGGTGAGCCTGGTAGGTAGCTGTAAGCATTACAGCCTCCTCCACCTGCACTCCTCCACAGATAGTGTCCACTCCCTCTGGCGATACTAATTGCCCGACTTCTTGCCTGCCACATGTGCTTCCGCACAAAGACTTCCACAGCCTTGGGAGCCAGAGCTCCTTCAACCTTCACAATCACCAACGACTCTGGCACCCCGGGCAGTTTGGGCAGAGAATCTCAGTTCAGGTGCCACCCAATCCCATTGGTGGGCTGCAGATGCCAGTCACTTAATTCGGCCCTCATTGGTGCGAAAAGGCGCCACAGTCCAGAACTTCATTTCCCAGAATTACTGGCTGTATTCCCTATGGCCAGCTGGCTCCAAAGAGAGTCCTGATTCTGGTTGGCTCAAGCAGTCTCCATTTCAGTCACCACTTGTTACCCCACTGGCCCAGCTCAGCAGTCCAGGTCCAAAATGGAGGGGCCAAGTACACGAAGTCCCAGCTGCAATGAAGGCAGGTTAGACAAACTGTAATTTCAATACTTTTAAATGATTATAGCGAACAGTTACATCTACCAAATGGCTCCTTTGCGCTTTCACGGCTACAGAATGTAGCGATTACACCCCAGCTCAGGCAGGATTCGAGCAGGAAACCCCAGTCCCCCCTATACAGACCTACTGGAGCCTGCACGCAGGCAGCTCTTAAAGAGACAGTACTGGAGGCTTTAAAAGCACTCACAATGGCTGCATTTTGGTGGCATTGCGCCTAACACCAGTCAGGCAAGGAGCTATTAAGCAGCTCCAGGAAGGCTTTTAGGAACCCCATTTGTAGTGGGGTTACACCCTTCCTGGCCTGGGAGGAACTTGGCGTCCGCGTCAAGTAGTTACGCTTAAATCACTTTAAGGCAAAGCAGTTTAAACTGACAGATCATTAGACCTTTGGTTACATACATTGGTACTGTAATACACAGTTTACTATTGGTTATACAACATTACACATACAGACTACCTTTTTCTTTTATAAATCAGGTCATTATTTCCTGCCAATGACACTTGGATAGAGGAGCCTTCCTATCAGTTAAGTGTAGGCTAAATGGGGCAGGGCACCATACTCAGAGGCAATACTAACAGTTGAGAATCATTTCCCAGGGTCAATTTAGGCAAGGAGCTCAGGGACATGTACACCCCTTATGGACCACATTCAGAGCAGATCGACAGGCTGACCCAGGGTCTCATAACTCAACCTCACTACAGGCTGTACTTCTCGGCCAGTCCGTCTAGGAGTTTCGAATAAACTTTTGAAGGTTCTGACTCCCTCTCAGCCCCACTTGGGTTGGTCGGGGAAACCACTATAGGAGAAGGGGACCCAGAGTCTATAGGACCTTCAGGGCCTTGTTCTACCATTTCTGAGCTCACAATATTTGGGTCATCGGGGGGAATTTCTGGTACTGGCAAGGAACCATCAGGGCACTCAAAATATTTTTTAGGTTCTGGCATATCACTAGCTTGCTCCCCCACATCACTTCCTTCTTCTGAAAAGTCAGATAGCTCAGCCAGGCCAGACAGCTCAGCCAGGCTCAAGGATCCCACCTCTTCGACATTAATGCCACTCACTTCATCCTCTGGGAGCATTGGCTCCAGGGACAAAGCTGGGGACTCAGACAGTCCAGGAAGCCCAACTTCATCCCCAGAGATAATTAGGGGATTGCCCCTAAACAGTTGGCTCAGTTCATAAGAGGGGTAATACTCAATGTTATTCTCATTGTCTTCAGACACAGACTGGCAACCAACTTCATCAGAGGGGGGTGGAGAAGGCCTCTTTAGTTTGATTTCTGAAGAATCAACCAATCTTAGTTTTTTCTTGGCAGCAGCTCTAGTTACAGGCCTGGGGGGAGGGCATTAGGAGGTTCAGCTTCTATCAAAATCTGTCCAATTGCAGCAGATGATCTCTGTGTATAGTTTTCACATCTTTGAATTGTTCTCAGGCTGCACTTATATACAGGTAAATCTTCCAGTTTTCCCACAACAATATGAGGGAGGTGATGCCATCTGTCAGCAATCTTATGTTTGCCATGCAGTCCCAAATTCCTCAATAACACTCTATCCCCTTCTCTCAGTTCCATTGCTTTCACTTTCTTATCATACCTTTCCTTATTGGCCAGGTTTCGCTAGCAGCCATGGTCTGGGCTAGTTGGTAGGCATGGTTGAGTTGGGCCTTCAACTTCTGTACATACTGTAGATGGTTGGCTGCTTGAACCCCATCAGGAGAAACACCGAAACACACATCCACTGGCAGTCTAGCTTCTCTCCTAAACATCAGTCTATACGGGGAAAATCCAGTGGCATCACTTTTGGTGCAGTTATAAGCGTGTACCAAGGTGCTAATCTGCTGGCTCCAGCTAGGCTTGTCTTTAGGTTGCAGTATGCCCAACATATCAAGCAATGTGCGATTAAACCTTTCAGGTTGGGGATCTCCCTGGGGATGATACAGGGTGGTTCTTGACTTTCGTACCCCTCACAAGGATAGCATTTGTTTAATCAGGCGGCTTTCAAAATCTCTCCCCTGATCAGAATGGATTCTTTGGAGGAATCCATAGTGGAGAAAGAAATTTTCAACAAGTATTTTAGCCACCGTGGTTGCTTTCTGATCTTTAGTAGGGAAAGCCTGTGCATATCGAGTGAAAAGATCGGTAACTACCAATATATTGCTGATGTTTTTCAGATCTGGTTCTAGACTCAGGAAATCAATGCAGACCAGTTCCATAGGGGCACTAGTAGTGATGTTAACTAGGGGGCCAGCCTCCTGAGGTAGGGTCTTTCTTTGTAAACATCAGCTACAAGTCCTGATATACTGCTTCACATTAGCACCCATTTTGGGCCAATAAAATCGGGACCACACTAAGCTAAGGGTTCAGTCTATGCCGAGGTGTCCCATGTGATTGTGCAGAGACCTCAACACCAGTTCTTGAAAAGCAGTGGGCAACACCAGTTGTTGTTTGTCTACTGGCCCCTCTTTGTCTACGGTCTCCCTGTATAATAGTTTATTGATCAGTTTCAACTTTGGTTCTTCTTTGTACAACAGGGCAGTTCTCAGGTCAGTGGAATGCAGTTTTGATACATCTCTCCCTCCTTGCAGAGCTTCCAAGCAGCTTTTATCATGGGATCTCAGGATTGAGCCCATTGGAGACTATCATTGTTGAACTGAGGCGGCACACTAGTATCTAATGCAGAAAAATGACAGTAAGCAGTGGGTATGCAGTTCTCAGATGGCCCCAAGCAGTCCACCATGCAGTCCACAGCATCAGGAGACACCTGTTCCCCTTGTCAAATTTTGGCAAAGGGCTCTTATTTCAGGTTCTGACAACCTGACCCAGTTGGTTCGGGTACAGGCCTCCATGAGAGAGCATCTGCATCTATATGGTTTAGGCCTGCTCTGTATTCAACCGCATAATCAAGGTGGACAATGCAGAGAGCCACCTATGGCCAGTGGCATCCAACTTGGCTGAGGTCTGCACATATGTCAGAGGATTGTTATCAGTCTTCACCAATATCTTAGCACCGTACAAGTAGTCATGAAATTGATCAACAATGGCCCACTTTAGAGCCAGGAACTCTAGTTTGTGCACTGGGTAGATCTTTACTGAAGGAGTCAAGCTTCTGCTGGCAAAAGCTACAGGTCTTAGACCGTTTGGGTGCTCTTGTTGTAGCACAGCCCCCAATCCTTTTAGACTGGTGTCAGTATGAAGAAGCATAGGCCAGCACTGGGGCATGGGTAAGTTGATATATAATGTCATGGAAAGCTTCCTCACAATCAGCAGTCCAGCGGGTGCCAAACACATCATTTGGGTGGAAATATTTTTTCTCAGTCTCAGAGGGTGAAGCTTTCTTATACTTTTTGTGGGTGGGAGGATATCCCTGTGTAAGGTTAAGCAGAGGGCAGATCACTGAGAATAGTCTTTGATAAATTGCCTATAATATCCACATAACCCCAGGAACCACTGCAGCTCCTTCAAATTCTTTGGTTGAGGGCTAGAGTAGGCAAAGCTTCCACTTTGCTGTGGTCAGTCTCTGTGCCTTCCATGGATACTAAGTGCCCCACATATTTTATGGAGGTTTGAAAGAACTGGCACTTATCTATAGATAATTTGAGACCAAAATCTTCCAGTCGATCCAGGACTTTGAACAACCTGCTTTCATGTTCTTCCAAGGAGCTGCCAAACACTATGACATCATCTAGGTAGACTAAACATTTGAGCAAATTCATGTTCCCCACAGCACACTCCATAAAAGCGCTGGACGTGGCAGGGTGCCGAAATTCTTGGGGCATCCGCAATAAACTCTCAGAGAAGCCTAGTGGCAAATGAAAGCAGTCTTTTCTCGATCCTCCGGAGCCATCAAGATCTGGTAGTACCCGCTGCGGAGGTCTAACACTGAGAACCATTTACTACCATTCAGACAGTCCAAGGCATCCTGAATGTGTGGCATGGTATACTGGTCTGGTATGGTTCGCCTGTTTAGAGTACGGTAATCCACACACATCCGAACAGTTCCATTCTTTTTCCTCACTACTACAATAGGTGAGGCGTAGGGGCTTCTAGATTCCTGTATCACCCCAGCTGCAAGCATCTCCTGCAGGTGTTGCCTCACATCATCTATATCAGCAGGGGCTAGGCGTCGAGATCGCTCACGGAAAGGTCGCTCATCCTGTAGCTGAATGTAATGCTCAGCTCTTTGCACACACCCTACATCCCACTCCTTCAAGGAAACACCTGTTCCTTCTGGGTGAGCCTTTCACTGGTCCTTTTCTTCCACTCGGCTGGCAGTGGGGAATCACCGAAATCAAACAGATTAGGGGTCACTGCACTTCTCCCAGGAGTCTTGTTGTGGGGCATAGAAACATAGAAACATAGAAACATAGAATTTGACGGCAGATAAGGACCGCTTGGCCCACCCAGTCTGCCCATTTCCCTACCTACTGGATAAGCTGTAGATCCTAGTTAACCAGCAGCCTACTTCTTTCTACCCCAACCCCCCAGAATTGCCTTATGACTAGGACAACAGTATCTGCACAGTGCACCGTAGCCAGAGTGCAACCCCGTTTCACTCGAATCTCTCGATCAGATACATTATGCAGTTGAACCATTACTCTTCTAACAAAGGCATGGGCTCTAGCAGGCAAGATACTAGGTTTAACCAACAACCCCTCCGGCAACTTTTCCTTGCCTGGTGCATCCAGCATTAATATTTTATTCATAATATCCCTTTTAATCTGGACTTCCCCCTGTAGAACACACTGGGCATTTGGGGATAGTAGTAAGAGTTCTGGATCCTTCTTCCAGATGACACCCACTGGGCCTTCGGGTTCAGCCTGGCTGGCCTTTCTCTGAGTCTCATAGGCCTTCTGAATCAAGGTGGGTATTCGGAGAGCTCACCCAGTCCTGGACATCTGTTTTTCAGAGCACAGCTGTGCTAAGCGACCAAATATGTGAGCATTGGTTCCGATTAACAAGGGCACCCCATCATACAGTCCAGTGGGGGGACACACCAGTGCCAAGGTTTCCACTTGTTCAGCCACCCCAGCCACAGAAGTAGAAAAGACAACCAGATCCGGATACACCCAGAATAGGGTAGGCCTTATCACTCAGTCCCACACTTATAGTCCATCCAGAGGCTGCAGAGGCACCTCAGGCAAGTGTTTCTGGTACCAGTCCTGAAATATAATGGTCACTTGGGAACCACTGTCCAACACAGCCCGGGTGGGTACTCCATTCACCCTCACGGTGGTTTCCATTGAGGCACCCACCACGTCAGACCATTCAGGGGGCATGATTTGGGCGGTCGCTTGGGCATTGGCCCGGGTAACAAAACTCTTCCGAGGAGGCCCTCCCTGTGGTCTGGCATAGGCCTTTCGATGCCAAGCTACTAGCCTGCTGTTGACCCTCCTTAAGTTCTCGGATAACCGGCACTCAGTCTGAAAGTGTCCATCCTCCCCACAATGGTAACAGAACTTAATATCTTGGGAGTCTTTGTTGGGAGGAAGATATCTTGCCTGCCGGGAGTCATCGGGGGCTCTGGAGGGATCCTCTTGGCTGGGTCGTTTATTTCTGGATAACTTGGGTTCCCCAAATTTGGGGAGGTTGGTAACATTTTGTCTCAATTATCTCACCATTTCCTGTAGATCTCTAATCTCAGCCTTCAAATCACTCTCCACCTGGGGATCAGAGGAGACAGCTTGCACCCCCACTCCACCTTGGGTCTCTGGGGGCACAGGAAAAGCATCTGGCCCCTTGTTCAATCCCCTTGAGGGGTGGGTCTTATCGGGTTCACTAAGCTCAGGGGTCTGGCATAGATTCATGGCCCCCACATAGGGTTCCAACCCCTCTTCATCAGTCTCAACTTCTTGAATCTCCCTCATCAATTGGCAGTATTCGGGAGGGGCAGCCCGTCGGTCATGTAACTTGAGTTTTAACAATATCACACTGGAAAACCTAGCAGACTTCAAGATATGCTCCAGCCAGACCTGATTCAATGCTGTGGCAGTTACTCCCCCTTTTTGATAAGGTTTTTGCAATGCCCTTTCCATTCTGGTGACAAAGGCTAACAGTTTCTCATTCCTCCACTGTTTTGCTGACTTAAACTTCCACAACAAGTCTTCCCCAGTTTCTATACTCCCAAACACCCCCTCTAAAGCAGAAAGGTACTCTACTGCAGTGGCTTCAGGGCTAGTAGCCCGCAAGAACCGAATGGCTTCCAAAGCTGGGCCTCAGGCTCTCCATCAGTCTCTTTTCATTTCTCCCTCATAGCACTGCCACTCTTGGACTAAAGGGTAGCATAGTCCATCCAAGTCTCCAAATCATCTCCTGAGGCACAGGCACAGTACCAGAAAAAGTTTCAATCTTCGATAGGAGTCTAACTGTATGGGGGAACAAATATAGGTGAGGAGGCCAGGATGGAACTCTTGGAGGACCGGGAGATGTACCGGGAGGTGATTGAAGTGGGATTACTGGAAAGGTCTAACACCTGTAGTAATTCCTGAGTGGTCCTCCCTTCTGCAGCTAACAGTTTAAGCAATTTATTTTTGAAGCTACTCGTCTTGGGGAACCCCCTTGGGGTGACTGAACCATTCCGAACATGAATGACCCTCCACTCCCTTGGAGCACCTTCCGGGTAAAACACTGGGGGAACCCTCTCTGGGTCTATAATTACACTGCATACCAGCAGCACCTGTAAGGTCTGGTCGAGTAGGTCGGCCATTCGCCCCTTCACCTCTACCTTGCCCAAACATTTAACACGCTCAACTGCAGAAACAAGGTCAGCATTCTTTATCCCCAGAGGTACATCCAGTAGTAACACAATTTTCTGGGAATCCAACTCTTCAGCTTCACCCCATCCCATCAGTTTATGTACCATCATTTTAACAGGGTCTAACTTAATTTTAGTCGTGATATTCCCCCTCCAGTTTTTCCTTGGGTTTGGCCATGGTGGGGTAGTTCATATATCCGGCCACTAGGGGACGCTAATCCAAGCGGTGCATCCAAAATATAACCCCCAGGGGGCGCTATCCTAAGGACTACTACTACCCCTGCCTGCTCAGCTAATAACAGGTTGAGGGGCCTGGATCCGATGGCAGGTGCCTCCACCCAGAGGTCGGGGTTGGAACAGCCAAATATGACCTGGTCACAGCCCTCTGGGTCACTGCAACCCCCCTTTCTTTCCACTAGTGGCTCACCAGCGATTCCCACACTATCATCTTGACTCACCCTTTCCCCGAGGTGGGGATGGTCAACTGGGTGCTGAGGATCCCCTGTAAAATAAGGTGCAGTTATACAATAGTCCATGCACAAAGGGCATCACAAACACGCAGTTCAAACAGTGTACCTTGCAACAACAAATCTGGTTTATTAAGGGGAAGGTAACAAGGATGGGGGAGATCAGGTTGATTAGCCTACCACTCTAATATATATATATATATCTAGGGCACTGTGCACAGGCCAAACCTAAAGTTCACTGTCTCTGGGTACCCAGGCAATAGAAGGCTAGCCTTTCGATGCAGCTGGTTGGGGCCCTGACGCAGAAAACAAGCATTTGATCCCTAAGAGGATTAAGTAGAGCCAACAGGCTTAGTTCGTGTAGGCAGTAAAGCAGCCAGTTAACTCTTGCCCTCACTTTGCACATCTGACAGGGAGCTACCCTGATTTAGTACTTACAACTCCCGCAGGAAGATCACTCTCGCACCACTCGCAGGACCGAGCCTGTAATTCAACACTTCTTTACACCTTTATATGAAGAGCAGAGGGATACCATACCAGGCAGCTGCTGCATACTCCCGATCGCTTTCACTGCACCACCGGGCCAAACTACACTGCTTCACTTGTCCTGACGAACCCGGTGCAACTGAAGCAGATTCTCCAGTCCTCTACAGGGTAAGCCTGGTAGGTAGCTGTAAACGTACAGTCTCCTCCGCCTGCACTCCTCTATGGGTCGTGTCCGCTGCTTCTGGCAATACTAGCACCGACTTCTTGGCCTGCCACACGCGCTTCCCGCACAAAGACTTCCACAGCGCAGGAGTCAGAGCTCCTTCTACCTTCACGATCACCAACAACTCTGACCTCGGGCAGTTTGGGCAGAATCTCAGTTCAGGTGCCACCCGATCCCATTGGTGGGCTGCAGATACCAGTCACCTAATTCGGCGCTCATTGGTGCAAAAAGGCGTCACAGTCCAGAACTTCATTTCCCAGAATTACTGGCTGTATTTCCTATGGCCAGCCAGCTCCAAAGAGAGTCCTGATTCTGGTTGGCTCAAGCGGTCTCCATTTCAGTCACCTCTCGTTACCCCACTGGCCCAGCTCAGCAGTCCAGGTCCAAAATGGAGGGGCCAAGTACACAAAGTCCAAGCTGCAATGAAGGCAGGTTAGACAAACTGTAATTTCACTAATACTTTCAAATGATTATAGCCGAACAGTTACATCTACCAAATGGGCTCCCTTTGCACTTTCAGCGGCTACAGAATGTAGCAATTACACCGCAGCTCAGGTGGGATTCAAGCAGGGAAACCCCAGTTCCCCCTATACAAACCCACTGGAGCCTGCAAGCAGGCAGCTCTTAAAGAGACAGTACTGGAGGCTTTAAAAGCACTCACGACGGCCGCATTTTGGCAGCATTGCGCCGAACATCAGTCAGACAAGGAGCTATTAAGCAGCTCTGGGAAGGCTTTTAGGAACCCCCATTTGTAGTGGGGTTACACATACAAAGCAACAGGAGAGGGGACACAAAATAAGTCAAGATGGAGAGTGGTGCAGTCCAATGGCTGTGGGGCAGCAGTGTTCCGGGAGACAGTCTGGAGGCTGCGATGCTGCCCTGTTTGCAGGCACCTCTCTGGTCTGAGGGAGGAGGTTGCCAGTCTCCAGGCTGACCTGGCTAAGATTCATGAAACTGCTTTCCCCACCCAGGGATCACCAGGGCCACCACCATTACCTCTGAGGTTGCCAAGAAAGAGGAGCGGTTGGACCAAGTTGGGCTCAGGGAGGGAGAGGTGGTGGAACAGAAGTGCATCCCCAGTTGTACCTCTCCACAATTCATATGTTCTGGCAGAGTGGTTTCTCTATGGAGGCACCTGCAGTGGAGACCAAGGAGATGCTGGAACCTCCACAAAGGAGACCCACAGGAGGGTGGCCACGAGACCCCACAGGGAAGGAAACAACTCCTGGTGGGACTCAATCATTAGGGGTAGAAGTGGGAGGAAGGATTGGGAGGTAGGTGCCTGCCTGGCACCATGGCTTGGAGGTACAGGAAGCGAATCCTCAGGATTGCAGGAGCAGCTGCGAGGGAGGGAGCTGGATGTCATTGTCCACCTAGGGACAAATGATCTGGCTGTGAATGGGATCAGAGTGGTGCAAGAGGAGTTTGTGGAGTTGGGGAAGGGCCTTAGACAAGTAGCATGTACGGTAACCTTCTCCAGAGGTGCTGCCTGTCTATGGTAAGGATGATGCTGGTATTCTGCACCATGAGTTCAATGAATAGTTGAAAAACTGGTGTGGAGCTCAGGGTTTTAGCTTCACTGGGGACTGGGGAGCCACCTGGAGGATGCAGGCTTATACTGGCGTGATGGTCTGCATCTGTCCAGGGGATCAGGATCCTGGGTGACAGGTTTAAATGCTTCGTTGGCAAGCATTTAAACTAGCCAAGGGGAGGCACTGAAAGGGCAGGAAGTCCAGCCTCCCCCACAAAGCAGTAGTTAGAGTGGTAAACACCAAGGTAGAGAAGTCAGTAGGGAGCAGGAAAGGGATAAATGCAGAAAAAGGCATTAAGGACAGGGATGGGGCTAAAAGGGGTAAGGCCATAAAAATAAATGGAAGGTGATGAGTACCAGTGCCTGCAGTCTGTGCAACAAGCTCCCTGAACTAGTGGCCTTGATGGAAGAGGGATGCCTGGATATTGTGGCAGTCACTGAAACATGGTACACAGAGAACCATGAGTGGGATGTCAACATACCAGGATACACAGTCTACAGGAGGGACAGGGTGGGTAAAGGAGGAGGAGGAGTAGCTCTCTATATAAGGGAAGGGATTAAAGCAACAGAACTAAAGAGTAAACAGGAAGTTGATGAGTCACTAAGGGTCACCCTGGAGACAGAAAATGGCACCACAATCCGCATGGGGGTTGTGTACAGACACCCATCTCAGGGGGAGGAAATGAACAAGGAAATGATAGAAGGCATCCTTAAAATGGTAGGGGAATTGATGGGGGACCTGAATATGCCAGATGTTAACTGGAGTACCTTTGCTGCAGGCACATCCAAGAGCAGGGTCATTCTTGATGCCCTACAGGGGGCATGCCTCAGACAGCTAGTGTTGGAACCCACTCAGAAGGGAGCAATCTTAGACCTGGTACTCTCAAATGGGGAAGGAGAAAGGATCTCAGATTTAGAAGTGGGTAGCCATCTGGGAACAAGTGACCACCAAACAGTGTGGTTCACAATAAACACAGCCATAGAGTCAAGCCATAAAAAACAAGAGTATTGGACTTTAGGAAGGCTGACTTTGGGAAAATGAGAGAGTGCCTCATAAAGCACTAGCAAATGGGCAAGAAGGAGGGGTGGAGGAACAATGGGGAATAATCAAAACAGCCATCGCAGAGCAGCAAGCCTTTGTGTGAAGCAAATCAATAAAACAAAATGAAGGAAAAAAACACTATGGTTCTCTAAAGAGGTGGCAGGGACGGTTAAGGAGAAAAGGATAGCATTCAGGAAATATAAGGAAACACAAAAGGAGCAGGACAGAGAACTTTATCAGTTAAAGCAGAAGGAGGCAGGGAAGGCAGTCAGAATAGCAAAGGCACAAACTGAGGGAAAGATAGCCAATTCTGTTAAGAAGGGGATAAAACCTTTTATAGGCACATTAGGGAGCAAAGAAAGACCAAGGGAGGGATACAGAGACTTAATAAAGGGGAGGGAATGTGGGCAGAGGGTAACAGTGAAAAAGCAGGGATACAGAACAAATATTTCTGCTGAGTGTTCACAACAGATGAGAAGGGGGAGGTACCTAAACCAAACAAGGGAGAAACTCTGAATGGGGGGGGTCGATACCACTCCATTCACAGAAGAAAGGGGTTTGAAAGAACTCTTGAAACTGAGGGTGGACAAAGCAATGGGGCCTGATGGGATTCACCAAAGAATACTAAAAGAACTAAGGGTAAAACTAGTAACACCACTGACTACTATCTTTAACAAATCATGGGAGGATGGAGTGGTGCCTGAGGACTGGAGGAGAGCAAATGTGATTCCACTTCACAAAAGTGGGAGCAGGGCAGAGGCAGGAAACTACAGACTAGTTAGTTTGACTCCAGTGGTAGGGAAAATGATGGAATCACTTCTAAAGGAAAGAATTGTTGAGTACCTAGAGGCCAGTGGGACACAGGACCCAAGACAGCATGGTTTCACAGCAGGAAGGTCATGTCAGATGAACCTAATAGATTTCTTTGACTGGGTGACCAAAGTAGTAGACCAGGGAGGGGCTGTGGATATGGTCTACCTAGATTTTAGCAAGGCATTCAACACAGTCTCACACAAAAGATTAATATACAAGTTAGCCAGCCTTGGAGTGGGTCCCAAGGTGGTAGCCTGGATAAAACCTGGCTGGACAACAGGTCACAAAGGGTAATAGTAAACGGAGTCCACAGTGAAGAAAGGAGGGTAACTAGTGGGGTACCACAGGGTTCGCTAGTGGGACAGGTCCTCTTTAATATCTTTATAAGTGACATTGGAGAGCACCTGGAAGGAAAGGTATGTCTCTTTGCAAATGACACAATGATCTGCAACTGGGTTGATACACAAGGTGGGGTGGAAAGAATGAAAAGGGACTTGGCAAGGTTGGAGGAATGGTCAAACATGTGGCAGCTCAGATTCAATGCAAAGAAGTGCAAGGTAATGCATCTGGGAAACAAAAACCCAGGGTAAGAGTACACAATGGGGGGTGAGTTAATAACAACACAAAAATCAAAAGAGACCTGGGAGTAATTATATCAGATGACCTAAAGGTGAGCAAGCAATGTGAGAAGGCAGTAAGGAGAGCTGGGGGGGGGATACTGGGATGCATAGGGAGAGGCATCAACAGTAAAAAACAGGAAGTTGTTATCCCTCTCTACAGACAGTTAGTGAGATCCCATCTGGAGTATTGCGTGCAATTCTGGAGACCCCATCTCCGCAAAGACATAAACAGAGTGGAAGCTGTTCAGAGGAGGGCAATCAAAATGGTGCAAGGTCTGCACCAGAAGACATACGAGGAGAGACTAAAGCAGCTTAATATGTATACCCTTGAGGAAAGGAGGGAGAGGGGGGACATGATAGAAACTTTTAAGTATCTCAAGGGAATTAACAAGGTACAAGAGGGTAGTATCTTTCAGAAGAAGAGATGTGCAAGAACAAGGGGGCACAATTTGAAGATAGAGGGAACAGCTTAGAGGTAATGTTAGAAAGTATTTTTTCACAGAGAGAGTTGTGGTTGCATGGAACAGCCTTCCTGAGGAGGTTGTGGAGTCAGGAACAGTGGGAGAATTCAAGAATGCATGGGACAGGCATGAGGCAATTCTAGTGGGGGGGGTAGGAGGAAGTAAGCTGTTGATTAACTAGAATCTGCAGCTTATCCATCAGGTAGGGAAATGGGCAGACTGGGTGGGCCAAGCGGTCCTTGTCTGCCGTCAAATTCTATGTTTCTATGTTCTATGTTTCTATGTAACACATGGCTAAGGAAATACCTCAAATCTGCTAATCTACTTTCTCCATTACAGTCTGGCTTTAGACCAGCTAACAGTACTGTTACTGCACTAGCCAAAGTCTCCAATGACTGACTGACAGCCCTGGACAGCAAAAAACATGTGTGTGCCTTGTTCCTAGACCTGAGCAAGGCTTTCGACACCGTGGATCATGTCTGATTACTAGACATCCTCAGGAACTTTGGTATGGGCACTTCTGCCCTGAAATGGTTTGATAGTTGCCTCATTGGTTATTTCCAACAAATAAAAGCAGACAGGGACCTCTGCCTGTTGAACACCCTCCCTCGAGATGACCCACAGGGGTAAATATTGGGCCCTCTCCTCTTTGCAATTGATATTAATAATATTAATGCTGGCATAAACTCGGCCAACATTCACCTATTTGCTGATGACACCATCGTCTACATAGACAGACCTACCCCTGACCTAGCATGTGGGGATCTGCAAAGGGACTTTGATAAACTTCAGACGAACCATTTACACCTCAAATTGTTACTAAATGCCAAGAAAAGAAAGGCTATGTTTTTTTCTCATGCAACTAGACCTGTGCAAACACCTAGTCTTGTCTCCCTACCCAAAATCACTACCCTAGTAGGCAAGCAGATAGAATATGTAGCCCAATTTAAATACTGTACTTGGGTGTGTGGGTTGACCATGAGCTTACCTTCACAGAACATACAGAGGAACTCACCAAGAAGTTAAAACAGAGACTTAGACTCTTCTTTAGAATCAGGCACTTACTCACCAAGGAAGCGAGGACCAGGCTAGTGCAAGCCACTTTTCGTCCACTCCTAGCCTATGCAGACATTCTGTATGCACAAGCACTAGCACTGCCCTCTCCAAACTAGACATCCTATACCACCGTGTACTACACTTTATAACTGGTGCTCCCTATTCAACCCACCACTGTACCTTCTACTCCCTTCTAGGATGGACGTCACTCTCATTCAGGCCACAAAATAATATAGCCATTTGGACGTTCAAAGCCATTACCCATAGGCTCCCTCAGTATATCTCAAACTGTTTGCCCATCTGCGTGCCAGGCATGTATGGACTGAGAAGCCTATCCTATAGTACTCTTATCATTCCGAAATTCAATACTAGGTTTAGTAGCTCATCCATAGGTTATGCCCTGGCATCATTATGGAACAAACTCCAAAAAGTCCTAAAACTGGCCACCCCCATTAAGCTATCAACCTTTAAGACCATATTTACTCAATCCTTTAAAGAGTCCTGCAGGTGTAGTCAATGAGGAATAACTCCTGCCTGTCCTACTCCCCACCTTTCCAACTACATCATTTTCCACCCCATCCAGATCCTCCCCTTCCTCTTCTTCCCTTCCAACTGCATCACCATTTTCAACCCCCTCTGGCTCCTTCCCTTCCTCTTCTTCACCTTACCTTTCCAATCGCTAGACTAGATTCCTACCTAGTGACTTCACCAAGCCACCACAGAGAAGAGTCTAATTTCAGCTGCCATCTACCTTCCTATTCCTTGTCCTCCCCTCTCTAATTCCGATGGTAGGTCAACCTATAGTGTCTCGCCTCCTTATATCTTTATCCTGCTTGGATTTCTGCCAAATGTTCATTGTATCAAAGATTGTTATTAAACCTTCTCTCCCTCATGATACTTAAATACTATATGCAGATTTGCTGACATGCTAAACTGTCTTCCATGTTATTAAATATGCAATAACAGCTGAACTAATCCTCCTGCTATGACTGTACTGGCTACCATGTTTTCTTGTTACTTTTTTGTATGTGCAACAGCTGATCTAACTCAGCCAATCTAACTCCACTCCTTTGTTTTGTTTTTACCCAGCTGTGATTCACCCATGTCTAGGCATACTGAGGCCTATGTACTGTACCCACTGCTCGTATTTGCTGTAAATTGTACATATTGTGTCCTTATGCTGTACCTACTGCCTGAACTTACTGAATATTGTAATTATCGTGCTTTATGTATTCCACTTCGAATGTATAAAAATAATCTTGACTGCCTTACATTGGCCCAGGTCCACCTTGGAAATGAGTTCTTCTCAATGGTGTTTTGCCTGGCTAAATAAAGATTTTGAATTGAACTGAATTGTACTCTCTCCCTTAACTGTTTGCTGCTACTACAGTATCGTATTATTAACTGCAATTACTGTATATATGTACACTGTCTGCTCTCTCTCCAACTGTTCCCCTTCCCCCCAGAACACATCTGGAAATGAGCCATTGCTGCTCAGTATGCTCTTCCTGATGAAACCTTTAAATAAATAAATAAATATGATCTCTATGCATCATTCCATTTTAAATGAAGCAGAAGGCTGCCTGGTGGCCCAGCAAGTGGCCTGGGTTTGGGACTGAATTTAGGAGCCTGTGTTTGGACACTCAGGGTTGGAATAGAACCCACTCCCTTATGAGCAAATGTGCTGCATATGCATAAGGCCAGCAATCCAACAATGGAGCTATATACAGTATACAGCCCTACAGGGAGGCAGTAGGGCAAGGGTCAGCCCTCAGTGAATGCATGTTGATCCTCTGCTATAGAAATATGTGAGGAGAAATATCCCTGCTGCTGTCAGACCCTACGCTACGGAGTCAGTAGCCCCAAACCAAATTGTGTGCCTCAAAGGGGGTGCACCACCCTCACCATGGGGTGCAAGCCACGGAGGACAAAGGGTGCTAGTGCTGTCTGGTACTGTTGAGGGTGGGTGGAGGCCAAACCTGACAGCAGGATGCAATCTACAATAGCTAAGTTAAAAAATAAATGCAAGGAAGTAGAAACCGTGGGAAATGCGTGGGAGGCAGGGAGCTGGAATCTATATTGACTGAGACCTGTGCTTACATTGGAAGACTTAGTGTGTGTTGTATGCCTCTTACCTGTGTGTGGTAGCCATGTTGGGAAAGGCATGGGAAGTTCAACAGAGGATCAGGGTGAAACACAAACAAGCGTAACCCCCATCCTCATTTATGGATGAATAGAATGGCCTGCCTCTTTGACTCTGGGCTGGGACAGATTGTCTGTAGATAATAAAAGGGTGCTGAACCAAGGGAGTCAAGCCATGTTCAGTTTGAACCACTCCAGAAGGAGGAGTTGTGTGTCTGTGCTGCAGGTTCTTTTCCAGAGCAAACACTGAGCCAAACCAGCTCTGGGGTGAAGTGGCATAAGCCATTGACTGGGAGCTGGTTAGGGGGTCTCAGGTGGGTCGTCCAGACTGGTATACCCTAAGGCAGAAATCTCTGCTGTAGAAAGAAACATCAGAAAGCAGTCAGTTCTGTGTATACAACCACTACCAGATTGCCCTTGGTTTCACCAAAATACATTTAAAGAACCCTGGCCAGCCTGGGTCCCATACCTGATAGCCTATGGCTGGCTACGGAAGGAAAGTCCCATGAAATATAAATGAAGGAAAAATGAATTACCAGAGTGAGATATTTTTCAGGAACGCAGTCCACAAACTTTGTTGGGGCAGCAGATTTGTTGGTCTCAAATTTAAAACAGGCATGGCAGACTCTTCTTTGCTGGTATAAAAATGTAGAAAAAGATAGTTACAAGAGAGAATAAATTAACTTTATTAACATTTTTCAAACTGTGTCTGCAACACCGAAAAGATAACTTGTACGAGAGCTCAGGAAACAGCACCAGTTATATCTCATCCAGAGCAAAACCAAAAAAAACATAAGGACCCAGTATTCAAAAGTTGTCCTACTGTACAAGGAACAACACTCTTCAAGCAAGTCAGATATGCTACAGGCATAGCTATACTTAACCCTACCTCTGTTTGGGATGAAAGAGAAGTCTCACACCACCAGCGCCAACAGAGAACTGAGCCTCACCTAGCTGTGTTCCCACAATGCCTCCTTTCTATAATTTGCAAGAGCACAGACGACTGTAGAATTTAACCCCAATCCTCCCATTCAACCTGCTGCTGATAAAAGACCATATTTTAAGTGTAGCCCCCTCTCCAATGGGGCTTATCTTAGGCTATGTCCCAGGAGCCATAGCTGCTGCCTCCCTGGAGGTCATTCTCCCTTTTGCAGCCAGCCCCATCCCAGCTGCCACAGCAGAACTGAGGCAGCCCATGCAAATTGCCACCCTTCTTCAGTGCAATAGCAAACCCCTCTGGGAACTGCTCAACTTTCTTTATACTTCCCCAGTCCCAGTTTCAACATAGCTGGGGAGCACATAGCAGTAGCCTCTTCTTTGATGCACCAAGGCACCACAAACTTTCACGGCCAGAACAGGTACACACAGTTGCTGCTCCTGCTCCAATTGACTGGCAAGAAGGACCAGGAAGCAGCCCCAAAAAAATTCTACTGGAATTTTTCTTGAGGGCAGCGCACCCCATGATGCCATGCAGACAACGAGCCACATTTTGCTGCCATCACTTGATCTTAGGATGAAGGCCGTCCACAGAGTGACCAACAATGCTCTATAGCCACATACTTGGTCACTCCGCACAGCCAGAAGACACACCAGGAACTGTTTGAAAATAGTAGATATAAACAGAGTAACAGATGGCGATCTATCTGTTATGGTACTGTAAATCAATCTCAGGATTCCAGTGACATCACAAACCACAAGAGCGATGCTCGAGAGGTTTGTAACGTAACTGGAATCCTGAGGTGGACTTACAGCAACCATAACAGATAATTACCATTTGTTGTTTTTTGTAATACTTGCAAATCTATGTGATGCAGTCTTAATAATCAAAAAGGAAAAAGTACTGCTTAGACCATCTCTCCCATAGCACCCCCGCCCACCCACTCACAAGTCATAAGATTCTCAAAATCGCTCTGCCAGAAAATGTCTGTGTGTGTTTCATTCTCCACAAAAGAAAAGTACAGTTTAATTTAGAGTGCTATGTTTTTCTCCCCTACCCACCCACCCTCCCACCCACACACAATTGTCACTATCCCATTGCCAGTATGATGTGTCTGTTTCATTCTCCTTCCAAAGAAATAATGCTAGCAAATCCATTACACACACTGGGCCCAATTTTCAAAGCCCCTCTGAATGGCACAAGGGGCTTGCGCAACATGGAATGTGCAAGATGCGGCTTGTGCCAAAAGATGCACAGGGAGCAATTCACAAAAGCAGCCTGCGTCAAACACAGGTTGCATGCACCAATGGGGGCTTGCACCATCCTTGCAGCACAAAACGGGATGTGGCATGGTGCTAGGAGGCTGGAGGCAGATGTAAGCTACCATATTCCCTAATCTGGGATTCTCTAAACCCTCCCAGGGTTCAAAATTCTAAGTACCCTTAGAAAAGCCAGGGCTCATCTAAGGGAACTTAGAAACGTGTCCTCTGAGAGGGTTAGAGAACTTGTGCCATCCCCGGGCAGTAGGAATCATGTGCCCAGTCCCCCCCTCCCTATTCCTGATCTCCCCATGAGATAACATCTCTTTCCCTGGTGGTCTGGCAGACCTCACCCCAGCCCCGATCCCCTTTGTATTTTAATTAAACACGTCCCTGGCAGTCTAGCGGACCCCCACTCCCTATCCTCAATCTGCCCATATAATATAAATAATCATTCCCTGGTGGTCTAGTGGACCACCACCCCCCACTCCAGCAGGCAGTGCCCCACCACCCCGCTCCCCCAGTCCCATCTGGTAACTGGTACAGCACTCTGCTGTCCACCACAGCAGGCCACCAACTGTGTTGACAATGAGTGCTTACTGTATACAGTACGTGCTTATTGACTGACTGAGCTGTCAATCAATGAGCATGTACTGCATACAATATGTGCTCACTGACAGCTCAGTTGGTGTCCAGCCATGGTTGAAAGTGGACTGCTGTGCCGGTTGCTGGATCAGGGGTGGGACAGGGGGGTCAGGGAGGCAGGGTACTGCCTGCTGGGGGCGGGGGGGTGGTCCACTAGACCGCCAGGGAATTATATATTTATATTATATAGGCAGATCAGAAATAGAGAGTGGGGTCCGCTAGACCACCAGAAACATGTGTAATTATAATACAAAGAGGACTGGGGCTGGGGGATCTGCTAGACCACCAGGGATATGTTTCTTATAGAAAGGGGATTAGGGCTGGGGGGTCTGCTAGACTACCAAGGATGTGATTAATTTGAAGACAAAGGGGACTGAGGCTTGACGCATGTCCCTGGTGGTCTGCTAGACCACCAGGGACATGATTAATTTGAAGACAAGGGGGATCAGGGCTGGGGGGGGTCCGCTAGACCACCAAGGATGTGTTTACATTCACTAAAAAGGGGATAGGGGATGGGGGGACTGCTAACCACCAGGGACATTCAAGAGTGGCTGATGGTTACCCCGCAGCTTGAGGCAACTCATCAAGATGCACCCTCTTTTTGGTGCATAGCCACAGTTGTCACAAACTGTGGAACTTTGCCGCCGAGACCCTACCTAATAGAAAATCGGGCAGAGGGTGCCTGGCATATCATCAGTTGGTGCAAGCTGCCATTGGTGCTGCTTGCGCTGAGTTTTCAGAATCGAGCCCACTGTCCTGAGCCCTTAGTAACATAGAAACATAGACTTTGACAGCAGATAAGGACCGCTTGGCCCACCTAGTCTGCCCATTCCCCTACCTATTGGATAAGCTGCAGATCCTAGGTAACCAACAACCTTCTTCTTCCTACCCCCACCAGAATTGCCTTATGTCTGTCCCATGTATTCTCAAATTCACCCACTGTTTTTGAACCGACAACCTCCTTAGGAAGGTCGTTCCATGGATCCACCACCCTCACCATAAAAAAAAATGCTTCCTCACATTGCCCCTGAGCTGTCCCCCCCCCATCTTCAAATTGTGTCCCCTTGTTCTTGCATATCTCTTGTTCTGAAAGATGCTACCCTCTTGAACTTTGTTGATTCTCTTGAGGTACTTGAAAGTTTCTATCATGTCCCCCTTCCTCAAGGGTATACATGTTAAGCTCATTTAGTCTATCTTCGTATGGCTTCTGTTGCAGATCTTGCACCATTTTAGTTGCCCTCTGGACTGCCTCCATCCCATCTATGTCCTTGCGGAGATGGGGTCTCCAGAACTGCATGCAGTACTCCAGATGGGGTCTCACCAATTGTCTGTACAGAGGGATAACAACTTCCTGTTTTCTACTGGTGATGCCTCTCCCTATACATGCTAGTGTTCCCCCTGCCCTCCTTACTGCCTTCTCACAATGCTTGCTTACCTTTAGGTCATCTGATATGACTACCCCAGGTCCCTTTCCATTTTTGTTGTTGTTACTACCACCTCCCCTCCCCATTGTGTACTCTTCCCCTGGGTTTTTGTTTCCCAGGTGCATTACTTTGCACTTCTTTGCATTGAATCTAAGCTGCCATACTTTTGACCATTCCTCCAACCTTGCCAAGTCCCTTCTTATCCTTCCCACACCCCCCTTTGTGTATCGACCCTATTGCAGATCTTTGTGCCATCTGCAAAGAGGCATACTTTTCCTTCTAGTCCTTCTGCAATGTTACTTATAAAGACATTGAAAAGGACCAGACCCAGTACTGAACCCTACAGTACCTTGCTAGTAACCCCCTTTCTTTAGAGTGGACTCTGTTTACTATTTGCTCAGGACTTCCACCAGTTGATGATATCACTGGACTTTACACAGGTTGTTGCCTCTGCTACTCATAAGTTCGGTCCCACTCTTGACCTGGTTTTCCTCCTGGGGATCGAAACCTCCTACTTGGTGGTGGAACCAGTCAGATGGTTGGATCATCACACTGTGGTGTTAATTTCTATACCCCTTCCCCCCGTATAAGCCTGCCCCGTGGAGATGGTCAGATACTGCCCTTTGCAGGATGTGAGCCCTGATGGTCTGTTGGTGGTTAGCTCTATCAGTGATTCCGGTGGCAAGTGGGAATCCAGAGAGCCTGATTCAGGCCTATAATAAGGCTGTTACTGTGGCCCTGGACTCTATCACCCCTGTCCATGTTCGCCCTCTCTCCCTTCGTCCTCAGTCCCCATGGTCTGATGGGACCTTGAGGGAGTTGCGGAAACTTGGATGAAGGTTAGAGCGTTGCTGGTGGAAATCTGCCCTGGATGCTGACCACCTTAGATTGATGGAACATTATCAAGTCTATCAATCAGCAATCACCCGTAAGAAGGCAGAGTTCTTGTCCGGAGAGATTGCTGCTACTCAGAATCGACCAGCTGAGCTCTTCTGAACCGTGGACAGGTTGTGCAACCCAACCTGTCTTCAGGTTCAAAGAGTCTTTTCACAGATTGAGTGTGATGAGCTCGCTTGCTTCTTTGTGGATAAGGTGGCCAGCATCAGGGCAGAAATCCATCCAGCCCACTCTATGGGAGCCGATAGTGGTCGGTGCACGGTCACTCCTCCTCGGTTTACCTGGAGTTCCTTCGACTGCCTGGAAATTGTAGATGTTGTGCAGATTGTCCAGGGTATGTGCCCAACATGCTGTAGTTTGGACCCAGGCCCAACTTCCCTGATAATGGGTTGTTGTGACATCATAGGCCCAGTCCTAGCAAGGATAGTTTGATGCTCCTTAGAGTCTGGTGAGTTTCCTAGCTCCTTGAAGGAGGCGGTGGTGACACCTCTCCTGAAGAAAGCTGCTCTGAACCCAAGCTGAATTGCAAACTACAGATCGATCTCAAACCTCCTCTTTGTTGGGAAGGTAATTGAGAAAGTTGTGGCGCTACAGCTGGAGAACCACCTGACCATCCATGACATCTATGAAACTCTCCAGTCCGGTTTTCGTAAGAGGCATGGTACCAGACCTGCTCTGGTTTGAGTGCTCAATGATCTCCTGATGGTGAGATACATAGATACATAGACAGTGTCGGCAGGTAAGGGCCTACGGCCCACCCAGTCTGCCCATTTGAGCTTGTAAGTTCATTTTATGTTTTCCTAGAAGTCTGTTGCCCCTTACCCCTGACCTCCAGAATTCCTTTATGTCTATCCCATGCATTCTTAAATCCTGTGATTGTTTCAGCCCCCACCACTTCCTCTGGCAGTGTGTTCCACTTGTCCACCACCCATTCTGTGAAGAAATTCTTCCTCACATTTCCTCTGAATTGTCCTCCCTTAAACTTCATCCATTGCCCACTAGTCCTGGAACATCTTTTTCACTTAAAAATAGTGTATTCCTGCACCCTGTTCCTCCCTGTAAGATACTTGTATGTCTCTATCATAGCCCCTCTCTCCCTCCTCTCCTCCAGGGAGTACATATTCAATTCATTCAACCTGTCCTCATAGGACTTGTGATGCAATCCATGTACCATCTTTGTTGCCCTCCTCTGAACCTTCTCTTCCCTGTCTATGTCCTTACGTAGGTAAGATCTGCAGAACTGTACACTGTACTCCAGGTGGGGCCTCACTAGTGTCTTGTATAGTGGAATTATGACCTCCCTTTTCCTGTTCGTGATGCCCCTGCCTATGCACCCCAGCATCCTATTTGCTTTACCTGCTGCCTTGTCACACTGTTTCCCTACCTTCAGGTCATCAGAGATGATAACCCCAAAATCTCTTTACTGCTTGGTGCATGCTATATCCTCACCCCCCCAACTGATACATTGTGCCAGGGTTTTGTGCCCCATATGCCTTATCTTGCACTTCTTTTGCATTGAATTTCAACTGCCAAACCCTTGACCATTCTTCAAGTTTCTGCAGGTCTCTTCTCATTCTGTCTACACCCTCTGGCATGTCTACTCTGTTACATAGCTTTGTGTCATCAGCGAACAGGGAAATTCTGCCTTCTAAGTCCTGCGCAATGTCACTGATGAAGATGTTGAATAGGACCGGTCCCAGCACTGATCCCTGTGGTACCCCACTGGTCACTCTTCCCTCTGTGGAGTGACAGCCATTTACTGCCACCCTCTGTGTCCTCCACCCAGCCAGTTACCTACCCACCACACTACTGTCCTGCCCACACCCATATTCCCCAGTTTGTGTAATAGTCTTCTATGTGGCACAGTGTCAAAGGCCTTGCTGAAGTCCAGATAGGCCATGTCCACTGCTCTCCCCTGATCCACCTCCCTCGTCACCCAGTCGAAAAATTCAACGAGGTTGGCCTGACATGACCTCTCCTTTGTGAAACCATGCTGCCTTGGATCCTGTAGTCCATTGACAACCAAATGTTCCACCAAGCTCTCCTTTAGTAGTGCTTCCATGATCTTCCCCACTACCGAGGTGAGGCTGACTGGTCTGTAGTTCCCTGCTTCCTCTTTGTTCCCACTTTTGTATAAGGGGACTACATCTGCTGTCCTCCAGTCTTTGGATACCTTCCCTGTTTCCAGTGATCGGCTAAACAGGGTTGCCAAAGGTTCAGCCACCAGCTCTTTTAGTTCTTTAAGGACCCTGGGGTGCACCCCTTCTGGCCCCATTGCTTTATCAAATCTTATTACTTCCAGTTTCTTCAGGACCCTTTCTCGTGTAAAGAGACTTATGTCCATTTCTGCACCATTCCCACCCCTTTTACTCCCTTCAGACCCATTACCCTCCTCTTCGTCAGTAAAGACTGAGCAGAAATACCTGTCCAGTATGTCAGCTTTACTGTTGTCATCCTTCATGCGGCCCCCATCCTCCCCCTTCAGTCTCACTATCCCTCCCTTTGCCTTTCTTTTTTCACTTACGTACCTGTAAAAGGTTTTGTCCCCTCTACCCACTGATTTTGCAATGTGCTTTTCTGTCAGAGCTTTGGCTTCCCTTACTGACCTCTCTGCCTCCCTTTGCTTCTCCTGGTACTTCTCCCTATCCCCTTCTGCCTGTGTCTTTTTGTATTGCCTGAATGCAATCTTTTTAGCTTTCACTTTCTCTGCTCCCTCCTTGGAAAACTATAATGGCCTCCTCTTCCTTTCCCCCCTTGCTAACCTGCTTAATGCATAATTCTGTTGCTCTTGTAATCCCCATTTTAAATACTGCCCACTGTTCCTTAACCCCTGGTTCCTGCTCCATTCCCCTTAATGCCTCTTTCAATATATCCCCATTTTCCCAAAGTCTACCCCCCTAAAATCCAGGATACGTGTTTTTGTCTGGTTTGGTTCTGCTCTTTCTGTGATTTCAAATCACAATGACTGGTGGTCACTGTTCCCCAGGTGCTCCCCCACTGTTACCCCCATCACACTGTCCCTGTTTGTGAGCACAAGGTTCAGTATTGCCTTCTGCCGAGTTGGTTCCATGACCAGGTGCTTGAGGAAGGCACCCTGAAGGGAGTCCAGGATAAATCTGCTCCTAGTTGATGCTGCTGCTGGGATGCTCCAGTCCACATCTGGAATATTGAGATCTCCAATCAGCACTACCTCACCCTTGTCTGCCATCCTTTGGATGGCTAGCATCAGCTCCCTATCTGTTTCTTCTTCCTGGGCTGGTGGTCTATAGACCACACCTGTGCAGATGGCTGGCTCCATTTTCCTTTCCAGCTCAACCAGGGGTCAACCTTAACTGTTTTTTGCACTAGCCAGCAGGGCAAGTTGATTCAAAATTGCACTAGCCTGCAGATGATTGCACTAGCCCTTAATTATTATGGTAAATTTTGATCACTTATGCAGGAAACAATGCAAGCAAAGCCAAGAAATACTCTGATTATTGCACATTTATCCTGCTCCCACATTGCTTCCAGATCCCCAGCAGAAAAAAAGACTGCAATGCCATCATAGTGAGCACCCCCCATTGTTTTGTACCATAGCCTCCTCTCGTCCTCTTTCTGCCCCCCCACACCAAACAGAGAGAGGATATCACAACAGCAAATGTTCAATTAAGCAGTCATAGCTCTGCACACACAATAGCTGACATCATCATGCACCTCACCACACTGTCACCACCACCCACAGGGCAGTAAACAGAGTCAGGCAGAGAAAGACACTCTCGGTCCCCACCCTATAGTCAACTGGAGACCTGCACTTTTGAAAGTTTTTGTACAATCTCAAGTGAGCCAGGAGCACTTCTAAAATTTCTTTGGGGTGGGGGCTAGACAAACCTAAGGAGCTTGGGAAATAGAAAACTATGAGATTTTTATTCGTAAAAGCATTGATTTTAATATGCTCTGCCCCAACAACAGATTTTTCTTGAACATTGTACTTTCATCAGCCCAGGGGAAACAGTACACAGCCATAACACTATACTATTTCTATTTCTGTATAGGATGATCTATGCACCCCAGGTAAGCCTATTTCAAGGTTTCAAATTATGTATTTTATCAAGGTTTATTTTTGTACCATACATGATCCAAAGCTTTGTTTTTAGGCTGAAAGGACATGCTGAGTGGGATAAGGGTGGAACTGTATGGATGATGGCAGGCATGGTCCATTTCGAAGAGCTATGGACCCCCTACACTTGCCAGTAATGGCAGCTATGGATGGTCACTTCAGAGTCTGGTCTGCAGTGGTGTCCAGGGAAAGAACAGAGTTAAGAAATTTGGAGGGGAGAGGGAAGTTATGGTGAGGCTGGGATAAAACCCACCACCTGCAGGGCCGATCCTGTATACCTCTTTGCATTTTGTCACTGAAATGTTGGATACAAACACTCAAAATGTAGAGAAATGAGGGGCACTGGTCCTAATAATGTTGGACAAATTGTTAGACATAGACACATTCAGAAAACTGGAACTTAGTGACCTAACAGCACTCTACCCTTGATCACACCCTGAACACTAGCTGAAAGTCTTAACAGTGGAGTGATAATGACTCACATTGAGTCTTTTGTGGGATCCCTCTCTTGAACTGCCAGATAATTGCAGCTCTTAATGAGCTGTTAATTACAGTGCACACCTGGCCATCTGGAACACTGAGAGAGATTAGCATGAAGACTAGAAAATGCTAAAGTAGAGACATTTTTAACTTCACTAACAGCCATGAAAATCTGCACTAGTCAAGGCGGGCTAGTAGAGAGTTAGCTGCACTAGCCCTGGTCAATTTTCACTAGTGTTTGGGCTAGTAAAACAATGTTAAGAACAACCCCTGAGCTTAACCCACAGTATCTCTGCCCATTTTGTTCCTCCTGGATCTCTGTGGCCTTTATGTATTCTTTCACATTAAGTGCCACTCCTCCTCCCTTCCTGTCTGCCCTGTCTCTTCTGAATATGTTGTAGCCAGGTATGGCCATCTCCCAGTTGTGGTTATCATTACACCAGGTTTCTGTGATGGCCACAATGTCCAGGTCTGACTGCGCCATGACAGCCTCCAGATCCTCCATCTTGTTGCTAAGGCTCCTGGCATTGGCACACATGGCTTTACATGATTTGACATCACTAGACTGTTTAGCTGTTCTACTCCAGCCCCTTCCCTGGTTGTTCTTTACCCCTGGTTCTCCTTGCTCTATGCTCTTCTGTTGAATTTTGCCCTTTTTCTGCTTATCCACCTCTTGGGTGCTTATTTCCATCTTTTGCACACTACTTTGTAAAGGTATCCCCTCCTTCAGTTCACTGGTTCCACTGCTAGCTGTGGGGGGTGAGCAATTAGACACCCTCCTTGCTGGCCTGCCACCCCCCTTGTCTAGTTTAAATGCTTGTCAATGTAGCATTTAAACTTATCATTGAGTGCTTGGATTTCCCTCCAGGATGGATGCAGGCCATCAGGCTTGAACAAGCCTCCATCCCTCTAGGTGTGTCTCCAGTCACCAATGAATCCAAACCCTTCCTCACAGCACCAGTTCTTCAACCATGAGTAAAAGTTTCTGATGCATGCACCCCTATACTCTCCCATGCCTCTTGCAGGTAGTACTTCCAAGAAGGTGACAGAAATAGCTACTTGCTTGAGACCCTTCCCTAATTTCCTAAACTCTTCCTGAACTTCCTTTGGCTCCCCATTTGCCAGGTCATTAGTACCTAGGTGGATAATGACATCCAGCTCACCCTCCTGTCTTGCCTTCCCAGCGATCCCCAGGATCTTCCTTCCATCCCTCCATGCCATGGCACCTGGTAGGCACCTCACCTCCCTGTCCTCCCCCTCCTGTGTTCCTAGCTCAGAAGTGCTGTTCTATCTTGGTACTTCTTGATCTCTCTTCAGCTTTTGACACCGTGGATCATGAGGTGCTTCTCGAGTGCCTGAGGTTCATCTGTGGCCTGTCTGGTACAGTTCTCAGATGGTTTAAGTCCTTCCTCACTGGCAGAACTCAAAGGGTGGTGTCAGGGATTTTTTCCTCTGACCCATTCTCTCTGCCATGTGGGGTTCCTCAGGGCTTGGTGTTGTCCCCCATGTTGTTCGCAGTGTACGTGCTGCCCCTCAGAGACATTGTAAGATGGTATGGGCTGAGGTTTCACTGCTATGCTGATGATACCCAGCTCTACCTGTCTTTTGCACCTGACCAGGATAGTGCGTGCTTGTTATTTAACAACTGCCTCACAGAAATCCAGGACTGGATGAGTACCAGCTGGTTGAAGTTGAACTCTGGAAAGAATGAGGTGGTAGTAGTGGCTGCAGGTCACCGGATAGAGGGGTTGGGGGCTGGTCAACTCACCAGACTTTGTCTTGGAGGTGTCCAGCTTCCTTCCTCTGAATGGGTGCAAGACTTGGGGGTGATCTTTGACTAGGGCTGACACTGTGTTCTCAGGTGTCTGCAGTCGTCAAGTCCTCTTTTTACCATCTGATGAACATCGCCAGGGTTAAGCACCTTGTTCCATCTGGCGACCTTCCAACATTGATCCACGCCTTTGTGACCTCACGCCTTGATTACTTCAATTCCCTGTACCTCGGGCTTCTGGGGGTTGATATCCACCACTTGCAGCTAGTGCAGAACGCTGCGGTGTGGTTGTTGATGAGGACTCCTCGTTTGAGTCACATCACACCGGTGCTGCGTGAACTGCACTGGCAGCCTATTCAGCGGCAGATCACCTTCAAGGTCGGACTTCTGACCTATAAGGCCCTGCATGGACTGGGCCCAGGCTATCTGCAAGAGCTCCTGTGCCCCTACTGCCCCGGGCGACCAATCCACTCAGCTGACGAGGAGTTGCTAGAGATTCCCAGGGTACGTCTTAAGACATTGAGGCCCATGCTTTTATGTATGTGACCCCAACCCTGTAGAATTCTCTACCCCATCAGATACATGAGTGCACAATTGTGGAGAGCTTTAAGAAGGCCTTGAAGACACATCTGCAGCTTAACGCCTACCCAGATTGATTATTTTAGCTATTTTATCTATTTTGTTATTTGGTCATACTGTTATGTATTTTATTGCTTTCATGTGTTTATTACTGTACAGCGCCTTGATGTTTGAAAGGCACTCTAGAAATAAAGTTTATTATTATTATTATTACCCTCTGTGTCCTGTTGTAGAAGCCAATCTTTTACCCAGGCTATCACCCTGGGACCCACTCCCAGGCTGGCTAACGTGTTTATTAATCTTTTGCATGGGACTGTGTCAAATGTCTTGCTAAAGTCTAGGTAGGCCATGTCCACAACCCCTCCCTGGTCTACTACTTTAGTCACCCAGTCAAAGAAATCTATTAGATTCATCTGACATGACCTTCCCACTGTGAATCCGTGCTGCCTTGTGTCCTGTGCCCTGCTGGCCTCTAGGTACTCAACAATTCTTTCTTTCAGAAGTGATTCCATCATTTTCCCTACCCTTAGCTTTCGTAAATGAGCATAGAAACCAGAGTAAAATTGGAGTGTGTTGCTTAATATCATAGGAACATAGAATCTGTCAGCAGATAAGGGCCATACGGCCCACCTAGTCTGCCCATTTCCCTACTCACTGCTGCAGCCTCAGATCTTATTTGATCTGTGCCTCTCCTGCCCTGCACAGCTCCATGGTACCCTTATGTCTATCCCATGCACTCTTGAACCCCTGTATTGTTTTTACCCCACCACTTCTGCTGGAAGGCTGTTCCATGCTCCACCACCCTTTAAGTGAAAAAGTACTTCCTAACATTACCCCTGAGCCTCCCACCCTTCAGCCTCACATCATGCCCCTTGTTCTTGTGCAGAGTTTTCTCTGAAATATGCTTTCCACCTGTACCCTGTTTATTCCCCTAAGGTACTTGAAAGTCTCTATCATATCTCCCCTCTCCCTTCTTTCTTCCAGTGAATAGATATTAAGGTCTTTAAGCCTTTCCTCATAGGACTTCAGGTGCAGTCCATGTACCATCTTTGTTGCCCTTCTCTGGACTGCCTCTATTTTGTCAATCTCCTTCTGGAGATGTGGTCTCCAGAACTGGACATGGTGCTCCAGCTGAGGCCTTACTATTGATCTGTACAGTGGCATTACCACCTCTTTCCTCCGCCTTGTTATGCCCTCCCTGTGCACCCCAACATTCTGTTTGCTTCTCCACCACCTTTTCACACTGTTTGGTCACCTTCAGGTCATCAGGTATGATAGCCCCCCGGTCTCTCTCCTGACTTGTGGTGGCCAGAAGTTTCCAACCCATCCTGTACTCCTCCCTTGGATTCCTGTGACCCAGGTGCATGATTTTGCATTTTTAGCCTTAAAACTCAGCTGCCAGACACCTGACCACTCCTGTAATAGGCTTAGGTCCTTTCTCATTTTTTCCATTCCCTCCAGTGTATCCAATCTGTTGCAGATCTTGGTGTCATCTGTGAAGAGGCACACCTTTCTCTCCAGACGCTCTACAATGTCGCTAATGAAGACATTGAATAAGACTGGCCCCAGCACCTGACCCCTGTGACACCCCACTGTTCACTTCCCTCTCCTCAGATTTCATTCTATTTACCACCACCCTCTGAGTCCTGTCCCTTAGCCAGTTTCCAACCCACTTTACCAACATAGGACCCATTCCCAGGCTCCCCAATTTATTTAGTGATCTCCTGTGTGGGACAGTGTCGAAGGCCTCACTGAAATCCAGGTAGGCCATGTCCACCGCCCCTCCCTGATCTACCACCCTGGTTACCCAGTCAAAGAAATCTATAACATTTATTTGACAGGACCTTCCTGCTAAGAAATCTATAACATTTATTTAACAGGACCTTCCCGCTGAGAATCCATGCTGCCTTGGATCCTGTGCCCCGCTCTCCTCCAGAAACTTCACAATCCTCTCCTTAAGTAAGGACTCCATCAGTTTCCCCACTACTGAGGTCAGGCTTACAGGCCTGTAGTTGCCTGTCTCCTTTCTGCTTCCACTCTTCTGGAGAGGGACCACATCTGCCATCCTCTAGTCCTCAGGAACCTCCCCCCGTCTCTAGTGATACACTGAAAAGGGATGCCAGTGGTTCTGTCGGCACTTCCCTGAATTCCTTTAGTGCTCTGGGGTGGATCCCATCTGGCCCCATTGCCTCATCTGCTTTTATTTTCCTAAGTTATTCTAGGACTTGTTCCACTGTGGATGGGCTGGTGCCTACCTCCTTCCCTTAAATACCCCTCTTAATGAGTCTTGGTCCTCCACCCTCCCCTTCGCTGGTGAATACTAATCAAAAGTATTTGTTCAGTATCTCAGCCTTTTCTAGGTCATCCTTTACCCTTTCTCCTCCTTTCTTCTTCAGCCTAATGATCCCATTTTGGGTCTTTTTATGTTTCCTTGCATGCACGTGCAAGAAACATAGTGCCACCATACGAATTTTCGCAGGTGTGCCACCCCGCTCCTTCTTACAGGCGTGGCCTCACCCCACCAATAAATGTCCGAGCTATCTATGACAGCAGTTCAGATGCAGTGACGTACAGTTCAAAGCAAAAGACCACTACAATGAGTGGTGGTATAGGTACTTGCATACTGCCATCGCAGTATGCAAAGTGCCTACACTTCAGCATTGCATCTGAACAGCTGTCATAGACAGCTCCATTTTTTCTAGGACCCCCCCCAACAAACACCCAAGTAGGGAACCCACCGCAGAGTGCTCATGCACTCCCCCCCACCCCCGCACACTGTATGGCTGACGGGGGTGCCAATCCCTCGTCGGCTCCACTGCTCCCCCAACAGACTTCCAGGTGCCACGCTGGGAGCCCACCCCAGCATGCCAAAAGTCTGTATGGTAGACAGGGGTGCCCAATCCCTTGTAGGCTCCACTGCTCCCCCCAAACAAACTTCCAGCTGCCACGCCGGGAGCCCACCCCAGCATGGCAAAAGTCCATATGGCCAATGGGGATGCCCAATCCCTCGTCAACTCCACTGCCCCCTCAAACAAACTTCCAGCTGCCATGCTGTGAGCCCACCCCAGCGTGGCAAAAGTCCCACATCATCTCCCAAAAAAAAAACCATAAGAAAAAACTGTCCCTCATTGACTCTCTCGGCCCCCCAATCCGCACCCACCTTCTGCATACCCCACCTCCCCACACCTCCACTTCACCCCATACTTACCTCTGGATGCCGGCATGATGATCTTCGGTGGACATGGAACACGTCTGTGCTCTTCAAAGCCAGCCGCGAACTGAATAATGTATAATGGCATAAATGGGTTTTTTTCAACTTTGGTGCATATCTCAGCCATTTTGAGGAATTTATTCACTAAATTTTCAACATGGGGTTCTTGGGACTCCACCTCATGAACTCAGTCACTGACATTTTGTTATTCAGTCCCAAAAGGTGATTCCACGGTCACTGCACGGAACCATCTTTTGGGACTGATTAATGAAACGACAGTGTCACAGTTCATGAGGTAGGCCCCCAAAAACCCTATGTTGAAAGTTTGGTTAAAAAATTCCCAAAAAAAGCCTGTTTTACAAGCATGCATTGCGCAGTTCCTACGCACGCTCATAACTTTGAGAATATTTAATATTTGCACTCCAGGTTTTCAACATTGCCATTTTACCACACCTCCTTAAGAGCAGTACAGCTGTCATTTTTCACATCTTGCCCAAAATGTGTTTTTACACATGTAGTGCACATTGGCGCAGTCAAGGTGCAAAATCAATGTTCAGGACACATTAAGAAAATCACAGTGACACTGTTCATGAGCAGAGGTGTTAAAATGGCTATGTTGAAAATTTGGTGACAAAAGTCCATAAAATGACTGTGTTACAAATGTGCATTGTGCAATTTCCACGCACCCTTGTAAGTTCACGAATTTGTAATATTTTCAGTCCAGATTTTCAACACTGACATTTTCCACACCTCCTTATGAACAGTACAGCTGTCATTTTTCACACCCTGGCCGAAATGTGTTTTTGCACTTCTGGCGCAGAATAGCTCGGTTGCTGTGAGAAATTAGTGTTAGGGATAGATTAACAAAATCACAGTGACACTATTCATGAGCAGAGGTCCTGTTCAAAATGTGTTTTCGCACCTGTGGCGCCAAATGGTGCAGTCACTGTGCAAAATCACCTTTCAAGTTCAAGTTCAAGTTTATTGCAGGAAAACTCCATTGAGCAAGCTCATTCACAAGGAGGTCCTGTGACATAAACACTTAAAGTACAAACACAGATAGGCAATAACAGTATATACATGAAATGCATGTTACGTGATGCAGGCTGGATATACATACAAGGGTACCACATAGGGTGACCGCAGGTGGTAAACATTGATATGAGACAGGGAAGCGACTTACAGGTTGCATACTGATAAATGAAACATGATGACTGGTGTGTGCAATACATATACAGTATTTTGGCAGCTAGAACAAACAACAGTCTACAACTGATATGGGGGGAGGAGTGATTTGATACAGTAGCAGTGGAGCATAAACAAAGATAAAGCCAGGAGTAGAAGGGGAAGGGAAAGCAGTTAATATGACAAATCAATTATACCTTACCAGTGGATAAATATGGCACACATGGGGAAGGAAGAGACTTAATGACAGTTACAGGTGTCTTTTATTTTGGCTGAACTTAGCGATTTGTAGAAGTTTATTGAAACTGTGCTAGTTAGTTTCAGTACGGTTTGTAATTGGTTCCAAATGGAGGAAGGGCATATGCAATCATCGTTTACAAAGGAAGTCCGCTCCTTGGTATGTCAAGCATAATAAAGTCAGATTTTCTTAAGCAGTATGCACTATGTGAGATACTAATAAGGGAAGAGAGATAGCTTGGCAATTTCTGCAGGAGCAGTTTAAGAGTCCATAGCCCAGCATGGAGCAGGTGTCTAGTAGTAAGGATGTCCAACCAACAGCTGCATATAAGTCACAGTGGTGCGAACAATAAGGGAGTTGGTAATGAACCGTAGCTACGGTGATAAAGGATGTCCAGTTTACTTAGATTTGCAAGAGTGGTGGAGGAATAGATTACATCGCCATAGTCGAGTAGGGGAGAAAAGTGGCCTGCACAAGCTTGTTTTGAGTTTTATGTAGGGCCTATTTCAGAAGAAACCTAACCTTGCTTTTAACCTTCTAGAGACATCTTCGACGTGGTCACTGAAAGATAATTTATTGTCGATCCAGATACCTAGATATTTAAATTTGGTTACAACTTCCAGAGGCTCGTTTAGCGTGGTGACAATGAAGTCTTGGGCAAGGGTATTGGGGGCCTGAGACAGCACTGTGAGAATATCATCGCTTTAGTCTTCTTAGCATTGAGCAGAAGCTTTGCCTTTATTAGATTATGCTCAAGTTATGCGAAGTCCGGCTGAAGCACTCCTTGACTTCAGATAACGATGAGCCAGAAGTATACAACACAGTATCATCTGCAAAAAGTGCAGATTGGATGTAGATATGTTAGCATCTAAGTCATTAATGTACAGAGAAACAAGATAGGGCCTAAGATGGATCCTTGGGGGACTCCTCTTGCAACTGGCAAGGCAGCAGAAAAAAAGCCTTCCGCCTTTACTTTTTGGAATCTTCCAGTTAGGTAGCTAAAGAACCACTGGGTGGTATGGTATGTGTCACCCAACTTTGCAAGGCAATTGACTAACTTTCACCTAACAAACTGATAGTTTCACTGTTCATGTGGTGGGGTCACAAAAAGCCCATGAGGAAAACTTGGAGTAAAAATACAAGGAAACACCCAGGGCGTTAGGGTTTTTGACCATAACACCCTACCCTGTAGGGACCGACAGGCATCAGGGGTGTGACTTGGAATTGTCAACAGTAATGCTCATGCCATTCCACCCCCACCTCAACCCTGCAGCCACTGACAGGCATCGAGGTGCATCTTGGACCTTTTGCCCCCAGAGTTCACCCCATTCTCCTATACTGCACCCATTTCAGCATATTTCCTTATGGAATAAGGTGAATGTAAAGCCCAAGCACCCCAAGGCACACCTCGACACTTGTCAGTGTCTGAAGGGTAGGGTGAGGTGAAATGTCATGACCGTCGTGGGCGAAGACCCAAAGGCACACCCCAATGCCTTTCCATCTCTGCAAAGTGAGGGTGGAGTTGGCATCAGTTTAATACTTCAATGCCATTCCTATACTGTATCTGTCTAACTACTGCAATTCCACTGCTAATGCCAGCAAGCAAACATTCTGCATTGACAAATGCTTGTTTCTCTTGCTAATGTATCTGAAGAAGGTCTTGTTGCCTTTCTTAATAGCCTGGGCTATACTTTCCTCTGTCTGTGCTTTAGCCATTCTAATTATTCTCCCAGATTCCCTCTGCTTCTAGTCCCTAATTTGTTTTATGAATTATGTATTATACTTTGTATTCTGCTTACCTTTCAACTATTTACGCTGCACCCCTTCCCCCAGGACGAATCTGGAATCGAGCAGTAGCCTGCTCAGTATGCCTTCCTGGTTAAACGCTTAAATAAATAAATAAACATTGTTCTCTGCCCTCATCCTTTTGTTTCCTTGTATCTCCTGAAGGCTCTTTTCTTTGCCCTTACTTTCTCAGCCACTACCTTTAAGAACTGTAATGGCCTTTTCTTTCTTTTACTCTTGCTATGTACTGTAACCCCCCTACAAATAGGGGTTTACTAAGATGTCTTCCTGGGTTGCCTAATGCCCACTGTCAGGCTGGTGTCCTGTGTCTGCAGTAGCTATATGTGTCTGCATGAGAATGCTATAGAAAGCCTCTGTGCCTGTCTTTTTAAGAGAATCATTATGCTGAGTTGGAGATTAGTCTGGGCTGGGTCTGAGTAGTTCAGGGCTCGTGACCGGCCAGGCAAGTGGTATTCCTGCTCCATTCTGCAGTAGCTGTATGTGCAGAGGGAGCTCTGTTAGGAACTGTGTTCATTTACTGTTTATCTGCCTTATTAATAGAAGTATAGAAGTTTGTTTAACCTGCCTTCTCTTGCAGCTTGGACTTTTTGCATAAGAGCCACCTTTTTGCTTCTGGATTGCCAGAGTTGGACCAATCAAACCTCAGTAGGCCTAAAATGGAGACTGTCCCCAGAGGTCTCGTGGGAGTGAATTTCTGTAGGAATTGTAGTTTTTAAGGTTTGGTGCCTAAATGGACCTGGAAGAGAAGCTCTTGCTGTGACAGACAGTTCTGTCAGCCAACCAAACCTTTTGGATCTCAGAGGAAATTCCCCAGAACTTCCTGTAGCAGGGTCAGTATGAGCTGGGGTTTGGAGAGTGAACAGCCTGGGCCATCGAGCAACTGCTTCTGCATAGAAGCACTGGAGAATCGGTGGGAAGACTGCACTGGTCTGCCTGTCACATCTTCCAGTGAGGAATCCGGTGAATGTGAAAGCTGGACTTAAAGGAGAAGCCCACCCAGAATGTGCAAAAACATATGTTATGTAGAGTGTTTTGATATGTATGTTAAGCTCTAGTGTGTCCTTCCCTCTGTCTGCTATTAGGAGTTTTTTCTAAATTAGCCTGCTAGCTGTATAGTAGTTTTACGACCCCTGGGGATCTCTATCACAAATAGGTTTATTGGCTTTCTTTCTCCTACGATGCACCCTGGCTCATGTGACACTGATGTAGCCATGCCCTTAGATTTAACAGGGTCTGTCACAGCTTAGCCACAAAGATAATACTTCTTTCAGAGAAGTCACACTGCTAGATTTTGGGTGAGTGTAATCATTATTATTTTTTGATATTAGTACCTTGTCCTGCTATGTTACAACCTATAAGGTGATGTTCAATTTTTGCTACTTAGTACTTGTGCAAAAACTGAAAGTGACTGAGAGGAATAGAGTAAACAGTGACATGATCCAAACACACACACACACACACAGCAGAACATAGCAGGACAAGGTACTGATATCAAAAAATAATAATGATTACACTCACCCAAAATCTAGCAGTGTGTCTTCTCTGGAAGAAGTATTTTCTCCATGGCTGAGCTGTAACAGACCCTGTAACAAGACACTGGCTTCCTGCAGGGGCAATTAGACATCACACCAAAGGGCACTCTGGGAAGACTACAGGCCATAAAAGAAATCAGAATGGCATCCTCCAAGGGCAATAATACACTTAAGGAAAGTTAGAAAAAACATCTCTCACAGCCAAAGAAGAAGAAAACACTGGGAACTGGTTAGAACACAGAAAAAAAGACTACTACATATCTTTTTCTGATTTTAACATGGAGTTTTCCTTTAAATCTAATTCCTTTGTCTGAGATCTGAAGCCTGAAGAGAAAGAGAGTGATCATTGTCTGAATTTGGGACCAAAGACTTGTTCCAGAAGTGAGCGGCCTGCCAGATACTGAAGTGAGTCACAGATTGAGAGGTTTATGCAGAACTTCTGCTAAATTGCAACTGGACTTTATCTGAACTGTGACTAAGAGTTGTGTTGCTTATAAGTGTGCTAAATGTGCTGTGTGAGTTGCGATTTGGTTCCCCACCTTCAAGTGTGTTATGATAGCTGGAAGCTGCTCCAGGACTCACATGGACTAAATCCGAACTGCCTGATCTGATCTCGGCCCTGCCATTTCGGCCTAGACTGCCACTCCCATCGCAGAGACATTTCCAATGAAAGACCCACTAGGGGATTCAGCTCCCTGCTCAACACCATCAAACAGGCAGTGACCACCTCGGTGAATCGTGTGAGCTCTGCTTCCCCTGGCAAACCAATCCAGTGGTCTTCATCTTGTCAGTCCTGCCTCCTGGTCTGGGTAGCTTGAGTACCAAACAGGGTAGCTCCCTGCAACAAAGCTGCAATTATTGTGTGTCATCTGATTTATTTGTTTGCTTTCATTGTTCAAACTATGTAATGCCAAACTGGCCAATATCAGACACTGTCCGATTACCCACACCTACTAAAACTGACCATTTCCAATTGCAGTTGGCTGTATATACCTGCTTCTAGCCATCAAACTCTGACACACTTTTCTGCTTCTGCTTATGGACACCTCTGTACTTGTCACTTTGTATATGATGAACATACGTCTGTATTTTTCCATTGTGTTTAATTTAATTATGATAGTATTCTTATATGTTTTCACTCGACATTGTCACATACTGTATTGTTTTGTAATATATGGATAGTGCTGATAATACTATTGAAAAGCAAGCAATACATTTCCTGTAATACTGTTGGAAAAAATCCATCAACAGTATTACGGGATCTAATAATGTTATCATTCGATGTTCATCGATAATATTATGAGATCCCGTAATATTATCAATGGATTTCCTAACACACTGCCACAAGAATCCTGGTTCCCTCATGCCATGCGCACACTTTCCACAGCTGTCCATGAGCCGGCTTTTACTGTAACTGTCATGCACAGTAAAAGCCAGTCATCACCATAGTTGACACAAGTAGAGACTTTAAAATGGCTCAAAATGACAAAAACACCATTCAGTATAGCCGCTCCCACAGCTGTTTGTTAAAATGCCCATGTGGCTTTATATGCAGGTCCATGGATGGGCAGCAAAGCAGGCGGTGATGGGAGTTGCCAGACAAAAGCTGCATCATGGCTACGTTTAAAGTACCCAAATGGGCTTAATTTAATGAAATAAGCTTGGATGCATATATTACAAAAAATAACAAACGGGACTGTGATTACTTGGCTAAAATACCATCTTGAGGTTCTGGGGACATGTTGGAACCTCTCGAGCTTCACTCGCGAGGTTCACATATCCCCAGAATCTCTGGATAGTACTATAGCCTTGTAATACACAGTCCTCTATATATATTTGGTTGTACTTCTCCCAGGTTGTGCTTGAAAAAAGGCAAATGTTTATCTAGTGCACCTACCTGGTAAATAAAACGAAATGAAAACAAATGTATTACAAAGAGACATTGCAGTTGGCCCACCATGCTTTTTGTTCCTGATCGGAGTTGATCAGAGGTCATACTGGCAACTCGAAAAAGATAGCCTTTCCTGAATGCAGCTTTGCAGAGCCTGCAAGCTGCTTTATATTTCTGTGCATCCTTTACCACAAAATTGACCATGAATTAGGAGACAGAGTTTTGCATAATCTTTCCAGAGACACTGTTCAGCCAATCATAACTGAATCCCTAGATCTGAGCTAAGGGAATTTTTGTTGAATATGTTTAGATTTGTTGGACAGTATGAAAGAACCAGGTGTGTTGTGTCAGTCCAGTTGCCAGCCATGTGGCTGAGACAAAGCTGAAATCCCTGCATGGGGATGTTTCCCATTTTCATCACTGCCGAAGTGCCTCTGTGGAGCTTTGGTGCTAACAAGCAAGGGTGCCTTGCTTAAACTCTGGTTCTGTATAACTAGAGTAAAAGGGTTGCTTTGCTGTACCTCCTCAGCGGTGAAGGTGATTAGTCACTGCATTCTTAGTTTGCTGTCAGGATGACCCTCCATTTTGTGAATGGCTAGTTAGGAATGGATAAATGGATGGATAGATTGACAGATAGGGGAGATACAGACAGACTGATCTTGGGCTTCCTGCATGACCATAGTGTTGTGTATGCAACTGTGGGAAGCACTTTTTATTCGGTTCACACAAAGAAGCTAGAACAAGCAGCCTGCAATCAACACCATCTCTTTACTTCCACTTCCTCTAGAACATACGATATGACACAGAAATACAATGACACACTGAACCCACTAGAGAGCACTCCAACACCATACATAACATTTCCTCCCCCCTTACTGAAAATGTCCACATAATGAACATGCAATATTCATTAGAAAAACAATTCCTAATAAGGGAATGAGGGTAGACTGCCTCAATTCCTGGCTCATCCTGGGGATTATTCTGCCCCAGTAGTTCTGGGTGTGCCACTAACTACAAACCCAAAGGATGAGGTGGTCTTCACACTCTGGTAGATCTTCATTGAACTTCAGGTGTACTAGCTTTGGTGCTCTCACCCTGAGGTGGTGGCCCAGAAACTGTTGTTGGAGCCAGTGAGGTCCGCACAGGCTCCGGCATTGCTTCAACAACAGCTGGGGGTGCACTCCCTTCAGTAGAACTAACCTGTAGAGAAGAATCTGGAGTGCCTGACTGTGGAACTAGGGTGCTTTCTGGTATCATATTCGAGTCTAAACCTTCAAAATGCCCAGCAGATGACACTGTGGAAGGCACAGTAACACTTGACAAAAACTGATTCACACATCTCCTCCAGACAAGATCATTTTCAGTCTTTATCAGTGTATGACACAGTAATACAATGACATACTGAAGCCACCAGAGGGCACCCCAACACCATACATAACGCATCGATCATTGCTTATAAGACCAACCGTTAAAGCTAGGAGCAACTGCAAATAATTTCCACTCTCTTTGTGTTGAAGCATTATTTAAAATCCTCAGCGCTGGAAGGAGTTCAGATGGAAGACTGTGAGTCATTATTTCCTCACTTCATCCAGAACAAAGCATTATGTGATGGGTAACTCCGAACGGTGTTGCAGGGGTGTGATGCAGAGGGCACTCCTTTATCACATTTATTGGGACCATCCCCAGATTCAAATCTTCTGGGTGGAGATAGGGCAGAAATATGGTTCCATGGCAAGTATCCCCAGTTCTCTAGCTTTGGAACATTTGGTTCTTGGTAAGTTACCCAAAGGTAGAACATCGAATCATCAGAAATCACTTTTGAACATCTTCTTGGTGACAACATGTAAGTCAGTCACTAAAAGATGGTTACCCAAGGACTCCCCTGTGTTAAATGATTGGATTTCCATAGTTAAAACTATATACTGAATGGAACAAATTACTGCTGACCTCCATCTACAGGCGGATAGAATTCTGGGGGTGTGGCTTCCCTTTATGGATCTAACTGAAAAACTAGAGCACAGATCAGTCCTGTCTCAGCAGGCAGGGGGGTATTGATGCAACCAGTTGTGCCACCAAGGCATCAGGATCTTTTTGTCAAGATATACAGCTGCCACACTATCAATTTAGCTTCATTCAATCTGTATGTTCTCTTTTCTTGTTTTTCTTCTATACCTGTTGGGCTTATAGCCTGGTTTTAAACTGTATTCATAACAGAATGAGTCATTCACTAGACAGAGAATAACTTTAGAGTAGATAGGTGGATTACCTGGGTTTTGAGTGTGGGTTGGGGAGGGATTACAAAGAAAAAAGTGACACCAGAGACTCAAGGTTTCATCTGAAATTGCAATTATTTTTGGATTTCTTACTATTTGGATTTTTGTCTCTCAACAGTGGTTTCGGGACAATGTTTCCACTATTATTTTCAAAACAGGTACATGGATCATTGATGTCTACTTCTCTGTTACTCTTATGTCTATGTAATGTATTCTATATTACCATGTCAATAAAGAAATAAAAAAAAAAAATCCTCATTCAGCTTCATTGAACGGTAATGCACCAAGGTCCTGCTCACCAGACCTGCAATGACCAGACTATAGGCACGCAACAGACTGGTCAAGCTCCCCGATGAGAGCCGGCCCAGTGGTGCTGAGGGTTGAGGTGCTGGATGCCACACCTTGCGCCACACCGGCGACATGGGTTCAGGAACGACCCCGGGTCATCGGGGGTCAGCAGGGGAGAGGGAGAATTGAGTGTCCGTAGACTGCTCTCCTCTCCCTAGGGAGGAATCCAGGGACTGCCCAGTGCAACAGCGGCCCCTGGCCATGGAGGGACATGTGCATGTATGGGCACAGAGTAGAGGGTGTGGAGTTTCAGCAGGCGTCCCGAGACGCCACTGTCACAAATGCACTCAGCAGGTCAGGCCCTCTGCTCCCACGGTGCCAACCTCCGAGCGCAGTAATGTGAACAGGTAACAGACAGGATAACCCTCCTGTCTGCTTGTGGTTCCGAATCACCTTTTAGTCTTAAGTTCTGGGGAGATTCAAACTGTGAACCTTATGCTAGCATACCCAAATGTACAGGCTCAGATAATATTCTCTTCAGGGGATGCAATATATCTTTCACCTAAGAGCACCTAACCAGATATCCAAAATGAACCCTTAAAACTCTGTAAAAGACCTTAGGTATATTCTTACCTTTTTCCAGTTTAGTAACACCCTCAAGCTTTTGAACAGTTTTTTGTCAGTCTTAACCCTCTATACGTTAAATGCAAAAGAAAGAACTTGGAAGATCCAGGCAGTATCTTTCAAATAAAAGGTGTACTTAAAAATGGATATACATATGTTAAATGTAAACACAGAACAATATATCAAAGAGCATACAATCACTTAAAAGAAAACAAGAAAAGTACAAAACAAAAAATCCTACCACAATACAGTTAACTTTTTCTAGCTAATGTATTACCTCTATAGTGCTTAAGTTAGATCAGAGATCTTGTTTCTTAAGAGCCTAAAAAAGATATGTCACAAAGATCAGACACAGGTCCTACAGTAGTTTAAACTGTGTCTCTCTCACACACCCCTTCTGTGTGTCATCTAGCTCCTCCTTGTTGAATATAAAAAATATACAAAACAGGATGTCCTATCAGGAGGTATATTAAATAATATGACATCAGCAGGAAAAAGACATTCCTAAATATGACTCCTTAATTAAACATTTTTTCTCTTTGATCTTGTGTGGTTCCTTTTTCCCCAAGGACAGCAAAGGATTTTATAACTTTCAGCACCATGGTGGTATAACATGTTCTTCCTATAAGTATCATAAAACTTTATGAACCCTACATCCTGGCAGCTGGGTCAGTTCTAATTAAGACAGAAAAATTGGAGGCCCTTAATTAAGTCTCTCTCGTCTTTTAATTACCTCCTGGTTTCAGGTTAATATATTACAAATATCATAGAACACTCATAACCAGCTGGCCAAGCATCACAGTCCTCCCCACCTAGACTGAATTTGGGGGCTCTATCCCCTGCATGGGATGAGCTTCCCAAGTCAGTTCACTCCTCATAGAGATGCGATAGGCCATCGGCATTCTGATTGGTCACTCCAGCCCTATGTAAGATTGTCATGTCATACCCTTGCAATGCAAGACTCCATCTTAACAGTCTACCATTAGTTTTCCCCATTTGTGTCAGCCAAACCGGGGGTTGTGGTCAGTTTGTACCAGAAAATGCTGCCCATATAAGTATGGCTCTAATTTCTTTAGGACCCACACTATGGCAAGACACTCTTTTTCCACTGTGGAGTAAGCCTACTCCCTGAGAAGTAACTTTTTACTCAGCTACACTACAGGGTGATCTTTCCCTTGGTTGGATGTCTGACTCAATACTGCCCCAATACCCACATCTGAGGCGTCAGTCTGGACTATAAAAGGTCTGCTATAGTAAGGACTTGTCAATATAGGAGCACTGCACAGTGCCTCCTTCAGTCTGTTAAAGGCTTTTTCACAGGCTGGTTCCCAGGTAATTTTCTTAGACATCCTTTTCTTTACCAGATCAGATAGGGGAGCAGCCAGTGCACTGTAATAGGGTACAAATTTCCTATAGTACCCTGCTGTCCCTAGAAAACTTCTGACCTGCTTCTGCATTTCTTGCTTGGGCCATGCTTGATCACCTCTATTTTTACTTGGTTAGGACGGAGCTGTCCCCAGCCTACAACGTGCCTGAGGTACGCCACTTCAGCCATGGCCACCTGGCACTTCTTATCTTTGACAGTGAGCCCAGCCCTCTGTATCCTGCCCAGCACTTTCCTAAGGTGGGACAGGTGTTCTTCCCAGCTGGCACTAAAGATAACAATGTCATCCAGGTACTCCACGGCATACTCCTCAGCACCATTTAACACCTGGTTCACCAACCTTTGGAAAGTAGTCGGGGCATTTTTCATTCTGAAAGGCATTACTTTAAATTCAAACAGGCCTATCAGAGTGATGAAGGCTGACCTCTCCCTAGCTCTGTCAGTTAACTCTACCTGCCAATGCCCCTTTGTCAGGTCCATAGTCATAAGGTATGTCACCCCTCCCAACTTGTCCAGGAGTTCATCTGTCCAGGGCATCAGGTGGGTGTCTGATTTAGTGACTGCATTCAGTCCATGATAGTCCACACAGAAATGAGTAGAGCCACCTGGCTTGGGCACGAGGACTACAGGTGTGGCCCAGAGGCTGTGGGATCTCTGGATTACCCCTAAATCCAGCATTTCCTCCACCTCCCTCCTAATGTCCTTTTGGACAGCCTCTGACACCCGATAAGCTGTCTGCCGTATGGGCGTCAGTGTCCCTTTCTCCACATCATGCATTGCTAACAGGGTTAGTCCAGGCTTGGTGCTAAACAGAGGGGCAAAGTCTGCTAAAACCTCCCTTACTTCTTGGATCTTGTCCGGGGCCAGCTGGGGTGACAGTTTAACTGCCTCCACAGAGGACTCCCGCTTGCTTTCTTCTAGCAAGTCCAGAAGGGGGTCTCCTTTGTCCATCTCTCCCCAGGACTACATACTTCAAACACCATGTCAGCCCTATTAGCATATTGCTTCATCATGTTAACATGGTACATTCTTTCTGTCTGTCTTCTGTCAGGTAACTCTATAATATAGTTCACATCATTTACCTTTCTAACTACTACTTTATACGGTCCTGCCCACTCAGCCTGCAACTTGTCTTTCCAGACCGGAATAAGGACCATGACTTCCTGACCCACCATGTATGAGCGAGCTCTGTCTCTGCGGTCATACCACACTTTTTGTTTCTGTTGGGTAGCTGCCAGGTTGCTCTTTGCTGTCCTCATAAGCTCCTTCAGCCTTTTCCTAAACCTAAGGACATAATCCACTATGGGAGTGCCCTGGGTGGCATGCTTGCCTTCCCAGTCCTCCCAGATCAAGTCTAGGGGCTCACGTAACCAGCATCCATATATGAGCTCGAAGGGGGAAAATCCTGTCGACTCTTGGGGCACCTCCTTGTATGCAAACAACAGGTGGAGAAGGTATTTCTCCCAGTCCCTCCCATGCTGTTCAGCAAACGCTTGGCGCATTGACTTCAGGGTACCTTTAAATCTTTCCACAAGACAATTGGTTTGTGGGTGATAAGGTGTCGTGCACCTCTGTACCACCCCACATTTCTCCCATAAACATTTCATCAGGTCCGACATGAAGGAACCCCCTCGATCGGTGATAACGTCCTGCGAAAACCCAACATGGAAGAAAATCCCAAGTAAGGCATCTGCCACTTTGTCTGTCCTCAGTGAGGATAGGGTGACTGCCTCTGGATACCGGGTGGCATAATCCACCACAGTTAGGATAAACCTCTTCCCGGAGGAGCTGGGGGTATTTAAAGGCCACATAATATCCATTCCCACCCTCTGGAATGGGTCATCCACTATGGGCAATGGAATTAGGGTGGCTTGAGTTTTCTTACCAGCCTTACCTATCTCTTGGCACCGGTGACAAGACCTGCAATACTCCTTCACGTGCTGGGTGAAGTTGGGCCAATAGAAATTCTGGGCCAACCGCTGCATAGTGCATGTGATTCCCAGATGACCAGACAAGGGAATATCATGTGCAGTCTTGAGCAACTGCTCACGGTACCCCTGGGGAATGACAAGCTGCCTACCTATCACCCCTCCCTCTGTCTTCACATCCTGAGTATACATCAGTCCATTTTCCCAATACACTTTATGTTTACTGTCACCTCCTTTTGCTCTGTCAGAGTCTGCCCAAGACCTCAGCTTCTCTAGACTAGGGTCACTTTTCTGAGCAGCTGCAAACTCCTTACACATTCCCAAGGCATGGGACATGGCCCCTTCAGTCTCTAAACAAGGGTCCCTAACACTAGCGTCAGGGCACTCAGGATCACTGTCATCCCTAACCCTCTGACAATGGGTCACCCTTCCCTCTTCAGAGTACCCCTCCGTAGCTGTGTGGTTAACTGCTACTGGGGAAATTTCTACCCCCATTTCATTAGTCTCCATATCAGGAGACACAGGCTGGAGAACCAGCCTGCCAGTGGTTTGCACCATGGCTTCTGTGGGGTCCAGGGAACTACAATTTTCCCTTGCTGCTTGGCTATGGGTAACTGTACACACCATCCTTTGCTTGAGATTGTTGCCAAGGATGACATCAACTGCTAAAGTTTTGGCTACAGCCACCTGTTGCACAGTTCCCTCTGTTTCACCCCAGTCTAGGAGAACACTAGCGAGTGACAATGTGGTCTCCTCACCAGTGAACTCTTGCATAGTTACAAATTCATTGGGTATAAGCTGATCAGGCTCTACCAGATCCCCTTTTACCAGCATCAGGGATGCCCCTGTGTCCCTTAACCCTTGTGTCTGTACACCATTCACTGTGACTGGGTGCATGTGTTCTCTCATGTTCACAGGCATGCTTCCAGGGACACATAAACAACCCACTTCTTCCCTAGCCCCATGTTGCGTATTGCTTGTCCTTTTGGGACACTGTCTGGTAATATGCCCAGTTTCTTCACAAACCCGATATTCGTTTCTTTTCTCAGAGAATTATTTTCTTTGAAACCTGGGGCTAACTGGTTTCGGTGGAGGCAGTGAGGGTTTCAGCTGCCCTGAAGGCATGTTTTTCCCTTTCTGCGCTGCCACACCTGCCCCATTCACTCTCAGAGCAGGTCTGTTCTTGGCATAGCGGTCCGAGAGTTCAGCAGCCTCTTGCACTGTTTTAAGACCTTGGCCCTCCAGCCAGGTTTTCAGCTCTGCTGGGTATGCCCAAAAAAATGTTCTAACAAAATAGCATTTTTAATTTTATCTACAGAGTTTGCTTCAATTCCTTCCCACCAACGTTTTAAACATTGACATTGTTTCGTGGCTAACTCCTCGTAGCTCGTGTCAGGGCTTCTCCTGAGCTTACGGACTTTAGCTTTAAATCAAACTTTTTTAAAAGTGCAGCTTTGAGTTTGCTGTAATCATTACTGTTCTCATTGTCCATTTGACCCAAAGCATCCTGAGCTTTCCCAGTAAGTAGCGGGGATCGCTGGAAGCTCCTGGACCCTCTAGGAATTTTTGCCTGAATACAAACTTTTTCAAAGGAATTTAAAAATCTATCCATATCTTCCCCCTCTTTAAATTCAGTTATCAATTTGGAATTCAATTTGTAACCCAGTCCTGTAGTTTCAGTTACATGCAAGCCACTTACCTGCTCTGGTGCTGGTGGTTGGAGTCATAGCTTCTCCAGTTCATGTCATTTCTGGCACTCATGCTCTTCACGGTCAGCCTCCCGCTGTTCTCTGTCCTCTTCTCACCGTTCTTGCTCCCTCTTCTCCTCTGCAGTTCGCTGCTCTCGCTTCTCTTCTCTCTGGAACTCCAGCTCCATTCTGCACAACTCAATCTGCAGCCTGATTGCTTCTGACTCCAGAATGCTGGTGACTTTCCCCTGCTGCTGTGGCCCTTTGCTTGCACTGTTCTTGCTGTCCTCCCCACTGGATCTGGACACTGCACTGGCCACTGACCCCTCTACTTCCAAGATTTGGTCCTTTACAGTCACAATCTGTGATTCGATGCTCTGGGCATCTGCTGCCATCAGGGCATGCACAAGGTTCTGCTTGGTGGCTCTCACCTCGTGCAGGACTCCTCTGTCCTTGCACAACTGCCTCAAGTAATCTGCAGTGTACCAGCCGTAGTTGGAAGTCATCTTCTTCCCTAACTACGGCTACTCTAACTTGCACTTTATAAAGAAAACAGGTAGGAACTTGACTGTAAGCAAACTGATATAGTTCTGTTTCCTTTTTTAAAAATAAATCACTGCCTTATTTTGCAAGTGAGCTGTACAGTATTAAGCTGACACACTGAACAGTTAAAGCTTGCTTTACCAATTTTATCTGCACTGCTGCCAACCAAATCTGTCACAAATGCTTCAGCAGGTCAGGCCCTCTGCTCCCACAGTGCCAACCTCTGAGTGCAGTAATATGGACATGTAACAGACAGGATAACCCTCCTGTCTGCTTGTGGGTCCGAATCAACTTTTAGTCTCAAGTTCTGGGGGGATTCAAACTGTGAACCTTATGCTAGTGTGCCCAAATGTACAGGCTCAGATAATATTCTCTTTGGGGATGCAATATATCTTTCGCCTAAGGGCACCTAACCAGATATCCAAAATGAACCCTTAAAACTCTGTAAAAGACCTTAGGTATATTCTTATCTTTTCCCAGTTTAGTAATACCATCAAGCATTTGAACAGTTTTTTGTCAGTCTTAACCTTCTATACGTCATATGCAAAAGAAAGAACTTGGAAGACCCAGGCAGTATCTTTCAAAGAAAAGGTTTACTTAAAAATGGGTAAAAATATGTTAAATGTAAACAGAGAACAATATATCAAAGAGCATACAATCACTTAAAAGGAAACAAGGAAAGTACAAAACAAAAAATCCTACCACAATACAGTTAGACTTTTTCTATCTAATGTATTACCTCTATAGTGCTTAAGTTAGATCAGAGATCATAGAAACATAGACTTTGATGACAGATAAGGACTGCTTGGCCCATCTAGTCTGCCCATGTCCCTACCTACAGGATAGGCCGCAGATCCTAGCTAACCAACAGCCTATTTCTTCCTTGTTTCTTAAGAGCCCAAAAAAGATATGTCACAAAGATCAGATACAGGTCCTAGTTTAAACTGTGTCTCTCTCACACACCCCTTCTGTGTGTCATCTAACTCCCCCTTGTTGAATATAAAAAATATACAAAACATGATGTCCTATCAGGAGGTATATTAAATAAGGCGACATCAGCAGGAAAAAGACAAGCATTTTATTCTCTTTGATCTTGTGTGGCTCCTTTTTCCCAAGGACATCAAAGGATTTTATAACTTTTAGCACCATGGTGAAATAACATGTTCTTCCTATAGGTATCATAAAATTTAACGAGCCCTACATCCTGGAAGCGGAGTCAGTTCTAATTAAGACAGAAAAACAGGAGGCCCCTTAATTAAGTCTCTCTAGTCTTTTAATTACATCCTGGTTTTCAGGTTAATATATTACAAATATCATAGAACAATCGTAACCAGTTGGCCAAGCGTCACAGCCATTGCATGACCGAACTCTGGAGGGGGGGTCGAGGGATGTACAACACAGAAAAATCCTCTTCTCAGCTTGTGGAGATGAAGGGGGCTCCAGGGACGCAGCCCACATCCCAATGTCGGCCTGATGCCTCGGAGACTCCATGTCCAACCCGGTGCCCAGGTAAGGCCTCTCTAATCTCAGATAGGCCATCAGGAGAGGATGGGCCTGCCCCAGGGGGTGATCCAGAGGCTAGGCCTGCCTGGGTGACCGGGGAGTCCAGCTGAGGAAAGTAGGGTTCAGACAGGGAGTAGAGGCTCCATTCACATGAGCACCCCGGGAGGTTTCCCTTGGCTGAAGGAGGTACAAAAAATAGAGTTCAAAAAAACTCCCAGATGAACTGTGTGGTTAACCAGTGCATCAGTGGCAGGAGTTGTGGGATTGTGCCTGCTCTCTGGATGGTGGTGGGATTAGCATGAGGGACGGATACTGTACTTGACTTGCATTTCACCCATTCTGTCTTCATTATAGAGCCTGTTCCTGTCCCCTAATAAACTCTTTGTTGGTATTTGATTGCATTTACACCCCCCCCCACTGTCTAGGGGTATGCCAGGTGGTAAATAGGGAAGGGGGAACTTGCAGCAAGAAACACAATCCAAGATTTGAAAGTCATTTTTATTGGTATTGATTGATTGATTGATTGATTGACTGATATTGATTGGGATTTTATTTTAATTGGGAAAGGAGGGGGGTGGCACTATATGTGAAGGAAGGACTGAAGTGTGTAAGGAAGGAAGGGAAGGAGGGTAGTACGGAGTCACTTTGGATGCAAATCCAAGATTCCAAGAATAGGATTCTTAGAATGGGAGTGGTGTACAGGCCACCATCTCAGACGGAGGAGTTAGACAGGGAACTAGTGGGACAGATCAGGAGGACCTGCGAGAAGGGTAGTGTGGTGATTGTGGGGACTTCAACATGCCAGGAGTGGACTGGAGCACCCCAACACCAGGAACAGAAGGGAGCAGGTACTGCTGGATGCCTTCCAGGACAGCTTCCTGCGAAATGGTCAGTGAACCAACCAGGTTAGGAAATACCCTTGACCTTGTGCTGGCAAATGGGGACTTGTGAGAGAACTTACAGTGGAGGAACAGCTGTCAGGGAGTGACCACCGCTCAGTATGGCTCACATTGGATATGAGCAAGGAAGGAGTGGAATCTGGCACAATAGTGCTGGACTTCAGGAGGGCCAACTTTGGGAGGATGGGGGAAGTGGTAAAAGGGTACCTGGCCAGAATTCAATCTAGTATGGACACTTACCAGAGGTGGGAGCTCATAAAGCTGGGGATAGTGGGAGCAACAAAACCTGCTGCAAAGCCCAGAGCAAGAAGGCTAGGGCTAAGAAACTGATCTGGTTGAGCAAGGAGGTCATGGAAAAGGTAAGGAGGAAAAGAGCTGCCTTTAGCAAGTACAAAGAAAACAGGGAGGGGAGGACAGGAGGAGTACTTGACAGAATCGAAGGAGGTGACAAGGGCAGTAGGAGCCAAAGCAGCATCGCGAACTCAGGCTGGCACAAGGCATTAAGAAGGGAGAAGGACTTCTTTAAGTACATCAGGAGAAAAGGAGCTGTAAGGACCACATAGTAAAGATTAGTAAGGAGGGGTTGGGTGGAAGCAGGGTGATAAGGCGGAAGCACTAAATGAGTACTCTGCTCAGTATTTACTAAAGAGAAGAGGGGGTGACACCCAAGGTGGGAGAAATGGCAGAAGCAGGGGGTGGTGACAGATGGGAAATCATGGAGAGCAGAGTTCAAGAGGGTTTGAAGGCACTGAGGGTGGACAGGAGCCAGGCCCAGATGGCATCCACCCAGAGTACTGAAGGAGCTGGCAGAGGTCCTTGCAGGACCTTTGGCAGACCTGTTTAATGCTTCACTACATTGGGTGTGTACCTCAGGACTGGAGGATGGCTCATGGTGCCTCCACAAAAGTGGCCCAAGGATGAACCGGGAAACTACAGCCCAGTGAGCCTCACATCCATCGTGGGTAAGCTAATGGAGACTATCCTGAAGGAGAGGCTGGTGGCCCTCCCAGAGGCCAAAGGACTACAGGACAGCAGACAGCATGGCTTCACATGGCAGATCCTGCCAAACCAACCTGGTCGAGTTCCTTGACTGGGTAACTAGGCAACTGGACAGGGCCATGCAGTGGATGTGCTGTATCTGGACTTCAGTAAGGCATCGGCCCAGTGCCTGGAAGGCTGGGAAGGAAGTTAGTTAGCAGGCACAGGGGCGGTGCAAAGCTGGTGAGATGGGTAGGAAACTGGCTGCAGGGAAGGCAACAGAGGTGGTGGTAGGGTGGGGAGCCTCACACCCAAGGACAGTGATGGGTGTTCCACAGGGCTGTGTTGGGACCAGTGTTGTTTGGGATATTCATTGCAGACATATCATGGGACATCAAGAGCAAAGATCAGTCTGTTTTGCTGATGATACCAAGGTGGTAGCGGTGGTGGATGACCTATAGGGGATGGCAGGGTTGCAGGATGATCTGGCAGCTTGAAACCTGGTCAGACACCTGGCAACTGGCTTAATGCCAAAGTGCAAGGTGCTGCATTTTGGGATGAAGAACCCAAGGAGGAGTTACCAGCTAGGGGGAGTGCAGCTAGCCCAGACAGAGGAGGAGAAGGATCTGGGTGTGCTCATTACAGGGTCAATGAACAACTCGGCACAATGTAGGAAGGCAGCCGCAAAGGCCAACAAAATGCTGGGTTGTATTGCAAGGGGTATATCCTCGAGGAGGGAGGAGGTGATTCTGCCACTGTATAGGTCATTAGTTAGACCACACCTGGAGTACTGCGTGCAGTACTGGCGTCCGTATCTGAAGAGGGACATTAAGTTACTGGAGGGTGCAGCGCAGAGCGACAAAGATGATCAAGGGGCTGGGGGACTTATCATACGAGAGGAGGTTGAAGGAGTTAAACATGTACTCACTGGAGGAGGAGAGGAGAGGAGAGACAGGGGTGACATGATTGAAACCTTTAAATACATGAAAGGAATAAACAAGATGGGTACAGAGGGGCTGTTCAAAGTAAGGAGGGAGGCCACCAAGGGGCCATGATATGAGACTGGAGGGAGAAGGTTCAGGAGGAGATGAGACACTTTTTACAGAGAGGGCGGTGGCTGGGTGGAATGCATTACCTGCAGAAGTGGTATCCAGTAGAACAGTGGACTGCTTCAAATGAGGATGGGACAGGACAAGAGGGAGGGTCAATGAAGGGGAAGGGTGGAAGGAAGGGGCAGCTGCAGAATAAGGGGTGTTAACTGCACATTCGAGCAGACTTGATAGACCTCTAGGCCTTTATCTGCTGGCAAATTTCGTATGTTTGTATGTTCATATTTACCTGTTGGCCATGGGGTGCAGGCGGTCTTGAGGTGGGGTGCTAGCAGCTGCAGGGAGCAAACTTGGTTATAGAATCACATGCAGTTACATTGATTAAATCCGTTGTCCAGTCCAGAATTTAAAAGTGCAATAAACAGATTTAATGAGGCAACAATAGAGCATCCACACCATGGAGCGAACTGAGGTAGCTTGAAAATAGTTGGCACATTCATTTGATCTGTCAAGCATGGCACAGAGCCAAGATACCAGCATTAAACTGGTCAAACAATCTGTTTAATGCTTTCCCCTCCTCAGAGCCAAATAATGGTCTAATTTTGGTGACAGCAACTCATAAATTGCAGCTCGCATGCTGGGGAGTCGAAACTCCTTCACCCTTTCTCCCTCCTGCACAGGACCTCAAGTTTATCACTTTGGGCTACATGTTGATATCCCCCACACTGTCACTTTTGTATCTTCCCCTGAAGCAGCCCAGAGACTTTACCTGTTACTCCAGGTGGTCTCCACTTCAGTGACGGGGACACACATTTTTTTTTTCACTATACGCTGAGCACAAGAAGTCTAATGCAGACTGGGCACCACATGCCAGACAACATGATGGGTGTGACCGATAGCATTTGCTTGTTATTATATTGAATTATATCTGTGATATAAATATATGTTTATGTGAATGTCTGCTTAGGGAAATGGCAGCCAGCAGCTTTTAAAGGGCCTGACTTTTTGACCCCAAAGTCCTGGCTTGCTAAAAACAATTGACATAGGAACACTGACCCAGTGAATGAATTGATTAAGAGGATTAATTGGAGGGGATGCAGCACAGGGTGACAAAGATGATCAAGGGGCTGGAGGACTTATCATACGAGAGGAGGCTGAGGGAGTTGAACATGTACTCACTGGAGGAGAGGAGGGACGGGGGGACATGATTGAAACCTTTAAGTACATGAATGGAATAAACAAGACAGGTACAGAGGGGCTGTTCAAAGTTAGGAAGGGGAGGGACACCAGGGGCCATGATATGAGACTGGAGGGAGGAAGGTTCAGGAGGGAGATGAGGAGACACTTTTTACAGAGAGGGTGGAGGCTGGGTGGAATGCGTTACCTGCAGAAGTGGTATCCAGTAGAACAGTGGACTGCTTCAAAAGAGGATGGGACAGGACAAGGGGGAGGGTCAATGAAGAGGAAGGATGGAAGGGAGGGGTAACTGCAGAATAAGGGGTGCTAGTTGCACATTCAGGCAAACTTGATAGACCTCTAGGCCTTTATCTGCTGGCAAATTTCATATGTTCGTAAGAGGCTTCCTTTTGACATCTCCTGTCATGCCTGTGTTAGCTATTATATAACACTTTACAAACTATCTCTTTACTTTGAAGTCCAGGGACCAGAATTCATTTTATGACCTCTGAGGTAAAGGTCATTTTAACTGATTTTTATTAGCTTGTAAAACTTTAATTACTTTGAAGGCCAGGAAACTTCTGACAACATCAAAGGGATCATTTTGTCTGTCATAAGGCCTCACTAATTAAGAAGAGATATATTTTTTATTGGAATGTTTGAGCAGTGGGCTGAGACATGTGATTGATAAATTAATTCAAGTTCTTAGATTTGAGTGACCTCACAGCCAGCATCTGTGAGCTGTGTCATCAGGGAGGAGGAGTTCTAAAAGAAACATATCACCAGCAGCTGGGAGAGAAAGAGTTAATTTGCTTTTTGGCTTTTTGGCATTTTGCCTCTGATTTTGAGGTGGGACTCCTGACAAACTCTCACAGCACTTTAGGTAAATTCAACCACCTATTTATTTACTTGAAGACTAGGGTAGTAGAAATTCAGTAATAAGACTTTTTTTGTATAATTATGCAAAAAAGTGCAAAACCATGCACTTAGGGCACAGAAACCCAGAAGCAGAGTTCAGACTGAGAAAAGAGGTATTGTCGGTCACCAAACAGAAAAGAGACATAGAAACATAGAATCTGGTGGCAGATAAGGATCACTTGGTCAACCTAGTCTGTCCATTTAATCTGCCTGTTTCATATACCATCAATCCAAAGTGTCTGCAGCTTGCCCCCCTTCCCTACCACTGGGGTTCCGTTATGTCTATCCCATGCATTTTTGAATTCCCATACCATTTTCGCCGCCATAACCTCTGTAGGAAAGCGGCTGTTCCAAGCATCCACTAACCTTTCCATGAATGCAGGAAGCCTGTTCCAAGCATCCACCATCCTTTCACTGAAAAAATACTTCCTCACATTACTCCCGAGTCTAGCCCCCATGCTCATATCATGGCCCTTTATTCTAGAACACTTTCTGTTCTGAAATATGTTACCTTCTTGCACCTTATTTATACATTTGAGGTATTTGCAGGTCTTTTTCGTATCCTCTCTCTCTCTCTCTCTCTCTCCTCCAGAGATAACATATTGAGGTCCCTTAGTGTCCCTTCATATGACTTCTGCTGCAGCCCCTGCACCATTTTTGTTGCCCTTCTCTGGGCCGCTTCTACTCTGTCTGTGTTCTTCCAGAGATGTGGCCTCCAGAACTGGACACAGTACTCAAGATGAGGTCTCACCAATGTTCTGTACAGTGGCATCACCACCTCCTTCTTTCTGCTGGAGATACCTCTCCCTATGCACCCAAGCATTCCACTGGCTCTCTTCACAGCCTTCTCACATTGTTTAGTTACATTTAGGTCATCATATATGATTATTCCCAGATCCCTTTCCTGTTTGGCGTCTGTTAGTACCTCCCCCCTCCCCATCATGTACTCCTACCCTACATTTCTGTGGCCCGGGTGCATGATCTTGCACTTGTTTGCATTGAATCTTAGCTGCCACTCCTCAAGCTTGCTTAGATCCCATCTTTTTTCAACCCCTCCTGGAGTGTCACCCCGTCACAGATCTTCATGTCATCTGCAAAGAGACATACCTTCCCTTGCAGCCCATCTGCAATATCACTTATGAAGACATTAGGGAAATGGAAGGGGGAAATTATTTCACCAGGAAAGACACACTAAGTCAAAGCTTGTTTCCAGGTGTGACCTGGAAACCCATGGAAGTTAAGTGACTTGCTCAGTGCCACACAATGTGCAAGTGGGGGCTGTGAGATTCAAACCCAGGTCTCCAGGTTTGCAGCTCGGTGCTCCAAACCACTACGCTATACTGCCTCCTGACTGGTCCCAGCACTGATCCCTGTGGGTCCCTGCTGGTCATCCCCTTCTCTTTGGACTGAACTCTGTTCACCACCACCCTCTGTGTCCTATCAGTCAGCCAGTTTCTAACCCAGTTTACCACCCTGGGACCCACTCCCAGGCTACCCAGCTTGTTTACCTGAGACCTGGGAAAAATTATAACTGAGGACCTCAAGGTGGTGAGGCAGTGTGACAAGGCAGTTGGTAGGCCAAGTGGCATGTTGGGGTGCATAGCGAGGGGTATCATCAGCAGAAGGAGGGTGGTGATGTTGCCACTTTATAGATTGCTGTTGATACCCCATCTGGAGTACTATTTCCAGTTCTGGAGACCACATCTCAGAAAGGAAATGGACAAAGTAGAGGGTGTCCAGAGGAGGCAAATTAAAACGGTGCAGGGTTTTCATCAGAAGCCCTACAAGGAGAAATAGAAAGACCTCAATAAGTACACCCCTGAGGAGAGGAAGGAGAGGGGGTACATAATAGAGCTCTATAAACACCCCATGGGGTAAATAAGTTACAAGAGGGAAGTATTTTTGCAGAAGAAAAGATGCATGAGAACAAGGGGTCATACATATGTAAGCACCCCCCTTTTTAGGTACTTACTATAAAGCCTCCTCCCCTTTACCTTTTTTGTCCTGGTGTCATGGCCTGCCCACTGGTCAGTTGGGGCCTCAGAGCCTGGGAGGGATTTAAGGAAGGGGTTTTGACACCTGGAGGAGTCCGGCAGGGAAAACAAAGACAGACGTAGGGGCCTGTGTGGGGCTGCTCACCCAGGCTCAGTCTGCGGTTTCAGTGGGTGTCAAGTAGCAGTTTGCCCAGAGTAGTTGAGGAATGAAGGGTGTTGATAGCCTGAGCAGCATGTACGGGACACTGTTGCACAATTTTGGAAGCCACAGCCCGTGGAATAAGGTGGGTCCACCTCATGGACTGTGGCACCAGGGTGGGCTGGCTGTGGAACTGCGTATTGGTGGCTGGTGGTGGGCGGTGCAGTGGTGACAGCCCACAGCCCTTTTCCGGTTTGGCATTCCACTAGTCACAGGGTGTTGGGCCCACTTTGCAGTTCATGATAAACTGATGAGTCACCAGGATCGCCTTGGCCGGTGGATGCCTTGTGGATGCGCAGAGCTCAGTTGGAGCCTGTGAAGCAGAGTAGGCCAGCAGATAGGTCTTTTGTGAGGACCTGAGTGAGCCACATATGGATGAATGTAGAATGGCACCCAGTATAATGGAGAGTGTTAGAGGACTAAAACAGAGTGTTGCTGCTATCATTTGAACTTTTTTCCGCGTCTGTGGGACCCTCAAAATATTTGACCACCCGGTCATAAGTCTGAAACATGGCCTTGTGATATTGTACAACTGCTGCTGTTTTTTGGAATTTGCTGTCCCTCTAGCTCCATGGAGTAGCCCCTTGTGTTTTATTTCTCAGCATTAAATTTAAGTTGAAGAGAGTTTTGGTTTGGACAATGGCTTCTATAATGAACTTGTGCAGTGTGCATTAACCTTAATTCTTCCCGCCGTAGTACTCTGGACCCAAAGATGCTGTACCCCCATGCTGGAGTAACCATCTGGCACCGTGACAACACCCAGGTAAAACTGTTAACTTCTTTTATTCTCCTGGATTGTGTTCTGTGATGGAAAGAGTCCCTAGCCCTTGAGCAGTTACAATCATACCCTTAGACATTGGGGGGGCATTCACATGTGGGGGCTCATCAGGCATTTGATTTGAGTGAGACAACCTTGTACTTGAACTTTGCTAGGGGTCTGGCATGTTTTAATGCAGTGGGAGGCCTGGTTTTGTTTCCTGTTGCAGGAGGAATACGCCATTTTGGAGTGGTGGTTTCGAGCTTTTTTTCCCCTGAGCCGCCATTTTGAGAGCAGCTGCTGCATAACTGATGGCATGCAAATGAACAGTGGCAACAAGACTTTGAACATTTTTAAAATTGGTTATGTTCCCGTAATTTAATTCTAAATTCATCCAAGACTAAGGCAATGGTATTTTCAGGTCCCAGGAAATTAAAAAACATTAATGTTCCTATAATAGATTTTCAGGGTAATGTTACTGAACTGATTGACAGTTTCAATTACTTAGGGATTATTTTTGATTCTCAATTTTCTTTTGAAAATCATATTAATATATTAATAAAGAGAATCCACCAGAGATTGGGAATGTTGTTTAGGATAAAAACTTTTCTTGTTTCAGAATATAAAAGGTTATTGGGACATAGCCTATTGTTAAGTTTGGTGGATTATGGATTGTTGACCTATTCAGATACTAACAAAAAAATGTTACAGAAACTTAGGACAACTTATAATAGTATTCTTCGATTTATGACTGGTTTGCCATTTGACACCCATCATTGTGTGCTAACTAGGGAAGCCAATTGTCCTTCATTCTTGGACAGAATTAACATTAAATTGGGAACTTTTTTGTTTAAGGGCACCCTGGATTTATTGCCCCCCACTATCCTTGACCTTTTCCCGACTCCAACTGGTTTAAAGAATACCAGGTTTCAGCTTAAGGAATTATTTGGTATTCCTTTATATAAGAAAACACTAGGACAAAGATCAGTAATTTATAGGGCTATAGTGTTTTTTAATAGTATTCCCACATCAGTAACAAACTCTAGTATAGTAAGGACATTTAAGAATAGGCTGGTTTAATGACTTGATACTAAATCAGAGTGCAATTGTTTTTGCTGATAATGTGTTTGATTTGAATGTGATATGTGGTAGTAAGTTTTTGTTATTTAAAAACATTTTTTATTGTATTTTGTGTTTATATAATGTGTGTTTTACGTGTAAGACTTGTCGCTTGTGAGAAAATGGACAATTTGCTCATCTTGCTTACAAGTATAAAAAATAAAAATAAAAATGAAATGAAATCTTGTGACTAGCGGAGCTCGCTGGGCTGCTAGGAAAGAAAGAGCAGGTGACCTCTGGGAAGATGGGCTTCATTGTTACTGGTTTTTGGAAGCAAGCAGATGAATGGACACTTTTGAAATTTCAACAGCATGACGGAGGCCCCACAAGAACTAAAAAAAATGCAATGGTGCCTGCATTGCTGCTCTCATAGTTTTGGAGTACAGTGGAAATGGCCTCTACATTTGAACAATGTGCAGTTTGCAGTTACCAGGGGGTAAGAGTGACCCAGCTACATCTCTGTTCTGTGTGTGCTCGGGGGGGGGCTCTATCTTCAGCCAACTATTCACTTCCAACCTATGCAGCCCCCTGGAGCTGGCCTGCTCAGATGACTCCCTTGAGCACTTCCACCACTCCAGCAAGTTTGGAAGATCGGGAGAAGATGAGAATGGCTGCTACCACTCCGTGAGCCTTGGTGGTGGTACCCGACCCAAAGTGCCCCCTGTTGAAACAACCCCTGGTGAAGACTGGGCACAGTCATCTGCCAAGCCCCTCTCTCTGCCTGTGGCCTTGGATTCTCCCTGTGGCAGAGGGAGAAGGCGAGATAGGCTCATGCAAAACCTAACTTCTCTCGGCCCAAGGAGTCTAAGGCCACTTCCGCACCCCCTAAGGCAGCAACTGCTTCAGGCCATACAACTACTTCTGGAAAAGCAGAGTCCATGGATGTGGTCATAGAGAGGGTACAGTTCAGCAGCTTGGGGTTGAATGGGGATTTTTGGGGAGACCCCCTCCAGTTCTTGCACCTGGGAGGTGTCCAGCTCCCATTAACTTTTGAAGACTGGAATGTGGAATGTGCCATACCTAAGCCATTTAGACAGCCCAAGCTTACTCTCCCTGATAAGACCCCCCACACACCTGCCGCAGATATGCCTGCAGCCATATATCAAGATGGATGGGTTTAGACCAGATGACCCATTAAAGCTGAAATATCAAAATGGACTTGGCTGCCTGAGGGTACGGATACTAGAACTAGCATGTGGAGTATACCAGAGTGGTCCCAGGTGCAGCGCTGGGTCCGAAGGAGAATTCACAAGTACTACCCTCAGGAAACATACCCCATGTTAGAAAAATAATTTGGGACATAATAGAGGAGAAGAGAGTCAGCTGGGTTTTCTATGGAGCTCTTGACAAGCTTCAGACCTGAAACAAGGAAACTGGAGCACCCACTTCGGCCAGTATCATCAAGGCTAGATCGCTATGTCAGTTCATGGTCTGGACTGGTTTGGCCTTACTGAAGTATTTTGCATTAATCCAAGATGTGATGGGGCATCAGACCAAGTATTATGTAATGCGAGATGACTCTTTTGGGGAAGAAACCACGGAAGCCTGACCTACAATACTACTATCTGAAGGAGGGAGGCCATGCTCTGTGAGAAACACGTGCCCACAGTATCTATTTTCCTACAGGACTGATGCTGTTTCCTCTACAGAACTGTTTATGGACCTTTCCATTTACGGGTGAGACCACTCCTGTTTGTTCATTAAAAAAATGTTTTCAGGTTTTGCTGTTAATTGCTTTGTGGGTTAGAGAGTGGTGTACTGAGCCTTGGACTTCATGGACTGGCCCCTTTTGATGGCTCTGTGGGACTGAAAAGTCAAACTGAACTGTAGATGTGTGAAGTCTCAGCACCCCGGTTCTGGGGGGATGGGGTTGTAGTGTGGCGTGAGAGCGAGTCATAGTGTCTGTGTGTGTGTGTGTGGGCACTGGAGCATGCGTGGTGTATGGATATAGAGAGAGCTGTGTATTAACTTTTTAGCAGCCTACGGTGAGGTTATAAACTGTTGTTAGCAATTTTTACTGTTTCAAGTTTTAAATGTTCATATGATTTCTTGAGGAGACAGGAGTTGTGTTTGAGGGGTCCCCAGTTTAGTGGCAGTGGCACTATGTTTTAGGTTGGGATTTTAGGTGGGCCTGGGGATGCCATCTTGTCTCAGTACCATGCCTGTCCACAGAGGGATCAAATTGGGCAGGTCACCAGGTCCTGGGAGGTGGTTCAGTACTTAAGTTGTGCGGAGGGGTTCTATTACATTTTTAGTGAAGTCAGTGTTGGCAATTGGGTGACAGTGCACATATCACTGCCTTGTAGTGCCCCCTGGCAAGGCTGGTTAGGTCATTCACTGGGAGGTGAATGGCTTAAAGGGGAGAGAGTGTAACCACCCCCTTTTTGAGTGCTTAATGTATAGCCTTCACATTTCCTTTACCTTTTTTGGCCTGGGGCCATGGCCTGCCAGCTCATTGGGTGGGGCCTTGAGTCCCAGGAGGGATTTAAGGGAGGAGTTTTGGCACCTGGAGGAGGCCAGATGGAAAATGAAGGAAGAAATCAAGGCCTGGGTGGGTTATCTTGGCTAGGCCCAGTCCAGGATTTCAGCAGGTGTCGAGTAGCAGTTTGCCTGATGTAGTCAAGGGGATAGTTGTGGTGGTCTGAGAGGTGTGTACAGGACCCCACTGCATGATTTTTGGAGCCCCAGCCCGGGGAGTAAGGTGGATCTGCCTTTTGCACTGCAGCACCAGGGTGAACCAACTGTGTGGTCTGTGTACTGGTGGCTGGCGGTGGGCAGAGTGGTGGAGGTAGCCAGTGTCATGGGATGTGCAGTGCGAGTCAACTGGTATACAGGCCATTTTGTGAGGACTTGAGTGAACCACATGAGGATGGAAGTAGAATAGAGACCAGCATAATGGAAAGTGTTAAGAGGACTAAAATGGAGTGTTGCTATCATTTGGAGCTTGCTCTGGCTCCATGGGATCCTCAAAATATTTGACCACCTGGTCGTAAGTCTGAGCCGTGGCCCTGTGCCACTTTACTATGGTTACTGCTTTTTGAAATTTGTCATGCCCACCTGCTCCATGCAGTAGCCTTTTGTGTTTTATTTCTCACATTAAATTTAAGTTGAAGAGAGTTTTAGTATGGACAATGACTTCTATAATGAACTTGCGCAGTGTGAATTAGGCCTAATTTCCCCCTCTGTAGCATTCTGGACCTGGAGATTTGGGTCACCCTGGAAACAGGAAATGGGACAGCCATATGAGCTGGGGTTGTGTATAGGCCTCCAGAACAGGGGGAGGACATAGAAAAATTACTGTTAGAAGATCTACAAAACATGACAGCTAAAGGGGAGGTTCTGATAATGGGAGACTTCAACATGCCAGATACAGATTGGTCAATACTATACCAGCAGGAACATCTGCCAGAACTAGACAGATGGTCGATTCCCTGCGGGGGAGGGCCTCAAACAACTGCTACAACAACCCACAAGAGACAGGGTAATCCTAAATATAGTACTGACTAACAGGGAAAGGCTCTCAGATCTCCAGGTAGAAGGTCACCTGGGGGCCAGTGACCATCACATGGTATGGTTTAATTTGGCCACTAGAACTAAATCATCCCATTCCAAGGCAAAAAATATGGGACTTCAGAGGAGCTGACTTTGATAAGATGGCCAACAGAGTTAAGCTAGCCCTGGCAAAAAGAAATACAGGTGAGGGGGTACAGGCAAAGCAGGCAAGCACTAAGGATGCAATACTTGAAGCAACATCCCATTGTGTTAGAGAGAAAAGGAAGTGCAAAAGAAGAAAGAAACCACTCTGGTTCTCAAAAACAGTAGCAGAAAAGGTCAGGGCCAAAAGGCTGGCCTTCAGGAAATATAAGGGAATGCAGCAGGATGAAGATAGGGAGGCATACCAAACTTCCCTAAGGGAAGCAGGGAAGGCATTAAGGTAGGCAAAACCCCAAACCAAGGAAACACTAGCACAAACAGTAAAAGACGGTGACAAGACTTTCTATAGATACATTAGTGAAAGGAGAAAGTCCACAGGGGGTTTTGCTAAGATCAAAGGGGATAAGGGGGCATGTAAGGAGGAGGACCATGTAAAAGCATCTATCCTAAATAGATACTTCTGCTCAGCATTTACTGAAGAGAAGGTAGGGCAGGGCCCACAGCTCAGCACCATGGACACGAGGGGGGGGCATGCACTAGTCCCTTCGCAAAAGAAAGGGTCATACAAGAGCTCGATACACTTAGGGTGCACAGGCAATGGGACATGATGGCATACATCCCAGGGTACTAAAGGAGCTAAGGGTGGAACTAGCAGAGCCATTATCAGAACTGTTTAGTGAGTCTCTGAGCACAAGAGAGGTCCCAGAAGACTGGAGAAGGGCTCATGCAATCCCACTCCACAAGAGTGGCAGCAGGGAGGAGGCAGAGAGCTACAGACCAGTCAGTCTTAGCTCAGTAGTGGGCAAGAGTATGGAGACACTCCTTAAGGAAAGGATAGTGCGACACCTGGAATCCATAGCAGCACAGGATCCAAGACAGCATGGGTTTACAAAAGGAAGGTCCTGTCAAACTAATCTCATAGATTTCTTTGACTGGGTAACCAGAGTGGTGGGCCAAGTGGGAGCAGTTGATGTTGCCTACCTTGACTTCAGCAAAGCTTTCAATACCGCTCCACATAGAAGATTGATTAATAAGCTGGGTAGGCTTGGGTGGGTCAGAAGTTGGTCAACTGGGTGGCAAACTGGTTGACGGGCAGAAAACAGAGAGTGGTGATAAATGGTATACAGTCAGAAGAGATGCAAGTCACAAGTGGAGAGATCAGTCCTGGGGCCAGTCCTCTTCAATATCTTCATCAGTAACATTGCAGATGGACTGGAGGGTAAGGTTTGTCTGTTTGCAGATGACACTAAGATCTGCAACAGAGTAGATGATCCAGATGGGGTGAGTAGAGTGAGAAGAGATCTGGAAAAACTAGCAAATGGTTGGAAGAGTGGCAACTGGGGTTTAACGCGAAAGAAGTGCAAGATCATGCACATAGGGAAGAGAAACCCTGAAGCCACCTATAGGCTGGGAGGGGAGATGCTGGCAGTCACAAGAGAAGAAAGAGACTTGGGCATCATCATCATCACCGATGACTTGAAATCATCCAAGCAGACCACTAAAGCAGTAGGTAAGGCTAGGGGGTTGATGGGGTGTATTAGTAGGGGTATCACAAATCGGAAGAGGGAGGTAATAATCCATCTCTACAAGACACTGGTTAGGCCTATCTGGAGTACTGCATGCAATACTGGAGGCTACACCTTCACAAGGACATTAACCAAATGGAGGCAGTCCAGAGAAGGGCAACCAAAATGGTACAGGGACTGCAGCAGAAAACATATGAGGACAGATTAATGGAGATCAATATGTATACCCTAGAGCAAAAGAGGGAGAGAGGTGATATGATCAAAACATTCAAACACCTTAAGGGCATTAACAAGGTGAAAGAGTCTTACATGTTTCAATATAAGAATAAGCATTTGTCAATGCCAAATGTTTGCTTGCTGGTATTAGCATTGGAATTTCAGGAGTTAGACAGATGCAGAATAGGAATGGCAGTGAAGTATTGAACTTCACGCCAACCCCACCTCCATCCTGTAGAGGCAGACAGGCATTGGAGTAAGTGTTTGGGTTTTCGCCCATGACGGTCATGCCATGTCACCTCACCCTATTCTGCAGATACCCACAAATGTTGAGGTGTGCCTTAGGGTGTTTGGCTTTATAGTCACCCCATTCCATAAGGACATACACTGAAATGGGTGCAGCATAGGACAATGGGGTGAATTCTGGGGCCGAAGAGTCCAGGGTACACCTCAATGCCTGTCAGTGGCTGGGGGTGGGTGGGATGGCATGAGCAGTACAGTCGGCAATCCAAAGGCACACCCCGATGCCTGTCAGTCTGTACAGGGTAGGACATTATGGTTAGAAACCCTAACACCTCGGGCATTTGTTGGTATTTTCACTACAAATTTTCAACATGCCTTTTTGTGACCCCACCTCATAGAAGCATTTGGGACCGCTTCTCATGAAGAGTGGCAGTGTGATTTTGTCAATGTGTCTCGAACATTGAGTTCCAACAGTGACAGTGCCATTCTACGCCACATATACGAAAACACAGATTGGGCAGGATGTGAAAAATGACAGCTGTACCATCCATAGGGAGGTGTGAAGAGATGGCAATGTTGAAAATCTGTAGTGGGAATATTAAAAATGCTCGCACTTCTGAGCATACGTGGAAACTGCACAATGCATGCGCATAACACAGTCATTTTATGGACTTTCATTATTAAATTTTCAACATAAGCATTTTAGGATCTCTGCTCAAGAACAGTGTCACTGTGATTTTCTTAATGTGTCCCAAACACTGATTTCCCACAGCAACCACGCTATTCTGTGACGGAAGTGCAAAAACACGTTTCGGCCAGGATGTGAAAAATGACAGCTGTACTGTTCATAAGAGGTGCAGAACAATGGCAATGTTGAAAATCTGGAGTGAAAATATTACACATGTGCGAAGTTACGAGCGTGTGTGGAAACTGCGCAACGCACGCTCGTAACACAGTCATTTTATGGACTTTTGTCACCAAATTTTCAACATAGGCATTTTAGGACCTCTGCTAATGAACAGTGTCACTGTGATTTTCTTAATGTGTCCCGAACATTGATTTCCAACAGCAACCGTGCTATTCTACACCGGAAGTCCGAAAACACATTTCAGCCAGGATGTGAAAAATGACAGCTGTACAGTTCATAAGGAGGTGCATAAAAATGGCAATGTTGACAATCTTTTTGTTTTTTTACTAGGGACATTTGGCATGCTGGGGTGGGTTCCCAGCGTGCCATCCAAGTGTTTTTTTTTGGGGGGGGCTGTAGCCGACTGGGGATTGGGCACCCCCATTGGCATATATGGGGGGGGCAAGAGCCGAGGGGGATTGGGCACCCCCTTGACACAAAACCAATGTTTTGGGGGGAGGGACATTATGCTGACAGAGAGTGGGCTTCCCCATCAGCAAATTACACTGGAAAGGAGGGGGAATGAAACAGACAGGGATTGGGCCCCCTTTCGGCAAATAAAAACTGTTTTGGGAGCAGCACATGATGCTGAGGGGGATAGGGCACCCCCTCGGCACTGGGGGCTATCTAATATTATTTGTAAACATGGCGGCAGCTTGCCGCTGCGTTCACAAACAATATTACACTAGGCAATGTTCCGCCCTGCAATGACGGGTCACTTCCTCATTGCAGCGGAATAGCTGATGCTGCAATGATGAGGCAGCCCCTGATTGCTACAGTGAAAATGTTACAAGTTGGTGGCACTTTTGGAAGCCACTGTCATCAGCACATTGTGCCTCCATTGGTCCACCAGTGCCAAGCCCCCAAATGCAATCCCTCTGTTGGCTGCCACACTGCCGCGCCTCAACAACCCGCTTCTCTCCTAAGCTGCCACTTAATGTTTCTTGCACATGCGTGCAAGTAAACGTAAAAATAGCAGGACAAGAGGACGCAGTATGAGATTAGAGGGAGGCCAATTCAGGGGTAATGTGAGGAAGTTCTTTTCCACAGAAAGGGTGGTAGATGCATGGAACAGCCTACCTCAGGAAGTGGTGGATATGAATACAGAGCAGGGCTTCAGACAGGCATGGGATAGGCTTAAAGGAGCAATACAGGTGAGTATGAATAGATAGGCCATTGACGGAGCAAAGGTCGATGGCACATTCATAAGATAGAAAAAGAAATGGGCAGACTGGATGGGCCTTATGGTCCTTATTTGCCATCAACTTCTATGTTTCTATGTTTCTATGATGTTTGTATGTTTTTGATTTGTTTTTATATTGTTAGGCGCCTTGGCAATAGATAAGGTGCCTTATAAATAAATTTATTATTATTATAATACTGTAACCCCACACTGGAGCAACCAGCTGGCACCGTGACAACACCCAGGTAAAACTGTTAACTTATTTTATTCTCCTCGATTGTGTTCTGTGATGGAAAGAGCCCCTTCCCCTTGGACAGTTGCCATCGTACCCCACAACATTGAGGAGGGTTCTTTACACAATGAAGCTGGAAGGGGTAATTTCAAGAGAGATGTGAGAATGTACAGTACTTCTTCCTTATTCACTGAAAGAGTAGTGGATGCCTGCAACAGTCTTTCAGCAGTGGTGGTGGAAGCTAAAACAGTGGTGTAATTCAAGAATGCATGGGATAGACATAAGGACATATTATCGTAAACCAAGAGGGGGGATGGAGGGAGCTAGAGATCAGGTAGAGTCTGTGGTAACAGTATAGGCAGGGACAAAATGGGCAGAATAGATGGGCCAAATGGTCCTTATCTACCATTACATTCTATGTTTCTGTGTTTAAAATGTAGTCTTCAGTTGTTTGCATAAATTTAAAAGTGGGACACTATCAAAAGCTTTGCTTAGATCAAGTAGTGAATATCAAGCTTCCACTGGGAGGTTATTGTCCAGGGTCTTACTGGCTCAAAAAAAAAAAACAACCAACTTGGTGACATACAGTAGGTTCTACCCTTTTAAAAGCCATGTTGGGTGTCATCCTCCCTATTCAATGAGAGTAGACAGTATTCAGTTTTTACTGTTACAATTCCCTCTATTTTTGATATAATTTAAGTTAGGCTAACAGATCAATAGTTGTCCACTTTGCCCTTGTCTCCTATTTGTACATTGCTCCTACAGTGGTGTCCCTCCTAAAGCCTTATAGAGTAGTTTGTAATATTTTTAACAGGTTACGCCAATTCACTGCTAAGTTCTTCATGCACACTCAGGTGTAGGCTATCCGTACTGTATTCATATTCATTTTTTTCCAAGGTTTCCATTATTTTTTCTACCTCAATCTCCTTAAACAACTTTCTGTCTAGTTACTCTTTTTTTGGGATGTTTTCACTGGCACCAAAAATTGAACCAGAATATTTATTTATGATGTCAGCTATGTTATTGTCATTTGAAAGGATCCTATTTTCATCCTTTAGTGGTCCTGCTTTGTTTTGAGTGGTATGTTTAGATCTCATATAATCAAATAATGTTTTCTTATATCCATGCCATGCTACTGTTAGCTATTTTTAACTCAATCTTTTTCTTTCCAGACTTTTTACATTCCCTTTGCTGGTTTACAAATTCACGCACAGCTCATTCAGTAGCATTCAATTGAAGATTATTGTACACCTTCCTTTATCTTTTAATAGGAAGAGCAGCATATTAAGTGGAGGAATGTGGGGAGGAAGTGACACCTGTGACCCACTAGGGTCAATGGTAATGGAATAGGCAGGGACAGGGGGCAGATTGAATGATCATTTTCTGCTGACAAAATCTGATTCTATCTCTTGTTTTATTATTTTTGTAAGTCAGATCAGGCATGATCCTTTTTATGTTTGCTTGCCAAAGGTTAGCAAACATATTGCAGTTAGTCTGAGTTCTGAGAGGGCTTTTGGGGACTGGGCCCTCCTACACCTATCATAGCTTTATAATACCCAGTCTCCTCACCAGTTCCACCAACTCTCCACCTTACTGTTGCTTTTTCTGTTGAAGTACTTGGCCAATCACAAGGCTGGAAAATGCAAGCTGGAAGCAGGTTTTCTTGTGCAGCTTGTACTTCCTACATCAAATGTTTTCTGTGTAGTTTGTTCCACTTAACTGGTGCTGTTTAGTGCTTTGTTTCTCTCTGTCCTGCAAACAACACAGTTGTTGCAAAATGGCCATAGCTTCTTCCAGTCTGTGGCCACCACCCTGTTAAAACCCATCTCAACAATTGCTTTACCAGTGGTGGATGCTCAGCCACACCACCTGTTGCCCCCTGCCACCCCAGCTTAGCAACTATATTACTAGTTGCAGGTGCTCATTCCTGCTGAATATATTCCCCCACTGACCCACCTACTAAAGATTCTCCCCACATGCACTTCCAAACAGGGATGCCCAGCCCCTGGTGCTAGCAAACAACACCCCCCCCACCACAGCCTGTGGCATCATGGTACCAAATCCCCATTGTAGCTAAACAACACCCTCACACACACAAATTCTGACACTGGGGTGCCCAACCCCTAGTGCTAGCTAACAACACCCCCAACACACTCTGACATCAGTGTGTCCAACCCCCAGTACTGGTTAACAACAGGCCAGGCACAGTCTGACACCAGGATGCCTAACCCCTGGTGTCAGCTACCAACAGCACCCTCCACCTCAGTATGTGACACTGGGGTTCCAACCTCAGCTGCCACCAAACACAGCAATACTGGGGTGCCCAACCTTCCCTGAAAAAGAAAACCATCAATCACCATTCACCTTTTGTTTTGTTCTATCACCCAAAAAAAGAAGACCAACCAGTGATGTGTCTTAGCACCCCCAACTCCTGATCCCCCAACACATACCATCCAACACCCCCCAATCCCTCAGTTACCTCACTAGGGTCCCATAAAGTGATCCTGTCTGTGACTGATAAACGCCCACACAGAACTGGCGGTAAACCAAGGTATAGCCTTTTGCTGCTTCTTGAACTCTTATTCATAACTCATTCATTTATTTTAAATTTTTGGCCCCAGATTTTCAATTCAGCCTTTTTTAACCATATCTCATGAACAAGACAGGTGCAATTTTTCAAATACCCTGTGAAATCTGTTTTCACAGTCATGCGAAATCACCTTTTGGATTGGATTTAAAAAATTACACCTGTCTTGATCATGTAGTGTGATAATAAAAAGACTATCCTGTAAACGTAGGACCAGATTCATGAAGTGGCCCCTGGATAAACATCCGATGCACCACAGACTCTACTACTGGGAGGGGTCCCTGCACCAAAGTCTCACAGTTTGCAGCAACCACTGGCATGCAGCAAAGGCAAGGAGTATGAGAAGAAAATGTCTGAAACTATGGGGTTATCAGGCAGCATTGGCACCCATGGATGCAGACCCACTGGGCAGTCACCCTGGAAGCTGGCTAAGTCGTGGAGGTCGGAACAGGGGACATGTAGGGCAGATCAAGTGGGGATTGGGGGGTGGCAACAGACCCTGACAGGGACGGTGCATGGCTGCCACTGGGACAATGTGGTCTATGTTGGGGGCAGCCACATGCCTGACACAGTGGGGGAGGGACCCTGAGGGCAATGTTGCAGTGACATCTTCAGGTGTTTTTGGGGCACAAGATACCACTGATGAGTGGCCGCAACTAGGGACACAGGTTTCCTCCCACCCTGCAGTGGCTCCAGGGGTGACACACAAGCTATTAGACCAGCTCTGTAAAGACATTCCAGTAAAGACACTTGAAAGTTGCAGTCATGCAATCATGCCCCCACTCTCCCTTCTGGTCTCCAATGTATACAAGTTGAGATCATTGAGCCTCTCCACGTAAGACTTCTTTTGCTATGTCTATCCCACACATGCTTGAAGCCCCCCACTGTTTTCACCTCCAGCACTTCTGCTGGCAGTCTGACCAAGTATCTATCACTCTTTCAGTGAAGTAGTACTTCCTCACATCCCTCTTTCCCCTCCAGCTTGATTGCATGTGCCCTGGTCCTGGTGCTCTTTTTCATTTGAAAGAGACCCCCCCCCACTCTCTGTTCACCACTGTGAGGTACTTGTAGGTATCTGTTATGTCCCCTCTCTCTCCTCTCTTCCAGGTTGTACATGTTGAGATCCCTCAGTCTGTATTAGGTCTTCTCATGCAATGCCTGCATCATTTTAGTTGCCCTCCTCTGGACTGCTACCACCCTGGCTGTCATTTTTGAGATTCAGTCTCCAAAACTGGGCACAGTATTCCAGGTTGGGTCTCACTAGGGAGTGATACAGTGGCAACACCACTTCCCTTATCTGCTGGAGACACCCTTTCCTATGCAACCCAGCATCCCATTAGCCTACCCACTATTTTTTCACACTGTCCTGCCACTTTAAGGTCATGAGTTATGATAACCTCAAGGTCCCGTTCCTGCTAGTGACTGTGAGTACCTCCTCCCCAATCATATACTCCGCTCCAGGGTTCCTATGCCTTAGGTGCATCATTTTGCACCTTTTGGTGTTGAACCCCAACTGCCATGCTCTTGACCACTCCTCGGGTTTCCCAAGATCTCTGCACATTCTCTCTACCCCCTCCTGGGTGTCTACCTTCTTATAGATTTTGGTGTCTTTTGCTTTGTCACTCATGAAGGGACCTTGAAAAGGACCAGTCCCAGTACTGAGCCCTGAGGCACCCCACTGCTCACTCTCCCATCATTAGAGCAAGTTCTGTTAACCAACACCCTCTGTTGCCTATCCATTAACCAGTTTGCCAGTGTCTGCAACTCTCTAAGGTATAACAAATCTAAAGAAAGGTCCAAGGAACAAAGAGTGGGAGATTGTGACCAGTGAAGCTGCATGCAGGCTGTTGAGTACCATTGCTCATTCACACTTTGGCATACTGTTGAGAAGCTGAAGAACAATCCCAAAAATGGATTATACACTCACAACAGAGAGCCACATCAGAAAGGATGGGGTGGACTGATGAGATGAAAAAGAAAAACCCAGTACAGATAAAATTCAAAACAAATTTGCTGAGATCAGGAAGCTGCTGAGTGATCTCAGTTTGCACTGTCCCAGCATCGCCTAGAGTAATTAACTGTAATTTTTATTGTGCAACTTACAGAAGAAGAACAGTTTTATTTCAAACAGTACAACAGATTTGGGAAGTCTTCTACTCACCCCTAAAAGGAAAAATTTACATTTATCCTTGTGGAAGTTCTTTTTCCTGCAGAGAGTCTGCTTTAACGAGAATCGAAGATGGAAGATTGTCTCACTTCCAGATATCTAAACAAGATCATAAGATACAGGTTCAGAGAAATCATAAGAGGATTGCACAGTATAGTACCTTCCAACTTTTAGCCCTGTCTCTTCACCAGTGAGATCACCAGGATACAATTTTGTAACCCCCCCCAGTCTATTCCACTGCTGCCCTTCCCCCACCAACCATTACTTCTCTATTCAAGGTGAAGCTATAGTTTTTATCTTTTTATCACAAAAATAAAACAAAACATTACATGCCACAATATGTTTTCTGCCAATGCTAACATCTCCACATTCTGGTAACTTCATGTACCATGAGCAAGGCCAGCGGTTTTCAGTTTTTTATGGGAAAACATGGAAAAATTCCAGAATTTGGACTGTCTGCGCACCAGTAGAAACAAAGAATTTCACAGAATTTGGTATTTTATACCAGACAAGTAAATCTACAGAACTTGCATTTTTCTTATAATTGCTTTCTGTACTATTTTCAATTGGTTCCATGTGATAACAGCGATTGCAAAACCGCAATCGCCGTTAGGGTGAATGTACATCACCAAAAATAAAAACAGCAATGTACATGCCAAGTGAAGACAACCAGGTGAACAGACATCTCTGTTTATGTGGGAGGGTGTGCTCCCTGCACCCACATCCCCCTCACTAAATATGGTCAACTCCAGGGGGAGTGTATGTCAGAGAGGGTGTGAAACTTGTAAAAAAAAAACTCCCACTCACAAAATGGCATGTGACTACCCAGCCCTGAACCCTGCACCCTCCCCACTGTAGCCAGCCACCCTCACCACCATGCCACATGGCCAGCCTGGCAGCTTTTTCCTGCACTACCTCCCACATACCTTCCCTCCTCTTCCATCCCCCATCCTGTCCTTCCATTCACCTTCTCTTTACCCATCTGTCATCGAGGCACAGGTCAGGAAGCATAGGAAAAGCCAGGAGCAGTTGTAGAATTCACCCATAATTTTTTATTCACACTACAATATCATAAAAGAAACTTGTTCATTACAATTATTTACAAAGGCAAAATAAAATAAAGTTTTCTTTCAGTCTCTGTGTCCCTTGTTCTCCTAATCTCTCTTACAGTTACAGCTTAACTCTTATAAGTCCTTTCAACCCCCATCCTTAGCAAACATCCTGTCCTTGTAAGTGTACTGTTCTTGTAAGTTTCAGGAGCTGCTAGAACACAGTGTGCTTTGAGCTGAGGCCCCTTGTGCAGCTTTTGCAAAAGGCTGGAACATTTGCACTCAAGTAACCGCTAGAGTTTACCATAGCTTTCTACAATAATCTCAAACCACGATTATATACATTTCAACAGTAATGCTATATATTTTCCAAACACAAGGGATCCCAATATCAGTTACATTTCCGTACAAAGATTTGCACATATTTTTATATCAGCAGATACGCAAGGGGAAAAAAACAGACAGCAAGGGAAAACTGAGACAGTAAGAGGCAAAGAGCTGCGAGTTTGTCGGGGATCAAATCCAAAGTGTCACAGGAAAATTGGGTTGTGCAACCAGACAGAGAAGAGACAGAAAAGGAAAGATCCTAGCATTTTAAACACTTTCTCTAACAACTGGGACAGAGTCCTATTCCACCCTGTCACACCATCACTATCCTTGCAGGGTCATTAACATAACGAGCACTGAACTTAAGTCACCAGTCACTTAACTTCAGTCGCTGTTATCATGGGATACCTTTTCAATTTGCTTTATTTAATGCTCTGTATATTAAGCCTTCTTTTATTCTGATCATTTATAAACATGCTAAGAGAATGACAGTAGAATCCTGGTAAAATTCCAAAATTAGGCTTCTGGCACAATTCCTGGAATTTAAACTCTTGAAAACAGAATTTTATTACTTTAATCACTGTACATCAGTGACCTTGACCATGCGGATCCAGACACTAGGGCTGAAGTAGCCATGTAGCCCTAGCCAGAACACCACCAAGCAACAAGCACCAGCATTCTCAAAGCTCTTCCATCTGCTAAGGCATACAGCAAAACCTTGTTTCAGCTGTAAGACCATTAAAAGTAATACCACAGAAAAACCACATCTCCAAGGGGTGCTACAAGGATACATCCTTGGTCTACACCTCCTTTCTGCAACATTGTTATGCCTGCTGCAAGTCCATCTGTACATCTTTTGCTGATATTCTGCACTCAGTAGGAATCTCTCACCAGTTTTTTTTTTAAACTCAGCTTTATTTATGACATAAGTGCCATAGCAGTAAAGTTGTCAGATTTGAGGGGTACTCCTCCCATACAGAAATTGAAAGTGTAGACAGTATCAGTATCAGAGTAACAGGTACACAATAGTTGCTACCAGCTGTGGTACTCTTGGTAAAGTTCTTATAGCATAGTTGTTACTAACATTCCATTGTTTGAAATAAAGCTTATGACTGTTAATACATACTTTATATAAAGTAACAGAGGTCGCTAAAACTCAGCCCCAACAAACCTGGCTGCTTGTCCACAAGCCACCCCTCCCCAAACTCCTTATCGGCATAAGAAAGTGCTTATAACCGACTTGAGCTGTACATTCGATACAGAGAAGGAAAGCACGGTCTCGCCTCTCAGGGACTGGCAAGTCTCTGAGTCTGATTTTATGAAACACATCAGGGCCCTGCATGAACTTCACCTCCTCTGGAGCAGCCAGGATTCCCAAGGCTGCCAGCGTTGAACATGGCGGTCATGTTGAAGACTCAACTTAGCTGTTAAAGACTCCATTATCACCCCATTTTTAAGTCTGTTAATCCGGTCTTGCAATATCAGTGGATCCCGGCTCAACCATCTTGCAGTAATGCATTTTAGCCCAGTTACTAATAGAATGAGCACTACTTTGTGGGTGTCACCTTTTAACTGAACTGCTGTAGGAGTCCGTAGGACACAATCTTCAAAAGTATGTGGGATAGAAATGCCCATTATCTCCTGACTAGAAAGTGGTAAGTGGTGTCATCTTGCAAGATCCCGCTCTACAGATTCCCAAAGTTTCCCATAATTCAAGAGAAAAGTTTTGATAAATCTGTGGAAATCTGTATTCCTGAATATCTGATTTGGCTCTTGGGGGCCCATTTGAAGGGAACATTTTCCTTAAATTCTCAGGAAGCCCTACCACTCAATACCAGAGCTTCAGATTTAGAAAAAGCAATCTTATATCCAGAAATCTCCCCAAAAGATTGTAATATCTCACACAGCCAGGGAACTGAACTCTACAGATAGGATAAGAAAAAGAGGGAATCATCAGCATATAACGAAAGTTTCTGTTCTGTGCCTCCCACCATGATACCTGATATTCCAAGGTCCTGCCTGATTTTAATTGCCATGGGATCTAGGCACAGGGAAAATAGCAATGGCGAAAGGAGGCATCCTTGCCAGGTACCCCTAGTCAATGAAAAAAAGGGAAAACTCACCCATTCACCCACGCCAAGGCCTTTGGGTTTTTGTATAATTGGGAGAGAGCAGGCAAGAATTTAGGGCCAAATTTCATCCATTCCAAGGACGCTTTTAGAAAATACCAATTCACACTATCAAACATTTTTTCTGCGTCCATGGATATAGCTATCTGAAATCCCTCTCCGGGCAAGAGGAGAGATGACATTAAGTAACCGTCTGATGTTATCATACAAAAATCTACCACAGATGAAGCCAGTTTGGTCTGCATGTACCAAAGATGAAATGTGCACCTGTACTCTGGTGGCCAATACCCCAGTAAACAACTTTAATTCTACATTTAGTAGGGAAATGGGTCTATATGACCCGCAGTCCCAGGGCTCTTTACCCTCTTTGTGGAGAACTGAAATGTGTGCTAACTGCCAGGATTCAGGTGTCTCTCACCCTCCAGAATTTCTTGACAGACTGGTAACAAAAACAGTAGACGATGATCTGCAAAACTTTTAAAGAACTCGGAAGGGAACCCATCTTGTTCTGGTGATTTCCCATTTTTAAGGCCAGATATTTGGGCCTGTAACTCTGAGTTGGTCACTGGCCCCTCCAGGTAATCTATAGCTTGCTGCAAGAGGAAGTTCACCATCAGGCCCCTCAAAAAAAGAGGAGGCTTTCTCTTCTAAATCTGGGATGTATTCCTGGGAACACAAAGATTTATAAAATTCGGCAAATGTATTGACAATATCCCTTGGGTGTCAGACAACCCCACCCTCCTTATTTCTATCCCAAATTTGTGGAACCACTCTACTAGCTCGCTGTTGCCGCAGGGTGGCTGCCAGCAATTTCTCTGACCTGTTACCATTCTTATAGTAATTCTGGCATCTTCTCCTGTAAGCTGCTTCAATCTGCAAGGTTAACAATCTCTCCAATGCCAACCTTTTTTCAGCTATATTTTTTTTGCATCTGACCATTCAGTGAGATCTTATGTTGGAACTTGAGATCCACCAGCTCTGCCTCCAATTCCCTTCTCTTTTGTTCCCTGCATTTTTTCTCTAAAGAGGAATATCCGATTATGACCCCTGGAGAACTGCCTTGGGCACATCCCATCTGGTTGTATGCATAGTTAGCCCCACTGGATTGTCTCGGTCACAGGTTTTAATCATGGAGATTACTAGGTCCTTAAATTCCGGTTTATTTAAAAGGCCCACATTTAGTCGCCAGTGTGAGTTTCTGATAGGGGTGAAATCTCTAGGTTTAATTTAAGTGGGGCATGGTCTGACAGAGTACCAGTTTAAATCTGGCATGAGGATACAGTGTAAGCCCATTCTTCTGGCATGAAAAAAATCTATTCTGGTGTAGCAACAGTGTTTATCTGAAAAGTGGGAATAATCCTTTCATCACCCATTGAACCTCCTCCAGACCTCTGCCAAGCCTAGATTTTGCGTCATCTGTAGTAGGGTATTTACCCACTGACCCCAGCTTAGTTTGTTGGGACCCACCTTTTTTATCCAAAGTTGGAGACAAAATCATATTAAAGTTTCCCCCAAAATACAAAGCCAATCTGTAACTTGTAATATGTCTGTAAAGAATTTCTTAAAGAAAGAGGCAGCCTCCTTATCTTCATTCGGAGTGTACACACAGACAATGGTACAGGATATGTCACCCCAGTCTGCCTGGATGATCACATAGTGCCCCTCTGGGTCTGTTTGCACAGATGCTACTTGTAGGGGACATGTTTTATGAATAAAAATGGCTGTGCCCCTGCAGTGAGGGTGTGCTGTGTAGGAGGAGGCATATACTCTGCCTACCCATCTGCGAGACAACTTCTGATCTTCACTGCCTATCAAGGGGTGTTTCCTGCAATAAAGCAATTTGTGTGTTCATCCTGCTCCACTCCTGAAGTAGCCTTGATCTTTTAACCGGACCATTAAGTCCTCTGACATTATAGGTTACAATGTTTAATTCCCCCATTTCTACTGTCTAAGGTGATGCTAATAAAAATCAATAAGTCCTCTCTTGTTTGGCACAGCCAGGCTTTAAAGGGGGCTGAGTGGGAGGAAAAGACAAGCAGCCCATAATAACAATGTGTAAACCCATAAGATGAAACAGAACAAACGATCAAAACCTTAAACTTAGTTAAAACAGTAAATATGCAACCATAAACAAACTGCTTCAAAAGTGCCACACATGGCCCCTCACTTATTAGGTCCTGGGTGGTGAGGGGGAATGCTAGACTCTGTCCAGCATTGTGTCACCTTAATCTATCTCGAGAGCCATAAGGCAACATGTGTGGGGTCACCACTATTATGCCACACCACCAAAGTCACATCTTCATCCCCCACGAAGATATCTATATTCTAAAGCTTCCGGTGTGGAGGTAACCTAGTTTGTCCAGGATTCAATCATTTGTCCCTTATTCCTTCCCACCTTAGTATTTGGCTTCCAGTAACACAAGATAAATAAAAACAACCCCCCATATCCAGGGAGATCCAAGAAGGATCCAATCTCTAGCAGGCAGGAGAAGGAACCTCCCCCCAAACCCTGAGAGAAGGCCATTCCTCCCATGTAGTGGTCCGAGAGGAAAAACGCCACCCCTATCCATAAATATCCAAGTTTACAAGGAGGACAGATGCAAAATGAACAGTGATTGTCACAGAATGCCATAAAAGTCCCCTTGGAATTGAAACTTGGTGTCCCTTCATCCTTGGAGTGCTGCAAAGTTTTTCCCCATGCCCCCCCCCAGCTGACCCCACAGCACAGTCCCTCATGGTCCAGTAAGTCAAAAGTCTAAGGATCTGTGTCCTCCATTATGCCCTCTCTGTCCTTATCCATGGTGGAGAAATCTTCTTTGTGGTCTACTTCCCAGATGTCTCTCTTGCTGCTCCTCTTCCCAGCAACTCTTAATTTGGGCCACAGGAGTGTATTCAAATTTGATGGGCCTGGAGAGCTTCTTTTGCCCCTAAAGTTAGTCACCGGTTGCCACTGCCTTCGCGCCAACTCTTTGATCTGGACAGGGGGGATGAACTCATCGATGTCAATGTTTAAGTTGGCCAGATATTTTTTAGCTTCAGCACCAGTTTCAAAAATCTGTACCCCTTTATCTGAAGTAATTCTCAGCTTGACTGGGAAATCTATGTGTGCTTTGAGACCCTTGGCTCGTAACTCCTTTACCACAGGGAACCACAATTTTCATTTAGCCATGGTGGCTGGGGTGTAATTAGGTTCGATAAACAGCCTTGTGTCACCAAAAACTCTTTCTTTTTTTGGCCATGCTTTGCACAGCACCATTTCCTTGGTGCAGTAGTCTAGAAAGGCAATAATCACAGAGCGGGCCCTTGCTTTTGGATCTTTGGGAGGGGCTAGTAATGGACGATGATCCCTGATGATATTTAATGAAGTTTCCTTGTCAGTGTTTAACAGTTCCTTCAGTAAACATTCGATAAGTTCTGTCATATCCCATGTCTTGGGAACTCAAGCAGCAGGCTGGTAGGACAGAGGTCTGGGGTTATATTCTGTTTTAACTGAAATATTTGAATAGTTAGTAAGTGAAATTAGCTCTATGTGTTAAAAATTATTACCTTGAATTAGAACTGTTACTTTGGCTGTGATATTGTAACTTTGGAGGCTTGGGGACTGTTGTTGGTCAGGGTTAATTATAGGGAAATTTAAATGTGTTGTTTGCCTGGTGTTTGGTAAGAGCCCTCCCACCAACCCTGTTTTGTAGGCTTTCTTAAATACTGAAAAGCCACTGGGGGTTGGGATTGAAGGGCTGAGTATTTCTGTTTTGGGACTGAAATTCGAAGCAACAGGAGCTGGTGGGCCTGTGACATCATACAGTACCTGATGTCTGCTTACACACACTGTTAGTGGGACCAACACACACTGGACTGTATGTGTTTGTGAGACTTGGGAACTTTATTGGTGGGGTTGAAATTGGGTTTGTAAATAACTACAGTCAGTATAGAGAGAAACTGTATTCCAGGGAAAGGGACTGAGAAGGGTGTGCCATTATAAACAGAGGATAAACAGGTGGCCATATTCACCATGGCAGGCATCTTCAGAAGGGTTGTAGGCTGCACAGGCTGTGGGATGGCACATTCTAAACTGGGCCTGAGAGAGGGAGGCTGCCCACTCTGTAGACAGCTATCTTGTATCAGAAGTGAGGTATTTTGGTTAAGGAGTAAGCTGGGGAGCTGGGGGTGTCAAGGATAAGGGTGTGGATATGGGCAGCAGAAGGGTGGGGAGGAGGGAGGCTGGGCAACGCCTGAAATTACAGGACGTATGTTACAGCAAGCAGGAGGGGGATATTAGGACAGAGGACCCTTGGATAGGATGTTGACGCAAAGGGGAAAGCGCACAAGGTGAACATTCTGAATACAAAGAGAGTGGAGGGGAAGAGTCAGGAGGGCTGTTGTGTGAAGCCTAAAACAGCAGACTGTGGGAAGGAGTTCCTAAGGTGAACAGAGCAAGAGGGAAGAAGAGGGCAGTTTAGAGGGTGCAGTCAGGAAACTCGGTTACTTGATGGAGGCTGACATAGAGTGTCACAATAAATTTGAGCTACTAAGCAACCTAGAGGGAGGAAGGGGTTGGTGGAAATGAGGAAACTTATACAGAGGCCGGGGGAGGGAGTCGGATACCCATAGGGCATCACAGACGGCTATGGAAAGGATAGAAATAGTCCCAGAGGGAGAAGGGGAAACATATATGTTAAGCAAATGGGGGAGATGCAACATATTCCAGACATGAGGGAGGAGATCATGATTGGAGAGAAACTGGGAGACAAGGAGGGGAGAGGAGCCCTTCAGCAGGGGTCAGTACCAAGGATGGGGCCCTAGCTAAAGGGGACCCACAGAGAGCCTCTGGAGGCAGGGGTACTATTACAAGGGGAGGATGGTGGTGTGGGGAAGGAGAAACCATCAGGGCCAGGATAAATGGTTCGGATAAGAGAGGTTAAAGGGACACCTATTCAGAGGGGTTTGAGTTAAGTGGGCAAAATAGCAAGGGAGGCAGAAAGGAGGGTGACAAGGGGTCTCTAATAAGGCAGGAAGACTCCCACGAAATTTAGATCATGAATAAAGGGGGGAAAGGGGGGCTGAGAGGGCATAGTGGAGGTAACCATAAGGATGATGGCGGTGTTAAGGTTCTGTTATTGGGAGACTCGATGATTAGAGGTATCCAGTGGGAGGGACAGGGGGGTGGATGCCATAGCCAGGTGAAGGTAGTGAGTATCTCTGGGTTGACAGTGCACAGAGCAAAATACATGGTGTATGAATGGTTAGGGACTGTGGAGGAAACCGATTTCCTGGTGCATTTGGGAACCAATGATCTAGAGGAAATAGCATTTTGGAAATCCAAGCAAGGTTCCAAGAACTTGCCAGAATCTGTCAGGATAATGGATGCAACATTTCTTTCGAGATATTGCCAGTACCAAAGGCCCAGTGGAGAAAAATGAAGCTCACAGAGGTTAATGACTGGCTCAGGAAGTGGGGAGAGAGTGGGTTGGGGTGTTAGGGAACTGGAATGGAGTTTGGGAGGATAAGGGACTATATGCCAAGGACAGGTTTCATCTTGCCCCATTAGGGAAGAAAGTCCTTAAACAGGGGATGGCTGACTACATACAAGAAAGGTGGGGTTTAAACTTGTGAGGGAAGGGATAAGGGAGGGGCTGACCAGAAGCCCTCTCCTCCAGATGAGGGGAGTAGCCTTCAAGCCCAAGGGGGGAGGGAAACAGATTGGGGTGGAGGTTTCAGGAGGAGCAGAGGGAGGATGGAAGTATAAGGAATCTGGGTGGGGTTGACAAAGAGGATCAGGGATAAGGGGTGGGGTTGGTGTTAGTAAATTCCAGGAGCTTGGAAACAAGTTGCCAGAGTTCCAGGCCATGCTGTTCGAGGGGGTGGATGTGGCGGTCACAGAAACGTGGGCCAACAAAAACCATGACTGGGACCTAAACGACGGGGTACACTATGCTTAGGAAGGATAGAAAGGAGGGCAGAGGGGTGGAGTGGCTATGTTCATTAGAGATGACATAGAAATTGCTAGGGTAGAAGAGGCAGAGGAAACGGGAGGCTTTATGAGTCACCTTCGATCCCCAGCAGGAGATAAGGTCAAGCTGGGTGTAGCATATAGGCCCCCCGGGATGAGTGATGTTCTAGAGGATGGTTTGCTGGACAACATCATTGCCCAGTGTGGACCAAAAGAGGAAGGAGTGGTGTTGATGGAGGACCTTAATATGCCAGGTACAAACTGGGGAACCATGTCCTCTAAGGTGGCCAAGGAGCAGAGGCTGCTGGATGGCTTCCAGGATGTGTTCTTAACACAGCATGTGATGGAGCCCACAAGGGAGGGGCATGTCATGGATGTGGTTCTGGCAGATGGGGATCTGGTAAGGGACATGGTTGTACAAGACCCCCTGACTGGGAGCGACCACAATACTGTCTGGTTTCAAATAAGCCTGGGGGGAAGGGGGGTGAGATATAGGACACTGGCAGTGGACTGGGGGAAGACTTTATGGGCATGGGAAATATTCTCAAGGATCACTTGAAGGTTACCTCAATAACAAGTGTGGAAAGGAGATGGGAGGTCATAAACGGGACTTCATGAGGCAGTCAGGATCTGCGCTAAGTTGAAGCGTAAGGGAGCAAGGTCACATAAACCATGCTGGTGGTCCAGTGAGGTACAGGTAGCAGTCAGAGAAAAGAAGGCGACCTACAAAAATATAAAACAACAAGCGGGGATAGGGATAAGAAATGTACCAGCTTGCATCTAGAAAAAGTCACCCGTATGGTGAGGGGAGCAAGTCCAGTAAAGAGCAGCGGCTGGCACAGGGATAATGGAGGGGAAAGGGGTTCTTCCGACATTGGGGGCGGAGAAAACTAAGGGCCATCTCAGCAGATTGAGATCAGAAGGAGGGTGGGTGGAAGAGGCGAGGGACCAAACAGAGGTATTTAACGAGTACTTTGCCTCTGTGTTCACTAGGGAGAGGGATGGGATATCTACAAAGCAAGGCATGAAGGGGATAGAAACGTCAGTAAGTGGGATCAGGAGAGCAACAGAAATGGAGCAAGAGGGAGGGAGAGGTACCCCAGGGGTGTCACATCTGGGTAAGGATAAAAAGGCCAGTAAGGTGGAGGGGACGGATGATGCTATCTCCGCCAAAAGGGTGTGGTTAGCCCTCAAGGCCCTAAATAAAGACAAATCTCCTGGGCCGGATGGCATTCATCCGAGAGTACTATGGGAATTGGCGGACATACTGGCTGCACCCCTGGTGGAGCTTTTCAGCATGTCACTTGAGACAGGGAGGGTACCTAGGGATTGGCGAGAGGCACATGTGGTACCAATCCATAAAGGGGGGTCGAGGGAAGTACCAGGTAACTATAGACCCATCAGTTTGACCTCGGTGGTGGGAGAATTAATGGAGAGTATACTAAAGGAACGATTGGGGGTGTACTTAGAGGAGGTGGGAGGTCTGGATAGTCGGCAACATGGGTTTGTGCCAGGTAGATCATGTCAAACCAACCTTGTGGAGTTCTATGAATGGGTAACATCAGAACTGGACAGGGGTAAGCCTGTGGATGTATTATTCTTGGACTTCAGCAAGGTGTTTGACTCTTTCCACAATGGTCTGGTGGAGAAACTGATGGGGTTAGGAGTAGGCCCTTTGATGCTCAGATGGATTGAAAACTGGCTAGCTGGACGCACTCAGAGAGAAGTGGTCTGTGGGGAGCTCTCGAACCCTAGAGAGGTTGGTAGTGGGGTACCGCAGGGCTCAGTCCTGGGTCCGATCCTGTTTAATGCATACATATCGGACATCAGGGAGGGTATAGGGTGTGAAATGAATCTCTTCGTGGATGACTCCAAGATGGGAGCAGTAGTTGAGGGAGAAGAGGGGAGGTTGGCCCTGCAAGGGGACCTGGACACCCTGGAAACCTGGGCTCACACATGGAAATTAAATTTCAATATCACCAAGTGCAAGGTGTTGCATCTTGGTCGGGGAAACCCTAAACACAGGTACACCCTGGGAGGAGGTGCTGGAGGCCTCAATAGGGGAAAAAGACCTAGGGGTCATGGTGGATGCATGTATGAATAACTCTGAGCAGTGCAGGAGAGCTAGCAAGGCAAACAGGATGTTGGGATGCATCGTGAGGGGATCACCTCTAGGAGCAAGGAAGTGATTCTGCCGCTGTACAATGGACTGGTTAGACCACACCTTAAGTACTGTGTACAGTACTGGAGACCACACTTGAAGAGGGACATACAGCTCCTGGAGAGGGTACAGAGGAGGGCAACAAAGATGATCACGAGGGCTAGGGATTTGACGTATGAGGACACACTTAGGAGCTCTGCCTGTTTTCATTGGAGGAGAGGAGAGAGGGGGACATGATTGAGGTCTCAAGTACCTCTAAGGGAATAAATAGGGTAAACATGGAGGGATCTTAGACTAAAGCAGGGAGGTATTACCAGAGGCATGGCTTGAAGTTGGAAGGTGGAAGGGTGAGGGGAAAAGAGAGGAGGTTTTTCACTGAGAGGGTGGTGGACCCTTGGAATGCACTGCCTGGTGAGCTGGTTCAGAGATCCACAGTGGAGGGCTTCAAGAGAGGGTGGGACAGACACAGAAAGTGGATGTATCAGATGATGGCCTGTCCCGGGGGGGTGGGGATGGATAATACGGGTTTCTGGAGCACAAGGGATGGGAGGGTCCCGGCACCCAACTAAGGATCTAAGGTTCGAGCAGACTCGATAGACAGTAAGGCCTAATCTGCTGGCAAATAGTATGTTAGTATATTTCCAGCCTCTGGCAAACTATGCAAACGTATGTTAATGTGTCGTGATCAGTTTTCCAGATCCTCTATTTTGTTTAGGAGGAACTGGGACCAATCGTGCAGCTGAAGTATGGCACCATTATGAAGATCTATAGTGTCTGAATAGGTGAAAGAGACTCCTTGGGATTATGGATTTGCTGATCATGCTGCTGGATTTTTGTCTTATTTTCTGCAACCTCCCCTTGGATAGTGTCCAGGGTTCAGGTGAGGCAGAGCAGCTCTCTGCATAGCTGCCACAAGGTGATAGTAATATCTTCCTCCTCCTTCTCGGAACTATCTTCTGACTCCCCCTCCGTGGTTTCAGGAGGCTAGTCTGCAGTGTTTCCCTTGCCTGCCCCTTCGGATGTAGATTTAACTTTTGCTGCTTCAGGTTGACCCGCCCGCCCGCTCCTGACCTGGACCTAGGTTTGCTTGCCATCATGCCCAGTAATCAATGGAGTGCAGTAGAAATCTAGTTAAAGTCAGTAGGAAACTAATTTATTACTTTTAAAGAGGACAGGAAATCATTTCTAATTGGAAGCAATTTATAAAGTTTTTATTCTCAGAAGTGATATGCGTTCCTCTAAATAATCCATATTTAACTGTAACTGAATAAAACGTGATATGAAAAACTGTATTTTGCATTGTTTTGTGTTTATGGGCAGTATTCTGTTACAGTTCTCTTCATGGAACCAGTAATTTGGAGTTTTAACTATGTCATGATTTGTGCACAGAACTCTTAGTGTAGTTCTGATACGCCAACAGCTCATAATTGGCTTTCTGTGCACAAACCATGACATAATAAAAACTCCAAATCACAGGTTCCATGAAGAGAACTGTAACAGAATGCTGCCCATAAAATTAAAACAATGCAAAATACATTTTTTGTATCACTTTTTATTCAGGTACAGTTAAATATAGATAATTTAGGGGAATGCATATTATTTCTGAGAATAAAACCTTTATAAACAGCTGTCAATTAGCACAAATTTCCTGTCCCCTTTAAATCGTGGGGAAATCGGAGCTCCAATTCAATGTTACCATATGGTATGGTGATGTCACCGGACGTCCAGACTCTCTCCCCAGTTTTGATGGAATTGTAATGGAAATTCAACACAATCCAGTAAGCATCTACTGGCTTCACCTGCTGCTATAGGCCAACAAAACTATACTAATTATTTATGCCAAGAACAAATTTCACTCTACTCTCCCTGTCCCCATTTTTTTTAATCTACACCAATAAAAACATAATCACACCCATGAGGACCATCCTCTGCCTCTCAGTTGTTCTTTTTAAATCCACCACTCACATGTGCTTATCCAGGTACATCTTAAACGTATCTAGTGTCTCAGTTTCCACCATGTCCCAAGGTGGGCCATTCTCTTTACTCCTGCCATCCACTGGGAAAGGAAATGCTTTATGTAGCACACTACATGCAATGCATCACTATCAATGTCCTCAGGTTCTGGATGTGAACTGCTTACTTGTTTAAAAGTAGGTGGTACAAGAGACTAGGGTTGGCTTCATCCCTTGAAAGATACAAAGTTCAACAAGAGGGCTGCTTGGATAATCTGACTGTTATCTAGGGTAACAATCTATTTGTCTTTATGCACTTTGCATAACAAATTTGGGCACTGGCATTTTCTAAGCATCAGAGGAATTTTGAATGCCAAGTTTCAACGCTGAATGTAAAAGCTTATACATGAATTGTGACATGTTGCCTCATTGAGTGCCTCTGTCAATTAAATAACTATTGTAGGTGAATCTGGTGTAATTATTTGAAGTCGGTATCCCGTCATAAGGGTGACTGAAAGTGAGTGATTCGAATATGAGTGACTCACTTTCAGCACCTGTAATGTGGGCTACCCTGCAAGGGTAGTGATGGTTATGTGGGCTACCTTGTAAGGGTAGCAACGGGAAGCACAGGGTGACAGGAAGAAAGGGAGGGAGACAGGAAGAGAAGGGAGGGTATGTGAGGAGTAGTGTAGCAAGAGGTTGCCAAACTGGCAGCTTGTTGGGGTGGTGAGGGTGGCTGGCTATAGCAGGGTTCAGGGTATAGAATTTTTGCGGTTTTGTTCTCCACAGTTTTTTGGTTTTTTTCAGAGTTTCACCCCCTCCATGACATGCACCCCCCTGGAGTTAGTAACCTTTATTTAGGGGGGCTGAACAACCCTTTCTGTTGTCACCTGTTTTTTCACTGCAAGTGCATATTGCCTTTTTTTGTCAGCGATGTACACTAGCCGCAATGGCAGTCGCTATTCCGCGATCACCATTATGACATGGAACCTGTAAAGTCTATGCTCTTTTGCACAAACACATGGTGGCTATTGCACTTTTTTGCATGGTGAATAAACTGAGATAACAAATTTGTACCAAGCCCTTTAAATTTATTATTTGAATTTTTATTGATGGTTACCACACTTCAAGAATGCATCAATATAACATGCAAATGCTATATCTGTCCACTAGAAGGGGAGCTAGTTTATGCTCCCACTTCATTCTCCTACCAGTTTGTTCCATTTAGAAACATAGAATAAGCTGGCAGAAGGAGCTCGAAGGTCCATTGAGTCTGTCCCCAATATACTACCTTACCTCACCTCAGTTCTTCCTGAGAAAGAGAAACAAAAGAACAGTTCAGCTCCTGTCTGCCTCTTAATACATGTCAGGCTGGCAGTATAGCCTAGAGGTTAGAGGAACGAGGTGTGAATGAGCTTGGTACATCCAGCAGACCAGACCCAGGTTTGATTCTCACAATCTCCACTTGCATACTGTGTGACTCTGAGCAAGTCACTTAACCGCCCAGTGCTCCCAGGTCACCCCTGAAAACAGGCACTTGTGCCTAGTGGGCCTTACCTGGTTACCAAAGACTAAAATAAATAAAATAAAGTGGCAATGTGGAGGGGACTGTGGTGCATCTTCCATCTGTATTGGTGTGTAAGGAAATGGCAGGATGCACTGGTAAAATGGATGTCTTTGATGAGACTAAGGAGTATTGGCCTGCATATGTAGTATGCCTACAAATTGCCCTAAGGTTTACTTCATTTTATGCATGGCTTGCAGCAGTTTCTAACCCAAATGTCCCTACACTTCCTTGCCTTACATGCCAACCTCCCAAGTTCTAGACCCACCCTTCCTACACTTCCTTGCTTTACTTGCCAACCTACCAAAGTCCTCATCTAATGTATGTCTGTTGTTACATTCTTTGCTGATACCTTTGCATAGTTTAGCGAGCCTTAAATGTGTCTGCCTCTCAGACTGAATTTATTCAGTCTGTTTTGTACCTATACACTGACTGTAATTTATGATGCTTTTCCCATATATCCTTCCAAACAATGCTCATATTGTGGGCTTTCCGAATTTGTCTTTGTATTTTGTTTGTTACACGGAATTTGTCATTTATGTTCAGTACTCTCCCGTGGTTGTACCTGCAAATAGGCTTTTAATTATCTAGTGTACCTGTCCTGTTACCAAAAGCCAAATAAATAAATAAAATGAAGTGAGCCAAGAGGTGAGAGTATCGACTCTTTTGAGTGTCATAGTTGCAAAAACATATTCACTGTTGAGAAGTCTAACAGCACCTACAAAGCAAGCTACCAAGATAGTCATTGGACTTGTGCAAATACTGCAGTAACACTTGCCTCTAAAGCCTCTGGTGACAGCCTAACATTTCCATTTTCATAAGAGAGACCAAGCAAAGGATGAGTCAGTGTGCAAGTATGTACAGTACTTGTATTTATGTGTTTTTCAGAGCACTGTGAATTTGGTAATAACTTGGGTGACTCATGCAATGGTGAATTTGCTGTAAAGCTATACAAATTCAAGTACTCAAAGAATTAAATCTAAAATTCCAGCAAACTGTAGAGCTGGAAACTTTGATGGAGTTAGTGGTACAGTGCAGCCCACTTATAGTGGACACCGTCAAAACAGATATTCCCTTTTACCGGACAATTTCTGTTTGTCCAAATCCCTGCCCATTGAACACAATGCTAAAAGTGCTGCTTACACTGGATTAGGAATTCCATCTGTTTCAGAAACTGATGGTGATTTGCAGCACAATTGCAGCTTACTCTGAGCTGTCTCAGCTCAGTCAGCTCTTCAGCAAACAATTAACACAAAGGAAGGAAGGAAGGAAGGAAGGAAGGAAGGAGGTTTAGAGACAGGTAGAGAGACAGACAAATAATCCAAGTGCTGTGTAACAACAGGCTAATACCCCTGCCTATAGGGCTCAAACCAGGTTGAGGGTCCGGGGCTCTGTTCTGATGGTAACAGGGTGTTCTTTCCCAAGATAAAGTAAATAGTGTGGTGCCTCCACCCAGAGCAAGATATACTGGGCCAGATGATTACATAGTACAACCCCTTAGGATGCTGTACATACCCACCTCCCTTTCCAGTCACCCCACACACGGAATACCATGAGCATTTGCAACACTTTGCTTTGCATGCAATTAATGACTTTAGCTAGTAATATGCTCACAGATAGGTTTAAAGACCAACAATGAAATATTTATTAAAAGGGGAATAGGAATGCATAGAAAAATGGCAATTGAAATGTTTAGTGAATAGAGTAGGCCTTAAGCAACTTAATAACAGTAACAATTTTTAACATGGTAGTACACCCCTCCCCACTGGTACCATTGTCCCTTACTGTCTGTCTATGTTCCCAGTACTAGTTGCAGGCATGTACAGTGCCATGGGTTGGCCAGCATTGATGCAGTTTTTGGAACTAACAGAGCTGACTGGCAAACTTTGTACAAATCCCCTGACAGGGCAGGACCTGTGGCACTAACAGTTCTGTAGACAGATGACAGAGTCTGGGCAGCAACCACAGGCAGGCAAGAGAGTTGGAGCCTTGGGTAGTAAAACAGGTTGGCAACAGGCTTGCTGGCTGAGGCAGGATGGTCTGGGAGCTTGTCACCTTCTGACTTGCTTGCAGACTCTGGCAGCTTGTCGCCTTCTGTGTAGCAGCTTGGAACAGATGCTGGAACAGGCCAGTACTGGGCACCAGGACCAATATGTCTCTAAGGGAGAGATCTAAGGCATTAGTGTCGCACCTAGCAGTAGTACCACCTGGCTGACTCCCCAGACCATCCTTGCAGGTAGTAGCTTCTGTCCTGAAGTTCAGGAGATCACACAGTATTTTCTTCTCTGTGGCTGGCTGCAGTGGATACCTCTGGGAATAACCCACTCACTCCCAAGGGCTAGGTGACTCACAGCCTTCAGTCTAGTCTCAGACCAGGCTCACACCTCAGCAGGCTTCTCTTGCTTTGGCTGGAATCCCAGGCAGTGGAAAATCTTTAAGCAGTCTCTGGATTTTGACTGTTTAACCCAGGCAACACTGCAGGCATTTGGCAGGGTGCAGTCCAAACCTTTTCTCAGGCTGAGATGCTTTAAAGTCCAAGACCTCCTGTCTCACAGAGAACTTCAGCCAGAACACTCCAAGCTGCAACTGTCCCTGGGGCTGAAGGGAGAATGGTAGCTTCAAACTGGCTAAACATAACTGTCCATCTGTAGAATTAATATGCATGAGGCCTTTTTGATGCCTGATTGGTTGCTTGTTTGGGCACCAAGAACACTTTTCATTCCCCTACAAAGGAGCCACAGCTGCAAGTCCTTGGGCTCTTTGAACTTTGATTAGTTGTGATAGTGGTCAAAGGTACCAAATATAGCTTCTTGAGCACACAGTTTATACAGTCTCAACTTTAGATGTCTGTTGCAGGAAAACTGTATTGTCTTGATATTTACTGCCCCCCCTCACATACACAGTCCATTATCTGCCCCTCTGCCCTACTGTCTGGTGGCAGAGAGAGAGGCACGCCAAAGTCTTACCCTGCCTGTCACTAGCACTGTAGCGTTAACCCCCAGGCAGCAGGCAGGGCTGTTCATTTCCATAGAAGCCTCAGCTGCTCTTAAAGGTACTCCTCACTAGCAATATAATAGCTCTTTTGAGTGCTTTTTAAAAGTTTTATTTGTGTCCTTCTTCTCCCCTCCCTATGTGCCTCCAGAACCCAACTAGCATTTCTGAGGTCCCAGGAGTCAGATCACATGAGGTGACAACTGGAGAGCCACCAGAACAACTTTACTTATTCAAGCACTGTAGCACTGTTCTGTATTTGAGCTGGCAGCCACCAGCCTGCACACTTGTGCCATCACACTGTGCGAATGCTCATACAGATGGTGTGGCACTTGCAACTGCTAGGCTAACGGTTTTAATTTTTTTTACAGAGCTCCTCCAGCCCCTCCCACCAGGATAACATTCTAGGGGTCAGCAAGAGCACACAGAGGACCAGGACTTGTGGGACTGGTGGGTGGGAAACGACTGGGGCCAATTAAGGTAAGCCTCACCCATGGGGTAGGGTTACACTCTCCCCTACCTAAATACTTGGCATCTGCACCAAATAGGGCTGGCAGTATAGCCTAGAGGTTAGAGTAACAAGCTGTGAATGAGCTTGGTACATCCAGCAGACCCAGCTGGGTTTGATTCTCACAACCTCCACTTGCATACTGTGTGACTCTAAGCAAGTCACTTCACTGCCCAGTGCTCCCAGGTCACCCCTGAAAGCAGGCACCTGTGCCTAGTGGGCCTTACCTGGTTACCAAAGACTAAAATAAATAAAATAAAATAAATCCACACCAGGTGCCTGGTGCAAATAAACCTCAGCCATGACATTTCAACATGTTAACTTGCACTAACTAGACAATTGATTCCTGACCAGTATAGGCAATCAGTTCATCCCCATCTAGACAAATGCGACTCTCTAGATAGTATCAGGAACATTTACTAAAAGGCCTTTTAGATATATAGGCAATTGCCATGACTTTGCTTGGTAAACCAAAACAATCAGTACTTTTAGACCGCTATCAAATGGCAATTTTGAAACAATGCCAGAAGTACATGTTTCAGCCTCCCCTTTTACTCTTTTTACTTTTACTCGCTCTGGGTGGTTTGGCACTAGGTGGGCACATAACAGTTCTGGGTAGAGACCTTGGGGTGACATATAGCCCATTGTGGACTACATGCATAGGCAAGTCAGTTGCAGCTCCTGGGGGGTCATAGGTAAGTTTCAATAACGGCTTTATAGTTCTCTCAGAATGATGTAATGGTACTGGCGTGTCTTCTTTGGCATTTGGAGTGATTAGTCCCAGTTCACTGTCCACCAATGAAGCATCCTCAGGCAAAGTGGGTGCTACAACTTCTTCTGGTACTTGAGTTATCTCCTCATGTATTTCTACTATGTCTTCAGGCTCTGCAGGCTCTCCATTCTCTTGCTCTGTTGCTTTCTCTGGCTCGGGCCCATCATCCAAGGGTACCATCTTGGCTGTGGTTTCAGAGTCTACAGTTACATCACAGTCTTGAGTTGGTGTGAGAAACTCTGTAGTGGGCATATCTGTCACATTATTTGCAGTTTCAGGCATCCCTTGCAGCAGTCTAGCAAGCTCTGAGGTGGGATAATAGTAGACTGGGTGGTAAACTACTTCTCCTTCTGACTTGGAATCTGAACTTTCTGGTTTCAATGGCTCATCAGAAGTTACTAGGACAACTCCAGATTGCCAGGCCCTCTGTTTACTTTGTCATCTCTGTGCAGCAGCTCTTGTTTCAGGAGGTTTTAGCAGTGCAATTTCATTCTCTATCTTCTCGGTAGCCACTTAACCAATAGGCAACAAATGATTTCTGCAAATGGTTTGGTAACCACTGGTATGTCCTTCGGGATAAATCTTATATACAGGCAATTCCTGCGGTTTCTCTATTATGAAATAGGGTGTATTGTCCCATCTATCAGCAGTCTTATGTTTGCCATGAAGTCTGAAGTTTCTCATCAATACTCGGTCACGAGGTAATAACTCTTGAGCCATGACTTTCCTATCATGTTTCTCTTTGTGTACACAGTTTCTTTTTGCAGCATCTTCAGCAGCTAATTTATAGACAGAATTTAATTGTTATTTCAGTTGGGTTGCATACTGCAAATAGGTCTTGGCTCGGGTGCCAAGAGCAGATACACCAAAACAGATGTCTACTGGAAATCTTGCTTCTCTGCCAGACATCAAACTATAAGGTGAAAAGCCAGTGGCATCATTCTTGGTACAATTGTATGCATGCACTAAAGCACTTACTTGTTAACTCCATCTACTTTTACCTCTGGGGTTCAGAGTTCTCAATATACCAAGTAGATTTCTGTTAAATCTCTTGGGCTGTGGGTCACATTGCGGGTGATAAGAGGTAGTACATGATTTTCTGAGACCTCAAAGAGATAGCAGTTCTTTGATCAACTGACTCCCAAAATCTCTCCCCTGGTCGGAGTGAATCCATTGGGAGACCCCATAATGTACAAAAAACTTTTCTACTAGAACTTTGGCAACTGTAGAGGCCTTCTGGTCTTTGGTAGGATATGCCAGCATGTACCATGAGAAATGAATGGCGACCATCAGTATGTTAGCAATGTTCTTGGAGTCAGACTCCAAGCTGAGGAAATCAATGCAGATAAACTCCTTGGGCACACTAACCTGAACATGTACTCCCTGGAGCAGCAGAGGGAGAGGGGAGATCTACATGATTGAGACTTACAAGTTCCTAAATGTAATAAACAAGGTTCAGGGACTGTTCCAAGCCAAAAAGCACACAAGACCTAGGGGGCACAACATGAAGCTGGAGGGGAGCAAATTCAGAGGTAACACATGCAAGTGTTTCTTTATCGAGAAGGTGGTGGATGCATGGAACAGTCTTCCTCAGGTGGTGGTGGAGGCAAAAACAGTAGTAGGCGTCAGGAACACTTGGGACAAGTACAAAGGCACCACCACACTGACTAGCAGTTAAGGGAGGGGGTAGGCCTATGGGCAGACTAGATGGACCGTATGGGCTCCTTCTGCTGTCACTTTCTATGTTGCTACACTAGTTACAACACTGACAAGGGGGGATGGCCCTTTTTGACTGAGCTTTCCACTGAACACATCGCCAGCAGCTTCTGCAGTAACTTTCTATGTCCCTGCCCATTCAGGGCCAGTAAAACTGGGCCAGGTTTAGGATACATCCACTTCCCAAGTGTCCCATGTTGTCGTGTAGAGCATGCAGTACAACCTTCCTGAACTTTACTTGTAAGACCAGTTGCAGTTGAGAAGTTCCATTCAGGTTTCTGATTTCTCGATACAGCAGATTGTCTTTAACCTTTAATTTTGACCATTCTCATAGAAGTAACTTCACATCAGAATTAGTTGTTGCAATTTGGTTGACATCACCCCTTTTCTGCATAGTATGTAGGACATCTTTAATAACTGGATCCAACCTTTGCTTCCACTGCAGGTCTTGTAGAGTCAATTGAGGTAGAGAACTTAAATCCAGCACAGCAAAGTTGCAATAAGCAATAGGCAAACAGTCACCAGATGCACCCAGTGCATCCACTAGACATTCAGTTGCAGCTGCAGGAATCTGATCATCTGTATCAAATTTTTTACACAGGGCTTTAATGGTCTGTTCAGGTATGTGTACCCATTCTCACTGAGTAGGACTGGAAGTGATTGGATGTCAGGACAAGGCATCTGCATCAATATGGTTTAGTCCAGGATGATAAGGGGGAGAGTGAAGAGAAGGACCAAGGAAAAGCATCTATCCTAAATAGATACTTCTGCTCAGTATTAACTGAGGAGAAGGTAGGGCAGGGTCCACAGCTCAGCACCATGGACACAGGGGGGAGGGAGGTGGGCACTAGTCCCTTCACAAAAGAAAGGATCCTACAAATCCTACAAGAGCTCACTAAGCTCAGGGTGGACAAGGCAATGGGACCTGATGGTATACATCCCAGGGTACTAAAGGAGCTAAGGGTAGAACTAGCAGAGCCATTATCAGAGCTGTTTAGTGAGTCTCTGAGCACTGGAGAGGGCCCAGAAGACTGGAGAAGGGCTCATGTGATCCCGCTCCACAAGAGTAGTAGCAGGGAGGAGGCAGGGAACTACAGACCAGTCAGTCTTACCTCAATAGTGGGCAAGATTATGGAGGCACTCCATAAGGAAAGGATAGTGCAACACCTAGAATCCATAGGAACACAGGATCCAAGACAGCATGGGTTTACAGCAGGAAGGTCCTGTCAAGCTAATCTCACAGATTTCTTTGACTGGGTAACCAGAGTGGTGGACCAGAGGGATGCAGTTGATGTTGCCTACCTTGATTTCAGCAAAGCTTTCGATACTGTTCCACATAAAAAGACTGATTAATAAGCTGGGTAGGCTTGGGGTGGGTCAGAAGTTGGTCAACTGGGTAGAAAACTGGTTGATGGGCAGAAAACAGAGAATGATGGTAAATGGTATACAGTCAGAAGAGATGCAAGTAACAAGTGGGGTACCTCAGGGATCAGTCCTAGGGCCAGTCCTCTTCAATATCTTTATCAGTGACATTGCAGATGGACTGGAGGGTAAGGTTTGTCTGTTTCTAGATGGCACCAACATCTGCAACAGAGTAGATGATCCAGATGGGGTAGGCAGCATGAGAAGAGATCTGGATAAACTGGCAAAATGGTCAGAAGAGTGGCAACTGGGGTTTAACGCAAAGAAGTGCAAGATCATGCACATAGGGACGAGAAACACTGAACCCACCTACAGGTTGGGAGGGGAGTTGCTGGCAATCACAAGGGAAGAAAGAGACTTGGGCATCGTCATCACAGATGACCTGAAATCATCCAAGCTGACTACTAAAGCAGTAGGTTGGGGTGTATTAGTAGGGGTATCACTAGTCGGAAGAGGGAGGTAATAATCCCTCTTTGCAAGACACTGGTTAGACCCCATCTGGAGTACTGCATACAGTACTGGAGGCCGCACCTTCACAAGGACATTAACAAAATAGAGGCAGTCCAGAGAAGGGCAACCAAAATGGTGGAGGGACTGCAACAGAAAACATATGAGGACAGATTAACAGAGCTCAATATGTATACCCTAGAGCAAAGGAGGGAGAGAGGTGATATGTTTGAAACATTCAAACACCTTAAGGGCATTAACAAGGTGAAAGAGTCCAGCATGTTTCAGTATAAGAAAAATAGCAGGACAAGAGGACACAGCATGAGATTAGAGGGAGGCCGATTATGGGGTAATGTGAGGAAGTTCTTTTTCACAGAAAGGGTGGTGAATGCATGGAACGGACTACCTCAGTATGTGATGGATATGAATACAATGCAGGGCTTTAAACAGGCATGGGATAGGCATAAGGGAGCAGTATAGATGAGTATGAATAAATAGGCCATTGACAGAGCAAAGGCCTATGGCACATTCATAAGGTAGAAAAAGAAATGGCCAGACTGGATGGGCCTTGCAGTCCTTATCTGCTGTCAACTTCTATGTTTCTATGTATTCTATACAACAATTATAGGTAAACAGAGCAGACGACCACCTATGCCTGGCAGCATCAAACTTAGTGGTGGTTTGAATGTAAGTTAGAGGGCCGTTCTTTGTCTTTATGGTGATGTGCACCCCATATAAGTACTCATGGAACTGGTCTACAATGGCACACTTAAGCACAAGGAACTCAAGATTATGGACTGGATATTTGTTCTCAGCACCATTCAGACTTCAGCTAGCAAAAGTGACAGGGTGCAGCCCCTCAGTGCAATTTTGGTAAAGGATCGCCCTGAGCCCACTAAACCTGGCTTCCATATAAAGGAAAAAAGGCTTCTCTGGATCAGCATAGGCCAGGACAGGAGCATGAGTCAGTCTGTGTATTATCTCTTCAGAAGCTTTGTCACAGTAAGAGGTCCATCAGGCCCCAAAAGGCACAGAAGGCTTGAAATAAGGCTTGGTTTCAGCTGATTTGCTAGACAGTCTCATGTTCCCGTTAGTTGGAGGATAGCCTTGGGTCAGATTTCAAAGAGGTCACACCACTTGGGTGTAGTCTTTGACAAACCGATGATAATATCCACAAAATCCAAGAAATTGTTACAGTTCTTTAAGGTTAGTCGGCTTTGTCCAAGCGGCTAGGGCCTCCCCTTTGCTGGGGTCAGTCTGGATGCTTTTTGATGACACAATGTGGCCCATGTATTTCACAGAGCTTTGGAAAAACTGGTACTTATCTATAGAAAGTTTGAGCACAGATTTCTCCAGTTGACTTAACAGTTTCAGAAGTCTGCACTCATGTTCCTCCAGAGTCTTGCCAAATACTATTACATCATCCAAGTAGACTAAGCATTTGAGCAAGTTCATGTCTTCAACTGCTCATTCCAAAAGACATTGAAATGGTGCAGGGGCACCATAGATACATAGATACATAGACAGTGTTGGCAGATAAGGGCCTATGGCCCACCCAGTCTGCCCATTTGAGCTTGTAAGTTCAGTTTGTTTTCCTAGAAGTCTGTTGCCCCTTACCCCTGACCTCCAGAATTCCTTTATGTCTATCCCATGCATTCTTAAATCCCGTGATTGTTTCAGCCCCCACTACTTCCTCTGGCAGGGTGTTCCACTTGTCCACCACCCGTTCTGTGAAGAAATTCTTTCTCATGTTTCCTCTGAATTGTCCTCCTCCAACTTCATCCCATGCCCTCTAGTCCTGGAACATCTTTTCGCTTAAAAATAGTGTTTTCCTGCACCTGTTCCTCCCTGTAAGATACTTGTATGTCTCTATCATATCCCTCTCCCTCCTCTCCTCCAGGGAGTACATGTTCAGTTCCTTCAACCTGTCTTCATAGGACTTGTGATGCAATCCATGCACCATCTTTGTTGCCCTCCTCTGAACCTTCTCTACCCTGTCTATGTCCTTACGTAGGTATGGTCTCCAGAACTGTACACTGTACTCCAGGTGGGGCCTCACTAGTGTCTTGTATAGCGGAATTATGACCTCCCTATTCCTGCTGGTGATGCCCCTGCCTATACATCCCAGCATCCTATTTGCTTTACCTGCTGCCTTGTCACACTGTTTCCTACCTTGAGGTCATCAGAGGACAACCCCAAGATCCCTTTCCTGCTTGGTGCATGCTATATCCTCACCCCCAACTGATATATTGTGCCAGGGTTTTGTGTTCTATATGCATTATCTTGCACTCTTTGCATTGAATTTCAACTGCCAAACCCCTGACCATTCTTCAAGTTTCTGCAGGTCGCTTCTCATTCTGTCTACACCTCTGGTGTGTCTACTCTGTTACAGAGCTTTGTGTCATCAGTGAACAGTGAAATTCTTGCCTTCTAGGTCCTCGCAATGTCACTGATGAAGATGTTGAATAGGACCGGTCCCAGCACTGATCCCTGTGGTACCCACTAGTCACTCTTCCCTCTGTGGAGTGACAGCCATTTACCACCACCCTCTGTGTCCTGCCACCCAGCCAGTTACCTACCCACCACACTACTGTCCTGCCCACACCCATATTCCCCAGTTTGTGTAATAGTCTTCTATGTGGCACAGTGTCAAAGGCCTTGCTGAAGTCCTGATAGGCCATGTCCACTGCCCTCCTCTGATCCACCTCCCTAGTCACCCAGTCAAAAAATTCAACGAGGTTGGTCTGACATGACCTCCCCCTGGTGAAACCATGCTGCCTTGGGTCCTGTAGTCCGTTGACAACCAGATGTTCCACCAATCTCTCCTTCAGTAGTGGTTCCATGATCTTCCCACTACGAGGTGAGGCTGACTGTCTGTAGTTCCCTGCTTCCTCTTTGTTCCCACTTTTGTATAAGGGGACTACATCTGCTGTCCTCCAGTCTTTGGGTACCTCCCCTGTTTCCAGTGATCGGCTAAACAGGATAGCCAGAGGTTCAGCCACCACCTCTCTTAGTTCTTTAAGGACCCTGGGGTGCACCCCATCTGGCCCCATTGCTTTATCAACTCTTATTACTTCCAGTTCCTTCAGGACCCTTTCTCGTGTAAAGGGACTTGTGTCCATTTCTGCACCATTCTCACCCCTTGTACTCCCTTCAGACCCATTACCCTCCTCTTCCTCACCAGAGATACCTTGAGGCATTTGGAGAAACTCAGACCTAGAGGACAAGTCAAAGTGGTCTTTTCTCTATCTTGCGGCACCATGGGTATTTGATAATAGCCACTTGTAAGATCAAGTACAGAGAACCACTTACTTCCATTAAGACAATCAAGGGCATCTTGAATTATGGGCATGGTATATTGGTCAAGAATTTGCTTGTTGAGAATTTTGTAATTCACACACATGCATACAGCTCCATTTTTCTAGTACACAACCACAATCAGGGATGCATAGGGACCTCTCAATTCTTGGATGATACCTGCTGCCAACAATTCCTGATGCTTTAACCAAAGGCTTTGCTACAAATGTGGTGGAGCTGGGCTTAGCTGGAGCACTCCTTTACTGGGCCATGCTGAAATTTCCCTGCTTTTGATATTTTTCTTCAAGTAGTTTGTCTCTTACTCTTACTGGGTACTCCTGCGACCAGCACTCCCTTTTATATGTCCGTCTTTTCCACACTTGTAACAGAAAATGCCCTCTCTGTATGGTTGCAGACCTGAGGGGCATCTGAGTAAGTTCTCCCTTCTGACTTACTTTGCTTAGCAAGATCTGCATTCAGAATTCTAATGGGGGTGCTAGCTGCTGCGTGTTTCCACCCAGGGGTCTTTTCTCTTTACCTGGACACATTTTGAGATTAACACCCCTTTAGCTCAGTTACCCATTTCAGTACCTCATCCATCTAAATTTTAAAACTGGGATCTGCAGAGGTTGCCTGGGTTTGCACCCCCATGCCCATGACAGAAAGATTTGGGGACACTAGGAGAACAGACAGGTTCTGGCAAACATTATGACCCTCATTTGAAACAGATCTACAAGTCAAGCTGGCTCTCAGCTCTCAGATCTCATTAAGTATCTTTTGCAGTCCAGGGCCATCATGGGAAAATCTTTTCCCAGGAATGGGAGTTGCTGTTTTCATAGCCGTGCAGGTGTACCATTGTTCTTCTTCATCCTCAGCCTCCTGCATCTCTTTAATCAGCACTCAGTTAGGAGGAGGATCATCCCTTCAGTCCTGTAGCCGCAACTTAAGTAACAACAGAGTAACAACCAAGCTTGAGCACCGGTTCCAGACTTACATGATTCAATTGACTTGGAGACCCCCTCCTTTCCAAAAGACTTTCTGTAATGCCCTCTCCAAGCGAGTCAAATCAGTGGACAATGGTTCTCCCTTCCATTGTTTAGTTGCTTTGAACTTCTACATAAAGTTATTACTCAACTCAGTACTTCCAAATACACTCTCTAAGGCAATCAGATACTCTTGAGCAGCAGCATCCAGTTCTGTGGCCTCCAGAGACTGAATGGTGTCCAAAGCAGGTATTCAGAGGCTTTCTCCAAGCTGTTTTCTTTTCTGCACCTCTGAGCTTTGTAAATCTTGCACTAAAGGAGCAGCAAAGTCCATCCATATCTCCAAAGCATCCTCATCTGCTGGGATGGGCTTTACTCCTTAAAACATCCTTAGTCTATGATAAGAATCTGAGGAAGGTGGCTCATAACTAGGTCTGAAACCCTCAGCCTGTGGGGGGGGGGGCAGCCCTTGGAACATCAAGTACTTTCCTGGCTTCCTTCACCGATTTCCCTTCAGTTTACAACAACCTGGTAAACTTCTCTTTAAATCCCTCAGACTTTGATGAGACCTCCCGTTTTGGAATTTCACTAGCATGGGTCACTGCGGTCCATGCCACCTTGGAGTCTTCTGGGATCAGCACATCAGGCACTCTAGTGGGGGTAAACTGTATATCAGCACTCAACACCGTGAGCATCTCTGTGGCAGAGTATATACACCTCCCTCGGACAGCAACTTGGCCCAGGCACTTGACTATTGACAAATGCCTCTTCTAATTGATCTCTGTCTGTCCTGAGGAGGGACTCCCAGAAGCAGGAGTGCTTTTTTACGGTCCAAATCCTCACCTTCACACCACTCAATTAATCTATTATAGGCCATAGTGTCCGCAACAAAATGAGGTTTGGGCGCACAATACTGTCCTCACGAGCAGAAACCTCATTGTGGGGCATGACTGGTAAACATGAGATCTCAACGTTGCCTTTAAAAATGTAACCCGGGTGCCATGTAACATCATGCTACTACCCTGCCTTCTGGGCTCCAGCCAGGCTGAGGGGCCGGGGCTATGTTTTGATGGTAACACAGGGTTCTTTCCCAAGATGAAGTAAATAGTGCAGTGCCTCCACCCAGAGCAAGATATAGTGGGCCAGATGTTTGCATGGTACAGCCCCATAGGATGCTGTACATACCCACTTCCCCTTCTAGTCACCCCACACATGGAATATATAAACAGTTGCAACACTTCACTTTGCATGCAATTAATGACTTTAGCTAATAACATATTCACATTTTTAAACACAAATAGTAAAATATTTATTAGAAGGGGAAGGTGAATGGGAATGCAGGGAAAAATGGCAATTGAAATAGTGAACTAGATAAACCATAAGCAACAATAACATTAACAGTGCCCACCCCAACAACAGCATATAAACACCCCCCCCCCACTGGTACCATTGTCCCTTACTGTCTGTCTGGGTTCCCAATATTAGCTGCAGGCGTGTACAGTGCCGTGAGTTGGCCAGCGCTGGTGCAGTTTTTGGAACTAACAGAGCTGGCTGGCAAACTCTGTACAAATTCCCAGACAGGGAAGGCCCTGTGGTACTCACAGTTCTGTAGACAGATGACAGAGTCTGGGTAGCAACCAGAGGCAGGCTGGCGAGCTGGAGCCTTGAGCAGTAAAACAGGTTAGCAAAGGCTTGCTGGCTGAGGCAGGATGGTCTGGCAGCTTGTCACTTCCTGACTTGCTTGTAGAGTCTGGCAGCTTGTCACTTCCTGACTTGCTTGTACAGTCTGGCAGCTTGTCACCTTTTGTGCAGCAGCTTGGAACAGATGCTGGAACAGGCCAGTACTGGGCACCAGGATCAACAGTCCTCCAAGGGGACAATCAGTAGCACCTGGCAGTAGCACCACCTCACTGACTCCCCACTGTCCTTGCTGGCAGTAGCTTCTGTTCTGAAACTCAGGAGATCACACAGTCTTTTCTTCTCTGTAGCTGGCTGCAGTGGATGCCTCCGGGAACAATGGTAGCATGTTAAAAGGGTGAAAGCAGAATGGCAACCACTAAAACGGCTCATGGATAATGTGGAATGACAAATTTGGTGATGTCTCTATACCCCCTCCCCCCCTTGGAGTTAGTATATTTAGTAAGGAAGAGTATGGGGGGCTAAAGAGATATCACCAAATTTGCCATTCAGCATTATCCATAAGCTGTTTTAGTGGTCCCCGTTCCACTTTCACTTCATGGAACCAGGAACAACCTGCTCACTCCTGAGGGCTAGGAATGATTCATGCTCTTTAGTCCAGTCTCAAACCAGGCTTGCACCTCAACAGACTTCTCTTGTTCAGCTGGAATTCCCAGCCAATGGGAATTCTTTAAGCAGTCTTTGGATTCTAAACTGCTTAACCCTGGTAACATTGCAGGCATTTGGCAGGATTTGGTCCAACTCTATTCTCAGGCTGAGAGCTTTCTCAGATGCTTCAACATTTTAGCTGCAACAACTTCAGTACTCTGCTCTGGTTTTCCAGGTGGTAGAAAGCTTCTTAGCAAGTCTTGTGAAGTTTGGCTCTGGAAGCCTTGGCTTAGGCCGACTTCCAGTATTGTCCTCGACACAGTCCAGGCCCTCCTGTCTCACATAGAACTTCAGCCAGGCTGTTCTGAGCTGCAACTGCCTCTGGGGTTAAAGAGAGAATGGCAGCTTCCCATTAACTGAACACAGCTGTCCATTTGTAGAATTAATATGTATGAGGTCTTATTGATGCCTCATTGGTTGCTCATTTTGGCACCAAGAACACTGTTCATACCCCCTACCCAGGAACCATAGCTGCAGGTCCTTGGGCTCTTTGGACTTTGGTTGTGACAGTGGTCAAAGGTGCCAAATATGGCTGCTTGAGCACACTATTTATACATAGTGCTAACTTTAGATGTCTGTTGCAGACAAGATGTATTGATTTAATATTTACTGTCCCTCACAGTCCATTAGCTGCCCCTCTGCCCTACTATTCAGTGGCAAAGACAGGCATGCCAAAGTCTTACCCTGCCTGTCGCTGGTGCCATAGTCCTGACCCTTCCCCCTCCCGGCAGCTCACAGGGTTGTTCATTTCTATAGCAGCCTTGGCTGCTCTTGTTAATATAATCTTTATTCAGATGTTAACACTTAAAAAGGAGGGGGGGGAGGTACAGGTGTAATTGTCACAGATCATTTCAATAAAATCATAAAGAAAGGCAAAAAGGAGATATGAGCTATACATCTTACTTCCAATAGCAGCAGACAACTATAATCAAATAGCATGGCAGTCCATCATGAAAAGTGTCAGGTTCAGTATTATAATGAGAGTACATGTAATCTCAAAAAATTCCATATTGTCAGTGTCAGCACACTTTTCGTTAAGGTACACATAAAGGTTTATAATCATCTATATTCCCTGATCCCAGAAGCTCCAATCCACCCCTCCCTCCGGATATTCCCCGGTCATCCCTCCTTATCTGGTTATCCCTCTCTAAATAAAAAAACTAATTTCCCTGTTTACTTAAAGTGACGTTCACGGAATAAAGGATGGATCTTTCATACTTATATAGAAAATCCATCTGGACCATTTCATATTGCACAGGTCTGACTTATCATTTAGATAATGACATTTTTTCTGATCTGTATATGTTAGTCACAATCTCCCTCCATTTCGCCATCATGGGAAAACTAGGGGTCAGCCAGCATCGAGCTAGGGCTTTCTTAGCTGCCAATAGGGCAATTCCCAGCAGGTATCTCACATCTAAATTTGCCATTCCCCATGGGTAATTATGTAAGATAAACAAATCTATCGTTAAATTAATTGGTGTATTAAACAGCTCCATCAATTCACTTTGTAGAGAATTTTTAAAAGGCTGTAATTTGGGACACTGCCAAAATATATGGGAATGATGTGCCGCGGATTCCACATATTGCCATCAGCACTTTCTGAGACCTGCAGATGTAAAGTGTACTGTTATGGCTAGTGTCTGAAAGTATCTAATCAGAACCTGCCAAGCAAACAATCTCCAGCTATGTGAGTAGGTGAGCCGTGACATTGATAGGCAACATTTATCCCATTGTTGCGAGGAGAGGACCAACCCACACTCCTGACCCTACTTTGTGTGTATCTCAGCAGTGTCCAGGCACCGGATTTCCACCAGTGCCCCACTAATGGCCAAGATCGCATGGGGAAGACCCCCATCAATGATACCCTGTTGAAGGAGGACCACCGGGGAGGTAGTTTCTCTGCAGCGCAGCTTCACCGGAATTGTGTAATAAAAGTGTTGCACCTGCAAAAACTGAAAGAAATCCTGTCTTCTCAGCCCATACAACCGGCACATGTCTTGGAAAGATCTAAATTCTCCAGCCGCGAGAAAATGTGCGATATTAAAAAGTCCCATAATTTCCCAGGAAGCAAATGTATGATCTAACCTGGCTGGGGGGAACCCCTCGAGCATAGCTATCAGGGTTAACCTCCATAAGTGTGGGGAAAGGGCAAAATACCTTCTAATTACCCTCCAGGTTTTCAATTGATGGGAGATACAGGGGTTATTAGGATCTTGCTCCAAAAGGAGGGGAGAGGAACAATACATAGTGGAACCAATTAGGCTCTCAGTAGACACAAGGCCCTCTTCAATTGCATACCAGTGTGTGTGGTTGCCCCTCATCAGTCGTTTCAAAATGAAAGTTATGTGTACTGCCCACTGGTAGTTTTTAAGGTCGGGGAGGGCTAGCCCTCCTAACTTCCTGGGGAGGGTCAAAGTGAGAAATTTAATTCTGGGGCATTTTCTTGCCCAAATAAATCTACTCATTAATTTATTCCAAATACGGAAGGTCTTGGCTGGGATATAAATGGGAATATTCTGAAACACATATAAGGCTATAGGTAGAATTACCATCCTAATGACCTCAGTTCTCTGGAGAAGATTCATCGGAAGTACTTTCCATCTCTCCAGGTCTGATTGGAGTTGGATATAGAACTGGGTGTAATTACCCCCATATCCCTCGCCCTGTGAGTAAGATAAACACCTAAATATTTTAGCTTGGACAAGTCCCAACAGAAAGGGTAGGCTTGTATAAAAGATAATGGAGGGACAAAGTTAAAAGCTAATGCCTCAGTTTTATTAGTATTTAATTTATATCCCGAGCATGCTCCAAATTGTTTCAGTATGTTAAACTCGTTTGGGATCGACTGTTCCGGGTTAGAGAGAAAAAGCAGCACATCGTCTGCATACAAGGCAGTGCAATGCTCCGACCTTCCCGCTTGTATCCCCTCTGTCAGGGGGGAGCTTCTAATGGCTTGCGCCAGTGGTTCAATAAAAAGGGCAAACAGGCCAGGTGACATAGGGCAGCCCTGCCTTGTACCTCTGAAAAGGGGAAAACACGGGGAATGGTGTCCCTCAACTTTTACACATGCACGAGGGTGGGAGTACATATTCTTAATCAGGGAAACAAAGGATAAGGGAAAACCCATCCTTGTCATGGTGGAATATAAAAAGGGCCACAAGACCCTGTCAAAAGCTTTCTCAGCATCAAGGCTGAGAAGGACTGAAGGGGGTTATCTGTGACTGCATATCATGAACTAGGTGCAGTGCTCTTCTTATATTATCCGTGGTAGATCTAGCACTTACAAATCCAGTTTGATCTATGTTAATTATGGTAGGTAACACTGCATCCAGTCGTCTGGCCATAATGGACATAAAGAATTTATAGCCCATATTCAAAACTGAGATTGGACGATAAGAAGAGCACTGCTGAGAATCCTTACCTGGTTTAGGGATCAGGGACATTACCGCATATGACCAACATGGGTGGAGGTGGGGGTTCATCTGTTCCTGAAGTATTCCATTATAAACCTGGAAGAGGAGGAGGAGTGGGTCAATCTGTGAACTAATTTTTTTGTAAAATTCGGCCCCATACCCTTCAGGGCTGGGGGCCTTCTTGGTTTCAGATCGGGAAACGGACATCATTAATTCAGTGTTGGAGTTCAGGGAAACCAGAGATTCCTGCTGATCCTTGGTTAACTGTGGGAGGGCCAAGGGGGCAAGAAAAGCATTAATATCCCTAGATTCTGAAGGATGATCCTGAAAATATAAATTTTTTATAATAATCACAAAAGGCCTGGGTGATTTGGTTACTTTTCAAATACAGAGACCCTATATTTGGGTCCCTAATTATAGCTATAGTGGAAAGGTGTTTCTGTTTGCATAGTCTGTATGCTAGCAATCGTGTAGCTCTAGGACCTATTTTGCCGTACCTTTGCCTGAGAAAGGCTAGGGCAATATCAGTGTTTTGGGCCACCAGGGCATCTAGCTCCTGTCTAGTCCTTTGAAGCTGAGGCAATACAGAGTCATCCCCCTGCTGGTGTGCCATTTGGAAAAAGTTAAGCGACTGCTCTAAGTGAGTTTGTTTTTCACTACACTGCTTTTTCAACATTGTTGTGTACTTAATTAAGTGACCACGAAGTACCACTTTCATGGTATCCCATAAGACTGAGGGGGAAACTTCCGGGTCTGAATTATCCTGGAGGATCTCTTGAATTTTTTCCTCTATAAATTCTTTAAAAAGGGTTTTTTGAGGTAAAATGGATTAAACCTCCAGATCGTGTTCCATTTCTCAATGCCCAGTTCCCATTTTGTGATCAAAGGGGCATGGTCTGTTCCCACTATATCTCCCATTGTAGCCTCAGCTATGATCTCTAAGTTTTCTTTTTGTGTATAACAGTGATCCAATCTGGAATAAGATCCATGGACTGCAGAATAAAAAGAGTATCCTCTGTCACTGGGGTGGAGGGTACGCCATATATCAATCCAACCCACCTCTTGCACAAATCGTCTAAAACATTTACGTGGAGCTGGTTGTTTACCTCTTGCTCCTTTGGTGATATCTAAGTGGGGGTTTGAGGGAATATTAAAATCACCGGCCAATATAAGAGTGCCCTTGGTCAGTTGAACTACTTTGTTTAATAAGAACCTAATTCTTTGCAAAGTGGATCCCAGCCATGGCTGCTCTTAAAGGTGTCCTGCACTATTAATATAATAGCACTTATGAGCACTTCTTAAAAGTTTTAGTTGTGTCCTTCTCCTCCTCCCCTTCCTGTGTGCCTCCAGACCCCAACTAGCATTTCTAATGTCCTACGGGTCAGATCCCATGAGGGGATCACTGGAGAGCCGCCAAAGTGACTTTACTTATTCAAGCACCATAGTGTTGTTCCGTATTCAAGCTGGCAGCCACCAGCCTTCACACGTGTGCAGTCATACTGCACTAACACTTGCACAAATGGTGTGGCATTCTCAGCTGCTAGGCTAGTGGTTTTAATTTTTACTACAAAGCTCCTCTGGTCTCCTTACTAGGATAACAATCTGGGGGTCAGCAGGAGCCCACAGAGGACCAGGACTTGCAGGACTGGCAATCATAATGTGACTGATGCCAAATTAAGGTAAGCTTCACCCATGGGGGGGGGGAAGAAAAGAGGGAACGGGAAGGAGGAAGGAAGGAAGGAAGGAAGGAAGGAAGGAAGGAAGGAAGGAAGGAAGGAAGGAAGGAAGGAAGGAAGGAAGGAAAAAGCACCATATTCAGCATTAAAATTAAGAACCGTGTAACTCAATTGGATTGCTGTTTCCATGACCTGTTGAACTCGGTGTTCACACAGTTATTCTAGACGCTAGTTAAAGCAGACAAAATTGCAAAGCACATGCCAGTCTACTATAATTAATTGGGTTACACTGTGCTGATGGATATTATTTTCTTGGTGGCAGAAATTCACATAATGAAAAGGACTGTCACTTTTAGAATGAGTTATGCAGACATGAAAAAAAGTCCATACACAAAGAGTTTAACAGGCAGCTCCACAATATAAGGGGGAACACAACCTAAAGAACACAATAGTTGGCACAATCCAGCAATGTTTTCTTGCATAGTTGTATTGTGCTGTTGCTCATAGGTAATGCAGAAACACCTTAAGGAGAACAGAACATTCTGATTGATAAATAATGAATGTGGGGGTGGGGTCTGTGGGTAACACTGAATTTATGACAAGGTAGGTACTGTATGTGGGTGACAGTAAATGTGACTGAGTGGTCTGTGGGTGGCAATGTATGTGTGAGGGGGGTTGCGACTGTGTGCGGTAACTGTGGGTGACAGTGAACATGTATGGGGGTCAGTAAGTGACAGTGAATGTGTATGGAGGTTCTAAGTGGGGTGCATGTGTTTGGGCAGTTAAAGAGTGTGAATGCATGTGTTTGGTGTGGTAGTGAATGTGTCTGTGAGGTTTGGGGGGTCAGAGCATGTGTGCAGGGGTGTGGTGAGAGAAAGCATGTGCGGGAAGGTCTGAGGGGGACAGTGCATGTGAGGGGGTGAAATTGATGGCACATATGTCTGTGGGGGTGTTGGATGACAGCCCATGTTCATGTGGGTGGTGACATTGCATGTATGTAGTGAAGTGAGTGGCACCGCATGTGCATGGGGTGTGAAGGGAATACTGTATGTACAGTATGCTGGGGGTACAACACCTAACCATGCTATATCCCTGTAATTCCTGAAAGGACCTACTGTATGAATTCAGTTGTTCTGCAGCAGGCTAACAAAGGTGACCTACAGGATGCATTTCTCCACAGCATGCATGAAATGTCATGGGGGGAGGACTCCTCACTAAACATGCCAACAACCATTACAAGAGAGTATGTTTACAAAGATCTTGTTACCCTTTCATTTCTACAATTGGATTTTCAAGTTGCCTCACAGTGGCTGAACTGCATGGAGTGAGAGAAAGAGGAAGTTATTTGAGTCTTTAAGACTGCCTATGTTGCTCATTATGCAACACCCTGAAAGGAATGTGTGTGTTTCAAGGGAAAACTCAGGAAGCTTAATTATCTGAAGCTCCTATAGCTCAGGTGGTTAAGAGCAAGGCAAGGAATGCCAAGGTCCTGGGTTTGAGTCCCATTAGGAGTCATGCTTTTCCTTTCATTTCTACAATTGGATATCCTGATATCCGGATGAATGCAAGAAAGAACAGGTACTGATGAGATAACTCTCCTCTCCAACAAGGGTGTCAGGATGACTCAGTTGGTAGCACATCTGCCTCTGGGCCAGAAAGTCATGGGTTCTGGTCCCACACTAGCACTGGACTCATACCATTAATGCTGGCATCCAAGTGCAGTGCTGGGGGGTGCTGTACTGTTGGGTATGCCATCCTTTAGAAGAGACATTAAACTGAGGTCCCTTCTACCAATATTGGGTGGTGTCCTGGTGGAATTAAAAGAAGAAAGGAACTTTTTTCAAGAGTAGGAGATTTTCCCAGGTGCCCTAACCAACATTCCCATTGCCATAAAACCAGTTCATGTAATTGTCCAATGCTGTGTGTGAGTGTTGAAGTGTTAAATGGCTGCCACTTCACATTGTCACTTCACTAGCAGTCTATCGCTGCTTGTGAAGCACTTTGGAATACTATGTGTATGAATGGTGCTATATAAATGCCGATTCCTCTTCACCAGATCCAGGCAGAGTGGGGAGCTTTGAGTTTAACTCAATGGCCCTGCTGTGTGGGCAACCCTCAGAGGAACAGGAGGTGAGGTGGTCAGGGTAGGCATGGGAGAAAGGTGTTAGAAAAAAAGGATCTCAAATATCATTTTGTTAGAGGAGGGGAAAGGGAGTTCCTTTGGGTCCCTACCCAATTTTATCTTTATTTACAATGAAGAAATATTTGTTTTCTCCAAGACTGAAGACCCTAGAGAAAAGAAAGACAGCTAGGAAAATTGAATATCTGATATCAAATGGGATTTGAGTAGGAAAGGCAAAGGACAGGGTCACTGTCATTGAACTGTAGTTAATACCAAGCAGTTATAAATTTAAGGGGGGGTACTGAGTAGGATGGCTAGCAGTTAGATGTGATAGGAAGGTACAGTACCTCATCCCTCCCCCTGGCTTCCACGGGACTGCTGATGAACTGAAGGTTCTGAAGATGGGATAGCCCTAATGCATCACCTCTCTCATCATCCGTCTCCATGCTGCCTTACCTCACTGTCACGGCGAGTCTCCCCAAAGGCATCCAGACATTTCCAGATGTTTGTCCTGATATCAGTGGCTTCAAATCCCAAATTAACCTTCAGCAGGAGCAGCAGGTCCTGTCCCTGGAAGGGTGTTTTATTTATATATTTGGTGGAGGCAGTTCCTGCTGGTCTGTGTGAAGGAGGCATTTGACAGTAAGCAATACCAGTGTATCTGAGGCGGAGTCATAGACGATCACAAGCCACAGAGCAGTTTCAGTTAATTCTGGCACTGCAGGTGTGTGCAGAGGGTGGTTCCAGAAAAAAACTGCCTCAGAGTGCCTTGTAGTCAGAGCACAGGAGGGCTGTTTGTTCCTAGGCTATACTGCCGCTGCAAAACACAGCAAGTCACTGCTGGGCCTAAAGCACTGCCACAGTTTGGGGTTTAATCCCGTTTACAAGGATTAACCCAGGGCTTGTAGATAAGAGCACAAAGGGCAAGTGAGTGCATTTGGAGTTGCTACAATATGGTGTTAGGTTTCAGAGGCCAATGTAACTTGATTGTTATTAACTGCATTGAACACTATGCCCAGCTTTACCTTGTCACATCACTCATGACAATACACACATCAGCCTCAACACACAGTAAACATATAGAGGATAATGACTGAGATTTGGTTAATAATAATGCTGTAGTCACCTCAAGAGGTTGCCAGGACAACATAATAAACCTCGAGAGTGCAGCTCAAGAGGTTTATTGTTGCCCTGGCAACCTCGAGAGGTGATTTCAGCGAGGTTATTAAAAACATCTCAGTCATTATATTTTATGGTGTATGGGGCAAGAAACACTAGTGACTCACAGTTAAATGAAATTTGTTCTTACTTATTCTTTTTTTTTTTGCTTAGCGCTGCTCTCCATTAAAGCTAGCTCTCACCACCACAGCCATTTGTTGTAAGCCGCTAGATTAAAGCCGCGCATGCGAAGATCTGTTCCAGTTGTTATGGTATCATTGTGACATTGTCAGGAGGGGTTAACAAAACCTCTTGATTTTACAATGATACCATAACAACATTGTAAACATATTTTAGATAATAACAAGAGCTCCCCTGCATTATATATAGGACAGTGTAGAGGAGTCCATACACAACCACGCAATTCTAATATCAAGTGGTTTCTATGACAACAAGGACCTCAAGAGTGAAGCTTGAGAGGTCAGTGTTGTCATGGAAACCACAAGGTAGTAGAATAGCTGGTTATGTATTGGCGCTCCCATACACTTTTCTATATAGTGTGTGGCTCCCCAATACACTTGCTCCCTTACTTTTCCTTGCTTCTGTAGCTGCCGGGGACCCACATTCCTCATCTATCTGCCCATCTGTCCTCTCCAAAGCTCGACTTCTCAACCATCCCCTGTCCTATGAGTCACATTGATGGGGGCAATTGCATTGTTACATAGCTTCTAATGCAAAATGAAAAGTCGTTACGTGTTAGCAGCTACGTCACTACTGCAGCAGAACAACGTTTTTGAGTGTATGGATTTCCATATACAATAACCTTCAGTCATGCACTTTAAGGACATAATACAAAGTAATATATGTATCGAGGAGTACATAGCATTAAATTGGGAGCTGCAAATGAGTTTCTTAGCATGAATTTTGACATACAGTATCGTTTTGGTTATTTTGAGCACCCCAATGTCTTTTGGAGTAACTGCAACACTAAAGCACTCTGTGTGTGTGTTCGCTCGGTGGACAGGCGCACAAACAAGCCACTCAAGAAAGCACACCGGCAACCTACAAATGCATGAAGACAAAGGGACACGATTGATGCTGCTCACAGTATAGAAGCATCTCAGTGTCCTTAACAGATAATACAGGAGTGGGAAATCCTGTTCCAAACCGAGAGATACAAATAGATAAAAAACAAGCTATAGAAATAGTAAGAGACATGGTGGAAAATGAACGTTATGATGTGCAGACATTCTACAGCTGACTACCAAATAGTTTTTTGCACAATATTTTTATTGATTTTTCTCATATACTTTACATAGGGTCAGTCAGCATGGATGACATACCAAGCAGATAAACACTTTATTCTACATTTCATCAGTTTTGTTCATCAGAAAATTCAGTATATCAGTTTCACCAGATATACATTAGTAACATACATCTGATTATTTCAATAGTGGGTATATGCTAGGACTAGTATTGGAGATGTTAGACCATTCCTTCTCTTAGTATCAGCGCCACTGCTGGTAGAAGGGAATCCAGAAATTTGCCCCATCTTCTGGCAGAAAGCTCATCTCTGCCTTTCAATATTTAGGTTAGGCTCTCCAGTGTCAGGTCCTGTAGAACTAGTGTTTTTCACTGTGTCTGTATGGGTGTCACACAGGAGACCCACGCGATCTGGATACATTGATGAGTGATAGCCAGCAGCACCTTTATCCATCTGGAATATGGCTCCTTGCCTTCTTTCCCATATCTTCCACCCCATTAGTAGAGAAAGTGAAGCAACTGCCACCTGTCTGCCCAGCGATGCTGACAGTTCCTGTCCCAGCATCCCCCAAAAAGGTTTCAATATGGTTCAGTCCCAAATGTGGTTCATATATGTACCCATAGCTGTCTTGTACCTACCACAGGTTCAGGATATTGTGGGGTTAAATCTGTGAACAACAGTGAATTGGCAGTGTAGTATATGGCTAAATTCATATTGGGACTATTTATATCTGTTGTGGAGAAACAAGCTCATCTGTAGTTGTAGGACATTGTCCCAATTCTCTGTTGTTATTAGAAACATAGACAAGGATGACAGAAAAAGATCAGAGATCCATCCAGTCTGCCCAAGTTCCTTATAATCCCTGGAACCTACTGTTCCTCCAGGGGTACTAACACTCCCCTTCTTCTCCCGATGTACCTCCTTGGTCCTGTTGCCCCTGGTAACAATTATTCGCTTCATTATGTCCCAGCCCTGTTTGAATCCCCCGATTGTTTTCACACCCACCACCACAGTTGACAGAATGTTCCAAGGTTCCACCACCCTTTCTGTAAAGTAGTACTTCCTCACATCCCTCCTGAACCTACCTCCTGTTAATTTCCATTTGGGTCCATGTTACCGCAAATTGGTATTCAGGTTAAATAGTTGCCTACAGTTCTTATTCCTTTAAGGAACTTGAAGGTCTCTATCATATCTCTCCTCTCCCTTCTGGTCTCCAGTGAGTACTATTTAGTGCCTTGAGGCATTCCTCATAGGATCTGCCCTGCTGGCCCGGAATCATTTTTTTTACTCTGTGCTGCGCTGTCTCCAGCCTGTCCTTATCCTTTCTGAGGTGAGGATTCCAGAACTGGGTGCAGTACTCTAGGTTAGGCCTCACCAGGGATCTGTAGAGGGGAAGTATTGCCTCTTTTCTTCTGCTATCAATACCATTCCCGCTACATCCCAGCATCCTATTAGTCTTGCTATAGGCCTTGTTGCACTGAATCGGTTGCTTAAATGAGTTGCTGATGATAACTCCTAGATCCCATTCCTCAGCTGTAGTGCTAAGTCTCTCTCCTTCCATCCAGTACTCTGTCTTGTTTTGTTTTTCCTAAGGTGCATTACCTTGTGCTTTCTAGCATTGAATTTTAACTGCCAGACTTTTGACCATCCCTCTAGCTTTTGTAAGTTTCTCTGCATTCCCCTTATTCCCTCATAACATTCCACCCTCTCACATAGTTTTGTGTCATCTGGGAAGAGACACAACCTGCCCTGGATTCTTTCTCCAGTGTCACTAATGAACATGTTGAAAAAAAATGGAACAAGCATCAAGGTTATTGGGATCCATACATCTCTTTCCCACTGAGACTTAACTTTGCTGGACAGGTCAGGTGTGTGTTATCTGTCCTCTCTGGCCAACTTTACAATCAGCCCTTTAACTGTGCTCTGAAATTTGTACTGTAGTTAGCCCCCTGCAAAAAATTAAATTGGCGGCATTTTTACCATGCAGTGCTTGACTGCACTATTCTTGCTGGCTATGTTCTGACCCAGTGCCTTAAGTATTACCATAACAATCAGTGTTATATCATTCACAGATAATTGTCTTTTCATTCATTCATGTCTATTTCCACATAACTTGTGTACTCTTCCTACTTCTGCTTTCTTGCGCCCTCTCTACTCCATTCTTTCAGTTTCATGACACTCACCCATAACTAAGTATACTTACTTACAACACACAACTCATTCACAATCACTATCCTACTCCACAATCAAAACAATCTTATTCCACTACTTCTCACCTCGAACACTCTCTCACACTACAACACTAACATCACCGCACCCTACACAGCATGTCACATCTCTCCAAACCACAATGCATACACACATTCTCTTCACTATAATCTAGACTCATACCTTCTTTCAAGCCCTCTCATACATCACATATTCAATTATAAACCATACTACCTTCTGATATTCTTTTCTTACTTTTTCATTTATAGGTTACTGAACCACCAACTCAGACCAAACTACAACAAATCATTGCCCTGGAGGACATTACACAAGACAACATCATTTTTACCTGCCTAACTGAAGGCAAGACTCAGTCCACAACTATATACAAAGAACTACTTTTGGGATTCCTAAAACTTCCGGCAACAAACATTATACAACACATCCTCAACAACCTACCTATGCAATGCACTGCAACAAACACACCACTGTCACTAGTATTTTACCACATCAATCTACAGACACCTGTGACATCCCATTTGATACGTTTGATGACCCTATGGAACCCGCACCACAACCTTCTACTACCACCAGAACAACACCATCATGGACCAAGAGAAGAAAAATGCAGTGATGCCATGAACATTTGTCTCCCCACCACTGTGCCTGCAGCTATTATATAATCCTTCTACAACACAAAAGGACATTCATTTCAAAACAATGTGTTACCGCATGACAAAACTATGGAACTCTACCATTACAAATAAACCTTAAAGGTTTTACCCACCCACTGAACTGCATATATGTACTATAATTCATGGAAACTGTTCAAACCCCTTTATAGCTGTCTCCTTACGTCATTTTACAGTTTTATTCATACACTGCACTGTATATATGTATTATACCTCATCCAAACTATTCACAACTGTTATACTCGAACAAAGAGTTCATCATGATGTACAGTGCACAGTATCCTTACATAACACAGAGGATAAAGTATGGGCATTGATGAATAACCATGCTATGTTAGCACTGAGTGGTTCCCTTGGCAACCCAGGTAAACCTCTAGCGTGCAGCTCGAGAGGATAACCATGATTGCCTAGGGAACCACAAGAAGCTAGCATAGCATTGTTATTCTTTGACGCCCATTCTTTGTCTTTTATAATGTATGGGCATTGGTATCATCAGCAAATCTGGAAAACAAAATATTCTATGATTTTATGTTTTTTATAGCACATCAATACACCTCGTGGCATCCATGAATAACTAACGCATAAAACTGTCTTACCTTGGACTGATGTGTACTAATACACCTCTCAGGCAAACAATTGAGAAATAAATTTCTAAACACTCATGGATGGAACAGAAAAAACACTTTTTAATGTAAAAGGTAAAACACTTAAACAGTAACAGCTATTTTAACGATAAATAGGAAACTGATCACAAAAACAAATTATGTGATTTGGAACATCCAGTGGGGGATACCATACACCAGGAGACAGGGTCAGGACATGAAGCATTGACCTTTACTGTTACTATGGATATCAGCCCAGCAAAACACACAGACAAGGGACATAAAGAAAACAAAAAAATATTTGGCATGCAGGCAGAAATACAGGATAATGCTCTGAATCTCATCTAATTAGGCGAGTTAGTGTGGGTTTTCAAGGGTTTTGGCACAGATGCAGTTGGGAGGCAGAAGACAAGCTCGGAAATGGAATAAATTGCTACAACACAGAATTACAGAGTGGTTTGGAATGTTAGATGCTGCCATGTTATTGCTAAGTGAAGATTTTTATGTGCTGTGTGACTGTAATTGAAATCAGCACAGAAAAATTAATTTTGAACGTTCACATGGTCGTGCTGCCATACAGACAACAGCGCGAGTGAATTCCATGTTGTTATGCCATCGATGTGATGTACCATCGATGGGTTAACAACAAAGATATGGCATATCGATGGTATAACAACCCAGAGAAACGTTAGATTTTGCCATATAACAATGTTCCACCATACATCATATAATAAGCTTCAGTGTATACTACCAGTACAGGTGAAAAAACACATAAAACAATTGTCAGTGCTATTTACCACACTAACATAAACTTCTATGAATGTATATATATACACTTATATCCACTCTTATAACATGTACAAAACTATTTATATCAACAATAATATTTTGATATTATTTCTTCCAACATTACTCAACTATTCCGTAATAAAACTGTATTATTTTATTCTCAGTGATTTCTCATACCATCTTTTTTATACATTTCTCATTGCCCACAATACCATCATTTTGCAGCCATATTTCTTGGCACCCAGCAGCTTAACTCCTTGCTCCAAGCTCATTTCGCCCCTTCCTGCACATGTGTCTAGACAGTTTCCCAGTGGACGAAGTGAAATGACTGTGTTGTCAGCACTTAATATTGCATTTAATCTGTGCATGTAACTACTGTTCTCTCGTTTCACTCTGTCTTTACCAAGTCCAGTTACTGGAGTTCACCAATATGTAAGTACATGTATTATGCTGCCAAAACTGTGGTCTCTACTACTGTTTCCCGACCCACTATGCCTAGTTACCAGAATCACATGTTAGCGAATCCCCACTATGTATTTTACTTGTATCATGCTGTCTTCAACTGTTGTCTATGTTCCCCCTCCCCCAGGACGCATCTGGAATCGAGCATTAGCCTGCTCAGTATGCCTTCCTGGTTAAACACTTAAATAAATAAATATTGTCTTTTGCTAGAGTTAGTTTATATGAGGCAAACATAATGCCTACTAAGCTGCACTAAGCTTTCTAGAGATAAATAACAGAAGTGCAAAAATATCCCTCTGTATGTTCTGTCTGTGACAGAACAGGTAACCTTTCTACTGGCAATCAGTTTCACTGTGTGCTCGGCAAATGCTTACCCCTCTCACAGAGATCCCTGCTTCCAGTTCTTGATACTTCAGGAAAAGTACATGGCTCTCAAACCTTTGCTGCTTGTTTGTGAACAACTTTCCCACTGCTGTGCTACCAGTTTGTGACAGCTTTCTTTACTGTTGTCACTGGTTTGTCACACCTTCACACACAGGTCCCACCACATACCTGAATGGCTACTTGTAGTTCAATGCTGCCACCACCTAACTGACTTAGGATAACTCAACCTGGTTTCCACCGCACTACTGGTCACTGTTAAACAAGTGCCAAGCCTTCACTTTAGGCACAGAACCATCCCTTTTTGTCACCCCAGGAAACTCTCAACTTCTCTACATCAGACACAAGTTACTGTTATGCTTGGTAGACATGCATTTTGTTAGCAGAATGCAGGATTACTCAAGAGAAATGGATTTTACCTCTAACAAAAAAATGCAAAGTCACAGACAATATTAAATATATATTAATTATTTAATATTTACACTACTAAATTACAAATTATGTAGTCAAATACCAAGGGGATAAAACACATTAAAGAATATTAAATAAAACTCTTCAAACAGACAGTTTACAGAAAGAAAAACGGCATAACTTCTAGACTAAAATCTAGAATTTCTCATACCAGCTATTGGGTTTCATACTCCTTTAGGAACCAAGTTGCCACTAAGGCCTGAGATACAGCAGACATGGGTGTAGCCAGGCATACTCCAAGTACTCCATGGTGTGCAATTTTATTTAAGGGGGGGTAGCAAATAGGCTCTGAACTGCTTTCTTTTTCCATGAAAACTAACAAAGAAAATACTGAACCTTTCTGTAATTTTATTCATAGGAACTGAAACTAGAAGGACTGGTCACTAATACTGTCTTTGCATCCCAAGGACAATACAACTTTACAGGCTCTGGGCTGGTATGTAGGTGTCTTAGGGAGCAATGCATGGCATTTGTATTTACCCATGCATGGCACCAACTATTGTCATGGAATACAAAAGTTGTATTTATTGTGCCAAATGAGGCAATAAACACGGTCCTAGTGTACATTTGGTAGCAGTGAGTCCACTTGGTGTGCAGATCTGAAATTCCTGGCTACACCCGTCAGCAAATAGAAAATTTCTCTTTTCTCTGATGTGTGCTACTCCCAAACTGAATCTGAATCTGTGAGATGTGTGGTCCCAGGTTATACCTCTCAAGGAGTCCGCCCACCTATAGCATCATCCTGCCAGCCACAATGGATCCTTTGTCCCCTTGCTCAAGAAGCAGGCCCAAACTATCTTTCAGTCTGTTCCACATAATCCTAGATGATGGTTGTATATTGTAGGCCATCCATAACAAACCCAGTTGCCGCTGTGCTCTGGACAATGCTACAAACCCATAAAAGGCCACTCAGAAGCATGTTTCTTCTTCAGACAGGCCTTTTCACATGATGAGGAGGAAAGGAACTCTCAAGCACAACTGGTAATGTGCCCACTCCCACAGGAAAACCTGCTCACTGCAGCGGTCCTTTGTAGATGATTGAAATGCCTGTGATCTTCACTAAAGTCACACAGCTTTTCTGACTACTAAACTTTTCCTCCAACCTAACTGTATAAGAAAGATTTATATGTCACAGATATGTCCCTCTAAGTTACATATCTATGTGTATGTTACATGGTGGGTATTGCTAGAATTGTTGTTTATTGTTCTCCCTTTCAGGTACCGTGGGAGGAGTCTAACCTACAAAGTACCAGGAACAGTTGTAAGGTATGATGGTTAGCATCTGTTCATGTATACTGGTGAATTGTTTGTTTTGGGTAAGGGGGTTCTAGTCCAGCAGGGTATATAAATGTAAAAAAAAATACATATGTTACTGGCCTGTTATGGTCCCCCCCCCCCACAGAGTCAGTGGGTAGCGTGAGTTTTAATGGTTGGGGTCAGGAGCTCACAAATGAAACTCGGTACAGCCAATTATCAGTCTATTCATGAGCCTCGTATGGCTTCTGATTGCCTACTGGATCAGTCATTAACATCTTAGAATTACCGATCCAGCTGGCAACTGACACTGTGCAGCATACATGCATCATGCCACACAGCTAAACTATAAAAATGGCAAAAATGAAAATGGTTATTGCGATTAGACTTGTAATCACAAGACTAACCTCAAAGATGGTTATTTATTTGGATTAACGGGTGACTGAAGGGAGGTAGCACGTGGTTGCCCCTCAAGCCATCCATCCCCTCAACAGGTTGTTAGTGCCTCAAAACTGACTGGCTTCTCAGCCATTATTGCTTAAATACTTAATGTGTGACCCTGAGCAAGTCACTTAACCTCCAAGTGCTCCAGTCCACCCAGCGGCAGAAATGGATAAAAGCAGAATCCCACTAGAAATGAGACGATGCTGCTCAGCTGGGCTAAGCTAGGTAAACTGTAACAAAAAGAAGCAACTGCCTATCACCCTACTAATTCTTAAAAACATTATAATAACTGGGTTTTGCTTTTTCCCATGGGGAAACCCTCTGCATAATTTCCTGTTATAAAGGCATGTTTATAATGGCAAACTCATGCTGGATTTCCCACACTCTGCGCATGCACCGTACCACAGCTCTTCCATTCCTGACTGCAGGCCGCCTTGCTTTGCTGCCTGAAACTGCAGCATCACACAGACTCAGCAGTAAGTTATTTAAAAAAAATCACTGCTCTAAAACAAGAAAGCAACTACCAGAAAAAAAAAAGTTAACTTTCAGCAGGCGACCGTGAACTATGCTAAAGTCCAACTGGACCACAGCTGCACAGGAATGTCTTTTATTTTATATACAATTGCTATGATGAAAAAGCAAAACCCAGCAATTATATAAAATAAAATATGGTGTGGTGCAGAAACTCGAATTTTACACAAATCCAAGGTGCTGGATGCCTAGATAAACCCTTCAAGTCTCATTCTCGGGGTTTATGTGGCATCCAATACCTTGGGGGTTTAAAATTCTTGTTACACACACACTACCCCATGGATTATTCTATATATAATGTATTGCTATTCATCTCTACTTGCCACTTACACCAAGCGTTTCTCCCCAGTGGAGCTTCATCAAGGGTCTGCTGTTCCTAGAAATTCATAACATACACTTACTAGCATAAATGAGTCCTTTCAAACAAAACAAACTATTTTCAAAATTCCAAGGATGATAGAAAGCAACAGATCTGTTTTCAGTGCTCTACTGGCTCTGTTCAAAATTTATTTTTAAATAAACTATGAAAATTAGACTTCATTTAGTCAATGTAGTGTTTGCAGTATTGTCCTAACAGGGCAAACAGTATAGTGATATATTTAACTTAATTTTTATTTTAGAATTTTTGGCCAGAAAAGGCACACTGAGCTGAAGCTCATTTCCAGGTATGTCCCGTATATTTATTTACTTATTATAACTATCTTTCAATTATTTAAAATTAGGTGCTGCCCCACCAGCAGAGCAATAGCGCTGCCCCTTGCTGCGCCAATGACCCACATTTAGGAGCACGCTCAGGATGTCAGAGGGTCGGCTTCAGGGGGAGGAGGATCACACATCTGGGGAGGGAGGGAAGCAATACCTAGTGCACATTGGAGGTGGCAGAAGAGGCGGCTGCCAACATCCTACATGTGGGAGTGTGAATAGGGCCATCTAGCTGGTGTTGCACATCTGCTCTCCTAAGGGACCAAAACACAGGAGGAGAAAACAGGGCTGGCCAACATGACAGAGCCAACAAACCACAGGCACTGCATGCTGGTGGCATGGCAAGCCTCCCACCCAAGGATCTATTTCACAGTCTCCGGGTACCCCTGTCATGGGGGGAGCCATGGGGAAGGTGGGAGGTTGCAGTAAGTCAATGGGGAGTCAGGGTGATGGGGCTTGGGGGTCTGTACCTAATGATAGAGCCATGCTGCAGGTGGAAATAAACAGCACTAACTGCAAAAAAAACGAAAGTATGTAAAATTAGCGCTTTTGAATTAATCATTTAAAAGTAGTATTTGTTCATGTATTGTGCGCCGTATCCACACCATACATCAGCACACTGGTGTGGGGTGGGGGGGGGGGGTTCAGGCCAAAGGCAGCCATGATCAAAAAGAGAAAGAAAAAGAGAAAGAGCTGGAGAAAAGGCAAAAAGAGGACTGAAAACAGAGACTAAGAGAGAGACAAAGAGAGAGAGTGAAAGAGAGTGAGAAAGAGCTACAGAGACCCAGCCAGACATGGCAATCCTGGAGGGGGGGTCACATTTAAGCAATAAAGCACAATGGGGTGGGTGTTATTGTGTAATAATGTCACATCTCGGGTAATTGAAGCACCCCTCTCTTGATGCTAGGCACCTTTCCCACTGTGTCTCTTTTTTTGTCTAAATTTTGGTTTGGCACTCTTCCCCATTCCCTATTACCTCAAAGCCTTTCTTTCCCCTTTTTCTTCTCCCTTCTACTCTCTTCACAACAATACTTTCCATTCTCTCTATATCCCTTCTAGAAAATCTATTGTTGGCCAGTCAACTTTTTCTTACCAATTTCCAAAATGTTGATCTTCCATTCCCCCTTCTAATTGTTCTGCCTCTTCTCTTCCTCCCTAACGCCTCTTCTTTCTGACTTTTGTCATCCTACCTGCAACTGCCTTTGACCCTTCCTCTTTTTCTTTATTCTCTAATCTTGCCCTCTTCTTGCTGATCTATTATTGTTTTCTTTCTGTATTTATTGACAATTTCTTATTCGCTAGTTTCCTTCACCAACTATGTTGCCTTTTTATTTATGATACTGTTTGTAATTACTATATTATTGTATTTTACCTTGTTATGTTATTGTTAGCTTTCTCCTTCTCCCCTCTCCCCCAGGACTCATCTGGAAATGAGCTGTTATGAGATCAGGATGTACTTCCTGGTTAAATTTTTTAAATGAATACATAAATTATGAGGCCGCAGGCTGAGTGCATCCAACATCCAAGAAGTGACATTATTACAAAATAATACACATCCCTGGAGTGCCTTAATGCAATTATACAATGTCTTGTTTTTAAATAAAAAAAGAAGAAAAGAAAAAAGTAAATGTTTTTTGCATTTGTATTCGATTTCTGTTTGTGGATGCATACATATAGAAAAAAGTGCCAAGTTCATGTGTTTCCCACTAGGTGGTGCTGTTGTTTGAATAATGCTGCCTGCCCAAATTCAAGCATTTCTCTTGTTTGTGTGCAGTAAGGTTTGATATCGCTGCACCCCTCCCCCACCTCTCCACATTGGCCGATGACTCTTGGTTGAAAAGGGCTTTGTTGAATTTTTTTTCTTTAGAAACGTAGTTTAAAATACCACAGCCATTTATTACTATAGTCACTAAGCCACTCACTGAATATAATGAGCGTGGTGTTGAAGTGCCCAAGTGGTGTTTGAAAGGAATGATGAGAGGGGAACTGAAAAGCCACTTTGAGAATTTCTTTGGGGATTTGTATTTGTCATGCGGATGGAAGTTTTACTGGTGAGTACTACAAGATCACGGCAGTCTGTGGACTAGTTGTGTAGCAGAGGAGGATGGCTTTCTGTGGCAGTGGTTGTGCTTCATAAGTTTCACTCACAATCAGCAGTCACACAATCAGTCTCTGCGGTTCAGTGTAGCCGCTAGGTTTGAAAAGAAAAAAAAAGAAGTCAATTGTAGAACTGCAGCATTGTGTTTTCACAATATTTAAAAAAGACTGTGTGTGTGTGTGTGTGTGTGTGTGTATGTGTGTGTTTGCGTTTTTGCGTGGTTTAATAGGGGTAGGGGTACTGGGAAGATGCCTCTTGGTTTTAGGGAAAACAGCGGGTATCATAACTGAAAGGCATGCCATGATTTTTGAGTATGTTATGCTGTCATGTGTGTGCCTGGACTTCATACAGCGATGTTATTGTGAAATAACCTCACTGTTTCAGGCACCCACTGACCAATCAGAGGGCAAGAAATGTCCTTGCTATTGTATAACTAAGCAATAATGCATGACAGGGTGTAGTATATTATGGGATATTGTCACACCTTGGATGGTTGGGTATGAGACCATAGGCTGAGTGTGTCCAACACCTGAGAAGTGACAATATCCCATGATATATCGCACCCTGGAGTGCATTATTGCTATTATGAATGGGTTTAAAAGTTTTATCAGTAAAAATACAAAAAAAATATATTAAAACCTAATGAAAATGCCTTGTTTGGGGTATTGGGTGAATGTCTTTTAAGAAAATAGTTCCTGGGGGCTATGAGCAGCAGGTGGAGCTGTTAACAGTGATAGAGGAAGTGGAGCTTTTGTGACTGCCTGACCATCGTGCCTCTTTGCTGATGACACAAAGTTATGTGGCAGGGTGGATCACAAGAAGGGATGCGGATACTCCAGAAAGACCAAGAGAAACTAGAGAAATGGTCTCAGTGGTGGTTCATTGTCAAGAAGTGCAATGTAATGCACTCAGTAGATGGAATCCGCACACAGTATACTGGTTGAGAGGAGTTAGACTGACCACTTCAATGATCTTGGAGTTATAATCAGTGACCCACGCAAGCAAACAAGTCAGTGCAGCAAACAAGTCAGTGCAGCAAAGCATACAGCAAGGCACTGAGGATGCTGCGTTGTATAGGGTGGGGGGTTGACAGTACAAGAAACAGAGTGATTCTGCCACTGAACAGTTCCCTGGAGATGCTTCATCTGGAGAACTGTGCCCAGTAATGGAGCCCTTACCTGAGAAAACACATCAACGGACTATAGTTAGTACAGCAAAGGGTCACCAAGATTGCCCAAGCGCCAACAGGGAGTATCTATGAGGAACAGCTGTAGGCCCTGAACATGCATTCACTGGTGGCCAGGCAGGAGCAAGGGGACATGACTGAAATGTTTTGAGTTTCTTAGGGGTATTAACAAGGTAAATAGTGAGGACCTATTTGTAAGAAATAGGGATGCAGTCACTACGCGGCATGACTATAATCGGTGGGGGGAAAATTCAGGAGAAACTTGCAGAAGTGCTACTTCACTGACAGGGTGGTTGAACCATGGAACAGACTGCTAGCAGAAGTGCAGAGATCGAAACCAGCACCAGCCCATTAACCAAATGCTGGTAGATTTTGTTTCGGGCTAGTAAGATTTTCCTTTAACAAGCCCTGTGGGCTTATGCTGGAGAAGGTAACATTTCCATAAGTACACCAGCTGGGTCAGTTGAAAGGTCTGTGGGGCTAGTGGATTTTCCAGTTACAAGCCCTGTTGGTTAGTGGCTGCAAAATTGAATGTCAACCCCTGTAAGTCTGGGAGAGGGGGACAGATGGACAGAAGGTCGGAAAAGGGGAGATAGGGGAGCTAAACATGTGACTCAAGGGCTGGTGCCAGGAAAAAGGACACAAATTTGTAGGGAACTGGCAACAGTTTTGGGAGTGAAAGTTCTTTAAATCTGATGGACTGCATCTGACTAAGGAGGGAGTCAGTGCATTGGGGCAGAAGTTTGATGTCTTTGCAGAATATTTAAACTAGCAAATGGGGAGAGGGGTGCAGGGCTGAAACGTCGAATGGGAAGAACACCCCTCTCCCCTCAGCTAGTGGTCAAACAGGAGTTCAGCATGTTTGTAGTTCATTTGCATCACCAGGTAAAGAAAAAGGTCTGACTCCCCATACGATGCACAGAGGAAATGCCGGACCTCGCCCAACAACTAACACACCAAAATCTGACTAATGGAAAATCATACACAAATGCTTGCAGTCTGGGAAACAAGATCCCAGACCTGCAGACAATAATGACAGAGGCTAAACTGGACATAGTAGCCATTAGCGAGACATGGTTTACCAGTAACCACACTTGGAAGACTTCAGTACCTGGCTATGTACTGTTCAGCAGAGACCGAGGTGCAAAAAGGGGGGGTGGAGTGGCCCTTTATGTCAATGAAAATATCAAAGCTACAGAAATTCAGAATACACATAAGTAGCCAGAAGAACTGTGGATCACCCTGGAAACAGGAAATGGGACAGCCATACAAACTGGGGTTGTGTACAGGCCTCCAGACCAGTGGGAAGACATGTACACGTTACTGTTAGAAGATATACAAAACATGACAGTTAAAGGGGAGGTTCTGATAATGGGAGACTTCAACATGCCAGATACAGATTGGGCAATACCAGCAGGTACATCTGCCAGAACTAGACATATGGTGGATTCCCTGCAGGGGGAGGGCCTCAACAGCTGGTACAACAACCCACAAGAGACAGGACTATCCTAGATCTAGTACTGACTAACAGAGAAAGGATCACAGATCTCCAGGTAGATGGTCACCTGGGTGCCAGTGACCATCACATGGTATGGTTCAATTTGGCCACTAGAACCAAAGCATCCCATTCCAAGGCAAAAATATGGGACTTCAGAGGAGCTGACTTTGATAACATGGCCAACAGAGTTAAGCTAGCCTTGGCAAAAAGAAATACAAGTGAGGTGGTACAGGTAAAGTGAGCAAGCATTAAAGATGCAATACTTGAAGCAACATCCCATTGTGTTAGTGAGAAAAGGAAGTGCAGAAGAAGAAGGAAGCCACTTTGGTTCTCAAACACCGTAGGAGAAAAGGTCAGAGCCAAAAGGCTGGTCTTCAGGAAATATAAGGAATGCAGCAGGATGAAGATAGGGAGGCATACCAAACTTCCCTAAGGGAAGCAGGGAAAGCAGTAAGGCAGGCAAAGGCCTAAACCAAAGAAACACTAGCACAAACAGTAAAAGAAGGTGACAAGACTTTCTATAGCTACATTAGAGAAAGGAGAAAGTCTAGAGGGGGTATTGATAAGGTCAAAGGGGATAAGGGTGCATGTGAGAAGGAGGAGGAGGAGGACCATGTAAAAACATCTATCCTAAATAGATATTTCTGCTCAATATTTACTGAAGAGAAAGTAGGGCAGGGCCCACAGCTCTGCACCATGGACACGGGGGAGGGAGGTGTGCACTAGTCCCTTCACAAAAGAAAGGGTCCTACAAGAGCTCAATAAGCTCAGGGTGGACAAGGCAATGGGACCTGATGGCGTACATCCCAGGTTACTAAAGGAGCTAAGGTTGGAACTAGCAGAGCCATTATCAGAACTGTTTAGTGAGTCTCTGAGCACAGGAGAGGTCCCAGAAGACTGGAGAAGGGCTCATGTGATCCCGCTCCACAAGAGTGGTAGCAGGGAGGAGGCAATGAACTACAGACCAGTCAGTCTTACCTCAGTAGTGGGCAAGATTATGGAGACACTCCTTAAGGATAGGATAGTGCAACACCTGGAATCCATAGGAGCACAGGATCCAAGACAGCATGGGTTTACAAAAGGAAGGTCCTGTCAAACTAATCTCATAGATTTCTTTGACTGGGTAACCAGAGTGGTGGACCAAGGGGGAGCATTTGATGTTGCCTACCTTGACTTCAGCAAAGCTTTCGATACTGTTCCACATAGAAGATTGATTAATAAGCTGAGTAGGCTCGGGGTGGGTCAGACGTTGGCCAACTGGGTGGAAAACTGGTTGATGGGCAGAAAACAGAGAGTGGTGGTAAATGGTATACAGTCAGAAGAGATGCAAGTCACAAGTGGGGTACTTCAGGGATCAGTCCTGGGGCCAGTCCTCTTCAATATCTTCATCAGTGACATTGCAGATGGACTGGAGGGCAAGGTTTGTCTGTTTGCAGATGACTCCAAGATCTGCAACAGAGTAGATGATCCAGATGGGGTGGGCAGAATGAGAAGAGATCTGGATAAATTAGCAAAATGGTCGGAAGAGTGGCAACTGGGGTTTAATGCAAAGAAGTGCAAGATCATGCACATGGGGAAGAGAAACCCTGAAGCCACCTATAGGCTAGAAGGGGAGTTGCTGGCAGTCACAGGGGAAGAAAGAGACTTGGGCGTAATCATCACTAATGACCTGAAATCACCCAAGCAGACCTCTAAAGGAGTAGGTAAGGCTAGAGGAATGTTGGGGTGTATTAGTAGGGGTATCACTAGTCGGAAGAGGGAAGTAATAATCCCTCTTTACAAGACACTGGTTAGTCCCCATCTGGAGTACTGTGTGCAGTACTGGAGGCCACACGTTCACAAGGACATTAACCAAATTGAGGCAGTCCAGAGAAGGGCAACCAAAATGGTACAGGTACTGTATCAGAAAACATATGAGGACAGATTAACTGAACTCAATATGTATACCCTAGAGCAAAGGAGGGAGAGAGGTGATATGATTGAAACATTCAAACACCTTAAGGGCATTAACAAGGTGAAAGAGTCTAACATGTTTCAATATAAGAAAAATAGCAGGACAAGAGGACACAGCATGAGATTAGAGGGAGGCCGATTAAGGGGTAATATGAGGAAGTTCTTTTTCACAGAAAGGGTGATGGATGCACGAAACGGCCTACCTCAGGAAGTGGTGAATACGAATACAGTGCAAGGCTTCAAACAGGCATGGAATAGGCATAAGGAAGCAATACAGATGAGTATGAATAAATAGGCCATTGACAGAGCAAAGGCCTATGGCACATTCATAAGGTAGAAAAAGAAATGGGCAGACTGGATGGGCCTTGCGGTCCTTATCTGCCGTCAACCTCTATGTTTCTTAATGGTTTAAACAAGGTTAAGACAGGGTAAGGGAATGCATAGCCCCTGGGGGGAACAACAAGGTTTGAGGGTTGGGGTAACAGTGAAGGAATATAGCTCACTAGGACAATAGGTTAGTGGGGTGAGGTAATATAGTAAGGATAGACTCGATGGACCTTCGGTCTCCTTCTACCATCAAATTCTATGTTACCTAGCTCACTCCTGCTCTTAGCCTAAACACAAAATGAATTCCAGATCAGTAAAGAGGGCATGAGCTCCTCAGAGCTGGGGGCAGACCAGAGCAGCCAGAGTGGGCGTGATGTCAGTCAGATCCATGGGTCCAATGGAGCACTCAATCAAACTTCTTCTAGCCCATTGTCAAAACTCCAAGCTCATAATGCAAACCTGGGGCACCATCATGACAAACGGCTCCCCAGCCGCATCACTAACAGGGCATCACAAAACTTTCAGCTGTTCTTGTAGTAATTAATTTTTATCCAGTCTCACTGTATGGACTCTGGCCCGTGAGTAGTGTTAGGTTAAACTTTTTGTTTCACCTTCACTTGGTTAATGATTGAAACTGCGCACTAGTGTACATTTCCTATGAGCGTATCTGTTTGGCCAGTTTCTATTTCAAGAGATTGCATATTTAATGATTAACTCACACTGTAGATTTGGGACAGGGGACAGGCAATTACTTTTTTTGTTACTGTTGTTGTACAGGGCACACTGCACAAAACAATTTCACTGTTTAGTTGCTGCTGCTTCTAGAGCTTTAAGGACTTTTATGTTATACTTGTACTAGCCTTTATTTTTTGCCTGAAGAGCTTAGTCCCTTTTGTACTTGTTTTAGTGGTTTTAACTTGTCTCCAGATTGTAGTAGAGATTATCTGCAGTCTGCAGGTCTCCCTTACTGCTAATGCATGTGACTGCCAGCCCTTGGCGCAGGCATTAGTGCATAGCGTGGCCAAGCAGTAGACCCAGGCTCACATCTTGGACTGTGGACTTCTCCAACAGGCTAGGGAAGGGGAGTGCAACTCATCTGAACACATGCCCTCCTCCTTCTCTACGGTAAAAGGGAGGACTGGGGTGGTGCTTAACTACCCCATTATTGCCCAGAGAGGCACAGCAACAAATCAGTGTAGTAACTGGTAGGATACCAATAAAACACATGCAGATATGTTCAGTTCAGACATAATCCCATAATGTGAGAGGGGCTTATACAAAGGAAACGTTCCTCCTGGCCGTATTTGAGGAACTGTCAGCCCTCAGCCTCCACAACCTGGCTTCAGATTCCATGTTTCCTGCCAGGGGCTTGGCAGCAGGGTGATGCCCCCAACAAAAGGAAGATGCCATGGGATTGCCACTAATGAAGCAAGTTGGATGGACCACACACAGGACAGATGGGGATCAGCTGAACAGAAGGAAAGAAGTGTAAATAATAAAATTATGATATGAAGGGTCAGCACCATGTTACCTTTTTCAGTCCTAGCTAACAGTAATTCATATGTGGTTTAGCAGGGCTCATCCCCAGGAAGTGCCAGACCTCTGTGGGCATACATTTTACACTTTTACTACCTTTAAGCTTCTTCCCCCTTCACAGGTTAATAAACAGCTATATTTAGCCATGATCTTTTAAAATACTAAAGAGCTACTCAGTGTCCAATGGTAGCAGAAAACCCAGGCGTGGAAGAGGACTGGGGTTGCTGGCAGCGAGGTGGCCAGGACTGGGGAAACCCTCCCATCAGCGTGTCCCGGCTTGGGGAGGGTGGTGCTGTGTTCCATAACTACAGCAGCCCTCTGTGGCAAGTAGGGAGAGCTGGCTCCATCAGAAGGGGACATGCTGCATGTGCTCAAGTTCCTCACCAGGTAGTGTGTGGCACCAGAGGGGAGGCAGGGCAGAAGAAGAACCACAGAAGTAAGACATTAGGTAAAACATCACACTACCACCAATATGATGCCCACCAATACTCCTAAACCCCTGTGCCACAAGAAATGTACTATACCATGGTTTTTGGGGCTTGGAGGTTGCCAGATGGCCTGTTGGGGACATAGTAACAAGGAAGGGGGAAAGCTATATGAAAAAAGAAATACTTGTAAACCCTCCATGAGGGCTTTACCTTAAAAACTCCCTGTTGTCTCACACAGCAAAGGAGCCAGCCAATAACAATAGAGCCAGCACTTCAGTGCTTCTGACTGGACCGGGACTTCTCGGACTGCTGCCCAAGTCGAACTGGATATGTAAGCTGTCCTGAGCAGGACTGATTTGAGGTCTGAAACATTTGCTAAACTGCAGAACTGGGCTGGCACCAGTGGCATGACAAGCTGAGGTATTACATACCACTCTAGTAACCTGGGTTTCAGAATGGATCAGGGTTGCTCAGGGGGCAGGGTGGGAGAAGGAGTATTAAGTGTCCATAGACAACTCTCTTCCTTTGGGGAGGGGGAGAGTGTGAGCCACTGTTTGGCTGCCACCGAGAGAAGACTATGTGACACAGCATGCAGCCACCTCTCGGGGGGCTGGGCACGGGTGCACATGGGTGGACAATGTTTCCATGATGTACACCTGTGTCATAGCATGCACACCAACCTCAGTGACTAGAGAGGCAAGTCAAGGAAAAAATGCCCCTGGCTGACAAGATGACTCTGGCTGCCCACAGACCCCACACCTGATGACTCAGGTGCCACCAGCAACCAGATCTGTGCCTTTGAGGTATGGAAACTCCCGCCAACCCCACGAGGGGGAGTAAGCCCTGGGGGAACAGAGTAGTGAGGTAAGACTTGGAGAAAGTCATAGTGAAGGGGTTGGGATGTTTGGCGTGATGGGAGTTGGCTGGGATAGAAGGAGGATAAACAAAGAATGCAAAAAAAAAATGAAGAACTGCATGTAAGCAAAGACACAGGTGAAAGAATGTCTATAGGCTAAAAATCATCAGGCGTCTTTGTCCCCTCTGACCTGCACTGGCATGGTGATGGGGTCAGAGGTCGACTGATCAAATAATCAGGACCGGATTGCCTGAGGTGAAAATTAGGATCGAATTGCCTGAGGCAAGGGTCTCAAGTTGGCTTATGGACATCTAGTAGAGTTAATTAATTCAGGAGCCTTTGCAGCATCCAGTGGCCTGTCGACTGACAGACTTCCAGGCCTGCTTAACTCTGACTGAGAGCTCTAACCAGCCAATCAGGAGCTGCAATTCCCCAGAGGACGGCAGGGGCGGTTCCAGCCCAGATCCAAGTCAGTCTACTATTTAATTCTAACTTTGGATAGAAACTCCCAATCAGGTGTTTAACAGACCCAGGCCCCTCAATCTTGTTGAGGGTGGGATGTTTACCACAACAACCACAGGAACTCCATGGCTCCATACATACCATGGAGTTTAAAGTTTCATTGGTTTCATAAATAAAAGAACTCCTACTCTTTACTTACCTCTCCCATACCCACCCTGATGTCTTTCCCATTTCTGTCTGGTATTGTAAAAAAGTAATGGATGAAAGATTAGAAATACAAATAATTGCAAACAAAATAAGAGGACTGCCCCACAACACTCACCTCATGTCTGGCATCTTCAATTTTCTGGAGCTTGAACGCAAGGGACAGTGTAGTCTGTTGGTTGAAATCATTGACAGCGATGTCTAGTGCTTTGTTTTGCAAGAGTGAAATCTCATCTGGAGGTTGGCCCACAGCAGCTGCAACAGCTGCTGCAACAATCAGAAAGGCTATCTCCAATCGCTTCATCTCTTCTCGTCTCTCCACACAACGGAACTAATAGAGCACTGCAGGCTCCACTTGGACACACATTGTTGTGTTCAAGTAGAAAATTAACTTTTCTGAAGTTTCTGCGTGCTGGATTTGTTTATTTGTGCACAGTTATCTGGCTGGAATCTGCTCTTGCGAAACAGTAGCTAACACTACCAACAGCATGACTTTTTTCTACTTTTACTTAAAGCAGCAGTGCATGTGACAATAATATTTTGTACCTGTCTCTGTTTATTCTATTTCAGAGTGCACTTGTTCTTCTTTCTTGTACAATACCATTTTCCACCTGTTTTGAGTTTTCTTTCGTGCTTTTTTTTTACTTTTGCAATAAAAAAAGAAGTACTCCTTTTAATATTCAAATCACCATGAGAATATGGACTGATTCTGCTTTGAGCAGGAGTGCATAGTGCCAAATGGCCTCTCACATACTATGCAAAGGCTGAGAACAGAAGACACAGATATGTGCTGTGTCCTTCTCACGACTCAGTGTACCCTTATTAATGGCTCCAGCCAGGGAAAGCAAACCAGCCTAAATGTGGTCTGTACAGGTTAGAATCGTGGTGGGCCTTTCTTATCTTGTGCCCATCATGCCCTTTTTAGCTTCCTACTAATACAGCTATCCCCAGGTTTCCATCGTTATTCACTGCTGTATCTGCGCAATGATTGCCCTGTAAGATTAGTGAGCAGTGACTGTTGCATCCTAGTTCACCTTCGTCACAAGAAGAGTGATAAAAAACAATGGATGTTCAAACACACATGAGAATAGTGAGGAAAAGGGAATGGCCACATTTATAAAATGGGCTCTGAGAATCCTGTAACCTCATTGGTCGAAACACATCTTATGACAGTTGATTATTTTATGACAACTGTACTACACCTCACTTGAACAAAGTATTTTTTTAACCAATAAAAGCCCATTTTATAAGTGGGAATACACACTCCAAGGTGTGTGCTCATAAGGGAATAATGTACTTCTTGGGTAGCTGTGGCACATGGTTACATCTCATGCCTAACAACCACCCAAGAACTGCATTACTGCCCTATAACCACACATCCTATCATGTGTTATCCCAGACTAAAATGAGTGTTCCTCTTAATTATTTCAAATGTCAAACAAATTTATAAAATAGACTCAAATTGGGGGGAAATGCTTCTTGCAAGACAACAGAAGTGTGGGGTGGTTAATCTAAAAAAAAATTTTTAAAAAAACAATGGCAAAAGCTTCACCTTAACATGCTCTGCTATTTTGTTTTCTGCCTTTCATGGTGGAGTCAGATTCTTCTTCAGGCCATGCTGAAGACCCCTTCTTGCTACTGGAATGATCACCATTAGCCCAAGCAAGGCTGCCAGAAGTGTCAGTTCTCAAAGCCACCCACCTCACTCCAGTGCTCTCTGTATGCCAAAGTGAGATGGGATACACTGGGCATTGCCACCTCTTATACAAAGACTCCAGTTCAGGGCACAAACCTGGTCATCAGTATTGTAAGCCAATATACTTGCCATTGAGTCATTAGTGTCTCCACCGGCAGGATGCAGCAGAGAGTGGTGGAGAATGGGATCAAATCGGAGGAAAGGGCGGTCATGAGTGGGGTACTGCAGGGTCAGTCCTGGGTCCTGTCCTTTTCAATATGTACATCAGCAGCATTGGAGAAGGAAAACAGGGCATGATATGTCTCTACGCAGGTGACACTAACATCTGTGGCAGAGTAGACAGTGAAAAGGGGATAAGGGAGTTGCAGAGAGACCTGCAAAGGTAAGAGAAGTGATCCAAGGTCTGGCAGTTGAAATTCAATGTTAAAAAGTGCAGTAGGGAACAAAAACATCAGGATGGGCTAGTGGATGCAAGGGCTTAAGCTGGTCACTACTTCAGAGGAAAGGGACCTGAAGGTCATCATAAATGACATCCTAGAACAAACTAGTTAATGTAACATGTCCCACAGCAAGGCAACCAGAATGATGGGGTGTATTGAAAGGGGTTTCAATAGCAGAGGAAAAAGGTTATACAACACTGTAGATTACTGGTGTGACCCTATTTGTTTATTTATTTAAAATGTGATAACCGGGAAAGGCACCATGAGCGGAAGCTTGTTTCCAGATGTGAACCGGTGGCAGGGGTACAAAACAGAGGATAAACAAACGTAAGTTACATGGTGGTACAGTGTACTTAAAACAGTTAGAAACAAATGACAAATACATGTAATACATGAAACAGAGAGTATTTACAAATATATACAGCATAATACAGAGTATAAATTGTATATTCACATATAAGGGTGTTATTGCTAAGCCAGCAATTTACAGTAGGAGAGCAGCTATGATAGGTAACCACAAACGGGAATCTGCAGACACCTAGACAGAGCAGAGCCTGCTGATGCAGGGAAGAAGAAGAGAAGAGAAGCTAAAGAGAAGCAAGCAGGGGCAGAGGGAGGAGAAGCATTAGTAGGGGGAGAACAAGTGCAGGAACAAGTTCAGGAAGAGGAAGGGAAGGTCTGAGTAGGCGCTTAAGGGCAGGAAAGGAGCGGGTGAGGTGGATTTGGGAGTGAGTGCTATTCCAGAGGGAGGGAAGCCTATAGGAGAAGGCCAGCTTGAGGGCTGAGATGCGGACATGTGGGAGGGCAAAGGGACAGTCACTGGCTAACTGTGAGTTATCCAGGGAGGGGGTGGCAGGTTTGAGGAGAGAGGCAAGTTATGGAGGGAGAGCCCCAAACCAGTATTCAGATATGAAGGTGGTGCAGTGGAAAAAGTATCTCTGGGAAAGAGATTGGAGGGATAGGGAGGAGTAGAGGTCACAGTGGTGGGTCAGATGGGGGGAGTTCGGGCCGAACCTGCAGAAGGCATGGTAAAGCACATTGAACTTGAAGAGGGAGGTTGCAGGGGCAGCACTGAAGACAACGTTGGATAAATAGAAGGCAGGGAGTACCCATTTAACCAGTAGGTCATGTCTAACAGAGAGAGGAAGGCTAGCCTTATGTCAGTAGAGCAGTCCCAGTTTAGGTCGCATCTTCGAGTGGAGAGCACTGAAGTGGGAGGAGAAATCAAGTGAGGGATTGAGCCAGACTCCAAGGTACTTATAAGAGAGGACATTTTCAAGGGGAGTGGACGCTTCAGAGAGGTAGGAGGGTTCAGTGTGGAGCTTGGCCAATTTTTGTGTGATTCCAAAAGTCATCCTTACAGTTTTCTTTACATTTAATTTTAGACGGTTTGCATTAAAGGAGGCAGTATAGCATAGTGGGTTAAGGCTCTGAACTGCCGATCTAGAGACATGGGTTTGAATCTCACAGCTGCCTAGGTGCATACTGTGTGATCCTGAGCAAGTCGCTTAAATTCCTATTTCTCCCAGGTCACATCTGGAAACAAGCTTCAGCTTAGTGTGCTACTCCTGGTTAAACAAAATTCCCTTCCCCTTTCGGATGGCCGAGACAGAAGGGCCAGAAAGGAAGAGGACAGTATCGTCCACATACATGTGGATCTTGGCATGGGAGCAAGCAGAGGGGAGGTTATTAATGAACACAGAAAAAAGGACAGGCCCGAAGATCGAGCCTTGGTGTACACCATCCAAAATAAGGAGGGGGAAGAGAGAGCATTGCAGATTTTCATGGATTGTAAACGGCCCATCAGGTAAGATCTGAACCAGGACACAGAAGATATAGAGAGACCCAGTGCACCAAGTTTATTTAGCAGGAGAGGGTGGGACATGGAGTTACAGGCCTTAGCAAGGTCAATAAAAATGACCAAGGTAATCTGGCCTTGATCTATGGCGGAGTGGATGGCATCTGTAAGGCATAGAAAGGAGGTAAAATGGTGCTTCCTGAACCCAGATTGAACAGGGGATAGAGTGTTCGAGGCCAGGAGGAAATCATTTAGTCGAGAGAGAACTAGGGACTCTTGTACCCTGGAAAGTGAAGGAAGAAGTGAAATAGGGTGGTAATTGCCAGGGACAGTGGCATCGCCCACTTTGAATAGGGGGAGGACCGCTGCAAACTTCCAGGCAGGGGGAACAGTAGCAGAGGAGATGGACAGATTGAGAGTACATGTTAGGGGTGTGACAATGGAAGGAGCAGAGAGCATAAGGAGCTTAGGGTGCAGGCCATCAGGGCTGGATTTGGCAGGATTGAGGGAGACAAGAGCTTTGAGGACTTCAGAGGGGGATATCGGTGGCAGTTGGAAGGCAGAGGATTGCGGGAAAGAGGTAGAGGTGTAGGGTATGGAAGAGGGGGGATCTTGCGGAATGCCAGAGGTAGTGAAGAACTTATTTAGAAGCTCTGCAACAAGGGTGGGATCTGAGATAAGCGAACCCATCTCACAGAGGGTGGGAGGGATGCATATGGAGGGTGGAGGAGTGATTGGATATCATGCCAGAAGGAGGACAGGGTGCTGCTGGTGGCATGCAGGCAAAATTTGAAAAATTTAGCCTTGGCCTGATGAATGCGCTTGGTGCAACTGTTATGGAGGGTACGGTAGGTCTGAAGGTCTGCAGTGATGTGTGAGGATTTAAAACAAGACCACAAGAGGTCACAGGATTTGCACATAGTCAGGATTTCAGGTGTGATCCAAGGGTGATGAGTGCGCTTTATTCTGATAGTTTTAAGGAGGGCATGGATATCCCATACATTTAGAAAAATGGAAATGAACTGCGTGAGTGCAGCATCAACCGAGAGGGAGGAGAAAATAGGTGACCAGTTGGCTGTTGCCAGATCATGGAGCAGTTTGTTCAAATCTAGGGATCTGAGGGGTCGGTACTGGATAAATTGCAGAGGGTTGGGGGGCTATGGCTCTTTCTGATGCAGACTCTTTGGAATAGTGTGAGCAATTCTGGTGAGCTCCCCTGAGAAGAAAGAGAGAGACAGGCTGCAGATGGTGCAGTGTGGAGTAATCAAAAATGATTCAAGATCAACAGGGCAGATCTTCTGAGAATCAGCTCAGTGGATTGGACATGTCTTTCTAAATGGTCCTCCACAAAATAGCTAAAGAAAAACAGTACGATCAATAATAGCTTGTGGAAAACGCTGTGATGGAAAACTGTGCGTGGGAAATACAGTGAAAAGGAATGTTTCCATGGGAGAAATTTGGGGGAGATTTACTATTATGAACTCCGGGAGGGACAAAGTCATGGGAGGAGTCTGGGGGGGCAGATGTACTATTAACAACTCTGGGAGCAAAAAAGTTAGGGGGGACGAATGTGGGGAGTCCGTGTTGCAATATCCCCATGCTGTTATAAGGATGCCACTGTTTTCACCCACGTTATTTTGACCCCACACATTTCAACCGCGCTATTATTCCAACATGGACTTGACTGGATACCCTTCTAAAGGCCAGAAGGGAGAGGAGTGACATAAAAGAGACCTTCATGTTCCTGAAAGTAATAAACGAGGCAAACTGCAAGAAGATATTTAGCAGTAACGACAGGTCAAAAACAAGGGGACATGAATGGAAGCTAGCAGTGGGGTGGAGATTCAGGATGGATGCCAGAAAGTTTTACTTTATGGAGAGAGTGGTTGAGCCATGAAACAGCCTACTTGCAGAGGTTTGAGAGCAAAATCCATTAATAGGTTCAAGCACAGCTGGGACAGAGTAAAGGGCTTAATATGCCACAGCGAGATACCCGCACAGCTGGGACAGAGTAAAGGGCTTAATATGCCACAGCGAGATACCCGCACAGCTGGGACAGAGTAAAGGGCTTAATATATCACAGCGAGATACCCGCACATGGTTGGGGGTGCCAAGGATAATTATCAGTAGTATCACAAAACAAAGAAATCCAGTACTCACCAAACCTTATTGAAAATGCTGCTCACATATTTTTAAGGTGCCAAAAACTTTATTCCTGGTGCCTAAAAAAACACCCTGATTTGTTTTGAACTGAATGTCCTTTAGCAAAAGACGTATCACAGTGCAACAACTGACCATTTTTTATACAGTCAAATGTAACATCATAACAAGTTACCATAATGATGTCACATCAAATGCATATTGTTTCAATAAACACAAATAAGTCAAATACAAACAGGAACTGCAGGAGTCAAAACAACAAGGTGAAACTTTTCTTCAGACCGAGGACTCCTTCCATACCATGGCTTCAGATCCCAAAAGGCTGCACCGCAGCAACTCGATGGCCACTCCACCGCCTGCTCAACTTGCTGCTGCCTTCTCTCCAGAGCAGGTATTCGAGGAGTTTTGGAAATCCAAACCACTGTATAAGCTATTTTGGAAGACCTCAGAAAATGAAACCTACTCTGCAAGGGCTCACCCAAGGGTTGCAGACACCGAGATGCATATTTCATCAGTTGAAGACCACCAAGCCTGAAATTGTCTCCCTCAAAAGATCACTGTCTAAGCTAGAAGATAAAGTTGATGACCTTCAGGGGAAAAATCGCAGAAACAATTTGGTCCTGATCAGTCTACCGGAGGGCAAGGAAGGGGCTAATCTGATCTAATTTCTACTAATGTTTTGTGGGGAAAGTGGTCAGCCACTAACCAAAAAGCCCCTGCTATATTACTGAGTGGGCTCATAGATCACTGCGAGCTAAACCCACCCCAGGAGAGCCTCCAAGGCTGCTTATTTTCAAGCTGTTAATGATATGGTCCAGAGTGAGGAAGTTTAAGTCCACCCACAAGCTGGAAGTCATTCATTGGGCTGGCTCTAAGTTATGACTGGTGCAAGACCTGACTACAAAAGTAAGGCAAGCTCATTCTGTGTATCGCCCAATCCTCTTCAAACTCTGGGCAACAAGATACGCCACCACCTCCTATACTTAGCAAGACTCAAGGTGCACAACAAAGGGGGTTCTAAATGGTACAATTCAGCAGAGCAAGCTATGCTGGAGTTGCCAGCCCTCTTTTCGGACCTTTTCAACAAAAAAAGGTGAGCTCATTTAACTTCCCTTTGTAAGAGACTGTCAGGGTATTTTCCTTGCTCCTCGTTGAACTTTTTATTTTGTCTCCTTGTGGGATAATCATTCAACCTACTAGGTTCAGTGGATTTGTGGGATGACACTGCTTTTGGTGCACCAGTCGTAGCAGACCTGTTTTGGGGAAAACTGCTCCAGCTTCGCCTAGTTGTTGGCTTGTTGGCTACCGGGATTTACTAGTCAACTAAACTGGGAACCATTCAGCTGTTTGTTGGGGGGGGTACCGGGTGGTCGGGGTCTACTTGGGGCTGAATTGCTGAATTGTTTACAGCTGTTTGTTGAGGGGGAGGGTACAGGGTGGTCGGGGTCTACTTGGGACTGAACTGCTTGGGGCTAAAGTGCTTACACCACCAGGTTTTGCCAACATTGAAACTCTGTACAGGCATAACTAGGAAGGAAGGAAGGAAGGGAACAGATTGAAGGGCATCTCCTGAGGAGAATGTAACTACTTGAGAGTCCAAATGGCTGGGAATGGATGGGGAAACTTCAATGGAAGAGGGTGGGGGGTGGAGAGGGGGGCAGTGGCAGGGGAAGGGGGCACAGGCAGGGAAGGCTAACAGGAGCGGTTGGGTTGCGTGGGGCTGCTGCTCGGCAGGTGTGAGGACTGCTGGCGCAGGATGGAGAGGGAGCAGGCCAGTGGGATGCAGTGCATGTGGAGTGGCTATGGCCCTGAGTACACTATGGAGAACTGGCCACTGCCCCATATGTGCCAGATTAAAATGACTGGAGTCAGAGTTGTGTAGGCTGAGGACTGAGCTGGAGAGTTGGATGAAGGGGGAGGGGGGGATATTTATAATGACAGTTGGAAGGAGGCTGTGGGGAGGACTCTGGGAGGGGTCGGGCAGCGAAACCAGGAAAGGCCAGGTCAGCCCGGGGAGGGCGAGAAGTGGGGCCTGGGGGAATGGATCAGGGAGAAGGTGAATGATGGCACATGGTAGGGGGCTAAGAGGAGGGGGGGTTTGGGGTCCATGACAAGGAGCCCAAAATCACAGTATTGAATAAGTGCCTGCCACTGGCAGCAACCATGGCAGGAAGGACCCAGGATAAGGTCTCAGAGGTAACAAGGGGGGCAGGGGGCAAGGGGGAGGAGGAGGTGGCAAGCAATAGGGGGACCCACGGGGGGACAGTAGGACGTGAAGAGGGTCCAGGGGAAGAAAAGAAAGGAAAGGGAAGCTGAAGGTCAGGTGACCTGGTTAGGGTAGATGTTGGGTCAGCAAGGAAAGAGAGTTCTCAGGAAAAAAGGGACTAGCAGGCAGCAGAAGTGGGCAAGGACATTACCTTGGACAAAGGGGTGGGGTAGTACAAGGGCTACCAGAGGGACAAATAGAGGAACAGGGTGACAATGGAGTAAATGGGAACAGCAGGGAGGAGCTGGAAGTGGATGCCAGGATCTCCAGGCCACAGAGAGGATCACAGGCAGGAACTAGGCATAAGGTGAGGAGTAGGGTGGTAGAGTGTGGGAATGGAAAGAAAATGGGAGAAGGGGAAGAGAGGAAGCAGTGCATGAGGGAGAAAGGTACCAGGGTTTGGGAACAAGAAGTGGGGGGAGACAAGAGTCAGGAAGGTAGTTCAGACACCTGCACCACGGGGAAAGAAAACTGGATCGCAGCTAAACCAGAGAAAGAAGGGGGGAAAGGTACTCCTGATAGGGGATTCTATATTGAAGGGGGTCAAGTGGGGGGGCAGAGGGAGCATGGTGTGGGTGGAGTGTATGCCAGGGATGACAGCGTTGGAGGTAATCCACCACATCCTGTCATGGGGCAGGGACCAGGATAACAATGTACATCTAGTGTTCCCCCTGGGTACAAACAACCTGGATGGCAACAGTCTCATAGAGGTGCAGACATGATTTAAGGCTTTGGCTAGATTCTGCCAGGGAGAGGCTAGGCTTTAAGTCTCTAGCCTTGTCAGAGGTACTGCTGGTACTAAGGGCCAGCATGGAGAGAAAGCAAAGGGTAAAAGAATTCAATGACTGGCTGGAGAGATGGAGCAGGCAGATGGGGTATGAAGTGATAGGGGGATGAGGGGGAACTTGGGAGGATGAGAGCCTCTATGCCCAGAATGGGCTGCACCTCAGCAAGGATGTGTCAGCTGTACTGAGGTGCAGACTGGGGGAGTTCATTAAAAAAGTGTATAATTTAAACTGTGGGGGGGCTGGAGGTGGAGCCTCACAGCTCCATGGATAAGTCGGGGGACCCCTGGTCCCCCCCAGGTTAAAATTGAAGACAGGCACTCTAGTAGGCTAAAGGGGAATCTGTGGAAGGGGGCAATGGTGGAGGGGTCTGGTAGTCAATGCTAGAAACCTGGCAAACAAGATGGAGGAGCCAATAGCCACCATTGCACATGATAGTCTAGACATAATAGCAGTTATGGAGATTTGGTGGATGGGCTGCAGACATGGAAGGCAGAGGTTCCAGAATTCAGCCTGATTAGTAGGGACAGGAAGGATGGAGGGGTGGCTTTGCATATAAGAGAAGATGTGAAGGTGTTGGAGAAGAGGTAGGGTAACGGGGAGACTGAATGACTATGGGCAATGCTAGGCAGAAGGACAGGGGAGTCACTGAGGCTAGGAGTGGTGTACAGACCACCCACCCAAGGGGAGGAGCAGGATAGGAAGATGATGCAGGACATAGTGAGGGTAGCTCTAAAAGGGTAAATGTTACTAGTGGGGGACCTGAACCTCCCAGACGTTGACTGGTCCATTCCTGATGCAGTTTCAACTAGAAGCAGGGAAATTCTGGAAGTGCTACAGGGGCTTTCCTTCAGCAGTTAGTCAGGGAACCAACAAGAGGAAGCAACCTACTGGATGTGGTCCTAACAAATGGGGAGAACGTAGAGGAGGTGGTGGTGGGGTAGGAGCTGGGTAATAACGACCATAGTACCATCGGGTTTAAGGTGAGGGTGGGCAGGGAGGTGGCCCTGACCAACACAATGGTACTGGACTTCAGGGGAGCAGACTTTTTATTTATTTAGTTTTTGTTGACCGGGTAAGTACACTAGACAAATCCTGCCTATTTTCAGGCACGACCCGGGGGAGGGGGATACAGATGAATGCCAACTGACCTTGGACCAGATTAAGCTGTTGGTGGTATTTTTTAGAGAATGAGACAAATTTGGCCAGGACACCGGGGAAATTCCCCTATTCTTTTCGATACGTGCCATGGGATTTTTAACATCCACCTGAACTACCACCAATCCAGGCAGATGGGACCTCGGTTTTTAACATCTCATCTGAAAGACAGCACCTCAGAAGTGCAGCATCCCTCTCATGCTAGTCCTAGTGCCCCTGTACCAGGTTATGGTCAGTAGTGGGATATTAACCGAAGTGCCAGATGTGGGAACTGAACCCACAGCCCTCTGATCTCCCGGCCTCAGAGGTGAGTGTGCTACCTACTGAGCCACTGACACTTCAAATATCTTTAACAAGATGAGAAGGATAGAGGGGGAAGCAATGGGTGTATAGGAGATATAAGGGAAGTGGAGGATCTATGGGGGGCTATTAGAGACCGGGTCAAGGAGGCCACACACATGTGCATAAAGAGGGTAAGAAAGGGAGCAAAAAGCAGGAGGCCTCTGTGGTTCAACAGGAGGGTAGTGAGTGTGGTAGGGGGCAGGCAGAGGGCATTTTGGAAATATAAGAAAACGCAGAAGGAGGAGGACAGGGAAACCTATACAGACTCGAGGAGGATAGCAAGAAAAGAGATTAGGTAGGCAAAAGCTAACACGGAGGAATGGATTGCGAGACAGGCAAAGGTGGGCAAAATAAATGTTTTAGGTATGTGAGGGAAAGGAGGAAGACTAGTCAAGGGATCACAAAGCTCTGGGGGGAGGGAGGGAGCCACTGGAGGATGACTACATGAAAGCAAAAGAGTTGGGGGCACTGTGGAGCCCGAGCAAAATGGACGTCTGAAGATATAGCTCTTTCCCTCGTTCTGCATTCTACCAAGAAATTGGAAATATACTGGAAGAAAGTGCCACTTCTATTGATACAGATAGAAAGATAAAGACTCGAGCAACATTATGGGCAATCCCTGTAAAGATAGAGTGATGGGAGACGGAGCTAAACAAAAAACGAGTCCTGCAACTCAAACCACGAGGGCTACAGCAGGCCAGGAAACAATACAGGACGATCTTCCTGGTGAGGAAACCCTACAAACGGTTGGGGCAAAATTAAGCAAACTGATTGCCTCAGTCACCGAACTGTCAAATAAATTCGACATGCTAACAAACAGGGTAAATGCTGTTGAGACGTCAGTTGAATCGATTACCCTAACCTCTCACAAAGCTACTAAAAGGGCAGATGCAGCAATGGGTGCTGTTACACAGATCATTAAAGAAAATACCTATTTGAGGAATAGAGTAGAGACCTTGGAGAATCAAGCCCGTGCCCAGAATTTGAGAATATTGGGCTTGGCAGAAGAATCGGAAGGAGATCATTTACTGCTGTTTGTCCAGGAGTGGTTAACACAACAACTGGGTGAAGAGATAACCCCCGTGGTGAAGCGTTTCCAAAAGGCATACTGAGTCGCTGTGCGAGGCAGATCCAATGATCCCGAAATCCCAAGAACAGTGCTGATTGTCACCGATGGTGTAGGATCTAGAGACTATATTCTTACTATGGCTAGGCAAAAGAAAATGCTACTTCATGAAGGGCGCCAGATGAGAATGTTTCCAGACTTGGGCTATGAAACGCATCAAAAACGCAAGAGATTTGATGGTGCCAGAGCACTACTGAGGGAGTCGGGGATTTCACATGGCCTTGTTTTTCTGGCTCGCCTTCGGATTGTACATAGAGGATGAGTCTACATCTTTTCGGATCAAACAGAAGCCATGAAGTGGTGTCAGAGAAACATCCCCAGAAGAATGAAATCAGCTAACGCAGAGGAATCCTCCTCAGATGAGGACCAGACATGAAAAGAACTGTAAAGTACAAGTTTAAATTTCCTAATATGAATACTGGGTAGTGAAAGAATAACCCCTCAAGAACTTACTGTCAGTTAAAAAGCCAATCTGAGCTTACTCTGCCTATCTTTTGTGTTACCTTAAGGTAGTGTTGGCAAAGCTACTAAAAAGTTTGTTTATTGTATTTTTGCCGTTTTCCGTTATTATTACACAGTACATCATAGCTTAAAGTGGAGCCCTGACACTGTACTTGCTACTTAACTACGGGATAATTGAGAGAATTAATCTCATTAATTAGAAAATATGGCACTTTGCTAATATGCAAAACGGTATCTATATGAAGGTACTTAGTGACCAACTGTCTGTATTTTGTATTTGGATTCAAATATTTTCACATCCATGTTTTAACCTGAATTTTGGGGGATGAAACTATTTGTATCTTCTTTTAGGATGGCACATGGTTGCTATTACTATGGGAAAGCATAGTGACTTCCTTTTGTCCCCCTTTGAGGGGAAAAGACTTTGGGACTTAAGATTTTGTTACATCTTATTATACTATGCAGCTCTTGGGCTCATCACACAGCCTATAATGTTCAATTTAAATTCCTGTACTTTATAAGGACTTCCCTCCAATGATGTATCTTTATTACTGTGGATGGATATATTATACGCTTTATGAGGAGTGGCGCCCTCTCTGTTTTAAAATATACAAATGTTATATCCACTGCAAGTGACTGAAACTGTATGTTATTGATAAAACAATAAATATAAAGTTTTAAAAAAAAAGAAAGCAAAAGAGTTGAACAAGTACTTCTGCTCAAATTTTTTGAAGGTAGGTGGGGGAGAGGATGAGGAAGTGGGGAAGGGGGTGGAGATGGGTTAATTTAGTATGGAGAGAGTCAGGGAAGAACTAGGTAAGGTGAAAGTGGACAAGGTCATGGGACTGGATGGTTTGCACCCGAGGGTGATCTGGGAGCTAAGAGAAGAGTTAGCTGCCCCACTGGCAAGCCTATTCAACCTATTCTTGGACTCAGGGATAGTATCAGAGGACTGGAGAAGAGCCACAGTCATGCCAATACACAAGGTGGGATAGAGAGGCAAAGGAGAACTATCGCCCAGTCAGCCTTAGAGCAGTAGTGGGGAGGGTCATGGAAGCACTCATCAGGGGGAGGGTAGCGCAGTACCTAGAGGGGAATGGATTGCTGAACAACCACCAGCACAGGTTCATAAGGGGGAGGTCATGCCAGTTCAATCATATTGAATTCTTCGATTTGGTGATGCAGGAAATAGACCACAGGGGGCGGTGGACGTGGCCTACCAGGACTTCAGAAAGGCCTTTGACACTGTCCCCCACAGAAGACTGGTTAAAAAAATGGAAGGTATGAGGTAACTAGATGGGTGCAAAGCTGGCTAGATGACAGGACCCAGAGGGTGGTAGTGAAGAGAGTGCACTCTAGTGAGGGGCAAGTGATGAGCCGGGTACCCCAGGGGTCAGTGTTGGGGCCGCTCCTCTTCAATATCTATATATGCAACATGATGGATGGACTGAAAGGACGGGTGGCACTCTTTGCAGATGACATGAAAATCTGCAATAGGGTGGACACTGAGGTCAGGGTGGAGGACATGCAGAAGGACCTAAGGGCACTAGAAGAGTGGGCAGAGACCTGACAACTGAAATTTAACATCAGGAAGTGTGCGGTTATGCACCTGGGACATGGTAACCCAAGGACAGAATATAAAATGGGAGGGGAGGGAATCAGGGTAACAGAGCAGAAGGATCTGGGTATACAGTAGTAGTCTCTAGAGACCTTAAGGTGTACTAAGGCGGTGGGGAAGGCCTATGGGATGCTGGCTAGTATTGGCAGGGGAATCACCAGCAGGAGGAGAGAAATCCTAGTGCCCCTGTACCAGGTTATGGTGAGACCACACCTGGAGTATGGAGTCCAGTCCTGGAGGTCTCACTTGCAAAAGGAAATATGCCTGATTGAAAAGGTTCAGTGAAGAGTTACCAAGATGGTGCTAGGGATGAAGGGCAAACCATATGAGCAGAAGTGCTGTGAGCTGGGGCTATACACCCTGGAGACTAGAAGGGAGAGACGGGACATGATAGAGACCTTCAAATACATCAAGGGGTTAAACAAATGGGGGCCCAGGGGGCTTATTCAAAATGAAGAAGGACACCGCTACTAGAGGGAACAGCCTGAGACTACAAGGGGGACACTACAGGGGGAACATGAGGGGGTGATTCTTTACAGAGAGGGTGGTGGATGCCTGGTACAGGCTTCCGGAGGAGGTTGTGGGGGTGGAGACAGTGCCAGGATTCAAGAGGGCTTGGGACAGGCATAAAGGGCTACAGGGGGGAGGGGTGGGTTCCCAGGGGAGGCAGTAGTCAGGGGTGGTAAGTAAGGGCAAACTGAATGGACCATGGGGTCTTTTACTGCTGCCAAGTTCTAAGATTTGTTCCACCCAAAAACTGAAAGATAACTCCTTATTCCTTGAACTTGCGGACTATTAAACCTCCCTATGTTCCGCATGTCTGTTGCCCAGCTCACTTCGGGCTGCAACGTCTGTTTGCATCTACAACTTGTGCAGCTGAATAATATGCCTAATTTCAGCCTCTTGGTTACTGTGACTGCCGTCCTGTCTTTGTATTTGGTGCAGGTGTTACTCCCCAAAGCTGTTAGTCATTTACATGTCCTGAGCTCCTTTTGAATTTTTTCTTAGCAAGTTTTCACCAAGTGCTGCAACTAATTATCCTCGTGTGGCCAAGGATATTCAAACCAGATCCTTAATGAAAGCTGCGTTTAATTTCTCAAACTTATGTGCTCTTCACATGCTACAGCTTTAAACTGGACTCTGAACTGAGTATTAGTAAGCCAACTGGGCATAAACTGAACAATCCTTTCTTTTTTTCTTTTCCTGGATTCTTCTACTGCTAACAGGCATTCCTAATGTTAGGTGTTAGTGTCAACATGTTCAGCTTGTAGTGACAGTTTCCAATTGTAGTTACTGGTGGCAATTTTTTATACCTGGTTTAAATGTTGTTTTGCAGTTAGTTCTCTTGCAGGTTGGCTGTTACATGTTACAGTCTTTCATAGATTTCTAGCAGTCATTAAGCTGCACCTATAGATTTACAGGCCATCATTTTTTGCAAATGCCTGTTCTTTTTTGGTTTCTGTAATCTATTTGTACTATGTTTACAATAGCAACTGCTTTTTCCAACTAAATATTTACAGTTCTATTGGAGGCTTGGATAATTTAACCATTAAAGGGTTCATGGCCTCCACTTTTATTACTGCAATTGTAGAAATTGAAATGGGGCTAACTTTGGCATATGTGGTTTATAACTCCCCATACCTGTTTTTGCATTGACACTGTTCAATTAATAATGTACTAACTGATAACTGTTAGAGTTGGTAATATATTTTTCAAGTTGTTGAGGGTGGAGAGGGGGGTAGTTTGAAAGTGCCGAGTTGGGATGGGGGATCCAGAGGGTTCCTCGCTGGCCATTTAGATAGGAGCAGGCCTAGATCTGGGTTAGATTCATTTACTCAGCTATTTGTTTTTCTTTTTTTTGTTATAACTAGATATGTTTGGGGCCTATTTCTTTAATTGGGGTTTGGGGGTGGGAAGGGAGGGATTGTCCTTGTTGGCCCAATAGTTTACAAGTTGGTAAAACTGCTTGTTTTACCACTAACTTCTGCTTTTTGTTTATGTATAACTCATGTAATATTATTTCATGGAACATCAAAGGAGGGAGGGATAACAGGGAAAAAGTATGCAGTCCTCAAACATTTGCATAATTATAATCCCCATATAGTATTTCTCCAAGAGACTCATCTCCCAGAGAACCTCATCCATAATTTATGTAAACTCTGGGTGGCTCAGGTGTACGACTCAGGAAATAGCCCTCGGAAAAAAGGGGTTGCTATTTTGTTGGCGAAATCCTTACCATTTATTCTGCTCAATACAGTGAAACACCCAGAAGGCAGGTATCTCCTTCTGTGCATGGCAGTCTGGGCAATTTTGAACTTGTGCTTGGTGCAATATATGGGCCCAATATAGATTCACCCTCATTTTTTACCACCTTGTTAACAGCGCTTGCACCATTTTCCCATCTCCCCCTACTTCTGGGGGAATTGGAATCTGGTATTTGCCAATGCTCTCTACAGGACATATAAGAAGCGCTGGTCTTTCACCCACCCAACACACCCTTAGAGAACTAAGAGACTCTCTCGGTTTAATAGACCCTTGGAGATTTTTACACCCATAAGAGCAGGATTATACTTTTTACTCTGCCCCGCACAAAGTATACTCAAGGCTAGATTACTTTCTGTTAAGTCATACATTACTCCCTCTGATATTTCACTGCCAGATAATGCACTGGGTCCTATCTGACCACTCCCCAATTTTACTTTCCACAGAACCACCCCATATACAGTCACGTACCTAAACGTGGTCCCTAAACGACCTCTTATTAGAGAATACAGATGCTGTCACCAACCTACAAGCCTTTATAGACCACTCTATTCAGGAAAATGCTAATCAATCCCTACAGCCAGATGTGATTGGGGGGGCATTGAAAGTGACCTGGCGAGCAGAATTAATAAGAATAGCCTCAGTCCGTAAACGGAAGTTGCAGGCCCAATCTGATGCCTGGCTGTCTAGGATCCATCACTTGGAAAAGGATTTTTCCTCCCATACCCCCTACAGCATACAAGTGGAACTTGCCCAACTTAGGGAGGAGTACGCTGCATATTTGTTAGATAAAGTTGACAAGGCATCCACACCTATGAAGGTTACATACATCAGCCAAGGGAATAAAGCTGGAAAGCTTTTAGCTTTGCAGCTAAAACAGTGTGCACCCTCACCCTGGGTCCCCTTTCTATCCAACCCTGTCACCAGTAACCCTACTAGTGACCCGAAGGAAATGGCCACTTTGTTGGGGGAATATTATTTGAACCTATATTCTGCCCCCCCGACCCTTCTGCTATCATTGTGCAATCACATTTTTAGACCTCACGGATCTTCCCCAATTGATGGACAATCAGCATAACCTCTTATTAGGCCACATCACAGAACAAGAGGTGAAGGAAGCCATATCATCCCTTCCCCCGATAAAGCCCCCGGCCCTGATGGGTTCTCCCCTCTGTTTTACAAATCATTTCTTGAGGAGCTTTCTCTGGTTCTGGTCTACACCTTTAACTTTTTTGGAACATCTTCCTCGAAGGATTCTACCTTGTTTGAGGCCAGGATTGTTTTATTGCCTAAGCCAGGGAGGGATCCTGCTAAAGTCAAAAACCACCGACCTATATCACTCATAAATGTAGACATGAAAATATACACAAAACTTTTGACCACGCATTTGGCACAAGTTTGGACCTTCCTCTTATGTGCGGAGTAGGCTGGCTTCATGGCTGGACATACATCAAGTGACCACTTCCGTAAAATATTCCATCTCATCTCTGCATCCAGGGAAACCAACATGGATGCGCTGCTGGTTTCCCTGGATGCAGAGAAAGCCTTTGATCGGGTTAGTTGGGCATACTTATTTCCTATTAAAGAAATACACTCTACCTGACAAATTTATACATAGAATACAGGTCCTCTATACTAAACCAACGGCTCGCATTCTGTGTAATAACAAGTTGTTCAAGATCTTTCCACTGACAAGATCACAGACTCAATGGAAAGAGCCACAGATCACTGCCATAATGGATTTTATCCATAAGGATAACTTTACCATGGGTGCAGAGTTTCAAGCTAGAGTCTTGTGCCCACTGGTATTCTATTTCAAATTCTTACAGTTTAGCCATTGTGTGAAGACATTCTTGGGCCCTCCTCCCTGGTCAAACAAGGTGAGTGCACTATTCCAGCAATTGGCCACCATGGCAACCAGGGACAGAGCCATCTCCCAATTACATAGAGAGCTGGGGACACAAGTCTGGAACTTGGCTACACCTGAAGCTTTTTGCTGGAGGAAGGCCTTACAGTTAAATTATACTGCAGCACAATGGAATAAGATTTGGAGTGACACCTACCATTTAGTTAAACAAGACAGACTCAGGTTGGTCCAGTTCAACATCATGCACAACTTGTACTATTCTCCTGCCAGACTCTACAGAATGGGTAGATTAATCTCTCCCTCCTGTGAATTTTGTGAAGCTGAAGAGAGCACTCTTCTACATAAACTTTGAGCTTGTTCAAGAGCCAGAGCTTTCTGTGCAATAGTACATAGTGCCTTTCAACCCTTCTTTGGCACCCTTTCCTATTTTTCAGAAGTGGTATGTCTTGTCGGGGATTATTCAAGCATTTCTATTACCCGCGACAAGACGTACATGGCCTTAGTTACTCTTGTAACTAAACTGTTACTTGTAAGGCACTGGAGCGGTGACTGGACTTTATCTTACTCAGAATGGCTTCAGGGGTTTTTCAGTGCATATAACAAAGAAAAGGCTACTCTCCAACATGGATGGCACAAGTTCCAGACTTGTTGGGGAGCTTTATACTCTTTTGTGAAGACTTTGCCAATTTACTGTTCTTTCCTTTGTATGAAGTACAATTATGTTTTCTGGTGCCTAATCCAAGTCATTTGAATGATATCTGACCCAAGGATGGGGACTTTGGCCCCAAGGACAGTGGGAGTGGAGGAGGGAGGGTGGGTGTTTGGGCCTGTTTTTCTTTCAGTTTGATTTGCTTTATTAATTGTACTTTATGAAGTTTTTAGTTGTGGACATTCTCTATTTTGTTTTATTATAGACAAGGGCCCAGATATTCAAAAGGGTTGCTCCATGCGCAACAGGGTTGCACATGCGCAAGTCCTACATTGCGCCATTCTGCGATATTCAGCAGGAGGCAGTTGCTCCACTGGCAACAGGTTGCGCAAAAGAGCAATGCAAATGAATGCATGCTCAACAGGAGGGGGAGGAACCATGCATAACCTGCGCAACCCGATATTCAGTCGGCTTGTGCAGAGCTGTGCATGCGCAACCCCCAACCTGCGCCTGCACAACCTTGAGCCAAAAAAAAAAGGATCAAGTTGAGGGCCACCCACTGGTGAGCTGCTGTATTGCAGGGCGCAACACAGCAGCTGCCACCCTAGCCAGCCCCCAACTCGGTCCCTGTGCCCCCACCAGCCCGATCGCGGGCATAGAGCTATGAACCCCCACACATCTCCCACAGCCGATCGCGGGCATCACAGTTACAGAAACCCCACACATATCCCGAAGCCGGATCGCGGGCATCACAGTTACATGAACCCCCACATATCTCGAAGCCAATCGCGGGCAGTACAGGTACATAAAACCCCCACACACACACATCTCCACAGCCCAGTCGGCGGGCAGAGCGATATGAACCCCCAGTGCCCGATCGCGGGCAGAATGTAACCCTCCCCAACCCGAATATCTCCCTGGTGGTCCAGTGGACGTAAAGCGTAATCGCCAGACGAATGTCACATCTGCCCCCAAACATCTCCCTGGTGTCTGAGTGTCCCCCCACCCACCCAAAGCCCTCCATCCGCTCCCCCCGCGGCCGGTGGCGACAGCATCCACCGCCTGCCGCCGCCCACCAACTGCTGCACGCCCATTGGTATAGCTCTGCACCACCGGGCGGCAGCCCCACCGACAGTCAGTCGGCGGGCGGCGGGCGGGCAGGCGGGTGGATGCTGTCACCCCCGCCGCGGGGAGCGGGTGGAGGGGCTTCATGGGTGGGTGGGGGGACACTAGACACCAGGGAGATGTTTGGGGTTGTGATAGACATTCTGCCCGCGATCGGGCTTTACGGTCCATTGGACCACCAGGGAGATATTCGGTTTGGGGAGGGTTACATTCTGCCCGCGATCGGGCACTGGGGGTTCATACACGCCTCTGCCCCGATCGGGCTGTGGGAGATGTGTGGGGGTGGGGGTTTCAGTAACTGTACTGCCCGCGATCGGGCTGTGGGATATGTGTGGGGGGTTTCATGTACCTGTACTGCCCGCAATCGGGCTGTGGGATATGTGTGGGGTTTCATGTATCTGTACTGCCCGCGATCGGGCTGTGGGATATGTGTGGGGGGGTTTCATGTACCTGTACTGCCCGCGATCGGGCTGTGGGATATGTGTGGGGGGGGTTTCATGTAACTGTGATGCCAGCGATCGGGCTGCATTGTGCGTGGGTCCCCGACGGCTGCTGCCTGGCAGGGTGGCCAGGAGCAAGTCCTCGGGGATCGGCGCACCTACATCCAAATGGCATGCAAATGGGGCCATAAATAGATGCAAATGGCCCCCCCTGTGCTTTGCATAAATTATGGCCCCATTTGCATGTCACCTTTTGAATATCGGAAATTTGAGCATGGTGCAATGGTACTTGCTCCACCGCAAGTTTAATGCTCAACTCTGGCAACTTGCGGTGGCGCCAAGTTCCACTGCGCCATCTTGCGCAAGTGTTGTGGGAGCAAGAGATCAAAAGGAGTTGCTCAACAGCGCACTCCTTTTGAATATCACCGCCACACCCCCCCGCGCAACTATTTTGAGCAGCGCAGGGTCTTGCGCCTCAGAATGGCGCAGTTTGAAAATCTGGGCCAAGATGTTCTTCTTGATTGTTTATCTCTTGTTTGTATGTGGTATGTGTTATATCAATAAAATAAAGTTAACTGCAAAAAAAAAAAAAATTGCCTTTAGATCTTACCAATATAGAAAGTACCGTGCTTGCATGTTGCAGCACAGATGGCTCCACAGCTGTTGCAGGTAATGAATTGCCTGATCTCATACTTTTTAGGGCTGCAGTGGGCGTAGCCCTGCAGAACTCTTGCTACAGAATAAGGACCCAGCTCATTCTTTCCAACTGAACAACATGCTGGAGTTGCCACACAATTGCATTCACGTCTGTGAAGCACTCTGCTCAATGTCTTCATTAGCAGTCGCACTGCACTGTTTTTTTTTTCTCTGTCAGTGGTCACGGCGGAACATGGCACACTCCACCGTGTCCAAGATGGCCACTGCACTCTACTGTGCATGTGCTAGTAGTTGTGGCTGCACAGCAGTGTGCAGCAGCCATCTTGGACACAGTGGAGTGTGCCGTGTTCTGCAGTGACCGCCAATTTTTTATTTATTTTTTTATTATAAATATTCCCCGCACCCAAACCTCCCTCTCAGCGCCCACCACCCTACACCCCTCCAGAAACATAACAATAACACTGGAGGTGCCCAGTCCCCCAGTGTCATGATCATGTTCCCCGTGATGGTCCTTTTTTGTTTGTTTATATTTTTTTTGTCCTCCCACCCGACCCTTTCTCTCAGCACCCACCACCCCACCTACCCCCAGAAACATAATAGTGACACCAAGGAAACATAACAATGACACCAAGGAGTTCTCATGCACCTCCACTAATGTGGTATATTGTATTCTTTGCAGGAAGTGTGCAGCTATTTACATCGGAGAGACTGGTAGACGCCTTGCTGACTGTTTCAGGGAACATTACAGGGCAGTCAGGAATGGTGACACTGATAAACCCATTGTATCCCACTTTATCTCCAAGGACCACAGTGTCAATTACCTTTCTGTTTGTGTTCTTCAGTAGGGCTTCTGGGATTCTGACCATAGAAAAAACATGGAAACCAAGCTGATCATCCACCTTGGCTCCCAGCAGCCCTCCGGTTTAAATGATAGACTTATTTTCTATTAACATCTTCCAGCCACCCCTTGTTTTCCCTAAAGTCTGTTTGCATCTGTACACATTTAATTTCATTTTCATTTTCACCATATGTCTCCATCTCTGTCTCCTTCCCCCACATTTGTTACCTTTCAGCCTTTTTACTAGGCCCTGTTAATTAGTCCCCACCTGGGGACTTCTCTAGCTCATTCACTCCTATTATGCCTTGTCTTTCCCATCATCACCCTTTTGTTCCACAGATTCTCTCTTTATCTTGCCATTTATCACTTCTCCCTGAGCCTTCCCCTTTTTTCTTTCCCCACATATATATCCCTTATTTTACCTCCCCTATGCAATTTTTGTTTTTTTTTTCTCCTTTAGCTATTTCCTGAAGAAGACCTAAGGTCTAAACGTAGATTTTTAACTCTATTTTCTATTTTCAGCATGCATTTTTTTGTGTAAAAATCTTTTATTAAGGTAGAACAGACATATATTCAGACACTATTACAATCCTGCTGCAAATTCCCTTCACAACATCAGGGAGTCTGCCATAAACTTGCATTACATATTTAGTCACATTGCAGAACAGTCTCCACGTCTTTTCTTTCTTCCCTTAGTTCCACCTCCTTTTTTTCATTCACAGTGCCTAATACTGTACACCCCCTCCCTTTTCCTCTCCCCACAGAGGTATTATCTAGGCACATGTCATCTATCTGTATGTGTGTGTAGACTTTTACGTTTGTGCCTTACTTTTCCAGATATGGATTTTGCATTTCCACACCCCATGTTAAAAAACACATACCCTGTAACCAGAGTCTTTTCTTACCTGTGAGCCCCTTCAGAGACATCATCGTCATCGCTTTGGCACTTCTCTGCTCACAGGTATTTATATCTCCATTCCCCTCAGATTCACCTTCGTGGCTGGAATAAAACAGACCCCTAGTCAGTCATGTTATTCCCTGCCTCAGTGCCATGGCCTCTCCTACTGGAAGTGAATTTATATAGGGGCCCCATTTTTATGTTGGCACGCTTGTGCAGCCAACATCGTGGGTCAGTGCAGCTTTGGAGGCAGGGTCGCTGTTGGGTGAATGCAGAGCACGCACCAGTAGATGCGTCCCGTATTCCCCAATCAGCCTGCATGCCAGCACCACACCATTCATACATAATGTGGCGAGCACATCTAAGAAAAGGTCCGCTGCAATCCGAGCAAAACTTGTCATATGCAGCGGTCCTTTTTCTTTACCGTCTTCATAACAATCCTGTGCGGATTGTGAGCAGGTGGCCTCTGTACTGTGCCGACTTCAGGGTGCCCAACCTCTGTTGGTTAACCCTCCCACTTCTTTGTGGTGCTAACGGGGAGCCCACTCCTGTCAGCATAACCCCCAATTGTTGAATGCCAAGGGGTGCCAATCCTCCTTGGCTCGCCCTACTTTCTTTGTGTGCTGTGGGGGTGCCCAATCCCAATCCTTCTTCCTCCTCCCCTGTGTTGTGTGCCAACGAGGTGCCCAATCCCCGTTGGCTACAGACACCCTCCCAACAGCAGTGGCATGCTGGAGCCCACCCCAGCATGCCAAATCCCCTGCAAAAAACTGTCCTGCCAAGGGTTTTTCATTTTTTTCCTGTAAATGAAAACGGTCCTCGTAGTCTCAATGCCCCTCCCTACCCGCACCCACCCACTGTGCACCCTGCCTCCCTCACCCCTCACCCCATACTTACTCATGGAGTCCAGCGTGATGATCTTCTGTAGACCAGGAACACATCTGCACTCTTCAAAGCCGACCGCAAACTGAAGAAATGCCGGTAAGCTGTATAATGGAATGAATAGGGTTTTCAACTTTAATGCATATCTCGGGCATTTTTGTAATTTTGGCCTAAATTTTCAACAGGGTTTTTGGACCCCTTCCATGAATTATTGCACTGTCATGAGAGTTTTCGTCCCAAAAGTGATTTCGCAGTAACTGCATGGAATCACCTTTTGGGACCGAGTAACAAAATGACAGTGCCACTGTTCATGAGAGGGGCTCTCAAAAAGCCTATATTGCAAGTTTGGTAGGAAAAATCCAAAAAATGACTGTTTTAAGAGCGTGCATAGCAACTGCGCAACGCACGCTCATAAGTTAGCGCATTCGCACTATTTTCATGCCAGATTCTCAACATTGGCATTTTACCACACCTTCTTGTGAATTGTATAGCTTTCATTTGTCACATCCTGCCCAAAATGTGTTTTCACACTTCCAGCACAGAATAGTGCGGTCACTGTGCGAAATCAGTGTTTGGGACACATTACAAAAATGACTGTTACACTGTTCATGAGCAGAGGTCCTAAAATGCCTGTGTTGAAAATTTGGTGACAATACTCCATAAAATGACTGTTTTACGAGCATGCGTAGCAACTGCGCAATGCACACTCGTAAGTTAGCGCATTTGCAATATTTTCAAGCCACATTCTCAGTATTGCCATTTTACCACACCTTCTTGTGAACCGTACAGCTGTCATTTTTCACATCCTTGCCAAAATGTGTTTTCACACTTCCAGCGCAGAATGGCACAGTCGCTGTACGAAATCACTGTTCAGGACACATTACGAAAATGACAGTGACACTGTTCATGAGCAGAAGTCCTAAAATGCCTGTGTTGAAAATTTAGTAACACTACTCCATAAAGTGACTGCGTTATGAGCGTGCGTTGCACAGTTTGCACGCACGCTCGTAAGTTCGCAAACTTATATTTTTCACTCCACATTTCAACAGTGCCATTTTTCTATACCTCCCAATGAACAGTACAGCTGTCATTTTTCACATCCTGACCAAAATCTGTTTTCGCAGTTCCAGCGCACAATAAGCGCCAGTCGCTGTGAAAAGCCTGTGTTCGAGACACATTATGAAAATTGCAGTGACTCTGTTCATTAGCAGATGTCCTAAAATGCCTATGTTGAAAATTTAGGGACGAAAGTCAATAAAATGAGTGTTTTACAAGCACGCATTGCGCAGTTTGCACGCACACTCGTGACTTTGTGAATTTGAAATACTTTCACTCCAGCTGTTCATCATTGCCATTTTTCCATACCTCCTTATGAACAGTACAGCTGGCTGAAATGTGTTTTCGCATGTCCGGTGCAGAATTGCACAGTCACTGTGCAAAATCACTTTTCGGGACACTTTCAGGAAATGACGGTGACACTATTCATCAGCAGAGGTCCTAAAATGCCTATGTTGAAAATTTGGTGGGGAAAGTCCAGACAATGACTGTGTTGTAAGCGGGCATTGCGCAGCTTCCACGCACCCTTGTAACTTTGTCAATCTGCAATATTTTCATGCCACATTTTCACCACTGGTATTTGTGCACACCTCATTATCAACAGTCCAGCTGCCATCTTCCACAGTCTGCCCAAAACGCGTTTCTGTAGCTCTGCCGCATAGTGGCGTACTCGCTGTGCAAAATCACCTTTTGGGACACATTAACAAACTCACAGCACTATGCCTCTCCACCTCCGCCACTGCCAATGCCAGTGTGACAACATTCGGCATTGACAAATGCTTGTTTAGATAAGAACAGTTCCTCCTTCCCATACCTCTGGTATGTTAATCTCTCAAGTGCCAAGTTATTTATAAATCAATGTTTTCCATTGCCCTATGGTTGGTATAGCATGTGATACTTATGTATTTTGGATACAGTGTCTTGCCATTGCTAAAAGGACCCATATCGTTATGGGGTATACATCCCAGTCTTCTCCTGCAGTGACATCCATCCCAAACAAAAGTGATATAGCCAAGTCCTTCACCTGTATATGGAGTTCTCCCATCACCGCCTGGTCTATCTCAGTCCAGAAGGGCCTTAGCTGTGAGCATTCCCAGAAATAATGCATGTATGTACCCCTAGCTACATTGCATCTCCCACAGATGGGTGAGACTGCATGGTGGAATTTGTTTACTACCACTGGAGGACAGTATAGCGTGTGTAGAAATTTAAATTGCAATTCTTTAAATTTATTACACATCAGCAGCCCCATATGGGATTGTAGGACCACCTCCCAGTTCTCCTCTGTGATCTGTATTCCTAGGTCCCTCTCCCATAACCCTTTGGCCTTGATAGATCCATCGGGTAGTAAATCCCTGTCCTGTCTAACTGCCCTTGCCACCAACCCTCTGGGGTTCACCCTTGCAGACCAAATCAACTTCTCTAAGTGTTTGAGTTGCTCTGACTGAGGTTCCTGTCCTTTCTGGGATGTATTGAATGCTCTAATCTAGAAGTATTGATATCTATTTATAGCAGAGATGCTATATTTCTCCTGCAATTCTTCCATAGTGCTAAAACCCCCCTTTTCCCCAGAGGTCTCTCAGACACTTTACCCCTTTTTGTTCCCAGACTTCAAATCCTCCCTCCCCCCTTCCAGTTCTGGTAAAAAAAATCTGGATTGTCCACAACTGGCACTAGGCCAGTAACCATCTTTCCTGCCCTTGTCTTTTTCCTAGCTTGTTCCCATGCCTCTAGGGTCCATCCTACCAGTGGGTTTGGGTCCTGTTGTCTACGGTGTATCCTCCTTTTTCCCAGGTCCAGGTAGGCAGTCAACCGCATCTGCACATCTGCCTCTTTCAGGTCTACCCACCTCTCCTCCTCCAACATCCCTGCCATGGCCCCCCAGCTCCTCTTTTAATTCTTTATAGTATTCCATAACAAAACCATCTGGACTCCCCCACCTTACCCATCTTCATTAGTGCCACGTCCCTTCTAATCTCTTCCCCTGTGATTTTCCCACCTAATTGTTCCCTCTGTTCATCAGAAATTCCAAGGGTGTCTCACCTTTTCCAAGAACTGTGTCATTTGTGGTTCTGATCCCCTGCATTCTGATCTATATAGGTTTTCATAGAAGGCCACAAATGCTCCCCTTATTCCTTCGCTTTGGGTATGTAAGTGACCCCTCCAATCCTTTATCCCAGTGACCACATCCATACCCCACTACCCTCTTGCTTGATGTGCCAGAATAGCTCCTGGTTTGTTGCCCCATTCATATAACCTTTGTCTGGCCCAAGGGTTTGCAGCCCTCCACGCATCCACTAAGTCTAGGTCCACTACCCCCTGTTTCCATTGGTTAACTGCCCGTTCATGATGACCCAGTCCCCCGGAGTGGTCCAGGCTAGGCTCCATTACACAATTAAAATCTCCCCCATGCACAGATTGGGAAATTGCTCCTGTATCATGACATCCAGCAGTTTCTTGTAAAATTCTGCGTCAAATACCAAGGGGGCATATATGCTGGCATATGTTATCTGCTCCTGGCCCACTTTGCCTTGGACAAAAAATGTACCTGCCCTCCTCAGGATCAGCAACCACTCTTAAAACCTCAATTGGATAATTCTTATGAAATAGTACTGCCACCGCCCTTTTGTGAGATGTGTAAGCAGCAGCGTAGCATGCCCCCACCCATCCGCCCACCAATTTCTTATGTTCGTTCGGGCTCGAGTGGGTCTCTTGCAACAGTGCCACCTGGGATGCTTATTTTTCAGTGCCTGAAGCACCTTTTTCCTGTTTTTGGTGTTATTAAAACCTCTAATGTTCCATAATATAATCACCTTGTCAGTATCCATCTACAGTTGCAGCACATCCCTCCATGGTTTCCTCAAAATGAGGGCTCCAACCTCTTCTACACACATCATACATATTTGACCCCTGTGTTTGCCCATTCCTAGATATCCTTTGTCATGCACCCCCCTTCTCTCCCCACAATCCAACCACTCCCACAACAGGCAGGATATTACATTTTGTAATAACCTTTGAACCAATTAACTATAACTTTGAACAACATATCTTGTATGTATTTGTGATCTGTATTTTTCTATCCCCCAATTCTCTTGCAACAGTGTCCTCCTATGTCCCTTTTCCATTTCAGGGACCTGAGGAGAAAATTATATCTACCCAACTCCCTTCCCCCCCAGTAGTTTTCCGTGACAAGCAGTTTCAAGCACAGGTTCAGTCTCTACTTCCGCCCCCCACTCCACAATTTACAATTCGAATCTTCTCACTGGTTTCATCTCACAGCAACCTCTTTATTTGTCTCCCTAACCATTCCACACCTTCCCTCCAAGACCAAGGTAGCCTCCCTCCCCTGCCACCTCTTAAGGTCTCCTACCCCGATAGCATAAGGCCCCTACTTACCCTTACCCTTGCAACCAGAGGATACCAGACTCCAGACTCTTCCTCACTTCTCCTGAGCATCCGTCATGGCCACCGGTTCCATGTTCTTCAATCCAGTAAGCATTACCTGTGAGGAAAAAGGAGTTAAGAGCCCATTACAGCCACAATCCATCCATTTCCAGAAGAAGCTGGGCCTTTACAGCTCTGATACCTCGGGTCTCTCCCCTTCCCTCCTTATGTCTAGACCTCTTTCATGCTTTATCCTATCTTATTTTACCCTCCACAACAGACATACTGACCCAGGTAGCCCCCAGGACCTCCCTCCCTATGCCCACATTACATGAAAATTGCATGTTCATTCAGCCCCCTACCCCCCAATGAGCTGTAGTGGACATCATATCATAAACCCAAAGAAACATTTATTTAAAAAAGCAAAGTCCATATGTCCTCATATTTTGCTGCTTTAGGAACATCCAAGCAGGTCTCCGGCCTTCCACCTCATGGCTCCTCTAGTTGCACTGCATACAGATCCAGTGTACTCCCAAGGCTTCAGACATGCATGCAGGCCCCTAACCTCCCTCCCTCCTCCCTCCCCAGCTCACAGTTAAACCTCATCTGCCATCCCTAACATCCAAAAGACCCTTCTCATCAGCAAATGTGTAGATGGAACCCCTAAATTCTTCTATTTGATCCTGTTAACAGATTCCTACTCAGATCAGCTGCTCCCCCATTCCCTCTGGATCCTCACATGTACCAGCTAGCATGCCATGTCAGAATTTATACCCCCTTTCCCCAAGACATAGTTCTACCCAGGAGCCACTAGATCACTTATCTGGAGCCGCTGCAGGTCCGGGAGCCAGTCCCCATTGTCGATTGTTCTCCAAGCCATTCAGGAACTCCTGTATGCGATCCACCTCATGGAATGTGTAGGCCACATGCTCATGCCAAATCTTCACCAGAGCTGGGAAGAGGAATTGAAAATCCATGCCGTTCGCTCTCAGGGCATCAAGAACTGGGTTAAACAGTCGTCTCCTCCTCTGCAAGAGCTGTGAAAAGTCCTAGTGGAGAAATAATCTTGCCCACTGATGCACCATGTCCTTCTTCTTCTTAAAGGCATACCAGATGTCCTGGCAGTCTCTAAAGTTGTGCAAATGAAAAATAAACTGGCATGGGGGCTCTTCTGCAGCTGGTCTCAGCGCCAAAGTTCGATGTGCGCGTTCAATTTTGTACTGCCCACTTTTCAGCTCCAGCCCCAACAGACTTGGCAGGATTTTGCCACAGAAATTCTCCTGAGTATTTCTTTGTCCTCAGGAAGCCCGCAGCTCCGGAGATTATTTCTCCTCTGGTAATTTTTCTGGTAGTCAAGTTGCTCCTTTAGTTCCCCCAACTCTCTCTCCAAAGGTCCTGCACAGTGTCCGGGAGACGCTCTCTGCGGTCCTCCAGATTTGAAATCTGCAACTCAGCCTCCGCAATCTTGGTAGCTTGGCCAGAGACCTGCTCGGACAATTCGAGATTTTTGTGGTGATTGTGTCCAGTTTGGGGGAGATAGCCACCAGCACCTGAGCCATCAATGTTCTGCCCACCATTTACATCTCCAGCGCCGAAAGCGTGATTATGCTTGGGCCCTCAGACATGCTTGGAGTTTCAGCTTTCCACATTGTTTTTGAGGCATTCCTTGATGCTTTTCGGACCACACTTGGGACCAGATAATCATCCATGATGCCTTTTTAAAGAGGCCAGTAGTGATTTTTCCAAGCTTTATATGCCGGTTTTAATCATTATAAAGACCCAAGGAGGCGGAGCTGAAGCGCGACATTACCATTCCCTTAGCTGCTCATTAGCACGCCCGCATCGCAGCATGCATTTAATATAACCATTTCATTTTGCTTACTGTGACACTGGGGGTGCCCAATCCCCTTGTGTCGCAATTGGGAATTGTTGGTCATTTTTTTTGGTTTTGTAAAAAGAAAACCACCCATCAATGTCTTTTGTGGCCATTCCTGACCCCCTACCTGACCCTTCCCCTCAGCACCCACCACTCCGCATCCCCTCAAGCCCTTACTTACCCATGGGGGGTCCAATGCTGTAATCCTCTGTGGAACGCAGACAAGTCTTCACTCTTCAGAGTCAGACTGCAAACTGACGAAGCTCCTACTGCTGCTGTCCCATGGTTCCAGAACTATCTTTCCTGTAGATCCCAAAGGGTCAAACTAGGCCAATCAGTATTGAGCTTTAAAGAAGTCTCAATTGGAGTACCTCAAGGGTCTATCTTTGGACCCCTGCTGTTCAGCCTGTTCTTGAACAATCTCCCAGATGCCTGCAAGAAGCAAAATTACAGTACACGCTGATGACGCTATCATTCTCAGCTGTCACAGTCACATACAGCATCTTCAGGCCGAGCTACGGAGCTCCTTCCAACAGCTGGAGCATTGGTTTAGTCCGCAAAGGTTACTTCTGAACTATAAAAAACAAAACGGTGCTCCTCTCGAGCCCTCAGCTAAAAAAGAGGTACCCTGTCGTGACAGTCACAAATAACACGTCAGTCCCTCTAGAACAGGTGCACTCCTTCAAGTACCTAGGAGTTCTAGTTGAAGACACCTTACATTTGTGCAACACACTGACATGGTGATGAAGGCAATGAACACAAAACTAGGAGTCCTGTTTAGGCACAGGAAAAGCCTATCCTCAAACGCCCTCCAGCTCATGGCCTCCAGTACCATTTTACCCATAGTTAACTATGGATTAGTGGTGTGTGGAGCTGCCACTGATACAGCACTCAGAAGGATAATTACTGCCCTTAACAAGGCATGCAGACTACTTCTAAATGCATACAGTCTAATGTACATTTGCACACTGTATGACCAGGCCAACCTTTCTATCTCTCAGAAATAGAATCAGATACCAAACCTGCCTTCTGGGTAGAAAAAGAGGAAGAAGAAGAAGAAGAATCAGTATTTATATAGCACTTTTCATACATCCAAAGCGCTTTACAAGTAATGCTAAACTGGTAGTGAAGTGACTGAATGTGTGGTGGTGGCCATATCGCACATCATCACCCACACACAGCCTGGATAATTGCATGAACCGGTTTTTATGGGAAGGGAAATGTTGGCCAGGACACCGGGAATGTTCCCTACTCTTTTGCGAAGAGTGCCCTGGGTTCTTTTACTTCCACCTGGACACCCGCCAGGACAACACCAGGATGGGCAGAAGGGACCTCGGTTTAACGTCTCATCCGAAGGATGGCACACCCCAGCAGTACAGCACCCCCCAATACTGCACTCGGATGCCAGCGATTTTTAAGTGCAAGTCCAATCCCGGTGTGGGACGAGAACCCACGACCTTCTGGTCCAGAGGCGGATGTGCTACCAACTGAGCCATGCTGACACCTAGAAGGGCAATGTTCGGCAAGGCCCCTCTCTGCATCTCCAATCTGGTAAGGTAGCTGGCTCCAGGTACAATACCAGAAGTTCGGCCATGATCCCGTTAAGTGTCCCATTTCACAGGACTGCTCTGGGACAGTGCTCTTTTGCACACCAAGCACCACTCTGGCTGAATGACGTCCCGGCAACTTCACTAAACACTGCTAATCTTCAGGCCTATAAAACCGAACTAAAGCAATTTCTACTCAGTCTGAACACCTGTGAATACCTGAACTGAGCTTGCTTCTCCCAATGATTGCACCTCGCCCTTCCATCGCTGAATGGCCAAACTGAGCCTGTTTTGCCCTACTTGGCCCCTCGCCCCTCGTCCCTGTATATCCTCATGAACTCTCCACCATGTCTGCTCTCTCTCTGTCTTTTGCCCCCCCCAATCTGTGTCTATCTTACCTGTGAATTGTGTACACCTGAACCCACCCATCTCAACCTACCTGTCCCTGCCCCGACCCCATTCCTTTTCAAGGCTGGCATATACAACTTGCTGCCCCCACAGCCCACCTCCTCACTACCCCCAACCTCTGCCCCACCCCTCTCTGCTCCAGCATTTTTCACCCTCGTACTACACCATTTGCATAAGCATCATCCTCCTCTTTCTTTCTCCACCATCTGACAAGGCCATTGAGGCTGCTTAAGCAGCTCCTGTTTTCAGTAATGTTATACTGTCGTCATTAAATTTGTATATAGGTTAGCATTGAAAGAGTACTGTTACCCTGACTTATAACATGCATGTTATAGTATTTATTGTAAATGCATGTCTGTATTTGTTTTGTCTGTATCCATGACATGGAACCTCCGTAAAAGAGTTCATACTCAAAGGCTGTTTCCAAATTTACAAATAAATAAATAAAATAAAATGAAGAAATAAGTATGTGGTTCAATGTATTTCAATAGGGTTTTGAACTTAGTGGCATAACCTGGCCATTTCTTCATATTTGTGGCCCACATTTCCTACTTGCCTTCTTTGGGACTCTGCCCTCATGAATAATAGCACTCACATTAGCCAAATCTGTCCCAAAAGGTAATTTTGTGATCCCTGTGCAAAATCACCTTTCAGGCAGGAGTTAAAACTTTTCTCTGCCCTTGTTCATGAGGTGGGATCATAAGAAGTCTATGATGAAAATTTGGAGTAACAACATTATGAGCCTATGTTGAATTTTGAGAATATAGCCTCATAACTGGTAATTTTCAATATTTTTACCCCAAATTTACAACATAGACATATTGTTACAGCACCTCATGAATGTGACAGCTGTCAGTTTTCAAATCCTGGCCAAACGTTTATTTTACATCCCAAGAGGTGATTTCGCTGTCCCTGCATGAAATCACCTTTCCGGCAGGAGTTCAATATTTTCTCTGCCCGTGTTCATGAGGTAGGGTCATAAGAAGGCTATGTTGAACATTTTGTGTAACAATATTTAAAAAACAACCAAGTTATGAGCCTACAGTACATTGAATTTTGCGAACGCAGCCTCATAACTTTGGTAATTTTCAATATTTTTGCCTTGTGGTAGAACTGTGTTCCACCAGTCCGCATGCCATGGAGGAGGAATGTCTTGTTTGTTTTCTTGTTCTTCTTCCTATGTAAATCTGTTGTGCAACAGCGCTCCTGAATACCTTTCCTATTCATTTTTTCAACTGACATAGGTTGGCCACCTATAACAGTCCTTACTTTGTCTTTCTGAAATCTTTTTCCATCTTTGATATTTCTTTTTCACCTTCTGTCCCTCACCTTGACCTCCCATAACCTTGCTTTAAGTGAAGAAAGCACAGAGATGGCTAACTTGCCAGATTTACTTGCTGGCTGATTAAATAAAGTACTGTACAGCATTTTGAAAGTGTTAGTAATAAAGTGCTCACGTGCAGCAATAAAGTATCCGGTGTTTATGTGCAAATGTAAAATTCGTACAAGTGTTATGCATAACAAACATTATTAAAGGGGTATTGTCATAATTAATTAGAAATAGGAGATGCTGAGAAAGGGACTCCTGGCTGGCAAGTGGAAATTCAAAGAATTAATACAGTTGATGCTTGTGTTGTCCCCCCCCCCCAGTTTCCCTTATATACCTGCAAATAAAGTACTGTATAAACGATTGGGTGGACCCCTTTTTTCTTTCTGTTCCCTTCCCTGCTGCTCTCCGTCCTATCTGTGAGCTCAAAAGAAAAGAGGAGCCACAAATAATATTAAAATATGAGGTATGAGGCTCTCTTGCCATTTGTTTTCAGAAGCCCCAAATCCAAGAAGGAAAGTTTGAGCCGATGGCTTGCAAAAGCAGCCACCAGTAACACACAAATGCCTCGTTTTGTTTATCAGTGTTTAGTATGAAGCTGAAAATAAGGCAGTTTGTGAAGAAACAGTACAAGTTTTTTAGTATATTAATAAATAAAAAGGTACAAGAGCTATATAATTAGCTGTGCTTTGAACAGGGATTAGGAGCAAAGGCATTTAAAACCTCCTTTACTGTGTTACAAAATGTCTTGCTGTAAACTACATCCATTTTTCTGCACCCTACCCATTCACCTGTGCAAGGCTTACCTGTAGTCAGGAGCTGATGGAATGATTTCCTATAGGGAAGGCAGTGTCATAGAAACATAGAAACATAGAAGTTGACGGCAGATAAGGACCGCAAGGCCCATCCAGTCTGCCCATTTCTTTTTCTACCTTATAAATGTGCCATCGGCCTTTGCTCTGTCAGTGACCTATCTATTCATAGTCATTTGTATTGCTCCCTTATGCCTATCCCATGCCTGTTTGAAGCCCTGCACTGTATTCATAGCCACCACTTCTTGTGGTAAGCCATTCCATGCATCTACCACCCTTTCTGTGAAAAAGAATTTCCTCACATTCCCCTTAATCGGCCTCCCTCTAATCTCATGCTGTGTCCTCTTGTCCTGCTATTTTTCTTATATTTAAACATGTTAGACTCTTTCACCTTGTTTATGCCCTTAAGGTGTTTAAATGTCTCGATCATATCACCCTCTCCCTCCTTTGCTCAAGGGTATACATATTGAGCTCTGTTAATCTGTCCTCATATGTCTTCTGATGCAGTCCCTGCACCATTTTGGTTGCCCTTCTCTGGACTGCCTCAATTTGGTTAATGTCCTTGTGAAGGTGTGGCCTCCAATACTGCACGCAGTACTCCAGATGGGGCCTAACCAATGTCTTGTACAGAGGGATTATTACCTCCCTCTTACGACTTGTGATACCCCTACTAATACATCCTAACACCCCCCTAGCCTTACCTACTGCTTTAGAGGTCTGCTTGGATGATTTTAGGTCATCAGTGATGATGATGCCCAAGTCTCTTTCTTCCTTTGTGACTGCTAGCAACTCCTCCCAGCCTATAAGTGGCTTCAGGGTTTCTCTTCCCTATGTGCATGATTTTGCACTTCTTTGCATTAAATCCCAGTTGCCACTCTTCTGACCATTCTGCTAGTTTATCCAGATCTCTTCTCATTCTGCCCACCCCATCTGGATCATCTACTCTGTTGCAGATCTTGGTGTCATCTGCAAACAGACAAGCCTTACCCTCTAGTCCATCTGAGGTCACTAATGAAGATGTTGAATAGGACTGGCCCCAGGACTGATCCCTGAGTACCCCACTTGTGACTTGCATCTCTTCTGACTGTATACCATTTACCACCACTCTCTGTTTTCTGCCAGTCAACCAGTTTGCCACCCAGTTGACCAACTTCTGACCCACCCGAGCCTACCTAGCTTATTTATCAATCTTCTATGTGGAACAGTGTCAAAGCTTTGCTGAAGTCAAGGTAGGCGACATCAACTGCTCCCCTTGGTCCACCACTCTGGTTACCCAGTCAAAGAAATCTATGAGATTAGTTTGACAGGACCTTCCTTTGTAAACCCATGCTGTCTTGGATCCTGTGCCCCTATGGATTCCAGGTGTTGCACTATCCTTTCCTTAAGAGTGCCTCCATAATCTTGCCCACTACTGAGGTAAGACTGACCGGTCTGTAGTTCCCGCCTCCTCCCTGCTACCACTCTTGTGGAGTGGGATCACATGAGCCCTTCTCCAGTCTTCTGGGACCTCTCCTGTGCTCAGAGACTCACTAAACAATTCTGCTAAAGGCTCTGCTAGTTCCTCCTTTAGCTCCTTAAGTACCCTGGGATGTATGCCATCAGGTCCCATTGCCTTATCCACCCTGAGCTTAGCAAGCTCTTGTAGGACCCTTTCTTTTGTGAAGGGAGTAGTGCTCACCTCCCTCCCCGCTGTGTCCATGATGTTGAGCTGTGGGCCCTGCCCTACCTTCTCTTCAGTAAATACTGAGCAAAAGTATCTATTTAGGATAGATGCCTTTACAGGGTCCTCCTCCTCACATGCTCCCTTTTCTCCATTAAGCTTAGCAATACCCCCTCTGGACTTTCTCCTTTCACTAATGTATCTATAGAAAGTCTTGTCACCTTCTTTTACTGTCCGTGCTAGTGTTTCCTCAGTTTGGGACTTTGCCTGCCTTACTGCCTTACTGCCTTACCTGTCCTCTAATGCCCTACTTTATACTACAAAGTGCTATCACTCTCAAGAGAATGGGTGGGGCTAAAGCTCATTAGAACCTAATTTGTTATTCCTGGCTGTTTTAGCAGTCCTAGATGTCTGTTGTTACCACGTTACCTGCCTGATGTTATAAAGTCAGGGATAGAAAGACAGATAAACAGCTTACGTGCCTAACCACCTGACTAATAATGTCATGAGTAGCAGAGTATATACACTGACCACCAGGGGTGAAATTCAAATAGGTGGGCCAGTCTGTTGCTGTCCTCAGAGAGAGAGAAGGTGTGTGTTACCACACTGTACTGAGTTTAAAGCTAAGTTAAGATCAGAGAGGAGTCTTTAGGAAGCATTATGGCTGAAAAAAACTATAACTGGGCTACATAGATGTGCTGAATTAACACTGTATTTTTTTTCTGTAAAGATTTATTTTATTTCAATTTTCTACAAAAATAAAATGCTAAATGCTTTTATGCATTTTTTATGCACCTAATGTTTTGTCTGCCTGTTTGTGTGAAATCCCACACCCTACGATATGCCTCAAATTTACAACATAGCCATATCTTTGCAGTACTTCATGAATATGACAGCTGTTATTTTTCAAATCCTGGCCAAAATGTTTTTTTTAGCATCTCAAAAGATAATTTCACGATTCCACGAAAGTCCATCTGTAGTTTAGTTTTCTCAGCGTCACCAGCGAGTTTAGTGTCATCAGCCTATTTACTTATCCAGCTAGTTACTGATCTCCCCATATTGGATATAAATATCTGGAACAGTAGCGGTCCAAGGACTGATCTCTGTGGTGCCCTACTCAACAGACACTTGTCTAGAGTGGTATCCATGGATGCACACTCTCTGGCTTCTACTGTCCAGTCACCCCTGTATCCAACTTACAATTCTATAGTCTACTTTTATATCTAATAGTTTCTGGATTATTGCTTTATGTGGAACAGTGCTGAAAGCCTTTGCTAAATCTAAATATATGCAATCCACTGGTAATCCTATATCTAGTGCAGCAGATACTTTCTGATAAAAACATATTAAATTTGTTATGCATGATCTACTCTGGGTAAACCCATGCTGTTCAGTATTGCCAAGCTCATATTTATTTCGGTGGTCAGCAATGATTCCAATATTTTATTAGGGACAGATATAAGACTAATAGACCTGTAGTTTTTACAGTTTGTTTTACATCCTTTCTTATGTACTGGTATCACTGTAACTGTTAACCAATTTGGTGGAGCTTCACTCCTTTCTAAAGCTGATAAGAAATAGTTTTTGTAGCAGTTTGGATGTGTAACGTGCTAACATTTTTAGAAGTCTAGGTGATATATTGTCAGGTCCAGATGGGTTTGTGTTTCGTAGTCCTTTTATTTCGTCAGTTATATCATTGATTGATATCACTAATTGTGTTTGACTATTTGGCAGAACGGTGCCTATATATGGATATTTTTTTGGAAAATACTGACCCAAAGTAAGAATTAAACATTTCAGCCATCCTCTGTGGATCTTCAATAATCTATTTTCAGACTATATTAAGCATAATCTGCTATTTGAGCTTCGTAATGAGTTTATATACGTCCATAATATATTTTCTTGTTATTTTTGTTTGTATTTTTTGCAAGCTTCACCTCCAATTTTTGTTTATTTTTTTAATATAGTGTTTACATTAAAAAAAAAAACTTTATACTTTTTCCAGTTTACTTCTGATTTGTTTTTACAACATAAATCATATAAGTAACATTTTCTCTTTAATAGCTTTTTCATATTTTTGTTAAACACTTGGCCCTCACGCCTCTGTTGTTGTATTTTCTCATCTTCTTTATGTGTTTATTGCATATTTCAAATATTAGTTTTTTTTTAATTTGTTCCCACATTTCGGTGGTGGATATGTTTTTGAACTCAGAATCCCAGTCTATTTTTGCAAATTCATCATTAATGGCTGATATTTCTGCAGATTCATAATTATAAAATTCTCTACATCCTATATTTATTGATGTGCATACTTGAAAGGAGAAGGAAACACTGCTGTGATCACTATTGCCAAGTGGCACATTAATGTGACAGTCAGTGATATTTATATCATTTGTGCTTAGTGCTACATCTAGTGTACTTTCTCCCTGTGTTGGGGACCTTACATGTTGTATTAAGCCAAGTTATTCAATGGTGCATTGTGACAGGGACATTACCTGTCACGCACATAATGTACCATTTCTTCTTCTTAGTATAAGATTGCAACCATCTATCTTTCTTCTACTGGAGCTATCCCTGTATTTCTATATAAGGAGACAGGCCACCTCCTTATAATCAAAGGAGCCCCCCCTTTTCTTATCTTCCCCTGTTAATATTTTCCTTTTTTCCAAAATGGTACATTTGTGCATAAAACCCTTGTGGAGTCCATTCAAAAGTTCCTCTCTGGAAAAAGAGAGAGATTTATATGCTTATTCATTGTCAGCTATTAATTATAATTGCTTACCAGAAATGAGCTAATCTGTGTTAGAAAAACAGGAGGCTGTTTTTACAACTCCTGATATAGTCAGGTTAGCTCTGTGGTAGAAAGAAATAGGACTCCAGCTTGTTTATAGCCCCTATGAGTAGCACTCTCCCTTGTTTTAGCTGCTCGAATGTCCGCTAAAGCTACATGACTGTGCGAGCGTGCGAACGATTGTGCAACTTAAATAAAGATGCTGAATTTCATTTTTAAAGGTTACAGCCTGTTCCTTTATGTCCTAAAGGACGTTTTTTACTCAAATTCGCATTCTGCCCTCCTTTAAAAGAAAACGGGTAGCCCCTTGAAGTCTGTTTCACTCAATTAGTGAAACGCTAAGCCGTCAGCTTGGAAAGATTCAGCCAACGGCTTAGTCCATCTGAGATAAGCAGCATTTTGACTCCTGTTCATTATTTTTCCAACCCCAAAACGAACACTGCAGTTTTGCTCTGGATAGGGCTAAAACGTAAGGATTCCAGTTTGTTAGAGCAGTCCTAGAAAACAAATGTATGGTATGTTCAAATAGGCAGACAGAATAAGTTCAGTCTTGCAATAGGCGTTGTCTCTGTGCTGAAAAGAGCTGTATGAAAGGCTCCAAAACTACTGCTTCATGAAGGTTTTTTTTTATGTTACCCAAATCTTATGCCCTATCAAAATAAAAAGGGAATAATCTAAATAATTGTTGTAGACCGTACCTTAAGCTTGGCAGACGTTGGTAAACTTAGAATTTGTCCTGAGTCCTGGTTGTGAAAAGATCTCCAACATTCTGTTCCTGGACTATAGGGAACTGGCGGCCCCTTGTGGTCTCTTTTTATACTGTACAAAGTTGGGGAATGGTCCTTAATAGAAACATAGAACATAGAAACATAGAATTTGACGGCAGATAAGGACCGCTTGGCCCACCCAGTCTGCCCATTTCCCTACCTAATGGATAAGCTGCAGATCCTAGTTAACCAGCTGCCTACTTCTTCCTATCCCCACCCCCTAGAATTGCCTTATGACTGTCCCATGCATGCATGCTTGAATTCCACCACTGTTTTTGACTCCACAGCCTCCTCCGGAAGGCCGTTCCATGCATCCACAACCCTCTCTGTGAAAAAATACTTCCTTAAATTACCTCTGAGCCACCCCCCATCTTCAAATTGTGCCCCCTTGTTCTTGCACACCTCTTTTTTTGAAAGATGCTACCCTCTTGGACTTTGTTGATTCCCTTGAGGTACTTGAAAGTTTCTATCATGTCCCCCTTTTGATATCAAACTATGGATTTTGAAGGTCTTTTCACAAATAATGATGTTAGAGAAGTTGTTGTCACTGTAGTATAACTCTAATATGTTTATAATTGTGTTTCTTCCTGTTTTTAGAAGCTATATATTTGTAAATGTTTGTAAAATGTGGAACTAAATCACATGATCATGTGGGAGGGTATAAATGACCTCTCCTAAGGTACCTTAGACAGATTAGGTCAGGAACTTCTGATCAGTGGTGGAGGAAGGTTCCACTGTTTTGAGTATAAACCATTTATGCATTTTGCTTTTGTTTTACCTTTTGGAAAAACTGTGATTTTGCTTTTATTAACAAGCTGGTTCAAGATGAAGTGAATACTGAAGAAGGTGCCAGACATAAGACTGAGTTATATATATTTTGTTATATAATAAAATTCCCACTTAACCAGGTGGGCTGCACCTTGCTGGAGTTTTTGTCCATCTTTAATAATCCCACACCATTACATTTGGTGTTAGAAGTGGGATATTTTTGCCATATTACTGTCCAGGGTAAGGAAGAGAGATGAAGTGGTGGGTATTTGTCTGGATACCCAAGATGGACATGGCAGCTGGTGGACAACCACAACTAGGCACCTTTACGAGACAGATGGCAGCCCAGACTGGGGCCCAATTACTGACTGGATTACCTGATGTGCATCCCAAAGTTAAAAGACAATTGTCTGAGAAGTCTGAGGAGGAGCATAGTGAACTTGGAGATGTATTTCCAGCCGAAGAACTATTGGAACTAGAAGATGTCAAGAAGGATGTTGATGCCTCGTATTTAGAACAGGCACCAATGGAGGATGTTGGTGAATTATTTAAGTGGCTATGTGTCCAACAGGTCCAACTGGACAAAGAAAGAAAACTTGATAGAAGGTGTCAGGATGCCAAATGGGCAGACACTATGCGAGTATTGCAGGCCATCAGGATGGAGCATGCAGAATGACCCCAAGGCCCACGAGACATTAAACTAGCTCATTTGCAAGACACAGACGCTATTGAGGCCTACCTAACAACATTCGAGAGGGTAGCTCAATCATGTGGATGGCCAAAAGAGCAGTGGGTTGTGCGACTTGCCCCGCAATTAACTGGAAAAGCACAGGTCGTGTATAGCCGCTTAGCTATTCAAGTGGCTGATGATTATGACCATGTGAAGAAGGAGATACTCAGGAGATATTACATTAACACTGAGACATACCATCAGCGTTTTCGTTCCTTGAGGATGCAGTCAACAGATACCCCCAGTGAGGTATATGCATGCCTAAAAGACCTTAGTGACAAATGGCTCCAGCCAGGGAGCAAGACCATTTCGTTGGTGCTACCATTAATAGTGACTTTCATTGGGGCAGTTGAGTAATAATGGGTGTCTCCATGGATGCAAGTGACCATAGTCCAGCCTTCCATTTTCTCCATCAATTCCACTAGGTCAGATCTCAACAGGGTTTGTCGACTTCCAGAATCCAACAGTCCTATGATCTTATGGGGTCTATTTAAACTGTTGTGATGTATGGGGCCCAATTGGCCACAACCAAATGTCCAAAATCCTTTTTAACTGCTGGGCAATTTCTAATTACATGTCCCTTCTTTTTGCAGCTGTGACACACTACCAGCAGATAATGGAGACCATTACCATTGAACAATTTATTAGAATTCTTCCCCAGGACGTACAACTTTGGGGTCAGGGAACACAAGCCTGAAGGAGCCGAAAAAACATTTGAATTGGCTGAGGACTTCCTGGCAGCAAGACCATTAAGGGGAAGATATACTGGGAGATCTACACACAGATCTGTTACAAATCTGGTAAGAAATAGTCTTCCTTCTGATTCTTATAGAAATAAGCCAGATATAAGAAAAGACAAGAGGGAGAGAATACCCCTGTCAGAGGTAGTGTGTCACGGCTGCAAAAAGAAGGGACATGTAATTAGAAATTGCCCAGCAGTTAAAAAGGATTTTGGACATTTGGTTGTGGCCAACTGGGCCCCATACATCACAACAGTTTAAATAGACCCCATAAGATCATAGGACTGTTGGATTCTGGAAGTCGACAAACCCTGTTGAGAGCTGACCTAGTGGAATTGATGGAGAAAATGGAAGGCTGGACTATGGTCACTTGCATCCATGGAGACACCCATTATTACTCAACTGCCCCAATGAAAGTCACTATTAATGGTAGCACCAACGAAATGGCAGTTGGAGTGGTACCTCGTTTGCCTGTCCCAATCATCATTGGTCAAGACCATCCTGAGTTTTCCAAATTGATGGAAAAAAAATGAACTAGCACCTGTGGTAGCAGTAACCACGCGATCACAAACAAAACAGGTTAATGAACAGATGGACACTGTATTCCCCTTTTCTGATGAATTATTTGAAGCCCCGGGGAAGTCACGAAAAGGAAAGGCAGAAAAAAGAAAGAATAAAAAGGACTGGCAAGATCAAAGGTTTAATGGACTTAAGAGTGATGGGCCAGAGATTATATCCCAAGCACAAAAACAGGATGAATAACTTAACCAATTTTTCTTACAGGTTGGAAAAGATAATGATGATGGGACCCCCAGATATTTACTGTTGAATAATATTTTATACAGAGAATGAACAAATCCCAAAGATGGGAATAAGGTATTACAATTGGTTGTACCACAAAAATTCCAGAGAGGGATAATGCAACTAGCCCATGACATTCCTCTAGCAGGGCATTCTGGGAGGGATACCACATTAAAAAGGATTCTAGATCATTTCTACTGGCCTAGAATACATGAAATGGTAGCAGAGTACATACAGAGTTGCCCTGAATGTCAGAAGGTTGCAAGAATAGGCAAAAAGGATATGGTACCCCTCCAAAACATCCCTTTAGTTAGCCAGCCCTTTGAAAGGATTGCCATGGATGTGGCAGGACCCCTGGAGACCAGCTGTAAAGGTAACCGGTTTATATTGGTCATTTGTGACTATGCTACCTGTTACCCAGAGGTGATACCTATGAGAACAGTTATAGCTCAGAGAGTAGCCGAAGAGCTGGCAAAGGTATTTAGTAGAGTGGGCATCCCAAAAGAGATATTAACAGATAGGGGAATGAACTTCACTTTGGAAATGTTGTCGGAGTTATATAGGTTACTGGGCATCCAAGCAATACAAACCTCCCCCTACCACCCTCAAACTGATGGTTTGACAGAGAGGTTTATTCAGACCTTGAAGAAAATGTTACAGAAATATGTTAATGAAGAAGGTAGGAATTGGGATCTATTCCTACCTTATCTTCTATTTTTATATAGAAAAGTGCAACAGGCCTCTACAGGTTACTCCCCTTTTACCCTTCTTTATCGTCATAATCTCAGGGGACCAGTAGACGTTATTAAAGAATTTGAGGAAGAAAACACAAAGATAGGAAAAAGGGGGGTCCTAGAATATATGATGGCTCTAAGACAACGCCTAAAAAGATATGTTACGCTACCTCATCAAACATTGAGTGACAAACAGGCCTAACAGATGAGATATTACGATACTGGAGTTGGACATAAATAATTTGTCACAGAGGACCAAGTGTTACTTCTCCTACCTGCCAGTGAAAATAAATTATTAATGAAGTGGCAGGGGCCCTTCAGTGTGATTAGACAGGTAGGGCCAGTAACCTATGAAATACATATGCCACACAGACAAAATAATAAGCAGATATATCATCACAACTTACTAAAACTGTGGCATGAGAGACCCAAAGAAGTTAATCTGAGTGGTTATTTACAAACCAAACCCCAACAATCTGAGCTAGATGTAGCATATGAGAGACTGGAATATAGGGGTCAAAATCAGGAGGTACAAATGAATCCTACACTGACTACAACACAACACATACAGTTACAACAGTTGTTACACTGGTAAATGTGTCAGCATATTTGTTTATCTGGTCGAGCGGTAGGCATACAGCATGAGATTAGATTAGCCCAGAGTATTCCCATTCATCAGAAACCCTATCGGTCACCGGTACAAGCAAGAAAGGAAGTAATACAGGAGGTAAGGGCCATGGAACAATTGGGAATAATACAACCCTCCCATAGTGCCTGGTCCTCACCTGTGGTAATAGTCAATAAAAAGGAGGGAGGAATTCGCATTTGTTTAGACTTCCACAAGGTGAATGCCATTTCCCTTTTTGATAGATATCCCATCCCCCAGATAGACGACATTATTGATCGTCTAGGAAGTGCCAGATATATATTTACCCTTGACCTCACAAAAGGCTACTGACAGATACCCCTTACCCCCCAGTCCAGAGAGATTACTTCTTTCAGTACCCCTGTGAGCTTATTTGAATTTGCAACGATGTATTTTGGCTTACACGGAATGCCGGCCACATTCCAGCGCTTCATGAATCAAACACTTCAGCCCTATACTACATTCTCTGCAGCCTATTTGGATGATGTAGTGGTATTTAGTCCAGATTGGGAAACACACATAGGCCATCTAGAAGAGGTTATTGGAGCACTAAAAAGGGCAGGGGTTACCATTAATCTCTATAAATGTAGTCTGGGACAGATGGAAACAAAGTGCCTGGGGTGCATAATTGGAAATGGGGTCATCTGGCCTGAAGTTAGTAAGGTGGATGCAGTATCACACTGTGAAACTCCCCGGACTAAGAAACAAGTCCGTGACTTCCTAGGACTAGTCGGATATTACCATCACTTTATACCTAGATTTTCAACTATAGCTGGACCCCTAACAGAATTAACCAAAAAGAAAAACACAAATAAACTGGAGTGGACAAAAGAATGTGATGAAGCATTCAGACAAATCAAAGCCACTCTATGTGCTTATCCAGTGTTAAGAAGCCCAGACTTTGAAAAGCCCTTTTCAGTGCAGACTGATGCAGCGGGGTAGGTTTAGGGGCTGTTCTCACACAGGCTATAGATGGGGAGGAACATCCTATCATTTATATGAGTGGGAAGTTACATGTAAGAGAGAGTAAATGCGCAACAGTAGAGAAAGAGTGTCTTGCCCTCAAGTGGGCCATAGAAGCCCATAAATATTATCTTTGGGGATCAGTATTCACTGTTGTTACAGACCACAACCCCCTTTGCTGGTTACATCAAGTGAGGGAGAAAAATTCCCGCATAATGAGGTGGTATTTAGCATTACAACCATACCGATTTAAAGTTGTGTATAGGAAAAGAAGTAACACAAGAATGCAATTATTTGTCCCGATATGGGGCAGAGGTTGAAACTACACCCAGCACAGAGGAATGAATAAATGTGTAAGAGAGTAGATGGATCTCAGAGTGCTGGTAATATGTTAAGTATCTTAATTTTTTTTTCTTATTTATTATTAACACATCTGTGCTCTAAGTAAAAAGGGACCTGAGATGGAGCTTTTGGAAGTGGGTGGGCCAGAGCTCCTCCAACCCTCGAAAAATAGAGGGTTGGGCCATATCACTCTTACTGTAAAGTCCTTATGTTTCATAGGTTTCATAGTTTATCAGAGCAGAAAAAGACCGAGATCCATATAGCTCGCTAGGAAAATTTAAGTATAACCATATATTTAGTTTTTACGTAGATAAATATCTAATCTTGACTTGAAAATGTCCATTTTATCACTAGTTACCACATTTATGGGTAACTGGTTCCAAACACTAGTGACTCTTATTGTAAACCAGGAGCTCCTTTTCTTTGTTTTACAACATTCTCCCATAAGTTGGAAGGGGTGAGACCGAGTTTCATATGGATTATTTCTTATAGTCAGTCCCAATTTAGCCCATAAACTGTCATCATGAAGAGCTTTAAAAACCATACAGAGGTCTCCTCTCATTCTTCGATATTCTAAGGAATAAAGTCCTAACTTGTTTAAATGATCATCATAATTTAGATCTTTAACTTCTTTCATTTTCTTTGTTGCTTTTCTCTGAATTTCTTCCAGAGCACGTTTTGAGCCCTGGTCTTGTGGTGACCAAATCTGAGCACAATACTCCAAGTGAGGCCTCACTAAAGAAGTATATAAGGGGAGAAACACTCTACTACTGTTACTTTAAATGTGCTTGTTTATACAGTGAAGTATTCCTCCAGCTTTTTTAATGACTTGTTGACAATGTAGTTTAGGACTCAAATTATTTTGTACCCTTATACCCAAGTCCCTTTCATCTTCCACCACATTTAATAATTTGCCTCCCAACTTATATTTGGCTAATAGGTTATTTTTCCCAAAGTGCATAACAGTACACTTATCTATATTAAAATGTACCTTGTTTTTGTCTGCCCAATTTTCAAGTTCACCAAGTGCATGCTGTAGAGTATTTGCATCTTCAACATTATTTACAGTATGGCCTATGCAAGTGTCATCCGCAAATTTGGTTAGCCATACACCGACTGACGTGCTTAATGAAGCAATATATATATTAAAGAGACATGGGCTGAGCACAGAGCCTTGTGGAACACCACTGGTCACTTGTTCCTTACCTGAATAAGAACCTTTTATACAGACTTTTTGTGTTCTATTGGTCAACCATGATTCCACCCATTTGGTAATATCACCATTTAAACCCGTTTCAATCAAAGTGTCTAACAATTCGCCATGAGGGACCTGATCAAAGGCTTTTGAGAAGTCCAGCAAAATGACATCGACTGCCTCATTTCTATCTAGAGCCATACTAACTTTGCCATAAAATTCCAGCAAATTTGTCTGGCATGATCTGCCCTTAACAGAACCATGCTGGGAATAATCGATATTAACTATTTCCCCTAGATATTCCTTGATGATTCCCTCTAGGATTTTGCTCAAAATAGACGTTAAGCTAATAGGCCGGTAGTTAGATACTTCATGTTTTGAACCCTTTTTATAAATAGGCACAACATTAGCTTGCCTCCATACATCAATTACTTGTCCTTCATCGATAGATCTAATAAATAATGCTGTAATTGGACCAGATAAGGGAATGGTTAGTTCTTTGAGAATGCCAGGGTGAAGACCATCCAGGCCTGATGATTTAATAGAGTCCAACCCTAATAGATGCTTTTGAATGTCTAATGCTGTAATAAGGTGCGACCCAGGTGTTTTATGTGGGTTATGATTTTTTTTAGGCAGGGGATTTTTATTAAAAACAGAGGTAAAGTATTGATTACATAGCATTGCCATATCGGAATTCTCTAAAATCATTTTACCAGTTGAATCCTTTAATGGGCCTAGGGTAGAAGTGGCACCCCTTTTACTATTTACAAATTTGTAAAAGGACTTATAGTTATCCTTAACCCTTGTTGCCAAGTTTACCTCATAATCCCTTTTGGCTTTTTTAACAGAACTTTTTGTTTTTTTCAGTAAATTTTTATAATATTCCCAATTTGACGGTGTACCACTAAGTTTTGCGTTTTTAAATGCCTTATTTTTTTGTCTTATCAGTTTTTTAACTTTGGCATTTATCCAGGGAGTTTTACATTTAACTTGATCTTCTTTTTTTCATTTGAGGGATATACTTTAATATTCCTGTAGATAATTTAGTATTGAATATAGACCATACAGTGGCGTGAAAAAGTATTTGCCCCCTTCCTGATTTTCTCTATTATTGCATATTTGTCACACTGGATGTTTTCAGGTCTTTAGACAAAATGTAATATTAGAAAAAGGGAACCTGAGTGAACAAATAACACTTGTTTTTTTTTTTATTTCACTTATTTAATGAAAAAAAGTTATCCAACACCAATTGGCACTGTGTGAAAAAGTAATTGCCCCCTTACACTTAATAACTGGTTACGCCACATTTAGCTGCAATGACTGCAACCAAACACTTCCTATAATTCAATATCAGTCTTTCACATTGTTGTGGAGTAATTTTAACCCACTCTTCCTCGCAGAACTGCTTTAATTCAGTAACATTTGTAGGTTTTCGAGCATGAACTGCTCATTTCAGGTCCTGCCACAGCATCTCTATTGGGTTTAAGTCTGGACTTTGACTAGGCACTCCAAAACTTTAATTTTATCTTTTTAGCCATTCTGATGTGGATTTGCTCTTGTGTTTTGGATCATTGTCTTGCTGCATGACCCAACTACGCTTCAGCTTCAGCTGACAGAAGGATGACTGGACATTCTCCTTAAGAATTTTCTGGTACAGAGCAGAATTCATGGTTCCTTTAATTATGGCAAGTCATCCAAGTCCTTAGGCAGCAAAGATCCCCACACCATCACACTACCACCACCATGTTTGACTGTTGGTATGGTGTTCTTACTGTGGAATGCTGTGTTTGCTTTACGTGAGACATTATGGGATCCATGTTGTCCAAAAAGTTCCACTTTGGACTCATGTGTCCATAGAACATTTTCCCAAAAGGCTTGTGGATCATCCAGGTGCTTCTTGGCAAATGAGAGATGAGCATTTATGTTCTTCTTGGTTAGCAGTGGTTTCCGCCTTGCTACTCTCACATGAAGCCCATTTTTGCCTAGTCTCTTTTCTGATTGTGAAGTCATGAACACTGACCTTAGCTGAGGCAAGAGAAGCCTGCAGTTCTTTGGATGTTGTTTTAGGATCCTTTGAGACTTCTTGGATGATTTTACACTGCGCCCTTGGAGTAATTTTGGCAGGCCGCCCACTCCTGGGAAGGTTCACTACTGTTCCAAGTGTTCTCCATTTGGAGATTATGGCTCTCACTGTGGTTCAATGGAGTTCCAGAGCCTTAGAAATAGCTTTGTAACCCTTTCCAGACTGATAGAGGGCAACAAAATGTTTTTCTGATCTTTTCAGGCACTTCCTTTGATCATGGCATAATGTGCTTGTTGAATCTTTGTGCTGGCAATGTGATTCTGATGGTAAGGGCCAAAATAAGTGAGGTTTATATTGAGCAGGGCTGGCTGTAATCAAGCCTGGCTGTGTTCAATCAGCTGACTCTAATTATCCCTTTAATTGGGTTGATTTAACTAGGGGGCAATTACTTTTTCACACAGTGCCAGTTGGTGTTGGTTAACTTTTTTCACTAAATAAATGAAATAAGTAAAAAAAAAAGTGTTATTTGTCCACTCAGGTTCCCTTTATCTAATATTATATTTTGTCTAAAGACCTGAAAACATCCAGTGTGACAAATATGCAATAATAGAGAAAATCAGGAAGGGGGCAAATACTTTTTCACGCCACTGTATTTCATTCAGTGACTTGTTCATAAATTCCTCTTCCCAGTCCCACGATGTCAACTCTTTATTAAATTCCTGGAAATCAGCTTTTTTTAAATTATAGATAACTGCACATCCTGTGTCAGAACCATAGCTACCTCTATATGTAAAGTTAACCATAGAATGGTCACTAGTTCCAAGGGGTTGGGAAACATTACAGTTAGTTATACTGTCACCCAGATTATGCAAAACTAGGTCAAGTATATTATTTCCCCTAGTATTCTGTTTCACTATTTGCTCCATATTATTTAGCAAAAAGGATTCAAGGTAAGTATTTTCAATTTGGGTAATAGTGCTAAGAGTGTTCCAGTTTATCCCTGGGAGATTAAAGTCACCCATGAGTAAAGCATTTTTTGCGGAGGAAATGCTATTTATATAATTCAATAGCAAGGAGTCTTCTTTGGCCTGTAAATTACTTCTAGATTTATAAAATTTGATGTTTTTAAGTATATTTTAACCCTTAAGGCTTCTATTTTAGGCCATTTTAATAACTCAACATTTTCAACTTTTATGCTGTTTAAGATGAATAGTGCAACTCCTCCACCCCTACTAATGGTTCTATCCTTATGAAATAAAGTATACCCAGGGATATTTTTGTCCCAAGGATCATCCTCCTTCCACCAGGTCTCTGTAACTGCACAGATATGGACATCCTGCTGTTTTAGAGTATATAATAACTTGTCGTATTTATTGTTTAAGCTCCTAGCGTTTATAAGAAGGATGTTCCAGTCGATATGTTTATGTGGGCTATTTATATTATGTTTAACCAAAGGTGAAGTGGCAACACCCCCAAATTTAGTTTAAAATATTTTCGATTTGCTGCCTAAATCTATTCCCAAAAATGTGCTTTCCCTGTCTATTTAAATTTATTCCATCTCTGGCATACAATGCCTGGTTTATAAAACCTTCCCAATTACTCATGAAAACAAAATTTTCTCTGATGTTGGTAGTAGAAATATTACCACTTATGTTTTTGTTATCCCAGGGCAGAGTATGAAACTGACCTGAATGATGTCGGTATATGTTATACAAAAAGGGGCCCTGGGATGGAACTCCTGAGTGTGGGAGGGCAGGAGTTCCACCCCTTTGGGGTAATTAAAAAGAAAAAAAAAGAGAGGACTTTGCTTTAGTATAGATATGAGTTCTCTTTTTCTAGGTGTGGTAAATGTGACAGGGTCATTACCTGTCACGCACATAATGTACCATTTCTTCTTCTTAGTATAAGGTTGCAACCATCTATCTTTCTTCCTTCTACTGGAGCTATCCCTGTATTTCTATATAAGGAGGCAGGCCACCTCCTTATAATCAAATGACACCCCCTTTTCTTATCTTCCCCTGTTAATATTTTCTTTTTTTCCAAAATGGTACATTTGTGCATAAAACCCTTGTGGAGTCCATTCAAAAGTTCCTCTCCGGAAAAAAAAAGAGAGATTTATATGCATATTCATTGTCAGCTATTAATTATAATTGCTTACCAGAAATGAGCTAATCTGTGTTAGAAAAACAGGAGGCTGTTTTGACAACTCCTGATATAGTCAGGTTAGCTCCGTGGTAAAAAGAAATAGGACTCCAGCTTGTTTATAGCCTCTATGAGTAGCGCTCTCCCTTGTCTTAGCTGCTCGAATGTCCACTAAAGCTATGTGACTGTGCGAGCGTCCGCACAATCAGGCAGCTTAAATAAAGATGCTGAATTTCATTTTTAAAGGTTACAGCCTGTTCCTTACATCCTAAAGGATGGTTTTAACTCAAATTCGCATTCTGCCCTCCTTTAAAAGAAAACTGGTAGCCTCTTGAAGTCTGTTTCACTCAATCAGTGAAACGCTAAGCCGTTGGCTTGGAAAGATTCCGCTGAGAGCTTAGTCCATCTGAGATAAGCAGCGTTTTGACTCCCGTTCATTAATTTTCCAACCCCAAAACAAACACTGCGGTTTTGCTGTGGATTGGGCTAAAACATATGGATTCAATTTATTAGCGCAGTCCTAGGAAACAAATGTATGGTACATTCAAATAGGCAGACAGAATAAGTTCAGTCTTGCAATAGGCGTCTCTGTGCTGAAAAGAGCTGCATGAAAGGCTCTAAAACTAATGCTTCATGAAGTTTTTTTTTATGTTACCCAAATCTTATGCCCTATCAAAATAAAAAGGGAATAATCTAAATAATTGTTGTAGACCATACCTTAAGCTTGGCAGACATTGGTAAACTTTTAATTTGTCCTGAGTCCTGGTTGTGAAAAGATCTCCAACATTCTGTTCCTGGACTATAAGGAACTGGCGGCCCCTTGTGGTCTCTTTTTATACTGTACAAAGTTGGGGAATGGTCCTTAATGATATCAAACTATGGATTTTGAAGGTCTTTTTGCAAATAATGTTGTTAGAGAAGTTGTCACTGTAGTATAACTCTAATATGCAGTGGTGAAGTGGTAGACAAGAAGCACAGGAATTCAGTACTCTAGCAAATATGAAATGCAGAATGAGGATCCTCACTAAGGGATAACTGGTATCAAAGTACATTTATCTGTATAGATATTACTAGATTCAGTTAGACATATTGAGGTACTGCTAGTCATATTTTGTGATAGAAACCTTTGATTTCAGGTCACAGGCTTAGAAACAGTCATTATGTTGCTGGTTTAAGAATTTCAGTTCCAGTATCAGTGGGAAAAAGTACAGGAACTCAGTTACTGCTGCAAAAAAGGTACAGGAACTGAGTTCCTGTGCGTTCCTGCTCACTTTCATCACTGCTAATATGTTTATAATTGTGTTTCTTCCTGTTTTTAGAAGCTATATGTTTGTAAATGTTTGTAAAATGTGGAACTAAATCACATGATCATGTGGGAGGGTATAAATGACCTCTCCTAAGGTACCTTAGACAGATTAAGTCAGTAACTTCTGATCAGTGGTGGAGGAAGGTTCCACTGTTTTGAGTATAAACCATTTATGCATTTTTCTTTTGTTTTACCTTTTCAAAAAACGTGATTTTGTTTTTATTAACAAGCTGGCTCAAGATGAAGTGAATACTGAAGAAGGTGCCAGACATAAGATTGAGTTATATATTTTTTTACATAATAAAATTCCCACTTAACCAGGTGGGTTGCACCTTACTGGAGTTTTTGTCCATCTTTAATAATCCCACACTGTTACTTGCATACAGATTCATTACTTTGGTGCTTTAAAGCTCTCAACTTATCCCAACAGATGTCACTGTAGTTCAAGTCCCCTAGAAAGATTACATGGCCTATTTCACATGCCTTTTCTAATTCTAACCTTAATAAAGCAGCAGTACTAGATAAAAAAATGTGATCTTTTGCAATATTCTTTTCCTGTACTCTGTTGAGCACTTCTCTGGTAATCTTTTTTGTTTTTGCTGTACTATCACCCTGTAATTTGCTCCATTTTTCTTTGTTTTTGTTTACGTTTTACCCACCCGCCATGCTGAATTGGAATCCTCTGCTGCCAGCTGCCGCCAACTGCACATGTGCATGACTCACAGCACTACACAGGAACAGCAGGAGCATGCAGCACAGGGTCCCACAGAACCAAACAAAAGTCATGATGCAACATGAGGGAGGAGCTCAGCTGCAAATTAGGCAGCAGCCATATTTACTGTGGATCCACAACCATGGAAATAAATTTTAAATATCTAAAAAACTTAAGATCACTAGAAAAAATATTTATAGATATGGAAACCAGATCTATGGCTGCATGCTTCCAGCCAAAAATCAGAATTTTGATAATCACTTCCTTATTTTCTAGTACTGCTGATTTAAGTTGAATATGTCTTTGTTTGTACTCGGTGTTCTGTAACATAGGACAGTTATGATTTGACTCTCCCTAATAGTAGAAATTTTGATTTTGATCCACAGTCTCAGTTTTGCTGCCCTCTATTTTGATTTTATTGGAGATGTTTGTGGATTGAAGTTTTTCAGTTATATATGCTGCCACATCTCCACCTCTTTTCCCTATTCTGTCTAGTCTATATAGTCTATACCCAGGTATATCCTTCCCCCAAGTATCCTCTTCAGTCCACCAAGTTTCAGTTATATACGTGATAGCTGCTTCACCGTTTGGTTTTAATAGACTCTCAAGTTCCTCTTTCATATTATTCAAGCTTCTGGCATTGGTTAAATTGCATTGTATGGTGTCTGATTTGTGGGCCCTATTCTTGCCTGTTATAGGAGTAGGTACTTTACTGGTTTCTATAACTACCCCTTCCCCCTCGGTTGTTAATTTAATGATCCAGGTGGTAATTCTTGATTTATTAATGTAACAAGTGTTTTGGTTCCTACTGCACTTAGGTGAAACCCATCCTTGCATATAGATGTTTCTGGTTAAAAAATGCCCCGATGAGTTAAATAATCTGATTCCCTCTGTATTACACCTATTTTGTAGCCATATATTTATTTGCTGGATAGTGTTATTTCTTTCTTTGTATTCTTTTAGGGTTGGTAAGATAGCAGAGATGATAGCTTTTTGTCCCACGCTCTGTATGAATTTACTTGTCTATAATGTCCTCCATGGTGTCCTTTTCATGTTCTCATCCAATATTATTTGTTTCAACGTAAACCGCTACAGTTTCTGTGTGCTTTTCTTGACTTATTACTTTTGGGAGTATGTCTCTGATGTCTTTTACCCTTGCTCCTTGTAGACAACTGACTTGACAATTTATTTTATGTTTCCCACATGTTATACTATCTGTCCTGCGTAGTATTGCGTTACCAATGACTAATATTTTGTTATAAGTATCTTCATCCATCATGGTCTCTATGGAGGAGAGCAGGGATGGAGGATGCTGGAAAGGAGTGACGTACACACTACACCTCTGTGGAGGAGCTGTGGGAGCAGGGTTTTGCAAGGCTTTTCCAAAAGCTATGTAAGGTATGCCACTGTAGCCTTAAATTAGAGCTGCAAAACTATTCGTCATCTATGCTAGAATGCAGCTGATTTAGTTTTAGTTTTTGGACATGGCACAATCTTTCTGGATCGTCTTGTGTCATTAGATTTTTTCTTGCTGTATAGTGTGCTCTACGACACCTACAAGTGAGGGGGAATTCAAAGGTGTCTGGAGCCCCCTCCAGGAGGTAGCTCACAGTAAACCCTGTGGAGGGTGAATGCATCATATACTGAAAGACTTTATTTATCAGAAACTCATCCCTTCCAGAACCTTTACTGAATAGAAATCACCAGAAACCACCAGAAAAATCACCTGAAAAAAACACAAGAACTTGCTTTGTGTTGTAAAAGTTAAGGATGTATCAAAAAGTGATAAGCGGATAGATACCATTAAAGTTCAGGGGCAGGATTCACAGAAGGGATGCGCCCAGCACATCCGAGATGCTCCGGGGCCTCCCCAAAATGCACCCAAGGGGGATTCAGGCAGGGTGCCGATGCGCCTGTACAACCCCAATGCACCAGCGCAACCCAATGCACTGCATACCACCAGTAATGATATGCGGTGCATCCGGAGGGGCTGTGAGGGGGGCATGCCTATGCATACTGGGTGCAGCCCCATTCACAGCCCAATTCTGTGGCACAACTCCGGGACAAGTCCAGGGATGCGCCACAGAAAGATAAGTCTAGAAAACTAGACTTGTATCGGTGGCCACCTACACGCAGGCTGCCGCACTTCAGGCAGCAGCACGGGTGACCACCCACCCTGGCAGCCCAGTGAGCCCCCCAAGCCCCATGCCCCCATACAATGCTGCCCCTGGCAACGGTAATGGACCTGGCCCCCCCAAGCCCCCGTACAAAGCTGCTCCCGACAGCATCAACAGTACCAAGCCCCGTAAAGTGCCACTCCGCGGCGGCAGTAGTAGCAATGTTGACCCCCCAACTCAATATGATGCCGCTCATGGCAGTGGTGAATAGCAGGCTGAACCCCTCCCAGCCCCAAGCCCTCGGTAATGCCACCTCCCACAGCAGCCATGCACAGCCCCCTATGTACCCCATCCCACACCTCTCCCCACCTCAGCAGGGTCCCACTGTCGGTGGGCAGCTCAACCCACCCGCATACCGCCACGGCCACCATCAAGGAGCTGTCTGAGAATGGCAGCCATCGCATAGCTGTCATTCTCAGACAGCTCTGTCAGCAGACAGCCGTGGTAGTATGCAGGTGGTTTGAGCTGCCTGCCAACAGTGGGACCCTGCTGGGGGGGGGGAGGGGTGGACTGGGGGTACATGGGGGCTGACTGCACAGCTGTCACAGGAGGTGGCATTACCGAGGGGCTTGGGGCTGGAGGGGGGTCAGTATGCACCACCACAGCTGTGGAGTGGTATCACACGGGATGTTTGGGGGTCAACATTGCTACTATTGCCACTGTGAGAGGCATCATGGGGTGCTGGGGGGGTCATCTCTACTACTACAGCCGCCGGGAGCGGTACTTTATGGAGGCTTGGGGCAGGGGGATTCGATACTGTTGTTGCCACTGGGAGTGGCTTCCTACCGAGGCATGGTGGGGAATCCATCACTTTCAATGCCGCCGGGAGTGGCATGGCTTGGGCTGGGGTCAGGCAGGGGAGGGGCATTGGATACACTTCAGCACATTCTGCTGGGGCATCCCAGCCAGCACTATGCAAATGGGGTTATAATGGCATGCTAATGGCCCCATTGCACTATGCATGCTGAATGGTCTCATTTGCATGCCCCTGGCTGTGAATCACGGTTTTGGATGCAGGGCATCCTGAGATGCCCTGCCCCATGGACTCACAGCCTGTCATGGGGGATGCTCCGGAGCAGCCTGGGATGCGCTGGGGCATCCTGGGCTGGATGCACCTGTGTTGTTCATAGAGGAGATGCGCTGGGGGCATCTCCCTGTGCCTCCTCTGTGAATAGCCCATTTTGCACTCAGTGCATCTCCCCTGCGCTGGAGCAGCTGAGATGCACTGGGTGCATCTTCTTTGTGAATCCTGCCCCGATGTTCTAACTTACTCAAAATAACTCAAAATAAAAATTTCCCCTGACTCTTAGCATACAGAGTGCTTAAACGTAATGATTAATTGAGTTTGAAGTTTAAAGTTTTTATCTATTAAATCTGTGTCGTTCAAGTTTGAGTACTGAATGTATAATTTATTTTAACAATCAGGACTGAATTGTTGCACTTGTTTCTGAATTTGATTCTTGTATCTTGTTATTTTATGACCATGTAGGATCATACAGATAAAATTCAACTATTACTGAGTTAATGGAAAGTGCAATTACACTCTGCGCCATGATATAAGCTGGGTACTTATATTAATTGTGTGCGGTTTATTGATCTCATTATTTTTAGTATTACTGTAAGATTTTTTAGGCTGCAGGTAATTGCGTAAATTGTAGGAAATTGCATAACTTGAGGCAGGCTGAATACAATTGGAATAACTGTGTGTAGTGTTGACTTGAGCCCACATAATATTCCCTTGATTGACTGATTGATGATTGATTGTATAGGCAGGATTGGTTGGTTTGCTGTTTGATGGTAGAAATGTTTCAGGAATTAAAACATCTGCAGCCTTTACAGCTTTAAGCTAACTGGTGATTTGTACATTATTAACTTGCATGCAGTTATTAATTTGCACACTGTGCTTGTGGTGCCTGTGATGTTTTATTAGGGCTCTGCTTTATAGACCTGTATTCGATCTTCTAGCTCACAGAGCCACAGAGCCAGATAGAGACCACTCACTCCTGCTGCTAAAGGATTTTAAAGGCTGTAAAGAACTAAGATAATTAGCTTGATTTAAAAGTTGCAGTCGGTTTTATATCTTGCTCTGCATAATAAAAAATCAAGTGATAGATATATAATGGAATGAAAGGAGTTCAAATTTTTTGCCGAACTGCTACTACCACTACAACTGAAACTTATTATGTGGGACTCAAAGGTAAATCTTTAACGGCACTATCACTAAATTTATTTCTACTTGCTCATGTTTTAGTTTGGGGAGGTCACTAAGACCATTTCCTTTTATCTGTTTTATTTTAAATGTTTAGAACACTTTCTGCTGCACCAAGTCGAGTGGTGCTTGAATATTCAGCCAGCCTCAACCCTGAGATCTATAAGATTTTGGCAATTATGCTTTTTGGAAAATGCAGGAAGCTATTAAACAATTAGATTAAACACACACAAACTATTAATATTTATGATACTTTTAAGACTGTGTGATCGCATTTTAGATACATTCTTTGGCTTTTGCTTTTACATATAGGATTATCCATTTTCATGAATATTTATTTAAGCACAAACAGCTTGATATTGATATCAGTCATATAAACCACGCAAAACTGACTGTATTTTGTTCTTAACAGAACTGATTATAAAGGGATATATGTTACATTAATTGTTATATAAACTGTGGATAATTTTACTTATTTTGTTTTAAGGTACATGTTTAATTTTTCTTTTTCCTTTTTAACAATCTACTATCTAACTACTTGACTGTAGTATTTTAAAGTGTTCTGTGTTGTTTAGTATATGGTATAGCTTTTTAAAAGATGCTAGAAACTGTAACACACTTGATTAAAATTCGACTCATTTGTATCAGATAGGTGTCCGGGTCATTGTTGGCCTGAAATCCATATACCTTCAAGCGGAAAGTGGATAAAAGCAAGAAGATTGTATATCATTATTTTCCCTCTTTTGGACTTTATTGCCTTGAACTGTATTTGAATTGAAGCATGCAAAAGATACGGATAAGGACAAGGAACAGGTTGATTGATACAGGACACAGGGACTAGGACAAGGATCATGATCTATGTAACTCAATGAGAAGCCTGCTGATCTGGGGTGATTGTGTCTGGGACGTTGCCTTACCTTGAAATGATACCTTATAACAGCCCTGACATGATTTGAATTGTTATGGTATTTATCTGAGATTATCAAGCTTTTTCACAGAGTACAGTTTTATAAGGATAAATCATTGGGAGACTTAAAAATAATAAGTGGTACTAAAATTTGATTTTTGTTGTTTTTATAAACATCGTACCTCTGAGTATTATTCCTCTTGTTATTTATTGCTTAAACATATAGCAGAGAATAGTAAGTGTGTAATTCATAACACAAGTGTTACCATGGTTTTGTCTAGAAATGTAAGGGATTGTTCCACGGGTTCCATTATGGACCTGCAGGAAGACTTCCATATGGAAAAAAGAAAGAATACAAAGGGACATAAACAGAGGCAAAAGAAACTTATTAGTAAAAAATAGATAAAGTTGAGGAAATACAGCAGGAAATAGAGAAGGAACAACATAAAATAACATAATTTTTTGGAAGTAGAACAAACTTACCCTCAAGTTTGTCTATGCCAAAAAACTGTCCTAATATGGGACAAAAATCAATTATTATATTAGACACACAAACTTCTCATCTATTAGTTTCTCCTATAAATGCCCCCATCGTGGCAGGGTCATATAACAATACTCAGGACTTGGGGGAGGAGGAAATATCCCTATTAGCAGGTGCTTGGGTTGCTCTAGCCCCACATTCAGGAAATTATGGGACTGCTAACTTGGAGGGGGACTCAGAAGACTACTCTGAGGCAGCTTTCTCACCTGTACAGTCCTATGATACAACATTGGACTCTGCAGCCATGAACAATTCCTATGTACCTTATTCCTCTCCACCTTTGTTAACACCTAGAGTTATTAACACTAAGGTCAAAAAAGAAACAAAAAAGGGTCCAGAAATAACTGAGAATTTAAACTCCGTGATGCAGGAATTAAGCTGGGCAATAGAAGACTTAAAAACATTGGACTTTACCTTAACTGCTCATAATAGATGTCCAGAACATAACAAAAAACAAACTAATATTGAAGAGCAATATGTCCCAATAAATAATTATGATCAAGAATATTTTATAGATGGGGTAACTTTATGTCTAGTACTAACTTTTCTAAACAAATGCTTGAGATAGTGAAAAATCCATATTACACGAACATTGTAATTTTAGAGAATAATGTTACTGATTAAAGTGTTTCTGCTGTAACAAAGAATATGCAAAAGGTCAGGAGAAAGTTACTGTCCCGGATATAGAATATCCTTGTTGCCCTTCCCAGGATATTGGACCTATTGGCACAACCGGTTATCTTTCACTCAGTGCCTTACTGGATGAACCTGGAAAGGATACTGAGCTTTTCTTGGAAATATTTATGGCATAAAACCAATGCAAAACAAATCAGAAAGCATTCTTAAAATTTACATAAAACATCTACTGGACATTGAATGGGAAGAAATAGAATGTGTTGTTACTGTATGTGACTGCTGAATCCTAATATTCCAGACTGTGTTTTGCTGTACACAAGGTCACTTACATTAGCTACAGAAATATGGTCTAGAGAAAAATTACTCAAGTTAAAGGGGATTATAATAAGCCAGCCACAGAAAGTACCAGTTCTACAGGATAAAGAAACAAACATGAGGAAAACAACATCATTAGGGAAATCAGATAGAGAATTAAACAAACTTTTAAAAATAAGTAAAAATTATGAAAATAATCAGGATATAGAACAGAATAACAAGACAATTTCTGGATGGAAAACAAGAGGTGAGAAAATATTAAAGAATATAGAGAAAGATTTCATTTTTTTCTTGGCCCACTCACTTGACTTGGAACTTTCCCCCTAAGCAGTTTCCAATATTAAGGTATGGAGTGAAACACTTGAAACCTCTCAAATAAATCTCACATTTAAAAATACTAGATTTGTAAGAGCCATACTCGAGAAGGCCACTCTTCTGGATAACTTGGTCATTTTAATAGTTTCTCCTGGAGCCTTTTGTAATCATTCAGAGGATCTATTAACAAGTATCAGTTTATCAGGAGAGATACATAGAATCACCCCAGATATGGATTGACAAATACTGCAACATATCCAAATAAGGCAAGAACTTAAACTCTTGTCCTGGAATGTAGAAGGGCTTAAACACAAATTGGCTGACAGTGAAACCAGAACTTTTATGGAGGCATATGATATATTATGCTTCCAGGAGACCTGGAACACTGTACCTGAAAGTAACCTCATCCTGGGGTATACATTGTTTGAATTACCCGCTATAAAAGGCAAAAAGACAGGAAGGCCAAAAGCAGGTATTACTACTTTTGTTAAAACCTCATTAGACTTCTGTATAGTTAAATTAAACATCCAGGAAAACACAATGCTGTCTTTAAAATTTTCCAAAAATGATTATACGCTTATAATCTGCAATTTGTGTATCCCACCAAAAACTAACAACTTTGAGTATCTATGGAATCAACATAAGGAAAACATGGACAGCTTATTAGGTGGTATTGACCCCCACCCAGTCATTATTCTGGGTGATTTTAATGCTCGAATTAGTGAAAAGAGACAAATATAGACCTTTACATAGATTTTGTAAGGAACATCACAGCCATTACTCCTAGAATAAATAGCTTCAGAAAATGTGAAGACAAAAAACATAACTCCAGGTGCAAAAAAGTTGAAACATTTTTATGGAACATAATTTCCTTCTTAATAATGGAAGAGCTAATAAAGATCCACAGGGAAGTTATTCATATATAGGACCAAGGGTTCAATTGACAACGACAATAGATCTAGTATGGGCTAATATAGAAGCTTCTGAGACCATACTAGACATGAACATTTTGAAACGCCCCAAGTCGGCTCATTGACCTATACTAACTACCTTGAAATTCCTGACCTCTACACAGAATGATAATGTGGTACCAACTTCCTTGGAAATTGTCAACTTTAAAAGAATCAAATGGCAAAGTGATACAATATGTAATTTTAGGCAACTATTTTTTAATGGTTTTCTCTTTGAACAGTGGCAGGATTTAATACAAAAAAAAACAAATTGTTGTATTATAACAGAGCAATGGAACAAAATGCTTACTTATATTAGGCCACTTTGCAAAACTACAGCTGTAAAAAAAGAAACTTCGAACATGGTTTAACGGTAGATATAAAAGTGCTAAATCAGCACTCAATCATAAGGTAAGGGAAGTCAGAAATGTGAAATCCAAGATTAAAGTAAAAGAACTAAACTAAGCTAGAAGAGAATATAATAAACTTCTAGAACAGGGAAAAAAACTATTACATTGTGCAATGGGAAAAACTGTGATGCGCAGTGTTAAGGAAAGATATGAAGGCCTTTTGGAAATTGGTGAGCGGAGGCTACGGACAATATTCTAACAGGATTGAGGCATATATTACTCCAACAGCATGGGAATTACATTTTGAAACTTTATACTTTTCATAAACTGAAGAAAATCTAGCTAGAAACCAGACAGTCAAAAATTTTAAACAGTACCTGTTCCTCTGTGCTTTTCGGCTCATGAAATTTGTCTAGCTACATCTTCCTTAGCTGCCAATAAGGCACCAGGACCAGACTGTGTCTTGGGAGAAATATACAAAACCTTCATTGACTTATGGTTACCAGTTTTAAAGACATTATTTAATACAATAATACAGGGCCAGGATATCCCCTATAGCTGTCTGAGCAGTATTGTCTATCCAATATTAAAAAAGGAAGATCCTTCAAATCCAAAAATGCACAGACCAATTAATCTGATAGATGTCTCAAAACTTTTTTTTTAAATCTTACTGCAAAAACTACATATTTGGATAGATGAATATAACATCTTGAGTGAATATCAGAATGGCTTTCGAGCAGCTAAATCCACTGTGCAACACTGTTACATATTGAAACATTTAATATGGAAATACATGACCATCAAAGGTAGCCGACTCTATTGTTGTTTTGTGGATCTGACTGCTGCCTTTGATAGAATCAGCAGAAATCTGCAGTGGCAGAAATTAAAGGAATATGACTTGGACGCAATCATGTTAGACATAATCAGGCTTCATAATAACACTTGGATGCAGGTACAATATAACCAACAAGGCTCTCTAACCTCTACCATAAAAACAAACTTAGGAGTTTGACAGGGATGCATCATAGTTCCAACTTTGTTCAATTTATATATTAATTCCATTTTACAAGAACTAGAATATTTCGAATTTCACTCCCCTAAAATTGGTAATAACAGGGTATCCCTATTAGCACATGCAGACGATATAGTCCTAATTTCAACCTCTTTATTGGGGCTCCAGAGGAAACGGGATAAATTTACTGTACTTTGTGAGGAAAATGGACTTTTGATTAATAAGGATAAAACAAATGCAGTAATTTATGGAAATAGGAGTAAAACCTTGCCAAAAAGTATTTATCAACCATGTTAAAATCAAAACAGAAAAAAGCTGTGACTATCTAGGGGTTCATTTCTCCCAGAGTACTTCTTGGAGAGACCATTGTGCCTTGACATTAGCCAAAGTAAAGACTGCATCCAATGCTCTTAGATTATTTAATACAAAAATGGGTAAAGCGACAGTTTTAGGCATCTTAAAAGTCTTAAATGCAAAAATAAAAATGAGTGTAATCTATGCATCAAACGTTTGGGGAGATTCAAAATTCGATGACATTGAGCATATCATAAACAAACTCTACCACAATATTTGAATGATACCGTAATCAGTACCTAAAGAAATACTATGTCTTGAGTTAGGCCAATGCTCATTGGATACTTTAATCCTGGAGAGACGTATCCTTTTCCTACTAAACCTCTTCCAACTACCAGAAACAAGGATTCCAAAATTATGTCTGGAAGAGGACATTTATTATACCTCATTGGGGTTTGTTGCGCCAAGCATTAAACTTATACAAAGGGAACTTTTCCTAGAGGACTAGGACATGCCTTAACTGATATATTTTTGAGACCTATGAAGGAAATCACATTGCAGGTTAAAATGAGGATTAGAGACATGGCTAGAACAAAAGATTTGGAAAGAATATCTATATTCAAAAACTATAGGTGGTTCAAGGTGTTAAAGCAAACACACAGCCTGGAATATTACTTAACTAAATTCACCAACCTACAGCATCAGCGTATTCTCACAAGATACAGGATTGAGCTATGTAAAGCTCACTATATATACCACAGGCAAAAAAGAAAACTCCTTTCTGTCAATGTGGGACCCAAGTAGAAGATGACCTAAAACATATAGTGCTACTTTGTCCATTCTATGAGACTCCTAGGAAGAGATGGCTAGGGGAAATCCTGGGTAACACTGACCTCCCTCCCGACCTGCTTATTCCTTACTTACTTACTAACATAAATCTGTTGGTTCTAGAAAAAAAGCTGAAATTCTTATCTACTCTATATTTATAGACTGATATTTGAACTACGCATAATTGCTAGATTGAATATGACATGAGCTTGTATATGGAATTATTTATTGTGTAAGAGATTTGCCTCTATTTTTATGAATGTACTGCCAAAGATATGTGTTTTTATCCTTCTGTATGTATTTTTGTAAAAGCTTATGCTGATCAATAAATTTGATGATGGTCTCGGTGGTAATTAAATTTGTATATCTATTTTTCAAGAGTATTTCATCCTTCCCAAGTGCTCTTCTACCCTTCTTTTTTGGTTTATGAATTGCTGTTGTCCACTCTGCATGGTCTGTATTTTACATTTCTGTATTATTAGTATCTCTATCAGTGTCTGAGTCTCCATCACCTTTCCCTGACATCATCCCCCTTTTGTTTTGCCTTAGGCTCAGTATTTACTAACTGCAGATTTCTGTCTCTAACCAGTTCTTTCAAGGTGTTTACTTAGTCTAAAAGATGTCCCATCTTGATATATTTGTGGCATATGTAATTTCCATTGTTAGGGTCAGGATTTTGAGTGGTATACATTAGGCAGCCACATCTTGCAATGGTACGATCATTACACAAGATATTTCAGGAAGTCATCTGAGGGATGTAGGCCTCCATATTTGTTTTCTGTAAGATTTAGTAGTAATACCTGACACAGTACTCAGTCTATAGTCACTTGCTTTTTGGGTAACACTTTTCTAGTTGTAGGCTCTTGTCCCCTTGTCCCCTCTCCGCATGTGACAAATGCATGCTCGCCCACTTGAGCTCGCCCTGCTCACTCTGGACTCTCCCCTTATAGTCCATGACCCAGAAGTGAGTCTCCGAGGTCATGTGACTACTCGCTCAATTTTTGAAATGTAACAGGGATGGTATAAATTAAAAAGGTGTCTTTTTATCAAGTCTCCAGCCAAAATACATTCAGTTCTCTATCTGATGTTAAATTCAGTGGTTTTGTTTCCCTCTTTTTAGTTCATTTGCTACTAGGCAGATTACAGACTGCCTCCCACTTCCTGGTTCATCTGTCTGTTGCTAGATTACAAGCCCAGGTCACTTCAAATCACACACTCAGTCTACAGTATAATAAAATAGGAAGTATAGCGCAGTGGTTTAAGGCTCTGAGCTGCAAACCTTGAGACCTGGGTTTGAATCCCACAGCCTCCACTTGCATACTGTGTGACCCTGAGCAAGTCACTTAACTTCCTTGTGTTCCCAGGTTGCACCTATAAACAAGCTTTCAGCTTAGTGTGTCTGTCTTGGTAAAAAAAAAAGTAAGGTGTTTTAGATTTTATTTGGAAAAACAACTGTCTCACAACCTATGTTGTTTCACAGCTTCATTCTCTAAATGATTTAGGATGCCCACTCACTCTGGAGACTCCCCTTATAGTCCGTGACCTGGAAGTAAAAAATATTGAAAATTACCAAAATGTAATGTAGGCTCATAAATTTGTTTTGTAATATTTTTACCCCAAATTTTCAATATAGCCATATTTTTATAGCATCTCATGAATGTAATAGCTATCATTTTTCAACTTTTGCCCAAAATGTGTCTTTGTATCCTGAAAGCTGATTTTGCAGTCCCTGCAACAAATCACTTTTCAGGCAGAAGTTGAACATTTGCTCTGCCCTTCTTCATGAGGCAAGGCCATAACAAGGCTATACTGAAAGTCTGGTGTAAAAATATTACAAAACAAATAATCTATGGCCCTACATTGCATTTTGCTAATGCAGGCTCATAACTTTGGTAATTTTCAACATTTTTTTAATGCTCCCCTGGGCCCCAGCCTTGCCACTCTTTGAGGTCAGTGTGCCCATCGTCTCACCTCCACTGCCTTCCCTCTGCCGGTCATGGTCCCATATGCCCCACACCCCAGGGGTCCCGTCTTCAACCCTACCAGAAGGGCCCTTCCCCAGGGGCAAAGGAGGGAGGAGAATTTGGGGATACAGCACCCCCAGGGCTGACAGAAATGGGAGGCAGAGGAGGAAGTGCACTCCCGGGACCAGCATGGTGGGAGGAGGAGGAGTGGCTGTTATTTGGCCAGGCTGGGGCCATTTTTCCCTTTTTTTCTTCCCAGGAGTGTGACGTGCCACATGATGTCAAGGCCAAAGCTGACATCTGTCATGCTCTACCACAACAGAGCTTGATGTATTGCTGCACCCCAGCCTCCAATGATATTGTTGCTGTCATTGTTGACCCCTTTGACCTCCTCCTTTTCTTGCCCCTCCTTGTCCTCTTCTTCTGTTTCGGAACTGGCCCTCTGTTTGGAAGCTCCTGCATCTGTTCTGATGAGTGCTTCTCCATAGGGGCGGTGGAGTTGGTTCCTGTGAAGAGATATTTTATTTTAAAAAATACTCCTCAGAGTCAACAGTCTCTGACCCACTCCTGTCAGTATTTAAATTAAATGAAACATGTCACAAGGAGGCATGGAGGGGCAAGAAGAGTAAGAGACCAAGGGGGGTAAACAATGACAGCAACAATATCACCAGCAATTACCCAGTCAAGATCAGAGGCCAGCAATGAACCCACAGAGGAATTAAGGCAACAACCAAAAAAGAAGGTAATTAACCTCTCTAAAAGAACCTTCTCAGATACTGAGATCACATTATTGAATAAAGGTCTTTCCTTTGCACCTACCACCCCGTCAATAAATTTCAAACCTATATAGATTTGCAAGTGGCATGCTGAAACCTTAGCTGCAAATCTTTCTTTAAAAGGAAGGAACAGAAACTCTGTAACATTTCCAGTAATAACACAACTGACTCTATGGAGGACACTGCTGTAACTGAAAGTAATGAAATGAATAAGACCAGAAATCATACTTTCAGAGGGAGATCCAAATTTAAACCCCCACCTAGTGCAATATCGACTTTTAAAGCATTGAGTGAGCAACAGCTGAAATCCCTTTTTAACAACCTGCCTAAACTGCATTACAATAATTTATCTAAAGAAGAAAGAACCAGTTTGGAGAATTTACAAATGGATACAAGCATCATAACAAAGCCTGTGGATAAAGGTGGGCACTTTGTGATTCAGGACACGAATAACTACATCTTTGAAGTATTTAGACAATAACACAACACTGATTTCTATAAAAAATGACAGAGTGATCCTACCGAGGGGTTAAAATGGAGGATCAATGGATATATTAATGATTCATATGAAATGGGCATCATAGATAGACAAACAGATAAAAGATTTTTTAATGGTGGAACATCTGATAAGGGCCACAATCTATACTTTACCCAAAATACATAAGTCACTTGAATGACCACCCGGCAGACTGGTCGTCAGTGGAATAGCGTCTCTGACAGAACCAATGTCCCTATATGTGGATTTCTACATTCGCCCCTTTGTTGATGAGTTGGAATCCTACATTATGAACTGAGGATCATGAATAGAGGAATCTGATTGGCCAAGAGCTCTTTGAAGCCGTGATGATATCGGCTACATCATCACGGCTTCAAAAAAGCTCCGGCGCCTTCAGCCTCCTTGCTCTCTACTGTCTGAGAACTATTTTTTCAAAATGTACTCCTACACCACCCAAAAACTAATTCATAAAACATTTTAAAACCTGTTTCTTTTATTTTTTTTTTATTTACAAAACTTGAAAATAAGTTCATATAGCATTAAACAGTTGTGGTGAGATCTCATGGGATATTGTCACTTTCAGGTGGTTGATGCACACTGCCCGCGGCCTCGTGCCCAACCACCCGAGGCGTGACGATATCCCATGATATACCACACCCTGTCGTGCCTTATTGCTTAATTATACAATAGCTTGAAAGAATCCTGGATTCCGATTGGTCCATCTGGGACTGGACCCGTGATGTTATCTCAGTACATCACGGGTCTAGTCCCAGCACACAGAGATGACTGCACCAAGTGTTATGGAAATCACTCCTCACATCCCACTTTACTGATCCCCGACAGCACTGCTTCACTTATTTCCTTTCTTGTCCCCCCCCCCGAGCCACCGAGCCATGGCTGTAATGCACCCCACGCCCAAATATCACCCTAAATCAAACACTCAGACCAAATAAGATGATGCTGCTCAAAATAATTAAATGCCCGATTTCTTCTTCAAAATGAGCAGCTTCACTGAACTGTGTAGACTGTAACTGCCAGTCATGTGGTTCACTGAAGCCGCCCACTTCAAAGCATGTTAGCGTCTCCTCCACTTCGGTGTTGACAGGCTGTAACAGACTGCATCCCCGCTCCTGAAACATTTTTTGCAAGAAACCTGACTCACACTTTAAGCCCATCACCCCTGCCAACAACATCTCCAGTGCACTTCCTGTGAGATTCACGATCACGAATGCAGAAGTCTCCATGGCTTGGCTTACTCCAGTCAAACCCTAGCTTTTAGCAGTTTCAGGTCAGGCAGCATGTCCACAATAATTAACGTAAAAGAAAAAAACACAGCAAGAAGTGTGTGTGTGTGTGTGTGTGTGTGTGTCTCAACTGAGAGCTGTGCAGCACCACCTAGTGAGGAAATCAGAAACCACAGACTTTTTTTAAGTGTACTTCCACATTACAAAATTAATAAAATAAATATATTTAAAACATTTTTTTACATCTTTTTGGTTTTTAAAATAAACGAGCCATTGTATAATAGTAATAATGCACTCCAGGGTATGTGTTGTGCTAGGATAATATCACTGCGGCCTCATGCCCAACCACCCCATGCATGATGTTATCCGAGCACAACACACCCTATCGTGCATTATTGCTTAATTAAGGACACCAGTGAGATTCTGAGGGTTTTGAATGATGCTGAAGTAGACAAGAATGCATTTCAAATAACAATGGATATTGAATCGTTATATACTAATATCCCGCAGGAAGATGTACTAGATTGTATTGCATATTACTTAAACACCAGAGAAAAGATGCAATGCCTCCAACAAACCTCCTTTTAAAACTGTCGGAATTTATTTTAAAATGTTAATGTTTTTTTCTTTTCTAGACAGTTTCTGTCTGCAGACCATGGGAGCAGCATTGGTGGTGACCTTTGCCCCCAGCGTTGTAAACCTTTATGTCGGTAAGTGGAAATCAGAGGTGGTTAAATATTGTGACAAAAATCGTTTCTTTGACAAACTTGATCTATGGCGCCACTCTGTCGACAATGTCTTTATAATTTGGAAAGGTGACCTTACTGAATTCAAGGAATTTGTTGATTATCTGCATTCTACTAATTCAAATTTCAGGTTTTTGTTTCAGGTAAGCAAGACAGAAGTAAATTACCTTGATCTAACAATCAGGAAAGATACTCGATGTAATATTGCTACAGATGTATATAGAAAACCAACCAATCAAAATACACTTCTTTTAGCCTCTAACTGCCATCTGAGGCATATAGTTAGCAATATTCTTAAAGAGCGGTATCTAAGACTTAAACAAAACTGCAGTACCCCTGAACATTATGACAGAGCAGCAGATGATCTTACAGTAAGATTCAGGGAACGTGGTTACAGCAAGCAGGTTTTGGAAGAAGCATGTGTAAATGCAAGAAATAGTGATAGGAATTGTTATGTGTAAAAACTGAGAATGTCACTTCACATACAAGGTTTAGTTAAGTCTACATACTCAATGTATGTGTCACTTCTTGAGAACATTAACAAAAGCAATTGGCATGTTCGGTGGGGGTCCTGGTTTGTTTGAGGTAATGAAAGACCCTCCATAGATAGCATTTATTAAGGCTTCAACTCTGAAAGGTAAATTGGTCCACAGCAGATAGATAGTGAATTCAAGAGCAACATGACTTCAAGATAAAAATGAAGGTTGTTACACTTGTAAAAACTGCATGTACTGTACAGTGATTTTAACTGACAATTTTTTTGTGAATCATCACAATAGTAACAAGTATGAGATCATGCTTTTTCATACATTGTGATAGATAAAGTGCATAAAAAGCCAAGAGGGGGAGATTTTGATAACTTAAAAAGGGAAGGTTATGGGAATTATACTTTTGGAGCATGTCGAGCCCTGGAATAAATGGAATATTTGATGTCATGCCTTATATAAAGTAATCCCCCCTCCCACTTCTTTGTAACTTGATACTTATGATCTGTGTTTTCATTGCTGCTGCATGTTAGCACCAGGATTTGATCTTTTCCTGAAGTGGCAACCAGCAAAAATGATCAATAAAATTCACCTTTGGGCTTATTTAGAAAACTATGGAAAGAAAGCAAAGGAAGTGTTTTTAACTTTGTATTTTAATGAATTGTAAAATGGTATTTTTCTTTTCCACCAATGCATTGCATTATAATGTGTTTTCTCTATTTTTAAGTGACTGTTTTAAATTGTATTTGACTTATTGCCATTTATTAGCACAGTTTGCATTTGATGTGACATTAGAGGTGCCCCCACCCTCCCATGGCTGTCCCCTTCATTATTGTTGTTGCCCTGGTAGAAAGTGGCAACCCCCTCCCACACCCTCTGATGTCCATGGGACTCTGAAGAAAAGAAAATGGTCCCTCAATGTCTTTTTTTATGTGTAAAAAAGGTCCATCAGTGATGTAGCTCCCCACCCGACTTCCCACTGAGCACCCATCACCCTGCACCCCCAAGACCCCCCACACACATGCACCCTCTCTCACCTGAACTGGTCCCAGTGCAAAGATCCTCTCTCTGATCAAACACACACCTTGCTGCTGGAACCAGCAACTGCTATATGACAAATAAGAAAGTGTGGTTCAATGTATTTCAACGGGGTTTTCAACTTTGGTGCATACATTTTCCATTTTCAAAGATGTTGACACAAAATTTTCAACATACCCTTTTTGAGACCCCTCCTAATGAACAATGTTGTCGTTATTTCACAAATCCTGCTCGAAATGCGATTTTGAGGTGTGGTTGGCGAAATCACCTTTTGGACAGGATTTCAAAATTTTCACCATACTTGTTCGTGAGGTGGGGTCATAAGAAGGGTGTTTTGAAAATGTGGGGTCAAAATATGCTAAAATGGCAGTTATGCATATTCATTGACATTTTGCTATGCTCGCTCATAACTTTTGTAATTTTCAATATTTTCACCCCAAATTTTCAACATAGCCATTTTGTTACACCATCTCATAATTTGTGATAGCTGCAATTTTTCAAATGTTGCCCAAAGTGTCTTTTTGTGCCTCTGGTGTGGAATAATGTTGCAGTGGCACAGAATGATGTTTTGGCAGGGATTTCACAGTGTTTGCTACTAGGTTCATGAGGTGGGGTAATAAGAAGACTGTGTTGACAATTTGGTTGCTGTAAACATACATATATGCATCTATAAAGGGATGGGGGCCTTGTGCTCCATTAGACTAGTAAGCATACAATTACACTATCTGAAAAAGTATGGATGGCGCACAGGGCTCAGAGTGCCCTGCATGCCAACAGGCAAATAAGGATACAATTATACTATCTCAAAAAGTAAGGAAATTCTTTGCAAACAAATTGTGCTAATGCAACATTTAGGGTTCAGGCTAAAGTGACAAAAGTACAACCCACCCTTAAAGAAAATCAGGGGCAGACTCTTCCTAGGGGTTGTTAACCCTAAGGCTCACCCCATTCTATACAATCCAGAAACATACACACCTACTTGGGTGAGCTTTAGGGTTGACAACCCCTAGGAAGAGTTTGCCCCTAATTTCTTTTAGGGGTGGGTTGTGATTTTAGGGTTGGAAACCCTGAAGCCACATTTCCCTACTTTTGTTGCTTTGTCTGGACCCTAAATGTTGCATTAAAGGGACACTGTCAACCTTTTTAGCATCATATTATTTTAAGATAAAAAAACACATTTTATGATTGCTTACCTTCTCTGAAATTCATTGATGTTGCTGGTTGATTTATCTGCCTCATTGCTTATTAGAACTGAAATACATGGTAAGGTATAGCTATACCCAGCCTTGTTTTACGAATACATGAACATACAAAAATGCCAATAGAAATAGGCCTCACAGTCTATCGAGTCTGCTCGATTGTGCAGCTAGCCCCTCATCTCTCAGCTGCCCCTCCCACTCCTCCCCTCCTTAGATTTACCCACCCCCTCACCCTGTCCCATCCCCTCTTGAACCTGCCCACCATCTTACAGGCCACCACCTCCTGTGGTAGAGTGTTCCACTTGCCCACCACCCTTTCCATGAAGAACTGTCTCCTTACCTCCCTTCTGAATCTCCCCCCAGTCTGAGACTGTCTCCTCTCGTGTCCCTTCCTCTTCTTAATTGGAAGATCTCCTCTGTTGGAGTCTTGTTTATCCCTTTCAAGTACTTAAAGGTCTTAATCATGTCCCCCCATCCCATCCCTCCTCTCCTCTCCTCCAAGGAGTGCATACCTAGCTTGCTCAGCCTTTCCTTGTATGGCTTGCCCTCCAATCTCTGGATCATCTTTGTTGCTCTATGCTGCACCCCCTCCAACCATCTGACATCCTTCTTCAGGTTCAGGCACCAGAACTGCAAGCAGTACTCTAGGTGTGGCCTGACCAGTGACATATGCAGGAGGAGGATTACCTCCCTACTTCTGGAGGTGATTCCTCTTGCTATGCACCCCAGCATCTTGCTGGCCTTCGCTGTCACCTTTCTACACTGAGCAGAGTTGTTCATGCTCCTTGTTATAAGTACCCTTAGATTCTTTTCCTCCACAGTGCTTCCCAACTGTACCCCTCCCATTTGATAGCCCCTCCCCTGGTTGATTGCTCTGAAGTGCATTGCCTTGCACTTCTTGGCATTGAACCCCAGCTGCCATGTTTCTGACCATTCCTGCAGTTTAGTCACGTCATCCTGCAGCCCTTTCCATCCCTCAGTGTCATCAACCACCGCCCCCATTTTGGTGTCGTCTGCAAACAAACTGATCTTATTTCGGATCCTATGTGAGATATCAGCTATGAATAACCCGAACAACACTGGGCCCAGCACCGATTCCTGTGGTAACCCTCTCATCACTGCCCTCTCCCACTACCACCGTCTGCTGCCTAGCCCTTAACCAATTTATTATACATTTCACCATCTTCACCCCCACCCCCACAGATTCCAGCTTTCCCCCTAGCCTACCATGTGGCACAGAGTCAAAGTCCTTGCTGAAGTCCAAATACAGGACATCCGCTCCATGGCCCTTGTCTATTTCCCTTGTCACCCAATCATAGTACTCAGTGAGGTTGGTCTGGCAGGATCTGCCTGAGACAGACCTGTGCTGATGCCTATCCTGGAGTCCATTGTCCTCCAGATTGGTCACCAGCCTCTCTTTTAGGATTGTCTCCATGAACTTCCCCACGATTGATGTGAGGCTCACTGGCCTGTAGTTTCCCAGTTCATCCTTTGGGCCACCTTTGTGGATGGGCACCACATGGGCCACCCTCCAGTCCTGTGGTACACATCCCGTGTACAGGGAGGTAATGAACAGGTCAGCCAGTGGCCCTGCCAGGACCTCAGCTGGCTCTTTGAGTACCCCAGGTAGACCACCATCTGGCCCAGGTGCCTTGTAACCCTCAGTGCCCTCAGACCTTCCAGTACCCTGTCCTCAGTAATCCTCACATCTGTCATGCCTCCCACCCTGCCTCCCCTGTGATACCTGCCCCCACTTCTCTTGCGTGAATACAGAACAGAAGTATTCATTTAATGCCTCTGCCTGATCCTCCGCTCTCTCCACCCACTCCTGGGTCCTTTTTCACCCTCACTATTTGGTCCTTGCTGTTCCTTCTTTCCCTTATGTATCTGAAGAAATCTTTTTCTCTGTTTTTAATACCCTGTGCCAGCCTCAGCTCCCTGGAAGCCTTGGCTGCTCTGACTAATTTGGTGGCCTCTCTGGATTTCTTCATGTACATTTCCTTGCCTTCTCCCCTTCCTGACTTTTTTAATCTCTGGAATACCTCTCTCTTGACCTTCACCCCCTGCCTGACCTCCTGATTTATTCATCTGGGCTTCTTTGCCCTCCCTTTCTTACTCTGTGTTCTAGTACATGCCCCCATGGCCTCCGCTAGCCCCTTTTTTATGACATCCTAACTCCGACTTGTGTCCCAGCCTCATTGAATCCCCTCCAGGTGCCCTTCCAGAATTTTCCCATCTTTTTAAAGTCCACCCACCTAAAGTCAATCACCTTGGTACCTGTACCCCCAACTTCCCTCCCCATGATGAGTGCGAACCACACCAAGTAGTGATCACTTCCCATCAGTGGGTCCTCCACCACCAGATCCCTTACCATCTCCCCATTGACAGTACAAGGTCCAGAGTATTTCCTAGCCAAGTTGGCCCATGGACCAGCTGCATCAGGAAGCTGTCCTGAAATGCCTCTAGCAGGACTTGCTCCCTTGCACTTGTGGTGGTTGGAGTACTCCAGTCCATCCATGGTAGGTTGAAGTCCTCCACCACCACTGTGTTCCCCTTCCTGCAGACCCTTTGGATTTGCTCAGATAGCTTCCTGTCCAGGTCCTCCAGCTGAGCTGGAGGTCTATAAACTACCCCCTCCTCAGTGTCCTGCCTTTTGAGTCTTGAAAATGCATCCATAGGGCCTCTGTCCTGCCCTCCTCCCCCCCCTCATCCTTTGCACACCTTATCCCCTCCCATACATAGATCACCACCCCCTCCCATTTGTCCTATCTTTTCTGAATATCCTTTACCATGGGATCATCAACTCCCAGTCCTGGTACTGGGTGGGCCAGTTTTCCGTGATGGCTGCAATGTCCACCTGTGCCTCTGCCAATAAGGCCTGAAACTCAGCTGACTTGTTTCTGAGGCTCCTCGCATTCAGTGAGACCACTCTCCAACCCAGTCCCTTCCCCTTCCCTTTCCCTTCACCATTAACTGGCGGGAGGGCAAGCTTATCAGGCCACCTTCTCCAGGACCGCTGCCTACCAGGTGACCACTCGCCACCCCCTCTTCTAGTTTAAATTCATCTTTGTTTCTATGTACTCCTCTGTCTTCTGCTTTAATACTGCCTTCCCCACATTGCTCAGGTGTAGTCTGTCCCCGGCATACAGGTCATTCTACCCCAGCCACCCACCAACCCCTACCCCCTTGAGCAACACCATTCCCTCAGTGAAGTATTAAACTCGCCTATCCTTTCTTTCCTCACTGTATTCGAGCAGGGTACTGGAAGTACCTCTGAGAAGGTCACCGATCCCCTATCTCCTCACACAGCCTTCCCAGTTCCTCAAACCTCTCCCGTACCACTTCCACCATCCCCCCATGCCAGGTCGTTTGTACCCAGGTGCACCATGACATGAGGTTTCCTCCTCCTCTTCCTTGCACATTTAAGAAGAGACTGCCCTGCCCTGTCCACAGTCAGCCCAGGTATGGATTTGACCCAGATTTGTCTTTGCTTTTCCCCCTTACTGCTCCATCTGATTCCCTTCAGTATAGAATCCCCCAGCACTAGAACCCCCCTTCATGCCTCATACCTCCCCCCAACCTCCTCTCTACGTACTTGTTAGTAGACTCCACCTTATCCTGCCCCTCCTCAAGGGCCTCTGTAATTCAGGATGAGGTTAAAAACTGCCGGCAATAGAGTTTTTAGCGTCGCCGGCCCCGTCCTGTGGAATTTGCTACCACCATCTATTAGGGAGGCCCCTTCGGTGGAGGTATTTAAGGCACACCTCAAGGCCTTCTTTTTTTAGCAGGATTTCCCAGACACAGTTATGTAAATATTGTCCTGTCTCTGACCTGGAATATCATTATTTTTCTGATTTTCTTTATTAATTTTGTTAGCTATTTTACTTATTAGTTATTGTGATTCTGATAATGTGCATTCATTGAAAGTTGTTTTATATGTATTTTTATGTACGGCACCCAGAGCCTCCAGGACTGGGCATGTTTTAAATAAAAGTTGCCTTGCCTTGCCATTAATAACTCCATCCAATCCCCAGGCACCTCCCCCAACCTCCCCCCAACACTTTTTGCTTCAAATCATTGAACTACTCTTATTGCATGCTTCCTGAACATCAGAAAAGCCCTCAAACAGTGCAGCCACTCATGATACAATAGTCTTCTCTACAGTACTTCCACTGCATAACGAGTGTCTGGATTGTGTTGGGGGTGTTCCTGAGTTCAGGAAGGATGCAATGGGAGTTGATCAAGAAATGTAGACAAGCATGTTTTGATGTGGTAACACCAGAATTGTGGGCATTCAGTTTTTCACTTTTTAAAAGGAGAATGGGATCTGAATCAAACTGCCAACTACATCAACTGTCTCTATAGAATGTAAACAATCATAAAATGTGTTTTTTAAACTAGGGACACTTTGAGGTCTAAGGGGGCTGGCAGTGTCCCTTTAATGCATGTTTTTTGCAAATACTTTGTGTTATGCATTGCTTTAAAAAAATCAGTAAATGTTCAGTACTGTGCAGTAACAAGAGAAAAGCAATTTTCAAAATATTGTTGTTAATAGAATAGCATTGACGATCTCAATTAGATGATGAACCACATGCCTTAGAGATGCTCAGCAGGGCTGGCCAGCCCTCCCAAGGCTTGTGAGTCTGCTTTATTGCCACTGTTTTTTACAGGCATGTAATACAATAAATGTTGTTTCTAAATTGAGATCGGATGCTGGTGCTGCCCTTTTGGTTTCCTTGACTGAGACTGATTTGGTTTGCACAGCTCCAGCGGAGCTGTTTTTTTTTGGTTTTCCATTGTTATTAATGTAAGCAATAAGCTATAACTAAGGTGTGCATTAAAGGATTTTAATGCATGCCCTAGGTGTGAGACATGAGGCCAAAGTCCAAGTGTCCTTAAGCCCCTAAAAAGTGCATTCAAATACTTTAATGCACAACCTGAAGTGGCTTATTGCTATTTTAAAATGGCTTGCTGCTGTTCTGTATTATATGTGAAGTGAATAATTTTTAATATTTTTATATAATCCATTTGTTTAAATCAGCTTTGCTTGGGGAGATAATAGGCAAAGCTGCTGCAAATCTCCACTCCTGCATGTATGACAATACCAGTGTCCACCCACCACCAATGTCACAAAACCTGCCTTACTATTACTGTCACTCCTCTGTTGGTCACTCTTCTGTTGCCAGCAGCTGTGGATTGGATGCCGGGGTCACATGGGGGGGTGAAAATTATTTAAATTTTTGTAGCACCAAGTTGTGTATTTGAGAAAGAATTGGTGTCTCTGGGTCACAAGTTTACAGTTGTTTGGGTGACACAGTTGCTAGTGCACTAGAATGGTGTTCAGAGCAGCCTGGGTTCAAATTCCAGTTGGAGCTCCTTTGTTCACACTTCTTTTTGTAATTCATATATGTACATATTGCACCCTTGTGGAAAAAAATGTCAGTCACCTAACGTATAAGGAAGCAGACCCCTGTGACCTCCAGCAAATGTCTAATTCTTCTCGCTCCTAGCCTTTGGAGTCTCCATTCTATGTCTGGAAGGTTGTGGCCTCCCACTGAAGAGTGAGGCCATTGTGGCGTATGTATCTTGGTGTTGAGTAACTGATGAGCATATAGGTGTAAGGTAGTCCACACACTCAAGTATCTGCCCCACAACTACGCCATATCCCAGTATCTGCCAAGAACCACCACAGACCCCAAATTATGCCCACGTCCACTATCATACCAGTGTTTGATCTGCAAATTGCTTTACCCTTGTTTTCAACTCAGATATTACACCCCTATACTTACCCATAATTTGCTAACACCCCCAGTAGCTGACTCTAGGCTACTCTTCAATGAAGTGAGGCTTAGTTCAGAAATTGATGATGGGTATTTTGTAGCTGTGTCACAGCTACTGGGGTATAGTGGTGGTTGTGGGGCAGATACTGGTAAATGGATGGTTTACACAGATATTGGGGTGTGGTGTAATTGTCTGACGGATACAGGGACAAAGGGTAGTTTCTGATTAGGCGGTGTAGGGTTATTAGGCAGAAACAATGGTGCATGGTGAATATATCATGTTAGGTAGTCAGTGCTGGTTATAGCTGTAGTTAATTTAGAATAACACTGGATAGTTTTGAAGTTGGTACCAGAGTGCAGGTATTTGTGTGGCAGATACTGTGATTTGGGGTGGATACTGTACTAGTATGTGGTGTACTACTGTAGTGTAGAGCAGATGCTGGAGTAAGGGGTAGCTGCGGGGCAGATACCATGGTGTGGGGTAGTTTATGGAGCAGATACAGAGGTAAGGAATAGTAGCAGGGCATATACTAAGGTTTGAGGTAGCTGCAGGGCAAAATGCTTAGTAAGTTTTTGAGCGTTACTAGACTCGGGTAGTTATAGATCAGATATTAGGTTATGGGTTTTTGCAGAGCAGAATATTGGGTACCTGCTTAAGTGTTACTGGGGGGTAACTGTGGGGCAGTTATTGTGGTGTGGAGTAGTTACAAGGTAGAATAGTGGGTTACTGTGAGTGTGGTACTTAACTGGGGTAGTCGGGTAGATATAGTAATGTGGGGTAGTTGCAGGACAGAATATTGGGCAGCTGTAATGATGTTACTACAGTGGGGTAGTTTTGGGACATATATTGGGTAGTGGAGTATTTGCAGGTCAGAATATTGGGTAGCTGCAAGAGTGTTACTAGAGCGGGTGTGGCTGTGAGGGCAGATATTAAATGTGGGGTAGGTGCAGGACAGGCAATTGGGCTGCTGTGAGAGTGTTACTACAGTAGGACAGTTGTTGGACAGATGTGACTTGAGGTGGTTCCAGAGCAGAATATTGTATAGCTGTGAGTGTGTTAGTAGAGTGGGGTAGTTGTGGAACATATAATGTGGAGTGGGGTAGTTGTAAACATAGAAACATAAAATGTAAACATAAAAATATAGAAACATAAAAAATTGATGGCAGAAAAATACCAAGGGTCCATCGAGTCTGCCCATAAATTACCCAGGACTTAGTGTCAATCCGGGGACCTATCCCTCCCCTATAGCTCCTCCATCCCTACCCTTGGACTCATTATACATACCTTTACTTTGTCTCACCCCTGTTTGAAACCCATCACGGTCCTAGTGCCCACCACTTCAGCTGGCAGCTCTTCCACACTTTCTGAAAAATAGGGTTTCCTCAAATCCCTTCTGAAGTTCCCTTCCTGCAGCTTCCACTCACGCCCGTGTGTCATTGTGCTGGTGCACTTACTGAATATCTTTGTGTGGAGCATTATATTTAAGCCTTTCAGGAACTTAACGGTTTCAATCATATCCCTCCTCTTCCTTCTGGCCTCCAGTGAGTACATGTTCAACTTTAACTGCTCCTCATAGGAGACTCCCTGGAGGCTTTGTATTATCTTTGTTGCCCTTCTCTCCACGGCCTCCATCCTCTCTTTGTACTTTCTAAGGTGAGGACTCCAGAACTGGATACAGTACTCCAGGTGTGGTCTCACCAGGGGTCAATAAAAGGGGAGGATTGCCTCCCTGCTCCTACTATCTATTCCCCTCCCTCTACACCCCAACATCCTGCTCGCTTTGCTATATGCTTGGTTACACTGACTTGATTGTTTCAGGGTGTCACAAATGATGACTCCCGGGTCCCACTCTTCTGTAGTGGTACTACGTTTAACCCCATTTAGCCAGTACACTGTCTGGGGTTTATCTTTCCCTGGGTGGATTGCTTTGCACATCTTGGCATTAAATTTCAGCTGCCGCACGTTTGACCATCTTTCTAGCCTTTGGAGGTCTTCTTTTATTTTTTTTTATTTATTTAGTTTTTGTTGACTGGGTAAGTGCACTAGACAAATCCTGCCTATTTTCAGGCACGACCCGGGGGAGGAGGATACAGATGAATGCCAACTGACCTTGAACCAGATTAAGCTGTTGCTGGTATTTTTCGTGAGTGGGGGAAATTTGGACAGAGCACCGCGGAAATTCCCCTGCTCTTTTCGAGAAATGCCATGGGATCTTTAACATCCACCTTAACTACCACCAGAACAGGCAGTTGGGACCTCGGTTTAACGTCTCATCCGAAAGACGGCAAATAAGTTCCCTAATTCCCTCTAAACTGTCCACCCTTCCACTAAGCTTAGTGTCATCAGCAAAAAGGGCAAGTTTATACTGTATTCCCTCACAAATGTCACTAATGAATATGTTGAAAAGGACAATTGTACGGCATAATATTTGGGAGGGAGGAGGGAAGGAAAGGGAATATTGTTTAACCAGGAATACACACTAAGCTGAAGCTTGTTTCCAGATGCAACCTAAGAGCAGAAGGAAGTTAAGTGATTTGCTCAGGATCACAGAGTATGCACCTAGGCAGCTGTGGGATTCAAACCCAGGTCTCCAGATGTGCAGCTCAGAGCCTTAACCTACTGCACTATACTGCCTCCTAAAAACAGGGCCCCGTGTGAGTGTTACATAGCTGTAACACTGTTACTAGAGTGGGGGTAGCTGTGGGGCAAATATTGGGGTGTGGTGTAGTTGCAGAGAAGAATATTAAACTGCATGGTGTAGCTGTGGGGCAAATATTGTAAACTGGAGTAGATGCAGGGCAAGATATTGGGTAGTTGTAAGAGTGTTACTACTGTGGGGGTAGTTGTGGGACAGATATTGGAGAGTGGGTAGTTGCAGGATAGAATACTGGTCCAAGAGGGTAGCACCTTTCAAAAAAAGAGGTGTGCAAGAACAAGAGGGCACAATTTGAAGATAGAGGGGGGACGGCTCAGAGGTAATTTAAGGAAGTATTTTTTCACAGAGAGGGTTGTGGATGCATGGAACGGCCTTCCAGAGGAGGTTGTGGAGTCAAAAACAGTGGTGGAATTCAAGCATGCGTGGGACAGTCGTAAGGCAATTCTAGGGGGTGGGGGTAGGAAGAAGTAGTCAAATTCTATGTTTCTATGTTTCTATACTGTCTAATTAATATAGCTTTCAAGCAAATCAACCTGATTACACCCCTTCCTTGTTCAAGTCCCCTGAATAAATTAGATTTAACTTTGTTTGCATTTAACCTGACTGTGGTTCCAGTTTGTACCAAAAGTATTGTACTGTTGCTATTTGCTGTGCTAAACCGTGTTTTACAGGGGGTCTCCAGGGTCCAGCTAGAGGAACCAGCCTTGGTGGTAAGTGCAAACAGTGTGGGTAATTGCCTGGTGAATAACGGTCATTGTGAAAGTAATTATTGTATATTGTTCAGGCCATTAGAAGGGAAAGAGGGGCGGTTACAGTGTCCCAGAGGGCTGTGCCCAGGTTAGCTTGATCACTAACAACCCTGACCTCCGGGTGGAGGCACCTGTTTCATTACCCAGGCCCCTTAACCTGCTACTAGCCAAGCAGGCAGGGGTAGTAGCCCTTGGGATAGCGCCACCTAGGGGTTACATTACAGACATGCAAACAGGCACACTGAATCAGATTATTAAGGTAATCTGCATGTAAACAGCACCACAGAAAAGTCAATCAGAGTTCAGGGAATATGATTTCTTTAGAAATCTGACTATGGAAGGAGGGACTGGAAGGAAAAGTATGCCTCTTTGCAGATGACACAAAGATCCACAACAGGGTTGATACACAAGGAGGCATGGAAAGGATGAGAAGGGACTTGGCAAGGTTGGAGGAATGGTCAGAAGTATGGCAGCTAGGATTCAATGCAAAGAAGTGCAAAATAATGCACCTGGAAAACAAAAACCCAGGGGAACATTACACAATGGGGGAAGGGCAAGGTAGTAACAAAAACAAAAAAGGAAAGAGACCTGGAGGTAATCATATCAGATGACCTTAAGCTTAGCAAGTAATGTGCGAAGGCAGTAAGGAGAGCTGGGGGTATACTGGGATGCATAGGGAGAGGCATCACCAGCAGAAAACAGGAAGTTGTTATCCCTCTGTACAGACAGTTGGTGAGACCCCATCTGGAGTACTGTGTCCAGTTCTGGAGACCCCATCTCCGCAAGGACATAGACAGGATAGAGGCAGTGCAGAGGAGGTCAACTAGAATGGTGCAGGGTCTGCAAGAGAAGCCATACGAGGAGAGACTAAAAGAGCCTAATATGTATACCCTTGAGGAAAGGGGGGGACATGATAGAAACATTTAAGTACCTCAGTGGAATCAACAAAGTCCAAGAGGGTAGCACCTTTCAGAAAAAGAGACATGCAAGAACAAGGGGACACAATTTAAAGATAGAAGGGGGGGGCAGTTCAGGGGCAATGTAAGGAAGTATTTTTTCACAGAGAGGGTAGTGGATGCATGGAACACACTTCCTGAGGAGGTTGTGGGGTCTAAAACTGTGGGAGAATTCAAAAATACATGGGACAGACATAAGGCAATTCTTGTGGGGGGTAGGAAGAAATAGGCTGTTGGTTAACTAGGATCTGTGGCTTTATCCTGTAGGTAGGAAATGGGCCCCATGTACACTATACCAGTACCACACTGTTTGTACTTAAGACCAGGGCTGGTTCCTCTGGCTTGACCCTGGGGACCCCTGTAAAATAAGGTTATGCACAGTAAATACAAAGAGTACAGTACAAACTGGAACCACAGTCAGGTTAAATGCAGCAAAAAAGTCAGATCTGATTTATTCGGGACTTGAACATGGAAGGAGTGAATCAGGTTGATTGGCTTAAAGGCTATATTAATCAAATAGTTATACATGCACTTTAAGTCCCCACACAGTCACACACTCTGGGTACCCAGATAGGGAAATGGTTGGCTAGCTAGGAAGTTGCAGTTGGTTGGGGCCCTGTGATGGAAGAAAGCAACACGCATAACACACACTACTTGTAATCTGGAGCTGGGGGGGAGGGGCTCAGTTCGTGAAAGAAAAACCAACAAGATAATCAGATGACAACACTTTAGATTTTGCTGTTGTTATAGGGAGCTACCCTGATATTTACTCATGATAACCAGTACTGGACACAGGCAGGACGATATCGAGACTGCAGGTTGTTGAGTTTGGAGTGCATGGAGAAGCGGGGCCCACACGAATCACTGAGGCATTGTTCCTGTTTAAGTGTTGAGCAGGGGGCTGATCCCCAGGAAGATCTCTCATCGATGGCATTTTCTGTGCAGCGAGTAGTCAGGCTGGGCCAGTGTGGCAAGGCCCAGGCCCAATGGAGATGATTTTGGATTCAGTCTGTGGGGCTGGATGCGGCTTCCAGCAAGCAGAATACAGTTCAAACCACAGTGGAGAACCAAATCGTGAGCCACTAGCAGCACACAGCACATTTACATGTAAGGAAATTCTAATGCAGCTTCCAGTAAGCAGAATACACTTCAAACCACAGTGGAAACCAAATCATGACCCACTATAAGCATACAATACTTTCACATGTAAGGAAATTCAACTGTACCAGACAACAGGCTCTTCGGTCGCAATTACAGAGTCTCTGCACAATCTAGGAGTTCAGTGGTGGCTGGAAGTCCAGACAGGCCGATTGCTATTCAGCAAATCTTCGGTCTTCTTCAGGTAGGAGCCTGGTCACAATTCAGTGAGTGACTTACTTTGCTCAAGTTCAGATTCAGTCCAAAAAAGACACATGTTCCTTCTCAGGGACAGCTGGCAGGCATGCAGGACAAAACTCAGGCCTTTCCACAGTTCTTCTGCGCAAATTCACTATGGATTGCAGCTCGAACTCTCTTGAGCTGTTACTTCTTCATGTCCCAACTTAGATCTAACTGAAACTGCAAGCAGTTTGGGACTTGCCCAAGATCCAAAAGGTTTGGTTGGCTGATCTGTCTGTCAGTCACAACAAGAGCTCCCCCTCCAGATTATTTTAGGTGCAAAAAGCCCAAAACTACAATTCTTACAAGTTTTGACCCACCAAGCCCCTGTAGGCAGGCTCTATTTTAGAGTCCCAAATGTACTGATTTGCCCATTTAAGCAGTTCAGGACCAAGATGATGGAAACAAACAGAACTGTCCATGCTGCAAAGAAGACAGGTTAGAACAAACTGCAATATTATTACTGCTCTAACAAATGATCAGCAAACAAGCACATCTTCTAACAGAGCTCCGTTTTAGAATAATTATGGCTGCAATCCAGGCAGCTCTTCAAAAGACAGTACACAGAGGCTATATAGGCACTCTCTGGCAACCACATTTAAACTGCAAAAACGCAGGACACCAGCCTGTCAGTGAGCATTTAGACAAGTTCAAGGAAGACTTTTCGGGGGGTCTCCATTTGTAGGGGGGGCTACACCCTTCCCTGCCTGGAGAAAACTTGGCATCCGCATCAAGTCTGTACCATCACAGTATCAAAAATGCAATATAAAAGAGACATATATGTATATGTCATTAGCTTATTACATTACTATACCTTTCAATATACTTCACATTACTACATCCATATTGACAATACTTATGCATGTTTCATACAAGCAATACTGATTCATTTAATAACTGCTTGTACATTAAACAATGTAAGAGGGGGTCCTTCCCTATCAGCTAACTTGGGGCTGGATGGGGCAAGAGCACCATGGTGTGAGGGAAGAACAAGTAACCTGGAGTTGGCTGTCAAGCTCAATTAGGGCAGTGAGCTTGGTGAAACATATACCCCTTTGTGAACCACATTGAGAAGCAAATCCACTGGCCTCCCAGGGGAATCATAACCAAAGCGTAGCACTGGCTTGACAGCTCAGTCAGTCTTTTGGGGGTAGTGGCCACAGTCTCTCTACTTTCAGCACTAACTTTGGAGCTTTTGTCACTTGTGAGGGGTGCCTCTGCATGGATGGAAATGTCCAAACTTGGAGCACTGTCAGTTCCTTGCTTTGTAGGCTCTGTTTCCACAACACTTAGCTCATTATCTTCTGATGGAGTCCCAGGTTGCTCATTTTGAGGAGGCTCTGGAACAATTAGGCTTTGCGGCACTGAAGGGGGGGGCTGTCAACACTCTCACATTGTTCTTCAAGAGTTGGTGTGTCACCAGAGAAACTCAGACCGTCATCCCCTTCTTCGGGCAATTCACACAGTTCCACAAAACACAGAGAGTCCGCAACCTCAGACGTAATACTTTGCACTTCACTTTCAGGAGCATTGGCTCCAAGGACAAGCTGGAGGGTTAGGCAGTCCAGAGGGCCCAGCTTCATCCCCACAATTAGTCATAGGGTTACCTTGAAACAGCTGACTCAGATCATAGGAGGGTAATAGGCATTGTCACACCACTTTCATCAGAGGTGGACTGACAATCACTATCATTCTGGGCCTGCTGCGGGAAACCTTAACTCTGTAACTACTGGGGTAGGTTGACTCTCTCTTTTTTGCAGCAGTATGAGTCACTGGCCCAGGGAAATCAATCTCTGATGGTTCAGCCTCAATTATGACTTGGCCGATAGGTAGCAAGTAGTTACGGTGCATGGTCTTGACAGCTTTGTTGTTATTCTCTGGGTGCACCTTGTACACTGGTAAATCATTCAACTTTCCAACTACTACATGGGGAAGATGGTGCCACCTATCAGCAATTTTACTTTTTATCCTGCTCTCTTGTTGGCAAGATTTCTTTGGTGGCCATTGTCTGGTCCAGTTGATAGGCATGGTTCAATTGAGCTTTCAGTTCTGTACATACTGTAGGTAATTTTCGGTTTGGACCCCATCTGGAGAGACCCCAAAGCAGATATCACAGGGCAGTTGGGCCTCCCTCCCGAACATGAGGCGGTAGGGGGGAGAACCCAGTAATATCATTTTTTGTGCAATTGTATGCATGGACCAAGGTGCTAATCTGCTGGCTCCACTTAGGGTTGTCTTTGGGATGGAGGGTGCCCAGTATGTCTAGAAGGGTGCGGTTAAAACGTTCTGGTTGAGGGTCCCCTTGCGGGTGATAAGGGGTGGTTCTTGACTTCCGCACCCCCCATAGAGAGAGAGCATTTCTTTAATTAGCCAACTTTCAAAATCTCTACCTTGGTCAGAGTGGATCCACTGAGGGGCACCATAGTGGATGAAGAAATTTTCCACTAGCACCTTGGCCACGGTAGAGGCCTTTTGATCTTTAATTGGAAAAGCTTGTGCATACCATGTGAAATGATCCGTAACCAATAACACATTGCCAATATTCCACTGATCAGCTTCTAAACACAAAACTATGCAGACCAGTCCATCGGGGTGTTGGTAGTAATATTGACAAGGGGGGGCAGCTCTCTGAGGCAGGGCTTTCCTTTGCAGGCAACGACTGCAGGTCTTTACATGGTGCTCAACATAGTCCCTCATCTTGGGCCAGTAGAACAGAGATTGTACCAAGTCGAGAGTTCTGTCAATACCAAGGTGCCCCATGTGATTGTGGAGGGACCTCAGTACCACATATTTAAAGAGTGTGGGCAGGACCAATTGCTGCCTGTCTACTTGATCACCACGGTCCACTATCTCGCTGTACAACAACTGATTGAGTAGCTTCAAATTGGGGCCTTCTTTAAACAATAGAGCAGTTCGCAAGTCAGGGGAATGCAACTTGGACACATCGTTTCCCACACACAGGGCATGAAGTGCGGGCTAAATCATACGATCTTGGAATTGAGCCCACTGAATGCTGTCACTGTTAAACTGAGATAGTGTACTAATATCTAGAGCAGAAAAATGACAATAGGCAGCCGGTATGTAGGTATCAGGAGGGCCCAAGCAATCTATTAAACAGTCCACTGTGTCCGCAGACATCTGTTCATCTCAGTCAAATTTTTGGCACAAGACTCAGATCTCATGTTCAGACAGCTTGACCCAATCACTCTTGGAAACTGGCCTTCGTGACAAGGTGTCAGCATCAATATGGTTCAGTCCTGGCCTGTATTCAACAGCATAATCATAGGTTGATAAGGCGGAAAGCCACCGGTGCCCAGTGGTGTCTGACTTAGCTGAAGTCAGTACATAGGTTAACGGGATATTGTTGGTCTTCACCAATATCTTTGCCCCATAGAGGTATTCATGAAACTGGTCGACAATGGCCCATTTTAGTGCAAGGAACTTCAGTTTGTGCACAGGGTAGTTTCGCTTGGACGGGGTCAAGCTCCTACTGGCAAAGGCCACTGGTCTCAAACCATCCTCCTGGGCTTGATACAGCACTGCTCTGAGACCCTACAGACTGGTGTCTGTATGCAGCACATAGGGCTTGGTGGGGTCAGCATAGGCGAGGATGGGGGCATGGGTGAGCTGGTATATGACTTTGTGAAAGACTGCTTCACATTCGGGTGTCCATCAGGGCCAAAAAGTTCACCTGTGTGAAGTACACTTTCTCTGGTTCTTTGAAGGACCCTTTTTATATTTATGGTTGGTAGTAGGGTAACCCTGGGTAAGATTCAAGAATGGGCGACTCACCTTTGAATAGTCTTTTATAAACCTGTAGTAGTAGCTACAGAACCCCAGAAATGTTGTAGTTCTTTCAAATTTTGAGGCTGGAGCCCAGTAGTCAGTGATTCAACCTTACTGGCATCAGTTTTTATCCCTGCTACAGATACTATGTGCCCTACATACGTCATGGAGGTTTGAAAAAACTGGCACTTGTCAATGGACAGCTTGAGGCCAAAGTCTTCCAATAGGTCTAGGACTTTAAACAGTCAGGTCTCATGCTCCTCTAATGTGCACTCAAACACAATGACATCGTCTTGGTACACTAGATATTTCAGCAAGTTCATATCTCCCACCACATGTTCCATCAGTCACTGAAAGGTGGCTGGGGCACCTGAAATCCCCTGTGGCATTCTCAGGAATTCATAGAACCCCAAAGGGCAGATGAAGGCTGTTTTCTCACGGTCCTCTGGGGCCATTGGGATCTGAAAGTATCCGTTGCGAAGATCCATACTAAAAACCATTTGCTCCTATTCGAACAATCCAGGGCATCTTGTATACGGGGCATGGTGTATTGATCAGGGATGGCCCACAGCTTCAGGGTTCTATAATCAACACACATCCCTACCAGCCCATTCTTCTTATGCACAACCACAATGGGAGAGGCATATGGGCTCTTGATTCTTGTATCACACCAGCAGCAAACATTTCCTGCAGGTGTCTCCTCACATCATCTATGCCTGCTGGGGTGAGATGTCGGGATCTCTCGAAATGGCGGTCAGCAAGCAGATGTATGTGATGCTCTTCACTTGGACACACCCCATGTCCCATTCTTTTAATGAAAACACTTGGTCCCTCTGAGTGAGTTTCTTGTGAATTCTAGCCTTCCATTCAGCTGGTAAAGGGGAGTCACCAAAGTCAAATAAATCAGGGGTCACACTCTCCTTCTCACCAGAGCACTTGTTGCTGGGCAATATGACAGTGTTGGAACAGTGTACTGTAGCTAGGGTGCACCCTCTGTTCACCCAAAGCTCCCGGTCTGACCCATTCTGAATCTGGACCATCATTTATTGTGCATAGGCGTGGGCATGAGCAGACACGTTGCTGGGTTTGACCAATAATCCCTCTGGCAACTTTCCATCTCCTGGTGCATCCAACATTAATATTTTGTTCTTTACGTTTCTCTTTAGGCAGACTTCTCCATGGAATGTGCACTGGGCATTGGGGGCCAATACCAAGGAGTCAGGTTCCTTTGTCCACACTATCCCAACTGGCTCATCTGTGTCCACTTCATCAGGTCTCTGTTGCCAGCCATAAGCCCTTTTTACCAAGGCTGGAATTCTTAGGGCCCGTCCAGTCAGCTGCCCTTATTTCTCATGGCAGAGTTGTGCTAGTCTCCCAAACACGTGGGCGTTTGTTCCAGTTAACAGGGCAACCCCATACAGTCCAGTGGGGGGACACTTTAGGGCCAGTATCTCTACTTGCTCCTCTATGCCAGTTACAGTTGCAGGAAAAGACAACCAGAGGTGGGCATAGCCTAGATATGGATAAGACTTGTCGCTCAGCCCCTACACATGAAGGCCTTCCAGGGATTTTAAAGGCACATTAGAAAAGTGTTTGTCATACCAGTCCTGAAACACAGTGGTCACTTGTGACCCACTGTCAAGCACAGCCTGAGTAGAAATACCATTCACAGCCACATTAGTCTCCATTGAAGGGTCCACCATCTTGGACCAGTCTAGATGGACAGTAGCAGGGGCCAGTACAGACGACTTAGCCACAAAGAAGTTGGAGTTGGGATTTCCTGAGCCTTCGCTGTGGTCGTTTCCACCACCCCGGCCATGGTTTTTGCTTTCCGGATCTCCCTTGAAGTCTGTATATAACCTTATCTAAGCCATTGTGGGACCGGCATTCTTCTTCATATGCCCATCCTTCCCACAATTATGACATAGTATGCTTTCAAGAGTCTGGCGGGGCTGAGGCGGGGTACCGCCAATAGAAAACCATGATTCAACCTCTGTCTGGTGTGTGGTGAGCATGGGGAGATGCCTCAGTAATTCCCTCACTTCCATAGTCAATTCATCAATCTTTGAGCTGCTGTCAACAGGGGATGCCTGGGTGTGCACCCCAACCCCCATAGCGGACATGCTCTGAGAGGGGTTTGGGCCCATTGTATCTCTGGAATGGACTTTTAGGAAAATGGAAGCCCTCATTTCTTGGACCTCTCACAGTATCTTGTCCCAGGGTGGAGCATCCTTGCTAGCCTCCCAATGTTCAACTGTCACTGTATTTCTCTCCTGAGCATCACTCACATGTGCATCCTCAGTCATCTGGGCAGCAGCAACAGCAGATACAGGAGGGGCCCCCACATTGCTGCCTCCTCTCAATTCTCCAAATTTCCTTTGTCAGACCATCCAGTCCATCATAGGTGGGAGGTGCATCCAACCGAGCAGCAAGGCATAGTTGAGCAGCAATAATTCAGAGAATGGGGCTGACTTGAGGAGCTGGTCCAACCTATTCTGATCTAACTTAGCTGGGGCCATGCCACCTTTCTTAGGCATTCCTATATCACCTCTTTGAGTCAAGGCACATACACAGATAAGGGCCCCCTGAGTACTGCTGAGTGTTTTGACCTTACCTCACAGGTCCTCATCTGAATCAGGACCTCATACATTTTCCAATGCATTCAAAAATCTTGAGCAGTTGCTTCTGGATTACTAGCCTGTGTAGCATGGATAGTAAGTTGGGAGGGGCCTCTGAGGCTTTCAGTCACCCTTCTCCTCTTCTGTGGTTCAGGGTGTTGCCATTCTTGGATTTGTGGAATACACTACCAAGAGACGTGGAAGGTAGTAAAATGTTGAATGAATTTTAAAAAAGAAGTGATAAGTACCTCCTGGGGAAAAATTGATGTGTACCCACTAAAGTGGGGAACAGTTTAGATGGACCTAATGGCCTTCTACTGTTCTATACCAAGTATAAATACCAAGTATAAATTTGAGGGGCAACATAGTCTATCCAAGTCTTCCAATTGTCCTTCCTGGGTGTGGGGAGGGTGCCTGAAAACATCCTCAGCTGGCGCTACAAGTCATGACTAATGCAGGTACAGATATAGGGGCCAGCATTGGCACAGGACACAGAAGGAGGGGCAGTAACAGGTGCTGGAGTGGGATGGGGTGTTGGGAGGAACACCCAGGTGGCAGGAATAGTTTATTAAAGTCCTCTATGGTTTTCCTTCTTCCAGCAACAACTTAGCAAATTCTCCTCAAAAGTCTCAGATAATGGTGGAGCTCATACTTCCCATGGTCTTTACTGCCTTTTGTTATCACTCTCAAGGTGGCTAGGCAGCTTCTGAGGCAACAGTCTGTGGCACTTTAGAGCTGTCCACAAGTTCACTACATTCTACCAAGGCTATGAAAGTTTGTGTGATTAAATCAGCCTGTCGACCCACCACCACAGGGTTTTTAAACATTCAACTTTGGAGAGTGGTCCCTCTACAGTGCCCTTACTGGTACCAGAGGAATATCCAGTACAAGCAGAGCATTTTGGTGGTCGATCTCCTGCCCAGTACACCTCCCCACCAACTGTTGTATAGCCATTTCTACTGGGTAGCCATTAATCTTTAACAATAATTCATAATTTTTGGCCACTAGAAGGCACAAAATCCCAGCAGTGCCTCCAAGATGTAACCCCTAGGTGGTGCTATCCCAAGAGCTACTACCCCTGCCTGCATGGCTAGTAGCAGGTTAAGGGGCCTGAATTCTGAAATGGGTGCCTTCTCCTGGAGGTCAGGGTTGGTAGTTGTCAAACTAACCTGGGCACAGCCCTTCAGGACACTGTAACCCCCCTCTTTCCCTTCTTGTGGACTGAGCAATATACGAGAATCACTTTCACAGTACCCCTTGTACACCATACCCGTACCTACACTGTTTGCACTTACCACCAGGGCTGGTTCCTCTGGCTCGACCCTGGGGACCCCCTGTAAAACAAGGTTATGCACAGTAAATAGCAATAGCACAGTACTCTTGGCACAAACTGGAACCACAGTCAGGTTAAATGCAGCAAAAAAAGTCAGATCTGATTTATTCAGGGGACTTGAGGAAGGGTCGTAATCAGGTTGATTGGCTTAAAGGCTATATTAATCAAACAGTTATGCATGCACTTTAAGTCCCCACACAGTCTTACACTCTGGGTACCCAGGTTGGAAAATGGTTGGCTAGTCAGGAACATTGTAGCTGGTTGGGTCCCTGTGATGGAAGAAAGCAACATGTACAACACACACTACTTGTAATCCGGAGCGGGGGGGGGGTCTCAGTTCATGAAAGAAAAGGCAACAAGACAATCAGATGACAACATTTTAGATTTAGCTGTTGTTGCAGGGAGCTACCCTGATGCTTACTCATGATAACCAATACTGGACACAGGCAGGACAAAATTGAGACTACAGGTTGTTGAGCTGGAGTGCCCGGAGAAAAGGGGCCCACACGAATCACCGAGGCATTGTTCCTGTTCAAGTGTTAAGCAGAGGGCTGATCCCCAGGCAGGTCTCTCATTGATAGCATTCTCTGTGCAGCGGGTAGTCGGACTGGGCCAGTTTGGCAAGGCCCAGGCCCAATGGAGATTATTTTGGATTCAGTCCATGGGGATGGATGCGGCTTCTAGCAAGCAGAATACAGTTCAAAACCACAGTGGGGAACCAAATCATGCACCCACTATAAGCACACAACACATTCTACTTACACTGTACCAGGCAACAGGCTCTCTGGTCACAATTACAGAGTCTCTGCACAATCTGGGAGTTCGAGGTAGCTAAAAGTTCAGACAGGCCAATCGCATTCAGCAAATCTGGTCTTCTTCAGGTAGGAGCATGGTCACAATTCAGTGGCTTACTTCATTCTCCAAGTTCGGATTCAGTCCGAAAAAGGCACAAGTTCCCTCTTAGGGACACCAGGGAGGCATGCAGGACAAAACTCAGGCCTTTTCACAGTTCTCTTGCGCAAATCCACTATGGATTGCTGCTCGAATTACCTTGAGCTGTTACTTCTTCACTTCCCAACTTAGATCTAACTGAAACTGCAAGCAGTTTGGGACTTTCCCAAGATCCAAAAGGTTCGGTTGGCTGAGCTGTCTATCAATCACAACAAGGGCTCCCCCTCCAGGTTATTTTAGGCGCAAAAAGCCCAAAACTACAATTCCTACAAGTTTTGACCCCACCAAGCCCCTGTAGGCAGGCTCTATTTTAGAGTCCCAAATGTACTGATTGGCCCATTTAAGCAGTCCAGGACCAAGATGATGGAAACAAACAGAACTGTCCATGCTGCAAAGAAGACAGGTTTGAACAAACTGCAATATTATTACTGCTCTAACAAATGATCAGCAAACAAGCAATCTTCTAACACAGCTCCATTTTAGAATAATTATGGCTGCAGTCCAGGCAGCTCTTCAAAAGACAGTACACAGAGGCTATATAGGCACTCTGGCAGTGCCGTAGGGAAGGTATTTTGGTGCCCTGGGTGAGAGTCTATGTTTGCGCCCCCTCCAAGAAAAGAGCCGGGGGTCTGGGGGCCGCAAGGCCCCCAGAAGCTCTGAGGGTTTGCATGCTCTGTGGTGAATTTTGGGGCCTTTTTCAAAGAAAAAACATACTTTTGTTACAGTTCCCTACCCTGATTTCAGGGAGGGAATATTTTGCTCCCATGGAATATGAGTTGTGGGAGACTGAGTGGGTGGTATAGAGAGGGCCGTCGCAATTGTTGTGAATGAGTGGCTGACCAAGAATGCCATCAACCACCCACCCTATATGTATTCTAAAATATATTGTGAGAGATTGCTACATAAAGCATGGGGGTATGGCGGCTGCAAGACCCCCAGAAGCTCTGAGGGGTTTACATACTCTGTGGTGATTTTTGGGGCTTTTCTTGAAGAAAAAAACATACTTTTGTTACAGTTCCCTACCCCTGATTTCAGGGAATATTTTGCCCCCATGGAAAATGAGATGTGACAGACTCTGACTGGGTGGTATACAGAGTGTGCCACAGCAATTGTTGTGGACATTTGTGTGACCAACAATGCCATCAACCACCCACCCTATATGCATTTCTGAAATGTACTGTGAAAGATTGCTACACAAAGCATGGGGCTAGGGGTCCTCTAGGGCCCACTGAAGCTCTTGGAGGGAGACAGTTACATGCTATAGCCTGATTTGGCTATTGTGGGTAATCTACTACTGAAATACTCCACTACTGAACCAAAACACACTTGTTTACATGTTCTTCCGAATTGAGTATCCGTAGCAACACCTGATTTCAGATTTTTTCTTCATCATGGAATTATCAGTGGTATTTAAATCAAAATCACAGTTTGCTAACAGAGGATTCTGCATTAGAAAGTAATGCAGATGTCGATGCCAGTTCAGTACTCCAACTTAATTGATAAATATATGAAATGTGAGAATTGAACAATCTATACAACACACAGGAACAGTTACACAGCAATACAAGATATGGAGCTGGAGCTGAATGAACCAAAGCCCCACACACAACAGCACAGGCCACTGAGTACTAAACCAAAAACCTGAAGGCAATCAGGACAGGAAACCCAGTAACTGACGACAGCTGATGGATGCTATATATTTTCATGCAAATATGTTATTTGAATCCGAATCGCATATCCACAGTAGTCAGATACAGCTTACACATTTCACAGTTGTCTGTCTGGTCTATGTGTGAACCTTTCTTGCCTTCAAAGAGGCAAATTCATCAATGACATTGTCGAAGTTAATGGCACTGGCTACAGCATTTTCAATAGATAGTATAGCAAGATTTGACAGTCTTTCTTGTCCCATAGATGATCTTAAATAGGTCTTGATCAGCTTCAGTTTGTTGAAACTACGTTCGAAGAAGCAACAGTTACAGGAAGCGCCAAGAAGAGTCGGAGAGCAATTTCAATGTTTGGATAGGAAGTACTCAAAGACCATTTGTGAATGAGCTTCAACAAGCTGAGGGGTGTGGCATTAGAAAATTGGGCAGTACTGAAGCTGCCTGAAATTTGAAGCTCTTCACCTCATATACTATTTCACAAGCATCTAGGTCCTTGAATATTTCATTGCTAGATCTGCTGCACATTTCTTTAACTTCGCTAACTTCCATTGTTGAGAAAGATAGCCCTGTAAGGAAGTTAAAGTCAGCAGCCACTTCAGACAATGCCTCATACCGCCACTGAATCTGGGAAGTGAGGGTGTCTAGAACACTGTTGAACTGCATTTTGAAATCCTGCTCAGCAGAAATCAAGTGGCCTTCATCTTCAACGTTCTCATCAGCCATCCTTTTCACCTTTCTTTTTCTTTTTTCTTTGAATTCTGCATTCAGTGACATCTGTTCAGCAAGTTCTGCTGCATGTTGTACAACATCATGTATTCCATCATCCTGTATGTGCTGCAGTGCATCCCTTAATCCACTGATATGTTTTGAGGCACTATCGACAGGCAATCCCTTACATTGCAACAGTTGGTTTACTCGTTCAATCAGGTTCAGTATTTTGTCCCACATTGCCAGGGTACAAAGAAATTTGAAATCTATCTGCTTGATTAGGCTCTGGGCTGTTGATACGCATCAGCATTGGTTGCATCTTCACTTATTTGGTACAATGCCTTTAAGACTTCAGGTATTTGAAGATGAAGGAGTGAACTGCAGAAACTTTGAAGACCATCTTGTTTCAGTGTGACCCTTCAGAGTGACCTTTACTGCTTGGGACAGCACCTCCCAGTGGCTTGTTGAAGCTACAAAAATGTAAACAATCTCTGCACTGTGCCAAAAATGATACCATGTCCACTGATACACTCGCAGCATGGACCCCAACTAAATTAAGAGAATGAGCTGCACATGGGACAAATCTAGCATGTTCATTCACTTGTGCTATACTGGCTTGCACACCACGATATCTTTCTGCCATATTAGCCGTTGTCATACCCTTGGCCACGACAGTTAGCTATATCTAAGCCATCATCACTTAATTTCTTTTCAATTTCTGCAGCTAGCCCACTTCCTGTCTTTTCATGTGAGATGATGAAATCAATAAACTTTCTCAACAATACAATCATTATCCTGTATCCTCACATACCGAATGATTTGAGACATCTGCTCCTTGTGAGCCACATCTGGCGACAGTCAAACATAATAGAGAAATATTTTGCCTCCTTAATTTTTGCGATTATTTCACGTCTCACAGTGGAACCCAGCAAGTTAATAAACCTGTTCTGAATTGTAGGAGAAAATAAGTGACAGACCCTTCTTATGGTTGGCAAGTGCCTGCAAGCTCTGGATTATAGTGACTTATCAGTTCTAGCAAATTAAGAAAATTCCAGAATGTGTGTGTCCAATTATCTCTGTGGACCCCTGAGAGCCAAGTTGTTCTTTACAGAAAAGAATCGCATCAAGAATAATTTTCAGAATGGTACGCCACTTTTTCTTTTCTGAAGCAATTGACCTTGCAGTTGATCATCTATTGTGGCCCTGTCTTCGCACATTTCAAAATTCTTCCAGCATAAATAACTGTCACGTGTTCAGGAGTTTTCATGATCTGGAATTCTGGGATTTAAATGTTTCCAGTCACAAAATCCTTTTTTTGGATTTGCTAGACTCGATGTAGTGGATGATTTTTTTGCAAATAGCATGCATGGGAAGCAATAGATAGCTTTCTTGGTCTCACCATACATTAGCCATGTGCGTTCCACAGTCTCTCCATTCGGGAAGAATTTATGTGAACCAATCCCGATAAAAGCGCCTGCCATCATCAGATGCTGAGAAACTAAAATCAGCATTTTTCTTTTGTTCAGGGCCATGTTCCACCAAGCAACATCTAACTTTGTCAGTCATGTCAGGCCATGATGTTGGGTCATTAAAATTAAGTTGGAGTACCGAAGTGGCTACAGCATCTACATTACTTCCTAATGCAGGATCCTCTGTATAATTTTCAAAGCTACGTAGATGGTGTCGGCTGGCAATCATCATCATCTTCTTTTTCTTCAACTACTTCTTCTTCTGTAATATTGCCCTCAACATCTGTCTTAGTAGGGGTAGGCTCATCGATGTCAATTGGTGTTGCTACTGACGGAGTCGCAGAACTTCCCTCCTGGCCCTTAGACTTAGTAAGCCAATGTTGCCACTGCTGGGAGAGTTTTCGATTTTCTTCTTCTCTTGCTTTCCTCAGTTTTCTAAACTCTGCCCCTGATGGTTTCTTCGGTGGCATCTTCAAGAATCAGGCCTTTCTTTACAAAATACTGAAGAGAGAAGTGTACAGTACAATATGTGTACTTGTACTTAACTTCAAAGCATCCCAGCCAATGTCCTATCCAACTTCCTGTTTGTGTAATCAATAAGGCACAACAGGGTGTGGGTTACTGGGAGTTTACCCATGCCTTGTGTGGTGTGTCACGAGGCACAGCGAGTGACTTAACCATAACCACAGAAGAACTGGGACAGGTTATTGACTGGGGTGTTCTGAAGTTAAGTACATCTATTTACCCGGTCATGTGAGAGAATGCTGAAGATCTTAGAAGGCAGTTTCATTGTGCAAGATATATATATATATATATATATATATATATATATATATATATATATTACATATTTTAATTGTTAGAGTTTGCTAACCGGGTTAGTCCTACTCGGCACAAGTGCCTCATTTCGTGGTGACCTGGGAACACTGGGCAGTTAAATGACTTGCTGCTGAGAATAAGAGTCACACAGTATGCAAGTGGAGGTTGTGGTAATCAAACCCAGGCTGCTGGAGGACAACAAGGTCAAAATTCACAGCTCATTACTGTAAACTCTAGTTATACATCCAGCCCCAGCCTAAAGTCATTTGACTGGCTTGGTTGTTAGATCAGCCTTACATTAATCATCATGTACAGCCTGATTACCATGGTATTTTGATTCTTCCTGAGTTTTAGCATTCCATCCTGTCACTGGACTGACTGGAATGTTACACTCTGATTTTGAGCCAACATTCCTAAACTGTTGGTGGAAGAACTTTTCTCAAATATCTCTGTTTAAATTATATAAACAGTTGATATTATTGTAATCAACTTTTCAGAAAAAGTTCTTCTATGAACAGTTTTTGAATGCTGGCTTAAAATCACAATGCAGCATTACCAGTCACTTTCTAACTCTAGGCTACAGAGAATATTCATAACCATAAACTATACTTGTTATAGTTTTCTTTTGAATACATTTTATAATAGCAATAAGGCTGTCACAGGAGTTAAACTAACATCCAATTAATTACAACCTGTGGGAAAATTGCCCTTGGACCACCCGTCTTGTTGTGCTACATAGTACATCGACATCCCAGACCCTAGATAGTGGTTATTGACTATTAATCTAACCTCTGGGAGTGCCTTATTGCTTAGTAACTTATTGCCATGCTCTCCAACCATCATTGCTACGCTATCGCCCTACCTCCCTACTCCCTCCTGCCCGTACCCTAACCCGGACAGTCAGACAAACTACCAGTCAATGCTACAGAAATGCGATCATGATACACCCGTCACCCAATTTAAAAACACATTGACTTACCTTTAATAAGACTGACTGTTGAAAGTGACTCCTCGCACGGCCTCTGGTGACTGCTGCTACTTATGTAGGACAGGAACTCTCTGATCTGATGGTGATGGATGGTCTGGAGTCCACACTCAAGTTCAGACCTACAAATGAAAGTTCACATTTAAATTAAGTACATAATTTATTGCTATTTTCACTCAAGAGCAAAGCACCTCCTTACACACATACAGAAAAGGAAGTACTAGTCCCAATTTCTGCAAGTTTATGTTGCTATGGTATCGATGTGATGTCAAGAGGTTGTTCACCCCCTCTTGAGTATGTCACATCGATATCATGACAATAGGAGTGTAAAAAGATAACACAAAAACATCAAATTCCAAATTTAAAAACCCATTACCTTACCTTATAAGACTGAGACTCAGCTGAGTCACGCCGTTTCTTGTCCACTCCAAGAGTCGCCTGCAGAAGACTGTACTCACTTTCGACACTGGCTATAAAATGAAAGTCCACACATTACATTAGTAGTAGTCTAGTACAGTAGATTATCAGCTACAGTCATACATATTTATTATTTTTTCACTGAAAAGGATAGCCCCTGCCCCCTCCTTAGACACATTACATAGTACATTTCAGGTTACCTATAGGTGGGCATGTATGTTACATGTAATTTGGAAATAGGGAGGGTGAGTGGAGGAGGGATGCTGGGATATGGGTGCCAGTCAGTAGAACAAAGAGGGGCTGTGGATATGGCCTACCTAGACTAGCAGTCCCACACTGTCACAAATGATTAATAAACAAGAAAGCCAGCTAGGAGTGCATACCAGGATGGTAACCTGGGTAAACAATTGCCAGGGAATGAGCAACAGGACATAGGGATGGCCCAGTAATAGTAATCAATCAATGGAGTCCATGCAGAAGAAAGTGGGGGTTGCTAGTCATGGACCATAGGGTTGGAATCAGTCCTCTTTACTGTCTTTATAAGTGCAGGAATACACTACTTTTAAGCGAAGAAGATGTTCCAGGACTAGAGGGCATGGGATGAAGTTGGAGGGAGGATGATTCAGAGGAAATATGAGGAAGAATTTCTTCACAGAATGGGTGGTGGACAAGTGGAACACCCTGCCAGAGGAAGTGGGGGGGCTGAGACAATCACGGGATTTAAGAATGCATGAGATAGACATAAAGGAATTCTGGAGGTCAGTGGTAAGGCAACTGACTTCTAGGAAAACATAAACTGAACTTACAAGCTCAAATGGGCAGACTGGGTGGGCTATAGGTCTTATCTGCCGACACTGTCTATGTATCTATGTATCTATGTAAGTGGCAGTGCACTGCAAAGGAAGGAAACGTATGCCTCTTTGCAGACAACACAAACAAAAGATGACATAAATGTAGGCAAGTAATTTGAGAAGGCAGTTATGAGCCAGGGCTTGTGGATTCTCTGCACAGGGAAAGGCATCGCTACTATAAAACAGGGGGTTGTCATCCCGGCCTCTGCCCTCTGTACAGACAATTTGTGTGAGACCCCATCTGGAGTACTGCTAAATGGTGCAAGAGTCTAACATGATAATGTTTCAATATAAAAAAAAATAGCTGGACAACAAGACACACCATGAGATTAGAGGAGACTGATTAAGGGGTATTGTTTGTGAGGAACTTTTTCACAGAAAGGGTGGTCACGGTGGATGCATAGAATAGTATGGTCAGGCCTGCCTCAGCCTGGGAAGTGGTGGATATGAATAAGTGCAGAGCTTCAAACAGGCATCGATAGGGTAGGCATAAGTGAGCAATACAGATGAGTATGAATAGATAGGCCACCATTGACAGAGTAAAGGTCTATGGCATATTCATAAGGTAGAAAAGAATGGGCATATTCATAAGGTAGAAAAGAATGGGCAGAGAGATGGGCATTTATGTCCTTATCTGCCACCAACTCTGTTTCTATGTCAGTTATATGGCTGTTTATCACCAGCCTAGAGGATAGCAGCATTGGTCGCTTCCCAGTTCTGTTTGGGTGGGAGTGAGTCAGTCGTTACTCCTCACAGACAAAACCGAGGGGCCCACCCAACCCAAGTACAGTAATACTAGTACTACCACTGGTGCTGCTACCCTTTTTTAGGCTGATGCCTGATGATAGTAATCAGATAACTGACATAGTAACATAGAGTTGATGGCAGATAAGGACCGCAAGGGCCCATCTATCTAGTCTGCCCATTTTAATTACTGGAGTCAGGTGACACCACACTACACTGAACTGACTACTGGACTGGCTGGTTCTCTGCGACTGGGGCAGATAGCCTGCCGCCTCCAGTGACAGCTGAACTATACAACTGCATACAGTATTATTCTGCTGTACTGTCCACTCAACTCCCAGAGTCTAAAGTAGTTGAATTTAAAATCGTGTAGACCCACTCTCAAAGGGAAGGGCATTTGTATTACATCAGCAAGGAAATGCAGTGTCAGTGGCTCAGTAGATAGCACACTCACCTCTGAGGCCGGGAGATCAGAGGGCTGTGGGTTCAGTTCCCACATCTGGCACTTGGGTTAATATCCCAGTACTGACACTGTAATGCAGCATGAGAGGGGTGCTGCATTTCTGAGGTGCCGTCTTTCGGATGAGACGTTAAACCGAGGTCCCATCTGCCTGGATTGGTGGTAGTTCAGGTGGATGTTAAAGATCCCATGGCACTTATCGAAAAGAGTAGGGGGGAATTTCCCCGGTGTCCTGGCCAAATTTCCCTCATTCACTAAAAATACCACCAACAGCTTAATCTGGTTCAAGGTCAGTTGGCATTCATCTGTATCCCCCTCCCCCGGGTCGTGCCTGAAAATAGGCAGGATTTGTCTAGTGCACTTACCCAGTCAACAAAAGCTAAATAAATAAAAATAAAAAATTACACAGTGCACAGTGGGGTGTTATAGTCAGTTATGTGCTTGTGCAGTGCTTACATAATACAGTACAGACAGTGCTTCTGTGCTTAAGTTGTGGCAATTTTTTTTGACTACTGTCCTCCTGCCGGGCTGGCTAACCTTAATGCCTTGCATGCCAAAGCCTATTAATTATATTACTTTATTATTGCTTACCAACTAAGGACCGATTGTTTGGCAAGCATTAGCAAAGCAAGTTCGGATCGAATTGGTAGTCAAGAAGTCTGTGTGACAGGCTGAAGCTGTTATTTTTAATTATGTCATAAATGATTGTGATTGAGTTGAGACCGAGTTGAAACTCGCTAATATGGTCAGATCTCAGTAAGGCTTTCTGAGATCTGGCCATCTAGGGGCGAGTTTTAAACTTCGGTCTCGATCGGATCATTTATGACATAATTAAAATTAATACATAGTCGCTAGGCGCCGCGGTGCTGTTTGCCTCCACAAAGGTCGGTTTTTTGGTTTCCCAGCCCTTTGGGAATTGAGTGCAGTTCGCTCCTTTTATCCTGCCTTGCTTTGGAGGCAGTATTTTTAGGTCCCTGGCTCAGGCTGGCTGGCTCAATCTGGTGGTGGCAGTAACCCTCAGTCCTTGTGTCAAGGTGTTGTTTGCCCAGACTGACCTCAGGTGCCTCTGAGTTTTCTGGTAATAACACTTGAGACAAAATTCATCATGTGCTGCTCTTCTATAGAGGTATGGCTCTCACACACCTCAGTAAGTGTAAGGTTGACTACATGGAATCAGTGGGATGGTGGGTGGTATCCCCTTGCCATGGCTTATTCATCGGTAAGATTTAGGGCTATGTAACCTAAAATTACTTATCAAAAGCAACACACAGTGAAAAGAGTGCATTTAAAGGGCTACTGTCAAGTTCCTAGCCTCAGGTCTGACTTTAGGTACTGGGAAAATACATTACCTGGTTGCACATATTGTGCAGAAGAGGCTAGTGTGTATGGTTTGACTCAGTTAATATTTTCTTATTTTACATAAATTCCAAATCCATGTGATCCACAGCAAAACTGATCAGGATGTGTGGTCACATGTCTAAAAGCACAAAAGTGCCTGGAGAATGATTCCTGCACGCCTCTCATTACCGAAGTTCAGCTAAAAAAAAAAAAGCATTTGACAGAGGAAGGACAGCTGAACTCAAGAAAGTTACTCTTATGTGTACGAGGGCTCTAACTGGTAAAAATCATGGTCGCAAAGCCGAGCTGTGATGCTGGGCATGTGCTCAAACATGTGCATATGTATGATCGTGTGCTCAGTATCACGGCTCGACTGTCTGTGATTTTTACCAGTTACAGCCCTAGTTTACACATAAGAGCAACACTCCCGAGTTCAGCGTTCCTTCTTCTGTCAAATACTGTTTTTAGCTTAACTTGGGTATTGAGGAGGCATGCAGCAAATCATGCAGATTTATAATTTATGCAAAATAAGAGAAAAATATTAACAAAGTCAAACTACTGGCTACACCAGCCTCTTCTGCACAACACCTACAACCCCAGGCAATCTGCTTTCTCCAATAGGTACAGTAATTTGTCACAACATGAGTAACACAGTCAGCTGCACGCCTGCACTGGAGTGTAATAAACGCAGTGACAGCCAGGGATCCGTCTCACTCAGTCAGTAATAACTATAGAGGTGGCGATGCCTCATCAGAATAATCAACAGTGGATCGGCTGCTGAATGGGGTTGAAGTATCACCAATATGTCACCCCTCCATTCAGATCTATGCATGCAGTCCAACACAGTTCCACACTTTTCAATATCTGGTGCAGCCAAGTTTAGGTAAATACCTTGTCTTTATAAAATAGCCCAACAGTATTGTAGCCCCAACTGTCCCCTGTAAAGCAAGCCCACTCTTAATTAGCTTCATGCAGTACTTCTGTTATTGCTGCCAGTGCCACCGAAACTCTGCCCCCCCCCCCCGGCAGCATCTCATTAATATGCTGTGCATGAGGGCTCATGAATTATTCATTAGCCCTCACTAGTGCCCACGGGACAAACTCTTTAATTAAACTTTCCGTAGCTTCTGCTGACTCCCCAAGGTCACCAGTCACCATTATGCTGAGGAGGAAACCAGGACTGCTGCTGAACACCTCCCAGAAAGTCCTCCAACCTGGCGGTCGGTACATTCAGTGCGGCTGAGTGCGCCATGATGAAGCATATGCGCAGTCAGTCGCCGGTGGCTCAGCTCAGGAGAATGCTGTGGTGACTTGCGACTTTGCTACTGCGAGTGTGTACTCCGATCCGATGAGTCGGATGAGTCCAACAGGGCTAAACAACTACACTGGGCTACAAAACAAAAGGGTGCCTGTGGAGCCGAAAAGGACTCTAGAGCATGAGCATGGGGGATTTGGGAGGGCAAGCAAACACAGGGCCCCTCCACCAGGTCTCAGTGAGTGTCTCTATGTACCTGCCTTGATGTGCATCAGACCTTCAAGCTCACCAATTTTATATGGTATGATGCGTCAGTCAGCATGCAAGTGAGAATAATTACCCATCTATGCTTCCTTGCCCCCACCCCGACTCTTGCCTCTCATCTAAATCTCCCTGCTCTGCTACCCTCCCTTGGTGTTCCCTGCAACTGTCTCCAACCCTTGGTGACTGTCTGTTTCTACACCATTCCCCTCACCCATCCTCTAGTTTAAATTCCCCCAACTGCCTTGCCCATTCTCCTAGACAGTACCCCTGCTTCCTCCTGGAGCAGGTGCGGCCCATCTCAGAAGTACAGTTGGCCATAAAAACAAGTTTGTCCCTCTTGCACTAGATCCTTAGTCAAGCACTGGCCTGCCTAGTAGTCCACTGTTGCTCCACACTAGCCCCCAGGACTAGGAGGATTTCTGAAAAAGATAACTCTGAATACCTTTCCCTTTAGAAACTTCCTTAGCTCTGTAAATGAATCCTCATGTCCTCAAGACTTGTGCTCCTGATGTCATTCATGCTGATGTGGATGATGACAGCCTGCTCCTCCCCTACTTTGACAACACAGACAATCACAGCACATGACCTATATTGTGCATTCAAGAGAGAATTCCTTATTATAATTGGTTAATACATGATGTACACTCACTGACCTACATAAACTAAAATGGTATGCAGGCTGCATACCATTTTAGTTTATGTAGGTCAGTGTACATCATGTATTAACCAATTATACAAGGAATTCTCATGAGGTATGAGGTGTTAGCCCTGTGCCATGCACACCCTTGTATGCCACACCTTGACAATGTGGAAGACTGAGATTATGTCCCTCTCAGCCTTTCTTTCTCTAGGCTGAACATGTTAAGGGCTTCTAGCTTCTCCTCATACCTTTTGCCCCTTCACCCCGATCATTTTGATGGCCCACCATTGCACCTTTCAAATGTTTAATGTCCTTTTGTATTAAGAAGGGAGACATCAGTACAGTTTAGGGAAATGGGATCAAGATTCTTGGAAGTGCAGCTCCTAACTAGTGTGGATGCTCAGTTATATGAAAGTTCAGTCTCATCACAAGTAGGAAACAAAGATAAATTCAATATAAAATAACTGTCATGAGGGCTTCTTAAATATATGCCACAGCATTTATTTTTTTAATTTATTGTTTGTATTTTCTTATCTTTGTTTTCTGTGAGCTGTTGGGAGTTCTTGGGGGGCACAGAAAGGAAGAGGGCCTTGTAGCATTGTTTTTTTTTTTTTTTTTTTAAAGATTTGTTTTAAAATAACTGTTTTCTTTTCTAAAAGCAACTTCTGCCCAGCAGGAGAAAAAACAGGTATTGTAGCACCTATAATAAATTTCCATTCATTACCAACTGGGCATGACCTTCAGTTCTGTCCCCCAATCCCATCCCCACTGCCTGGCTGGCTCTGCACAAGTTAATTAACCCAATACCAACTGGGCATGACCTTCAGTTCTGTCCCCCCCCCAATCCCATCCCCACTGCCTGGCTGGCTCTCCAGGCTCTGCACAAGTTAATTAACTTTTCCACTCACTCCCAGTGCTGATATCATTCAATCCTGCCCTCCGTTCCCACTGCCAGGCTGTACAGCTGAGCTGAATACCCCTCCCATTCCCACCTCCCTCTGTGTGCAGTCCCACCCTCTGTTCCCGATCAGGGACACCACCAGAAGAAGAGAAACAGAGGAAAATGGGATAATTTTTTTCTGAACTAGCTGCTAGCAGTGCTAGATGAAGATGGTTTGTTGTTTGACTGACTGAACTAAGGCGACGACCGCGCGGGGTTTCGGTGCCGGCTGAAGACTATACCGCGGTGCGCACCACCATCACTGCCTGGCCTGCCGTGCCAACAACGTCTCTGGACTGATGAACTGAACTGAACTCTAGTCTCACACTGACTCAAATGACTCAACTGTCTGTCTGCCTAATGTATAGTGGTAGTACACACTACTAGTACTAGTAGACATACACACATACACTAAACTTTTTTTTTTTCGTTCGTTGTCGTCGTCTGACTCGTCTTGTCTCTCTCTCTCTTTGACTCTCAGGCTCTCTCTCTCTCTCTAACTCTAATTACTCAGTGTAAACGTACGTCTCGCTCTCCTCTCTCATCAACTCCACAAAACTCCCGTGCCCCTTCCTTAAATACTGTCTCAGTGTCTCTGTTACCATCACCACGTGACACGGCTTTTCCAGACAGAGCTGACCATGTGACTTCGCTGGGATGCGCCCTGCTGGCAGAAGTTTGAATTTTATTTATTATTTTTTTTAGCACCTTTTTTTTTTTCTGAGGTTGCGGGGAACTTGCTGGGAAGTTGCTGCTGCTGCGCCCCTCGGATGTATGCGTCCGGGGCTGGTGCCCCACCCTTCCTACGGTACTGCTCTCTGGCAATCACATTTAAACTGCAAAAATGCAGGACACCAGCCTGTCAGTGAGCATTTAGACAAGCTCAAGGAAGACTTTTTGGGAACACCCATTTGTGGGGGGTTACACCAAGACTCCTCAACTTGCAGGACAACCTTCCATGTGGCACTGAATCGAAGGTCTTGCTGAAATCCAGGTAGACTACATCTAATCGGCCCTTGTCCAGTGCCCTTGTGATCCAGTCAAAAAAAAATCAACCAAGTTTGTCTGATAGGATCTGACAGCAATGAACCAGTGCTGTCTGTCGTCTTGAAGATCATTATCCAGAAGAAACTGCACCAGCCTTTCTTTGAGGATAGATTCCATTAGTTTCCCCACAATTGCAGTGAGTCTCAGCGGTCTGTAGTTCCCTACTTCGTCCTTGGGCCTACTTTTGTGGAGAGGTACTACGTATGCCTCCCTCCAATCTCTGGGCACACATCCCATATTTAGTGAGGTGTTGAACAGATCTGCCAGTGGCTGTGCCAGGACCTCTGCCAGCTCCCTCAGCACCCTGGGATGTAGCCTGTCTGGCCCAGGTGCCTTGTCTACCCTCAGGCCCTAAGGCCCTCCATTACCTTTCCACCGTGATGACCCCATCTGTGGTCATCTCACCCCCCCATGCCTGTGCCCCCTTTCCCTGCAGCAATGGTCTCGTCCCTCTCCCAGAGACATGTCAGAGTGAAGGGGGGGACTTACTTCATGCACTATGGAACTGCCCAAAGATAGAGCCTCTCTGGAAAAGAGTCTGTTAGACAGCATCTAAGGTGCTTTCCAAAAAGATCCCTTTCAATCCCCTCTTCTTCCTCCTGTGTATCCGATTTGATTTCCCCCAGTTGATCCTACATGAATGCAAATGGATGGCCCTCCTGGCCTTCCAGACCAAAAGATCCCAGCTCTGTAAGTGGTGCACAACACTTATCCCTTCACTGGAGGAGGTGCTGGCCTCTCTTTCCACAGCGGCTAGTCTAGACAGGATCTCACACCTTCAAATTTATCACCATGTTCCTGAGGTGCTGGGTGCCTTACCTGAGCTATGTTAACCCCCCACTGGGATAGGTTGAGTCCACCCATGCCCAGCTAGATACAGCATGGTCTTAGTCTATTGGGCAGGGAGAGCTGCCTGCTCCACCCACCCACTTATCCAACAACAAGGTAGTTTTACAGAGGTTATGACTCCCCATCAGGTTCAAATTCATCCTGTAAACTTTACCTCAGTGATCCTGTGTATGTGAGACTAGATACTTTGTGTATACATCTCTGCTCTGTTCTAGTACCTATATAGAAGAAGCACAACACGTATTCACACATATCCAGATTACCCATGATGCCTTGCAGAGTTGTGACCCCTACTCCAGGATAGGTGTGCATATGTCTTGTACCAGGAATAGCCTAAGAAGACCCCATACTGGGTAAGTGCCAGCCTACAATGCTTACTTACCTGGTATCCTACACACAGGAGACCCTATGACCTACTCTCCAACCTCCCCTGTATAACCCCCTGAGGGACATAGAAAGAGGAAATACTACTTTAACTTACATACTCTTTATTTAGGGATAACAGTAGCAGCAGTATACTATAATAGAGTTCACTATACAAGGTAGTTTTCTGTAGAAAGCTCTATGTTTACCTGTTTGATTGTTTATTTCCCCCTTGATTCCCCATTTCACTTCCCCCCACCCCTTCAGATTTTCCTCTCTCAATGACCCGTACCTGTACAACACTCGCTTCAAGGGGATGTTATAACTCGTTGATGTATGTATATATATCTGAAAAATACAAAATTTTGACGAAAAAAAACCAAAAACAAATGGAAAAAGGAAGCGATAGCTGATAAAAAGGAAACCAAAACATTTATAATGTGCAAATATAGCCAAGTTAAAAAAAAAGCCTGTTGTAGAAATATGTGATTTCTGAAAGAGGAAAAGAGCTAAGTTGGATGAATGGACATTTACTCTGTCTAGATGTGCGTGATATGTTTGTAATCCCACCCTGGCCTAGGGGTATCCTTCCTGACTCATTCCACAGAGAGGGAGCACATCAAATAATAAATTGGCTTACTTGACCTCCCAGGCCTGAAGTGACCTCCAGGTCACAGGAACATTTTTTTGGAAGTTGAGTGCTGCATATCAGCTGGTTTGCAGGTAAATGCTGTGTAACTAGTAATTGAATTTCCAAATCGCTGGTAAAGTCCCACAAAATCCATTTTAATAACGGTAAAATCTCATGAGCATATTATTACAAGGGAGAAATCATAAATCCCAGGCAGGAGGGTATCAAGTACTTCTTCCTACAGCATGAATTGCAATTTCAGGAACTTCAGTGCCCTCCTCTGGGAAGCATGTTGTCAGGGAACAGGCCCTCTGCTAGGCACCTTCAGTTCTTCTGGGGCTGGCAATCCTGGGGCACTTAGAATATTAATTGAGCTGTGGGATTTATACCCAAATTACTTTACAGGACACTGCATGAGATAAACTTACTTAGATTCCAGGCTGAGATTGTGAGATACCGGCGGGGCTTTCCCAGTACTGGGACAGGGGCCAGGTGTGGGGGAACCACTGGCCACCAGAAAATGTACTCTTTGTACATCTTTTTGTAATATGTCATCTTGGGACAGAAATTTGGATGGGCAGCGGGACCCTTGGACACCAGAGAAATTTGAATCTGGTACTGAGAGTGGGACTAGTGGGAGCGGGGAACCACTATATGCCGGGGACATTATTACAAATGTGCAGAAGTAGGACTGGAGGGAGGGGGTCCCACTAGATGCCAGGGACATTAAAACAAATGTGTGGACATGGGATCGGAGAGAGGAAGGGCACCACTAGATGCTGGGGATGTTATAAATAATGTGAGGATGTGGGATCGGGCAGGGGGGAACTACTAGGCACCAGGAAACACCATGTCTGGGGTTGGGGTGGCCAATGCACTTCCTCTGACAACCACTAGGGTTGTGCCAAATTAAGATGAGGGCTCTGTTGGTGGGCTTTACTCCATATAAGGGGAACGCACAAAGCACCCTTGCACAGAGCAAATACTCTGAATATTGGACTGTGCCGATATTCAGGTTGCCGCCACTGATTTGCATACTTTTACCTTGCACAGCCCTCCACTGTTTGCCCGGGTGCAAACCCTGTTTGCCCATGCTAACTGGGCTTTTGAATATGGGGTTTCTGTGCAAAACCCGGTTTGCTCACGCAAACTGGGATTTGTGCTAGGGCAAGCTTTTGACTATAGCGCCCCATGTCTTTTAAATCATTTCTGACAAGCTGTCCCTGTTAGCGTTAGCGGATCTACAGGGTCTGTCTGTCTAAGGGGGACATCTCAGAAAGAACAGTGTTTTAACACAACCAGTTATAAGACTTTACAAAATTGTGTGTAGCACTTTTACAGTATGTTACTTGAACTGTGTACTGGGTAGGCTTGAGGCCATCATACTGTGTACAGTGGTGTAGACAGAAGGGGTTCATGGGAAATGGTGTGTAGGTTGAAAATATGTTTCTCTTAGTATTCATCTACAGACCTACACACAAGCATAATAGTCCATGTACTGTTCGTACAGCATGGGACATTTGGGAACTTTCAAATGAAACCCTAGAACTGCCCTCCTGCCTTATGCACCACACGACACCCAGTAATGATGTTAGAACAGTTGGAAAAGTGTATGTCATGCATAATTGACTGGAAAGTGGGTGTGGCTAATTTATGTGGCAATTAAGGCATAAATGGAGTGTGCCCCCAAGATTTTCCCCTCCAGTCCAAGCCCTGGTTAGTTAGTTTAGTTACCCTGCACTGCATCTAAAGCTGTGTCACTCCAGTGTTAAATAATACAGTGACCCAGGGTGGGATAGTAAAAAACTATAATTTAGGTTCAGTGTAGAGTGGTCGAGTGGACTGCAAGACTGCACTTCCTGTCCCCCCCCCCAACACCCCACAGATATGGCTAGCTAGGAGAAGTTCAGGTCACACTGCCTCTTAGGAGCTTCATTTATTCTCGATGTATTTATTTGTGATGCGGGCTGCTGTGGCTGGGGCTGCTGTAACAGAGAAAGCAACAACTACCTTTTTTATTTCCTTTTTTATAAACTGTAATAAAACAAGCATTTGTCAATGCCGAATATTTGCTTGCTGGCTTTGGCATTGGTAGTGCAGAAGTTACAGAGCTGCATAATAGGAATGGCAGTGAAGTAGTAAACTGAAGCCAACTCCACCACCACCCTGCAGAGAGTGACAGGCATTGGGGTGTGCCTTTGGGTTGTCAGGCATAATGGTCACGCCATTTCACCACACCCTACCCTGCAGACACTGACAAGTGTCACGGTGTGCCTTGGGGTCTTTGGCTCTTATGCGCACCCCATTCCATCAGGAAATATGGTGAGATGTGTGCGGTATAGCAGAATGGGGTGAACTTTGGGGCCAAAGAGTCCAAGGCATACCTCGATGCCTCTCACTGGTTGTAGGGTGTGGAATGGTATGAGCATTACAGGCAAGAATCCCAAGTCACATCCCTGATGCCTGTCATTCTCTACAGGGTGGGGCGTTATGGTTGGAAACCCTAACAGCTCAGGCATTCATTGGTATTTTCACTCCAAATTTTCAACATTTTTTTTTGAGACCCCTACCTCATGAACAGGGGCAATATCAGTTTGTTAGCCAAAAGCTGCTTATGCACAGCGACTACGGCATTTAGCACCACAGGTGCAAAAACACATTCTGAACAGGACGTGAAAAATGACAGCTGTACTGTTCACGGGGAGGTGGAAAAAATGGCAATGTTGCAAATCTGCAGTAAAAATATTAAAAAAACTGGTGAAGTCACGTGCGTACATAGAAAATGTGCAACGCACACCCGTAATGTAATTAGTGTGGGCATTTTTTACAGCAGATTGTCAACTCAGGCATTTTGGGACCTCCGATCATGGACAGTGTCACTGTGATTTTCTTTATCTGTCCCGAACAATGATTTCCCACCGCGACCATGCATCTCTGAGCTGAAAGTGTGAAAACACATTTCGACCATGTTGTGAAAAATGACAGCTGTACTGTTCACAAGGAAGTGTGGAAAAATGCAACTGGTGAAAATCTGGACTGAAAATATTACAAAGTCATAAACTTACTAGGGTGCGTGGAAACTACGCAATGCTGACTCGTAACAAGGTCATTTTATGGACTTTTGTCACCAAATTTTCAACATAGCCATTTTAAGACCTCTGCTCATGAACAGTGTAACTGTGATTTTCCTAATCTGTCCCAAACATTGCTTTCGCACACCGATTGCACCATTGTGCGCTACATTTGCGGAAACACATTTTGGGCAACATGTGAAAAATGTCAGCTGTACTGTTCATAAGAAAGTGTAATAAAATGGCAATGTGGAAAATCTGGAGTGAAAATATAGAAAATTCTCAAACCTATGAGCGTGCGTAGGAACTGTGCAACGCACGCTCGTAAAACAGTAATTTTTAGGAATTTTTTCACCAAATTTTCAACATAGCCATTTTAAGACCTCTGCTCATGAACAGTTTCATTGTGATTTTCTTAATGTCTCCCATACATTGGTTTCGCACACCGACTGCGCCATTGTGCGCTACATGGGGGGAAACACATTTTGAGCAAATGTGAAAAATGACAGCTATACTGCTCATAAGGGGTGTGGTAAAATGACAATGTTGAAAATCTGGAGTGAAAATATTGCAAATTCACAAAACTTCTGACGTGCGTAGGAACTGCATAGCATATGCTCGTAAAACAGTCATTTACAGGAATTTTTTCACTAAATTTTCAATATAGCCATTTTAAGACCTCTGCTCATTAAAAGTGTCACTGTGATTTTCTTAATGTGTCCCATATATTGATTTCGCACATCGACTGAGCCATTGTGCGCTACATGGGCGGAAACACGTTTTGGGCAAGATGTGAAAAATGACAGCTGTACTGATCATAAGGAGGTATGGTAAAATGGCAATGTTGAAAATCTAGAGTGAAAATATTGAAAATTCGTGAACTTACGAGCGTGCATAGGAACTGCACAATGCATGCTCGTAAAACAGTCATTTTTAGGAATTTCTGCACCAAAATTTCAACATACGCTTTCTGAGAGCCCACCTTATGAACAGTGGCAGTGTTGTTTCATTATTCGGTCCTGAAAGGTGATTTCATGCAGTGACTGGAAATCATCCTTTGTCCCGAATAACGCCATGACAGTGCAATAATTCATGAGGAGGGGTCCCAAAAACCCCATGTTGAAAATTTGGGCTCAAAATTCCCAAAAATGCCTGAGATATGCAAAAAAGTTGAAAAAAACCCTATTATTATACATTATACAGCTTACCGGCATTTCCTCAGTTTGCGGTCGGCTTTGAAGAGTGCAGACGTGTTCCCGGTCCACCGAAGATCGTCGCGCCAGAGTCCGGATGTAAGTATGGGGTGAGGGGGGTGGGGAGCAGGTGTGCAGTGGTGGGCGCGGTGGGTGCAGACACAGTGAGGGACAGTTTTGATTTTCAGTTTTTTTTTTATTACAACGACATCGGACGCTTGCCACGCTGGGTGGGCTCCCAGCATGGCAGAAGGACGGCTGGTTGGGGCGTGGATCCGAGGGGGATTGGGCACCCCTGTCAGCTATAGCATTTGTTGCCATGCTGGGGTGGGCTCTAGCGTGGCACCCTGCACTGGGAGACAGGAGCTGATGGGGATTGGGCACCTCCTGTCGGCTATAAATGGTAGCCACGCTGGGGTGAGCACCCAGCATGGCATATGGACCTGTGTTTGCAGTGCACAGCCGACAGGGATTGGGCACCACCTGCCGGCTATACAGTGTGTGCGTGGGGGCAAGCATGCAGTTGCGTGTGTGTGTGTGTGTGTGTGGGGAGCATGCATAAGCAGGCAATATCTGATCACTGCTCACTGAAGCATAGCTCCCCCTTTCAACTGTACGCCACTGCATTTTGGAGCTGTCATAGAGAGCTCCAGCAGGCATTGGGGAACTGCGGCCGCGCCTGCAAACACACTGACTGAATTGGAAGAGGGCTGACACACCTCCCAAAACTCAGATGATGGCACTATGTTTCTTGCACATGCGTGCAAGCAAATATAATTACTAAAAAATTAGATACGTTTGTATTAAATGATAGCAAGCATCCCTTTGTAGTCTCATCTGCATATTGTGTGTGTGGTAGTAGTACTTCTTTATTTTTCTTCTTCCACTGATGTGCTTAAGTGTGAATGTGAATAACACAGTCCTATATGAATGTAGGGCCCCCAAGCCATCAATTTGCTAGGGGCTCAAAAAATGTTACAGCCATCACTGCGTGTTGAGCAAGGGAGGCCCATTTATCAGATCTCATTTCCAGGTGTGATTCATGCAAGACTGTGTTGGCAATAGGCTTGCCAACACTTAACACTCTCTGTTAAAAAGTTTTTGTGTACCGCCTGTTTTCCTCACCAATTTTGTTACTCCTTGTACAATCTGTACCCAAGTCGCACCTGGAAACGAGCCTCGGCTCAGTATGCCTTTCCCAGTCATCAAATTTTAAATAAAAATAAATAACACTCTGCACTTTAGTTTGGCTTTTGTGTGCTACTGAATAAATAAATTACCATGATTTGCCACTCCTGTGTGTGCGTTCTACTCTGTATGCTTGATTCTTCATTTTGAGCAGTGCACCAAATGAGCTTCTATGCTGGGGTTTCCCATAGTTCGCGACCCATGGGAGGGATTACTTAGGGAGGAGCGTAAAAAATAAAGGTGGAATGCGAGGTAAGTATAAACATACAGTAAATTCTATGGGCCCCATAGTCAAAGGCTAGTGCCGGCATGAACGTGGTAATGATCTTGCTCCACGACTGTCAGATGACGGCCAGACGAGGAGATGAGAGGATGGCTGTGAAAGCCATTGTGTTTTACAGAGACCAGTACTTGGGATGGGGTGTGCAGGGTGGGAGGCCTCAGTGGTTGGGCAGGTGGGAGTGGTGGACAGTTGGGTGGGGAACCACTAGATCACCATGGCTTACTGAATCCTGTAAACTGAGTGATTGCGGGGAACCACTATGCCACCTGGGCTTACTGAAGCCTGTAAACTAGGCAATAAGTGGGGGGGGGGCAGTAGCCCACCAGGGCATACTGCATCTTGTAAACTGGTATTAACCCCTAGGTGGCACTATCCCAAGGGCTACTACCCCTGTCTGCTTGGCTAGTAGCAGGTTAAGGGTCCTGGGCAATGAAACAGGTGCCTCCACTCAGAGGTCAGGGTTGTAAGTGGTCAGGCTAACCTGGGCACAGCGCTCTGGGACACTGTAATCCCCCCTCTTTCCCTTCTAGTGGCCTGAACAATATACAATAATTAATTAACAATGACCCTTATTCACCAGGCAATTATCCACACTGTTTGTACTTACCACCAGGGCTGGTTCCTCTAGCTTGACCCTGGGGAACCCCTGTAAAACAAGGATAAGCACAGTAAATTACAACAGTACAACACTTTTGGCACAAACTGGAACCACAATCAGGTTAAATGAAAACAAAGTTAAATCTGATTTATTCAGAGAACTTGAACAAGGGAGGGGCGTAATCAGGTTGATTTACTTGAAAGCTATATTATTCAGACAGTTATGCATTAAGTTCAGAGTCCCTACACAGTCACACACTCTGGGTACCCAGGTAGGAAAATGGTGGGCTAGCAAGGAATATTGCAGCTGATTGGAGCCCTGTTATGGAAGCAAGCGACATGCACAACACACACTATTTGTGATCCAGAGACGGAGGGCTCAGTTCGTGAAAGAAAAGGCAACAAGACAATTGGATGACAACACTTTTAGATTTAGCTGTTGTTGCAGGGAGCTACCCTGATGTTTACTCATGATACCCAATACTGCAGACAGGCAGGATGAAATTGAGACTGCAGGCGGTTGAGCTGGAGTGCCCGCAGAAGCAGGGCCCACACGAATCACTGAGGTGTTTTTCCTGTTCAAGGTGCTGAGCAGGGGGCTGATCCCCAAGACAGTCTCTCATCGATGACTTTCCCTGTATAGCAGGTATTCTGGCTGGGCCAGTGTAGCAGGGCCCAGGCAAATGGAAATGGATACAGATTCAGTCCGTGGGGCTGGATACAGCCTCTAGCAAGCAAAACACAGTTCAGACACACAGTGGGGAACCAAATTACAACCCACTATAAGCATACAGCACATTCACATGTAAGGAAATTCCACTGTACCAGGCAAATGGCTCTCTGGTCACAATTACAGAGTATCTGCACAATCCGGGAATCAAAGGTAGCTGGAAGTCCTGACAGGCCGATTGCATTCAGCAAATCTTTGGTCTTCTTCAGGTTAAAGCCTGGACACAATTCAGTGGCTTAATGCACTCTCCAAATTTGAATTCAGTCCAAAAAAAAACACAAGTTCCCTCTCAGGAACAGCAGGCAGGTATGCAGGTCAAACTCTGGCCTTTCCACAGTTCTCCCACGCGAATCCAGTATGGATTGCTGCTTGAACTATCTCGAGCTGTTACTTCTTCACTTTCCAACTCAGATCTAACTGAAACTGCAAGCAGTTTGGGACTTTCCCAAGATTCAAAAGGTTTGGTTGGCTGATCTGTCTGTCAGTCACAACAAGAGCTCCCCCTCCAGGTTATTTTAGGCACCAAAAGCCCAAAACTACAATTCCTACAAGTTTTGGCCCCATCAGGCCCCTGTAGGCAGGCTCCATTTTAGAGTACCAAATGTACTGATTGGCCCATTCTATAATCCAGGACCAAGATGATGGATACAAACAGAACTGTCCATGCTGCAAAGAAGGCAGGTTAGAACGAACTGCAATATTATTACTACTCTAACAAATGATCAACAAACAAGTACAGTACATCTTCTAACAGAGCTCTGTCTCAGATTAATTATGACTGCAATCCAGGTAGCGCTTAAAGAGACAGTACACAAAGGCTATACAGGCACTCTCTGGCAATGCTTTTAAACTGCTAAAATGCAGGACACCAGCCTGGCAGTGAGCATTTAGGCAAGCTCAAGGAAGACTTTTCAGGAACCCTCATTTGTAGGGGGGTTACACCCTTCCCTGCCTGGAGAAAACTTGTGTCCTCATCAAGTCTGTACCATCATGCATCAGTTAACATAAAAGTATCACTTTACTATACATATTCACTACACTTCATGATACTATATCCATAAGGACAATACTTAGGCATGTTTCATACAGGTAATACTGATTCCACTATGATTAACATACTTATGACATCACAATACTGATTCATGGTATAACTTCCTGCACATAAAACAATATAGGAGTGGGCCCTTCTCTGTCAACTAACTTGGGGCCCGATAGGGCAAAGGCACCATACTGAGAAAGAAGAACAATCAACCTGGAATTGGCCATTGAGCTCAGTTTGGGTAGTGAGCTCTGAGAAATATAAATACCTTTGTGAACCACATTAAGAGGCAAATCCACTGACCTCCCGGGAGAATCATAACTGAAGCGCAGTACTGGCTTGACAGCTCGGCCAGTCTTTCTGGGGGGGGGGGGACAGCCACAGTCTCTGTACTTTCAGCACCAACTTTGGAGCTTTCATCATTCATGAGGGGTGCTTCTGCATGAATGGGAATGTCCAAACTGGGAGCACTGTCAGTTCCTTGCTCTGTAGGCTCTGTTTCCACAACACTTGAGTCATTTAGAGAAGGTTCTGGCACAATTAGGCTTTGTGGCACTGAAGGGGGCTGTCAGCACTCTCATATTGTTGTTCAAGTTCTGGTGTGTCACCAGGGAGACTGAGACTATCAGCCCCTTCTTCAGGCAATTCACACAGTTCCACAAAACACAGAGTCTGCAACCTCAGATGTGATGCTTTGCACTTCACTTTCAGGAAGCATTGGCTCCAAGGACAAAGCTGGGGGGGGGGTTAGGCAGTCCAGAAGGCCCAGATTCATCTCAACAATTAGTCATAGGGTTACCTTGAAACATCTGATTCAATTCATAGGAGGGATAATAGGCATTGTCACACTCACTTTCATCAGAGGTGGACTAATAGTCACTATCATTCTGGGCCTGCTGCGGGGGAAACCTTAACTCTGTAACTACTGGGGTAGGTTGGCTCTGTTTCTTTTTTGCAGCAGCATGAGTCACCGGCCCGGGGAGGCAATGTCTTCTGGCTCAGCTTCAATAATAACTTGGCCAATAGGTAGCAGGTGGTTACGGGTGCATGGTCTTGACAGCTTTGGAGTTATTCTCTGGGTGTACCTTGTATACTGGTAGATCATCCAACTTTCCAACTACTACATGAGGAAGATGGTGCCACCTATCAGCAATTTTGTGTTTGCCATGTAGTCCCAAATTGCATAACAACACACAGTCTCCCGACTGTAGTTCTTGAGCCTTTACTTTCTTGTCGTGCCTCTCTTTGTTGGCGAGATTTCTTTTAGCAGCCATTGTCTGGGCCAGTTGATTTACATGGTTCAGTTGAACTTTCAGTTTCTGTATATATTGCAGGTAGTTTTCAGCTCGGACCCCATCTGGAGAGACCCCAAAACTAATATCAACTGACAGGCAGGCCTCCCTCCCAAACATGAGGCAGTAGGGGGAGAACCCAGTAGCGTCATTTTTAGTGCAATTGTACATGTGTACCAAGGTGCTGATCTGCTCGCTCCACTTATGCTTGTCTTTTGGGTGAAGGGTGCCCAGCATGTCTAGAAGGGTGCAGTTAAAATGTTCTGGTTGAGGTTCCCCCTACGGGTGATAGGGGGTGGTTCTTGACTTCCGCACCCCCCACAAAGAAAGCATTTCTTTGATTAGCCGACTTTCAAAGTCTCTGCCTTGGTCAGAGTGGATCCGCTGGGGGGCACCATAGTGGACAAAGACATTTTCCACTAGCACCTTGGCCATGGTAGAGGCCTTTTGATCTTTAGTTGGAAAAGCTTGTGCATACCGTGTGAAATGATCTGTAACCACTAACACATTGCCAATATTCCACTGATCAGGTTCTAAACACAAAAATTCTATGCAGACCAGTTCCATGGGTGGTGCTGGTAATAATATTGACAAGGGGGGCAGCCCTCTGAGGCAGGTCTTTCCTTTGCAAACAATGACTGCAGGTCTTTACATGGTGCTCAACATCGGCCCCCATCTTGGGCCAGTAGAATCGAGATCATACCAGGTTGAGAGTTCTGTCAATACCGAGGTGCCCCATGTAATTGTGGAGGGACCTCAGCACCACATCTTTAAAGGCCATGGGTAGAACCAATTGCTGCTTCTCTACTCAACCACTTTGATCTGCTGTATCTCTGTATGACAACTGATTGTGTAACTTCAACCTGGGGCCTTCTTTAAACAATAGAGCAGTTCGCAAGTCGGGGAACGCAACTGGGACACATCTTTCCCCACACGCAGGGCATCAAGTGCTGGCTGAATCATAGGATCTTGCAATTGAGCCTACTGGATGCATTTATTGTCAAGTTGAGGTAGTGCACAAATATCTAGAGCAGAGAAATTGCAATTGGCAGCTGGTATGCAGGTATCATGAGGGCCCAAGCAATCTACCAAACAGTCCTCTGTGTCTGTAGACATCTGTTCATCTCTATCAAATTTTTGGGACAATGCTCGGATGTCAGATTGAGACAACCTGACCCAATCACTCTTGGAGACTTGCCTTCATGACAGGGCAGCAGCATTAATATGGTTTGGTCCTGGCCTATATTCGACAGCATAATCATAGGTTGATAAAGCGGAGAGCCACCGGTGCCCAGTGGCATCCAGCTTAGCTGAAGTCTGTACATACAGTAGGTTAACGGGTTATTGTCAGTCTTCACCAATATCTTTGCCCCATAGAGGTACTCATGAAACTGGTCAACAATTGCCCATTTTAGGGCAAGGAACTCCAGCTTGTGCACAGGATAGTTTCGTTCTGATGGGGTCAAGCTCCTGCTGGCAAAAGCCACTGGTCTCAAACCATCCTCATGGTCTTGATACAGCACAGCTCCTAGGCCCTGCAGGCTAGTGTCCATATGCAGCGCATAGGACTTGGTAGGGTCAGCATAGGCGAGGATGGGGGTGTGGGTGAGCGGGTAAATGACTTCATGGAAGGCTGCCTCACATTCAGTGTCCAGTGGGGCCCAAAAGGTTCACCTGTTCGGAAGTATACTTTCTTGGGTTCTTTGACAGACCCTTTCTTGTATTTACGGTTGGTAGGGGGGTAACCCTGGGTGAGATTCAGAAGTGGTGAACCACCTTGGAATAGTCTTTTATGAATCTGCAGTAGTAGCCACAGAACCCCAGGAAATGTTGGGGTTCTTTTAAGTTATGGGGCTGGGGCCAAATAGTCAGTGACTCGACATTACTGGGATCGGTCTCTATCCCTTCTGCAGATACTATGTGCCCCACATACTTCACAGAGGTTTGAAAAACTGGCACTTGTCAATGGACAGCTTGAGGGTGAAGTCTTCCAATTGGTCTAGGACTTTAAACAGTTGGGTCTCATGTTCCTCTAATACGTGTGTGAACACAATGACATCGTCTAGGTACACTAGGCATTCCAGCAAGTTCATATCTCCCACCACACATTCTATCAGTCACTAAAAGTTGGCCGGGGCACCCAAAATCCCTTGTGGCATTCTCAGGAATTCATAGAACTCCAAAGGTCAGATGAAGACAGTTCTCTCACAGTCTTCCGTGGCCATCGGAATCTGGTAATATCCGCTGCGAAGATCCAATACTGAGAACATATTTGCTCCCATTCAAGCAATCTAGGGCATCTTGTATTCAGAGCATGGTGTATTGATCTGGGATAGTTTGCCGGTTCAGGGTTTGATAATCAAAACACATCCTCACCGACCCATTCTGCTTATGCACAACCACAATGGGAGAGGCATATGGGCTCCTTGATTCCCGTATTATGCCAACAGCAAGCATTTCCTGCAGGTGTCTCTTCACATCATCTATGTTCTCTGGGGTGAAGTGTCAGGATCTCTCTCAAAATGGCCGGTCTTCATGCAGACATATATGATGTTCTGCACCTTGGACACACCCCACGTCTCATTCTTTTAACGATAACACTTGGTCTCTCTGGGTGAGTTTCTTGCTAATCCTAGCCTTCCATTCAGCTGCCAGTGGGGAATCACGAAATTCAAATAAGTCCGGGGTCGAGCTCTCCTTTTGGCCAGAGTACTTGTTATTGGGTAATACTGCAGTGTCTGCACAGTGTACTGTAGCTAGAGTGCACCCTCTGTTCACTCAGACCTCCTGATCTGACACATTTTGAATTTGGACCATCACTCATCGAGCAAAGGCATGGGCACAAGCACGGGCAGACAAGATGCTGGGTTTAACAAATAATCCTTCTGGCAACTTTCCATCACCCAGTGCATCCAACATTAATATTTTGTTCTTTACATTTCTCTTTATGCAGACTTCTCCATGGAGTGTGCACTGGGCGTTGGGGGCCAATACCAAGGAGTCAGGCTCCTTTTTCCACACTATCCCCATTGGCTCATCAGGGTCTTCTTCATTGGGTTTCTGTTGTAAGTCACATGCTCTTTTTGCTAAGGCTGGAATTCTTAGGGCCCATCCAATCAGTTGCCCATGTTTCTCATGGCAGAGTTGTGCTAGTCTCCCAAACATGTGGGTGCTTGTTCCAGTTAACAGGGGTACCCCATCATACAGTCTGGTGGAGGGCACACTAGGGCCAGTGTCTCTACTTGCTCCTCTACACCAGTTACAGTTGCAGGAAAAGACAACCAGAGGTGGACATATCCTAGGTAGGAATAAGACTTGTTGCTTAGCCCCCACACATGTAGGCCTTCCAGGAATTGTAATGCCACGTTTTTTTTTTATTTAAGGGAATCAGATACACCTTTGAGTCAGGGGCTCTTTTACAAAGGTTCCACGTCAGGTTACTTGAAACGTTAGGACAGGCAGTGGTATTGTGCAAAACAGAAATAAACATAGCAGCCCGAGGGCTTTGTCAATTACCAAAACATCACAATTGTGCAAATCACTTCAATAACAATTTAAACAATATAGATTTGTATAGGTAGCCATCTGACAGAGGGAGGCGAGGCCAGAGGCTGGTGTAAAGAGGGAGAAAGAGAGGGAGTGAAGGGTGGGTCAGGGTCAGGGTCATCGAGGAGGTATGTGAAGGGAGTAGAAGAGGAGGAGGGAAGGAATAGGGAGGGAAGGGAGGGGTATGGGGGTAGGGGGGATAAACCATTTAGGTGTAGCCTAATCAGATAAGTGTTTGTCTTGTCAGTCCTGAAATACAGTGGTCACTTGTGACCCACTGTCAAGCACAGCCCGAGTAGGAACATCATTTACAGCCACAGCAGTCTTCATTGAAGGGCCCACTATTTTGGACCAGTCCAGAGGGACAACAGTAGGGGCCTGGACAGATGATTTAGCCGCAGAGGGGTTTAAGTTAGGATGGCCGAAGCCTTCACTGCATTGCTTGTGTTTATCTTACTGTTTGCGTTACAATTTATGTTTGCATCACCATGTGCGTTACCGTTTGCGCTTGCATTTGCATTAGTTACCATTACTATGTGACAAAAACTTACATGGCGGGAGCATGAGACCCGAAGGGATGAGTATAGAAATACCTTATTTATCACATGAGGTCCCCTCCGTGTATTTCATTTATGCAATAGGCTTAGACCTCAAGGGATAGATATCTTTTTTGCATTTTTAGGCATAAAATTATTTTTGTAAGTCTGCTGTTTTTTGAACTGGTGTTACTGTGCTTTCCCCCATCCTGATTGCTATAACCATTACCATGGACGTGAAGTCAGGATGACAAGCTGACACTACGATGTGGTAGTTCGTTAGTGTTGCAGAACTTCCACAGAAATTACAAACCATTGTCACAGAAGTTCTGCAGCAAATGGTAATCTTGCCGCAGAACTTGGTCCCAATGTGCCACAGAAAAGTAGGGGCCTTGCACACATGATGTGCAGATCGTGGAATATGGAAAATATTGTTAACTCCTGCAGAGAGAGCTGTGCCTTTGACACTCATGAGAATACAGAGCTTACTCTGCAGGAGTGAGAATATTTTTCTTATTCTACTCCTGCCCATCATGTATCCCACATATATATATATATATATATATATATATATATATATATATATATTATCTGTAGGTTAGTACTGCCTGCCTTTCTCACAAAAATGTCTGTTTTCACCAAATTGCATTTTGGTATATGTATGACTTCATTTTTTGTATTCTTTTTTTACTATGCATCTGTATTCTATTTTGTATCCACTTCCCCATTCCCCCAGCATGTATGTGGAGATGAGCTATTGCAGCTCAGTATGTCATTCCTGATGAAACTTTTCTAAATAAATAAATAAATAATCTGATGCTGTATACTGAGTTCCAGAACAGGGTTCAGCTCCGGTGGCCCACATTGGCTGCTCGCCTCCAATACCCATTACTTGTCCAGGCCTACAAGCTACTCAAACCCCACTCTCCACCAAGCATAGCTGGAACCATAGCCATTAAACACAACCCTAGGAACTTAAGGACATCAGAACGAACACTACTAGAAGTCCCCAGAGTAAGGACCAATGCTGGTGGCAGATCCTTTTCTTGCCAAGTCCCCAGCCTATGGAACAAGCTCCCCCCCCCCCGGTCCAGGACACCTCCTCACTCACGAACTTCTGCACCAGGCTCAAGTCTCATATACTGGCCACAAGTGCATGCCACTGCCATGGCTCCTAAGGTATCCCCTTTTTCTGCATCAAACCTTCCCAAAGGTGAACCCACCATGTACCTCCCTCTAGTATCTGGACACCTAGGGACCAGTGCTACTTCATGTATATCACTATGCCAAGTAGTACCAAGGCAAAACTGTGTCATGATGATATCCATGTCTGTAACCACCTTATACTTGAACAACCTATGTAATCAAAAGTTTTTCTCCACTGTATCTTATCTTGTATTGTTATCCTGGGTCTCCCCTGAAAAAGGGACCTTCGGGGCTCAGTAGACTAATTTAATAAATAAATAAATAAATAATTTGGGGCAGCTAAGTGCCATTTAAAGGATATCTCCCTCCTCAGTGCCACATTCAGGACATTGGGGGAACCTGCCTGGAAGAGATCTGTGCAATTTCCCAGGTGTGATATATGCTCTGTACAAGATGTTCATTTGAACTTGTTGCAGCTTGTTGCTCCTTGATCAGTGGGATGAATGTTGTACTGCTACAGACCAGGTCTTTGAGGTTATATGAGTGTTCAAGTCTAGTTCCCATTTAGCTAAGATGTCAGCATTTGGAGGGGTCTTCCCCTCGACGCATTTTGTAAAAGTCTGGTGGGGGTTTGACAGAGGGTTGTGATCTGAACAATTCTTGTAGTGGTGAGGCAACCCTCCCTCCCTCCCTGCATTGAACAACATCTCCTTCCTTCTTGTGACCCACCATTAGATCAGTAAATAACTCACCAGGCCACAATTTGCATATATTTTGCATACTGAACAGTGCATATTGTATGCTGTATATATTATGTTCTACCTTGATGCATGTATATGTAACTTTTAGCATACCCTGTACTACCTTATGGATTCCTTGTTGTTTTCTTATTAAGTATTGTGAACGTACCGAGGTCCTTCTTGTAAATAAGCTTAACTCAATGGTGTTTCATCTGGTAAAATAAAGATTGATTGATTGATTGATTGATTGAATCTCCACTCATCATGCAGGTCTGCAAAACTGCATAACTGACCTCCTATGTACAACTGGCTTATGTGGTGCAGCCCCGTAGACTAAGTACCCCAATCTGCCTGTCAGTGTTTCAATAATACTGCAGTTTGGAAATATTCCAGGAGGAATGGCTAGGAACGTATGAGGTGCCAGTCACACTCTTACTGTGTTCAAGGTAAATGGGTTACTCAATTCTGGCAACCTATGGGCCTCCAGGGTTGGAGAAAGGCACCCCTCTCCTTAGGTCACAGTTTATTTCCTCTTCCTCTAGTGGCATTTATGTTGGGTGGGGCTGGCAAACTCCTATGGGGAGGTAGGCCAGCTGAGATGCTCAACAGTAGTGCCGAAAGTGCAGCAGAGCAGCTCTGCCAGTTTTAATGGGTATCTGTGAAAGTTTCTCTGAATTCTTAAACAGAATCTATAAAAAATGATCCACCTGACACTAGAGATACATTAGTCAGGGTGTATTGTCTCCACAGTTCCACCACACTACTTACTATTGAGCCATGCACCTTTGATGGGAGCCACTTCCTGACCTTGGAGCCGAAACATGAGACCACCCACGTGCCCCCAACTCCTCAGCTTGTATTGTATTCTCTAGTTCCACCATACTCATACCTGTTTCCTGCATCAATAATGTGGGTTTTGAGCATTTTGGCCACTCCCTGCACCTCCTCCTTTTAATCAGACTTTTCATACCATTAATATTACTTCATGACTACAACCTCCTTAGCTGTAACGTAACTTTAAGTACACACTTTTTGGAGCAGTGTTGCCTGCACTTCCCCTACATGTCTGCCTAGAAGGTGGATCTAATGCCTGGTGATATAAAATACCCAACAATAAAACAGTATCAAGGAACTTCTCTTCTTTTACTTCCTCTCCATCTCCTCCAGCTCACTGCCACTGTCCCCAACATCCCACTGCATAAACTGCATAATCCACCAGGATTGACCACCACCATACGCCGCTCTGTCCCACTAGTTCATACTCGGACCTCTGGGAAAACCTCTCTTGTTATCCCTAGAGCTAGGAACTCTCATGGCCAAAGAGCCTTCAGCTTTAGGGCCCCCTCCTGGTTCAACACACTGCCCCTCTCCATCTCCGAAGCTCCAACTATATCGTGCTTCAAAACTTCCTTACGTAACCACCTTATTAACACCCGATGCTGTAACTGCCGCTAGTCAAAGCCGTACTCATTACTTATGACAAAGCTTATTACTAAGCTGCTAAAGACGACATAACTCTGGTATTGTTTGCATCCATCCTACCTGTACCAGCTCGTTTGTATCTAAGTCTTAATTTACTGTTATACTTATGTGTTGTACTGCTATACTGTGTATTTTGGTTTGTCTTACTGTAACAAGGTACCTTTGTAGATAAGCCTATGGCTCAAAGGTTTTCCAAACTGCTGTTTAAATAAAATAAATAAAATAAATAAAGAAACAGTGAAACAGTAACACAGATAACAAAACTCCCCCCACCTGTCAAGCCAGTACATGCCTGACAGAACTCCCACTGCAACTTAATGGCAGTGGTTATGGGCTATAAAGTTGATATAGCAGCTATTAATTACACTTATGAACTGGATGGGGGGGCCCAACGGTGAGGTATATGGCCCAATCCCCCTAATGGTATTTAAAAAAATTAACATTAAAACAATGAAAAATGTAGCTTATAACAAACTGACAATTTGAAAGGCACATGCAATGGCCCCAATTATACATTAGTCAATTGCTTGCACCATATGCCTCTCAAGACACACATGGTTGTTCAGCAGGTGCTGTGGACTGAATGCTGGAATACAGAATTTTCCCCAGTCTCGCTCCCATCCCAGTTCAGCCGGTTGTGCCCTACAAAAAGTGTTCATACAATACCTTGGGGGATTATAAAGTCCATAAGAGTCTGAAGGGCAGAACGTCAGCAAGTAATGGGAAAGGAGTGAAATAGATTGTGCTCCCTGCTGGTACCTGCATCCTCAGATGCAGTCGGGGTAGGGGGGCGGGGGAGGGAGACAGTTGCCACACTCCTGCCCAGAGGAATGTGTCCCAGCAAAGACAAAGCAGCATTCCACTTCCATGTGACTCACGTGCATGGGCAGCATCACAACCAGCCAAACAAATGAATGTGGGTATAATCTCCACCTCCCTCTCCTACACATACATACCCATGAGCCTGAGCCTTTGCAAATGTGCACACTGTTGAGAAAGCAAACATTGGAGGAGCTGATCTTGCCAAGCACCCTGCCAAATCCTGCATCCCCAGACATATTAGAGCTACTTGAGCACCATCTTAGTGAATTCCATGTATTTCTCGTATTGCCTGAAGTGTTGAAGTAGAGAGTTTATGTGTAGCTATTGGTATTTAATATCCAGTGAGTAACACAGAGAATAACAAAGGGTTAGTTGCATGTACTGACTGCTGTAAAGACTCATCTGGCTAGTGAACACTAATGACTTCCACACTTGTCCCCTGGTGCCTGCAAGTAAACACTGGAGTCACTAATCTTCAGATCAGGTTAGAAGAAGCCAAACTCCAAGGCAAGATAGAAAGGGTCACTGGGCTCCCATATCACAGCACAGACCAATTAAAAAAGGTGAGCATTTCATTTTCACTGTCCCCACCTCCAGCATTTCCCTGTGCACAGTGCCAGTATGCTCAAGAGGTTACGTTATAGCTGATCCATCAGCCTTTGGTGATGGAGTTCTCAGTCCCCCAACCAACTAACAGCTGGTAAAAGGGCTAGCACAATGTTGGATAGAAAAAGCTGAGGTGGCCATACAACATTCACATTAGGTGCAGTCTAGGAAAGTTTAACCTATCACTCCGGGCAGGAATGTTGGGGGAGGCTCAGGGTCCACACACTGTCTGCTTCTGCATTACGCTCATTCGTCTTAGAGTTGATGCTATTCCTTATGCCTGTGATCTGCCCTCCTGTCCTGTGTGGCATGCTCTTCCTTTACAAATTGCTCTGCCTCCATGGGGTCAATGAAGAACCTGGCCAGCCTGCCTAGCCTATTGACTCTTACCACGGTGGGGTACAGAAATGTGAAGTCCCAGCCCCTGTTATGCATTTTAGACTTCATTCCATTGAACTGCTGGCACGTGTACTGCAGCTTATGGCTTAAGTCCTGGTAAACTGAGACCTGGCTGCCCTTTATTTGTATAGGTCCATGTGCTTTAGCTGCTTTCAATATCTTCTCATTATATGAATACCGAAGGCAGTTTTGCTCATCTTACCAACAAGTATGAAAAGTAAAATGAAATGAAATGATGAGACAATGTTGAGATTTCTTACCTGCTTTAGGTTTAAGGTCAGTTCTATGAGTTCTTTTGACCCTGAATTCCAGTGCTGCTGGGTCCATCTTGAGGTTAGTGACCAGCCAACAATGCAATGCCTTCTTGGGATCCTTTCCCTCTAGCCCCTATGGCAGCATGATGATTCAGAGGTTAGATCTCTTCACTCATTTTCCTGATCATCTGAGCAGGGGGGTCCTTAGTTCTTCCAGGGCAACTTTTATGGAGTTTCTCTTTCTGCTGATATCATTTACAGAGTCCTGCAGTTCACCCAAGCACTTCTCCAGCTCTTCAATGTGGGTGACATGGGCTGCGGTAGTCTCTGACAAGTTGGAGACTTCTTGGATGTGGGTTATCTTTGCAGCCAGATTTGTAAATTTTGCCTTCATTTCAGAGTGCATGTAAGCAAACATGTCAGGGACACCCACCAGGGACTTCTCCTATTTGGTCATGCCATTCACTTTGTTAGCAGCTGAGGCCTGTGAGCAGGCACACACCTCGTGGTGCGTTCTCTGTTCTTGGGGAGTTCCAAGGGCTCAAAAGGGATCTTCAACTGCTGCTTTTGCTGCTTGTCCATTGCCATGGGATGAGGCACCAAATACTGCTAGATTTGTTTACAAGTTGTATTGTTCACATGATGATTTAGCTGTTTTTAAGCAGTGCCTGTGGGAGCTCACCTACAGCACATCCACCATGATACCTGGCTGGCCACATCACCCCATCTTTGTCCTTCTTTAGATGTGGACTCCAAAACTGCACACAATATTCTACAGTAGGTGAGGACATACCAGCGATTTGTATGGTGACAGAAGCATCCCTTTATCCTGCTCATGATTCTCCTTCTTATGCCTTTCAACATCCTAGTTGCCCTTCCCACTGTCCTATTGTACTAATTACTTGAGACTGTCTGAAATGATTACTCCCAAGTACTTTTCCTCTGTAAAGTTTTCCATTACTACCTGCCCATTCTGTATTCGGTTTTAGGGGTTTTACTCCTTGTGCAGCAGCTTGCACTTCTTGACATTATATTTTAACTGCCATATATTTCACCACCTTTCCAGTCCATGCAGATCCCTTTTCATAATTTCACCACCCTTATCACTAGTCACCTAGTCATACAGTAGATCTTAGTATTATTTGTGAAAAGACATATCTTGCCCTGTATCCTTATCCCCATATCAAAGATAAAGATGTTGAAGAGGACTTGTCCCAAGACCAATCCTAGCGGCACCATGCTAGTGAACCCCCAACCCCCAAAACTCCTTATTTATTACCAGTCTCTGGTTTCTGTTACTAACCAATTTCCAATCCACCAAGTAATTTTGTCTCCTACTCCAAGGTCCTGAATCTTCTTTACCAATCATCCGTGTGAGATGACATTGAAGGCTTTATTGAAGTCAAGGTACAGTATGTCCACTGCATTTCCCTTGCCCACTGCCTTTGCCTCACAAAGACACTGATTTTTTTGATATGACCTGTCCCTCTCTCCTTGAATCCATGTTATCTCTTGTCCTACAGCTTCCAGGAAACTTACTATCCTTTCCCTTATTAAGGTCTCTAACAGTTTATCCACAATAGGCAGTAGGGTAACAGGTCTGTAGTTTCCTGGATCATCCCTGCTCCCCCTCTTGTGTAGGGAAACTACAGATGCCATCCTATCATCTATGGGTAGCATGGGCATCATCCAGTCTACAGAGAGCTACTGAATAGCTCAGCTAGTGATTTAGTTAGGATCTATCCCATCTCATTAAGCACACAGGGATGTAATCTGCCCAGGCCCATGGATGTACCTGTTTTAAGTGTCCTTAAGTCCTCAATTACCTTTTTAACTGGAATATGATCCATATTGACCCTTCTCTCTCCCCTTCTCTGCCCTGATAGCCGTTAGGCCTTTCGTCCTCTACTGTGGACACTGAGCAGAAACACCTGTTTAGGATGTGTTCTGTACCTTTAACTTTCTCTTCCAACTCATCTTCTTGCTTCATCCTAACAGTTTCTTCACTCATCTTCCTCTTCTCCTTTATGTAATGAAAGATCTTTTCTTCATTCTTTGTACTTTCTGCAGTTTTCATTTCTGTATCAGCCTTAGCCTTCCTCACTATCCTGCTGGCCTCTTTCATCCTGCTGTGAAACTCCACCCTGTCCTCCTCTGCTTGTCTGGTTCTGTATTTATTAAGAGCCATTTTTTATGTTGCTTGTGCTTGCACAAGAAACATTTTGCTACAGAGAATGGCATTTCAGAGGTGTGTCACTGACTAGCCCAATGCAGATCAAGCTGCGTTGAGCTCGTCCTTGACAAACCAATGATCATGCAAGCTAAGTATGACAACAGTTCACAGTTTATGGGCAGAAACTTTGTGTAGCTGAAATGAATGAAGTGCTCCAATGAGAGAGCACTTTATCTATTTTATTTGCATAATGCCGTTCCACGCACCTACACCTGCACCAAAGATCTGTTAGTACCCCTCCAAACATACACACATTGTTAGCGGAGCTCCATTTCTCAATATCAGTAGTTAGCTTCCCACCCAACTACCCCACGGATTCAAGGTCACCAAGAGTGGTACAATGTGCTGCGCCTCCCCACAACTCAGATTGAAGTAACTAGTATGATAATGACAAAATAGGACATACTGTGAATGAAGTTATGCCAGTCAACACTCAGTCAGTCTGTGACCAGTTCTTCCAGTACCTTTTGGTATATATGAGCAGTGCCTAATCTTGTGTGAGATCCGACTGTACCCACCCACCCAATAAGTGGATCTGCAACACCTGATGGCACATGTATCCCTAAGCATGCATGTACAATAAGTGCAGTAGAGAAGCAGGTCACGTGGTGGTTGGTGTCACAGATGAATGTACAATGTTGAATATAGCCACACCGCCAGAGTTGCATGTCCTGCCACTGTCATGATGTGATAGATAGAGAGAGAGAGAGAAAAAAGGAGAGGGGGGGGACACGGACCACAGTTCAGGAATACTAAATGTTTCAGTCACTTTGTCTCTACTCTGTCTCCCTCTGTCTAATCAGTCAATGAGGTGTGGGGCTCCATAGAGTGACACAACAGAGAGTGAAATGAAACAGCATTGTCTAACAGCCATTCCAGTCCCCACTAACACCCACTGATTAAGTGATTGCAACTTGCTGTCTGTTGATGTGTACCAGCAGGACACTTCCCCAGCTAGCTGGCCCGTGGATCCCCACTGACCGGGCAAGACACAGAATACCCTGTACTACAGCACACCTTCCCACCCTGTAGATCTCTGGTGACTGGGTGAGACATGGAATCCCCACACAGCACCATAACTTCCCACTCACCCACTCAGTGGATCTCTTACTTCTCCTGGCAGAGGCATTCAATTGTGTGTTTATCTCTGTCTCTGTCAGATGAAAAGCAGTGACAGACCATGATCTGCCAAGTCCTCCAGATGCACAAACAGATGAGAGAGAGAGAGAGAGAGAGAGAGAGAGACACACACACACACACACACACACACAGCACCCACCCGCTCCCCGGAGTCCCACTGACTGGGCAAGACACAGAATACCCCGCAGCCTAGCATAAGTTCCAACCCACCTGCCCCATGCACCTGTGCTAACCGAGTGAGACACAGAATACTCCACACCCTGGCATAACTTCCCAGCCATTTTCTTACTTCTCCTGCTCGCATCATTTGCAGTGCCATGAGCAATTGACAGGCTACTGAAATACCACAAACCCCAAGAAGTACTGAGAATGGGTTGGACACACAGATGCATCTGCATTGTTCTTGGAACAGAGCTCCAACCCACTCTCACTAGTGTGTGGTGTAATTCAGTGTGTGTCAAGGCAGGTCAGGATCCATGATCAGCAGTCCCCCTGACAGGCAAGCAAGCTGTGGATGCATCTCTCTCCACTCGCAATTTGCAGCAGTGCTCCATATGGCATTCTCACCACCTCCTCGCCCTAATCAATGTTGGAGGAACAGAGCAGCTCACGGTTCCGCTTCCCCCCATGTCTTCCAGCACTGCAAGTAGGTGACACTGAGAGCAGGTCATCACCCTTCCCCCACAATGTCTCAAATTAGTGCCACACTTCAGGGTGTGCCATTAATGGAGAGTAATGAACCTCCAGGGTGTTGATATGTGCAGCACCAGCTCACTGGCTGAGTACCGGCCCTACTCCCAACTGAACCTCCCCATGGTAGGTCCACTTACGGTCAGAAGTTATGGAGGAAGCACAGAACGATACAGCCAGTGTTGTTCCCCCAGTCCTTATTGTTTGAACTTTACTTGATATTGTAATTAAGTCTGATCATAGCCCCCCTCCTTGAGATATGCGTTAATTGCTAGATGATTATCGGGAGAGCTGACATCAATTGTATGCAGTTTGTGCATGAAGTTGGGGTTGATTCTTGTATGTGGCAATGTGGCTCTTCTGATGTACTTCCAAACATTAGCTCAGAGACTAGGGAAGTAGAAAGTCACTCTGGACCTGAGTGATGCATATTTCATTGTGTGTAGCTGGTGGCAACTATTGCTCTAGGGCTGTACAGACTGTACCACAAGCAAGCAACATCTGGCATTGAAAAAATGCTTGTTTAGTTTTCACGGCTTCTCTTACTTCCCTCATGAACTGTAATGGTTTTTACCATTCTTCTTCTTGCCCATTACCCTGGCACAAAGATCTGTGACCTCTGTGATCAATTTTTTATCTTTCCTGTTTAACTTACACCCTCTTTGTTACTCTTAACCCCTCTAGGCTCCCCTGGAGCAGCTCATTTATTCTTCTAAAGTTAGAACTCCTAAAGTACAGGACTTCGGTCTGGTACAGATTTTTCTCTGCCTCAAGTTTGATATTGAACCAAACTGTCTGATGGTTGCTGGTTCCATGTGGGTCCCACACCATCACCTCCCCTCACACTCTCCCTATTGGTAAGTGCTTAGTCTAGGATGACGGCTTCCCTAGTAGACTCCTGTATTTTGTGTACTAGTAATGCATCCTAAAAAACGCCTCCCAGCTGTTGGCTTCTTGTACTTGCTGCTACTGAGATCCCCCAGCCACAGGCGTGGGGTACAGGAATGAACACACACACACACACACACACACACACATATATATGGAACCATTTTTACTCCACCCAATCATACACTGGCCATGTGAACATACGGAAAGCAGGTCAGGGTTACTGAGACAATAGCAGGAAGTCAGAAGTCAATAATGTAAATTGAAAGGCTGGAGTAAAAGCAAATTGAAAGTCATGTAGAAGGACATCTTTGTTCTCTGTATTGTGTTACTGTTATTTTTGTCTGCGAATTTACAGTTGTACTGGTCCCTGCACATCCAGAAGGGCGCATGAAAAGAACTAACTAACTAACTAACTAACTAACTAACTAACGGATAACAAATAAGAGAAACTTCACTACAGTGGTAGTTACAAAAAAATTGACTGTTACCACAGTATTTATCGTCAACTGCAGAAAAAAATACAGCAGATTTACTGCTACCATGGTAAAACAAGCATTTGTCAATACCAAATGTTTGCTTGCTGGTATTAGCATTGAAAATGCAGGAGTTAGACAGATGCAGAATATGAATGGCCATGAAGTATTGAACTTCACGACAACCCCACCTCCATCCTGTAGAGATGGACAGGCATGGGGGTAAGTGTTTGGGTTGTCGCCCATGACGTTCATGCTATGTCACCTCATCCTATTCTGCAGGCACCGACATGTGTTGAGGTGTGCCTTGGGGTGTTTGGCTTTACAGTCACCCCATTCCATAAGGACATATGCTGAAATGGGTGCAGCACGGGAGAATGGGGTGAACTCTGGGGCCGAAGAGTCCAAGGTACACCGTGATGCCTGTCACTGGCTGGGGGGGTTGGATGGCATGAGCAGTACAGTCGGCAATCCAAAGGCACATCCCGATGCCTCTCAGTCTGTACTGGGTGGGATGTTATGGTTAGAAACCCTAACGTCCTGGGCATTTGTTGGTATTTGCACTACAAATTTTCAACATAACATTTTTGTGACCCCACCTCATGAAAGCTTTTGGGATCTCTTCTGATGAAGAATGGCAGTGTTATCTTGTCAATGTGTCCCGAACTTTGAGTTCCAACAGCGACCATGCCATTCTGCGCCACATGTATGAAAACACAGATTGGGCAGGATGTGAAGAATGACAGCTGTACCATCCATAGGGAGGTGTGAAGAGATGGCAATGTTGAAAATCTGTAGTGGGAATATTAAAAATGCTCGCACTTCCGAACAAACGTGGAAACTGCACAACGCATGTGCGTAACACAGTCATTTTATGGACTTTCGACATCAAATTTTCAACATAGGCATTTTATGGCCTCTGCTCATCAACAGTGTCACTGTTATTTTCTTAATGTGTCCCGATCACTGATTTACCACAGTGACCACGCTATTCTGTGCTGGAAGTGCAAAAACACATTTCAGCCAGGATGTGAAAAATGACAGCTGTACTGTTCATAAGGAGGTGTGGAAAAATGGCAATGTTGAAAATCTGGAGTGAAAATATTGCATATTCATGAAGTTACAAGCATGCATGGAAACTGCGCAACACACGCTTGTAACACACTCATTTTATGGACTTCCATCACAAGATTTTCAACATAGGCATTTTAGGACCTCTGCTCATGAACAGTGTCAATGTGATTTTCTTAATGTGTCTCAAACACTGATTTCCCACAGCGACCGCGCTATTCTGTGCCAGAAGTGCCAAAACACATTTCAACCAGGATGTGAAAAATGACAGCTATACTGTTCATAAGGAGGTGCAGAAAATTGGGAACGTTGAAAATCTGGAGTGAAAATATTGCAAATTCACGAAGTTACAAGTGTGCGTAGCAACTGTGCAATGCATGCTTGTAAAACAGTCATTGTTTGGATTTTTTCCACCAAATTTGCCACATAGTCTTTTTGCAGGCCCACCTCATGAATTCATTAATCGGTCCCGAAAGGTGATTCTGCGCAGTGACTGTGAAATCACCTTTCGGGACCGAATAATGCCATGACAGTGGCTGAATTCATGAGGAGGGGTCCCAATAACCCCAAGTTGAACATTTTGTGCCAAAATTCCCCAAAATGTCTTAGGTATGCACCAAAGTTGAAAAAACCCTGTTAATGCCATTAACAGCTTACTGGCATTTGTTCACTTCGTGGTTGGCTTTGAAGAGTGCAATCGTGTTCCTGGTCCACCGAAGATTGTTACGCTGGGCTCTGGAGGTAAGTATGGGGTGGGGTGGGGAGACGGGGTGCACGGAAGGGTGGGCGCGGGTTGAGGGAGGGGCCACCGGACTCAACGAGGGACTGTTTTCTGTTTTACAGGTTAAACAAAACCAAAAAAAAAACATTGCAGGACTTTTTTATTTTTTAAACAGGGACATTTGGCATGCTGGGGTGGGCTCCCAGCGTGTCACCCTAGTGTTTTTCTTTGGGGGGGGACAGTAGCTGACGGGGATTGGGCACCTCCTTCGGAACAAAACAAAGTGTTTTTTTTTTGGTTATGGACATTATGCCAGTGGGGAATGGGGTCCCCCATTGGCAAATTAAACTGGGAAGGAGGGACTGAAGCTGATGGGGATTGGGCCCCCCGTTGGCAAACAAAGACTGTTTTGGGGGCACATGATGCTGAGGGGGACTGGGCACCCTCTCGGCACTGGGGGCTGGTAATATTGTTTGTAGACATGGCAGCAGCTTGCCGCCACATTCACAAACAATATTACACTAGGCAAAGTACTGCCTTGCAATAATAATAATAGTAATAATACTTTATTTATTATGCACCTTTTGAATATCGAGGTGCAATACAATAAGATAAAAATACAAAGATCAACATTATAAAACCAAACAGAAACAAATCAGTGAACAGTAAAACCATAAGCTTTTTCCCAAAGGAGAGATTTCAAAGCCTGTTTAAAACTCCCCACAGTCATGCGCTCCCTAATCCGACGGGGTAGAGAATTCCAAAGGGAAGGGGCCGCAAACATAAAAGCACGTGCCCCAGTGGATTTTAAAATCACCCTTGGAATCTCTAGCAACCCCTCGTCAGCTGAGTGGAGCAATCTCACAGGGCGGTAAGGGATCAGGAGTTCTTTCAGGTAATCAGGGCCCAGATCATGCAGGGCTTTAAAAGTCAGTAATCCGACTTTGAAGGTGATCTGCCACTGAACTGGCAGCCAGTGCAGTTCCCGCAGCACTGGTGTAATATGAGAAGATCTAGGAGTACCCACCAACACCCATACTGCAGAATGATGGGTCGCTCCCTCATTGCAGCGGAATGCCTGCCGCTGCAATGACGAGGTGGCCCCTGATTGCTGCGGCGAAAACCTTACAACTTGGTGGCACTTTTGGAAGCCAGTGTCATCAGTACACTGTGCCTCCATTGGTCCACCAGTGCCAAGCCCCAAAATGCAATGCCTTCTTTGGCTGCCACAGTGCTGCGCTTACACGACCCGCTTCTCTCCTAAGCTGCCACATAATGTTTCTTGCACATGCGCACAAGCAAACATAAAAAACACATTGAATAACATCATTTTTTTGGGTGGCAGCGTTCTGCAGTTGATGATAAATACTGTGGTAACTGTCAACGTTTTTGTAACTACCACTGTAACTAGGTAACTAACTGATAACAAATGCAAGAAACTTGGATAATAAAATGGATGAACTGAAAGCTATTATTGCTGAGGAAGGGCCCGATGCAGCAATAATTGAAACATTTATTTCTTTATTCATTCTCAGATTACAATACCTTTGAGCACATAACAGCTGTTTTACAAAGGTTCCAAGTCCATGCCATGTGAAACATGAGTGCAACAAACTGGCAGCTGTGGCCTACTGTAACTTTCCTGGCTATAATTTTTATGGTTCCACAGTGAGAGCTACTGTATGCTGATGTATTGCTAATAAAGAGAGAAGGGGTCTATGGAAGCATGTGACCATATGCTGAATTAATCACATAATTGCAGTAATGCTTGCTTTGCACAGAAGAGTTGAAGCACAGTCACTCCATGGTCTGTGTGTTCCTCCCCTGCTTCTTCTGTCTGCCACTCTCTCCCTTTCATTTCTCTTACCTCCTCCGCACAGCAAGGGAGCGGTGCTCATTGATGGCCCCTTCCCACAGTAAAGCATCAAATGCAATAGGTTAGAGCGCAATTGTTTACTGACTGCTGTGGCAAAAAGCTATGCTGCATGCTTAGCAGTATCTCAGACATACCCTTGTGACACATCATTTCTGCAGAATGGCACTATGATTAATTCTAGATGCAAAAAGGCCAGCAGCAAAAGGATGAATGTGTCCTTGGAGAACCAGACTGTATACAGCTGCATTCAGTAATACCGTAGGTCATGCTGATGCAAAACATTTTGCAAAAATGACTATGGCTTACTCAGGAATATACCTCCCTATGTCCGGATATACCAGATCAAAGCTAGCCCACACAGAGGTACAGTCATAAGCTGCTCTAAACAATAGTCAACAGGATCTGGGGTATATGAAACAGGTAGGGAAAATGGGCAGACTAGGTGGGCCAAGCAGTCCTTATCTGCCTTCAAATTGTATGTTTCTATGTAAATTGTAAAATGGTATTGAAACAGTAAGTAAGGTGCTGCTGAACAATTCAAAAGTTCAATTCACTAAATCAGTTCAAACCACAACCGGCATGCGTTTCCACTATTGAGAGACACTTTCATAAATAAAGGCTAAATAAAATTGACATGATTTAAGGAAAGGTACTGATATGGCATTCCTGGCCATATTCCTTGTAAAATATTGACTGAGGACAGAGTGTAGTAGGTCTTGAACGGCAGGTGGGGTGAGGCCACGAAGCAGGCATGTCTGGAATCTTATTCTCTCCTGGGGAGGAAGCCAATTAGTTTGGTTATATAGGGAACAGGTATAGGAGAGTCTGTGAGCCCCAAGGATGAAGCAACATGCCTTATTTAACACCAGTCTCACCCTGTTGAGTACAGAGTCAGTGGCCACTCCATAAACTGAAAGGCTGTCATCTAGTATTGGAAGGATTATGCTGGATACTGGAATACATTTGGCTTTAGGGGTGAAGGTGTACCATTACCTGCACAGGGCACCAAGTTTTTGATTGACAGTACTAATAATGTTGCCAACATGAGGTGCAAAGAAGAGTGTGCCATTGAGGGTGACATCTAAATATTTAAATGTGTCTTCCTGTTCCAGTGTAGCCTTTTTCTTATTTATTATGATAATTGGAGGGACTTTTTTTCACATGTGGGCTAGAAAACAGCATGGACTTTAGTAGTTTATTTAGTTAGTACCAGTTTTCCAGAGACCCAGAGCTACATTGTAGTTCATGAGTGAGAATCTCCTGTCGTAGACTGCTATAATAGATGACAGCATCATCCACATACAGAAGCACCTTTGAGGTGGAGCAAGCTTCGGGGAGATTATTTATAAGGAATCCAAAGAGGAGGAGAGGAGAGGACCCAGTATTGAGACCTGCGGCAACCCGATCTAGACACTTTTGAAATCAGATAATGCCCCATCGATCACTGCACTTTGTGGAACCAAGTCGTGTGTCAGAGGAGAGGTCTAGGGTGTGAACTTGGTTAACAGTAGTGAGTGATTTACCAAGTCAAATGTAATCGGTGTAGATGGATCCAACTAGGTGGCCATTATCAAGGGCCTCGTTCAGGAAGTTAGTAAACCCAATAAGAGCAGTGTTGGTGCTATGAAGCTTCCTGAACCTGTGCTGTTGTTGACACTGGATATTATATTTACAAAGGTAGATGACTAGCTGATCCAATGCAATTCTTTCAAAGGTCTTAGATGATGGGGAGAGGATTCATATTGGCCTGTAATTAGCGACTAGGGAGCAATCCCCACTTTTGTGAACAGAAACATAGAAACATAAACTTTGACAGCAGATAAGGACCATTTGGCCCACATAGTCTGTTTATTTTCCTACCTATTTGAAAAGTTGCAAATCCTAGTTAACCAACAGCCTACTTCTTTCTACCTCCACCAGAATTGCCTTATGCCTGTCCCATGCATTCTTGACTTCTATTACTGTTTTTGACTCCACGACCTGCTCAGGAAGGCTGTTCCATGCATTCACCACCCTCTTTGTGAAAAAATACTTCCTCACATTGCCAGTGTGCTGTCCCACCTCTATCTTCAAATTGTGTCCCTTGTTTTTGCACATCTCTTTTTCTGAAAGATGTTACCCTCTTGGACTTTGTTGATTCCCTTGAGGTACTTGAAAGTTTCTATCATGTCCCCTCCTTCCTCAAGGGTATACATATTAAGCTCCTTTAGTCTCTCTTTGTATGGCTTCTGTCACAGACCCTGCACCATTTTAGTGGCCCTCCTCTAGACTGCCTCTATCCTGTCTATGTCCTTGTGGAGATGGGGTCTCCAGAACTGCACACAGTATTCCAGATGGGGTCTCACCAACTGTCTGTATAGAGGGATAACAACTTCCTGTTTTCTACTAGAGATGCCTATCCCTACACATCCCAGTATCCCCCCAGCCATCCTTACTGCCCTTTCACATTGCTTGTTTACTTTTAGGTCATCAGATGTGACTACCCCCAGGTCCCTTTCCATTTGTGTTGTTGTTAATACCCCCCCCCATTGTGTACTCTTCCCTTGGATTTTTATTTCCCAGGTGCATTACTTTGCAGGGGTGATGACAGCTGTTTTCCATACACCTGGGAATTGGGATTACTGCAGGGAAAAGTTAAATATTTTGGTCAGGGGGACAGCAAGTTCATCCAGGGCCAGGGACCCCAATTTCATGTCCAAAGCATCACTTTCCATTCTAGTTTTACTCAGTACCCATTTTAAATATTTAATTGTGTCCGTTACAATGATGGAATTAAAGTAGAACCTTGGGTTTGTTAGTGTTTTGGGCAGGGGCATTCATTTTATCATCTCTGTGATTAACTGAGACATTGATTTCATCATCCAATGGCATGAGTGAGGTGAGGGTACTTTGCACCATGCAGTTTAATGAATGGTTGAAAAAATGGTGTGGAGCACAGGGGTTTGGCTTCATTGGGGACTGGGGTTCTACCTGGAGGGACACCAGCCTATACTGGCAGGATGGTCTGCATCTGTCCAGGAAGGGAACAAGTCTTTTGAGCAATCGGTTTAAATGCTTCATTGGCAAGCTTTTAAACTAGTCAAGGGGGGAGGCACTGAAAAGCAGCAGCAAAATCCCAGCCTTTCCCTACAAAACAGGGTACTAAATGAGAAAAAGACCGAGGTAGAAAGGTCAGTGGAGGATGCTGCAAAAGAAGGTAAAGCCATCAAAAAATGGAGAGCAATGAGTACCAATGCCCGTAGTCTGAGTAACAAGCTTCCTGAATTAGTGGCCTTGATGGAGGAGGAACATCTGGATATTGTGGCAGTCACAGAAACATGGTACACACAAAACCATGACTGGGACTGAAACATACAGGATACACTATCTACAGGAGGGACAGGGAGGGTAAACAAGGAGGAGGAGTAGCTCTTTACATAAGGGAAGGAATCAAAGCAATAGAACAAAAGGGAAAAGCAGGGAGGAAAGAAGCACATTGGGTAAATTTGAGACTGCAATGGCACCATAATCCGCACAAGGGGTTGTATACAGACCCCCTTCTCAGGTGAGGAACTGACAAGGAAATGATAGAAAGAATACTTAGAATGGCAGAAAAAGGGAGATATTGCTGATGGGTGATCTGAATATGCCAGATGTTAACTGCAGTGCAGTTGCAGCAGCCACTTCGAAGAGTGGGGTTATTCTAGATGCCCCACAGGGGCATGCCTTAGACAACTAGTATTGGAACCCACTCGAGAGGGAGCAATCTTAGACTTGGTTCTCTCAAATGGAGATGAAGCGAGGATCACAGATATAGAAGTGGGTAGCCATCTGAGAACTAGCGACCATCGAACAGTATGGTTCACAATAAACACAGCAATAGAGTCAAGCCATACAAAGGCAAAAGTACTGGACTTTAAGAGGGCCGACTTTGCCAAAATGGGTGAGTGCCTAAAGAATGCACTAGAAATGGGCAGAAAGGAGGGGTGGAAGAACAATGGGGAATAATAAAAACTGCAATCACAGAGGTAACAAGCCTTTGTGTGAAGCAAATAAACAAAATGAAACGATGTAAGAAACCACTATGGTTCTCAAAGGAAGTGGCAGTGAAGGTTCAAGAGAAAAAGAAAGCATTCCAGAAGTACAAGGAATCACATAAGGACCAGGACAGAGAACTGTATCAGTTAAAGCAAAAGGAAGCTGGGAAGGCAGTCAGAACAGCAAAGGCCCAAACTGAGGAAAAGATAGCCAACTCAGTTAAGAAGGGGGATAAAACCTTCTATAGGTACATCAGGGAGTGAAGGAAGACCAAGAGAGGGTTCATGAGGCTTAATAAAGGGGAGGAGGGTGGGCAGAGGTGACTGTGAAAAGGCAGAGATACTAAACAAATATTTTTGCTCAGTATTTACAAAGGAAGTGGGGGAGGTACCTAAAACAAACAGTAGAAAGACTCTGGATACAGAAGTTGATACCAGCCCATTTACAGAAGAAAGGGTTCTGAAAGAACTCTTAAAACTGAAGGTAGACAAAGCAATGGGGCCTGATGGGATTCATCCAAGAATTCTAAAAGAACTAAGGGTAGAACTAGTGACACCACTGACTACCCTCTTTGACAAATCATGGGAGGATGGGGTGGTACCCGGGGACTGGAGGAGGGTAGATGTGATTCCCCTTCACAAAAGTGGGAGCAGGGCAGAAGCAGAAAACTACAGACCTGTTAGTTTAACCTCAGTGGTAGGGAAAATGATGGAATCACTTCTGAAGGAAAGAATTGCTGAGTATCTAGAGGCCAGAGGGGCACAGGACCCAAGGCAGCATGGATTCACAGTGGGAAGGTCAAGCCAGACAAATCTGATAGATTTCTTTGACTGGGTGACCAAAGTAGTAGATCAGGGAGGGGCTGTGGACATGGCCTACCTAGACTTTAGCAAGGCATTTGACACAGTCCCACACAAAAGATTAATATACAAGTTAGCCAGCCTGGAAGTGGGTCCCAAGATGACAGCCTGGGTAAAGAATTGGATGGAAAATAGGACACAGAGGATAATAGTAAATGGAGTCCACTCTGAAGAAAGGGGGGGTTACTAGTGGAGTACCACAGGGTTCAGTATTAGGACCGGTCCTCTTCAATGTCTTTATAAGTGATATTGCAGAGGGACTGGAAGGAAAAGTATGTCTCTTTGCAGATGACACAAATATCTGCAACAAAGTTGATGCACAAGGTGGGGTGGAAAGGATGAAAAGGGACTTGGCAAGGTTAGAGGAATGGCCAAATGTATGGCAGCTTAGATTCTATGCTAAGAAGTGTAAGGTAATGCACCTGGGAAACAAAAACCCAGGGGAAGAGTACACAATGGGGGGTGAGATACTAACAACAACAAAAATGGAAAGGGACCTGGGGGTAGTCATATTAGATGACCTAAAGGTGGGCAAGCAATTTGAGAGGGCAGCAAGGAGGGTTGGGGATACTGGGATGCATGGGAGAGGCATCACCAGTAGAAAACAGGAAGTTATTATCCCTCTGTACAGACAGTTGGTGAGACCCCATCTGGAGTACTGCGTGCAGTTCTGGAGACCCAGCTCACAAAGACATAGACAGGATAGAAGCTGTCCAGAGGAGGGCAACTAAAATTGTGCAGGGTCTGCACCAGAAGACATATGAGAGAGACTTAAGGAGCTAAATATGTATAGCCTCGAGGAAAGGAGGGAGAGGGGGACATGATAGAAACGTTCAAGTACCTCAAGGAATCAACAAAGTCCAAGAGGGTAGCATCTTTCAAAAAGAGGTGTGCAAGAACAAGGGGCACAATTTGAAGATAGAAGGGGTGGCTCAGAGGTAATTTAAAAGTATTTTTTTCACAGAGAGGGTTGTGGATGCATGGAACGGCTTCCGGAGGAGGTTGTGGAGTCAAAAACAGTGGTGGAATTCAAGCATGCATGGGACAGTCATAAGGCAATTCTAGGGGGTAGGGGTAGGAAGAAGTAGGCTGCTTGTTAACTAGGATCTGCAGCTTATCCATTAGGTAGGAAAATGGGCAGACTGGGTAGGCCAAGCGGTCCTTATCTGCCATCAAAATCTATGTTTCTTTGTTTCTATCAGCTCTCTGATTAACTGTGGGTCAGGCTTGTGACAGGGTTGAATAGGACCCTGTCCAGTTGTTATGGAGAGTTTGATTGCAGGGATCTGTTCTATTCTTTCATTTCCTGTCTTCTGTCTGTCTGGTTGTGCAACCAAATTTTCCTGTAAGACCTAGGATTTGATCACCCCAGCAGTCTCGCAATTCTTTCCCTCTCACTGTCCCTCAATCTTCCCTTGTTGCTTCTGGCCTTTATTCCCTTGCATATCTGCTGGTATAAAAATTTATACAAATCATTATGTGGAAATGTAACTGATATTGGGATCCCTTTGATAAAAATTGATGTAGTGTTACTATTGAAATGTATATAATTATCGTTTAAGATGATTGCAAAAAGCTGTGGGAAACTCAAGGGGTTAACCTGAAATGCAGTTTTAAGCCTTTTGCAGAAGCTGTGGAGAATGGGCCTCAGTTCTGGGACATTGTCTTTCTGCCTGCTCCTGCCTGAACTATATAAGAACATTTTAGAAAAAACAGGATGCTTGTTAAGAAGGGGGGTTGCAAGGACTTATAAAAAAAAGCTGCAATTTCTTGCAAGGGACACACAGAGATTGAAGGAAAACTCTGATGTATCTTCTCTATTTATTCTGCCTCTGTAAATAGATATACGGAACAAGTTTATTTTTTTATGCTACTGCTAGTACAAATAAACACTTTTTGCTAATTCTACAACTGCTCCTGGTTTTTCCTATGCTTACTGACCTGTGCTTCAATGACAGATGGTGTCAGCCTAAGTGGGATTTACGCTATGCATTCTCTAAGCCAGGAGTTTTGTGTGTGGGTACTGGACCTAGTGCCAAGGAAGCATAGGAAAAGGTATATATTATGCAGTAGCACATCAAGGAGTAGTTACCAGGAGAATGGCAACCAAATTAGCAGAAACAGAAGTCCAAGCTGAGACTGCACAGCCAGCACAAGTTACAGAAAAAGAACAGGCAGTGACAGAACCTGAAAGCCTGATGGACTTTTTCAAATGGTGGGCAATACAACAAAAAGGGATGGAGAAACAGTGGAGAGAAGAAATACAGCGACAGCAGCAGTGATGGCTGGATGCCTTGCAAGCTATCAAAGGCAGAGGATCTGGCACAGATCCACATGGGCAACAAAACACAAGCAACTTAAAAGCCATTAAACTTAAAAAGTTGTGTCCCTCGGATAGTATCGAGGCATACTTGACAACTTTTAAAAGAGTTGCCACAGCCTAACAATGGCCAAATCAGCAATGGACAATCAGACTGGTACCCTACCTGACAGGGAAAGCCCAACTTGCCTACAGTAGTATGGACTCTGAAGAGTCAGAAAACCATGACCTGGTGAAAAGTGAAATCCTGAAAAGGTATGACATCTCAGGAAAGACCTATAGGCAGAGATTTTGATCTCTGAAGTACAACTCAGTTGACAATCCTCGAGAAGCCTTCACCCGACTCAGAGAACTCCTGACAAAATGGCGCCAACCAGAGGGCAAAACCATCCCACAGATAGACACATTTGCAATGGAGCAATTCATCAACATCCTGCATACTAATGTGCAGCTTTGGGTAGAGGAACACCAATCAGAAAGTGGGGAAAGGCTGTTTCTTTGGCTGAAAACTACCAAATGGCCAGACAGATGCCACAGCAGTGAGGTAACAGCCAAGGACCGGTAAGACGCTCTTTTTTCCATTTAAACTCAAAGACTAATAAGAACTCTGGTGGGGGTAACAAATCTGTGCCCAAAGATGTTATTTGCTATTACTGTCATAATCCAGGTCATATTGCAAGAAATTGTCATAAGAAGAGTGACACTAGAGCAGATTTGTCCTTGGCAAATTGGGGCAAGTACTTAACATATGTGAAGGTTAGAGATAAGACTGTGAAGGAACTTATAGATTCGGGAAGCAGACAGACCCTAGTACACATTGAAGTGCTAGGAAAACAATAACAAAAAGGACCAGGTACTGGTGTCATCTGCATCCACAGGGACACTTGATACTATCCCAACACCCAAGTGACTCTGACCATTACGGGTGTGTCACATCAAATGAAAGTAGGGGTAGTACCTAAGTTACCTGTACCTGTAATTATTGGAAATGACTGTCCAAGATTTACTGAATTAATCTCAGAGGAACTGAACTCTGCAGGTTCAGCAGCAGTAGTAACAAGAGCTCAGGCAAAAGAAAATCTGAAACGAAGGGGACTCTTTTCCTTTCACTGATTTTGATTCTGACTTGTTTGGGCACAGCTCCAAGATCCAGAAAAAAAGAAGATCCCTGAAGAAACTGTGGCAACAAATGACTAGTGGGTATAAGGGGTTAACATATGAAAATGCTGAGACTAAGCTGATCACTGATTGTGATTTTCTTTCAGAACAAGCTAACAATGTTTCTGTCTGGGGTTATTTTAAGCAGTGGGGGTGAAACCAAAACAGGACGGACCAATGTTTAAAAAATGTAATGGGTTACTGTATAGAGTTCGGGTTAAACCTCAGACACAGGAACAGACATGACAATTGGTTATACCACAGAAGTACAGGACAGAGTTGTTACAGATAGCACATGATAGTCCTATGGCTGGTCACTCAGGGAGGGATCGCACCCTTAGCAGATTGCTGTATAGATTTTACTGGCCTGGAATTCATAAAGATGTTGCTACCTATTGTAATTTCTGTGCTGAGTGTCAGGAAATAGCCCCAGTCACTAGAAAACACAAAGTGCCCCTGGTGTCCCTACCCTTGATAGATGTGCCTTTTGAGAGAATTGCAATGAATGTGGTTGGTCCTTTAGACAAAAGTAAAAAAGGTAATAGATTTAGCCTGGTAGTATGCAACTATGCTACTCGGTACCCAGAAGCAGTTCCAATGTGTACTGTCACAGCTTCAAAGATGGCAGCAGAGCTTGCAAAGATTTTCAGCAGAGTGGGCATACCTAAAGAAATTATTACTGATCAGGTTAGTAATTTTGGTGCTGCATTACTTAAGGAGCTGTACAGACTACTAGGTATCACTGCCATAAGAACGTCCCCCTATCACCCTTAAACAGACGGTTTTGTTGAGTATTTTTACCAAACCCTAAAATCCATGGTAAAAAGGTTTGTAAATGGGGAAGGGAAATATTGGGACCAATACTTGCCTTACTGACTTTTTGCCTACAGAGACATGCAAAAGGCATCAACAGGGTTTTCACCATTTGAAATGCTATATGGAAGGCAGCCAAGAGGGCCACTGGATGTGATAAAAGAAATGTGGGAAGATAACCCCACTCAGAAACAATCTATAACATCTTATGTGTGCCCTAAGAAAGAAGCTGGCAAAATATGTTGAAACTGCCCATAGTAATCAGGAAGAGGCACAAAACCAGCAAAAGGCATATTATGACCAGTTCTGGGTGGTGAGGGTGCCAGCATCGTAGTGCCAGCAATGAGAGCGCCAGCAGAAAGGCATCTGCAAGCTCAACACCACAATAACGGCATGCGGGGGGAGCAGGGGTGCCTGCTGATATCAGCACTGGTGAGTAGTACACACCACCACACCCCATTGACTCCCCTGCCAAACACCATCAGAGTCACAGGAATCATGGCAACAACAGCTGGCACCACAGACAACAGTACACCTGGGACACATCCCCTGTGGATGCAATGCGTGCCGGAACAGGGCACCAGGTAAAGGCAGACACAGCACCCACACCATGGCACAGGTCCAGTGCCGCTGTGCATCATGCCTCCAAACTACCACGGCCACCAACAGTGTACCTGCCCCATGCCACCTGTGCAGCCCACATATACAACAGCTGTGCCTGCAGCACAGTTCACCCCACCTTGTCCAATGGGGGTGTTGCCTGGCAGAGGGGTGGGTGCATCATGGCTGGTGATAGCCAGCACCACTGATCCACAGCAGTGGTGCACACCACATGGGGACTGCCACTGTCCATATCTCACTGTCAGCTGTTCTCCCGGGGCAGCTTTTCCATCCATGTTGCTGCGGTTGATCCGAACAGTGGGACAGTACAGTTCTGTCCTGCGGTATGTGTCCCAGCACCATGGCAATGGGCATTACCATGTGTGTGTGACCACATTGGGCATGCCTCTCTGGCCTGGTACTCATGTCACCTGTGGTGCCTTTATTTCGCATCCCCAAGGGCACACTGTTCAATTGGTGCTCTCATGGCAGGATCGTCCTTCCAGTTTCACCATCTGGCTGGCACTTTCATTGCTGGTGCTATGATGCCGGTGCCCTTACTGCCCAGAACCATTATGACCATGGGGTAAAAGAAAATGTTTTTGAGCCAGGTGACAAGGGTTTGCTACTGTTACCCACAACAGAAAATAAACTGTTAATGAAATGACAAGGGCCTTATAGAGTGCTTAGACCTACTGGCATGGGTTAACTATGAGACTGAGACCCCTGACAGGAAAATCCTACTAAGATATACCATGCTGACCTCCTCAAGAAATGGGTTGAAAAAAATGCCAAAAGCAGCTTTGCTAGTTTTACCAGAAACTGATAAAGAAGATATTGACGTAGCTTACTGTATGATAGACTGGAACAAACTGTAACATCAGAGGCTGTAAAGGTGAATGTTTCCTTAACCTCAGAGCAAACTGCAGAAATTCGTAATGTGCTAAAGACATTTAACAGTACTTTTACCATAGTACCAGGCTGAGCAAAAGGGGTCGAGCACAAAACAAATGCCAAGGAATGCTTGCTCTATTAGGCAAAAGACATACAGGTTACCAGAGTGGTTAAGAGCTGACGTGGTTAAGGAAATACAAAAAATGAAAGAACTGGGTATCACAGAGGAGTTGAGGAGTGCTTGGTCATCTCCCATGGTAATTGTAAAATCATTAGGGCAAAACTAGTCCTGTTTGCAAGACAGTACTGTAAGTTACAAATCATGACAATTGTTAATACAAAATATAAATAACACTTAGGACCAATCACAAAGACAAAATCAAATACAATGACAAAGATTAATGAATTCGCACCTACCAAATACATACATCAACCACTGAATTATTTATAGCTTGTGCAAATCTGGAATAATCAAATAACGTACAAACACCTGAAGGCTGAGAACTCCAGACTGTGGCTGTCCTTGTAGAGAGAGTCCTATCCCCAAACCTATTTTTACGTCTAGTTGGCAGAATTTTATTTTGATGTACTGATCTATTAAGGACTGTCTCGGAGATTCCTTTTTTAAAAATAGATGGCTGGAAATTGGATGACCAGATGATCTAAGTCTGTGCAATAATAACAGCCAAGTTCTATTATGACTTGTTTCTAATGATTGTCATTCCAGCCTCCTTAGTAAACAACAATGATGTGTATGAAAACTGCATTTCAGCACATATCTGGTAATCTTAAACTGAATTTTATCCAAACGTGTCAATAAAGATTTTTTGCAGTTCTCTAAATTAGCTGACCATAAGTTAAAGTAGGAACAATTAATTGTTCTGTAATCCTTTTTCTAATAGACCAATTCAAAAACCCTGTTGATCTTTTTAACATTCCTAATTTCTTATTTACTTTTACTATTGTATTAGTTATATGTGGTACAAAGGCCAAATCTGTGTTGAAAATTACCCCTAAATAGCAATAATTGTCTACCTGTTCAAGAATAGTAGTGTCCTTAGTTTGAATCTTAAGTCTATTCTGCCCCGGTTCAGTTTTACAAGAAAAATACATTACTCTGTTTTTTTTTTTTAACATTCATAAGTTACTTTGACCTGGTGAACCACCTCTCAATATTTGGAAAATCAGACTGTTCAGTTCGGTTTGTTTATTGTTGATCAGTTTAAAACCATTACAACATATCAATTTTAAAATTACAAAACATAAAAATTTGACACAACATTAACTTTCTGGCTTCAATAAATAAAGTACTTGCATGTTACATTAAACCATTATTACATTGTATTAACAATCAGATAATAGTCCTATTTTAATTATCTCCATTCAGTTACTTAAAGAATAGCATGTCAATATAATGTACAGAAACATCACAGTTTAAGATATTACATCTCTATCTAACTTAAGATCATTCATTGAGGATTTACAGGCAATCTCATAAATGAGTAGCCTGAAAAAAAAAAAACAATCTTCTCCATTATAATTAGATTATCATTGTTCATTAAATATTTCACTATTTCGTTGGGGGGAGGTCAAGATTTGCCATAATGTCACCTAGCCATTTCAATCATATTCCCTTATATAAAGGGCATAGAAGTGAAATATGTTTTAGGTTATCCTCAGATGCTCTATCACATTTACAATAGGGAGCAGAAATATTCTCCCTTTTTTGTTTATGAAATACATACAGTAGTAGGCTTTATATATTTCAAGTCTAAATTTAGTCATTGTTCTTCTGTCACATGGGTTAGTTAATTTAATTAAATAGGGCTCCAAGCCATGTGTAGACTTAATCTGCTTAAAATCAGACTGCAACTTTAACTGTAGTTCCTCCATATTTTCACCTGAAGCTACAATGGTGGTGTCGTCAGCATATAGCCTTACAGCTGTATGCTCTGCCACATACTGTAAATCATTATTAAAAATCAAGAACAATAGGGGTCCCAATATGGACCCCTGAGAAACACCTCTAATAACTTAACGGGTCCTAGATGTTATCCCATTTATATCCACACTTTGAGTACATCCCCCCAAGTAAGATTTTAACCAAGCTAGAGGATAATCCACAAATCCCATATCGTGCAGTCTAGAAATCAATAAGGGATGGTCCATCAGGTCAGAAGCCTTTGAAAGATCCACATAAATCACAGCTGTTTCCCGACTGGAGTTCGGCAACTCATTTAATAAGTCACTGAACTCCAGTAAGGCAGTAGAAGTTGAAAAACCTTTTCTAAAACCAGATTGATAAGAATTTAACAAATTATACTTATTTATGTAATTGATCATTTGTGAAGGGATCATTTTCTCAAAACATTTTGACACAACAGAAAGTAAGGCTATTGGTCTGTAGTTGTTGACCTCGGTTGGGTCACCACCCTTAAATATTGGTCTAATTTTACTCTTTTTCCAAAAAAATGGGAAGTGACCCAACCAAAAGCTCCAATTCAGAATGTGTGATACCACTGGGGCCAGGGTGTAGCCAGGGATTTCAGATCTGCACAGCAAGTGGGCTCACTGCTACATCCCCCTTGTTAGGGTGAGCTACCCCCCCTGGGTGTAGCCAGACAATATACAAATATACACCAGGACCATGTCTGTCGCTTCATTTGACACAATAAATACAAGTTTTGTATCTCATGACAGTGGTTGTTGCCATGCATGGATAAATACAAATGCCATGTATTGTTTCCTAAGATACCCACATACCAGCCAAGAGCCAGTAAAGTTGTATTGTCCTTGGGATACAAAGAAATTATTAGTGACCAGTCCTTCTAGTTTTGATTCCTATGAATAAAATTACAGAAAGCTTCAACATACCTCTCAACCTCTCAGCACTAAAAATCAAAGCACTGGCCTTCAAAAATCATAGCAAAGGGTCAGAATGTGGAGCACTTTCTTATTTTAAACAATATTATGTTGACAAATAGTGGACCCTATATAGTAAGTGATAAGGAATGTTTCTATCAGCTTAGTTCAATGATTTAATAGTTTGTATGTCCAGAAATAGCTCTAACATTATAAGGAACATCGGTAAACTTGTGAGGAGCAAGGGTAAATCTGAGTGTGAAAATCATAGCGCTATGCGGAACTCATAGCAGTTGAGAGGTATGAGCTTCAGTACTTTTTTGTTAGTTTTCATGGAAAAAAGAAGCAGTTCAGAGCCTATTTTCTACCCCCCCTTAAATAAAATTGCACACCATGGAGTGCTTGGAGTATGCCTGCCTACACCCATGAGGCAATAAAGGGGGTGGCAATCCTTAAAAATCTGCCTTCGACGCCATCTAGGCTGGCTGCCTTATGTACATTAATGTTTAGTAAAGTTTTCTTAACCTCCGAAATTGTCAGAAATTTAAATCTAAAAGGAGGGTGCTTTCTTGAAGCACCAGTAGACATAATTAAACTGTCCTGAATATTTTAAACAATAGGAATGTCACATTGGGGTAAGTCAACAAAAAATCATTTAATACATTGGAGCTAACCCCTAAGTTATTTATTAGGGTAGATCCTTCCTTAAGTTGCAATTTAGATTGAGATTTATGACCCCCGGGATTTGTTAATTTATTTATATTACCCCAAAACTTCTTAGGTTCCATATTATAGTCGATTTTATTTCTGTAACACCTAAATTTTGCAGCTCTGATCATCTTTTTACACTGGTTTCTTTTATACTCAAAGATCAACTGCAAATATGTAATTATGAAATTCCATGTATATTGGTTTAACATATTATCTGAATTAAAAAATGTTTTTTTTAACATTTCTCAAGTGTCTTGTTTTTCTTCTTACTGCCAATGCATATAAATACATACTTTCTTCACAGTATCTCATACTTGCGTTTCACTCTCTACATGCTGCTATGGGCTCCGTGACTAGTAACTGCATCAACGTCAATGCAGTCGTGACGACAGGCCCATCTCATCTGAATTTTTTTTATTTTCTGTTGTTCACTTGCTTTATTGAAAAATTACCGATGAAACACTGTCTGCGTGAGTGCTCGCGCTGAGTTTTGTGACCCCTGAACTACTGGCAACACGCTCTCACTCAACTGCCTAGCAGCATTCATCTTAGTGGCGTTAACAGTTTTAATGTGGCATAACACAGCTCTCCGTGAAGCAAAATTTAAATTTCATCTTGAACTCTGGTAAACCTAAATTAATTTGGCTGTTTCTAATAATCAATAGTGTCGGGACTTAGAAATTTACCTCTGAGCTGGTTGTCTTTCCTGTTGTGGTCCTGGGAACTGCGTCTGCCATTTAGTGAGTAAACTGACCTTTGCCCTTCTAGCTACATCATATCATGCTGACAGTGTATTGTGTCAAGTTACAGAAGCAGGAAGCAATAAGTTAGGATGCAGTATGCCTGACGCTACATGCAACTTTCTGTCTAGTTTGATTCACTACATTGATAACAATCACTCTGGTTTGTGCTTGGCTAAGTCCAGTTTCCATTGCCTCATACTAGCCTGTGGAGTACTGGGCAACTAGGATGTTCGTCTGGCCACTGAAACCAAATATGTGCATGTCGCTGAGCAATTAAACCCTTCCCCCTTACACATCTCCCACCACGACCTTGCCTACATATACCAGCACTGAAAAGTAACTGTGCAAACATCAGTGAGAATCCAAAAATGTACCCAATAATGTGTTGCCATTTTCTGATGCCACAGCTGCCGATGTTCCTCTGTACAGCTATCTGATGTCCTGCAATGAGTCGCAGACTATCTCCCTCTCAGATACAGCACTCCACTGATAATGAATCTCAGGGGAAGCGGGGTGTTTGAGTACAGAAGGTGCCCAATGTTTTCAGGGGCAGAGTTGCAGCAGCATCTTCTCCATGGTAAACACACCGATCGTAGTCAGGAACTCATAAATTAGATTGTAGGTGTGTGTGTTTGATGATGGGGGGGGGCGTGGTTGAAACCATCATCATACAGCAGCACAGTATGCAAATGTTCCAACAAGCATGTATCACACATGAATGCTGAACCCAACATAAAGCATGCCAGTAAAATGAATGAGGTCTGTCAACTGGAGTATGTATTAAGGATGTGTATGTGTGGGGGCATGTTGATGAAATGGACACACCAATCCTCATGATTGTTAAATCATTCATGCATTTTCCACTGTTTGACTGTTTTCTTAACCATCTTGAACATTTATGTGCTGCATAAATATAACAAAAACAGCCTGCCTTATGTTCACTACATTATCAGTAAGGACCTTTGGGACGCCTTCTCACATTGCTTGCTATACATTAGGTCATTTGATACATATGATCAATCCCCATGTATTTACCCCACCTCTCTCCTCTGTGTTCCTGTTCATTTGAATCACTGCTATAGGTGAGGACTGGTGTAGGTGAGCTCTCCTGAATAGCACACAGTACTCAAGATGCAGCCTGATCATGGCATTATCCAGATGGCGGATCACCTTCATGCCTGGAGATAATTTCCCTGGCTATGTAGCACAGTACAGAATAAGGCCATCAAAAAATGGAGGGTAATGAGTACCAATGCCCATAGTTTAGGTAACAAGCTACCTGAACTGGTGGCCTTGATGGAAGAGGGATGCCTGGATAATGTGGCAGTCACAGAAACATGGTACACAGAGAACCATGACCGGGATGTCAACATACCAGGGTACACAATCTACAGGAGGGACAGGGAGGGAAGAAGAGGAGGAGGAGTAGCTCTCTATGTAAGAACTAGAGGGTAAACAGGGAAAAGAGGAGGCACCGTGGGTCACCCTGGAGACTGGAAATGGCTCCACAATCCACACAGGGGTTGTATAGAGACCCCCATCTTGGGGGAGGAAATGGACAAGGAAATGATAGAAGGCATCCTTGGGATGGCAGAGAAAGGGGAGATATAGCTGATGGCAGACCTGAATATATCGGATGTTGACTGGAGCACATTTGCTGCAGCCACATCCAAGAGCAGGGCCATTCTCGATGCCCTACAGGAGGCATGCCTCAGACAGCTATTTTGGAACCCACTCGGGAGAGAGCAATCTTAGACCTAGTACTCTCAAATGGGGACAGAGAAAGGATCTCTGATCTTGAAGTGGGTAGTCATCTGGGAATAAGCGACCACCAAACAGTGTGGTTCATGATAAACTTAGCTGTAGAGTCAAGCCACACAAAAGTGAAGGTACTGGACTTCAGGAGGGCTGATTTTGTCAAAATGGGAGAGTGCCTCAGAAAAGCACTAGCAAACAGGCAAGAAGGTGGGGTGGAGCAACAATGGGGGAAACATCAAAACCGCCATCACAGAGGCAACAAGCCTTTGTGTGAAGCAAATAAACAAATCAAAATGAAAGAAAAAACTACTATGGTTCTCAAAAGAAATGGCTGGGAAGGTAAGGGAGAAAAAGATAGCATTCAGGAAGTATAAGGAAACACAGAAGGAGCAGGACAGAAAACTGTACCAGTTAAAGCAGAAGGAAGCAGGTAAGGCAGTCAGAATAGCAAAGGCCCAAACTGAGGAAAAAATAGCCAACTTGGGTAAGAATGGGGATAAAACCGTTTATAGGTACATTAGGGAGCAAAGAAATACTAAGACAGGGATACTGAGGCTGAACAAAGAGGAAGGTGGTTGGGCAGAGAGCAACAGTGAAATAGCAGGGATATTGAACAAATACTTCTGCTCAGTATTCACAATGGAAAAGCAGAGGGAAATACCTAATCTGGTCAATAGAAGCACTCTGGATGGGGGGGGTTGATATTAGTCCTTTCACAGAAGAAAGGGTTCTGGAAAACTCTTAAAATGGAAGGTGGATAAAGCAATGGGGCCTGATGGGATTCACCCCAGAATTCTAAATGAACTAAGGGAAGAACTACTAACACCACTGACTATCCTTTTTAATAAATCATGGGAGGATGGTGTGGTACCTGAGGACTGGAGAAGGGCCGATGTGATTCCCCTTCACAAAAGTGGGAGCAAGACAGAGGCAGGAAACTACAGACCTGTCAGTTTGACTTCAGTGGTAGGGAAAATGATGGAATCACTTCTGAAGGAAAGAATTGTTGAGTACCCAGAGGCCAGTGGGGCACAAGACCCAAGGCAGCATGGATTCACGGTGGGAAAGTCATGTCAGACAAATATAATTGATTTCTTTGACTGGGTAACCAAATCAGTAGATCAGAAAGGGGCTGTGGACGTGGTCTACCTGGACTTTAGCACGGCATTTGACAAAGTCCCACACAAAGTCCCACACAAAAGACTAATATACAAATTAGCCAGCCTGGAAGTGGGTCCCAGGGTGGTAGCCTGGGTAAAACACTGGTTGGACAACAGGACACAGTGGGTAATAGTAAATGGAGTCCGCAGTGAAGAAAGGAAGGTTACTAGTGGGATACTGCAGGGTTCAGTACTGGGCTGGTCCTTTTTAATGTCTTTATAAGTGACATTGCAGAGAGACTGGAAGGGAAAGTATGTCTCTTTGCAGATGACACAAAGATCTGCAACAGGGTTGACACACAAGGTGGGATGGAAAGGATGAAAAGGGACTTGACAAGATTGGAGGAATGGTCAAATGTATGGCAGCTTAGATTCAATGCAAAGAAGTGCAAAGTAATGTATCTGGGAAACAAAAACCCAGGGGAACAGTATACGATGGGGGGTGAGATACTGATAACAACAAAAATGGAAAGGGACCTGGGGGTAGTCATATCAGATGACCTAAAGGTGGGCCAGCAATGTGAGAAGGCAGTAAGGAGTGCTGGAGGATACTGGGATGCATAGGGAGAGGCATCACCAGTAGAAAACAGGAAGTTGTTGGCCCTCTGTACAGACAGTTGGTAAAACCACATCTGGAGTACTGTGTACAGTTCTGGAGACCCCATCTCCACAAAGACATAGACAGGGTGGAGGCTGTCCAGAGGAAGGCAACCAAAATGATGCAGGGTCTGCATCAGAAGACATATGAAGAAAGACTAAAGGAACTAAAGATGTATTGCCTCGAGGAAAGCGGGGGAACATGACAGAAAATTTCAAATACCTCAAGGGAATCAACAGAGTCTAAGAGGGTAGCATCTTTCAGAATAAGAGATGTGCAAAAACAAGGGGTACAATTCGAAGATAGAGGAGGGGACGGCTCATAGGTAATGTGAGGAAGTATTTCTTCACAGATAGGGTTATGGATACATGGAACTGCCTTCCTGAGGAGGTTGTAGAGTCAAAAACAGTGGGGAAATTCAAGAATGCATGGGACAGACATAAGGCAATTCTAGTGGGGGGTAGGAGGAAGTAGGCTATTGGTTAACTAGGATCTGCAGCTTGTCCGTTAGGTAGGGAAATGGGCAGACTAGGTGGGCCAAGTGGTCCTTATCTGCCGTCAAATTCTATGTTTTTATGTTTCTAACTCAAACCGAGGAAAAGATAGCCAACTCGGTTAAGAAGGGGGATAAAACCTTTCATAGGTACATTAGGGAGCAAAGAAAGACTAAGGTAGGGACCCTGAGGTTGAATAAAGGGGCGGCTGGGTGGGCAGAAAGGGACCATGAAAAAGCAGGGATACTGAACAAATACTTCTTCTCAGTATTCAGAAAGGAAGAGGAGGGGAAGGTACCTAATCTAGTCAATAGAAGCACTGTGGATAGGGGGGCTGATATCAGTGCTTTCACAGAAGAAAGGGTTCTGAAAGAACTCCTGAAACTGAAGGTAGATAAAGCAATGGGGCCTGATGGGATTCACCCCAGAATTCTAAAAGAACTAAGGGGAGAACTAGTAGCACCACTGACTATCCTTTTTAACAAATCATGGGAGGATGGTGTGGTACATGAGGACTGGAGGAGTGGGACAGATGTGATTCCCCTTCACAAAAGTGGGAGCAAGACAGAGGCAGGAAACTACAGACCTGCTAGTTTGACCTCAGTGGTAGGGAAAATGATGGAATCACTTCTGAAGGAAAGAATTGTTGAATACCTTGAGGCTAGTGGGGCACTGGACCCAAAGCAGCATGGATTCACAGCAGGAAGGTCATGTCAGACAAATCTAATCGATTTCTTTGACTGGGTGACAAAAGTAGTAGACCAAGGAGGAGCTGTGGACATGGTCTACCTAGACTTTAGCAAGGCATTTGACACAGTCCCACACAAAAGATTAATAAATGAATTAGACAGCCAGGGAGTGGGTCCCAGGGTGGTAGCCTGAGTAAAACATTGGCTGGACAACAATACACAGAGGGTAATATTAAATGGAATCCACAGTGAAGAAAGGGAGGGTCACTAGTGGGGGTACCACAGGGTTCAGTACTGGGGCCAGTCCTCTTTAATGTCTTTATACAGTAAGTGACATTGCAGATGGACTGGAAGGAAAAGTATGTCTCTTTGCAGATGACACAAAGATCAGCAACAGGGTTGATACACAAGGCAGGGTGGAAAGGATAAAAAGAGACTTGGAAAGGTTGTAGGAATGGTCAAATGTATGGTAGCTTAGATTCAATGCAAAGAAGTGCAAAGTAATGTACCTGGGAAACAAAAACCCAGGGGAAGAGTACACAATGGGGGGCAAGATACTGACAACAAAAAATGGAAAGGGACCTGGGGGTAGTTATATCAGATGACCTAAAGGAGGGCAAGCAAAGTGAGAAGGCAGTGAGGAGGGCTAGGGGATACTGGGATGCATCGAGAGAGGCATCACCAGTAGAAAACAGGAAGTTGTTATCCCTCTGTACAGACAGTTGGTGAGACCACATCTGGAGAATTGTGTGTAGTTCTGGAGACCCCATCTCTGCAAAGACATTGACAGGATGGAGGCTGTCCAGAGGAGGGCAACCAAAATGGTGCAGGGTCTGCACCAGAAGATATATGAAGAAAGACTAATGGAGCTTAATATGTATAGCCTTGAGGAAAGGAGGGAGAGGGGGGACATGATAGAAACTTTCAAGTACCTCAAGGGAATCAACAAAATCCAAGAGGGCAGCATCTTTCAGAAAAAGAGATGTACAAGAACAAGGGGGCATAATTTGAAAATAGAAGGGGGATGGCTCAGAGGTAATGTGAGGAAGTATTTCTTCACAGAGAGATTTGTAGATGCAGGGAACAGCCTTCCTGAGGAGGTTGTGGAGTCAAAAACAGTGGGGAAATTCAAGAATGCACAGGACAGACATTGGGCAATTCTAGTGGGGGGTAGGAGGAAGTAGGCTGTTGGTTAACTAGGATCTGAAGCTTATCCATTAGGTAGAGAAATGGGCAGACTAGGTGGGCCAAGTGGTCCTTATCTGCCATCAAATTCTATGTTTCTATACTCCCTGGCCAATGTGCTCAGTTTTGAGGACAGACTACAATACCAGTCCTGCCTCCTGGCAAAAAAAAATAGTCCTTGGTCTCTTCCCCCCCCCCAGAGTGTCCACATCTCTAATCCTGGCCACCCACTCTGTTTCCACCCGCAGTTCTTCCAAGATGACCTTTCTAGAGCCTAGGGTAAGGACAGCACTTGCCCAAAGATCCTTCTGTTGTAAGGCCCCTTGCTGGTTCAATGCACTCCCCTCCTCCATCTCCACCCTCCCTAAAATAGGCCCCTTTAAGATCCCACTTAGGAATCACATCCTCTCCACCTGCAAATGCGCATGTACACAGTAGGGGTGGTCCTAGACTCTGGATGCCCACCGCCCATATAGTTCAATTATTACTGTCTCATTGACAATGCTTCCTATAAGACTACATCCTTAACACCTCTTGAGACAATGTACCAACCCTGTGTTAGCTGCCTAGCCTTTGCCTGTATAGGACTGCAGCTGCACTGTCAAAGTTTCTGTAAATGTGCCCACTCTAATATGTTGTTGTAACCAAGCCTGTAATGCTGCTATCTAGCTGTAATTATGTCTTGCTATTCTATTGCATTTATGTTCTGCAAGTACTATCTTGTTGTCTTTAATGTTGTGTTATTTTGCTGTACCTCTGTAACAGATAAGGAGCCTTTGGAAATGAGTTTATGACTCAAAGGGTTGTACTTCTGATGTAAATATAAATAAATAAATACATACATACATACATACATACATACATACATACATACATCAATTAATTAATTCTATCAGTTCACCACCATGCCATTTGGTTTACATGGTGCTCCAGCTACATTCCAGCAGTACATGGATGTAATTTTATCACCTCACACTGGTTATTGTGCTGCATACCTGGATGATGTTGAGGTATACAGTCCAGACTGGAAAAGCCACCTGGAACCCCTACGAGCAGTTATCCAAGCCATCAAAAATGCAGGTTTTGCTATTAATCCTACCAAATTTGCACTGGGCATGCAGGAAACCAGATATTTGGGCTATGTGTTGGGAAATGGAGAGGTCAAACCAGAGGTTTGTAAGATAGAAGCTGTAGCTAACAGCCCTGTCCCTAAAACTAAGAAACATGTCAGGTAATTTTTTGGGCTGGCTGGTTATTATCAGAGATTTGTTCCCATCTTTGCTGAGTTAGCTACTCCCCTCACTGAACTCATGACAAAATGGTACCCAAATAACGTGAAATGGACTCCAGAGTGTGATGAAGCTTTTCAATCCATTAAGGCTGCGTTATGTTCAGCCCCTGTTTTAAGAAGCCCAGACTTTGATAAACTATTTTTGTTACTAACAGATGCATCAGAGGTAGGCCTACGTGCAGTCCTGAGTCAAAATATAGATGGGACAGAACATCCTATTCTGTACATAAGTAGGAAGTTGCATGACAGAGGGCAAAGGTACTCCACCATTTAAAAGGAATATTTAGCAGCAAAGTGTGCCATGGAGTCCATTAAGTTTTATTTAATAGGAACTAACTTTGTACTTATAACAGATTACAGTCCTCTCTGTAGGCTTAACCAAATGAAAGATAAAAATTCCAGAATCACAAGGTAGTACCTGGCACTACAACCGTTTAAATTCAAGGTGATACACAAATCTGGTAAACAGAATAGCAATGCTGATTTTCTGTCAAGATATGGATCAGGAATTGAGGGTTCTGAAAGTTGAAAAGCAAATGTATGAGTTTAAACTTTACTGTTTGCTGTACTGTTCTAGAAAAAAGGGATACTGCACATGTGCTTAATTTCTGAACGTTAGAAGCTAAGATTAGTATAGAATTAATAGAAAGTTTTAGAAATCTGTGCGATAAAACAGGTTCCTTCTTGGTGGGGTGTGTGTGTGTGTATATGTGTATGTGACAGGGTTGAATAGGACCCTTTCCAGTTGTTATGGAGAATTTGAAAGCAGGGATCTGTTCTGTTCTTTCCTTTCCTGTCTCCCTTCTGTCTGGTTGCACAACCAAGTTTTCCTGTGAGACCTAGGATTTGATCGCCTCGACAGTCTCACAGTTTTTTCCCTCTCACTGTCTCTGAACCTTCCATTGCTGTTTCCGTCTTTTCCTCCCTTGCATATCTGTTGGTATACAAAATTATGCAAATCATTATGTGGAAATGTAATTGATATTGGGAACCCTTTGTTTAGAAATTATATAGTGTTACTGTTGAAATGTATATAATTATAGTTTAAGATGATTGCAGAAAGTTATTGGAAGCTCAAGGGGTTAACCTGAAATGCAATTTTTAAGCCTGTTGCAGAAGCTGTGGAGAAGGGGCCTCTGTTCTGGGAAATTGCGTTCCTGCCTACAGCTGCCTGAAATATACAAGAACATTTAAGAAAAAAAATAGAATGCTTGTTAAGAAGTGGGGTTGCAAGGACTTATACCAAACAAGCTTCAATTTTTTGCAAGGGACACACAGAGATTGAAGAAAAACTCAGATGGAGCTTCTCTATTTATTCTGCTTTTGTAAATAGTTATACAGAGCAAGTTTATCTTTTTATGTTACTGCTAGTACAAATAAACACTTTTTGCAAATTATACAACTGCTCCTGTTTTTTCCTATGCTTTCTGACATGTGCCTTGACAAAAAGGTTCATCACTAGGAGGAAGTATAGCACTAAGATCAGTGAAGGCATTACTGAAAATAGTTGCTGTCTCTTCTGGGTCCAGGGTGACAGTCCCATTTGTACTAAGTATGACATGCCCTGATGTGTGATTCATGCCCAGGAGTTCCTTTATAGTTTCCCAAAATGTTACCCCAGTTGTTTGCCAGTTGTTCTTTATAACAAGTTGCCTTAGTCTGTCTTATTTTTCTTGTGCTATTATTTCAGGCAGCCTTATGCTTTTGCAGGTCCCCAGTTGAGCCAGACATGTTTGCCCATAGCCAAAGATTATCCCTGACCTGCATCTGGGCTAGGAGAGAAGGGGGGTGACTCACTCAGCAGTAGTGCCTCTGGTCTTAGGTTTTTTGGAGGAGGGAAAGTTTGTCACAGGCAGAATGGAATTAGTTTGTGAAGTAATCCAGGGCTGAGTCAATGTCATGAAGGGAGTCAACATAACGCCAGTATACCTGGGCCAGGTATGCTTTAAATTCACTGACTAGGCCTTTTCAAAGCACTCTGCTATCAAGAGTTTTTGGGGGGGATTTGGAGAGTTAAGCAGTCTAGGCAACTATTAATGGGGTGTGGTTGCTGATGGAGTCTGACAAAACAGTGACCTCTGTTAGCCTTTGCAGGTGGAAGGCCAGAATCCAGTCAATGAGTGTGCTGGATCTGGTTTTGTACTTGGTTCTGGTGGAGTCTTTTACTACTAGTGTGAGGTAAAGGCTGGACATCAGATCCTTATATGTAAAACTACTTTTGGCAATCCAGTTTATACTGAAGTCACCAGTGACTATTGTTTCCCAGTTATGGCTTGCTTGTTTATAATGTCTGGCAAATATTTCCAGGCCTAATTGTTGTCTGCCAGGGGGTATGTATATTGCCATGATGACCAGACATTTATGTCACTTCCCGACTAGGAGTTTTATGGCCAGGCATTCACAGTCATTTCAATACGCCTGTGCAACTGGTTTTGTGCTTGTGTAACGTAGATAATATTTGGCTGTTCACCTCTCTATCCATGGGATATACCACCCTGTAGGGTATGAAGGCAAGGAACCCTAGAGGAGGGTTCCATCCCTTCAGGTACATCAGGAGTGATACCCTTGGCTAAAGTACCTTAGGAAGAAGCCCACGGGAGAGAGAGGCAAGCTGCTGGAGGAGGAGGAGGAGTGGTGGATGGAGGGGCAAGAAAAAAATGCTTGTGTGTGGAGTGAGAAGAGCAGCCCTTAAATAGGCCAAAAGAGTGTGTGGCCAGTTGCACTGCCCCTTCAACTACAGGCTGTACCATTTCAATTCAATTTGCCTGTGCAACTGGTTTCATTCTTGTTTAACGTAAATAATCTTTGGCTGTTCGCCTCTCTAGCCGTGGGATATACCACCCTGTAGGGGTACAAAGCAGGAAACCTTAGGGGAGGGTTCCACCCCTTGAGGTGCCGTGGGGGTCATCCCTTTGGCTAAAGGTACCTTAGGAAGAACCCCAAAAAGAGTGTCGAGCAAAGCATACAAGGTAGTGAACAAATATCAGGGTTGAATACTTGTACTTAGGTCGGTTGGTAGTATGGGTTCAGTTGGTAGCATAGGTCAGTTGGTCATTTTGTTTGAGTAGATTAGGCAGTAAACAACAGGCAAATAGTGACCCACTTGGAGGTCTGACTGTAAGGCATAGAGGCCTGTCTTCCTAACAAGCGAGAGAACAACCAAAGGGGAAGAAGGGACAATTACAGGGCAGCCACCCAACTCCATCCAACAGCAGAAACCTAACTAAGTAATCTAGGGACTACAGCCATGCCTATCTAATATCATGACCATTGGCACAGAGGATAGCAACCCCCCCACTTGAGGAGGAAACCTCTGGGGGATCCAAGGCCTACTGTAGGTCGCCTTCCCTCCAGGCTTTGGGACAGTTTTATTTGGTGATGGCTCTGCTAATGCAATTTAGTAGACCAATCCAGGGGAACTGCAATTTTCAGGAACACTCTTACTTTACCCCTCTAATGGGAATGCCATGGAGGGTTGCGAGTGATCTTTGCAACACTGGGGCATCTTGATGCCAACCTCCAAGGTGGGAGGAGGAAGAGAGTAATGGCTACTGAGGTGTTCAGCCAGCCTACTGATCTAAGAACAACCAGGTGAAGCAGAGGCAGTTGTAGGGAGAATAGCTTTAAAGGGTGCCTCCAAATCCACTCGGGCAACTAAAGGGGCCCTTCCCATGACAGCCCCACCCCTTTGCCACTGAAGTCAATGCTACAGTGAGAGGTACCATCAGTACGGTTGACGACTGAAGATCCACCCAGAGCGAGGACAGTCGCTGAACTTGATGTGCTGTATTGACGTACTACCCATTCTCAACTATGGGCCAGGTGAGAAGGACCCTTCTCCAAGCTTCTCATGCTCAAGATGCAGACTTTGGGATGCAGAGAGAGATAGTCAGCCACAGGGCTAACCTCGAGTCCTGGAAGTAATGGATACTTTTGATATGCCTCCAAAATGAGAGGAGTGAGTTGTAATGAGCATGGGACCTGCACATGGGTCGTGATGGATGATAGCAGACATTTGGAGACCTGTATGTAGGTCAGACTGAGCACTGAGAACCCACTCTTGAGTCTTGACTGGATGAGAGCTGACATGGACAGACCTGTAAGTAGGTCAGGCTGAGCAGTATGGACCCTCTTGTGGGTCTAGGTAAGGCAAATAGCATTTGTCAACCACAGGAATGCATGCTGAGCAAGTCCATGAGGAAGCCAACTTGGGAATGAATTGAATTGCATGTTACGAGTAAGAGAACAGCGAGGCCGGGTGAAGCCCAGGGCTGAGGGTTAGAGAGGAGGAAAAGGCTGTGAAGCTGGTTAGGTAGGAGGAAGCTGCAAAGCCAGTATGGTAGGAGGTGCAGTTCGACGCAAGTAAACATGATATGCTGCCAGACTTGGAAAGGGATGAGCATTGCTGGTAGTGCAAGGGACAGGAAGGCTGGGATGACTGTGTAAACCAGGTGCATAATATTAAGGAAGGGCTGGTAGAAGGCTAGATAGAGCTAGAAGCCCTTAGGTGGAAAGTTGCCTGAATTCCCTGGTTGCATAGTGCCATAAAGGCTATGTGGAGCAACAGGAGGAGGCCAGGCAAGCCAGGGGCTTATACAATACATGACAAATAGGAAGTTGCTCCCATTGCCTGGGGCTGTGATGCCCCCTGTGACTTCTTAGTCCCTGCCATGAAAGCAAGATTAGGTTATCATCAGAAACAGACTGCTGTGGCTTTGGTAAAGTAAGGTTTGGTAAAAGTGGGAGTAGCAATAAATGAGCCTAAATAACACAAACATAGAAGTGAGGAGTGCTGCAGCAGGACAGGACACAGCTGTAGCAGGCAGGGTAATGAGACAGAGTGATAGCTGCTAAGGTGCAGTGTCAGTGGCGGTAGCACACTTGCCTCTGAGGCTGGAAGATCAGAGGGCTGTGGGTTCAGTTCCCACATCTGGCACTTGGGTTAATATCCCAGTACTGACACTGTAGTGCAGCATGAGAGGGGTGTTGCACTTCTGAGGTGCCGTCTTTCGGATGAGACATTAAACTGAGGTCCCATCTGCCTGGATTGGTGGTAGTTCAGGTGGATGTTAAAGATCCCATGGCACTTATCGAAAAGAGCTGGGGAATTTCCAAGGTGTCCTGGCCAAATTTCCCTCATTCACTAAAAATACCACCAACAGCTTAATCTGGTTCAAGGTCAGTTGGCATTCATCTGTATCCCCCTCCCCCGGGTCATGCCTGAAAATAGGCAGGATTTGCCTAGTGCACTTACCCGGTCAACAAAAACTAAATAAATAAAACCAAAAAAGGGGAGGCAGTACTAAAGGCAGGTGCAAACAGTTAAGGTGATGAGCACAAGGACTACAGCATGGAAACAGCAGCTGGAACTGAGAGCACACAGGTACCTAGTACAGAGAAAGAGAGTTTGCTGAAATATGGTAAATGAACTGAGAGTTTGATTAGCAATACAGCAAAATATAACACTGCAAACAGAGGCGCACTATCATACTAGCATACCAGAAAAGCCAAAAAAGCAAGAGAAGCAAACAGGACCACAGGAGCAAGAGGGAGAACAAACAACTTAGACAGAAGCACAGACTGCAGCCAGAGACAAAACACAGACCGAGCAGCAGGAGGCAAAGGCAACATTTACTGACCCAGAAGCAGGAAGCAGGAGTACAAACCAGCGAGGGAGTCTAGCACAGCCAGCAGAGTCCAACAGGAAGGAAAGGAGGCGGCAAACACAGCGGGGGGTCAGGGCTGAGGGAAAGAGTGGGCCCAGAGAGAGGACAGACAGAGCCTCTGGCTGCATGGAAAAAATACTTGCGTGTGTAGTGAGGAAAGCAGCCCTTAAATATGCTGAATGGGGTGTGGTCAGTTTCACCGCCCCCTTGAACTACAGGCCTTCCAATTGTGGGATTGTCCAGGGAAATTATATAACCCTGTAAGTTAGCCCTTAGGTAGAGTAGGCATCCCCTCCCCCCACTCACCTTGGCAGTCCATCCTGATTAGGTTGTATCCACACAGTGAGATGGCAGCATCGGGGATTTAGGGGGGAGAGCCACGTTTCTGTGAGTGAGATGATGTCAGGTTGGACAATGTCACCCAAGCCTCAAGCTGTGTGAATTTTGGCAGGAGGCTGCCAATGTTAAGGGAGACTTACTTTAATTTACAATGTGGGTTCTTGCTGGTCCCATCCGGGGGGGGGGACCAGGGTCTGGGTGAATATTACCAGACATGAGAAGGAGGATGAGTAGGATTTTTATTAGGCCTTTCAATCTGTGGGTTGGATGCAGTAACTTATTGGTATTTGAACAATTTTTATGCAGGTCTTATTATCAGGGAAGACATAGGAAGAGGTAAATATCAGGGATATCATTTTTTCTCATTGTACACGCTTTTAGGCACCCTCCCTTCACTTAGTTCTGCACATGCTCCTAGAAAAACACATTTCCTGCAATCTACTCTATTCACTTTCTGCTTCTACGGGAACTGGAATGGCACTCCTGGAATTCATAGAAACAGAATTCAGCCCATACTAGCTAGCACACTCTCCAGCATTTTCTGGTTGATTTTCACATAAAGCAAAAAACACTAATGCAATGAGCCTGTGTTTGAAATTGCATAGTCTTTATTTATGGAAGTATCTCCCAACAAGGAAAACATGTACCTGTTGTGATTTGAACTGATTTGCTGAACTGAACTATTGATTTGCTCAGCAACACTTTACTAACTGTTTCAATACCAGTGTACAATTTGTCGACTATTGTTTAGGCCATCTTATGACTGGAACTCTGGGTAGGCTAGCTTTGGTATGGTATGTTCGGACATAGGGAGTTGTATCCCCCTCTCAGCCATAGCCATTTTTATGTTGTCTTGCGCAGGCGTAAGCAACATCTTGTGGCAGTAGTATTAGTACAGTGAGAGGTGTGTTAGTGTTGGTGAATGCAGGGCATGCTTTAGTAGGTGCGTCCCTCATTCTCCAATTAGCCAGCATGCTAGCACTAATGCAAGAATTATGTAAAGTGCCACCAACTTGAAAGAAATGTGCCACTGCAATTAGAGACAAGCTTGTCATGCAGCGTCACAGATGACATGCCTCCTGTACATGCCTTTCCTGGTGAAACATTTAAATAAACATGGTGGCGGAGGCCCCCAAACACAGCCAACATTGTGGGTGCAATTCCCATGTTGGCATGTCCCCCACCTCCCCACATTGTGTGTTACAGTGGGAGCCCACCCCAGTGTGCCCAACATTTGTTTCATTTCACCTGTAAAGAAATAAAATAGTCCTGAAATGTCCATTTGGTTTTTGTACCTGAAAAAAAGAAAACTGTCCCTCATTCTGTGTGGCACCCTTCCCCCAACCCATTCTCATCCTCTGCTCAGCCCACTTCTCCACCCCCAACCCCTCACCACTCACCCCATACTTACCTCCGGAGGTTCAGCACTGCAATCTTTAGTGGTGTGGTAACACGTCTGGACTTTTCAAAGCCAAACTGCTTATAATGGCATCAATTGGGGGGGACAAGTTAGGTGGATATCTCAGCCATTTTTTGGAAATTTGGCTCCAAATTTTCAACATGGGGTTCTTGGGACCCCATCTCATGAACACATGCACTGTCATCTCGTTATTCAGTCCCAAAAGGTGATATCATGGTCAATATATGGAACCACCTTTCGGGACTGATTAATGAAATGATGGTGCCAGTCTTCATGAGGTAAGTCCCAAAAAGCCTATGTTGCAAATTTGGTGAAAAAATTCAGAAAATGACTGTGTTATGAGCATGCATTGCGCAGTTTCCTTGCATGCTCGTAACTTTGACAATTTTTTATATTTTCACTCCAGATTTTCAACATCGCCATTTTTTCACACCTCCTTATGAACAGTACATTTGTCATTGTTCACATCCTGCCTGAATTGTGTTTTCCCACATCTGGCACACAATAGCGCAGTCACTGAGGGAAATCAACTCTCGGGACAGATTAACAAAATCACAGTGCCACTGTTCATGAGCGGAGGTCCCAAAATGCCTATGTTGAAAATTTGGTTAAAACATTCCCCAAAATAATTATGTTACGGGCATGCATTGTGCAGTTTCTACACACGCTCGTGACTTCACCAATTTTTTTATATATTCACTCCAGATTTTTAACATTGACATTTTTTATACCTCCTAATGAACAATACAGCTGTCATTTTTCACATCCTGCCTGAAATGTGTTTTTGCACCTGTGGCACCAAGTGTTGCAGTCACTGTGCAAAATCACCTTTCGGCTAACAAACTGATAATGCCACTGTTCATGAGGTGGGGTCACAAAAAGCCCATAGTGAAAATTTGGAGTGAAAATACCAACAAACACCCAGGGTGTTAGGGTTTCCAACTGTAATGCCACACCCTGTAGAGACTGACAGGCATCAGGAATGTGACTTGGGATTGCCGCCTGTAATGCTCATGCCATTCCACCCCCACCCCCGCCCTGCAGCCAGTGACAGGCATCAAGATGTGTCTTGGACTCTTCGGCCCCAAAGTTCACCCCATTCTCCTATACTGCACCCATCTCAGCATATTTCCTTATGGAATGGGGTGAGCATAAGGCCCAAAGACCCAAAGCACACCACAACACTTGTCAGTGTTTGCAGGGTAGGGTGAGGTGAAATGGCATGAGCGTTATGGTCGAGGGCCCAATGGCCCACCCAATGCTTTTAAGTCTCTGCAGGGTGGGGATGGGGTCTGTTCAATACTTCACTACCATTCCTATTATGCATCTCTCTAACTCCTGCACTACCAATGCCAATACTAGCACGACAACATTCGGCATTGACAAATGCTTGTTGTACCATGTTTTGCATGTTTTGCATCAGCTTAACCCTCTACTGAGTACAGCATATATGGTCTGCTTGTCAAAGGGGCACATACAGTTGTATATGGTCTGGCTGTCCAAGGGGCACATTTATCCTTTTGCGTCTGGCCTTTTTGCATCTAAAATTAATGACAGTGCCATTCTGTGGAAATGGTGTGTGACAAGAGTACTGATAAGATACTACTAAGCAGGTGGCACATTTTTTGAAGCTACATTTTTTAAGTTACATCTCCGTCTACATAGTAAGCATGGAGCTCTTTTTTTCACAGCAGTCAGTAAACAGTTGTGCCCTGGCCTCTTACATTTGGGGCTTTAAAACTTTATTTAAACTTGTGGCATACCTTAAATAAGATTCTAGTTTGGCCAGCAACATTTTCCTGCTTCTGATGACTTCTTTTGGCTGACTGCCCTAGTAGTGTTTGTGACTTTACTGAATTTTACTTGCTTCCTTACAAATATTTCGGAAGCTAAGCAGATTATTTATCCAACAGGATCAATCCCTTTAATTTGCATGATAATAAAAAGCCACCAACACCTTGAGAGAAACTTTAAAATACATAATATCTGGACACAAAGTAGCTGATGTTTCTCATAAGCTTTGTATTTCATAGCCCAGTTAGTTATTACTGGGGTCAAGTGCATTGAAACAGCATAGCTGCTCCTTGAGGGTTCATCAACTCCTATTGCTTCTTCCCAACCTGATGTCATAGTACTCTATTTGTGATATGAGAATTTATTTCCATGACAACAGACTGTGATGTCACAACAGAGCATTATGTTTTCAAGTAGGGAATAAGCTACTGAGGCAGATGGATTGTGAGGAATAAAGATCTTGTTTATGTGGGTATTTCTTTAGTAATAAATAATTTAGAGGTGAAATCTACATGAGATGTATGAAATACAAGCTGAACTGTGTCTTAATATTATGTTTTCTTAAATTTCCCCAAAGGCATCAGCTGCTCTTTAAATAGCAGCTTATACCTGTACTGAAATATGTAGCTTGGAACTGTGTCCCTACTGCTCCAGCTAAAAGAAAATGTTTTGAGTATTGAACATTTACAAATACAGTTGTACCTGCACCACGAACAAGCACTTTGCTGTATATTGATGTTAATATATGTGCTGTACCAGAGAATTCTGAATGTGCACGCTGCATTTTAATTGCTTCTCTGATAACAAGCTTACTGACTGCGATCTTGAGCTGCTTCTCTGAGCTGTGTTATGTTTGGAAATATGCTCTATACTTAAAAGACTGTTTCTGAAATAAATTAGTTGAAGTAAATCTCAAGCCGTTTTGGAAGTTTTACATTAATTTTGGTGTGCACTGATTTCTTTTGAATGTGCCCATGATGTCCTGTTTAGTCTGAAGATGCTCTGACTTTTATAATCTTATCTTCTGTTGGAGTTGCACCACAAACCTAGGGGCTAGCCTTGCTTTTAGGAGTAGCAGAGTAAACATTTTAGGTTAATTGCCATAACATTTTGCAGGACTCATGTCAGCCAGTTCAAGAACACAGCTAGCTGTTCTCAATTATAGTCTCTACCAATTACTTGTTCAGCACTTCTGAGCTTGTTCTAATGGACTGTGATGAATCAATACTTGAATATAGATTTGCTGGCTAAAAGCAATTGCAGACTGTATTCATATTTTTATTTAACTTGCAAATTTTATATTTAACATCTCACTTTTTAGGCTTAAGGAAACTTTAAACCTTTGTCTGGGTGCACAATGTAGTGTTATCCCTATTTTGAACTGGCCCATGCTGATAAAATACTCTGGAATAATATTTTACTGGTAAGTAATTTACAGTAGTTACCTCCAAGTGTAGTACCATGCTGCAAGGACATGATGTGTACTTTCTGTCAGAATGTTGTTTTTACAGCTGCATAGTGAGAGCTGTGCTGACATATTGCTAATACAGACAGAAGGGGTCTCTGGAGGCACATGACTGGATACTGAACAAATCACATAATTACAGTAATGCTTGTTCCATGCAGTGGAGCTGAAGCACAATTACTCCGCTCTGTATTTCTCCCCCCAACACTCTTCTTTTGTCTGTCATGCTATCTTTCATCTCCTCCACCCCCTCCCTACAGCAAATGAGCTGCACTCATTGCTGGCCATCCCCCACAGCAAGGGAGCCAGGCTCATCACCATCACTTCTTCCACTCATCTCCCTTCTGCATGAGAACTGCACTCATCAGCAGCATGCCACTTGGGCTCCGTGCCTCTTCTCCGTCTCTTTCCTATCCCTGAATGTGTTAAAAACAAATGTTTAGTCCTCCTCTCCTCACATAAATGGTAATTTCATGAGTAAATAACCACATGTAAGCAATAAGACATGACGGGATGTGCATGGAACAGATTTTACTGCATGTCCAGGGGCATAGTAAGGCATGAGGCCATAGGCCAAGTGCCTTCAGCCCCTGGAAGTGCGGTGAAATTTGTTCCATGCACAGCCCCAGAGTGTCTTATTGTGCTTATAAAATGGGTTCCTTTTTTACTTTTTATAGTTGGGAAAAGCATATTTATATATAGAAACAATAGATTTACTTGTGTACATTTATGATAAAATAGTCCTCCCGCCAACTGCAAATTGTGTCATTGACGATATCAATATTTTGCTGTTGGACGAAGTTTGTCCTTTGCTGGCATCAAGATAAAAGATATGGAATGGTTATCATGTAATGTTTACCATGGAATACATGGATTCAAAATTCTGCTCAGTTTCACTGGCAGAATGTTCCTCTCCAAACATACTGTACACACACACACACACACACACACACACACACACCCCAAAGGCCTCTTCTACAGCCAGATACTCAATTGTCTCACTGTCAGGGCACGCAGAAGAGATTTCCCTGATGAGCAGGTAAAGATAGAAGGGGGATTTTTCATCGTCAGCAAAGAAACAGTTGTAATGAAAACAATAAATAATACTTAATGTTTCTAATTTGTTTATGTGTGTAAGAAGAGGGTGATGATCAGGGAAACAACATTTAATTAATTTGTTTTATTTTTTATTTAAGGTAGTTTTATTTTTAGTGCCCAGCTGAAGGTTTTTTTGCAGTGTGTAAAGGGAGCAACCATATTTGTGATAGAAGATCAAGTCTGGTTGTTGGAGGACTGATGAAAGATAGTTCTGGTTGTAGGAGGACTGATTTGCTCATTGTGTGATGTGGTTTAGGACCAGGATGACTGTGCATGAAACAGATTTCATGCATGGTCAAATGATATATTTTGACCAATGAGACTTCTTTATTTTGGATGCCCAATTTATTATGGAAAGTAAACCATTTATGTGATGGAATTGGAATGGTAATGATGCATGGATGCATCATCCTTCCAAAACCAATTACTTGATGTACTGTAGCAAGAGCTGTGTAATGCCAGAGCTATAGATAAGTCCGTATTAAACACAAAACACTGACAGTTTGTTAGGGAACTCCTCTATTCAGAAAAATACAAAAAAGCAAGCAATTAGGCAGGACTTTTTTCTGAGAATGGCTAAATGAATTTTACAAAACATATGTATAACAGCATAATTCCAATCAACTGAATATATATTCAGCATACAAATGGTATCAGTACTCACAGTTAAAGGGAACATCCCACATCCAGGACATGTGCTGCAACAAAAGTCCATTTACTGGTGTTTAGTAGCACTATCAGTTACCGATCTGATTCAAAATCGGCACTGCAGCAACTGAAGGCAGCCCAGCATGCTCCTTCTTTACACAGTGCAGAGACCACCCCTTTCATTCACAAACCTCCTCCTCATAAACTATAGTGTAATACACTTGCCCTCATTGACTTCACGTTGAGCACCAATGATCGTGTAATACAGTGAAACACTAGAACACATGTGTAATACTTGGTAAATGCAACACCTATACAGAAAATAGAGTAAGGCCATCATAAAATGGAGGGCAATAAGTACCAATGCCCGTAGTCTGCGTAACAAGCTTCCTGAGCTAGTGGCCATGATGGAAGAGGGACACCTGGATATCGTGGCAGTCACGGAAACATGGTACACGGAGAACCATGGCTGGGATGTCAACATACCAGGATACACAATCTACAGGAAGGGCAGGGAGGGTAAAAGAGGAGGAGGAGGAGCTCTCTACATAAGGGAAAGGATCAAAGCAACAGAACTAAAGGATAAATGGAGAGGAGAGGAGGCATTGTGGGTCACCATGGAGACAGCTAGTGGCACCACAGTCCGCACAGGGGTTGTATACAGACCCCCCTCTCAGGGGAAGGAAATGGACAAGGAAATGATGGAAGGCATCATCAGAATGGCAGAAAAAGGGAAGATATTATTGATGGGGGACCTGAGTATGACAGATGGTAATGAGTACATTTACTGCAGCCACATCCAAAAGTAGGGCTATTCTCAATGCCCTACAGGGGGCATGACTCAGACAGTTAGTGTTGGAACCCACTCGGGAGGGAGCAATCTTGGACCTGGTCCTTGCAATCGGGGATGGAGATAGGATCACAGATTTAGAAGTGGGTAGCCATCTGGGAACACACAACCACCACACAGTATGGTTCAGAATAAACACAACCGTGGAGTCAAGCCATACAAAAGCAAGGGTACCAGACTTTAGAAGGGCTGACTTTGTCAAAATGGGGGAGTGCTTAAGGAATGCACTAGCAAATGGGCAGGAAGGAGGGGATGGAAGAACAACAGGGAAAAATCAAAATTGCCATCACAGAGGCAACAAGCCTTTGTGTGAAGCAGACAAATAAAAACAAAACAAAATAAAAAAACACTATGGTTCTCAAAAGACGTGGCGGAGAAGGTTAAGGAGAAAAAGATAGCATTCAGGAAGTATAGGAAATCACAGAAGCAGGACAGAGAGCTGTATCAGTTAAAGCAGAAGGAAGTGGGGAAGGCAGTCAGAATAGTAAAGGGCCAAACTGAGGAAAAGATAGTCAGCTCAGTTAAGAAGTGGGATAAAACCTTTTATAGGTACATCAGGGAAAGAAGGAAGACCAATAAAGGGATAGTGAGGCTTAATAAAGGGAGGGGAGGTGGTCAGAGAATGGCAGTGAAAAGGCAGAGATACTGAACTAATACTTCTGCTCAATATTCATGAAAGAAGAAGAGGGGAGGTACCTAAACCAAACCATAGAAGCATTTTGGGCAGGGGGATTGACAACAGTCCATTCACAAAAGAAAGGGTCCTGAAAGAACTCCTAAAACTGAAGGTGGACAAAGCAATGGGGCCTGACGGGATTCATCCCAGAATTCTAAAAGAACTAAGGGGAGACCTAGGCACACCAGTGACTATCCTTTTTAACAAATCATGGGAGGATGGTGTGGTACCGGAGGACTGGAGGAGGGCAGATGTGAGTCCCCTTCACAAAAGTGGGAGCAAGGCAGAGGCAGGAAACTACAGACCTGCTAGTTTGACCTCAGTGGTAGGGAAAATGATGGAATCACTTCTGAAAGAAAGAATTGTTGAGTACCTTGATGCCATCGGGGCACAGGACCCAAGGCAGCATGGATTTACAGCAGGAAGGTCAAGTAAGATGAATCTAATAGATTTCTTTGACTGGGTGACTAACATACTAGACCAGGGAGGGGCTATGGATATGGCCCACCTAGACTTTAGCAAGAAATTTGACACAGTTTTACACAAAAGATTAACAAACAAGTTAGCCAGCCTGGGAGTGGAACCCAGGGTGGTAGCCTAGGTAAACTGGCTGGACAACAGGACACAGAGAGGGTAATAGTAAATGGAATACACTCTACAGAAAGGGTGGTCACTAGTGGGGTACCACAGGGTTCAGTACCGGGACTGGTCCTCTTTAATGTCTTTATAGGAGACATTGCAGAGGGGCTGCAAGGAAAAGTGGTGATTTGCATATGCAGCCCATGATGCTTTGCATTGTGTGGGCATGTGTGATTTTGTATTTTCTTGAAACTTGGCTTCCCAGCCAAATGCCCTTTGGGGTAATCCTTGCCTCAGTGTTTGCACACAGAGGTTCTTTGTCTTTTAAATAGTTTTTTTTATTTTAATGGGTTCACCACAACTTATCCAAGACACACTGTCTTAGGGTAGCTGGTCCATTCCACTGGGGTGTCAAACAGATGAGGCATACTGATGAGTCCTGGTAGGACGAAACACGTGTCTATGTCATCTGTTAGCACCCTTTGCAAACTGTGTGAGAGGCCTTTCGGCACCATGCAATTCTGCTTAAAGTTGGACCAGCATAACATTCTGTGGTGATTTGCATATACAGCCCATGATGCTTTGCATTGTGTGGGCATGTGTGATTTTGTATTTTCTTGCAAGGAAAAGTATGCCTCTTTGCAGATGACACAAAGATCTGCAACACAGTTGATACACAAGGGGGGTGGAAAGGATGAGAAGGAATTGGCAAGGTTGGAGGAATGGTCAAAAGTATGGCAGCTTAGAGTCAATGCAAAAAGTGCAAAGTAATGCACCTGGGAAACAAAACCCAGGGAAGAGTCACAATGGGGGGGAGGGGGCGGTACTAACAACAACAAAAATGGAAAGGGACCTGGGGTTAATCATATCAGATGACCTTAAGGTAGGCAAGCAATGTGAGAAGGCAGTAAGGAGAGCTGGGGGGACACTGGGATGCATAGGGAAAGGCATCACCACTCAGTCTTCAAGAGAAGCCATATGAGGAGAGATTAAAGGAGCTTAATAAGTATACCCTTGAGGAAAGGAGGGAGAGGGGGGACATGATAAAAACTTTTGAGTACCGCAGTGGAGTCAACAAGGTCCAAGAGGGTAGCAGCTTTCAGAAAAAGAGATATGCAAGAACAAGGGGACACAATTTGAAGATAGAGGGGGGACAGCTCAGGGGCAATGTGAGGAAGTATTTTTTCAAAGAGAGGGTGGTGGACACATGGAACAGCCTTCCTGAGGAGGTTGTGAGGTCTAAAACTGTGGGAGAATTCAAGAATGCATGGGACAGACATAAGGCAATAATTGTGGGGGGTAGGAAGAAATCAGCTGTTTGTTAACTAGGATGTGCAGCTTATCCAGTAGGTAGGGAAATGGGCAGGCTAGATGGGCCAAGCGGTCCTTATCTGCCATCGAAGTCTATGTTTCTATGTTTCTAGAAAACAAGAAGTTGTTATCCCTCTGTACAGACAGTTGGTGAGACCCCATCTGGTGTACTGCATGCAGTTCTGGAGACTCCATCTCCGCAAGGACATAGACAGGATGGAGACAGTCCAGAGGAGGGCAACTAAAATGATGCAGGGTCTGGAACAGAAGCCATACAAAGAGAGACTAAAAGAGCTTAATATGTATACTCTTGAGGAGAGGAGGGTTGGGGGTGGGGACATGATAGAAACTTTCAAGTACCTCAAGAGAATCGACAAAGTCCAAGAGGGGAGCATCTTTCAGAAAACAAGATGCACAAGAACAAGGGGGCACAATTTGAAGATAGAGGGGGGATGGCTCAGGGACAATGTGAGGAAATATTTTTTCACACAGAGGGTGGTGGATGTATGGAACTGCTTTCATGAGGAGGTTGTGGGGTCAAAAATAGTGGGGGAATTCAAGAATGCATGGGACAGACATAAGGCAATTATTGTGGTGGGTAGGAGGAAGTAGGCTGTTGGTTAACTAGAATCTGCAGCTTATCCAGTAGGTAGGGAAATGGGCAGATTAGGTGGTCCAAACAGTCCTTATCTACCATTAAAGTCTATGGGCAGGATTCACATAGGAGATCCGCTTGGCGCTTCTTGACTGCCTTGGCGCAGTGGAGATGCACCGAACGCATACTGTGGTATTCACAGAGGATGCGCGGGGGAATGCCCGCGGCGCATCTCCTCTGTGAATACCGCAGTTGCACCTGGCCCAGGCTGCGCCGGCGCATCCCCCACATTGTGCTGGGAAACCAATGGGGCAGCACATCTCACAATGCACTGTGCCCCAAACTGCTATTCAGAGCAGACAACATGCAAATGGGGCCATTAGACATGCAAGGCACAATGGGGCCATTTGCATGTCATTATGGGCCCATTTGCATTGCACTTGCAGGGGTGCACCCAGCAAATGCACTGGGCTCCCTGCAAGGGCTGTGTACCTTCACCACCACCAACACCCCAGTTGGCTAGCGGCACCCCCCCTGCCCTCAGTCCTGTACCAATTCTACAGTGCCCCACATCCTCGGTGGTTCAGTGTCCCCCATGCCCATCTCCCCAGCTAGTACGGACACCAAGTTGAACCCTGGTAGTGATGTGGCCTCTTCTGCCCTGACCCGCGTAGCAGTAGACCGACATGCTTCAGGTCCAGTGACTTCATTCATTACGGACCCTCATTGCTCCTCATCCCAGCTAATGCTTAATGTCGGTGGTGGCATTCATTCGCAGCGCCACGGTTACCCACTGATTGTGTTGCCACTGAACGACAGTGCATAGTACGCCTGTAGTTTGCTGGTAGCCCCGTCAACCAATGGCTTGCGTACTGTACGCTTCATCTACAACGTTGTGACCTAATCCGACTGTTACATAGTTGTGACTGAAAGCATACAGTACACACTGCAAGCCCACTTGTCAACAGGAGCTACCAATGGGCTTACAGGAATACTGTCACTATCATTCAGTGGTAGCACAGTCGGCAGGTGGCCGTGGCAGCTTGTGGGTGAGATTTGCAGCCCACTGACATTAGGCATTAGCTGGCACGGGGAACAGGTGTGGAGGGCCTGGGTGGGTGGGGGTCCACTGACCACCAGGGAGATGATGATCCTCTCACGGCTGCCGCGCTTGGGTCGGGCAGGGAAGGGGGTCCACATCACTACCAGGGGTTCGGCTAGGTGTCCGCTCTAATGGGGAGATGGGCATGGGGGAGACTAGACCACCAGGGATGTGTGGGGCACTGTACATGTGGTACAGGACTGTGGGCAAGGGGGGGATACACTGGACTGCCAGGGTTTGCAGGCTGCCGTGCTGCTGGCTGCAGTATGGCAGCCTGCCTGTGGGTGGCCACCCACATAAGTGTAGTGTTACTGGACTTATGTTTCGGCAGCGCATCCCTGGACATGCCCCAGGGATGCGCTGCAATATGGGCTATGAATGGGGCTGTGCCTGGTATGAATGGGCATGCCCCTTCACAGCCCCTCCAGATGCACCGCATATCATTGCTGGCTTTGTGTGATGCATCTGTAATGCGCTGGCACATCGGGGTTGTGCCAGCACATCGGACCCCTTCCAAAATTGCCTTTTGGCACATGTTGGGGATGCGCCGGCACATCTCAGATGCACTGGGCGCATCCCTTTTGTGAATCCTGCCCCATGTTTCTATGTAAAATAATCAAGGCTGCACCACCAGTAGGTTCTTTGCCTCTCTTCCCACCCACAACCATCGAGTTGGGTACAAACAGGAACCTTTAAAATTACCTTCACAAACAGCTGCAGGATCTGTGTGGGACAGAGAGAGGAGCTGCACTGGACTGACTCAAGAGACCACAGGAATTTGAAACTCGGACGACTTCGAAGCAAGACTCTGACCAAATTTCAAAGTGAGAATTAAGGTAAACTTTACTGAATTAAATTTCCAACTTTCAAGCACAGTTAGCATAAAAGCAAGAAATAACTTTTAGCAACATCAACACATTCACTTTGCATAAACAGTGCTTTTAGCAAATAACTTCAGCAATACATAGATAAACAGATATATAGACAGTGTCGGCAGATAAGGGCCTTTGGCCCACCCAGTCTGCCCATTTGAGCTTGTAAGTTCAGTTTATGTTTTCCTAGAAGTCTGTTGCCCCTTACCCCTGACCTCCAGAATTCCTTTATGTCTATCCCATGCATTCTTAAATCCCATGATTGTTTCAGCCCCCACCACTTCCTCTGGCAGGGTGTTCCACTTGTCCACCACCCGTTCTGTGAAGAAATTCTTCCTCATGTTTCCTCTGAATCGTCCTCCCTCCAACTTCATCCCATGCCCTCTAGTCCTGGAACATCTTTTTCGCTTAACAATAGTATATTCCTGCACCCTGTTCCTCCCTGTAAGATACTTGTATGTCTCTATCATATCCCCTCTCTCCCTCCTCTCCTCCAGGGAGTACATGTTCAGTTCCTTCAACCTGTCTTCGTAGGACTTGTGATGCAATCCATGCACCATCTTTGTTGCTCTCCTCTGAACCTTTCTTTGTTGCCTTCCTCTGAACCTTCTCTACCCTGTCTATGTCCTTACATAGGTATGGTCTCCAGAACTGTACACTGTACTCCAGGTGAGGCTTCACTAGTGTCTTGTATAGCGGAATTATGACCTCCCTTTTCCTGCTGGTGATGCCCCTGCCTATACATCCCAGCATCCTATTTGCTTTACCTGCTGCCTTGTCACACTGTTTCCCTACCTTGAGGTCATGAGAGATGATAACCCCAAGATCCCTTTCCTGCTTGGTGCATGCTATACCCTCACCCCCAACTGATATATTGTGCCAGGGTTTTGTGCCCCATATGCATTATCTTGCACTTCCTTGCATTGAATTTCAACTGCCAAACCCTGACCATTCTTCAAGTTTCTGCAGGTCCCTTCTCATTCTGTCTACACCCTCTGGTGTGTCTACTCTGTTACAGAGCTTTGTGTCATCAGCGAACAGTGAAATTCTGCCTCTAGGTCCCTGCAATGCCACTGATGAAGATGTTGAATAGGACCGGTCCCAGCACTGATCCCTGTGGTACCCCACTGGTCACTCTTCCCTCTGTGGAGTGACAGCCATTTACCACCACCCTCTGTGTCCCACCACCCAGCCAGTTACCTACCCATCACACTACTGTCCTGCCCACACCCATATTCCCCAGTTTATCTAATAGTCTTCTATGTGGCACAGTGTCAAAGGCCTTGCTGAAGTCCAGATAGGCCATGTCCACTGCCCTCCCCTGATCCACCTCCCTAGTCACCCAGTCAAAAAATTCAACGAGGTTGGTCTGACATGACCTCCCCCTGGTGAAACCATGCTGCCTTGGGTCCTGTAGTCCATTGACAACCAGATGTTCAACCAATAATACTTAAAAAAAAAAAATTCACAGGTCTGAGCCCAAAACCTCTGGAGACTACAGGCTAATATACCACCCACCAGCCCTCTAGTTACTTGTAACTCTACCCAGCACTAAGCTCTGCCTCAGGCCTCAGTCCCTGCACATACAAATTACTTAGCCTTAAGGGCATGCAGTGGCTACTAGGCCTTTACCCGCTTCAGCCAACCCACTCACCCCTCACTATCAGGTACCCTCCCCTGGTATCTAACACTGTATTTTAACTTCAGAACACTTAAACGTTCTAAGCAGTTAAACTATACAGATTTCACATTACCAGCTACTGTTCATCACATAGCATTTACTCAATAGCATTTGCAATACTTTCTTCTGCTCTGGCTTTAAATTCAGTCCTTCTGCAGCTGGACAGTAGTCCTTGAAATAAGAAAGATTTCAGAATTAAAATGGAGACAGGTTTCCCTCTTGAACTAGTCCAAAGTTGAAATTAAAATGTTACTGTACCACTTCCTTTTATGACTGGAGGAAAATGGTGTTCTGGACCTTGCGAAGTTGGTAGTAGAGCTGGTTGTGATGATCTTTGGAGATAACCTGGATGTTTGCAGCAGTCACACTCTAATCAGAAGAAACTGAAGACACTTGTGGAAAAACAGGTACTTGAAGCAGCAGGCTAATCTGCACTGTCCCTGCTCCCACTAACTGCTCTATTATCTCTAGTACTAGTATGCAGGTGATCCCCCTATAGATTATTCACTTGACTGAGGACTAGTCCCAGAGGCCCTATCAAGCTGGTAGGCCTCGGCAGGATGGACTCCCTTTTGACACATCAAGTCCCTTCAGGTCACTCTCCCTGCTCACATAGAAACACAGAATTTGACGGCAGATAAGGACCGCTTGGCCCACCCAGTCTGCCCATTTCCCTACCTACTGGATAAGCTGCAGATCCTAGTTAACCAGCAGCCTACTTCTTCCTACCTCCACCCCCTAGAATTTGCCTTATGACTGTCCCATGCATGCTTGAATTCCACCACTGATTTTGACTCCACAACCTCCTCCGGAAGGCCATTCCATGCATCCACAACCTCTCTGTGAAAAAATACTCCTTAAATTACCTCTGAGCTGCCCCCTCTATCTTCAAATTGTGCCTCTTGTTCTTGCACACCTCTTTTTTGAAAGATGCTACCCTCTTGGACTTTGTTGATTCCCTTGAGGTACTTGAACGTTTCTATCATGTCCCCCCTCTCCCTCCTTTCCTCGAGGCTATACATATTAAGCTCCTTTCGTCTCTCTTCATATGTCTTCCGGTGCAGACCCTGCACCATTTTAGTTGCCCTCCTCTGGACAGCTTCCATCCTGTCTATGTCTTTGCGGAGATTGGGTCTCCAGAACTGCACACAGTACTCCAGATGGGGTCTCACCAGCTGAAACTGAGCTGTGCAGCTCCTTTTATACCTTTTCAACATTCTGTTCTACAAAATCCTAGTCACTGAGTGGACAAAACCCTGATCCAGCCCTCAGCACCAATCAAATTGAATTTCAGCTTGATATTCGGCAGCAGCATGAGGCACAATGAAATCTTAAATCTTTGAATCTCAACTACCTTCCTGAAAATTCTAAGGCTGCTCTGCTCTGTCAGCCAGAATTTCAATGTAATAAATACACAACAAATACACAACATTTAACACAAATAAATGGCTGTAACGCAAAGTTTAAGCCCTTTCATACCATTCGTATTTGAAAGCTCCCTTTCCTACCTTTCTCCAGTATATTTTTTATAAGAAATCAATTAACAAGAACCTAGGGTCGCTATGGCTTAAAACTCCCCACTTTGTGAGGGAAAAATAGCTTTGCGTGAGACTTTCCACACTAATTTATCACCAAAATAAGCCATTTCCCTTTTAAAGAACTTCTTTAAACAGCTGCCGATGCCTCTGAGAAAACTTTGGAAAACATATTAAAACAATTCAGCTTGCATTTCATGTATCTTTTGAAGATTTCTCCTCTCCATTATTTATATCTGAAGAAATTCCCATAGAAACAAGATCTTTATCCCTTAGAGTTCATATGCCTCTATACCTTGAAGTTATAATGCTCTGTTGTGATGTCACAGTCTGTTGCCATGGGAAAAAACTGTGATGTCACAAGCAGAGTATTATGACATTAGGTTGGGAAGAAGTAATAGGAGCTGATGAACCCTCAAGGAACAACAGTCCTGTTTTCAAGCATATGACTCCAGTAATAAATAATGGGGATACAAAATACTGAGCACTGTTTTGTGTCTAAATATTATGTTTTTCAAAGTTTTTCTTGAGGTGCCGGTGGCTCTATAAGTCTGGATCCCAGACAATTTAAATATTCATTTTTGTGTTAAACTCCTCCCTGGGGCTGTCCCATAGGTGTCTGTAACGCCTCCTGCCAGAAAGCACACACCATCTCCTGGCTCCTCCTTCACCCTGCCTCCCTGCAGCATGGGTCCAGTGCTACATGTTCTCCACCTTCTCAGGTCAGCAACCCTTCTTTCCTGAACTTTTAGTTACATGAAACTATTTTTTCTTCAGTAGAGCACTCCTTTCTCTACATCCCTGCCCTGTTTGGTACAAAACAGATTTAAAATGCCTTGGCAATCCCATTAGAAAAAAAAGTTGCACACTTATTGCAGTTGAAATTAGGTTATTTCATTTCTTACAGCTCTAGTGTACTTTAAATAGCTCTGTTTTTAGAATGGTCAATTTTTGTGGCATATAATGTACATGTGGATGTTCTCTGGACTGTTATCTAGCCCCCTGTTGCTTTTGTTTTTAGCATTTTTCCAATTTTGGGTTTATTTCCTCAAGGGTTTTCAAACTTATTCTCTTTCCCGAGCAGCCTTCCTGCTGCTCTAGCATAGCACCTGGCTTACGCTCAAGAAACGTGTGACAGCCCATCCCCATTGCATTCTGTGCACCCCTCTTAGTTAAGCTTACAAAAAGTAATAGTAGCCAGTCCCTAAGAGTAAACTCCTGGTGACTGCCACCTACCAAGCACTTTGTTTTATTTAAGAAAGTATCTGGCCTCCCGCCAGCGAGAGTAGTGCTCTTACCGCATCTCCCTCTCAATCTCACACACTTTGGCAGGCCTTAGCCTGCTCTGTGACTACTGTCACAGTTTTACACAGCAGCTCCTCAGCTGTTGGGAGGGGATTCCCCTCCTAGTGCACCTGCGCTACGCTAAGGAGCTGGCTCGGCTTTCCAACTACCTTATTCTCTGGCTGTTTCTCTCTTTGATGCCTCAGCACCTCACAGCTGCTGCTCCACATTACATTAACTAAGCAGCAGACTGACACCATTAAATACAGGCACAAGCTTGTTTTTACTAAAAAAGTTACATTTTTTTGAGTTTGACCCAGGCTGGCCCCAAAATCCACTAGACCACCAAGGCTGTGCTTACTAGTTGGGGCAACCAGTTACTAGTCCTTTGGCTACCACTCCTGCACCCATTATTGCCATTATTGTGGGGAGGCAGACTACTTCTACTAATGTCAGCATATGTGTATCACTGTGTGCAGAGGGTGTAGGCAATAACTGTCTCTCTCCTTCCCCCTTAGCGTACATCTGCAGTACTAATATGCTCTCAGCTATTCTTTTGCTTATGTTACAGGGTCTACCCTCTCTCCTGGCAGACTCCCATCCTTGAACCTCCCACCAGGTGACCGTCCTACATATAAGGCTCACAGTTTAGCTTCTCTTGGGAACAGTCATTCCACGACTGTTGCAATAGGAAGTTACTTCCAATATGACATCTATCCTCTCCCTTTAGTATCAACTACCTCTGAATTGAAACGTGTGGAGAAAGGAGGGGCAGAGTAATGATGTTTTTCTCAGATGTACTGTAGCAGTGTAACAAAAATGCTTAAATGCTAAATGCCCAGTTAAAAAAACAGATTTACTTTAGTTGTCATATTGGTCCTTGTAAGAACAGATCCAGAAGCAAATGGTTTGATACCTTTTATTGGACCAACACTGATGTTACAAAAGAACAAAGTGCCTAAGCTTTTGGACCAACCAAGTCTTTCCTCAGAAGCTGTCCTTCCTCAGAAGCTTATTACCTAAGCTTCATAAGTGTCATAAGCTTCTGAGCAAGGACTTGGTTGGTCCGAAAGCTTAGGTATTCTGTTCTTTTTGTGATTTCTAAGTTGGCCCAATAAAAGGTATCAAGCCATTTGCTTCTGGACTGATTAAAAAATACACTTTCACCAATGACTTGCAATAGGAAGTACCCAGAAAAATGACACTGGATTATCTGTCAGTCAAATACATGTTGTTAGCCTAAGTGAAGCTCAGGATAAACCTATGGGCCTTTTTTTGCAGGCATTTTTGTATGTTCGTATGTTCATATGAATCTAAAGGCTGCCTGGCCATGTTTAAGAAGTAGCAATACAGTACATGCTGTACCTGATATATATACAAATGGAACTCATTTAAAGTGAAAGGCATTACTCAACTGCTGCATTAGTTTCAAATCTTCCTATTGGGAGAATTATTACATTATCAGGAGTACTGCTCTACTTACTTAATGCACACTGATATTTACAAGGTTCAACAAATATGCACACCCCGCAGCCTTTATCAAGTGACTGCATTAGCAGCCATAGTGGCTCTGACCAAAGTTTGTTTCATAAGGGGCAGGGAGAGCAATTGTGACGGGGTAAGGTGGGGACTGCAGTGTATGTTAAAGAAAGCTTAAGTGTCTTAGACATCAGTCTTAGGGGAAGGGTGTTGAGTCACTCTGGCTACAACTAACACATAATTAGGGGAAAATTATAGCATGGAAGTAATATATACAGTAGGCCTCCAAATCAGGATCAGACAAGGATGAGGGAACGCAAAGAGAAATTAGGGCAGAAGCAAGTCAGGTAAGATGGTGTGTTGTATCCTTCTAGACATAAACTGGGACATTGATGGCAATAAAACAATAATGTCAAATGTTCCTAGATATAACTCAGGACAACTACCTTAGACAATAGGTATAAGAATCGACAAGAGGTGAGGCAATTTTAGACAAAGTAATGTAAACAAATGAAGAAGACCACTCACAAAGCAGCACAGGACCTCCAGGTGCAAACATATGCAGGGCAATGCTTTCAAGATAAAGTGCAAATCCACCTTGAAAATGCATTAAATTGCTACAGTACTTCTACAATTGTTTTGCACATGTTAAATTTACTTTTTTCCCCAAGGGTTTGAAACATTAGACTGTTAGTGGGAACACCTCTGTCTGAACGGCAAATTTTCTAATGCCAGAATAAGTCATAGGTGGAGTTCCACAAGAGTCAGTTTTGGGGCTGGTCCATTTAAACATGTATATTAGTGATGTCATGGCCAGGCTAACGGGGAAAATGAGTTTGTTTGTAGACTACACTAAACCATGCAGGAAACTGGGGAGCAAAGAGCTGTTTAACAGCATAGAAAAGGATATAAAGAAACTGGTGAAGCAATGCAGTGCCATAAAATGTAAAGTGATGCCCACTGTAAACAGAAATTCACCAGCGTACTATTGCATTAATGGAGTCAGAATGAATCACTCAGAGGAGGAAAGGAACCCTGGGATTATAACAAATATACATAAGAATAAAAGAAAGGGCAGGCTCACTGGGCTAATAGTTCCTTAATAAACTCAAATTTAGTGGCGCTTGTAATTCCAAGGTCCAACTCATTAAGAGTTACTTATTTCTATATCCATATGATCGCTCATGAATGAAACTCTTTGCCAGCCAGATGTCGCTAGAAAGATGGAAAATTCTCATCCCCTGCAGCTATAAATGGTTGATTTATGTCTGTCACTGTCCATTGTGAGAGAGAGATGTAGTTATCTCACAGTAGTGGTCCCTTACAGACAAATATGTGGAAATATGACTATGTGTAATATACTGTCTGTTGTTAGATTCTTGTTATTAATGTACCCAAAGTCTCATTAAATGATATGTTTATTTATATATTTTATATATAACTTGTATCTTTTTTTATGACACAACATCATTGTAAATGAGTTAGCTCAATTAATTTATCCCAAATACAGAAACTTGAAAAATTGAAACCAATAGTTTTTCATGTCCCTTGCCATCTATGTACAGTATTTCTGTATCTAATAGAACTGAACAGTTCCAGACCACGTTATAAATATTAGAGTTTAAGGCATTTTGCTATGGATATTTTGCATTTACATGTGAGGTTTAGCTCAGCTTTATATCATTCAAAACAGTTGACCACACCATGCTATTAAAGGTTAATCTGTTTTGCGTGGTGAAATTTCAAGTATTGCTACATTTCCAAAAATACAAAAAGTGATAGCTGATCAAAAATCATTTACAGTGTGTAAACACAACCACGTTAGCAAACAGGTCAGCTGTCCAAAGGTAAAACCTCTAAGACAGGTAAAGAGCCAAGTTAGATGGATTGGCATTAATTGTAGTGTTTGTGATATCCTAACGGGAACCTAGACAGCAACTGTAATGGGAGAAGCCAGGACAGCAAATCAAGATCTTTCCCTTCCATTAATCCAAGGCCAGTGTCCATTTTTTCTGCATGTGTGAGAGAAATGGCTAATGGCATTTTCTTCCATTTCTAGAAATATATTCAAGTTACAAATGAAAAATTTAACTGGCCTTGTTAAACAAGATACAACTGGAAAATACTTGCCCAACCCACACTGAGGATTTAAAAACTGTTGGGGACAAGCACTTGCCAATTGTGTCTACCATTACAATTGCTTTCTATTTCCCTGTTGTGATAGCAAACATTTGATGAATGCCCATTTCATGTAAATTGGCTCTGTACTGTTTTAGATATCACGTCTTTGTTCAGCTGATAATTTTTCTTTTTTTTTCACTTCGCTGTGTTTGCACATTGTAAAGTTTTTTTAGCAGATTATTTATACAGGGGTATACTGTATTGTTAAAGACAGATGTCACCATTCTAATGTGGCCCTGTTAAGATACTGGACAGTTGTCACATGTATAGCTATGCACTCAGTTCCACTTTATTCTACAAGACACAAAATAACAACACAAGTTACAGAAAAACACAAATCTACAATGTAAGTCATTGAAGAGAGATCCACTGCAAAGATGTGTGTTGCTCCGCTTAACTGTATGATTATCTGACTGCTGGCCTCTGGAACTCACAAAACAACAGATGCTTTATCTCTTAAAGTTATGCCACTGAGCAAACAATTCATTTATTTTGTAAAATAATTATTTTACAGTTTTTTTCCCCAGACTTTGATATGAGAACAATCATACAGCCCAAGTCTTCCAAATTACAGAGGCACACGAGTATTACAATATCAACAAGGAATCAAAAAGAACTTTTTTATGACCTGATTGCCCAATTTGCAGTATTTTCAGGCTACAGAATTAATATTATGAAATCGGAGATGAGTATATGGGCCAGTTCCGAAGGTGATACTAGGGGCGAGACCTAGGGCCTGAAGAAGGTGGGGACATCCTTTCAATGTTTGGGAGTTCATATAGGCAAGGATTGAAATTCTCTCTGTGGTTTGAACTATACCCCTTTGATTAAGAAAGTTGAGGAGGATCTATGTAGGTGGAGGGAACTGTGCATATCCTGGCTAGGTCGAATTAATGTTATTAAAATGAATATCCTCTCGAGGATCTTGTACTTGATGCAGATGTTGCATCTTGGGCCCAACAAAACGGATCAAAGGCACCTAGAGAGGACATTCTCTGAGTTCCTGTGGAAGCCAAAAAAACCAGGGTAAGCCTAAGAAGATTGCAGGGGGACAAGGATGCCAGGGGTATGAATTTCCGACTTGAGACTTTATTACCATGCAACTCAAGTTAGATATACCTGTATCAGTGACTGGATCCATAGGCCGGAGGTTGCGGGATGGATGGAGCTGGAGGAGACTGACTTGAAGGGCAGGCTGGCAGCTTACCTATGCAGGGACGGGTTAAAGAAATACAGGAGGAACTCTGATGGAAATCCACTGGTAGAATCAGTTCTTATTGCCTGGGAAAATTTAAAAAAATTGATGAGAGACCCTCAAGATGACACACTGCTGCTGCCGGTTGCTGGGAACCTGGTCTTCCTGGCAGGACTGGAAGACCCGGAGTTTAGGAGATGGGAGGAGAACAGGGTTAAGTGCATCAGGGATTTTTATGCTGGAGACCAGCTAGCTTCCATGACAGAGCTGGGTAGTGAGGAAGCAATGCCTATGGGGAGGTATTATAGGCTGCTCCAGCCGAGGTCTTATATTAAAGGATTGGGTAGAGTAAAAGCTTCAGAATCACCTTTATCTCAGGTGGAACTTATAGTTGCACAAGCAAGGAAGGAGACAATGGGCCTGATAGGTAAGGTGATTAGGTTAGGGAGAACATTCCTGCCAGACTACACACATAAGGTAAGGGTGTATTGGGAGGCTGACTTGGGAAGAGAGATTTCGGAGAAGAACTGGAGACAGATGTTAAGGTTGCACAGGGGAATTCTCATCTGCAATAAATATCAAGAATCTACATACAAATTCCTGCACAGATTATACTGCCCCAGTCCTGGTCCACAAATTTAACACAGAGGTCTTCCCGCTATGTGGCAGATGCAATAGAGGTCTGGGCACATACCTTCACTATTTTTGGAGCTGCCCTAAGTTGAGACAGTTTTGGAGGGAAATAGCAATGGAAATAGAATGATGGGTGAAAATGTAGGGGTGGACCCTCTGACATTACTATTTGGGATGAGGTGAAATGGATCTGCTGAATGGGTGCCCCTGCCCAGATGGGTGAGGGCCCTGCAGACCCTGGCAAGGCAGTGTGTGTTAAATACATGGGTATCAGCTACTACCCCAAATGTGAAACAGTGGAAAACCCTGGCAGTCCATGTCCTGGCCCTAGAGAGACTGACTTTCATACTTAAAAACAAGGAAGAGAGGTTTTGTTGGGAATAGGGGCCATTTGTAGGCTCGCTTTCCCTGGGAGAGGTGTGGATCCTCCAAGAGGGGTTCTAAATTACTGTGCCAATGATATATAAAAGTAGAGAGGCCCACGCTTCATTTATGTTTGTGAGTGATCAGTGGGCCTAAGGCCCTATGCCACGATACAGATAGTAACACTGACTATATGTATATAAATGTAGGATGTCTGGTTTGTTTGTGTTGTCTTAATGTATGTAGTTGCATGATGAGGGGTTTACGCATGTTAATACCTTTGGGGCAAATATGATAAGGAATACGTTATGTATAAAATGCAGATTGCTCCAATAAAATTTTTTATGCAAAAAAAGAACTTTCTTACATCCCTCTTACAGCTTTAGCCAATCCAATTCCATGCATGATCTCTTGTTACCTTGCCCTCACATCTTGCCAAAAGGCACTTCTGTCCACTTTATTAATACCTCTAAGGAACTTAAAGGTCTCTTAAAGAGAACCTGTGGGAGAAAGGAAGGAATGAAGGGAGGAAGCAAAGAAGTAATATGCAAGATCCATAGGAAAAGTGACAGGGAAACTTGCTTCAGGTATGGAGCACTATTCAGCACAATCCAAAAAAACTCTTAATAAGAAAGCACCAAACTTGCTGTTTCAATGTCCAGATAGTGCAGTTACTTTATTGAAGTGGAAACATTTGATGCAACTCACAACTATGGTGAAGTTCATAAATCATTCAGCAAGTAAACAGGTAGTCAGGTAGCAACCTGCTCCCATAAACGTCCATATCACCTGACTCGTTTCACACATGATGTGCTTTTGTCATCAGCACATGTCAGGTGCGCTTCTGCACCTGACCCGCAGAAGTCCACTGCCGCCTCTGCCTACTGCCTAGTGGTCCTGGCTGTTGCACACCCAGGCATAAAAGGCAACATTTTACTGTTTAAAGATGACATCAAGCTCTGCAGGAGGTTAGATACAGCAAAAGGTATAAAAGGAAGATCTGGACAAGCTTGAGAGGTGGTTAGGATTATGGCAATGCAGGTTTAATGCTAATAAGTGCAAGGTAATGCACACTGGAGCCAAGAACCCAAGGGTAGAGTATAACCTAGGAGGAGTCCTAGTAACCAAATCAGAGGAATAAAAAGACATGGGTGTGACTATTACTAATGGCTTGAAGCATTTCTCACACTGCAGGAAGGCATACATGAAAGCCAATAAAATGCTGGGCCGCATTGCTATGGGAATTACTAGTAGGTGGGAGGAAGTATGTTTCCTGTTGTACAGATCACTGGTGCAGCAACACCTGGAGTAAGTGTACAGTACTGACATCCTTACCTGAAAGAGGTCATATGAGGAAAGCTGGAGTGCTGAACATGTACTCCATGGAAGTGAGGAAGAAAGGGGGGACATGACTGGAACCTTTAAGTACATGAAGGACATCAACAAAGTGAACAAACAGGGCCTCTTCAGTCTCAGTGGAAGCAAAACTACAAGGGGACATTGTCTTAAGTTGGAGGAGGGAAGGTTCAGTAGAGAGTCCAGGAGGCATTTATTTATGGAGGGGGTTGTTGCAGGCTGGAATGAGGTCTCAGAGGAGGTGGTCTCACTGGAAACAGAGGAAGGATTTAAAAGATGATGAGACAGGGTAAAGGGAAAGGTCAAGGGCAAGAGGGGTGGACAAGAAAGGAGATAGCAAAGGGGGAAGCAAGCCCAGGCTGTTAGTTTCTCAGGGGCCAGAGTCCTTGAGTGCCACTAAGGACTCTGCAACATGAGCAGACTAAATAGAACTCTGGGCGTTCTTCTGCTGGCATCTTTTGTATGTGCATATGTTTGCATGTAACTGTGCATGATTTGGTTCCTTTAAAAAGAGCTTGTTTAACATTGTACATTTTTCCTGTTGTATCAAATTTGTAATGCTATATTGATCAAGTAGATGTCTATGAAGTACTTGCTTATTTTTTAAAACAATTGGTTGTGTAGACACAGAGTGATAAATATATTGCATTGTAACTGTGATTATAATTGCTACTGGCCTGAAGAGACTCCTTTAGAGGCCATGAAGGAAAGTTACCAAGGAACAACAAATCAATTATTAATGCCTCTTTATTGGCAAAAAATTTGTATTTGCCTAGAAATTTGCCTTTGATGCATGCATTCAAAAGCAGAAATGCAAATTCATGCATAAGTTTCAGTAAACATGCATCAGTGGGGATGATCTCCATGTCTTTCAACTTTCTAACAGGCCCAATCTTTATAACAGCAGAACCTTCAAGTGCATTTTCCAAATCCTTAGCTTCAAAATGTTCAGTAGTTCCAACTCTACTATTAAAGTCTCAAGGAATAAAACGTGGGCTAAAGGAAAATTTTCTTCAGGTTTTTCTAAGACAGTTTTTACATCATTCAGCGACTCTGGGTAGTTATATTTAGTTCCAGATAGAGGGATGTAAGTATTAAGAAAAATAAAACCGTCAGCACCAGTTTGTAGCTACAGTATATGTTCAAAATATTCACCCCATCTTCATGAATTCTACCAAGACAAACATCAGTGACCATAGCAGTATTCTTATGAAGGTAATTCAAGCTCCTACAAGACGGGCATGCTTGTTATGCGTTAATGCCACAATAATAAATGTTGTATAGCCTTACAGTTTAGGAGAGTAGTCCAAACACCAGGGGCTAGATTTTTAGCCCAAACATTCCTGCGGCTATGGGAAAAAACTGGCACAAGTGAGTTTCCATTTGTGAAGCTGCAGTTTCTCCTGTGGGCATGTTTTTTTTCTAAGGTGGAACCGGTTTATGACTGGCTCCACAATTTGTAGGAGCCTGTGGCTGCTTTTTCAGCACAGCTTCAGGGAAAAGCTTCATCTGGTGGGACAAGGCATAACATTCCTCAGAGCTGTGCCAACTGAAAGTACCAAACTCCGTTAATGTGGAGATTTCGTCCCACAGTATCGACTGCAGAGTAGGGCTTAGTCTCTGGGGGCTTTGAAAATCTAGCCCCAGGTTTTTTGTAAAAGGATACCTTAAATGAATATAGAAACTCTGTCATCTCACTATCTGCTAGCTTATTTTTAAGACCAGGTGTATTACATGGTAATGTTTTCGGAGGCTTAAGTATTCCAAATTTATTGTTTATTTGAATTTGTTGCATGTTTCTGTGTTGTATATATTCTCAGTATTACTATCTTGTGCACCAGCTGCGGTGGCTTCTTCACTGTCCTCAATGTGACTGTTACTATTACTATACTTCTTAGGTGATTGTTCTATTAGGAAACCACAGTCAGGTAAGGAAATTCCTAAGACATCAAACTTTTCTGCTTCTATGACAAGGCATGTACCTAGCTCTACATTTTTCACTACTACAGTATGTCTACCTGGGTATTGTCTAGGTCAGATGAGATTCTCCTAGCTCCTTTATTCCATTACTGCCAGTATCTCATCAGGATCGTGCTGCAAATACAGCGTGGTCAAAAACTTTGCTGTCATAAAAGCCTAGAGAAAAATCACAAACGTTTCTTCATATCTGCATTGTTTCTGACTATGCTTGTTTGGGCAGTGCACAGTAGCATGCTTTTTCCCAATGTGGAGTTTATAATTGCTAATCTGATGTGGAAGCTTACCGGCTGACCCAATATTTAGGATACTAGCAAACAATGTACAAATAATCTTTAATAGTTTAACATCAGTTTTCCCTTTCTCCATGGGATTCCAAAGGTTGATAGTATAATATCTTGATTATGTCAGTCCCAGAAATTACTGCCCTTCTGACAGTTTTAAATTATTTTATGTTGTCAGTACTGTATTTCCCCTTGATCAGTTGCCATGATTACCCAGGTGGTCAGATATCTTCATGGATTATTCCATAAATATTTCTAACTTTCTGCTATTTTTTTCCCGAAAATTTTGAAGGCCAGTATTATGAGGATTGTATGAGGGAGGTGTACACATGTCCCTTCACAAAAGAAAAGGTTCTACAAGAGCTTGCTCAGCTCAGGGTGGACAAGTCAATGGGACCTGATGGCATACATCTCAGGATACTAAAGGAGCTAAGGGTGGAACTAGCAGAGCCATTATCAAAACTGTTTAGTGAGTCTCTGAGCACAGGAGAGGTCCCAGAAGACTGGAAAAGGGCTCATGTGATCTCGCTCCACAAGAGTGGTAGCAGGGAGGAGGCAGAGAACTACAGATCAGTCAGTCTTACCTCAGTAGTGGACAAGATTATGGAGGCACTCCTTAAGGAAAGGATAGTGCAACACCTGGAATCCATAGGAGTACAGGATCCAAGACAGCATGGGTTTACAACAGGATGTTCCTATCAAACTAATCTCATAGATTTCTTTGATGGGGTAACCAGAGTGGTGGACCAAGGGGGTGCAGTTGATGTCACCTACCTTGACTTCAGCAAAGCTTTTGATACTGTTTCACATAGAAGATTGATTAATAAGATGGGTAGGCTTGGGTGGGTCAGAAATTGGTCAACTGGGTGGCAAACTGGTTGGCAGGCAGAAAGCAGAGAGTGGTGGTAAATGGTATACAGTCAGAAGAGATGCAAGTCACAAATGGGGTACCTCAGGAATCAGTCCTGGGGATAGTCCTCTTCAATATCTTTATCAGTGACATTGCAGATGGACTGGATGTTAAGGTTTGTCTGTTTGCAGATGACACCAAGATCTGCAACAGAGTAGATGATCCAGATAGGGTGGGCAGAATAAGAAGAGATCTGGATAAACTGGCAAAATGGTCAGAAGAGTGGCAACTGGGGTTTAATGTGAAGAAGTGCAAGATCATGCACATAGGAAATAGAAACCCTGAAGCCACCTATAGGTTGGGAGGGGAATTGCTGGCAGTCACAAGGGAAGAAAGAGACATGAGCATCATCATCACAGATGACCGGAAATCATCCAAGCAGACCACTAAAGCAGTAGGTAAGACTAGGGGCATGTTGGAGTGTACTAGTAGAGGTATCACAGGTCGTAAGAGGGAGGTAATAATCCCTCTTTACAAGACACTGGTTAGGCCCCATCTGGAGTACTGCATGCAGTGCTGGAGGCTGCACCTTCACAAGGACATTAACAAAATGGAGGCAGTCCAGAGAAGGGCAACCAAAATGGTGCAGGGACTGCATCAGAAAATATATGAGTACAGATAACTGGAGCTCAATATGTATACTCTTGATCAAAGGAGGTAGAGAGGTGATATGATTGAAAGATTCAAACACCTTAAGGGCATTAACAAGGTGAAAGAGTCTAACATGTTTCAATATAAGAAAAATAGCAGGACAAGAGGACACAGCATGAGATTAGAGGGAGGCTGATTAAGGGGGAATGTGAGGAAGTTCTTTTTCACAGAAAGGGTCGTGGATGCATGGAATAGCCTACCTCAGGAAGTGGTGGATATGAATTTAGTGCAGGGCTTCAAACAGGCATGGGATAGGCATATGGGAGCAATATGGATGTGTATAAATAGGTAGGTCATTGACAGAGTAAAGGCCTATGCACATTCATAAGGTAGAAAAAGAAATGGACAGACTGGATGGGCCTTGCGGTCCTTATCTGCTGTCAACTTCTATGTTTCTATGTATATCATCCCTTGATTCTTTATGCTTTCACCATTTATGCACCAATTTTAAACAATAAGTTGTCTTCCCTTAAATTATTTTCTCAAGTATAACTTGCATTAATTTATACAGGGTCTCATCATCCATCAAGATTGAGCCAGACCAGCCAGCCTGGTGGCACTGAGGGTTGAGGCACTGGACGCCACACCTTGTGCCACGCTGGTGACCTGGGTTTGGGAACAAGACCAGGACATCGGGGGTCGGCAGGGAAAGGAGAGGATTAAGCGTCCATTGGACTGCTGTCCTCTCCTGGGAAGGAAGGGGGGGATCTGTCCCAAGCAGATAGTGTCACCCAGTGGAGATCAGGTGTACTACAGCTGTCAGGATCAGGGGAAGGGGAAGACGTTGAGCGGCTACCGTCTGAGTGTGCGTGGGAGTGCACAAGCTATGGGCTGGGTGGCATTGCATGACCCACATCAGTAAGGGAGTAAAAAGCAAGGACAATCCCCGCCTCAGCTTGTGGAGATGAAGGGGGCTCCAGGGATGCAGTCCACATCCCAACATCGGCCCAATGCCTCAGGGGACTCCACGACCAACTCGGCCACCAGGTAAGGCCTCTGGAATTCCAGATAGGCCATTGAGGGAGGACGGACCCTCCCTGGGGGGGGGGCTAGGCCTGCCTGGGTGATTGGGTGAGTCCAGCCAGGGTTGCAGGGTTCAGACAGGGAGTAGAGGCTCCTGTTGTGAGGGCACCCTGAAGGGATGCCTGGGCAGAGGTGGTGTACAAATAGAGTTGGGAAAAAAAAAAAAGATTGATACAGGCCATTGATGCTTATGATTTTATTTTTATTCTGATTAGCAATTACTTTACTTTAATTTTCCTTTTGATTTATTTCCCCCTTTTCCTCTTTCTTTTTAGCTACTTTATTTTTGATTGTTTCTACGTGGAGAATTTCAATACTTGTAAAATCAGGTCTGGCATGAACTACTGGTTGTGAAGTGATGCTGTCAGGCTTAAGTTTCCCAGCAGTGGAAGTTAGATTTTGAATTAGTGAAATGAGCTCATCTGTTTGAGCTGCCTGAACAGACACAGCTTGTCTCAAACTATCTATGTCCCTTTCCATGGCAGTTATATGTTCAGTAAGGATAACATTTGCTGTATGCCAATATTTAAATAAAGTAACTGATAGCTGTGAAAAATTGCACTTTTGCTAATCTGTTTAAAAGTTTAAATAAAAATGAAATGAAATGAAAAGTAACTGTATCCACACTCAGCTTAGTTGGAATATACTCCAATGTGTGGTTATTTCTAGAAGGAGAAGAATGTACTGCTATTCCTGTACTGCTAAAGTTTCATGCGCCATAATACAATTCTTAGGGTTCAAATTTCTCAGACCCATAATAGTATAATGTAATTCCAAGACAAGCCCTTGAATTTATTGATCTGTCTTCTTGAATAGACTGGGCTAAATTATTTTTTTTTCAGTGGCAAGTCCTAAAGAGTTGTTTCCCGGAAAAGCCATAAAACTAACAACTTAAATCACTTTTATTACTGCTTGCATAGGAATTATAGTATAACCTGAGCCACTGCCTGAGGCCTGGTGCCAGAAGTAAGCAGTCACAATACAATACAAACTTTGGTTAGAGCCAATAGGGTTGCTGTGGCCTTTTAAAGGGACTGCATGAAGAGGTGTGACAAAATGGCAATGTTGAAAATATGGAGTGAAAATATGAAAAATTTCTGAAGTTATGAGTGTGTGTAGAAACTGCACAATGCATGCCTGTAATGCAGTCATTTTTTTGAATATTTTCACCTGATTTTTAACATGGGCGTTTTGGGACCTCCTTTCATGAAGAGTGGCACTGTGATTTCTTTAATCCATCCCGAAAGTTGATTTCGCACAGCGACCACACCATTCTGTGACACAAGTGCAAAAACACATTTTGAGCCGGATGTGACCAATGACAGCTATACTATTTCATAAGGAGGTGTTAAAAATGGCAATGTTGAAAATCTGGAGAGAAAATATTAAAAATTGGTGAAGTTATGAGCGTGCGTAGATAATGCATAATGCATGCCTGTAATGCGGTCATTTTTTGGAATTTGCTCACCAAATTTTCAACATGAACTTTTTGGGACCCCACCCCATGAACGGTGGTACTGTCATTTTGTTACTTGGTCCCAAAAGGTCATTCCACACAGTGATGGTGAAATCACCTTTCAGGACTGAGAAACAAAATGACAGTGATATGTTCATGAAGTGGGGTCCCAAGAACCCCATGCTGAAAGTTGGGGCCAAAATTTCTAAAAATGACTGAGATAGCAACCTAAGTTGAACCCCCCGACTCCCATTACACAGCGCTTACCTGATTCCTCAGTTCGGAGTTTGTCTTTGAAGAGTGCAGATGTGTTCTAGTCCAGAGAAGATTGCTGCGCCCGACCTGTGGAGGTAAGCATGGGGTGAGGAGGGGGTGTGGGAAGGTAGGTGCACAGAGGGAGGGTGGGGATGGGGAGGCAACAGTGGACTGTTTTCTTCCTTGCATGTAAAAACAAAACAAAAAAAAAGACTGTGAGGGAAGGTTTTCTTCATTTACAGTTTTTTTTTCTTAACTGTATTTCTCTCCAGTCATGGTCTGCGGGGCCTCTCTCAGGCATCCTGCCTGTTCCTGCCCTGCCTGAAGTTCTCTGACCTGTGCCTCCTCTCTCCTCCCTCTCATTCCACAATCAGCACCCCCAGCTTAACCCCTCCAGGGTGGGGTCACCCCTCCTCTTGGGCACTCTCTTTTAGTCAGTCTCTGGTTGTCGGTGAGAGCCCAGGTGAAGGAATCAGGAAGGCCAGGCAGGATGGACCCAGCCATGGGCATGGGGGCAGGTGTTGTCACCTACCCCACAGATCAGTGTTTTCCCTGTTCTGGTGCTCACACCCACTGCCCCCAAGCGTGGTGCATGTCCTGATGCTACAGCACATGGCAACTCTGCCAAGCATCAGCCATGCAATGTACGTGCCACCCTGCATGCTGCAGCACCCTCGGTCTCCACTGGCAGCCACTGGCATGCTGAGCAATGCCCTGTCTTCCCCCCTGGGGAGGACAGCAGCCCTGTGACTGCTCAATCCTCACCTCCCCCCACTGACTCCCAGTGCCCAAGCTCACTCCCTTACTCGGATCATCGGTGTAGCGCAAGGTGTGGCATCCAGCGCCTCAACCCTCAGTGCCACTGGGCCGACTTTTCATTTACAGGTTAAAAAGAAAATTAGGAATACTGGGGTGGGCTCCTAATGTTTCACAGTAGTGGGGGGATGCCAACATGGGGATTGGGCATCCCAATGTCAACAAATAATTCTGGGGGGGAGGGGTGTATCCGACACTGGGAGTGGGCATCCTGGTGATGGAATTAAAATATACAAATGTTTGGTGGCACACTAGGATGGGCTTCCAGTGTGCCACAACTGTGGTGGTTTTGGAGGAATGCCATCATGGGGATTGGGCACCCTGATGTCAGCTTTTTGGGAGTGTGTGGTGGGCAGTAGGAGTTGCCATGTTTCAGTACACTGGGGCGGGCTCCTAGTGTGCCACATAATGGGGGGGACATGCTGACATGGGGATTGGGCACCCCGATGTTGACTTTGTGGGACTATGTGGTAGGCATCAAGAGCCGCCATTGTGAAAACCCACTCTGCCACCGAGCAAACATGTAGGTCATAACTCCAGCCATGGGCATTACTGTGTACTGTAATGCTCAAGGCCAGAGTCTTGTCATCTGCCGCTACAATGAGGAAACTGCACCTGATTGCAGTGGCAGATTTCTTTCATGTTTTTGGCACTATTTGAAGTTTTCTGTTATTGCCAGCATGCTCACTGATTGGCAGCTGAGGGACGCACCCACTAAAGCATCCCCTTCATTGGCCACAACACTGACACACTTCTGAAATGTGCCACCACCAGAAGACGTTACTTGTGCATGCATACAAGCCAACATAAAAAAATGTTTAAAGTTACTTTAAGGATCTTGAAGCAGTTCCAGCATTCTAGCAGAGCCACTAGGGTTACTAATGCATTAAAGGAGAACTAAAGTAAAAATCTGCAAAAAAGCATGTTGTGTAGAGTATTTTGATTTGTAGGAATACTCCTAGTGAGGCCTTCCCTTTATTTGCTGAAAGGAGTTTTTCCTAAATTTGCTTGCTGCTTTTATGGCCCCTGGGGATCTCCATATTAGCATTTCTAGTGGCCTTTCTTGTTCCTAGAATGCCTCCTGTCCCATGTGACTGTGATGATCCAGGACCATTGATTCAGAGAGTAATAACTGCTGCAGCAGCATCTACTGTTAGGGGCCTGGGATTCTGGCTTCAGCTAAATAACTATCTAATCTAAACTTCTGTTTTTTATGTATGTGTCTAGATCTAGTCAGCAGAAGTAAATGTTTTATTTTTAAAGCCTTTCATTTTGTCAAACTACACACAACCATTAGCAATGCACACAAATAACACAAGGTCACAAATGCCACAGATACTACAATTAGTGAAGTCTCAAGCTGTTTCCTTACAGAATATCCCACTCAGTTATCTCTCAGGCATTTGCCATGTGCTTAGAACTCCCTGGACAAGGAGACTTAATTAACATAACAGCTCTACTACTACGAACTTGAGAAAACACAGCTCTTGTTGAAGTAATGGTCCAGAACACATCACAGTCACATGGGGCAGGAGGCATTGTAGGAATAAGAACCATTAGAGATGCTAATATAGAGATCCCCAGGGGCCATAATACCAGCAAGCATTTTTAGAAAAAAACTCTTTTTAACAAATAAAGGGAAGGCCTTGCTAGGGGTAGAGCTACACATCAAAACGCTCTGCGCAATGTATCTGTTTTGTAAATATTGGCTTTAGTTCTCCTTTAACTTGATGTGTGTGTGTGTCTTGGGCTTAAACATGGGACCTTAGAGGTGGGAAGGAGGGGTGAGAAGCCAATGACAAGGTAGGTTCAGAGGCTACTAAGTAGTGTAGGGCTTATGGACAGACTGGATGGGCCTGGCAGTCCTTAACTGCCAACAATGTTCTAGGTTTCTATGTAAAATGTGCATTGGAACCAGCCCCACACTTTATCATGGGGCTCTTCGTGTTGACTGTTCCCCTTTAAGAAAACTGTATACCTTTAGAGATGATCTTGTGTAAATTAAACATTTGGACATACATGCTACTGGTGATGTAAGGCATGAGTCCTTAAATGTCTTTGAAATACAGGTACATTGAATTACTTTAACACAATGACCTTGATTGGATTATTGCAATTCTAAAATGGCTTGCAGTTAATGCGTGAAACATTACTTTTGTATAAAAACCAGGCAGGCAATGTGAGTCTTTATTTGTGGGGGTGGTGGACGTGGGTAAGCTGCAATGCTTCAGAGCACTGACAGTTTCCTGGTGGCTTGCATGGTGAGGGAGAGATTTGTTTCACTGTTCTCTAGTCAACTATGTGCCTGGACTTCATGCAGTGATGTTATTGTTCAATGACATCACTCTCCCAGGCACACACTGTCCAATCAAGGTGAGAGCATACTCTCTCCTACTTTATTATCTAGCTGAACATCGACTCCTGGATATTATCTGGCAGTTCAGTCATGGACAATGGACAATAGTCTTTATGCAGCCCTTTTTTTCTGTTTTAAAGAATCTCTACATGTTTATGATAAAGTGCATACCCACTGAAAGTTGTATAAGCTTATACAGATATGGTATTGGCTGTATTTCATAAAACTTTATAAATAAAAAGTAAAAACAAAAAGGATAGGCGAAATTTTCTTGCCATTGTATTATCCAGTGTAAAAGAAAAAAACAGTAATGGTTTTTAGAACACCCCCCTTAAAGCTGGGAGTAGTAAAATCAATATGTTATCAAAAAAATTCAGCTGAGCAGTACAGTAGCACCTAACCCACTAATCACCAGTACTTGTGATTTGTGGGGTAGGTGCTACTGTTCACTTGCATTTTTAATAACTTATTTAATTCAGCTACTTTCAGCTTTAAAGACCAACTGAACCCTCAAAGAAAACATTTGAAAACATAATAACTAGGCACAATTCAGCTTGCATATGACTGTATGATTGTTGTCCCATACAGTTCGTTTCGAGTCCATCTTCCTCAATATATTAGCCCCTACCTCAAGTCATAACCCTCTGTTGGACATCACAATCTGTAGCCATGGGAGTAACTGACATCACAAGCAGCACTCTATGATCTAAGGTAGGGGGAAAGCAGCAGGAATAGATGAACTCTTCCTTAGCACAGATCCCCATTTTCATGCAAATTACCTCATTACTAAATAATGGGGAAGAGGAATACAGAACTAATGGAAAATAAAAACTGGATAGTGCCTAAATATTATGTTTTGTTAAACATCTCCTAAACATGCCACCAGCTCTTTAAGCATATGATTCTGAAAACCCTTAGCACTGCTTTTTGCTATTACATTAAGTGGGTGTTAATGGATTTAATTAGTAATTAAATATTGTTTTGTTTCATACTGCTGCTGTGGTGTATAGGATACTTATTTGCCTGTGCATATGGATTTAACTGCTATTGTATACAGCTCCACACTATGTGGAATATGAGCATTAACAGTATTTGGAATTTATTAATGGGTCTTTACTGTAGTTACAACTATATTTTTATTTACAGAAAAGAGCCAGTGGCATGAAGCATCTTGATTTACAGGGGATCCCAGGGAAGGCCAATATGAGGCTGCAGAACTAATTAGCTCAATTTGTGGAAAGTGTATATTTAATTGCATTAAATGAAACAAACACAGAACAGATGTTATCAAAAACAAGGAAAATGTATACAGACTAGATGTGGTAAAAATGATCATAATTGCTAGATAAAGCATCTTGGGTAAATTGATTTAAAGAAAAACAAATGTAATGAAGATAAAATCAGTAACCATAATGATGGATGGGTATTTTTCCTTCTTTCTTTCTACTGATAATATAAACTGAGCCAGGAAAAGAGTAAGGCTGAAGTATCAGTATAGCAGTAGCCCGACATGAGCATATGGGGGGTGTTGGGGGGTAAGCAGAGGTGGACATCTGCTAATGAAAGCATACAGGGCAAGCAGCCAACCTGAGGAATCAGCATTTTCTTCGTGCCAGCTCTGACCTGTCCTTCACTGGAGTCAAAAGCTGTTCTGATCAGAGCTTACATGACAACAAATGCTGCATTCCTCAGATCTGTTGCTTGTCATGTATGCTTTAATTTGTAGATGTCCACCTCTGCTTTTATCCTCCCTCCATACCAATGTCTGCTACTGCTATACTGATACTACAGCCTCACTGTTTTCTTGGCTCAGTTTATATTATTAGTAAAAAGACAGGAGGAAAAAAACACCCAGGCATGTGTTCATTTGCTCTAAGTTGTTAATAGCTGATAAGCTTTTATACTGTAGTTCAAGAACTAGGTATGTACAATAATGCAACTGTTACCACTATTTTAGCTTGATTCACCATGTCTATAAAAAGCCTCATCATGTAATGTTATAAAAGGCAGACATATTGTACTGCCTCAGCAAGCTTTGCTTGCCTTAATACCACCTCAAATATAGACTAGATGAGTACATTGAAAATAGTGTGCAACATGTGTTACATAACTAAACTCTTATATTCTCCAAGTGGGAAACATCCATATTAATTACAAATTAAATGTTGTCATTTACTACCACTAGACAACTGACACTTTAAAGCTTTTACTTTTCAGCCGCCCTTGCAGAAAAAATTAATGCTGTGAAGAATCTATCCTGCCCATAAAAAAGAGAATGCACATACATAGTTCAACTCCCACCTTGGGCTGCCAACAGTTACACAGTGGCAGACAAGGTTTAACAGAAGAAAAGTTTACAGGTAATTACCTAGTGTCAACTTTGCACCTGTTTTACAATACCAGTAACAGTTCCAGTCCTGCAAACAGGACAAAGATAAGGCAATTTGGGTACATTTTACCTCACATATTTAAATTGGCATAATGCTATGAGAAACAAAGTATTTATTGCATGAGGTATGTGTTTTTGTTATATTTAAAGTTCTTGTTAGCCTACAAAAGTGACATATAATATAACTGTGTAAAAGAATTTAATATATCGATACATAATTTAATATGCTTCTAAAGCATACAAAAAAACCTTGCTAATACTATTACTCCCAGAGTTATAATAGTACATTTCAGGAGTGATAATACTATCATTCTGGCCCTGTAATAGTATCGTTCGGACCCAAATGATAGTATTATCACTTAAACTCAATAGCACAACCACAAGTCTGCCACCCCACAATATTTAAAACATGCCTTCTGATTGGCCGCTCTTCCTCTGTGGACAGGCAGAAGACATTTAAAAACATGGTGGCTCTCCCTCTCGCTTAGTGAGTGAAATGTCTGTTCACAGAAATGAGCATTATTTTTCTTTTTCCAAAAAAACAATTTAGACTACAGTATCTGGTTGATCCTCCATTCACTATTCTTACCGCTGAACTGAAGTCGCCACTCAAGGTAAGAGTGAGTAGGAGCAATTCCTCAGTGCACAGCAGTACTCTCTTCCTGTCTCCTCTCCAGCAAGATGTGTGCAGGCTAGACATCGGACGACTATACTGAGTGTTTAAGTAAAGTAGTCGGGTGCCCATCTTTTATCTGAGAAAATTGCATCCATATATTAAAAAAAATATCAGATAGGTTTGTATGTCCATTACCAGGGAGTAAAGGCATCTCTAGTTTTTGGACACATTAGAACCTCTCGAGCTTTGCTCTCGGGGTTCATGTATCCAGAACCTCTTGATGCTATTACTCCCTGGTAATAGACATAAACCTATCAGTTATTCTCTTTTTAAATTGTTAACATATCAAGTATGAGACCAGTTAATTCTAGGCAATTATTTGTGCTTTTCCTTCATCCATAGGAGTACCAGGATCCAAATCTTTTTGCACCCTGATACTTTTACATGAGACATGGTTCTTCTACTACTGAAAATAATGTAAATGATTGTTTTCTGAACTCTTATAACACCAGCACCACAAAATGGGGTGCACTTACACTGAAAAATGTGTGTTTATAATAAAGTATAATGCAAATGAAACTGTTTTATAAAATTTATAAACTACTGAGTGGCCACAGCATATTTGCCTTCAACATTTCATTCCTTTTACAAATGTTTTAAATGCATATCTGTGAATTAATTTCAGAAATCAAGGTACCAAAATAATACCTCTCTACCTTCCACCATGATTAGACAAAGGTCTGAGAAGAAGCTTGTTGATACGCCTGAAAATGTGGAACACTACAGATTTAGAAACACTATGAGAGTATTAAATACATTTTGAGATTATGCAGAAACAGAGATCAATTTTAGAGCATTATAAATGCGTTAACGTGAGTGAGTTACATGATTTTCTAATCCCACTAAACACAATTTGGCTAATGATATACAAAAACAAAATAATGCAATTTGTGCTGTGTGTAATGCCCTTGTTCTTAAGTTACCATTTTAAAGATATTGAGACATGTAGACTTTCTACCTTTCCTTTGTGCCTTAACAAAGTATGAAAACGTGAGCTAACTTTATTCTGCTGAACACAAATGTAAAATTTATTTTTTTATTATTGCTCACTGAGATTTTGAGTACATGGTAAAGTACTCCTATACTACTTGTACTTGCTCTGATCTCCATCATGCAGGTACATAATAAATAAGTTGAGTTTAATTGTTCTTGTTTATTAAAGTCACAAATGTCTGTATGTAATATTGCATTCAGTGTGGCATTTCTTATGTAGCTAAAGCTGTCATTTATAACTAGAACTTTAGACAATAATATCTACATGAGTTGTCTTGTTCACATACATGTGGTAATACATCAGACTTTACTCCTACCCATGAACTTGTACCTCAGTGTATCTGAACCCTGACTTGTACCGTTACTTAGTGACAAGTTCTACCCAAGGGGCAGAATAATCTCCTAAACTTGTTTCTGGGTACTGAACAGTCTACTTCAGCCCACAAAGTCTACACCACTGTATTCATGCATTAACAATAGAGGTACAAACCTCGTTGTGCCAAAAGGCTGAAGAACTATTTCCTTTGCATATAAACAATGATTTTTACACATAGACAATAATGTCATGCAAAAAACATTTATGCATTGCCCACTTTAAACTGATGGCCTCTTCTACAGACTCTGTTTCTTTTGTACAAACTCTGTTCAGCATCATACTGCAAGGATTATTTTCTATTTCCGTGGTTGAAATTTATTTTAACTACTTGCATTTAATGTGTGTATTCAAAGGTTTAAAGTCTTCTTTGTCTCAAAATTATTATACAGCTACTTAAATGTGTTATACAACATGTCTTGCATAGTGAGCAGCACCTGCATTAAATAATGACAGCTCTCTCTCAAAGAAGCAAATGTTAGGCACACAAAGTCATCATTAATATATGTGTGTGGGCATGTCATTAATTAGATTAGTAAAACACAACTGATGTTATGATAGTTAGCCATTTAGAATCCAAAAACACAGCATGACCATAATAAACACAGTACACGTATGATGTACTGTAGTAGGCACATTATTCCCAGCATATGAGGGAATTTTGATATTATTAGATCATATGAGCTCAGTAAAATGCTGAGACAAGTAGAACAACTTCATATGCATGACACCTTCCCATAATAAGTCATAAATGGCATGAGCATGTCATTAATTAAAACCTATGAGCTCAGCACATAGCATTAGTAAACTGTATGAGTCCAGTATAAATACTGGAACATTTAAGCTTTAGACAAATATATTAATTACATTCAGTGTGTATAGTTTTATAAACACACTGGGACCAGTTAGATTGTCTTTTATAAGCTCAGTGTGTGTGAGCACATTGAGATAGACTAGCATTTTAGGTGACAAAAGGGATATTAATAACTACAGACCCATTGCTATTCTCTCAGCCTTGTCTAAATTACTTGAAAAGGCTGTCACCACCCAAACACTCGACTCTGTCTCAAAGTTTAACTTACTTTCTGATGCTCAGCATGGTTTCTGAAAGAACTATAGCATGTCTACTGCCCTGCTAAAACTCACCTCTGACGTTCTCTCCAATATGGATGCAGGGCGTCTTATCGGAGCTGTTTTTATCAACCTTACAAAGGCCTTTGACCTGGTAGACCATCCTCTGCTCCTATCTGGCTTGATAAACCTGGGCTTCTCTACTCTGGTTGTTAAATGGTTTAACAGCTACCTATCAAACAGGTCTTAAATGGTAAAATTTGACTCGGCTACATCAGACCCTGCATCAATAAACACTGGTGTTCCTCAAGGATCCATCTTGGGGCCGCTTCTTTTCTCACTCTTTATCAATAATGTTCCTCATGCCCTTAGAAACTGGTCATCTCTTTTATATGCAGATGATCTCGTCATCTATACCAGTGTAAATAAAGTTGATGACCTTAACTCAGCCCTCTTCTGTGACTTCAAGAACATCCAAAACCGGCTCTATGATCATAAACTGGTTCTAAATGCTAAGAAAACAATGGCCATGCTTTTTGGCTCTGTCCCTAAACTTAGAACTGGTCCTGTGACCCTTATGGTCCTTGATGTGGGTGGATCTCAACTGGAATCTGTTTCATCCTTTAATTATCTCGGGGTCTTGCTGGATCAATCCCTGAATCTAAACTTTCATATTCAAACTACGTGCAAAGCAGTAAATAATAAACTGGGTGCTGCATACAAGACTAGCTACATGCTAACACCATTAGCTAAACTTGTCACTGCAAGGGGAATTCTGCTGCCTACCCTCAACTATTGTGCCCCCATCCTTGGTGCTGCCCAGAAAACCAACCCTTCAGAAGTGGGATGTTAGTTACAATAATATGTGCCATTACACATCCTCTTCCCCTCGACTAAAGCACTGCTGTCAACTTTACAATGACGTGGGCTGGCTCTCCCCTTCTGCATCCAGACATTACTACGTTGGCTGTCTTGTTGACTCTATTATCAGGTTGGAAGCCCCAACATCACTGGCAGAGATGCTACTTCTTCTCACCTCCTCTCATGATCTGAGGTCAGTCAATAAATCCTTACTAAAAGTCCCCAGACGTCATACCTCTAAAGGTGTTGGTGCTTTCCAACATGTGGCTCCTCAGTTCTGGAATACGCTTCTCCTTGAGCTTAGGCAGACTGGATCCCACCTACATTTCAAGACTGTGTTCCGACATTATCTTATGCAGGCTGATCCTTGTACTTGTTTTGATCTACCCTAACTGACTTGTTAGGCTCCCCTACCTCACTGCCCCTTGCTCCTCTGCCCGAGGCACTTGTCCAAACCTTACTTATTTGGATCTTGGTGGACCGCATCATCACATATGCCCAGACTGCTCCTCCTACCTTCCTATATATTCTAACTACAGCTGTATAGCTGCCACCTGTATCTCCCTTTACTGTACTGTCTTTGTAATACTGTATGACCTACTTTTAACTTATTTTGCTAGCCGTGTTTTGCCTATTGCTATTTCACTAATTTCTCCTTATGTTGTACCATTGGTAAGCTGTTAATACCCTGTAAAATGTAATGCTGCCCTATATTTCTTGTTTTGATTTATGTTTCACCATCAAACTCTCTGCATCTATGTACAAGGATTTGTCTCCTAAAAATGTAAGGTTTGTTTCTCTTTTGCTTGAAATGTCCTGTACTTATTTTCATGATGTTATGTACTCTCCCGGGTCGTGCCTGAAAATAGTCACATTGTTGGCTAGTGCACTTACCCGGTAAACAAAAACTAAATAAATAAAAAAATATTTTAATGTTAAATTAGCCATAACAGGCTCATACACTCACAAATTCACAGCATTCATTCATAAGCACATTGTAAAACATAAAGGCCTGATTCTAGAAGGGTGGCGCAAGTTGCTGCTGAATGCAACTTGCGCCACCCGCAACTGCGACATTGACCGTGCACCCTATTCTAGAAGGGGCAGGGTCTCCACAGCAAAGTCCTCTGACGCTGCACAGATGGTGTACCTGGCCAGCATGTTGCAACCCGCAGCCACAGGTTGCAAGTGCACCCCCGCCCAGCAAGCCACAGCAGCTGCCCCGCAGAGCTGCGCACATCCCCTGGCCCCCCAAGCCTTCATCAATCACCCCGCAGGGCTCGTCAAACCACTTGGCCCCGAACCATCAGCTGAGCACCCCACAGGGCTGGCCACACCAATTGGCCCCAAAACAACCACTCAGTGCCGCAGGAAGCGGGCAGTCAACCCCGTGCCCTACCCCGGTCACCCACCACCAATGCCCCAATACAATTAATTAACACCCCATTTCCCTGGTAGTCTAGTGGCCCCACCCCACCCAATCATGCCAGCCACCCTGCACTCCACCCATCCCCAGCCAGCGACTGGCACTGCCCACCTCTCATCCTCCATGGCCAGCTGCCGACTGAGTTCTGTATAATTAATTTCTGAGCACATCTTTCCAGTAGTGCTCATACAGAACCAGTTGGCGGCTGGCTGTGGAGGTGAGCGATGAGCTGTACCAGTGTCTGGCTGGGGACGGTGGGGGTGGTGTGGCTGGGTACAGCTGGGTGGGGGGTGGGGCTAGACTACCAGGACATGGGGGGAAAACACCACTGTATTACAATGTGGGGCATTGACCACCAGGGAAATGGGTGTTTTATTCATTCATTTTACATTGATCAGAGGGGCACTAGACTGCCAGGAAATGGGGATGTTTTTATTCATTTCACATTGATGGGGGGCACTAGACTACCAGGGCTTGACATGGTAATTGCGCATTCTGACGAGGCGACTGAGGCAGGGCATGGGGGGGGATGGCAGCGCTGCCCTCAGGAGCTCTCTGCCAAAAGGTGTTTTGAGAGGCTGGGGGTATTGGGCCCCACTGGGGTTTGCTGGTATGGGAGTGGGCAAGGTGGCATGACTGCAGGTGGGTCTACAGGAACCCTGGGGGGACATTCATAAGTTACACCAGCTAAATGCTGGTGTAACTTATGCTGGCGGTTCTCCTCCGGGGGTTCTTGTAGAATCCCGATGGTGGGGACTTTGTGGCTGCCCTTCTAGAATGGGGCACAACTGCTGCCGTAAACCCCCTAGTGCAACTGCCAGCGTAACTGCTGTTGGGCGCAGGCCACTTTGTAGAATTGCGCATGTCGCAACTGCTGGCATAAGTTTTCACCATACGCGCCATTCTCATTGGTGCAACTGCTGTTACACCAGGCGTGAACCATTCTAGAATCTGGCCCACTATGGTCATTTAAGACTTGAGAGTAAAAATAGGCCTGTGTAATCTTTGTGGTGGAAAAACAGGAACTTAGAACAATGGTATAAGACTCAGATGTATATTTTGCCTCATACTCAGCATATACAGTAATAATATGGGAATAGGGTTGCTCTCATGACAATCCCTAGAATTTAAGCTGACAAGGTTAAGGATTATTTCCTCAAAAGCTATCAAACAAAGCTATCTATTTGGGGTAGATGGCAGGCATCTCACTTTAAGAGGTGTTTTCTATACCAAACAGGAAAGTTACTACATAAGCTAATTATGAGGTCATATATTATGCGGAAATGTTCTATTTATCTAAACCATATATATATGGGCTATGTTGTTATCAAAGATGTCACTTGGGAGCTTAAGCAGCAGGCAGGTAGGAAAGAGGGCTGGAGTTATATTCTGTTTTAACTGAAATATTTGAATAGTTTGAAAGTGAAATTAGTTCTATGTGTTAAAAATTATTACCTTGAATTAGAACTGTTACATTGTAACTTTGGTGGCTTGGGGATAGTTGTTTGGCAGGGATAATTAGAGGGAAATTTAAATGTGTTGTTTGCCTGGTGTTTGGTAAGAGCCTTCCCCCTCACCCTGTTTTGTATGCTTTCTTAAATACCGAAAAGCCACTGGGGGTTGGTATTGAAGGGCTGAGTATTTCTGTTTGGGACTGAAATTCGAAGCAACAGGAGCTGGTGGGCCTGTGACATCATACGGTACCTGATGTCTGCTTACACACACTGTTAGTGGGACCGAACACACACTGGACTGTATGTGTTTGTGAGACTTGGGAACTTTATTGGTGGGGTTGAAATTGGGTTTGTAAATAACTACAGTCAGTATAGAGAGAAACTGTACTCCAGGGGAAAGGGACTGAGAAAAGGGGGTGTGCTATTATAAACAGAGGGGGATAATCAGGGTGGCCATATTCCACCATGGCAGGCATCTTCGGAAGGGTTGTAGGCTGCACAGGCTGTGGGATGGCAATAATTCTAAATTGGGCCTGGAGAGAGGGAGGCTGCCCACTCTGTAGACAGCTATCTTGTATCAGGAGTGAGGTATATTGGTTAAGGAGTAAGCTGTGGGAGCTGGGGGGGTGTCCAAGGATAAGGGGTGTGGATATGGGCAGCAGAAGGGTGGGGCTGAGGGGAGGCTGGGGCAACGCTCTGAAATTACAGGACGTTATGTTACAGCAAGCAGGAGGGGGGATATTAGGGACAGAGGACCCTTAGATAGGGAAGTTGATGCTAAGGGGAAAGCGTACAGGGTGAACATTCTGAATACAAAGAGACTGGAGGGGGAAGAGTCAGGAGGGGCTGTTGTGCGGAAGCCTAAAACAGCAGACTGTGGGAAGGGAGCTCCTAAGGTGAACAGTGCAAGAGAGGAAGAAGAGGGTCAGTTTAGAGATGCAGTCAGGGGAAACTCGGGTTACTTGATGGAGGCTGACATAGAGTGTCACAATAAATTTGAGCTACTAAGCAACCTAGAGGGGGAGGAAGGGGTTGGTGGAAATGAGGAAACTTATACAGAGGCCGGGGGGAGGGAGTCGGATACCCATAGGGCATCACAGACCAGCTATGGAAAGGATAGACATAGTCCCAGAGGGAGAAGGGAAACATATATGTTAAGCAAATGGGGAGATGCAACATATTCCAGACATGAGGAGGAGAGCATGATTGGAGAGAAACTGGGAGACAAGGAGGTGGGAGAGGAGCCCCCCCCTTCAGCAGGGAGGTCAGTACCAAGGATGGGGCCCTAGCTAAAGGAGACCCACAGAGAGCCTCTGGAGGCAGGGGTACTATTACAAGGGGGGAGGATGGTGGTGTGGGGGAAGGGCATCAGGGCCAGGATAAATAGTTCAGATAAGAGAGGGTTAAAGGGGACACCTATTCAGAGGGGGTTTGAGTTAAGTGGGCAAAATAGCAAGGGAGGCAGAAAGGGGAGGGTGACAAGGGGGTCTCTAATAAGGCAGGAAGACTCCCATGAAATTGAGATCATGAATAAAGGGGGAAGGGGGCTGAGAGGGCATAGTGGAGGTAACCATAAGGATGATGGCGGTGTTAAGGTTCTGTTACTGGGAGACTCGATGATTAGGGGTATCCATTGGGAGGGACAGGGGGTGGATGCCATAGCCAGGTGAAGGTAGTGAGTATCTCTGGGCTGACAGTGCACAGAGCAAAGTTCATGGTGTATGAAATGGTTAGGGATTGTGGAGGGAAACCGGATTTCCTGGTGCATTTGGGAACTAATGATCTAGAGGGAAATAGCATTTTGGAAATCCAAGCAAGGTTCCAAGAACTTGCCAGAGTCTGTCGGGATAATGGATGCAACATTTCCTTTTCGGAGATATTGCCAGTACCAAAGGCCTCAGTGGAGAAAAAATGAAGCTTACAGAGGTTAATGACTGGCTCAGGAAGTGGGGTGAAGAGAATGGGTTGGGGGTGTTAGGAAACTGGAATGGAGTTTGGGAGGATAAGGGACTATATGCCAAGGACAGGTTTCATCTTGCCCCATTAGGGAAGGAAGTCCTTAAACAGGGGATGGCTGACTACATACAAGAAAGGTGGGGTTTAAACTTGTGGGGGAAGGATGAGGAGGGGCTGACCAGAAGCCCTCTCCTCCAGATGAGGGAGTAGCCGTCAAGCCCAAGAGGGGAGGGGAAACAGACTGGAGGTGGAGGTTTCAGGAGGAGCAGGGGAGGATGGAAGTATAAGGAATCTGGGTGGGTTTGACAAAGAGGATCAGGGATAAGGGTGGGGTTGGTGTTAGTAAATGCCAGGAGCTTGGGAAACAAGTTGCCAGAGTTCCAGGCCATGCTGTTCGAGGGGTGGATGTGGCGGGTCACGGAGACGTACAACAAAAACCATGACTGGGACCTAAATGTACAGGGGTACACTATGCTTAGGAAGGATAGAAAGGAGGGCAGAGGGGTGGAGTGGCTATGTTCATTAGAGATGATATAGAAATTGCTATGGTAGAAGAGGCAGAGGGAAACGTGGAGGCCTTATGGGTCACCTTACGATCCCCAGCAGGAGATAAGGTCAAGCTGGGAGTAGTATATAGGCCCCCCGGGATGAGTGATGTTCTAGAGGATGGTTTGCTGGACAACATCATTGCCCAGTGTGGTCCAAAAGGGGAAGGAGTGGTGTTGATGGGGGACCTTAATATGCCAGGTACAAACTGGGGAACCATGTCCTCTAAGGTGGCCAAGGAGCAGAGGCTGCTGGATGGCTTCCAGGATGTGTTCTTAACACAGCATGTGATGGAGCCCACAAGGGAGGAGCATGTCCTGGATGTGGTTCTGGCAGATGGGGATCTGGTAAGGGACATGGTTGTACAGGACCCCCTGACTGGGAGTGACCACAATACTGTCTGGTTTCAAATAGGCATGGGGAGTGGGGTGAGATCTAGGACACTGGCAGTGGACTTCAGGGGGCAGACTTTATGGGCATGGGAAATATTCTCAAGGATCACTTGAAGGGGATTACCTCAACGACAAGTGTGGAAAGGAGATGGGAGGTCATAAAACGGGGACTTCATGAGGCAGTCAGGATCTGCGCTAAGTTGAAACGTAAGGGAGCAAGGTCACATAAACCATGCTGGTGGTCCAGTGAGGTACAGGTAGCAGTCAGAGAAAAGAAGGCGGCCTACAAAAAATATAAAACAACAAGAGGGGATAGGGATAAGGAAATGTACCAGCTTGCATCTAGAAAAGTCACCCGTATGGTGAGGGGAGCAAAGTCTAGTAAAGAGCAGCGGCTGGCACAGGGGATACATGGAGGGGAAAAGGGGTTCTTCTGGTACATTGGGGAGCGGTGAAAAACTAAGGGCCATCTCAGCAGATTGAGATCAGAAGGAGGGTGGGTGGAAGAGGCGGGGACCAGGCAGAGGTATTTAACAGTACTTTGCCTCTGTGTTCACTACTAGGAGGGATGGGATATCTACAAAGCAAGGCATGAAGGGGATAGAAGCGGCAGGGAGTGGGATCAGGGAGCAACAGAAATGGAGCAAGAGGAGGGAAAGGTACCCCAGGGTGTCACATCTGGATAAGGATAAAAGACCAGTAAGGTGGAGGGACGGATGATGCTATCTCCACCAAAGGGTGTGGTTAGCCCTCAAGGCCCTAAGAAAAACAAATCTTCTGGGCCGGATGGCATTCATCCGAGAGTACTATGGGAATTGGTGGACATACTGGCTGCACCCCGGGTGGAGCTTTTCAGCAGGTCACTTGAGACAGGGAGGGTACCTAGGGATTGGCGAGAGGCACATGTGGTACCAATCCATAAAGCGGGGTCGAGGGAAGTACCAGGTAACTATAGACCCATCAGTTTGACCTTGGTGGTGGGAAAATTAATGGAGAGTATACTAAAGAGACGATTGGGGTGTACTTGGAGGAGGTGGGAGGTCTGGATAGTCGGCAACATGGGTTTGTGCCAGGTAGATCATGTCAAACCAACCTTGTGGAGTTCTATGAATGGGTAACATCAGAACTGGACAGGGTAAGCCTGTGGATGTATTATTCTTGGACTTCAGCAAGGCATTTGACTCTGTCCCCACAATGGTCTGGTGGAGAAACTGATGGGGTTAGGAGTAGGCTCTTTGATGGTCAGATGGATTGAAAACTGGCTAGCTGGACGCACTCAGAGAGTAGTGGTCTGTGGGGAGCTCTTGAACCCTAGAGAGGTTGGTAGTGGGGTACCACAGGGCTCGGTCCTGGGTCCGATCCTGTTTAATGCATACATATCGGACATCAGGGAGGGTATAGGGTGTGAAATGAGTCTCTTCATGGATGACTCCAAGATGGGAGCAGTAGTTGAGGGAGAAGAGGGGAGGTTGGCCCTGCAAGGGGACCTGGACACCCTGGAAAGCTGGGCTCACACATGGAAATTAAATTTCAATATCACCAAGTGCAAGGTGTTGCATCTTGGTCAGGGAAACCCTAAACACAGGTACACCCTGGGAGGGGAGGCGCTGGAGGCCTCAATAGGGGAAAAAGACCTAGCGGTCATGGTGGATACATGTATGAATAACTCTGAGCAGTGCAGGAGAGCAGCTAGCAAGGCAAACAGGATGTTGGGATGCATCGTAAGGGGGATCACCTCTAGGAGCAGGAAGTGATTCTTCCACTGTACAATGGACTGGTTAGACCACACCTTGAGTACTGTGTACAGTACAGGAGACCACACTTGAAGAGGACATACAGCTCCTGGAGAGGGTACAGAGGAGGGCAACAAAGATGATCATGAGGGGCTAGGGGATTTGACTTATGAGGACAGACTTGAGGAGCTCTGCCTGTTTTCATTGGAGGAGAGGAGAGACAGGGGGGACATGATTGAGGTCTTCAAGTACCTCAAGGGAATAAATAGGGTAAACATGGAGGGGATCTTTAGACTAAAGCAGGGAGGTATCACCAGAGGGCATGGTTTGAAGTTGGAAGGTGGAAGGGTGAGGGGAAGAGGAGGAGGTTTTTCACCGAGAGGGTGGTGGACCCTTGGAATGCACTGCCTGGTGAGCTGGTTCAGAGATCCACAGTGGAGGGCTTCAAGAGAGGGTGGGACAGACACAGAAAGTGGATGTATCAGATGATGGCCTGTCCGGGGGTGGGGATGGATGATAGGGGTTTCTGGAGAACAAGGGATGGGAGGGTCTCGGCACCCAACTAAGGATCTAGGTTCGAGCAGACTCGATAGACCGTAAGGCCTAATCTGCTGGCAAATAGTATGTTAGTATGTTAGTATGTTAGTTGAGAATAGTGATGCCTGGATAATTCTACTGTGCTGATCCTGCCACAAACATAATATACAGTAATTCATATATTATGTGGTAGTTGGCTGAGGTGGCAAGATATCTCCAGGAACATGTATAAAATGTACTGATATTTTGTATTTGAGTGTTTAAACTACATAATGGCTTAGTAGAAATCTAAGAATGTTCTACAGATGTCTGTGTTTGCTTTGTACAACCCTGTGAAATAAATTGGATGTTGTCACATCTTTAAAATTGGCTAAAAAGAACTTTTATTGCAAATTTTATAATTGTAAGTAAACCCTCAGATATAATTTACAAAAATCACAAATCCAACAACACATACACACACACACATGCACACATGTACGCTCGCATGCATGCACGAGCACACACACACCTGTATTTTTTTTTAATCAAGAACACTTAAGAAGCAAGATGGTTCAACATTTCAGCGAGCACTGATGCCTGACTTCGTGGGGGTGCTATTCCTCTGTGTTAAGGAGGAAGTGTAGGTGGAGTAGCCTTGCAAATGTTAACACCAGCTGTAATTAACAACTAGGAACAAAAGATCAAATGGCTGGGTGTTTTTCTTTCTTTTTTTCCCTTCTTTCTTTTTCTGACAGCCTTAAAAATATAGTGCATGATCTGTACTTCAGAATGGTTTAGCAAAGGATGATTAGCTGAGCAAAAGAAGCAGCAAAGGTCTGATCATCTTGTTGCACAGTAAACTTGGCTTGCACAGTTAACCTTTTGCAAAATCATTATAAAGTACAGAGCATGCAGTACATCTTTGAGGCTGTCATGGGCTTACATGTTTATTGCCCTTCATTGGCTTGTGTTTTTTTTTACAACTGAATCTCTGCAGCTTTGCTTGAATAATAAGAAAGAAAGAAAAAAAGTAATGATCACCCATATCTGTGCTATCTGATGACCATCGGTGAAAAAATTATTATAAAGTACAGAACATGCAGTATATCTTCCAGGCTGTCTTGGGCTTACATGTTTAATGCCTTTCATCAGATCACATTGCCCCTTGTATTTTTTTTTACAGGTGAATCTCTACAACTGCTTGAAAAATTAAAAACAAAACACTTACTGGTTTCCACTGCTCCAGCATCTGGTGCAGCTATCTGACCGGCAGTGACTGACTCCCATACTGCAACAGACGTTTTATTTATTTATTAGAATCTAGGAGTTACAACCTACGAGCTAGAGCTCATTTACATAGGTTTCACATCATTAGGAAAGCATCCATTTTTTTTTTCCAAAATATTTTATTGAAGACGTTGGACATTACAGTCATAGAAACCACATTACATACACTGTATCAAGTACATGGTTTGTTTGTTGAATTTTGTTGACCCGGTAAGCACACTGGGCCAAGAAGTCCCTTTTTCAGGGGCCAATGGGGGGGGGGGGATACAGATGGTAAGCAACTGAAACTGAACCAGATTAAGCTGTTGGTGGTATTTTTAGTTGTGCAACATTACTTTACACAGTCACTAGTCACTACATAAGCATGTAAATTCAGCAAGAGAAAGGCATATCGAGGGAAGGGTGGCCTTCCCATGGGCAGATGACGCAGACAGTTAGGGCATAATGTCCTTTACTCTAGAGGTACGTTGATTAAATGGAAGGCAGCTCCAGACATGGCACAACTTAACCACAGGTGAAAGGGTGGGTTACATTAAATGGGGAACCATTCTTGCTCAGTGGCTTTCAACAGGGGATCCCATGTGGCGAGAAAATGCTGCTTTCAACCCTGGGCCATGTATTGGATTCTTTCCAGCACCATACAGGATCTAATGTTATCTGCCCATTGTTGTATCATTGGGGCAGATGCAGACATCCACATTGGGCTACAGTTTTATGGACATTTATCAGGGCCAGGGAACAAAGTGGATTGGATTCCCTGCCCCCTGGGTGTTGGGGGTCAGCGCCCAGTAATAACTCAGTGGGACTGACAGAAGGGCAATATTTCAGACCTCCCACCATCAGATGATGCATCTCAATCCAGAATAGAGCCACTCTAGGACATGTCAAGGCCATGTGGATAAAGTCTTCAGGGTTGCTAAGACATTTGGGACAGGTATCGGACTTGATGGGATCCATGGCGTGCAATCTCACCGGGGTAATTTAGGTTCGATACAGGAAGTTAAATTGAATTTGCCTCAGTTTCTTACTTTTAAAGCACTGATTAAAGTGCCGAGATGCTCGCTGCCATAAGTGAGCTCCACAAGGAGTGTTAAGGTCGGCACCCCAAACCTCCCACATCTTCTCTAGGGAACTCATATCCAAGCCCGAAATGACCCGGTAGTATATTGTTAAGGGTTTAGTATTGGGCTGGGGCTGGTACAATTCTTCCTCAAATGGTGAGGGAGCCCCTCAACCACTTCTACTATCAAGGAATAGCTCCAAACTATTCTTAACCCTAAGATAAACAAAGAAATAGTCTGGGGATAAGTCCCAAAGTTTACAGATATGCGAAAAACTCATAATCATATCACCTTCACACAACTGGCGGACTATGGAAAGGCCCCTTCTCCTTCAAGCCAAAAGTCTTTGTACCAGAGTCACTGGGCAAGGACCACTAGCTTTCATAGCAAATATCAAATCTGTATTGGGGGAGGGTGCCAACGGGTGCTGGACCAGGGCATGAGCCCTCCTGCAGGCTATCAAGGTGGACACTGTAAAAGGGTTAAGCACCTCCACATTCTCTCCGGGCCATAGGGTCACAGCCAGCATACCCTCCTTGAGGATGCCAAACAGTGCCTCCTCCTCCAACCCCAGCCAGATAGGTTCCTCCATTCCACCCCAAGAACAGCCAGCTGCATGGATAAATAGTACCAACAGAAGTTAAGGAGTCCCAGACCACTTCTGCCCTGTGGAAGATACAGGGTAGCCCTGCTTGTGCAGGCCAGTTTCCCCTTCCACAGACATTTGTGCAGTACTGCATTAATGTGTCTAAAGTGGGATTTGGGGACTGCTACAGGTAGAGACTGGTACAAATACAAACATCTGGGTAGAATCATTATTGTTATAACTCCCACCCTTCCTATCAGAGACAAGAGTAAGCCCATCCATCTTTCATAGTCTCCCACAATTTTTTGCAGCAGATGTCTGTAGTTTAATGTGTATATTAAATGTGTCTGAGCCGTCATCTGCACCCCCAGATACTTTATTTGATGGTCCAATTGCAGACCCCCCAGATTCACTATCAGGTCAGGTCTATCAAGCTTCCCTATGGGGAGGAGTTCACTTTTTGTCTAGTCGACTTTGTGGCCGGAGAGTTTCCATACTCCCCCACAATCTGATGTACAGCTGGAAGGTCCACAGAGGTCTCTACAAATACAATAGAAGGTCATCAGCGTACAGTGCTATTTTATGCTCCTTCCTCCCTCCCTCCCCAGAAGCCCCTGATGCCCATATGCGACCTGATTGTGGAAGCCAGAGGCTCCAGCATTAGGACAGAGAAAAGAGGATATAGTTGGTACCCCTGCCTAGATCCCTGCCCCAGCTCAAACAGAGCAATGAGGGAGCTGTTGACAGTTATTTGGGCCTAGGGATTCGAGTATAACATTTTGACCCATGACTTAAAGAGAGGGCCTCATGCCCACCCTATTCAGGGTTTCAAAGAGATACCCCCACTCCACGTGGTCAAAGGTCTTCTCCGCATCTACTGCCAGTATCGCTGCCCCATGCCTCCTGGAGGTGGCTCCCCAGCTATGAATTATATTAAGGGTCCTCTGGATGTTATGCTTACCCTAGCATCCCTTAACAAAGTCAGCCTGATCTGGGTTAATAAGTTGTGGGATGAGGCCTTCAAGTCTGGAGGCAAGGGACTTAGTTAGTATCTTGTAGGTGGCAGTTAATAATGAGATCGGCCTATAGGAGGCACATCAAGATGGGTCTTTGCCAGATTTTGGGAGCACAGTGATGATGGCCAACCATGTGGAAGGGGGCAGCTCACCTCTTTCCAAGCTCTCTACTATCATTTCATAAAGTAAGTCTAGCAAATGACCGTGGAAAGACTTAAAAAATGTATAGGGAGCCCGTCTGGACCCGGGGCCTTCCTGCTCTTATTTATTTATTTACTTACTAGCTTTTGGTAACCAGGTAAGTGCATTAGGCAACAATCCTGCCTATTTTCAGGCACAATCTGGGAGAGTACAATATGAAACACAGCAGTGAACAACAATTTGTACATAATAAAGATAAACTGTCAGGGCAAAATACATCTGCAGTAGAAGCAACCGAAATTAATACAAGACAGGATTCCATCAAAAATAATACAAGTTAAGGTTGAAATACAATTATAGCTTCATAACCAGACAACAAGTCAAATGGCCTGTCAAGGAGAGAAGACAGTTAGATAGTATTCACAGCTAGGCATACAGACATGGGCACAGAGAGAGAGACAATGAACAATAGTAGCGACAACGCAGAAATTAAGTGCAGTTTTAGTCTTAAGCGATTTAATGGCTTGACTCAATTCACTCCTAGTCAGGGGTGCATCCAGCTCCGTGCTTGTTCTGGGGTCAATGTATGCAGCAGGGCCTTGGAAAAAATAAGCCCATCTATTGAGGATCAAGGCATTCCTGTGAGGTATATAACATTTTGTAAAAGTCTCCAAAGGCCTCACCTATATTGTGTGTATCCCTCACTACTTGGCCTGAGGTATCATGTATACTCCCCACCATTCTCTCCCCTTCATGCCTACGCAATTGCCGAGTGAGGTGTTTGACCCCCCTTGTCACCATCAAAGGAGGCACCAGAGTGGGCCAGTAAGACAACCCTCTCCAGTTTTACGCTGTTTACTGTGTTAAAAAAAACATTTGCGCTTTTGTAACACCCCATATAAGGCTGGTGTGGGCCTAGCTTTATGTGCTTGTTCACAAGCTTCAGTTTTTATTCCCAATTTATATAAGTCTTGTGCTGTCGCTTTTGAATGAGGTGTTGCATAGGCAGTTGAAGACCCCCTAATAAATGCCTTTATGGCCTCCTATCTTATGCCATATGATGTGGTTCCCCCCTCTTGTTAAAACTTAAGAACTCCTGTATATTGTCAGCCATCACATTCAGATATTGCTGGTCCTTCAGGAGCAAGGGGTCCAATCGCCATTGCCACACCACAGGCTGGGAGTCCCCAGGATGCACCTCCGTAGTCAGGGAGGCATGGTCAGATATAAGGATTGGGGAGTAGTGGGCACTATTGGCAGAGGTTAGTAAGGACTGGCTAAGCAACAATTGGTCAAGCCTGGCATAAGATTGATGGGTATGTGAGTAGTGACTATAGTCTCTGCCTGTAGGGTATATGCTTTGCCATATATCTACGAGACAGTATTCCTTTTCCAGTTCTTCTCTGAGAGCCATGGCAGTTTTAGAAACTGGTAGTGGGGCAGTGTTTGACTGATCTAGAATAGTGTCCATGACACAATTAAAGTCCCCACCTAAGAGCCAGGGGACAGGCCATCTGGTCATCTCTAAGGCCAATTTCTGAAAGAAATCTGATTGTTCCACGTTTGGAGCATAAATCAACCCCACGGACATGGTCCCTATCACTGGAATCTCAACCCTGACCAAGGCATACCATCCCGCCTGATCTATTACCTGATCCAGCACCCTCATGCCCGACTCCATGGGGAACCAAAGGGCTGCATCCTTCAATTTAGTCGAATATGTGGAGGAAATCCATGCACAGCCCAGTGCAACCCTAGTCCGAGCTGCATCTCCCCTCGACATGTGGGTCTCCTGTAGCATCACCACCACCTGCCATTTTGATTTTTTTTGCCTCAGATTGAAATTTCTTCTTTTTTATTACTGATTTTAGGCCATTAATATTCCATGTTTCAACTTTAATAGAGATAGCCATTGTCTCAGTGGCAACAAAGACATCCCAAGCTCCAGCCCCACCAGTCCAGATTAAACAACATACATACTAAAGACTGCACTATCGAAAATTTTTTAACAACCTGCTCCCTCACCCCGCTTTGCAACAGTAAGTGAAACCAGACTCCTGGACCACTCCGAGCCAGCACAGCAAAAGAATGGCTCCTAACGTGTTCAGGTGCCCAGCTCCCTCCCTCCTCCCCAAGATGAAGAGAACAGTATATCCTCCCAACCTGTAACACAATATAACGTTAACATACCTTCCCCTTGAACAGTAACCAAACAACAATCCAAACTCCCCCCTCCACCCCATTCGAGCCAGTAGCAACTCGAACCGTATCCCCTTGTAAACTAACAGTGAACATTAAAACTATTAGAATGGATAACATGGTTAGTAATAATAGGCACTCATCAAACACTACTACAGTACTGAGGCCCTGCATATGTCCCCAGAGCTTATTGAGTAGTCACACCTCCAACAGAGAATATTCAGGGTTCTCCAGGGTGCACCAATGACAGATCATACAGGGCAGCATTTTGGCCAGTTCAAAAATTAAATAGAGGGTCTCCCATCTCGTTATGCAAGTACTCACACATCTAGCAGATTTTATCAGCCAAGAGGGAGATGCAGACAGCTGTACCCTAAAAAACAAACAAAATGTCCGATTCCTGCCAACTGGGGCACAGAAGGAAAACAGAATCAAGTCAGACAGATCACCCAGGCTGATTGCCTGTAACATTTCTTCCAGGATGAGCTTAAAGTTAACAGCTGAACCCTGCTGATAACCCTAGTCCCCAGACCAGGTCAGGGCTAGTGGGATGCTTTCAAGCAAAGATCCAGCAGCACAAATAGCTCAGGCAGCCCGCGGTTTTCAAGCTAGATTCCGCCGAGTGAATGGTAACATTTTTACGGGGCTCTATGCCCAGTTCAAAGCTCCATCAAGACCATACCGGAGCTGTGCCACCAAAGTTCACAAAAGCACCTCCCATCAAAACATTGCAGATAATAGAGATAGGAATCACTTATCTGTGTCTTTTTCTCTTGCCACTGGCCTGTTGCTTTGTTACTTTGCCTCTTCATCCCAGCGGTGTAGCCTCTCTGGGGCAGGAAAACAATTTTGGTGCATTGCCTGGTCATTTGATGTGAAGTTTATCAGGATACAGAAAGGCAAATGTCCACCCCATTTTGTGGAGCCTAGACTTTATACCATTGAACTGCTGTCGCTTAACCTGCAATTCTCTGCTATAGTCCTGGAATATGGAGACAGTCCTGTTCTTATACATTAAGGGGCCCTTTACCTTGGCTCGCTTGAGGATTGCCTCCTTATCTGTGTATCGCAGGTATTTAATGAGGCAATGGTGTGGCCGATCTCCCGGCTTAGGTACGGGCCCAACCCTGTGCATCCTTTCTGTCTCGCATGGGCCATCTCCTGTGACAGGTCTAAGTGCTCCAAGATCCACTCGCATAGGCCACTCTCCAGGCTCTTGCCTTCAGTGCCCTCCGGAAAGCCTGCGATATGGAGATTGGACCTTCACTATCTATTCTCCTGATCGTCCACATGTGCAGCCACCTCCTCCACCATTTTTTGCAAGGAGTTTTCTTTCATTGGTGACCGTTGACAGCGAGTCTTCCAATTTCCCAACCCAGTGCTCCAACTGAGATATTTGCTCCAAGTGTGCCATCAAGATTTCTGTGAGACCTGTAACTACCAATTGCATATGAGTAATCTGCACTGTTATATTCGCAAATCCAGCTTTCATTTCATGTTGGATTTGCACCAGGGTGGCCGGCACTGTGGCCAAGTTTCTCTCCAGTTCTGTCATATCGTTGTAGGGCTCTGCTACCTACGAGGACGTAACACACTGTTCAGGCCCACTGCAACATTCTTTCGACAACTCTGGAGGAGCAAAATTCGGTTTCGACTGCTTGTTTCTCTTTTTGCCTGATGCCATCAGCCTTCCAACACCCAAAGTTTGCTTAATGGTGCCAAAGTTGGTATCAATAAAACACTTCACTGGCCTATGCAGCCAGTATAGTGTTATGCTTGTGCAACTGTGTTAGTTTGGTTTTGGCCATTTGCACTCTCTATTCCAGAGGAATTACCACCCTGTAGGGGTGCGAAGGTAAGGAACCCTCGGAGAGGCTTCTACCCCTAGAGGTGCAACGGGATGGTTCCAGTGGCTAAAGGTACCTTAGGAATCCCCCTAAGGAGAGAGTGCTGCTGCTGGAGGAGGAGGGGAGAATGGTGGGGCAAAGAAAAAATGATTCACAGTGAGGCTTAGAGGAACTGCTTATATAGCTCAGGAAGTGGGAGTGGCTGGCTGCTTGGCCACCGAACTACAGGCAAGCCTTTCATTTCACTGGCCTATGCAGCCAGTATAGTGTTATGCTTGTGCAACTATGTTAGTTTGGTTTTGGCCATTTGCACTCTCTATTCCAGAGGAATTACCAACCTGTAGGGGTACAAAGGCAAGGAACCCTCGGAGAGGGTTACACCCCTAGAGGTGCAACAGGATGGTTCCTGTGGCTAACGGTACCTTAGGAATCCCTCCCAAAAATGTAGTATCATCCCCAAAAAGGAGGCAACATGAAGCAGATGAGCAAGCAGTAACTGTGACATAGGAGTAGTAACTGTAACGTAGTAGTAGAGAAGTATAGGCAGTGTGATAAAGCTATGAGATTCTCAGTTGTCATAATGACTGCCCAGAGCTGCGTAGCAGAATACTGATGGTTTGCTTTGAGAGTAGGGGATCCCCTAAAGAGAGAAGGAATGGCAGGACATCCTCCACCTCCATCCAACAACGGAAACTACCTAAAGAAACTAAAGGAAACAACTAAGCTAACTAAGTGTTATGACCTGAAGCAACAGAGGAGAGAAAAAAAACCCTATGAGGAGGAAATCTCTGGGGATCCTAGGCCTATGTTGCCTTCCCTATAGGCTTGGGATAGTTTAGTTAGTGACAGCTCTGCAGCTGCAATTTGGAAAACCCAATTAAAGGGAGGTGGAAAATATTCCAATTTGGAGGAAGGCTGTCACTCAAACCCTCTAGCGGGAATGCCGTGGAAGTTTGTGAGAAAACTCTGCAACAATACGTGCATCCAAGGTGCAGGAGGAGAGCAACAAATGCTGAGGCACTCACCTGGCCTACCCACCGTAAATCAAGCCAGGTGAACCAGAGGCAGTCATAGGGAGTATGCGGTGAAGGTACCTCGCTAGAGAAACACTATATAGTGGAACACTAGAGTCAAAGGAGATCATCGTAACCACCCTTCACCGCTAGTCTTAAATTCTACACCAGGAGCTGTAGTGACGTAGCAGGTGGCTAAAGCCAAGCCTGGGGTGAGGACATTCCCAACTATGGGCTAGGTGAGAAGGATCCTGCCCCAAGTTGGACATGCTTGAGAAGCAGACTAAAGCAGAGCGAGACCATCGGCTGCAGGAACGCTGTGCCAGAATAGAATGGCTGGCATGCCCCAGAAAGTGATTGAGCTGAAAAGCTGGTGAGCTGAAAGAGCACAGCATGCTGAGATCGTAATGAGCATTGAGTGCTGAGACCATGCAAGGTTGAATGCAGATTGAGTGCAGCAGAATCCCAGGCTGAAGCTAAGGGGATAGTAGTAGGCATGAAACAATGGTTTGCGTAAGCAAGGAGCAACAGTTACGTAAGCAGAGTGGACCTGCATGTAGGTCAATAAGCAGTAGCAGTGATAGGAGAACCTGCATAACATATGGTATAGCAATTAAAAAGCACTGAATTGGGTCAAGCCAGCCAAACAGAAATAGCCAAATCAAGGTGACAAACACTCTGAGGATTTTCAGTAGTGAGGCAATTTTAATAACAAAACTATATCAACAGCCTCAGTAGGAGCTTAATTGGCTGACCTCAGAGTTGTACTGTAAGTGCAATAAAACAGGAGACAATGCTTGAAAACAGGTGTAGCCAGGCAGTGCAATGAAGCTGCAAGAGAATGAGAGCAGCAATGAGCAGCACAGCTAAGGTCAGTAAACTGTCAGGTGAAAATAATTGAGTATGCAACATGGAGCAGCTATGGCTGAGCTGAAACACACAGATAATAATTACAGTTGCTTTGAAGTAGTTTTAGCATAGTGAGCACAAAGTAAAACACGGGCATTTGGTACAATAGTAATTAAACAGTCAGCAGCAGTGGCTGTAGTTGTAGGTAACTGAAATCAGTAGCATGAGCTCTGTGTAGCAGAATGCTAGGAGTTGCTATGCAAGTAATTAGAGAGTTGTGAGTAAGTAAAGCAAGCAGTATGAGCTCCGGAGTAGCAGTATGCTAGTAGCTTAGAAACAAAGCCCCTCAAAAAAGACAAAACCAAAACACAGCAAAACAGAAAACAGGAAAGGCCCAAAAACAAGAAACACAAAACACAGGGAAGCACATAGCTGGAGGAAAGATACAAACCAGAAGCAGGAAAACAAACACTGAAGTCCAGCAGAGACACACAGAAACAGCAGGCGGTGGGTGGTGTAGGCCCCAGCCAGCTCAGAGGACAAACCAACATAGCCTCCAGCTGCAAAAACAAAATGCTTCACAGTGAGGCCAAGCAGCCAGCCACTCCCACTTCCTGAGCTATATAACCAAAGGATCTCTGGCTTTGCATGGTATGCTGGAATGGAATCTTGAATAGATTGCTGTTTGAAGCTCTGGTTGGCTTGACAATTTCTAAAGGGCTAAGCATAGCACTCGTTCCTGATGGCAACAGGCCAATAGCCACTTTTTTGGCCAGTAGAAAGATCTGGTATTGAGTTCTTTTTTCCAGGTCTAGCCAACCTGTACGAGAAAAGACAGGACAGGTGTGGGTTAGATGAGGAGCTCCTAGTGCTAACCTGCAGGCCTTGTTCAGGGTGGTGGCTATCCACTTGAGGGAAGTGTCAGGGGCCAAACTTTATATGGCAAGGCTGTAGTCTATACTGGAGAAGATTGAGCTAGTTATAACAAGTTGGAGGGCATCCTCAATGAGGCAGTGTCACTGCCAATACAGGTGCCCAAGTTTGTGACTTGTGGACCTGGCGACCAAGTCTATGTGGGTGGAGTAGGAGAGGGAACTATCCAGAGTGATGCCAAGATACTTAAAGTTGTTGACCATCTCCAGTGGTTTGTTAAATTTGTTCTGAATGGCTAACTTGGATGAGTTGTGCTGACTACGGGTTATTGCAAAGAGCACTGTCTTCATTTTTTTATGGTTTAGGAGTAGCTTGGCATCACAGAACCAGTCTTCAATGTTTCTGAAATCACTCTGAAGCTGTTGATTTAGGGTGCCAGGGTCTGGGTGGTTTGTATATATGATGATGTCATCCACGTAAAGGAGGATTTGGTAGTGACATACTTGGGGGAGCTGTTTTATAAAGAAGCTGAACAACAGTAGTCCTAGGATGGATACCTGGGGTACTCCAGTACTAACAGGTAGGGTATCAGAGAAGGTTTTGCCAATTTTTACCTGCTGTACCTGATCAGAGATGCAACTTCTGAACCAGTACAGTGAGTCTGGTGAGGTGCCTGCTGCTTCTAGTTGGGCTAGAAGGAGATCATTGTTGACTGTGTCGAATGCCTTGGTGAGGTCTATGAAGGTAGCACGTACCAAGTTCCCTCGATCAAAGGCCTCATGAATGTAACCTGTGAACTCAAGTAATGCAGTAGCAGTACTATGGAACCTTCAAAAGCCATGTTGTTACCTGCATTGCAGTTGGTGCTTCTCGAGGTGGTCAACAAGCTGGTCATATACGATTCACTTGAGAGCTTTAGAGATGGATGGAAGAATAGATATAGGTCAGTAGTTTGTGTGGATAGATCTATCGCCACCTTTAAGCACTGGGGTGATGACTGCGGCCTTCCAGAGCTTGGGGAATTTACCAGAGACCAGTGAGAGGTTGAGTATTCTAGTGAGTGGTGCAAGTAGTACATCAAGGGTGAGGAAAAGGAGTTTCAGGTCAAGCCCATCACCACTGAACCTGGTTTTACCAATTGCTTTTGAGAGATACTTCTTTTCTTCTGATTTTGAGTAACAATTTTTAGGTAGAACAGAAGAGCTTGGTTTAGTGGTGCAGGAGATGGTGCGTTCCCGGGTTTCAGTGGGAGTTGAGTTAAGATATTCTGGTGGGAGTACTCCACTTAGGCCAGTGAACACCTTGTTAAGTGCATTAGCTATGGTCTGCTGATCCTGAGTAATGGTCCTGCCTAGGTTCAACATGGATGGGGGCAATTTGTCAGGCTTACCGGTAAGGGTTTATATGTTTTGCCAAAATTTGTGGCTGTCTCCCCAGAAGGAGTTGAATTCGGAGCAAAAGTGGGTGGCCTTTGCTTGGCAGATGGCTTGAGTACATTGATTCCTGGCCATTCTGTAGTTTTGGAGGTCAGAAGGTGACCCAGTACTTTTATTCTTATACCAGAGGTGGTCCCAATTATGTAGCTGGATAAAGAGGTGTGGGGATACCCATGGTTTGTTAATGCCCTTGACTTTCCTTTTGATAATAGGTGCAAACTTGTCACTGGCAGCATTGAAGATTCTGACGAAGGTCTCTAGTGCTATGGCAATATCTGTGGTTGCGAAGATAGGGGACCAATTCTGCTGCAGTAGGTATTGTTTCAGGTGATCCAGTTGTCCTTTCCTGAGCTTATGAGACATCATCACATTTGCTGGAGGTCTTGGTAACCTATTGGTCCATGAGAAGAGGATGGGAGAGTGGTCACTTATTGAGTCTGAAACTATGTCTACACTTCTTATTCAGTCTGGATGATTTGTAAGCAGCCAGTCTAGAAGTGTACTGGACCCAATTCTGTAGTTTTTATGAGTTAGTGAGGTCACCAGTTGGTGTATGTCAATTCCAGAGAGTGCGTCCTTATAGGGAGCTGAGTCATGAGACAACCAGTTTATGTTAAAATCGATCAGCACTAATACCCCCTAGTTAGAGCGGAGGTCTGAAAGGTAGTCGTAAAGCACTTTGAAACCCTCAGCCTGCTCCTTCAGGGGGGTGTATGCTGAAATGAGGATTAATCCCTTGCTTTGAGAACCAAGGAGTAGTTTCACTGGTAGAATTGGTACATTTTTCCATGTTTTAGGGTGCGGCAGGACAGTACCTCTTAGGTGTTTTTTTTATATAGAAGATACATCCACCTCCCGTTTTTCCCAGTCTATCAAGCTGGAATATGGTATAGCCAGGGAGTTGGATTGCATTATCAAGGATTCTTAGCGTGAGCCAAGTCTCTACCACTGACAACATATCTGGGTTGTGATGTGCTACCCATGCAAGTCTAATTTTGGTAGGATGCTACATATATTGATAGAGGCAATAGAGGTGGTACCAGGCTTTCTCTGGGGTATAGCATCCATGGGTTTAGGGCTCGGGTTAGGGTGGATGTTGCCCGACAACATCAGTAGCAGCCAGATAATCCTTGTTGCTTGTTGTTGTTGTTGGATAGATAGCTCTTAGAGACAACTACATTAAAAGTTGATTTCAATTGAAAATGTTGATACCTGGTGGTAAGTCAAAAGCCAAAAGAAATGATCAACTGCTGAGGCCCAGAGTCACAGAATGTGTTAGAATTCCTGAAGGTGATGAACTGTGCCTGTGCATATGCAGGATGTGAAATCCTTCTGTCGGTATGCTTCCTTTGTTATTTAAAGAGGTTGTTGAAAAGCCCACATACAGATCCTTTAGGAGCAGGTCAGACAAAAATGTAGATTCAGAACAGGACCCAGAATCACTGAGTTTGTCAGACTTAGTTGCTTGACTTATGTTTTGCTTGGAATAGCTTCCAAAACGTTGATTTTAAAATGAAAATGCAGATACCTGGTGGTGACGTTTTGCAGAAATCCAATTCAGGAGACTTTCACAGATGTAGTGAGCAAGAATGGTGTAGTCATTCCAAACAGAAAAACATGTAAATCCACAAAAACTAAGCTACAGACACAGACAAGCACATACAGCCGCCTACACAGACCCAGGTGGTGGGGATGGCAGACTTTTGCTTTCATTATTGACGTCAGGTGCAAGCTGTCATCTAATCATACTGTATAAAGTGCTGACTTTGTTTTCTTTTGTTCATTTCATAATCACAGTGTGTTTGAAACTCATTTAGTCATATCATTAACAAGCATTTGTCAATGCCGAATGTTTGCTTGCTGGCATTGGCAGTGGTAGTGTAGAAGTTACAGAGCTGCGTAATAGGAATGGCAGTGAAGTATTGAACTGAAGCCAACCCCACCACCACCCTGCAGAGGTGACTGCATTGGGGTGTGCCTTTGAGTGCGTCAGGCATATTGTACGCCATTTCATCACACCCACCCTGCAGACACTGACAAGTGTCACTGTGTTCCTTGGGGTCTTTGGCCCTATGCATCCCATTCCATTAGGAAATACAGTTAGATGGGTGTGATATAGGAGAATGGGGTGAACTTTGGGGCCGAAGAGTCCAAGGCATACCTCGATTCCTCTCACTGGCTGCAGGGTGTGGAATGGTATGAGCATTACAGGCAAGAATCCCAAGTCACACCCCTGATGCCTGTCATTCTCTACAGGGTTGGGCATTATGGTTGGAAACCCTAATACCTCAGGCATTCGTTGGTATTTTCACTCCAAATTTTCAACATGTTTTTTGTGACCCCACGTCATGAACAGTGGCAACATCAGTTTGTTAGCCGAAAGCTGCTTATGCACAATGACTACGGCATTTAGCACCACAGTTGCAAAAACATTCCGAACAGGATGTAAAAAATGACAGCTGTACTGTTCATGGGGAGGTGTAAAAATGGTAATGTTGCAAATCTACGGTAAAAATATTGAAAAAAAAATGGGTGAAATCACGGTACACAGAAACTGTGCAACGCACACCCGTAATATAATTAGGTTGGGGATTTTTTACAGCAGATTGTCAACTCAGGCATTTTGGTGCCTCTGATCATGAACAGTGTCAGTGTGATTTTCTTTATCTGTCCTGAACAATGATTTCCCACAGCGACCACGCATCTCTGCGCTGAAAGTGTGAAAACACACTTCAGCCATGTTGTGAAAAATGACAGCTGTACTGTTCATAGGGAAGTGTGGAAAAATGCCACTGGTGAAAATCTAGACTGAAAATATTACAAAGTCATGAACTTACGGTGCGTGGAAACTGCGCAATGCTCACTCGTAACACAGTCATTTATGGACTTTGTCACCAAATTTTCAACATTGCCATTTTAAGACCTCTGCTCATGAACAGTGTAACTGTGATTTTCGTAATCTGTCCCAAACATTGCTTTTGCACACCAACAGCACCATTGTGCGCTACATGTGCCAAAACACATTTTGGGCTACATATGAAAAATGGCAGCTGTGCTGTTCAGAAGGAAGTATAATAAAATGGCAATGCTGAAAATCTGCAGTGAAAATATTAAATTCGCAAACTTACGAGCATACATAGGAACTCCGCAATGCACGCTCGTAAAACAGTCATCTTTAGGAATTTTTTCACCAAATTTTCAACATAGCCATTTTAAGACCTCTGCTCATGAACAGTGTCACTGTGATTTTCTTAATTTGCCCCGTACATTGATTTCGCACACCGACTGCGCCATTGTGCGCTACATGGGTGGAAACACATTTTGGGTGAGATGTGAAAAATGACAGCTATACTACTCATAAGAAGGTGTGGTAAAATGGCAATATTGAAAATCTGGAGTGAAAATATTGAAAATTCGCGAACTTACGAGCATGCATAGGAACTGCGTAACGCACGCTCATAAAACAGTCAATTTTTGGAACGTTTCCACCAAATTTTCAAAATAGGCTTCTTGAGAGCCCACCTTATGAACACTGGCAGTGTCATTTGGTTAATTGGTTCCAAAAGGTGATTTCATGCAGTGACTGCGAAATCACCCTTCGGGCCTGAATAACGCCATGACAGTGACAGCATTCATGAGAAGGGGTCCCAAAAACCCCATGTTGAAAATTTGGTGCAAAAATTCCAAAAAATGCCTGAGATATGCAACAAAGTTGAGAAAACCCTATCTATCCCATTATACAGCTTATCGGCATTTCCTCAGTTCGCGGTCGGCTTTGAAGAGTGCAGACGTGTTCCCGGTCCACCGATGATCATCACGCCGAGCTCCGGAGGTAAGTATGGAGGTGAAGGGGGTGTGGGGAGGCAGGGTGCGCAGTGGGTGGGTGCGGGTTGTGGGGGGTCAGGAGACTCGTTGGGACCGTTTTTCTTTACAGGTTGTTTTTTTTTATTCTGATGTGGGACATTTGCCCGCGCTGGGGTTGGCTCCCCAGCATGGCCACAGGACAACTGGGGTGGCGTGGAGCCGATGGGGGATTGGGCACCCCGTGGCCCTCAATATCTATTGCCACGCTGGGGTGGGCTCAAAGCGTGGCACCCTGTACTCTGTGGGGTTGGGGGGTGAGGACAGGGGAGCCGACGGGGGATTGGGCACCCCCATCAGCTATACCTTGAGTTGCCACTCTGGGGTGGGCACCCAGCATGGCATGTGGAAGGCTTTGGCATGGGGGAGCGCAACACAGCCGACGGGGGATTGGGCACCCCCGTCGGCTATACAGTGTGTGCGTGGGGGCAGCATGCAGTATGCATGTGTGTGTATATGTGTGTGTGTGTGTGTGTGTGTGTGTGTGTGTGTGTGTGTGTAGGGGGAGCTGTGCATGAGCAGGTGATATCTGATTGCTGCTCACTGAAGCGTAGCTCCCCCTTTCAACTGTACGCCACTGCATTTTGGAGCTGTCATAGACAGCTCCAGCATGCATTGGAGGACTGGGGCCGCACCTGCCAACACACTGACTGAATTGGAAAAGGGGGTGACACACCTCCGAAAACTTGGATGATGGCACTATGTTTCTTGCACATGCGTGCAAGCAAACATAAAAATGGACTTCATTTTTATTACAATTGACTTGCTCTATGTATAGAACATGGAGGATGTGACTTGCTAGGTTCCTATAAGCCAGCTTTTTCATCATCCTAGTAAAGTTCTACCAAGTCTCCTAGCAAATGATCTAAATAACTTGATTAGTGAAGTATAACTGGATAATAAGGATTATATATATTACCGGCATTAGTGATGGTCTGCTAAATCCTGAACAATAGGTCAAAAAACCAGTGTAACGCTAAGTACTAGTATGTGCCAAAATGTGTCACCTTGTCTCGCTGAAATGGCAGAACCAACCTTCGCTAACCAGTCAAGTTTTTATTTTTTTTTTATTTATATTTTATGTATTTGTTGTCCCTAATTCATTTAGATCATTTCCTAGGCGGGTTGGTAGAATTTTATTAGGATAATAAGAAAGTTGGTTTATGGGACTCTAATAAGTATCATATCAATTTTGCTCCTCATGTAAAACAAGTGGTAGACAGATGTGTATGAACAGTGAAAAGACAGGAAACTAGATGCCACAATCGGATTACAGTGTGGCAACCTTGTTTAGTGCTAGTTATTACAAAGAATGGAATTACTGATCTGTCTGCTGAGGGTTGCCATCTTAAACATGGAAAGTGTTTGTTTTTAATATCAATTATCCAGGGCTGCACATTTACAGTTTTAAAACTTGTGAGGAGCAGGCAATTACGCTCAGACTGTACAGCATTTGGCCGTAACCATGTCATTTTGGAGCAGGAAATCTGATTTACACTGCTGAGCTGATTAGGCATGCTCTGTCTCCTGTGTGGATAGGCAGGCATACTGTAGGTCAAATTATTTTGCAGTGAAACAAAGTTAATTTAATTTCGGGCACACTTGGTGATTGTGCTGAAAACATGTCCTCCTCTGATGAATACGAGGAGACAGATTCAGTTGTTTTCAGTGCACCAATAGAGCCCTATTCGTACGAGCCTGTGTTAGCAAGCGGTGGTGCCATGACCAACATAGCACATGACGCTGACAGCAGTACGTTGGACCCACAGTCCATGGATGCAGACAGCAAAGTTACAGTGAATGAATGGTCATTTATTTGAAATACTATCTGAACTAATTCATGTAGGCACTGTGCCCTGTTGCAATGGCAGATTGGCTTCGAACTGCATTGATTTTTGACAGTCTGTCAGACATCTTAAGCATGCTCACATGTTCTTCTGTGTATATGTGCACAACTGAACAAACAAAGTAACAGGATTTACATTAGGTTTTGGTGGTGTGATTACAATGTGATTTGTGTTATTTTACTAACTGCTTGTGTTCTCTCAGGATTGTTTAATAGTAAGGTCTGTGACAGTTGGGGGGGGGGGCTCCAGTGTTGGCTGTGAAGTTACACACCTCCTTTGCATGTTTTTTTTTTTTAAGTTACCAGGTCCCCAGGTTATTTTGTAAATATTTTTCTTTTATATTTTAAAACATTGGGGAGGGCACAAATCAGCACAAATTGAGCTCTAGCAGCCCTAATGCAGGCTCTGATGAGTAACCAAATAAATTAATGAATGAACACAGTTTACACAGTTATCTCCAGGAGGCTGTTCCCCTAGCCTTCAAAGTAAATGTCCCTTAAGTTCCAATGTACCCTTTGAGTTTAACCGAAAGCTGTATATAATTTTTCAGCCATGGTCACTCCCGACTCAAAAGGCCTTGGAGTTTGTCTTCCCCAGGGGAACAGGAGTGGTACACAGCACTTTTAAGGCCCTGCAGTTTGTCTTCCCAAGGGAACAGAAGTGGTACTGAGCACTTTTGCATGAGAAAGTCAAAGTTTAAATAAACTTTTCAGGCAAAGCTTAGTTTAATATAGGAGCAGTGCTCCATGGCCAGAGGAACAACCTACTGCAATGACGGGACCTCTTAATTAAAGCAGGACTGCCAGAGTTCATCAGCGAGGCAAAATTTGGGCAGAATTTAATTGAAATTACTCCTGTCTTTGCTCTGGGACAACCAGAAGTTGGTAGGATCCCATAGCAGCAGCAGAGCCTCCCAAAAAACAGCCAGGGAGAGTCAGAATCAATAAAATATACCCCGGTTATTTTGTAAATATTTTTCTTTTATATTTTAAAACACTGTGGGGGCGGCAAAAAATAGGCACAAATTGCGCCCTACCAACCCTGATGCGAGCTCTGACAAGTAATGCAAATAAGTTAATGAACGAACACTGTTTGCACATTTACCTCAAGGAGAATGTTCCCCTCGACCTTCAAAGCAAATGCCCCTTAAATTCCAATGTATCTTCTGAGTTTAGCCAAAAACTGTATATTGTATTGCAGCCATGGTCACTCCTATCAATCAGTCAATCACTTTATTTAACCAGGCATAAACACCATCGAGCAAGCTCATTTTCAAGGTGGTCCTGGGCATAAATACAATACAGTATACTTCATAAGATTACAATTACGGTGGACAACGGTGCAAAAAAAAAAAGGAAAAAACATTGTGAAGGTGCCAGTCAATATGGGCCTATACATACCGGTCAACATAATTAACATGCAAAGGTACATAATGATAAGCTTTACTGAAATGAGAAGAGACAACAATCCCATATAGTCTCCGCTGAGTAAAAGCACATACCTAAATGATAACAAATAAGGAGGTATTAAGGAATAGGGCAGACATTGGGGTGAAAGAGTAGGCAGCCAAAAGGGAGGCTAGAATAGGTAAAAGGTAGAGAATAGGAAGGGTCATCTTGGATTAAGGGAACTAGGCTTGTAGGTCCTAGGTTTCTGTTGTTAGGAACTTGGGGTGGATGAGATACTTAGGCGTAGGATTTGAGAGTGCACCCGAGGCTTAGGGGTCATCGGCATCTGAAACAGTTGCACGATTCCTTCAGATAATCTGTTAATAGAGCATTGAGTGTGAAAATGCTTGGAAGTGAGGAAAATTTTAATGAGTCTTGCATAGTGTTCCAAAGTGATAGAAGTGAGAAGTTGATTGCTGCTGAGCCAAAGGTAGTTTTCACTCTAGGAATCTGGAAGCAGATTAAGGAGAAGCGTCTCAGGCCATAGGAACCTTTAGCCCATTTGAAGATGTTCGAGATGTATGCAGGGAGGTTATCAGATAATGCTCTAAAAAACCAGAGGAGAGCATTCCTTTTTCTTCTAGTTGAGAGTGAGGTCCATCCTGAAACCTGGTATAGATGACAGTGATGTGTACTACGGGGTAGATTTAAGATAAATCTTAAAGCCCGGTGGTAAAGGGTGTCCAGTTTGTTTAGCATCGTTGATGGGCAATGACTGTAAAGAAAGTCAGTGTAGTCCAGTATAGATAGGAATGTAGTTTGTACTAGTCTCATTCTGTCTTCTAACGTGAGTAGGTGTTTAATGCGATAGAGTAAACCTAATCGCTGTCTTAGTTTCTTCAAGGTTTCATTTAAGTGGCACAGAAAATTGAACTTGTTATCCAGCCAGAACCCTAGGCATTTAAAGGTATCAACTACTTCAAGGGGTTCATCTAAGAGTGTTCGGATCTGTGTGATATGTGGACATCCGGAAGTAGACTTTGGTGAGAGAATCATTGCTTTAGTCTTTTTGGCGTTGAGGAGGAGCTCGTGAGTGAGAAGGTTGTATTGGAGGGTGATGAAGTCTTTCTGTAAGTACTCATGGGCCAGATCCAAGGATGAATTTGTGGTATAGAGTACAGTATCATCTGCGAATAAGTGCACATTGGCTGTGCCCAGCTGCGAGTCCAGATTATTGATGTATACTGCAAAGAGGATAGGGCCCAGGATGGAGCCTTGTGGGACTCCTCGTAACAAGGATTTTTTGGGGGACAGATCTCCTATGGCTTTGACTTGTTGTAACCTATTGGTTAGGTAGCTGGTGAACCATTTAATGGCAGAACTATCAAGTCCGATGTTACTCAGTGCAGTAAGCATGATGGTATGATCCACAGTATCGATGGCCTTACTTAGATCAAGGAAGAGGGCAAATACATGCTTCTTAGAGTCCAAGGCCATTTGCCAGTCTGTAGTTACTTTGGCAAGAGACGATATTGTACTGTGTTTGGCTCTGAAGCCAGACTGAGCTGGGTTTAGCAACTTTTGTGAATCCAAATGTTCTCTAAGTTGGATGTTGACAATTTTTTAAAGTAATTTAGAGAGGACGGATAGTATAGAAATAGGCCGGTAATTGTTCAGATCACTTGGATCCCCAGTCTTGAATAATGGTAGGATGTGGGCAGTTTTCTACAAGACAGGTAGCTCACCTTGAATCAGAGAGGTGTTGAATAAGTGTGTAATGGGGTGGTCAGATAGGAATGGCCAAGTTTTAGGAAGTAAGGTTCAATATTATCTGCACCCGCACTCTTTTTTGTATCAAGAGAAAGGAGGAGGTCCTCCACTTGCTTTAACGTAATTGTGAGGAAGCTGAAGGGGGTGGGGTGCGGTTGGTTATAGTTGTGATTATCAGTGAAGCCAACAGTGTAGTCTCTTGCCAGGCTAAGTCAGCTGATAGGTAAGGTGTCAAAGGCAAGCTCTGCAGTGGCAAAATGATCATTAAGCTTTTCTAGTATATCAGCTTTGTCTGTATAGGTGGTACCATCAGACACAATTTTGTTTGGAAGGGGTGTTGCAGTGGACTGACCTTCGACTTCTTTGAGGATGTTCCAAAATTTGGCAGACTTGCTTTTATTGTCTTCTAGTTCTTTTTGGAAGTACCTAGCTTTTTCTGACCTAATGAGCTTGGTATAAGCATTCCTAGTGGTACGGAATGCTAACCAATCAGCCTCCAGGTGGGATTTCCTCGCTTTTTTCCACCAGCAGTCCCTATCCCTAAATGCTTTGTTCAGGATGGGAGAGAACCATCCAGGAGTTTTATTTTTTGATTTGATCAGTCTTAGTGGGCGTGTTTGTCTATTAGCTCCAGTAAGAGGCTGTGAAAGATGTTAAATGCCTCATTAAAGGTGGGGGCTAGGTAGAAATCCTGCCAACGAATGTTGCTTAGATCTTTCAGGAAAGTGTACTGGCAGAACTTTTTCAGGCATCTTTTCAGTTTGAATTTGGAGGCCGTTTTTATTTGGGAAGGATGTCTGATGCAGGCAGTAGCACAATGGTCGCTTATATCATTGAAGAATACTCCAGTATGCGAGATAGTGTGAGGTCTGTTTACTAGGATAAGGTCCAGGAGGGTGCTGCGCTCAGGGTTTTTTCTGTTAGGTCTGGTTATAGCAGTCAACATTTGTAACAGACCATTAACATCGCAGAGATCCTTCAATTTCTTAGAGCTGTCATCATTCCAATTTAGATTGAAATCCCCCATTAGAATACACTCAGTATCAGCAGAGTCAAGAAGGTTTTGAAGGTGTGGCAGAAGTGCCCAGACACCAGATGGTGGTCGGTAGCATGCTGCCATAAGGAGTGATTTCTCGCTGGAAAGTGATAATTTTAGAGCAAAGCATTCACATTCCTTAGCCTTTGAGGTACAGTAAAAGACTGTGACTGTGAATTTGCTTTTGACATATATTGCAACCCCTCCCCCTCTAGTCGGTCTATCACAGCGGTAGATGATATATCCGGGTACGTTGATAGATTTGTCCAGGGTCGAGAGTGTGAGCCAGGATTCAGTTATCATGAAGAAATTAGGAGATGCATGTAGAGCCCAGGTCTGTATAGAGTCAATCTTCTTTAGCAAACTACAGACATTGATATGGAGAAAGCTAATCTCTTTATATTGAGGGAGGTCCGCAGGGGAGTCCAGAGAAATAGATGGACCTGGGTTTAATTCAACATTTCACGAACAGAGTAGGAGAAGCAGTAGTAGTTTTTTAAGGTGTTGTCTTGGCCTGCTAAACATTCTTTTGTTACTCCTTCTAGCGTACATTGGTTTAGCGGTGGCTGTGTTAAGGGCAGGATTGCTATTTGCTAGGGATAAAACATAGAGAACTGATAGAGCAGACACCATCCTTGGGAATTGCACGTGTTCTATAGTTATGGCCTGGTGGAAGGAGGGGCATGACCATAGAGGAGACGTTCCTGATGTAGAATGCCATGGTCTAATGTGGGAGGCTATATCTTGGTAGATGATAGAGCAGGGAAACTGGCCTTTGTCCGAGTTGCAAACCGAAATTTTGGATAGAGTATAACAAAGTAATATAAGGCAACTATAGAGAAGGATAGGTGCAAATAGGCACTCCGGACTCAAACATCCTTGGATTATCCATCCCTCTTACTGTGATGCAGTAGAAACAACCTGAACTGATTCAGCGGCTGCAAGTTATTTTTCTTCTAGCAATGCTTTTGCCTAGAGAGTGTGTGTGCAGGGGAGTAGCCAGATTTAAAAAAACTGAAGGCCTCAGTTGTGGATAGACAGGTCTCTGTATGTACATGGCTCACAAATTAGAACTAAAGGCTGGGTGTCTGGGGCCACAGGCACCCAGAAAATGTTTAGAATTTGGGGCATTCTGGTGCATTTTGGGAGACATTTGAAACATAATTTGCTATCCTGAAACTCTCTTCCCCTTGCCCAATAAGTTGCACTTCAGCTCCCCCCATGAGTTTACCCGAACCATAGTTTCATAGTTGTTTCCAGGTTCATAAGGCCAAGGTCCATAATGAACCTGCCACCACAGATCGGTGGTGGTGGTTGTACTTTTGTTTTTCCATATAGTGGTCCAAGTTTTTTTTTAAACTGTTCCACTCATCACCACCTGTTTTGGTAATACATTCCATACAGCAGGAGCTCTTTATGTGAAAAGGTTTTTCCTTCTAGTAACATAGAAGCATAGACTTTTGACGGCAGATAAGGACCACTTGGCCTACCTAGTCTGCCCATTTCCCTACCTAACAGATAAGCTGCAGATCCTAGTTACCCAACAGCCTACTTCCTCCTAGCCCCCACTAGAATTGCCTTATGTCTGTCCCATGCATTCTTGAATTTCCCCACTGTTTTTGACTCTACGACCTCCTCAGGAAGGCTGTTCCATGTATCCACAACCCTCTCTGTGAAGAAATATTTCCTCACATTACCTCTGAGCTGTCCCCCCTCTATCTTTAAATTGTGCCCACTTGTTTTTGTACATCTCTTTTTCTGAAAGATGCTACCCTCTTGGACTTTGTTGATTCCCTTGAGGTATTTGAAAGTTTCTATCGTGTCCCCCCTCTCCCTCCTTTCCTCGAGGCTATACATCTTTAGTTCCTTTAATCTTTCTTCATATGTCTTCTGATGCAGACCCTGCATCATTTTGGTTGCCCTCCTCTGGACAGCCTCCACCCTGCCTATGTTTTTGCAGAGATGGGGTCTCCAGAACTGTACACAGTACTCCAGATGTGGTCTTACCAACTGTCTGTACAGAGGGCCAACAACTTCCTGTTTTCTACTGGTGATGCCTCTCCCTATGCATCCCAATATCCCCCCAGCCCTCCTTACTGCCTTCTCACATTGCTGGCCCACCTTTAGGTCATCTGATATGACTACCCCCAGGTCCCATTCCATTTTTGTTGTCAGTATCTCACCCCCAATTGTGTATTCTTCCCCTGGGTTTTTGTTTCCCAGGTGCATTACTTTGCACTTCTTTGCATTGAATCTAAGCTGCCATACATTTGACCATTCCTCCAACCTTGCCAAGTCCCTTTTCATCCTTTCCACCCCACCTTGTGTATCAACCCTGTTGAAGATCTTTGTGTTATCTGCAAAGAGACATACTTTCCCTTCCAGTCCCTCTGCAATGTCACTCATAAAGACATTAAAAAGGACTGGCCCCAGTACTGAACCCTGCGGTACCCCACTAGTAACCCTCCTTTCTTCACTGTGGACTCCATTTACTATTACCCCTCAGCTAGTGGTCAAACAGGGATTCAGCATGCTTGCAGTTCATTTGCATCACCAGGTAAGAAAAAAGGTTTGTCTCCCCATACAACGCACAGGGGTAATGCCAAACCTCACCCAACAACTAACACACCGAAATCTGGCCAATGGAAAATCATGTACACAAATGCTCACAGCCTGGGAAATAAGATCCCAGACCTGCAGGCAATAATGTCAGAGGCTAAACTGGACATAGTAGCAATTAATGAGACGTGGTTTACCAGTAACCACACTTGGGAGACTTCAGTACCTGGCTATGTATTGTTCAGAAGAGACCGAGGCAAAAGGGGAGGAGTGGCCCTGTATGTCAATGAAAATATCAAAGCTACAGAAATTCAGAATACACATAAGGAGCCAGAAGAACTGTGGGTCACCCTGGAAACAGGAAATGGGACAGCCATAAGAAGTGGGGTTGTCTACAGGCCCCCAGACCAGGGGGAGGACATAGACACATTACTGTTAGAAGATATACAAAACATGACAGCTAAAGGGGAGGTCCTGATAATGGGAGACTTCAACATGCCGGATACAGAGTGGTCAATACCAGCAGGAACATCTGCCAGAACTAGACACATAGTGGATTCCTTGCAGGGGGAGGGCCTCAAACAACTGGTACAGCAACCCACAAAAGGCAGGGCTATCCTAGATCTAGTACTGACTAACAAGGAAGGATCGCAGATCTCCAGGTGAAAGGTCACCAGAGGCCAGTGACCATCACATGGTATGGTTCAATTTGGCTACTACATCTAAATCATCCCATTCCAAGGCAAAAATATGGGACTTCAGAGGAGCTGACTTTGATAAGATGGCCAACAGAGTTAAGCTAGCCCTGGCAAAAGAAACACAGGTGAGGGGTACAGGCAAAGTGGGCAAGCATTAAGAATGCAATACTTGAAGCAACATCCCATTGTGTTAGACAGAAAAGGAAGTGCAAAAGAAGAAGGAAACCACTTTGGTTCTCAAATACAGTAGCAGAAAAGGTCAGAGCCAAAAGGCTGGCCTTCAGGAAATATAAGGAACACAGCGGGATGAAGATAGGAGGCATACCAAACTGCCCTAAGGGAAGCAGGAAGGCAGTAAGGCAGGCAAAGTCCCAAACTGAGGAAACACTATACGAACAGTAAAGAAGGTGACAAGACTTTCTATAGATACATTAGTGAAAGGAGAAAGTCCAGAGGGGTACTAAGCTTAATGGAGAAAAGGGAGCATGTGAGGAGGAGGACCATGTAAAAGCATCTATCCTAAATAGATACTTGTGCTCAGTATTTACTGAAGAGAAGGTAGGCAGGGCCCACAGCTCAGCACCATGGACACAGGGGAGGGAGGTGAGCACTACTCCCTTCACAAAAGAAAGGGTCCTACAAGAGCTTGCTAAGCTCAGGGTGGACAAGGCAATGGGACCTGATGGCATACATCCCAGGGTACTTAAGGAGCTAAAGGTGGAACTAGCAGAGCCATTAGCAGAACTGTTTAGTGAGTCTCTGAGCACAGGAGAGGTCCCAGAAGACTGGAGAAGGGCTCATGTGATCCCGCTCCACAAGAGTGGTAGCAGGAAGAGGCAGGGAACTACAGACCAGTCAGTCTTACCTCAGTAGTGGGCAAGATTATGGAGGCACTCCTTAAGGAAAGGATAGTGCAACACCTGGAATCCATAGGGCACAGGATCCAAGACAGCATGGGTTTACAAAGGAAGGTCCTGTCAAACTAATCTCATAGATTTCTTTGACTGGGTAACCAGAATGGTGGACCAAGGGGAGCAGTTGATGTCGCCTACCTTGACTTCAGCAAAGCTTTTGACACTGTTCACATAGAAGATTGATAAATAAGCTGGTAGACTTGGGGTGGGTCGAAGTTGGTCAACTGGGTGGCAAACTGGTTGGCGGGCAGAAAACAGAGAGTGGTGGTAAATGGTATACAGTCAGAAGAGATGCAAGTCACAAGTGGGGTACCTCAGGGATCAGTCCTGGGGCCAGTCCTTCAACATCTTCATTAGTGACCTTGCAGATGGACTAGAGGGTAAGGCTTGTCTGTTTGCAGATGACACCAAGATCTGCAACAGAGTAGATGATCCAGATGGGGTGGGCAGAATGAGAAGAGATCTGGATAAACTAGCAAAATGGTCAGAAGAGTGGCAACTGGGATTTAATGCAAAGAAGTGCAAGATCATGCACATAGGGAAGAGAAACCCTGAAGCCACCTATAGGCTGGGCGGGGAGTTGCTAGCAGTCACAAAGGAAGAAAGAGACTTGGGCATCATCATCACTGATGATCTGAAATCATCCAAGCAGACCTCTAAAGCAGTAGGTAAGGCTAGGGGGGTGTTAGGATGTATTAGTAGAGGTATCACAAGTCGTAAGAGGGAGGTAATAATCCCTCTTTACAAGACACTGGTTAGGCCCCATCTGGAGTACTGTGTGCAGTATTGGAGGCCACACCTTCACAGGACATTAACCAAATTGAGGCAGTCCAGAGAGGGCAACCAAAATGGTGCAGGGACTGCATCAGAAGACATATGAGGACAGATTAACAGAGCTCAATATGTATACCCTTGAGCAAAAGGAGGAGAGGTGATATGATCGAGGCATTCAAACACCTTAAGGCATTAACAGGGTGAAAGAGTCTAACATGTTTAAATATAAGAAAATAGCAGGACAAGAGGACACAGCATGAGATTAGAGGGGGGCCGATTAAGGGGGAATGTAAGGAAATTCTTTTTCACAGAAAGGGTGGTAGATGCATGGAATGGCCTACCTCAAGAAGTGGTGGCTATGAATACAGTGCAGGGCTTCAAACAGGCATGGGATAAGCATAAGGGAGCAATACAAATGAGTATGCATAGACAGGCCACTGACAGAGCAAAGGTCGATGGCACATTTATAAGGTAGAAAAAGAAATGGGCAGACTGGATGGGCCTTGCGGTCCTTATCTGCCGTCAACTTCTATGTTTCCATGTTTCTATGTTACCCACTGTGTCATGTTGTCCAATCAGTGTTTTACCCAGACTACCACCCTAGGACCCACTCCCAGGCTGGCTAATTTGTTTATTAATCTTTTGTGCGGGACTGTGTCAAATGCCTTGCTAAAGTCTAGGTAGGCCTTACTGCAGTTTTTAACTGATAACTATGAGACCTAGTATTGTTTTGTGTTTATTGCTTCTCGAGACAAATGGTATAGAGCAATGAAGTATTTAAAAATGCTTTAAACAGATATATGAGGTCCCCTCTTATTGATCTATATTCCAAATAATTCAGATTCAGGGTTCTTAATCTACTGCTGTAATCCATATTTTTTACACTGTCTATTTTTTTTTGTAACCCTCCTCTGGACTCTCTCATATACTTTTTTTTTCCAACAGTTGTGGTGGTACAAAAAGGAGTACAGTACTCCAGGTGAGGATGAATAAGACTGGTATATATTGGTAGTATGACTTCTGCTGATCTGCTTCTTATATGCCTCATAATACACCCTAGGATACTGTAACATTTATTAGTTGTTGCCTCTATATGTGTGTCAAATTTAAGGTAATCTGAAATTATGACACCTAAATCCTTTTCTTCAATTGTTGCTGATAATTGTATATCATTCATTGTATAGTGTGCTTTAATATTATTTTTTCCTATATGCATCACTTTACATTTCTCATTAAAACGCATTTTGTTAAGTTTTTCCATTTACATAATTCATTTAAAGTGTTTTGTAGGTTGTTAATAGATTCATTATTGTTTACAATGCATCCAAGTTTGTAGTCATCTACATATTTGCTTATCTAGACACCACTAATTGTCTGCATGCTTGAAAATGAGAATGTTGAACAATAATGGGCCCAGCACTGAGCCCTGAGGCACCCCACTGGTAATTGAAGTCCACGCAGATTTATGCCCTCTAATAACTACTCTCTGATATCTACTTTTCAGCCAAGAATCAATCCATTTTATGATTATAGTGTCAAGATTTATACTAACTAGTTGTTCTATAAGTACTCTATGAAACACTATCAAAAGCTTTAGCATAGTCAAGGAAAACTACATCCATGGAAGTTCCTGTTCCAGAGTTCCACTAACCAGGTCAAAAAAGTTTGTTAAGTTGGCTAGAAATGACCTGCCAGATGTAAATCCATGTTGGGATATGTCAACACAGCCACTGTTATGAATATGCACTAATATTACATTTTGTATCAGTCTCTCTATGATTTTACTGATGATGGATGTGAGACTGATTGATCTATAATTACTTGTAATTTGTTTATTCCCCCCTTTGAAAACTGGTTTTATAATTGCCTTCCTCCATATCTCTAAAGTTTTACCTTCTGTAATAGAAATATTAAATGTAACTCTTAATGATTCCTGTAGTTCTTTGCTGACCTGTTTTAGAAAGTATGGACTTATATCATCTGGTCCTGGTGATGATTCATTTTTTAACTGCCCGATTGCATCTGACACCTGTTGTTCTGAAAAAATGATTGTAGGACCCATTGTTTTCAGAGTGAACAGATCAAAACTATTGTCTACTTTAAGTACACTATCAGAATATTCATCGAGTTCTTGTGCTATTTCAGTCTCGTCTACTAGCAGTTCAGTATTTTAAGTGGTCCAATAACATTTTGTGTTCCTTTTAATGACCCTATATAATTATAAAAATGTTTTTTGGTATCTCTTGTTTTGTTTATCAAGTTTAGTTCTAACTTTTGTTTTGCCAAACAAATTTTTTTTTTGGCTAATTCTCTAAATTTTTGGAGATCATCATCCTTGTTGGTCTGTTTATATTTGCAATATGCTCTTTTCTTTTTATTAACTAATTTCCTAATTTTACCATTCCACCATGGTGGGACTCTATGATTATTATTATTGTATTTAGTTCTAAGAGGTACCCATGTTGTAATACAGTAGTCAATTTCTATTTTTATGTTCATAGAAACATAGAAACATAGACTTTGATGGCAGATAAGGACCGCTTGGCCCACCTAGTCTGCCCATTTCCCTGCCTACAGGATAGGCCGCTGATCCTAGTTAACCAACAGCTTATTTCTACCTACCCCCCACAAGAACTGCCTTATGTCTGTCCCATGCATTCTTGAATTCTCCCACAGTTTTAGACCCCACAACCTCCTCAGGAAGGCAGTTCCATGCATCCACTACCCTCTCTGTGAAAAAATACTTCCTCACATTGCACCGGAACCGCCCACCCTCTATCTTTAAATTGTGTCTCCTTGTTCTTGCCCATCTCTTTTTCTGAAAGATGCTACCCTCTTGGACTTTGTTGATTCCACTGAGGTACTTAAAAGTTTCTATCATGTCCCCCCTCTCCCTTCTTTCCTCAAGGGTATACATATTAAGCTCTTTATTCTCTCCTTGTACAGCTTCTCTTGCAGACCCTGCACCATTTTAGTTGCCCTCCTCTGGACTGCCGTCACTGCCTCTATCCTGTCTATGTCCTTTCGGAGATGGGGTCTCCAGAACTGGATGCAGTACTCCAGATGGGGTCTCACCAGCTGTCTAAACTTCCTGTTTTCTGCTGGTGATGCCTCTCCCTATGCATCCCAGTATCCCCCCAGCCCTCCCTACTGCCTTCTCACATTGCTTGCTAACCTTAAGGTAATCTGATATGATTACCCCCAGGTCCCTTTCCTTTTCTGTTGTTGTTACTACCTCCCCCCCATTGTGTAATCTTCTCCTGGGTTCTTGTTTCCCAGGTGCATTATTTTGCACTTCTTTGCATTGAATCCTAGCTGCCATACTTGACCATTCCTCTAACCTTGCCAAGTCCCTTCTCTCCTTTCCACGCCTCCTTGTGTATCAACCCTGTTGCAGATCTTTGTGTCATCTGCAAAGAGGCATACTTTTCCTTCCAGTCCCTCTGCAATGTCACTTATAAAGACATTAAAAAGAACTGGACACAGTACTGAACCCTGTGGTACCCTGCTAGTAACCCCTCTTTCTTCAGAGTGGACTCCATTTACAATTACCTTCTGTGTCCTGTTCTCCCCTTAGCCCAGCCTCCTGCTTCACTGCAAGGCTCCTGGCCCACCCTGAACCCAACAAGTTGCACTGTCACTCCTTTCCCTAGAATCTCCAGCCCTCCTCTCCCAGTGCAGTAAATTGCATTCTGTCCTCTTCCCTATAGTCTCCAGCCACTCCAACAAAACATTTTGCCATTTCCCCTGTCCATCAAGTCACCCCATGCATTTGGCAAGGGATAGGGATGTGGGACAGACACAGTCACACAAAGCAGTGATTACAAAAGTGAAGAACAGGACAACAGATATCAAAACAGCACCTTCACCAGGAGTGTTTAGATAATTTCACCTAGTCCAATGTAATGTAACTCAGATTTCTTTCAGTTTATTTAAGTCCACTGTTTGTTCTTGCAAAGTCAAAAAAATATTTTCCTATCTCATATAAAGATATGTTTCATGTTTTGTCAGATGGATAATTTTAATTTTTTTATTTATTTATTTGAGTCTAGGATTACAACATGCCTTTGAGCCAAGGCTCTTTTACAAAAGTTCCATGTCAGTAAGTACAGACAATATAGATCAAGCAGGTTTCAAGGTACAGAATAAAAAGCAATTACTTCAGTTGTCATAAATAATATTTAGACAGACAGTACATATAAACACTAGGAGGAAGCAGGCAACAAAGGGAAGGGGGCAGAAAGGAGGAGAGGGTGTGGGTGGAGTAGGACTTAGTATAACAACCTATAGGGCTTTGTCAGGACAGACACAGGGTAAGAGCAATTGATGGGCATAGGACTGACAAGTGATAGTAGAGAGGATGAAAGCAATCAGCAGAGGTGGTCTACAACAACGCAGAGAAACATTGCTTAAGCGGAGCAGTCACAGGTATTAGTGCCTATTAGGGAGAGGCAGAGCTTAGCCTTGAAAACACCCAGCATTGGTGAGGTAGAGATGTCACTGGTGAGACTGTTCAGTCAGCTAGGAGCCCTAAATGAAAATGACCTTTGGCCTTGAGATGTGAGACAGTGGAGGATTTGCAGGCTTTGGGACTTAGCGCTCCTGGTGTTGCAGTTGTTTATTTTGGGTTTGAGGAGGGAGTGGACTCCAGGGGGGAGCCTTGCCCAGCATACTTTTCTTTGCTGTGATGCAAGTTTGATACTTTATTTGGTTGTTCAGCTGCAACCATCCAGTTTGGGAGTAGAGGTCACAACTATGTGTGAGACGGTGGGCTCCAGTAATGAGTCGAAAGGCTTTATTGAGGGAGGTGGAAATACGTTTGAAAGGGGAGGCAGTGGCAAAGCCACAGATAATGAATCTGTAATCTGTAACGCTAACAATGGAGCTCTGGATGGCAACAGACAAGGCTTCAGAGGTTAAATGTTTCCTATGTCAGAACAGAAGGCCCAGCCTGGTGTTTGCTACTTTTGCAATATTATTGATATGGGCAACGTAGGTGAGTTTAGGATCAGTCTGGCAGCCTTCAACCCCCCACCCCCCCACGCACCCAAACATACACACAGCTGCAGTCTTACTTCTTGTTTTTCTTACATGTTGCAGCAACTTCTGTTATGTTGGCCTCAATCCCCCCTCAAATAAAACAACAGTGACATTTCTCTGTATGCATGTGTGTAATGGAAGTGTGCATGGTTATGTCACCGGGGACGGCCTAGGTTTGGTCCCACACAGGCCCAGTGACAATTTTTGAAATATAATCAACTAAATTGTGTATCAGGTAAGCTTTCATTGTTAATGTGTGTAGATATGGAAAGGGATATATCTATTAGCACCTATGATAGGGCTCAGGCTTGTTAATGCAAAAGAATATCTCGCAGTATGCATTAGCATCCATTCATTCAAATTATGGCATCATTTATTGCCATGATGCATGTCAATAGTTCGCCACTCGGAAAGTTCTGTAGAAAGAATATAGATATAGTGGTAATGTTAATACTGATGACTTGTGTGATAAACCAAAGGATTATTATGACAAAAGAACTCAGTAATAAAAGATAACAAAAAATTATTATGCCTAAAAACAAAAACCTGTCACAAGCTGCAATTACTGTACAAAATGCATGTGTAACATATAATAATGCTTAACATCAGCTTTTTAATGAAAATGTATACCAGAATGTGAATCTTATATGATTTAAGTAATACAGGAAAAATTGCATTTAATATTTTAGTAGTATTATCGTACTAACTCTCAAGTATTTTGTTTTAAATTTGTTAGATATTGTGTTTTAAACTTAGATCAATTACAAACAGAGCTTTGTACAAAAACAGGTAATGCCATATTATCTGGAAACAGCAAAGGTTGCCCACCAGTTGCGACTGCGTAAGGTCAAACAATGTTACAATACAATACTAAATCCAAAATAGCCTCACCTCCCTCCCAGGTGCAAAAATAACCAGATGCCAGATCCAGTGTGTAGTGAGTAGCCTTTCTTAATTTATTTAAAGTTAAATGAAAAACACACCAGTAATATAAAAATATATATATATCAGAGCCACCCCCAAACAGAATCGGGTTATTTTTGCACCTGGGAGGGCTGTGAGGTTATGTTGGATTTAGTAATGCCATATTATATCTGTACCAGTGCATTTGCAATGTATCAATAATATACTCCTCCATCTGTCTAGGTATTGGCATCAGTGCAGTGGATATAATAATGATGTATCATGTTTCATACATAAAAATCTTAGATAAATATAACTGTTTATTAAATGTATACCACTGTTCATGTTTATTTTGTAATACATTTGTTAATCAGGAGACATTTACAAATGTGACACAACTACAGTCTGTACTGTTTAATTTCTGTTTTCATTTTTCCTTCACTCAATAGCGTGTTGTGCATGTGGGTACATTGCAGTGCACGCATCATCATATTAGACATTGTTTACTTATCTGTTAGCTGTGTTGACTGTATCTTAATATTGCTTCAGAATTTGAAGAAATAATCTGTAACCCTTAGGCTGCCGGAAGATTTATAATGCATAGGTTTTTAGGACAAGATATTATGTCTGCGGCAGTCTAAGTTAAATGTGTCCATGTTGTATTGTTTTTTATACTTTAACTTATTATCCAATCAGTTAAAAAAGCAGAATTATATTGTGATGTATATTTAGTACTTGCAACACTAAGATGTGTTGGAAATGAATTTTACAATAAAAAATGTTGTCTTCTTATTAAAGCAAATGAATAAAGAACAAAACATTTGTGCTGCTATCTATCATAAGTTGTGTACTGCAAAACATTATACTGAATGTAAGAACATAATCCAAACATGTTTGTAAATGGTTTCCTTTGTCTGTGCAGTTAAGACTTAGCCACACAATTTCCCAAAGTCAAAGTGCTGCTTCGCAGCATCATCAAATTCATGAAGAACCTTATTGGTATCTATGTCCTTGTCCTTATGGATATGCAGAAGAGCCAGACTGCTTAGTCTTTCCTGACCCATGGTGTTTCACAGATAAGTCTTGAGCATGTGAAGTCCAGAGAAACTGCACTACATGTGGTGACAGGCATGGTTAGAAGAACATTTAGAACGATATATATGGTTGGATAAAGGGATGGGTCTATTACATCTAGTCTCTTGGCAATGCAGGATGGTCTATCTTTGTGTAAGACACCATTCCACCTTACATTCCATCTTTCTAACTCTTTCTTCAAATTTTCAAAGTAAAACTCACTTTCATTCTAGCCTGGTACATCTTTCTGAAATGGACTCATGATCTCAACTGCATCTTCTTTGTTCAGTTTTCACCATTGACTGGCATCAGTTCTTGTGCATGAAAGCATTCCTTTAGTTCTTCAATCAGATGATCTAGCAATGGGAGGAATAGTGCTTTCTTCCAGTAAGTGCTTGGATCAGCTGCTTCTACATTCTCTCTCTCTCTGTGCTGCTGTTTACCTGCTTGCCTAGGTATAGAAGGTTTAACACTCACCTCTTCTGCAATATTCATGGCCTTCCTGTACAGTTCTTCCCATCGTTGTTCACGCCCCTCATTAGTTCCGCTACAGTGATCAAAGATCTGGCGTCAGCAAAAGCTGTTAATAGATCAGCCTGTACTCCTTGTAGGAAATCACTCAACAGCCTTGTAAACTGCAACACACTCTCACAGACCCACAATGAGGTCAATTTTGGTAATACAGCACAAAAGGCTTCTTGCTTTACAATCTCCATTTTGTTCAAGATGCTCAAGTGAGTCTACACTCACTGAAAACTTTTGCAAGACACTTGCTAGTGAATCTGCCCTTGTTCCCCGTCTGGTTTCACAGAGCTGAATGAGTTTTTTTTCCATACTCCTGTTCACTACAGTTTAGTCTCTCAAACTAAACATTTTCATGTTTTGGTGAATAGATAAAGAAAAAGACAAGTTATTGGGCTATATCAATGATGTTTCACACTAGTGGCAGTTAGCAGCTGTGGACAATGGCAAGGTTTAATGCATGTGAGACACAGTGCACATATAGGGCTAACGCGTTCTGCTCTATAATCCTAGCTTGAACTCGAGATATTCTTCCTGACATGTTGGAAGTGCCATCATAACCCTGCCCTCTGATCTCATCAATACTTAGGCCATGACTAGCTAGGATTTCAGTCGTTTATGTTGCTATGCAATCTTCTGGTTTTTTTTGACACATGAACAAAGCCAACAAATTCTTCACAAACTCGGTACATTCCACAGTCTACATCAACAAAGTGAATACAAAGTGAAAGTTGTTCTTTATTGGAAATATCAGAACATTCATGTGCTATTACAGAGTAGATTTTGGCCATCTTACAATGTAGTAAAATGCTGCTGAGGACTTGCCTCCCACATAGGTTGATCAGTTCATTTTGTATCTCAGGACTGATGTAATTTGCATTTCTTTGTCCATGTTCTAAGTGCTTTTTAAGAATGTATCTGTCTCTGCTCTGTAGTTTAGAAAAGCCATGAAGTTTCCATCTGTACTAGCATGACCATGCGTAGGTAGATTCTGTTTTGCGAGCAGAATGATGAGCTCAACAATAGTTTTCAATATGTACCCATTCCTTTCTACTGTCTCCTGATATGCTGATGAAATGTAACTGATGACAGATACCTTGTGTCCTTTAGCAACTCGTAAGACGTTTTCTGCTTTCATAACAGCATCATTATGATTTTCTCTAAATTAACATACCTGACAACATGTACACTTATGTTTTTCCAGTCAGTGTCGGGTGTTTTGCAGAACAATGCAGTAGATGGTTTCCCAAACAGTCTGCAATAAACACAGAATACTCCATCTTTCTCTTCCGAGTACCTCATCCAATGATAACTTTCTAGCCAGTTTTTATTAAATGTTCTGTTTTTCTTGTCAATCATGTAAGAAGGAAATATATAATTATTTAGGGTATGCCATTTCTCTTCAATCAGTCTCAGCCTCTGCTCATCTGTAATAACATCGCCTAACATTCCCATACCCAATCCATCAGGGATCGACCTGTGCTTCTGTCCACTTGTTTGTGATTGCTGTGTTTCAGTGTGTGCAGGTCTATGAACACCAGAGTGACTAGCTGAAGCTGTTAACTCGGTAAAGCTAGTGGGTAGGTCTGCACTTTGATCATCAAGCAACAGAATATCACTTGGAGGTGGTGTATCTATCATGCTTGATGCATGTGGTCCTGATGAAGAAGAACAGGTGCTGTAAAACATTGGAATTAATATTTTAGTAACATTTCTGTCTAATCAGAATTAATATAAGATATGTGTTAAAGAATGGCAGACATCCTTATTAACAGTAAAGAAGCAAAAGCCAATATTTACCAGATAACTAGCCAATGGTTTTGCTCTCTCTCCAATAACACGGATGCTAGACACTCACATATTATTGCCTCCCATATACACTTGAAATGTTTATGGTAGAACTGTTAGTACAGGTAAACACATTCCACCTCCACAGCCTGTTTTGCATTAAATAGCATATGCAACCAGAATGATGTCATACTTGAGCAAATGTATTACAATGTTGTGAGCATTTGCACTCTATAGTCCATTCATATTTATCACCTGTAGGGGTACTGAAGGCAAGGAAGCATGTAAGAGGGTTCCACCACTAGAGGTTCTGCATAAAAGGATCCCTTGGCTAAAGGTACCTTAGGAAGGAACCCCAAAAGAACTGCAGCAGCAATCAATGACTAAGAGGCAGAGAAGTAGACTGACAGCAACAGGCAGCTTAATGAAACATAAATAAGATGCACAAGTTAGCAAGATCGTTCCAATAAAATGGCTTGCACTGACGACAGCAAGGTGCTTCCTAATGAGAGAGGCAACGGCTAGTATGGCCATTATCCACTTTCATTCAGCAGCGTAACCTACCTAAGTAAGCTAAGAATATTACTAAAACTAAGCAAGTATTATGATCTGTGGCATGGTGGAAATCTCTGTGGTTCCAAGGCAGAGATTGCCTTCCCTGCATGCTTGGGCCATTTCACCTAGTGACGGCTTGGCTGCTACATTTGAAATCAGATCAAGGGGGTGGAAAATATTCCAGTTTGGGCTCTCACTCTATCCCTCTAATGGGAAGGCAGTGAAGGATTGTGAGAGTTCTCTGCAACAAGCTCCTCCAAGGTGGGAGAAGGAGAGCAATGACCGCTGAGGCACTCAGCCAGCTTACCAATCTAAAATACAAACCAGGTGAATCACAAGCATTCATAGGGAGAGCATTTTTGGTAATAAATTAATACTACAGCCAAAGTGGGAACCCGCGTAACCACCCATTGCAGCTAGTCACAAATTCTACATCAAGAGGTGCCACCCCGCACAAACAGCTAAAGCTCCACCTGGAGTAATGACATTCTCAATACGGGCCCGAAAGTTTGGAATATACACAGGCTTCACATGCTCAGTGAGTGGTCTAGGGTGTAGAGCAAAATAGTAAGCTGAGAGTGAGCACAGAGCCAATGAATTGATGGGCATGGTCGGCTAGTCTCCATTAGCAATGGAACAGGCAATACATGGTAATACAGGGAGTAACAGGCAATATGCATCTTGGTAAACATCTCAAACTGAAAACCGTGGCACACACTCACGCACAGATGAAGTCCAGGCACATTTGGTAAAATGAAATAGCCTTTAATCTTAAAGTTACAGCAATGTAATCCCTTCGCCACACCAACAATGAAGAAGCTCAACGTTTCACACAGGGGCATTGCGCATTGTCAAGAGTAACATTAATCACACAATCACATACTTAAATAGTGAATAGCAAAACAGGTGTTGACAATATGGAATTTGGATTTAAAACAGCAGAGCACTAGTCTTGTTCATACCCAAACAAAATGGCCCAAATAAATTAACAGTCCTGCCTGTAGAACCTGATGATGGTCACAAACAATTAGGGTTCAGAGAGGGGGGCACTAGACTATCAGAACAAAGGGGCAGAGATTTCTTTAATTATCAAAGATTGGGGTTCAGGGAGTGGGTCACTAGACTACTAGGGCAAACAGGGCAGATATTTGTTTATTTATCAAGAGTCTTTGGGGATGGCTGTGGGGGGAGGAGATCATTAGACTACAATGGAAAAGGGGAAGATATGATTTTGTTTATTAATGATGGGGCTAAAAAAAATAATAATAAAAAAAAGTTGCACCAGGCAAACGTGGACCACTGCAAACTATCCACTAACACCACTGCAACCCCAATACGTTCTATAGCAATTACATGAGCCATGTCCACTCCCGCAAATTTTCACATTGCTGCATATGTGGGACTACAGTGTCCTGTGATGGCTTGCCAGTTCAAATATATCTTTGAAAGTATTTTTTAACAGGACTTATTAAGCCATCCAGCAATATGACATTTTCACATCTCTATTCAGCGACTTCTCCATCACCAAAAAAAAAAAAAAAGTTAGAGGTGAACAGTCAGCTTCAATTTTAAAACAATGACTTCTAGATCACACACACCAATGATGTCACCGTAAACAAACTACAGGAGCAAGGGATGCAGTTCACAACACAGCTTGTAGAGAACATCTCTTTGTTAGCAGACTATGCCTTATACATGTGTTTTTTGTTATGAAACACAAATGGAAGAAAAAAAGAGTAAAAAGGGAATCAAGCTAAATAAAAAACAATTATTGCTTCAACAATGGATGTGGCTGTGTCTCACATTACATTTCAACACTGTACCGGATTTCAACAAATGTCCTGATACTTCGAGGAAAATCAAATTTACAAATAAAAAAAAACAATGCAATTACAAACAACATCTTCTCTAATATTATCATGACAAGTCAAAAAACTATTCATCACAGTAGCGATGATTCTCCAGAAAGGCTTCAACCATTACAGTGAATGAGGCTAATCGACGTCAGGATTCAGAGACTCTGACTTCACTGACAATGTATATCTAACAAAAAACAGAAACCAACAGGATGACAGTCTTTAGTGCGCAATTAACAGAGTACACAAAAGAGACAACATGACTTTTTTCATAGCTGGATCTTTATTAGACAAGTACAATAACCACCTATAGACAGTCATCACATTTAAGCATATTTTAAGTGATATTTTTCCTGTCTTCTTTAATACAATTACTCCACAAAAAACGTAATCTTTTCTTTGGAATACAAGCTTTGTTGTCCCCAAAGATCTCATCAGACCACAAGGGTTATCAAAAGTTTATCCAAAAGTATACCCAAAGTACTCCAAATTCAATGCATGAAGTCAGGTAAGATTACATATTTGTGTTTGGCCCAGTTGGGGGGGGGGGGTGGTGACTGACAAATGCAGTCACCTCATGGCCAGTGGCTGCATCTTCCCTGTTTACACCATCTCACCTCCTGTCATTACTGGGCACACTCGATAGGTGCTGGAGGGGAAGAGAGGCAGGGGCATGCACATGCATATGCCCCACCAACAGCATTCCCTTAGTGTCACCACAGAAGAGGGCCAGTAAGCCCACAAATCCCTGGGATGAACGCCTTGAAGACACGACTGTTCCCCCACCACCCTGTTCCTCCCCCAAGCTGCATCCAGTAACAGTTGATTAAGCATCGGGCCACTCCTCTGGTGAAGACTGCATCCACTCTGTTTAGAGTTCGGTAACTATAAGGGTATGAATGAATGGTGACGTGCATTTGTCTATAGTAAAACCTGACTGGCTGAGAATCAGCCAGTCAGATTTACTATAGGCAAATACGTCACCATTCATTTATGCTCTCACAGTTACCATTTATGCCCTCATAGTTAGCACTCTGCACCTAGGACAGTCAGCCACTGGCTGGCTTTAAAGAAATCGTTTTTGGTTGCAGGGGTGATGGGGTGGTGGGCAAGGGGGGCAGGTGGCGGGGAACTATATCAACCAGCGTCATCCGGATCTGTGGACAGGCGAGTACAGTTTGTTTTGGTGTGCGGGGATGGGGGAAAGGGTATAATATTAAATATTATAATTATTGAACATGAGAGTTGTTGAGTGGGGAAGGGATGAGGGTGAGGGTGAGGGTGCTAGTCCCAGCAGGGGGTAGACAAATTGATGTAGATGACAAGAGCTGACAATTTATCTACACCTGTCTAAGATGTTACATGGTTACAGTACATCTGAGAGACATGCAATGGGAAATGTAAGATGCAAAAAAATAAATAAATGAAGGCCCGGGCCTATGTGTGATGGCCTGGCGACGCCCATGGCAGCATCACATGTTGTTATACTGCTGTGTTACCTGGAAATACTCATTAGCAGTATGTTATGGTTAGCTTTGGATGTTACAACTGCTGCTTTTACATCTTACTTGTAAACTACACCACAAAGCATTACTTTTATTATTACTACCGTTTGTTATTAGGATTGACCCACTCTATCAGAAAAAAAACGCAAAACATCCAATGGCTATTAGTAGGCTTAGCCAAACTCTTATTTCCAATAAACTATCTGTGAATGACATACTCTGTGTTTTATTTGATGCTGGTTGTCTCTGGTTGGTTGTGTTGCCTTGGCCCTTCCCCTGCTTACATATGTTTATATGTGTGTGTGTGTGTGTGTGTGTGTGGAGGGGGTGGGGGGAATGCAGAGTTAGGGGATTAAACCCTAGCAGCACATTTCCAAACTTTTGTCTCTGTACTATGAACCCTAACTGATGCATTAATAGAGTTTTTTTTGCAAAAAAAAAATATATTATATATATATATATATATATGTAATAGATAATCCACTCTTAGGTATGCGGTCGCGCTCTGATATACACATGTCTTAGTGTGCATTGTTACACACGAGGCCACACGGCAAGTGCATCAACCACCCAAGGTGTGCATATATCAGAGCAAAAAAGAGTGGGCTATCTATCTTATAAAATGGCAATATTGTTTTGGAGGGGGTAAAAGTGCAGGTGTGCGGTCGCACTCTAATATACGCATGGTCATGTGATGTATTTTATACAATCAGAACATTGGAAAGGGAAAGGGAACATTGTTTAACCAGGAGCAGCACACTAAGCCAAATCTTGTTTCCAGATGCAACCTGGGAGCACAAAGAAGTTAAGTGACTTGCTCAGGATCACACAGTATGCACCTAGGTGGCTGAGGGATTCAAACCCAGGTTTCCAGATCTGCAGCCCAGAGCCTTAACCCACTGTGCTTTGCTGCCTTCTCTGGATTTTGAGGATGATGTCTTCCCCATGTTATATATATATATATATATATATATATATATATATATATGTATATGTATATACATATACATATTTTTTTATTCTCTTGATAACTAGGGAAGGCCCACTAGGTACAAGTTCCTGTTTTAAACAAGAGTGACCCGTATGAACAGGGGAGGTTAATGATTTGCTCAGTTACATGGGTCCCGATTCCAAAAGGCTTATGCCTGACGCAAGGTGCTTGCAATGAACAGCAATGTCGCAAACCACACCTTGTGTCAGTGTTTCTGGCATTCCCTATTCCGGTACACAGTCTGCGCCAGTGAGGGAATTCGCTGTGCCACAGGGGCACTGTGCCCCCCCCCTGCAACCTGCATCTTGGTACACCAGGTTGCAAGGGGGCTTGTGCCATGGTGGGGCTCACATTTCTAATTCCAAAAGCTCCACTGTGGCCATCGCAAGGCGCTCTACTTAGATCTGCCAGGAGGTGGTCTATGCTCCTTGCGACAGACTGGGACAATGTTCTGGCTGTGCTTCATATGGGGCCAGTAGGCAAGAAGGGCACAGAGGGGCATAGGAAGGTTGTTGTGTAAGCAGGGCAGTAAGGGATTATGCTGGCACCTGGCAGGGTGCATATGCCTCCGCATACATTATACGTAAGCATATGCATCCCGCCGGGTGCCAATGTACTCCCTCATTTCCCTGCAGACACAACAACCCTTCCTATCCCCATTTCTGCCCGTCCTGCCCCCTGCCACCCTCCTGGCATTGGTTACACCCCCTCATCAGCACCACCACCTATGCTGGCCCATCCTGTGTTGCGCCAGCGGGAAGGGATCCTTGTCCCTGCAGCATGTGCCACTGCTGCACCCTTGGTTGGGTGCTGTGCCACACTTGGGGCAATCCTGGAGATTTTGGTGCAGTTACCTTGCTTCTTTGGGGAATACAGCACAGGGTCCCTGGCCCACCTGGGTATCACTGCAGCCCTGAAGGGATGAAACTTGCATCACTCCAAGGGCACCCTTTGGAATCGGGCCCATAGTATGCAAGTGGAAGTTTGGGGAATTAAGGATAGGTCTGCTGGATATTCTTAACTCATTCACTGCTTGTTGCTGTAACCTCTATGCTATACTGCAACCCTCTATGATATGACATGTCAATAGATCCTGGTGGTCTAGTGGTGCCCCCATTCCCCAATTGCCCTGCATATGACATTTCAGTACAGTTTTCTGGTCTAGTGATGCCCCTCACCTCCTTGAACATACACTGACAGCTCCCCAACCCACCCATTGAGGACTCTTCCCTGTAACCCCCTTCCATCGATTGTTGGTCACCCTGTCAGCAACAGCCGGCAGAGCTCTCCTTTCAGCTCTATGGCCAGCCGCCATCTGACAGTCACAGTGCCAAGTATCTGATCATGTTCAATGACTGTCAGATGGTGGCTTGCTGAACAGGTGAGAGGAGGGCTATGCCAGCTACTGCTGTCAGAGGCCAGGGATCAGGGTGAATGGGTTGCAGGGCAGGGTGGGGGTCCTTAGCAGATTGGATGGGTGGGGGGATCATTGTTGTACAGTCAGGGTGTTGGGTCACCATTAGACCACCAGGGTCCATTGAAATGTCCCATGCAGGTGGATAAAAGGGTGGGAAGCACAACCTGACCACCAGGATCTATTGAAATGTCATATGCTGGGTGACTGGGGAATGGGGGCACCACTAGACTGCCAGGCTCCATTAAAATATCATATACAGGGAGATTGGGGTAGGAGATCCCTATGACCCAAGAGATGCTTTACTAATACGAGAACAGGTAATCGGGGTTTGGGGGCAGTTCGGCATGGGGGCAGGCAGCTGCAGTCTGGCCACCCTGCCTTTAGGAGGGGAGGTGCAGGCTTAGCCTCTGGATAAGAGGTGGTTTTCAGCAGCAGTAAAGTGTGCTGCTGAGTGGTGGTGGTTGTTTACCACCGCTGCAAACCACTGAAAATGCCTCTGTGCTGTATGCATGGGAGGACCCCCTCATTTGCACAGGTGCAGTGGTATTTTACCACCTTGCTGTTGCTAGGTTTGGAGCAGTGCTCCGGGGGCCTCTGAATACGGTACTGCTTGGAACACCTGCTAATCATGTTCATGCTGGTGCTAACTTGTAAATATCAGGGCCTTCATTTATTAACATTGAATACTTTTTTTAACATTTAATTAGTGACATAGGGTTAGGAATTTAAGGGAAAAACTGCCTTTTGCGGATGACTTAAAGATCTACAGTAGAGTAGACAGTGAAGAAGGGGTCAGAAAAATCAAGCAGGACTTTGACAGGCTAGGAAAAAAATGGTCCATGATATGATCATTGAAGTTCAATGCCAAAAAATGCAAGGTAATGCATTTAAGGAGCAAAAATCTGAAAAGGCAAAATTAGATGGGAGGGCTGGCAGTGGAGAATGCCAATGAGGAAAGAGGCTTGAAACTGTGCTTACATCAGAAAGCCTAAAAGCATCTTTCAAGTGTAACATGGTACTAAGTAAGGCTAACAAGTTGCTAGGGGTTTAGGAAGAGGATTCAGTAGTAGAAGCAGGAAGGTGATTCTTCCAGTGTGTAAATCCCTGGTTGACTTCCAGCTGCAGTACTTTGCAAGGTTCTGGAGCCCATACCTTCAGAAGGACTGTGACAATGTGGAAGTAATATAAAGGCAATGTAAAAGAGGGCAACTAAAATAAACCAGGGGTTATAAGAAAAAAAAATCACATGAGGAAAGGTTAAGAGATCTCAACAGGTACATTGTGGAGATGGGGAGGGGGCATGATAGAAATGTATATGAACTGTACATCCATGGGATTAATAGGTTAAAACTCAATGAATTGTTCACTCTAAAGGCATAAACACAAGGGGGACTCTGCTGATGTTGGTTGGATTAATACTGAAGAGGGACATCCCAAAATACATTATTAAAGGAAAAAGCAGTGGACAGGTGGAAGTTGCTACCGGAGAGGGTGGTAAGAGTGTGAGGATGAAAACTAGGGTTGGACAGGCATAGTGGCCTGATAAAGTCGGTGTATGACAAGAATGCTGTGTAAAAAGGATGGATTGTCAACCAGGCATCAATCAAATCAGGCCAGTACTATGTATGATTGGGCAGACGGGATGGGTCGATTGGCCTTTTTCTTCCATCACAATCTATGTTCAGTTGTTACCCACTTACCCACACTAGTCAACTCCCCTGCCTACAACTGTTATATCATATTTTTCACAGTAATATTTGACCAGTGTTGGGTGGGTTGCTTTTTCTGTTGCTTTCTATTGTGTTTTGGGGCTTGTACCAGGAAGCTCTATGCGGTCGCTGGCGGGGATGGAGAGGTGCTGGAGGAGGTGGTACACCTTGCAATTATAGTTGCTTTTTTATTTTTATACAAAAACAATACAAAAATAATAAATAAGTAATAGGTTAGTTACTAGTTACTTTCAAATAAATGTAATCAGTTACAGTTACGTATTTATTTTTCATAAAAGGACATAGGTAGTTGCAGCTGTGGGGTGTATTGCTTTTTTCGTTGCTTCTCCGTCCTTGCTAGTGGCTGCACAAAGCTTTCTGGAATGGGTTTCCAAGGATGGTGGAAGGTGATGGAGGGGGTAACTTACCCAACACTGTATTTGACTTCCTTGCCTGTGTGACGCGGACAGCCAGTTTGGAGTGCTGTATGATCATTTTTTGTAAATATAAAAATGGGTTATGGACTGTCTGTCATGAGAGATGCTGAAAATCTGTCACTCACCCCCCCCCCCAAGGTTTCAGCTGAAAAGATGAAAGCCATGAGAAAATGCTGAAACAGCATGTGAAACTGACACATCAAAACCTCCCAGGGATAAATTCAAAGGACAGGAGGTAGCTTAAACTGCAGATATCTGAGGTGCAATTATCTTGTTAGTTTGCTTTTAAGGCAGGAACCAAGATATCCATTTTATAATGCCCTCAAGGAAATCCTTTGATTTGCACTAGGTGTCATGAGGAAGGACATATGCATGTGGTTGAACTTTCTTAGAAGGAAGCCAGCTAAATACATCAAAGAGAGTTTGATGTCAGTGTGAAGCAGGTCCCAAACTAAATGGGGAAGTCCAATATGCATTTGTTTGGAGGTGCCATCTAAGGAAGCCAGAATTACATCAAAGAGGCTTTGATGTCTGTGAAGAGCAGATCACAGACCGGTTTTGACAGGTCACGTGGAGAGAGGAGATTCATTGGTCACCTATTTTGTTAAAAAATCTTATTAGGACATCCTGTGTTATAAAATATAAATGTTAATACACCAAGATGGAGTTAGATGACCTCAGAAAGAAGGCCGGCTCAAGACTGCTTTTAAAAATACTGAGCAGACCTTACACAGAGACATTCATTTTCTGACTGAGAAAGGAGAAACATCAAAGCACTGAACGATTAAGAAAGTAAGACCAGTCTGAGTGTATGGATTGTAGGAATTTGCACTTTTAAACCTGTTTGTTTTAAGGCTGTATGTGTTGGGATATTTTGTTCTGTATTTTACTGTTTTCCTATTTTACCCATTTTAAAGTAAAGATACATATTTTAAAAACAGAAACTGTCTGGTGTGCCTTGAAACTTCTTTTTATATAAGTGAAGCTTAGAATGGTTATAGTTGACACTGTGTATGAGCTTACTGTGATACCAAACTGGGAAACAGATAGAGTTCTCTAGGTCTTGCATTGAGTTATAAGGGTTCATTTTGTTATACCTGGTTAGATGCCCGTAGGCAAAGATATCTGGCCCCCTGAAGACAGAATTATCTGAGCCTGACAATTGGGTATGCTAACAATAGGTTATCAGTTTGAATCCCTCCAGAACTTGGGACAAAGGTGACTTGAACCCACAAAACAGACAAGAGGGTTACCTTGTTCTGTTAAACTGTTCACAATTCTACGCTTAGAGGTTGGCACTTTACGAGTGGAGGGCTGATCTGCGGAGTGGGGTTGGTGACAGATTGGTTGGCAGCGGTGTGAAAAAGTTTGCTGGTATAAGCTTTATTGTTCAGTGTATCAGCTTGAGACAGTTCGGCTCACTTGGAAAAAAAGAAAGGCAGTGTTTTATTTCAAAAGGAAACAGAACTATATCCCTTGGCTTACAGTCAAGTTCCTACCAGTTTAAATTTTTTTTTCTAAGTGCCAGTCAGAGTAGCAGTAGTCAGGAAAGATGGCTTCCAACTACAGCAGGCACACTGTAGAATACTTAAAGCAGTTGTGCAGGGACAGGGGAGTCCTGTTTGAGGTGACAGTAAAAAAGCAGAACCTCATAGAGGCCCTGATGGTAGCAGATACCCAGAGCAGCAAGTCACTCACCGTGACTGAAAAGGACAGCAGGGCCACTGTCAGTGAAGGGCCACAGCAGCAGGGGATGGTCACCAGTGTCCTGAATACAGAAGTGCTCAGGCTGCAAATTGAGTTGCACAGGATGGAGCTGGAGTTCCAGAAAGAGAGGGAGCGAGAGAGCCGAGAGGCAGAGTGGGAACGCCGAGAGGCAGAGAGGGAATGCCAAGAGGCAGAGCAGGAACAGCGAGAGGCAGAGCGACAACAGAGGGAGGTAAACCATGAGGGGCATGAGCACCAGTGAGCTGTAGAGGAGAACAGTGCCAGTGGCAACACGAACTGGAGAGGCTATGACTCCAACCAGTGGCACCAGAGCAGCTAAGTGACTTGGGTTTAACTGGAACTGCAGGACTGGGTTACAAATTTAACTTCAAATTAATAGCCGAGTTTAAAGAGGGGAGGACATGGATGTCTTTTTAAATTCTTTGGAAAAAGTTTGTATTCAGGCAAAAATTCCTAGACAGTCCTGGAGCTTCCAGCTATCCCCGCTACTTACCGGGAAAGCTCGGGATGCATTGGGTCAAATGGACAATGAGGACAGTAATAATTACAGCAAACTAAAAGCTGCACTGTTAAAAAAGCTTGAATTAACTGTTTAATCATACAGAGCTAAATTCCGTAAGCTCAGGAGAAGCTCTGATATGAGCTATGAGGAGCTAGCCACAAAACAATGTCAGTTTTTAAAACATTGGTGAGAAGGAATTGAGGCAAACTCTGTTGATAAAATTGAAAATGTGATTTTATTAGAACAGTTTTATTGGGCATGGCCATCAGAGCTAAAAACATGGCTAGAGGACCGAGATCCAAAAACAGTGCAAGAGGCTGCTGAACTCTTGGACCGCTATGCCAAGAGCAGACCTGCTCTGAGAGTGAATGAGGTGGTCGTGGCAGCGCAGAAAGGGAAAAGCGCGCCTTCAGGGCAGCTAAAACCCTCACTGCCTCCACCAAAATCAGTTAGCCCCATGTTTCAGAGAAAATATTTCTCTGAGAGAAGAACTGAATGTTGGTTGTGTAAGGAAACTGGGCATATTGCCAGACAGTGTCCCAAAAAGGCGAGCCATACTACACAACTGGGTACTAGAAAAGAAGTGGGTTGCTTGTGTGTCCCTGGAAGCATGCCAGTGAACATGAGGGAACACATGCACCCAGTCATGGTGAATGGTGTACAGATGCAGGGGTTAAGGGACACAGGGGCATCCCTGAAATTGGTAAAGGGGGATCTGGTGCATCCTGGTCAGCTTATACCCAATAAATGCGTCACTGTACAGGACTTTGTGGGCAGGGAGAAAACATTGCCCCTCGCTAGTGTTCTTCTAGACTTGGGTGAAACAGGGGGAACTGTGCAAAAGGTGACTGTAGTCAAAACATTAGCAGTGGATGTGATCCTGGGTAACAATCTCCAGGAGGGGATGGTATGTGCAGTTACCCGTATCCAAGTGGCAGGGGAAAATTGTAGTTCCCTGAACACCACAGAAACCAGTGTGGAAACCACTGAGAGGCTGGTTCCCCAGCCTGTGTCTCCAGATGGGGAGACTGATAAAAGGGGGGTAGAAATTTCCCCAGTAGCAAGTAACCACACAGCCACAGAGAGTTACTCTGAAGAGGGAGGGGTGATCCCTTGTCAGAGGGTTGGGATTGGCAGTGATCCTGAGAGCCCTGATGTTAGTGCTAGGGATCCTAGTTTAGCGACTGAAGGGGACCTGTCCCATGCCTTGGGAATGTGTGAGGGGTTTGCAGCTGCTCAGAGAAGTGACCCTAGTTTAGAGAAGTTAAGAACTTGGGCAGACTCTGATGGAACACAGGGAGGTGACGGCAGACATAAGGTTTACTGGGAAAATAGACTTATGTATACTCAGGCAGTACAGACAGAGGGAGGGATGCTAGGCAGGCAGCTTGTTGTTCCCCAGGGGTATCATGAGCAGTTGCTCAAAACTACACATGACATTCCCTTGTCTGGTCATCTGGGAATCATGCGCACTATGCAACAGTTGGCCCAGAATTTCTACTGGCCTAACTTCACCCAGCAGGTGAAGGAGTATTGCAGGTCTTGTCACCAGTGCCAAGAAATAGGGAAGGTGGGCAAGAAAACCCAAGCCACCCTAATTCTATTGCACATAGTGGAGGAGCCATTCCAGAGGGTGGGAATGGATATTGTGGGGCCTTTAAATACCCACAGCTCCTCAGGGAAGAGATTCATCCTGACTGTGGTGAATTATGCCACCCGGTACCCAGAGGCAGTCGCCCTATCCTCACTGAGGACAGACAAAGTGGCAGATGCCGTACTTGGGATATTCTCCCATGTTGGGTTTCCTCAGGAGGTAATCACCAATCGAGGGGGTTCCTTCATGTCGGACCTGATGAAAGGTTTATGGGAGAAGTGTGGGATGGTGCAGAGATGCACGACACCATATCACCCACAAGCCAATGAACTTGTGGAACGATCCAATGGTACCCTAAAGTCAATGCTCCGGGCGTTTGCTGAACAGCATGAGAGGGACTGGGAGAAATACCTTCCCCACCTGTTGTTTGCATACAGAGAGGTGCCCCAAGAGTCAACAGGATTTTCCCCCTTCGAACTCTTATATGGACACCGGGTATGTGGGCCCCTAGACTTGATCCGGGAGGACTGAGAAGGCAAGCACGCCACCCAGGAAACTCCCATTGTGGATTACATCCTAAGGTTTAGGGAAAGGCTGAAGGAACTTATGGGGACAGCCCAGAGCAACCTGGCAGCTGCCCAACAGAAACAAAAAGTGTGATACGACCGCAGAGCCAGAGCTTGCTCATATATGGTGGGTCAGGAAGTCATGGTCCTTATTCCGGTCCGGAAAGACAAGCTGCAGACTGAGTGCGCAGGACCATACAAAGTGGTTAGGAAGGTAAATGATGTGAACTATATTGTGGAGTTACCTGACCAAAGACAGACAGAAAGGATGTACCATGTCAACATGATGAAGCAATATGCAAATAGGGCTGACATGGTGTTTGCAGTGTGTAGTCATAGGGAGGGGACGGACGAAGGAGACCCCCTTCTGGACTTGCTGGAAGAGAGTAAATGGGTGTCCTCTGTGGAGGCAGTAAAACTGTCTCCCCAGCTGACCCCAGGCCAGATCCAGAAAGTAAGGGAGATTTTAGCAGACTTTGCCCCCTTGTTTATCACCAAGCCTGGACTAACCCACTTAGTGACACATGATGTGGAGAAAGGGACACAGATGCCCATATGGGGGACAGCATATCGGGTGGCAGAGGCTGTCCAAAAGGACATTAGGAGGCAAGTGGAGGAGATGCTGGATTTAGGGGTAATCCAAAGATCCCACAGTCCCTGGGCCTCACCCGTAGTCCTTGTACCCAAACCAGATGGCTCGACTCATTTCTGTGTAGACTATAATGGACTGAATGCAGTCATGAAGTCAGATGCCCACCCGATGCCCCGGACAGATGAACTCCTGGACAAGTTGGGAGGGGCGACCTACCTTATGACCACTGACCTGACAAAGGGGTATTGGCAGGTAGAGTTGACAGACAGAGCTAGGGAGAGGTCGGACTTCATCACTCCGATAGGCTTATTTGAGTTTAAAGTAATGGCTTTTGGAATGAAGAACGCCCCGGCCACTTTCCAAAGTTGGTGAACCAGGTGTTAAATGGTGCTGAGGAGTAAGCCATGGCATACCTGGATGACACTGCCATCTTTAGTACCAGCTGGGAGGAACACCCATCCCACCTTAGGGAAGTGCTGGACCTGATACAGAGAGCTTGGCTCTTTGTCAAAGCCGAGAAGTGCCAGGTGGCCTTAGGAGAAGTGGCATACCTTGGGCACGTGGTAGATCAGAGACAGCTTCATCCTAACCAAATAAAAATAGAGGTAATCCAGGCATGGCTCAGACCAGAAACTCAAAAGCAGGTCAGGAGTTTTCTCGGGACAGCAGGGTACTATAGAAAATTTTTACCCAGTTACAGTGCCCTGGCTGCTCCCCTATCTGACCTGACAAAGAAACGGATGCCCAAGAAAATTACCTGGGGCCCAGCCTGTGAGGAAGCCTTTTCCAAACTAAAGGAGGCACTGTGCAGTGCTCCTGTTTTGACACGTCCTGACTATAGCAAACCTTTTATAGTTCAGGCTGATGCCTCAGACGTGGGTATTGGGGCAGTAGTATGTCAGACATCCAGCCAAGGAAGGGATCACCCAATAGCCTACTTAAGTAAAACATTACTTCCCAGGGAGCAAACATACTCCACGGTGGAAAAAGAGTGTCTTGCCATAGTGTGGGCCCTAAAGAAATTGGAGCCATACTTGTATGGACAGCATTTTGTGATGTAGACTGACCACAACCCCCTGGTTTGGCTGACACAGATGGGGAAAAACAATGGCAGATTGCTAAGATGGAGTCTTGCTTTACAAGGGTATGATCTGACAATCGTACTTAGGGCTGAAGCGAAAAACCAGAACTCAGATGGGCTGTCTAGGGTCTATGAGGAGTGAACTGATTTGGGAAGCTCATTCCATGCAGGGGATACAGTCCCCAAATTCAGCCTAGGTGGGGGGGGGTGTGATGTGGACAGCCAGTTCGGAGTGCTGTATGATCATTTTTTGTAAATATAAAATGGGTTATGGACTGTCTGTCATGAGGGATGCTGAAAATCTGTCACTCACTCACCCCTCCCCCACAGGTTTCAGCTGAAAAGATGAAAGCCATGAGAAAATGATGAAACAGCATGTGAAACTGATGCACCAAAACCCCCCAGGGATAAATTCAAAGGACAGGAGGTAGCTTAAACTGCAGATATCTGAGGTGCAATTATATTATTAGTTTGCTTTTAAGGTAGGAACCAAGATATCCATTTTATAATGCCCTCAGGGAAATCCTTTGATTTGCACTAGGTGTCATGAGGAAGGACATATGCATGTGGTTGGACTTTCTTAGAAGGAAGCCAGCTAAGCACATCAAAGAGACTTTGATGTTGGTGTGAAGCAGGTCCCAGACTAAATGGGGAAGTCCAATATGCATTTGTTTGGAGGTGTCATCTAAGGAAGCCAGAATTACATAGATACATAGATACATAGACAGTGTCGGCAGATAAGGGCCTATGGCCCACCCAGTCTGCCCATTTGAGCTTGTAAGTTCAGTTTGTTTTCCTAGAAGTCTGTTGCCCCTTACCCCTGACCTCTAGAATTCCTTTATGTCTATCCCATGCATTCTTAAATTCCGTGATTGTTTCAGCCCCCACCACTTCCTCTGGCAGGGTGTTCCACTTGTCCACCACCCGTTCTGTGAAGAAATTCTTTCTCATGTTTCCTCTGAATCGTCCTCCCTCCAACTTCATCCCATGCCCTCTAGTCCTGGAACATCTTTTTCGCTTAAAAATAGTGTTTTCCTGCACCCTGTTCCTCCCTGTAAGATACTTGTATGTCTCTATCATATCCAGGGCACCGAGTTTTCCGCGATTCCGCGGATGCAGCAAACCGCGGAAATATCCGTGGAATTTGCCATCACCCGCGGAATTGGCCGCCATGCGAACAAACGCCCGCTTATTTGCCGGCGGGGTGCCCAATCCTCAGCCGGCTTCACTGTCCCCTCCAAATGCTATATGCCACGCTGGGAGCCCACCCCAGCGTGGCAAGCGGTCCCGCTGACGCTTTTTTTTTTTCCTGTAAAACAAAAAACTGTCCCACCGCGCTGCTTCCAGCCCCTCCCACATCCCGCACTCCACCCACTGCGCACCCAGCCTCCCCACAATTTCACCCATACTTTCACTTGGACTCCGCGCCGACGATCTTCGTGACCGGGAACACGCCTGCACCTTCAAAGGCTACAGCGAATTGAGGAAATGCCGGTAAGCTGTATAATGGGCTAGATAGGAGGGTTCAACTTTATTGCATATCTCAGGCATTTTGGATTTTTGCATTGATTCAACATGGGGCTTGGACCCTCTACGAATGATGTCATTGTCATGGCGTTATTATCGGAAGGGTGATTTCCGCCGCAGTGACTGTGCAGTGACTGTAAATCACCCTTCGGGACCGACACCGCTATGACAGTGACATCATTCATGAGAAGGGGCCCAAAACCCCATGTTGAAAATTTGGTGCCAAAATTCCAAAAATGACTGTTTAACGAAGGCATTGTGCAGTTCCTATGCAGGCTCGTAAGTTGCCAAATTTCAATATTTTCACTCAGAGTTTCAACATTGCCATTTCACCACACTGTCTTATGAGTAGACAGCTGTCATTTCACATCTCACCCAAAATGTGTTTCCACCCTTGTAGCGCAGAATGGCTCAGTCGGTGTGCGAAATCAATGTTCCGGACAGATTAATAAAATCACAGTGATACTGTTCATGAGCAGAGGTCTTAAACTGGCTATGTTGAAAATTTGGTGACAAACACCCATAAAATGACTGTGTTACGGGCGTGCATTGTGTCAGATATGGCAAAAAAAAACAAAAAGGAAAAAAATTAAGGGTAAAAATGTGCCGCAGAATTGCCGCAGAAATTGGTGTTGAGTGCCTCAGAAGTTCTGCGGCAAATGAGAACCCTGCCGCAGAACTTCTGCTTCTGTGCGTCAGAAAAATCGTGGCCCTGATCATATCCCCTCTCTCCCTCCTCTCCTCCAGGGAGTACATGTTCAGTTCCTTCAACCTGTCTTCATAGGACTTGTGATGCAATCCATGCACCAACTTTGTTGCCCTCCTCTGAACCTTCTCTACCCTGTCTATGTCCTTACGTGGTATGGTCTCCAGAACTGTACACTGTACTCCAGGTGGGCCTCACTAGTGTCTTGTATATGGAATTATGACCTCCCTTTTCCTGCTGGTGATGCCCTGCCTATACATCCAGCATCCTATTTGCTTTACCTGCTGCCTTGTCACACTGTTTCCTCTCTTGAGGTCATCAGAGATGACAACCCCAAGATCCTTTCCTGCTTGGCATGCTATCCTCACCCCCAACTGATATATTGTGCCAGGGTTTTGTGCCCCATATGCATTATCTTGCACTTCTTTGCATTGAATTTCAACTGCCAAACCCTGACCATTCTTCAAGTTTCTGCAGGTCCTTCTCATTCTGTCTACACCCTCTGTGTGTCTACTCTGTTACAGAGCTTTTGTGTCATCAGTGAACAGTGAAATTCTGCCTTCTAGGTCCTGAGTGATGTCACTGATGAAGATGTTGAATAGGACCTGTCCCAGTACTGATCCCTGTGGTACCCCACTGGTCACTCTTCCCTCTGTGGAGTGACAGCCATTTACCATCACCCTCTGTGTCCTGCCACCCAACCAGTTACCTACCCACCACACTACTGTTCTGCCCACACCCATATTCCCCAGTTTGTGTAATAGTCTTCTATGTGGCACAGTGTCAAAGGCCTTGCTGAAGTCCAGATAGGCCATGTCCACTGCCCTCCCCTGATCCACCTCCCTAGTCACCCAGTCAAAAATTCAATGAGGTTGGTCTGACATGACCTCCCCTGTGAAACCATGCTGCCTTGGGTCCTGTAGTCCATTGACAACCAGATGTTCCACCAATCTCCTTCAGTAGTGCTTCCATGATCTTTCCCACTACCGAGGTGAGGCTGACTGGTCTGTAGTTCCCTGCTTCCTCTTTGTTCCCATTTTGTATAAGGGACTACATCTGCTGTCCTCCAGTCTTTGGGTACCTCCCTGTTTCCAGTGATCAGCTAAACAGGATAGCCAGAGGTTCATCCACCACCTCTTAGTTCTTTAGGACCCTGGGGTGCACTCCATCTGGCCCCATTGCTTTATCAACTCTTATTACTTCCAGTTCCTTCAGGACCCTTTCTCGTGTAAAGGGACTTGTGTCCATTTCTGCACCATTCTCACCCCTTGTACTCCCTTCAGACCCATTACCCTCCTCCTCTTCAGTAAAGACTGAGCAGAAATACCTGTTCAATATGTCAGCTTTACTGTTGTCATCCTCCACGCAGCCCCATCCTCCCCCTTCAGTCTCACTATCCCTCCCTTTGTCTTTCTTTTTTCACTTATGTACCTGTAAAAGGTTTTGTCCCCTCTACCCACTGATTTTGCAATGTGTTCTTCTGTCTGAGCTTTGGCTTCCCTTACTGACCTCCCTGCCTCCCTTTGCTTCTCCTGGTACTTCTCCCTATCCCTTCTGCCTACGTCTTTTTGTATTGCCTGAATGCAATCTTTTTGGCTTTCACTTTCTTTGCTACCTCTTTGGAAAACCATAATGGTCTCCTCTTCCTTTTCCTCTTGCTAACCTGCTTAATGCATAATTCTGTTGTTCTTGTAATCCCCATTTTAAATACTGCCCACTGTTCCTCAACCCCTGATTCCTGTCCCATTCCCCTTAATGCCTCTTTCAAGTATCTCCCCATTTTCCCCAAAGTCTGCCCCCCTAAAATCCAGGATACGTGTTTTTGTGTGGTTTGGTTCTGCTCTTTCTGTGATTTCAAACCACAATGACTGGTGGTCACTGTTTCCCAGGTGCTCCCCCACTGTTACCTCCCATCACACTGTCCCTGTTTGTGAGCACAAGGTCCAGTATTGCCTTCTGCCGAGTTGGTTCCATGACCAGTTGGTTGAGGAAGGCACCCTGAAGGAGTCCAGGATAAATCTGCTTCTAGTTGATGCTGCTGCTGGGATGCTCCAGTCCACGCCTGGAATATTGAAGTCTCCAACCAGTACTACCTCACTCCTTGTCTGCCATCCTTGGATGGCTAGCATCAGCTCCTATCTGTTTCTTCCTCCTGGGCTGGTGGTCTATAGACCACACCTGTGCGGATGGCTGTCCCATTTTCCTTTCCAGCTTAACCCACAGTATCTCTCCCCCATTTTGTTCCTCCTGGATCTCTGTGGCCCTTATGTCATTTTTCACATACAGTGCCACTCCTCCTCCCTTCCTGCCTGCTCTGTCTCTTCTGAATATGTTGTAGCCAGGTATGGCCATCTCCCAGTCGTGGTTATCATTACACCAGGTTTCAGTGATGGCCACAATGTCCAGGTCTGACTGTACCATGACAGCCTCAAGATCTTCCATCTTGTTGCTAAGGCTCCTGGCATTTGCACACATGGCTTTCCATGATTTGACCTCCCTAGACTGTTTCACTTTTCTACTCCAGCCCCTTCCTTGAGAGGCTTTGATGTCTGTGAAGCACAGATCACAGACCGGTTTTGACGGGTCACATGGAGAGAGGAGATTCATTGGTCACCTATTTTGTTAAAAAATCTTATTAGGACATCCTGCGTTATAAAATATAAATTTTAATACACCAAGACGGAGTTAGAGGACCTCAGAGAGAAGCCGGTTCAAGACTGCTTTTAAAAATACTGAGCAGACCTTACACAGAGACATTCATTTTCTAACTGAGATAGGAGGAACATCGAAGCACTGAAAGATTAAGAAAGTAAGACCAGTCTGATTGCATGGGTTGTAGGTATGTGCACTTTTAAACCTGTTTGTTTTAAAGCGGTATGTGTTGGGATCTTTTGTTCTGTATTTTACTGTTTTCCTATTTTAAAGTAAAGATATATATTTTAAAAACAGAAAAAACAGAAACTGCCTGGTGTGCCTTGAAACTTCTTTTTATATAAGTGAAGCTTAGATGGTTATAGCTGACACTGTGCATGTGCTTATTGTGATACCAAACTGGGAAACAGATAAAGAGTTCTCTAGGTCTTGAATAGAGTTCTAAGGGTGCATTTGGTGATACCTGGTTAGGTGCCCGTAGGCAAAGATATCTGGCCCCCTGAAGACAGAATTATCTGAGCCTGACAATTGGGTATGCTAACAATAGGTTATCAGTTTGAATCCCTCCAGAACTTGGGACAAAGGTGACTCGAACCCACAAAACAGACAAGAGGGTTACCTTGTTCTGTTAAACTGTTCACAATTCTACGCTCAGAGGCTGGCACTTTGGAAGTATAGGGCTGACCTGCTGAGTGGGGTTCTTGACAGCCTGTACATATTATATATATATTTTTTTTACTGAGTATTCTGTGTATTACTTGCTCACTGGACGATACAGTCACACATTGTACACTGCGCCTACGATTTGTTTGTTTTGTACCCAATCTCCTCATGTCCAATATTGAAACCTTGTATTCACTGTTCTCAAATGGACCTATGCATCAAGTCTGTATACTGTGCTTACTATTGTTGCTTGTATCAAATCTGTTTCATGTGTATTACTGTTACCTTGTACTCCACTGTCACCCTGTGCCATGTGTTATGGCCCAGGTAGTGCCTGAAAACGGTCCCTGGGATCAGTGCACTCACCCGGTTATCAAAGTCATAAATAAATAAATAAATAAATTTAAATAATATTATGGCCTTTGGCACAGAGGAGAGGAAACCACTCCGTGGAGGAAACATTTGAATAAATAAGGCCAGTACCAGATCAATACCATGCTAGTAAGACAGCGTTGTATTAACAGCACTGTGTAGAGCATGACTGAATTTACAGCAATAGGGGTATAACAGCAGTAGGGAATTACTGCTACCCCTGTCGCTGCATGCTATTTACATGGAGTGATCAAGTTGCCATGTGCTGGGTGCCTGGTCGAGCTGCTCCTATGGTGGAGTGGCTAAGGCACCGACACATGGCAGAATCAGGAAACCTGGGACTGTGGTTTGGTTCCCCCCAGGTCTTCCCATGCTACTACTTATGCATTGAAAAAAAAGTTCCCCTGTCCCTAGTTTCTCCCCATCCCCTAAGTCCACACCCCACAGAGTTTGTTAAACCCCCATGTTGGGGTGTGTAGGGGGCAAAAAAAAAATAAGGAAGACCATAGTTTTTAAAGTAAGGGCATGCACTGTTTGTGTCATGTTGGTGTTTTATCTGACGTTATTGCAGCACCTGCCCTTCAGCTTGTGGCACTCATTGCCATGCGGTTTTTGTTTTAGGTAACAAGACCCTGTGCCCCAAGACCTAGGTCTCCATTCCTCTAAACTAAGGATTACTTATATTGGTTTTAGACAAGAGTGAGTAAGTTGAGCTGGGCTGAACTGGAGTTAGAGAGTAGTGGTAGTGGTGCTGGTTCCCTGGGATATGCCAGGGTTTGGACCCCTCATGGACTGCCCATAATGTATCCCAGCTACACAACCTCTATCCATTTGGTGACCTCTTAGTGTTGGCTATGACAGCTAGGTGCTGTTGGGAGGTCAGCATTACTAGAGGACAGAGAGGTCAACAGTGGCAGGGAGCTGTGGGCCATGCAGAGGTGAAAGGTGTTGGGGTAGTGAGGTGTAGGAGATGCCATGAGTTTAGGCTGAGCCTGGGGGAGATGCCAGACATGTTTGGTCTCTGCCCCTAGGGTTCCCTCCAGACCTAGTGGGCAGGTAGCTAGAAGGGCTGCAGCACCTACCAGTTCCCTGCAGACAATGCCATGCAATGCCAGATCAATGAGGGACAAGACCTCAATAATGGCAGACATGATTTCCTCAGTCAATCTGGCTTGCATCACAGAGACCAGGTTGGGTAATGATGCCAGGCTGATTTTAGATGCATCTGTCACTGCTGGGTACTCTGTGGTTCACTGTCCACAGTGAGAATGCAGGGGTGGGGGAGTGGGCATTTGCTTTAAATCCGACCTGGTATTCACCATGCCCCTCGTGGGGACAACCAGGTCCTTTCAGTGTGTTGTGGTCCGTGGGGGTCCAGGCACAGGACACAGGATTCAGGATTCTCCTCATTTCAAGCCCTCCTAGGGCAGGGGGAAAATTCCTGCTGGAGGGTTTCACTGTCAATGTGGTGTTGGAGTCCACTAGATGTTTAGTACCAGGGGACTTCAATGCTTGGGTTGAAGACGAAGCCTCGCAATTTAGCTCTCATCTCCTCTAGTTGTTGTCATCACTGGGCCTGTCACAAGTAGTTACTTCAGCGACCCATCACCGCAGCCACACTCTGGACCTGGTATTCTCACTGGGGCTAGAGGTAAATAACCTCAAGACTGGTTAGGTTGTATGGTCTGATCATTGTACAGTGAAGTTCTCAGTCAGAGCCCCCCTGAGAATTCCTCCCCTGTTGAGATGGTCAGCTATTGCCTTTTAAGGGGATTGTCCCCGGAGGGATTATTGGCAATAGCTGATCCATTTAGTGTAGATGCTGCATGTTCAGAGTGTATGAGCGAAGCTGTGGCCACATATAACAGGGCAGTCTCTGGGGCGCTTGATACCCTTGCACTGGTCTGTGTACGACCCAGATCATTTCACTTGAGAACTCAGTGGTTTGATGGGGATCTCAAGTCAATGAAGATCAGGGTTGGAAATTGGAGCATTGTTGGCAGAGGACCCAGTTGGATGTGGACAAGCTGACCCTGCATACTCATTATTCTGACTACAAGGGGGAAATTAACCATAAGAAGGCAGAGTTTTTGTTCAGGGAAATTACTGCTGGGAAGACCTGATTTGCTCAGCTTTTTAGGACTGATGACAGACTTCTCCATTTAGTCTGTCTACAGCTGAAAAAAGCCTTTTCAATCACTTTATGTGATGAGTTTGCTCAGTTCTTCTCAGAGTGTCCACTATCTGACAGGAGATCCTGTCAGCGAGCTCCATAGCAACTCCCAGTGATTGGCCTGGATGGAACAGGGGCACTCCGCCTGTCTGGGAGGAGTTTAAATCAGTGGAGGAGACCAAGGTTATTGAGATAATCTCAAAGCAGGAGCACAAGTATTATAAACTGGACTCAGCTCCAATTAATTTCTTGATGAAATGCGTTGGTTCCATTGGCCCAGTGATCATCAGTGTCGTCTGGTGTTCGTTATCAGAGGGGAACTTTTCTGAAGCTTTGAAAGAGGCCCTGGTGAGGCCCCTTCTGAAAAAGCCATCTCTTGACCCTGACATCTTGGCAAATTACTTTCCTATCTTCAACCTCCCTGTTTTGGGAAAAGTTGTTGAGAAAATTGTGCTGCAGCAGCTCAAGGAGCACCTTATGTCCTTTGACATCTATGAGCCACTCCAATCAGGTTTCATAGCCAGGCATAGCACTGAAACAGCTTTAGTCAGGGTGCATAATGACCTCCTCAGGTCTAAAGATAGAGGAGACAGGTCAATGCTTGTGCTCCTTGATCTCTCTTCAGCTTTTGACACTGTAGACCACATTATGCTTCTCGATCACCTTAGAGAGTACCGTGGACTCTCCGGCACTGTCATCAGTTGGTTTGAGTCCTTCCTCTCTGGCAGGAAGCAGTGGGTAGTGATGGGGAATTTCTCCTTCTTCCCAAAGCTCCTGCCATGTGAAGTACCTCAGTGGTCAGTCCTGTTGCAGATGTTATTTGCAGTGCATATGCTGCCCCGGGTGAGCTCATTAGGTGGCACAGTGAGGGTTTCCACTGTCATGCAGATGATACCCAACTGTACCTGTTCTTTGCACCTGAAACATCAGATGCTAAGGAAGTGCTTAATATCTGCCTGGCCAAGATCAATGATTGGATGTCCTCCAGCTGATTGAGGCTTAAGCTAGACAAGATGGAGGTACTAGTGATTGTGCCGGGTCTAGGGAATGATGGGAGTGCCTCTAACTTGGTTACTAGGTTATTCCTGTGATCCATGTTGTTGATGGCCTCCCCTAGGGTGTGAGATCTTGGTGTGATCCTTGATGACAGACTGACACTCGAAGCTCAGGTGTTGGCTGTCATCAATAGTGGTTTCTACCACTTAAGGAACATTACCTGGATCAAACCCTAATTTCGCCTGAGGATCTGCCCTCACTAGTACATGCCTTTGTGACATCCAGACTTGATTACTGTAATAGTCTTTACTTCAGGGTCTCTGGAGGTACCCTTCACCGGCTGTAGTTGGTGCAAAACGCAGCTACCAGTTTGCTGACTGGCCTATCCAGGTCTAGCCATGTGATCCAAGTGCTGCAAGCTCTGTGCTGGCTGCCAGTCAGTTGGAGGGATATCTTCAAGGTGAGCTTACTCACTTATAAGGTCCTACACGGACTTGACCCTGGCTACCTGGCTGATCTTCTAACACCTACCACCTCAGTCCACTTTCTCCGTTCTAGGGTCCTCCTTGAAGTTCCCAGGACCAGACTAAGAACGTCTGTCTACCGGACCTTTAGTGTCACCAGACTGTTCTTGTGGAATTCCTTACCAGCTGATATCAGGGAGGCCCTAATGTTTGAGGGGTTCAAGAGTGGCCTAAAAACCTATTTATTCTCCCTGGCCTTCCCAGTGGTAGAGATCTGACCAGCCCAGACAACCTGTTAAAAATTCACTGATTCTGATATTGTACTCATTGTTTTATTATTTATCTGTTTACTGTTTTATCTGATACCCTGCCTGTTGTATGTTTTATGTATGGCACCCAGAGCTTCTGAGATTGGGCACCTTGGAAATAAACTTTGCATTGCCTTGCATATTTATTATCTCTGGAATGGCTAGCCTCAGAAATATTGCTTCAGTTGAAGGGCAGATTGTCTCTTCTTTTCTATGATGACCCTCTCAAAGGTGTTACATGGCTGACATGCAACTGAAGGAGCCATTTGAGAAAAAAACTCTACCTCTATAGAAGTGCTTGAACGCAGATGCCAATGCCAAAAGAATGGCGGGACTGCTGAAGGAACCCAGTGAAGTACAACTTATGGACAGTTGCTTTAAGCGTGGATGGCCAGATACCCTCCTCTGAGAACAAGACTCATGGTAAAGTTCAAGCCAAGCACTTGAGAAGCAAGACCTGCTGGGACAATAATGAAGCTGAGCCCTTGAGGGGGAAAGGCCCAGATTGCTGGTGATTGAGGGCCAAGGTAGAAAGCCCTTGAGGGGCAGGAGTAGGCAGGCACATGATGGGGACTGTGCTGGAAGGCTTAGCAGGGCATTTGCCAAGGAGTTGAACGCCTGATGTGATGAGTGAGCCAGGGTAGGTAGCATGAGGATGAAGGTAATTGCCAGAGTATATGATGAGTGTGATAAGGAAGGTGGCTACCCAAGTACAGTAGGTAGCATGATAAGCAGGGTGTAGCCCAGTGTAGGTTGTATATACTACAGTACTATAAGTGCTACTCCCTGAGGAGATGACCTGGATGACTGCTTTTGTAGGCAGGTAGAAAATAGTATAGTGGTGATGCACTAGGCTGTGGGCCTAACCCAGGAAGAAGGAGTAGGATAAGAAAACCAAAAAGAGTGATGAGAGAATGGACACAGCACAACGTCCCAAGTAGGGCGAGAAAGTCTCAGAAGGGAGACAAAAGGCAGGCAAACAAGGAGGCTGGGGGGAGGAGGTAGAAGGCCAGAGGTATGGGAAGTAGAAGAGAGATGGCACCCAGGGGAGGAATGTATGGAGAACCACCAAGGGCACGGGCCAAAAAAAAATTAGCAAAGGGAGAGTACTAGAGTAGGAGATGGAGGAATGCAAAGAAGGGGATCAGGCAGAGTGGCTAATACAAATGGAAATTACAAGATGAAGGAGAGAAGCAGGAAGGTAGCCAGATAGCCTCAGGGGTGATGGTAGTGGGAGACAGAGAAGTCTGGTGGCAAGTACAGGAATAGGCAGTTAGGCGGGGCAAAGTAGGTGAGAGCCAGAGCAGGAGCAGATAAATGAAATTACACAAAATAAAGTTTGCTCTTGCCAAATGTGCAACCACTACCTCTGACATCATCTGATCACCTGGTTCCCCCATCACCTGATGCAGCACCCTCCCCTCATGCTGTCGTTCTCAGCATCTGATTTGTCCCTCATACCGATGTATGTCCTTCTGTCACTTTTGCAATTCCCCTAAATGCCCCTCATCAGAGACCAGTGCAGTAATCCACCAGTGCCTATTGCATTTCCCCAGTTCTTGTTACTGTTTCCCAGTTCTTGTACGAGTCTGCCCAGTTCCCAATACAATTCCCTTACTCTAGTGGTACTAGTGTCTGATGACTCTCCCATCCTTGCCTGCCCATCTACTCCAACCTGCGATTATGACCCTGTAAGCAATTACCACTGTGCCTTCACCTATTTTCCTGGGCACTTGTGAATTACTTTGTGGGTAGAGCACCCATAAAGAGTTTTTTAACCCATTGACCATGGCTTGTGGGGTTTTAAAATTAGTGCAGAAGCAAGCAAAGGGTTGTCTGTGATGTCACTGGGCCCACATTTATGATTACAAAACTGAACCACTACTTATGCTCATTTGCTCCTCTTCTATGTTGATCCTGCATTTTCCTAGAAACATAGAACAGGGTAGCAGGCAACTATATCTTGGAGTTTATGGATTTGACATCTCTCTTTTAATGAGATTAGCTGTTAGTTATCCATTCTTGGGAGTAATGTGAATATAACTTATTGGGCAAGTAAATAACATTGAACTATAGTATGAGTGACCAACACTCTTAGTTTTCAATTTTATTCTTTTTGTTGTATGGTAAATGAAATGACCAAAGTCTTTTCTAAAATATTAACAGCAAAAAATGAGCCATCTCTGTGGTACAGCAGCAGCAAATCTCTGTGCCATTAGGGAGACCTCTATTCACATGAGACCCATGGAATACCACTCTGGGGCCAGTTGGGGCCGGGGCCACGTGGGTTCCAAGGGTGAGGTTGCCAGCTTCCAAGGAAAGAGAACACAGTCCTCCTGGCATTCTTGTGCTCTCTTTTGGTGGAACAAGGAACAGCATTCATATCTGCTGTAACGGCAGCTGCTCACCCACCCTTCTGAAGCAAGGATGTAGTTGGGGGGACCTGAGTCTTGAGGGAGGAGACAGAAAAACAAAGGATAACGGATGGGCACCAGTTAATAACAACGCTGTGTTCCTATTGAGAGGCTGTCAAGACAACTTAGTAAACCTTGAGAGCAAAGTTTGAGAGGTTTACAGTTGGCATGACGTCCTTGAGATGGGAACTTCACATTGTTGTTAACTGCTGCCCATCCATTGTCTTTTGTAGTGCATGGGCACCAGTTAAATAAAATTTGTCCCTACTTTACTTTTTTTGCTTAGCATAGCTCTCCTTCAGGGTCAGTTCTCACCGCCATAGCTGTTTATTGTAAGCTGGTAGTTCCAGAGACATGCATGTGCAGAGCCATTCGCATTGTTATGTTATCATTGTGACCCACTGAAGATGGTATAACAACCTTTTGATGTCACAACAACATCATATCAAGGATAGGAATTCATTGAATTCCATCCTTAACAACCCTTTCCCATAAATTATAAATAATTATCAACAGATGAACAAAAAACTGTTTCTACATGTTTGAAATCTTGTTCAGCATCTTTACTTCATTACAGGTCAAGACTGACAAACAGAACTGCAAGAGAATGCAATCAGCGCTACAGGTGTCAGAGATTCTTGCAGCTTGAAATGGGATGTGATTCTTCCTCAGCAAATGCTTTGTATGCATCTACAAATCCTCTGAATGCTTTGATCATGGAAGCTGATTATAGGGCATTAAATCTGACTGCTATACTGGAATAAAATACTGCATTTATTAAAGTATGAAATTAACAGGAGGAATTAAAGAGCCATGTTATGAACTTAAAGCAGTTGATTCTTGAGTCACCTTCTTGCAAAATGTACTAGCGATAAAAGAGAATAAACCCATGGGATCTATGCAGCGTTGAGGTGATTTAAGTAACTGTTCTGATTGGTATAGAAGGCTAACACTGAATGCATTTCCAAATGCAAGATGACTTGATGTATGTTTGGTGATTTTCACATTTTACAGTATACGCAGGATAGACCACGGGAGATGTAACATCACATTCCTATAAATTAGTACATGGCTGCACACCCTACTTATGTATTCCTGCACTGCGAATCTTGGCTGAATATAGGGATGTGCCACATATTTATGGGCATGCCCCCTGGGGATGCGCCGCAGACATTATGGCTGCACTTGGGTGCAGCCGGAGATGCGCGATGCATCTCCACCCATTCAATATCGCGCTGCAGCACATTTCTTGAGATGAGCTGGTGCTTCTTAGATGCGCTGGCTCATCTCCTTTGAAAACATCCCCCAGAGCATCAAAAGTAGGGAAATGTGGCATTAGGGTTTCCAATCCTAACACCCCACCCCAACCCTACACAGATGAAGAGGGATACAGGAGTGGCATTTGCATCTCCAGCCCTAACGCTGACCGTATTCCGTTAGAAAATAAGTTGGGCAGCCATAGCACAGGAGAATGTGGTAAGCGTTAGAGCTGGAGATGTCTGCCAATGCCCCCCGCCTTGATCCCTCTTCATCTGCGCAGGGTGAGGGTGGGGTGTTAGGGTTGGAAACCTTAATGCCACATTTCTCCAATTTTGATGCTTTAATCCTAAATTATGCCTTAACGAAGTTTTTTGCAATTCATTTCCTTACTCTTTTAGATAGTATAATAGTATCTTTATTTTACTATGGGAGCGCAGGGTCCTTCAGACCCTGCACTCCCATCCCTTCACAGATGTGCATATGCATCTAGCTGTGCAAATGCAGAGGCCTTTGGCCCCTGCGCTTCCACGTGTCCAATTACAAGCATGCATAGTGAAATTGCAACAAATAGTCATAACTGTGCCATCTTAAATAATTTTCACCCCAAATGTTCAATGTAACGTTCTTATCACCTCATTGCATGTACCGAGTACCGTAAACTTTCAAATTCCTGTCGAGGCAGTATAGCACAGTATAGGCAGTATAGTATTCCTGGTAGGCAGTATAACGCAATGGTTTAAGGCTCTGAGTTGGACACCCGGAGACCTGGGTTTGAATCCCACAGCCCCCACTTGCATACTGTGTGATCCTGAGCAAGTCACTTAACTTCCTTGTGCTCCGAGGTCACATCTGTAAACAAGCTTCAGCTTAGTGTGTCTCTCCTGGTTAAAAAAAAAAAAAGAAATGCAATTCTGCACAGCTGTAATGCCATTCTGCACCACAGGTGCGGAAAAACATTTTTGGCAGGATTTGGAAAATTACAGCTGTACTGTTCATCATGTGGTGTGAAAAAATGGCAATGTTGAAAATTTGGAGTGAAAATATGAAAAATTGCCAAAGCTATGCATGTGAGTAGAAATATTCCAATGACCGCGGATAGCTCAGCCATTTTTAAGTATTTTTGCACCAAATTTTCAACATGGCCTTTTTGGGACCCCATCTCATGAACACTGTTACTGTCATTTCATTACTGGGTCCTGAATGGTGATTTCATGTAGCAACCATGCCATTCCATTGCAAAGGTATTGGTGGCACCACTTATGGATCTGTTTAACACTGGATTGATTTACTGCCTGCTCCAAACCTTTAAAAGAGATCTGTGACTCCTTCGGGCTTATGCAGCTCACTTCAGAGGCCACCCATCCAAATAAGAAAAACCCAGCAAACAGCAGCTTAATTGACCTTATCCTAGTGAATAAGCTGCATCTTTTCACTCATTCAGGTGTCTTTTTTCAACGACATTAGTGACCACTGCTTTATGGCGTGTGTTAAGTCTGCTTCTAAAACAGGATCAACTTCAACATTCATGCTAAAAAGAAGTAAACGCGACTTCAACATCCATGCCTTTCTCTCTGACGTTCACATTCGAACTTGCAAGAGTTTTACTTGGCCTCCTCCATGAACAGGGCCTATGAGGTCTTTCAGAATATTGTACTGGGTATACTAAATCACCATGCGCCCTTAGTAAAAGTTTGTACGAAGAAAATATCAAACCTCTTGTTTACGGCTAACCTAAAAAAAGCACTATATAATCGGGACCTCCTTTGGAAAAAAGCCTGAAAAAACAAATTGCCATCTGACTGGACAGCCTTTAGGGTTGCTAGAAATCAATGCATGAAATTAATTAGGGCAGAAAAAAGCCACCTACTATTGTACCAAATTGGACTCCTCTACTGAATGTCCAGCCAAATTCTGGAAGACCCTAACAGATCTAGAGGAATATTCCCCTGTAAACTCACTTCCAGCTAAAATCTCCCCTGATGGCTCCTACATCATGGACAAGCAGATGATTCTGGACTTTTTCAGCAACCATTTGGCACTGTTGGGTTAGCTTTTGACTCCTCTCCCGCAAATAACCTTCACACCCAGTTTTGTGCTCAGAACCTGCACAGCTCTGTCCCGGTCAACCTTAATCCTACTGCAGTATTCACTTTCAAGCAAATCACCCTGAAGGAAGTTGAAGACTTACTTCTGGACTTGGACACCAGAAAGAGCGCAGGTGCAGATCTGATTGACCTGTACTTCCTGAAGCTCAGCTACCATGTCCTGGTTCCCCCCATTACTCACCTCTTTAACTTATCCTTGACCCAGGGGGTCTTTCCATCCATCTGGAAAATCACCCAAGTCATCCTTCTCTTCAAGTCTGATTACCACAGTGACCTAAATAACTACAGACCGATATCCTTGCTACCTGTCCTCTCCAAATTGCTGGAGAAACTAGCTAACGCTCAGCTGTGGAACTACCTAGAAACCTTCAATCTGTTGAATCGGGCTCTAGGCCATGCCACAGCACTATATGTGCTCTCGCCAAAATCACTAATGACTGGCAGAAGAACTTACACGCCAGGAACTACATGTGTGTCTTGTTTCTTGATCTGAGTAAGGCCATCAACACCCTGGATCATGACTTGCTCCTGGCCTCACTTAGTAATGTTGGTCTTGACACCAGTGCCCCAAGCTGGTTTACTAGCTATCTTACTGGATGCTTCCAGCAGGTTAAAGCTGAAGGAGACTTTTTTCATCTAAAAGCACTGCAGAGAGGTGTGCCACAGGGCTCTAACCTGGGGCCTCTACTCTATGCATTATATATTAATTGTACTGATTCAGGTATCAAGTCAGCTGGCATCCACCTCTTTGCAGACGACATGGTTCTCTACATTGATAGGCCTTCTCCAGAACTTGCCTGTAGTGACCTCCAGTCAGACTTTATTCATTTGCAAGTCAACCTCCTGAACCAAAAATTATTACTTAATGCCAAAAAAACCAAGGCAATGTTCTGCTCTCCAGTTATCAACACATTTAAACCCCTACACCCTTCGTCACATTCCCCAAATAACCATGCTACTGGGTGAATCTTTAGAATACGTGCCAAATTTCAGGTATCTGGGCCTTTTGACAGACCACAAATTGTCCTTCTTGAACTACATCGATGAGCTCTGGAAAAAACTCAAACAAAGGCTTGGGCTCTTCTACTGACTTAAAAATCTACTTAACCAGGATGCTAAAGTCAGGCTAGTGCAAATCATGTTCATCTCCCCCTTAGACTATGCCGACTTCATTTATGGACATGGTCCAAGCTCTGCTCTATCCAAACTTGACACCCTGTACCAGAGGGCTATAAGATTTTTTACCAGGGCTCCGTACTCCACCCACCATTGCACCCTCTATGCCATGACTGGTTGGGCATCTCGGTGAGTCTTAGGAGACAGAGAAATGCTGCACTTTGGACCTTTAAAGCCCTCACCAGGAAACTCCCACAGTACATTACTGAATGTCTAACAATGTGTACTGCGGGTTGCTATGCATCGAGAAGCCTCGCCTACACCTTACTCCTCATGCCCAAGATCAACTCCTGCTTTGGTCGTTTGTCCCTAAGCTATGCGCTCCCCTCACTTTGGAATAAAATTCAGAAAACATTGAAATTAGTAATACCTATAAAACTGCCTACCTTCAAATTGATTCTTGCACGTTCCCTCAATGAGACCGGCAATTGCTTCCCCTGACTACTGATCATTTCCCAGGAATGGGACATCTACCCTATGAGACCCTTAGTGTGACTATGTAATTGCCTCCCTTGACTACAACTCATCTCCTAGGGACTGGGACACCTATTCTGTGACCCTCTGGTTGTTCCTGCTTGTACTCCTTTTTTGCTTGTAATCTCTACTTCTCCCACCTCTATATTTAGCTCTGTAACCCTTCCCATTCCTCGCTTTCCTTATTTTCCACCTCTGTACTTGTACCCCTTCTAACCCCCCTTACAAAATCATTGCTTTGATTTGCATATTCCTACTACACTGTATTGTACATTTATCCATTTTGCACATATATTGTATATTGTATGTAAATATAGTTTATAATTGCTGCTTTTTATCTTCTACTGTTATTGCTTTTGTTCCATTGTACTCTACACATTGTTGTTTAAACTTTCAATTTTCCTGTTTTATTTTTTTGTAGCACATTGTCCTTTTGTTATGATTCTGAACCCAGGTCTGCCTTGCAAATGAGTTTCCACTCAATGGTGCTTCACCTGGTTAAATAAAGATTAACTGATTGATTGATTGACTGATTAACACCTCGCCGGAGACAGGGTGTGTACATCAGAACTGAAGGACAACTCATGTGGTACCACTCCACAAGAGTGGTCCCAAGGACAAGCCAGGTAATTACAGGCCAGTTAACTTAACCTCCATAGTAGGTAAGTTAATAGAAAACATTTTAAAGGAAAGGCTGGTGTCCTTCCTTGAGGAAAATGGAATCCAGGATGAAAGACAGCATGGATTGTTAGGGGGAGGTTGTGTCAAACCAACATGATAGACTTCTTCAACTGGGTTACAAAGACCTTGGACAAGGGGCAGGCAGTGGATGTACAGTACTATACCTGGACTTCAGCAAGGCATTTGACACAGTGCCACATGGTAGGCTGATCAGTAAGCTGGAGGACCTAGGATTAGGTGATAAACTGCTGGAGTGGGTCAAGAGCTGTCTATGCGACAGGAACCAGAGAGGGGAACTATCCAAACCAAGGCCTCTATCTAGTGGTGTCCCACAAGGCTCTGTACTGGGACCAGTGCTGTTAAACGTGTTTATTAGCGACATAGCCAAGGGTGTCAGGAGTAAAATCTGACTGTTCACAGATACAGTAGTAGCTATAGACATTGCCAGCTATTTCCTGAAATTTCTGTGATATTTCTAGAGAAATCTCCTACTTTCTGCATTACCACAGTAGGGGCAGCAGAGAGAAACTCTTTAGAAATTTCTCAAAATATATGGAAATAGCTGGCAATGTCTATGGCTACTACTGTAATACTAGCTCTGTGGGAGGGTAGACATGGAGAAACATAGAAATATAGACACATAGAATTTGACGGCAGATAAGGACCGCTTGACCCACCTAGTCTGCCCATTTTCCTACCTAACAGATAAGCTGCAGATCCTAGTTAACCAACAGCTTACTTCCTCCTACCCCCCACTAGGACTGCCTTATGTCTGTCCCATGCATTCTTGAATTCCCCCACTGTTCTTGACTCCACGACCTCCTCAGGGAGGCTGTTCCATGCATCCACAACCCTCTCTGTGAAAAATACTTCCTCACATTACCTCTGAGCCGTCCCCCCCTCTATCTTCAAATTGTGCCCCTTGTTCTTGCACATCACTTTTTCTGAAACATGCTACCCTCTTGGACTTTGTTGATTCCCTCAAGGTACTTGAAAGTTTCTATCATGTCCCCTCTCTCTCTTCTTTCCTCAAGGGTATACAAATTAAGCTCCTTTAGTCTTTCTTCGTATGTCTTCTGGTGCAGACCCTGTACTATTTTGGTTGCCCTCCTCTGGACAGCCTCCACTCTGTCCATGTCTTTGTGGAGATGGGGTCTCCAGAACTGCACACAGTACTCCAGATGGGGTTTCACCAACTGTCTGTACAGAAGGATAACAACTTCCTGTTTTCTACTACTGATGCCTCTTCCTATGTATCCCAGCATCCCCCCCAGCCTTCCTTACTGTCTTCTCACATTGCATGCCCACCTTTAGGTCATCTGATACTATTACCCCCAGGTCCCTTTCCATTTTTACTGCTGTCAGTATCTCACCTCCCATTGTGTACTCTTGCCCTGGGTTTTTGTTTCCCATGTGCATTACCTTGCACTTTTTTGCATTGAATCTGAGCTGCCATACATTTGACCATTCCTCCAACCTTGCCAAGTCCCTTCTCATCCATTCCACTACATCTTGTGTATCAACCCGGTTGCAGATCTTTGTGTCGTCTGCAAAGAGACATACTTTCCTTCCAGTTTTCTCTGTAATGTCACTTATAAAGACATTAAAAAGGACCAGTCCTAGTACTGAACCCTGTGGTACCCTCCTAGTAACCCTCCTTTCTTCACTGTGTACTCCATTTACTACTACCCACCCTTTGTGTCCTGTTGCCTAGCCAATGTTTTATCCAGGCTACCACCTTGGGACCCACTCCATGGCTGGCTAACTTGTATATTAATCTTTTGTGTGGGACTGTATCAAATGCCTTAATAAAATATTGGTAGGCCATATCCACAGCCCCTCCCTGGTCTACTACTGTGGCCACCCAGTCAAAGAAATCTATTAGATTCGTCTGACACGACCTTGCCATCATGAATCCATGCTGCCTTGGGTCCTGTGCCTCACTGGCCTATAGGTACTCAACAGTTCTTTCCTTCAGAAGTGATTCCATCATATGGTTAAACTAACTGGTCTGTAGTTTCCTGCCTCTGTCCTGCTCCCACTTTTATGAAGAGGAATCACATCTGCCCTCCTCCAGTCCTCAGGTACCACCCATCCTCCCATGATTTGTTAAACACAGTAGTCAGCGGTGTCACTAATTCAACCCTTAGTTCTTTTAGAATTCTTGGGTGAATCCCATCAGGCCCCATTGCTTTGTCCACCTTCAATTTTATTAGTTCTTTCAGAACCCTTTCTTCTGTAAATGGACTGGTATCGACCCCCATCTTCTGAGTGTTTCTCTTGTTTGGTTTAGGTACCTCCCCCTCCTCTTCCAGGGTTTTATTTAACTCAAAACATTGATTAGCGTTTTGCTCATAAAAGTGCTAAAACATTATGAAAATGCATAGCACTTGCCTCACTGTGTTTGACAAACATAATGCTTCTAGAAAACCTATATAAATACTTTCTGCACAGTTAGCATTGTCCCAAGAAAAAAACTGCTAATCAATTATTTAAAACCCTGTCTTCCTTTGTGAATACTGAGCAGAAATATTCATTCAGTATCCCTGCTTTTTCACTGTCACCCTCTATCCACATTCCTTCCCCTTTATTCAACCTCAGTATCCCTCCTTTGGTCTTTCTTCACTCCCTAATGTACCTATAAAAGGTCTAATCCCCCTTCTTAACAGAATTGGCTATCCTTTCCTCGGTTTGGGCCTTTGCTATTCTGACTGCCTTCCCAGCCTCTTTCTGCTTTAACTGATAAAGTTATCTGTCCTGCTCTTCTGTGTTTCTTATATTTCCTGAATGCTATCCTTTTCTCCTTAACCTTCCCTGCCACCTCTTTTGAGAACCATAGCATTTTTTTCCTTCGTTGTGTTTTATTGATTTGCTTTACACAATTGCTTGTTGCCTCTGTGATGGCTGTTTTGATTACTCCCCATTGTTCCTCCACCCTTCCTTCTTGCTTGTTTGCTAGTGCTTTTCTGAGGCACTCTCTCATTTTCCCAAAGTCAGCCCTCCTAAAGTCCAATACTCTTGCTTTTCTATGGCTTGATTGTATGGCTGTGTTTATCGTGAACCACATTGTTTGGTGGTCACTTGCTCCCAGATGGCTACCCACTTCTAAATCTGAGATTCTTTCTCCATCTCCATATGAGAGTACCAGGTCTAAGATTGCTCCCTCATGAGTGGGCTCCAATACTAGCTGTCTGAGGCATGCCCCTTGTAGGGCATCAAGAATGACCCTGCTCTTGGATGTGCCTGCAGCAAAGGTGCTCCAGTTAACATCTGGCATATTCAGGTCCCCCATCAACAATATTTCCCCTTTTTCTGCCATTCTAAGGAAGCCTTCTATCATTTCCTTGTCCATTCCTTCCCCCAGAGATGGGGTCTGTATACAACCCCCATGTGGATTGTGGTGCCATTTCCTGTCTCCAGGGTGACCCAGACTGCCTCATCTGCTCCCTGTTTACTCTTTAGTTCTGTTGCTTTGATCCCTTCCTTTACATAGAGAGCTTCCCATTCCTCCTCTTTTACCCTCCCTGTCCCTCCTGTAGATTGTGTATCCTGGTATGTTGACATCCCAGTCATGGTTCTCTGTGTACCATGTTTCTGTGACTGACACAATATCCAGGCAACCCTCTTTCATCAAAGTCACTAGTTCAGGGAGCTTGTTACACAGACTATGGGCATTGGTACTCATCACCCTCCACTTTTTGAAAGCCTTACCCCTTTTAGCCCCATTCCTGTCCTTACTGCCTTTGCCTTTTTTTTACATTTACCTCTGTTCTGCTCCTGAATAACTTCTCTACCTTGGTGTTTACCTCACTAATTACCATGTTTTGTGGGGGGAGGCTGGGATTTCCCTGCTCCTTTTGAGTGCCTCCCCCCTTAGCTAGTTTAAATGCTTGCCAATGAAGCATTTAAACCTCTCACCTAGGATCCTGGTTCCCCCCTCGGACAGATGCAGACCGCCGCACCAGTATAGGTCTGTATCCCTCCAGGTGGCTCCCCAGTCCTCAATGAAGCTAAAACCCTGAGCTCCACACCAGTTTTCAATCACTCATTGAATTCCTGGTGAGGAGTCCCTAACATCACCCTTGCCATAGACAGGCAGCACCTCTGAGAAGGTTCCCGTATGCGCTACTTGTCTAAGGCCCCTCCACAACTCTACTAACTCCCCTTGCACTGCTCTGATCCCATTTCTAGCCAGGTCATTTGTCCCTAGATGGACAATGACATCCAGCTCCCTCCCTCATGCAGCTCCTCCACAATCCTGGATGAGGGGATTCAGGATTTAAGGGAGGACCTGGGTAAGCTGGAGAAATTGTCAGGCATATGACAGATGGGGTTTAATGCCAAGAAGAACAAGGTGATGCACATGGGAACCAGAAACCCAAAGACCAGTTACTGGCTGGAGGGAATTAAGGTGGTAGTATCAGAGGAGGAAAATGGGAGGAATGGTCAGGGGGACATGAAGCACTTTGCACAGTGCCAAAAGGCTGCAGCCAAAGCAAATAAAATGCTAGGCTGCAACACCAGGGGAATCACCTCTAGAATGGAGTAAGTTATTTTCCCAATGTACAGGTCACTGGTGAGGTCACACCTGGAGTATTGTGTTCAGTTCTGGTGCCCCTACCCAAAAAAGAATATCAAACTGCTGGAGGGGGTCCAATGGAGGGCAACCAAAATGATCAGTGTCATGGGGGACAGAACATAGTAGGACAGGCTGGGTACAATGAACATGTACTTCCTGAAGGAAAGGGGGGATATGATTGAGATCTTCAAGTTCCTAATGGCCAAAAATAGGGTGAACACAGAGGGCATCTTTAACCTAAGGAGGGAAGGAACTACCAGGGGTCATAGCCTGAAATTGGTGGGGGGCAGATTCAAGAGGGAAATGAGGAGGCACTTTTTCATGGAAAGAGTGGTTAAGGGATTGAACAAATTGCCAGAAGAGGTGGTGTCAAGAAAGACAGTGACCAGTTTCAAGAGGTGGTGGGACAGGGTAAAGAAGAAGGTGAGCACAGCAGGGGGCCATGGAGGTGTGGGGTTACAGGTTGGGACCAAGATAGGGGAAGTACAACTCCAGAAGGAGTGGGGGCAGCTTCATGGTATGACACCAAGCTGCACACTTGAACAGACTTGATAAACTGACATGGCCTGCTTCCGCTGGCAGTTTTATATGTTCATATTCCATGCCACTTCTGCCTAAACACATTTTGGGCAGGATGTGAGAAATGACAGCTGTACTGTTCATGAGGTGGTGAGAAAAAATGGCTACACTGAAAATTTGTAGTGAAAATAACAATTGCCAAAGTTACATGCATGCGTACCAAACTTTCAACAGCCACGGGTAACACAGGTGTTTATTGGAATTTTTGCACCAAATTTTCAAGATGGGCTTTTTAGCAACCCACCTCATGAACACTGGCACTGTTGCTTTGTTAATCAGTTCCAAAACATGATTCTGTGCAACGACCATGAAATCATTTTTCGGGACCAATTAACATGATGCCAGTCACAGTGTTCATGAGGTGAGGTCCCAGAATGGCTATATTGAAAATCTGGTGTAAAAATTCAAAACAAAATGGCCAAGACATCAACATTAGTTCAAAATGCCATTGACAGCCATTATACAGTGATTACCCATATTCTTCAGTTTGTGGTTCGGCTTTGAAGAGTGCAGACGTGTCCCGATCCACAGAACATTACAGCCTCAGACCTCTGGAGGTAAGTATTGGGTAACGGAGGGGTACGGAAAGGTGGGTGTGCAGAGGGAGGGTCAGGATGGGGGAAGGGCCGGGAGAGGAGACAGGACCATTTTCTTTTTTTTTTAGGGAAACGAAAAAAAGACATTGGGGGACTGTTTTCTTTTTTACAGGAAAATTTGAACATATTTTGGAACAATGGGGGTGGGGTCCCTAGTGTTCCATGGTACTCAGGAGGGGGATTCCCAGACTGGGGACACTGGGAGTGAGCTACCCAGTATCCCATACTGTCGAGGGAGAAGGTTGCAGTGACTGCCAACATGGCGATTGGGCACCCTGATGTCGGGAAAAGCACAGTAAAGGAGGGTAGGACATAACTGGGGACACTGGGAGTGGGTAACCCAGTGTCACACATTGTCGGGGGGGGCTACTGCCGACACAGAAATTGGGCCCCTGATGTCATGTTGGCACAATATTAAAATAGTGTGCTGTGGGGAAGGGGGTTGTCTGACACCGGGGGTGGGCATCCTGGTGTTAGAACATATTAATAATAAAAAAATAAAGGGGAAGGTGATCAGAGGCCGGGGGCCACTAGACACTAGGGAACTGATTGGGGATAGTGATTGGGGAGTGAGGCGTTAAACTAGACACCAGGGAAAATGGTGCTGAAGGCTCCTCTTGTTAAGCTGGGCACCTGGAATTTCGGGTGCCCAGAAAAGGCATTTCTGGCAGTTATTTAAAAAAAGGTCATAATTTAGCTAAATGGGTCCTGTTTAGCTAGGTTCTGGGGTTTGTGTTTTAAAATGACAACAGTTTTATGTATTTTACACACTTTTTAGTTGATGGAAGAAAGAAACAAGATGGCAGCTCATGACCAAGGATTCTTTTTCTCACGATGCGGGATTCCAACTATCCTGAAGCAGGAATGCTCTCGCAAGACTCAATCCTTCTTTGTGAGATGAAATCCTCCTTCGCAAAAGAGACCTCTATCCTAGAAATGGAATGTTCATTCCCATAGGATATAATGGGAACTAAGAAAGTAACTTTGCAACCAATAAATTTTATTGCACAACCATTTCACTGTCTGTTCTTCTGCCAGTGCTCTTTATATCCTGCAAATATCATGCAGAAATTCCATACCATATGGCTACAAAGTGATGAGAAAAAAACTGCAAAAATGGGTGTTTTCTTTACTTTTTTTCACTATCTGCGTGTCAGAATCCGCACATTCAACCAGAACAAAACTTGCCACATCAAGAGATCTACCACACAGGACTGTGCATACCATGTTTTGTGCAAATTCATTGATCAGTTGCAAAGTTATTAAAGTGCAATATTTCAGGTTTAACATAGAAACTGCTGTCAAACCTAACGATAGAGGTGCTATCGTGCTCTATAAGATATTTATATATATATATATATATATATATATATATAATATCAGTAGCTGGCTATTTAAGCAAGGTTTTTTGACACTAGTGTGAAAAACAAAGTTTCTAATTGCACTGCTGCAGACAGTTAAAGATCATGTGGTTTTTGCATATTTTTAATAAAAGCTTTAAAAGCTGAAATTCAAGTCCTTGTGTCATGATTAGTGTTTCCTGAACATTTCATGCTGTTTAGTTTTGTGGTTTTCTTTAAATCAGCATTTAACTTGCTCTACAGTGGCTAAAAACAGTGGGGTTATTTTTGTCCTCTCAGTCAAACTTAGAGTGTGGTGACATCATTTTAGAGTAGCTTGCTGTTTCAGATTCCCAATCAGAGCAGCACTCTGTAGAGTTTATGGTTTGCTGAGCTCTCCAGGTTCCTTACAAACCCAGTCTCTGGTTTGTGTTTAGATAGATCAGCTTAAAATATATCATTCTCTTCCTTTACAAAGCTGATCATTTCAGTTCCAATGCTGAACTGAAGTAGTAGAAATCATTTTCTGTGAGAAATCAGCTTGTCTGTATTTATTTATTTGTTTTTGTTTACCAGGTAAGCACACTAGACAACCAGATGCCTATTTTCAGGTGCGACCCGGGAGACTACAGAGATACATACATGATTATTACAGAGATACATACATGATTAAAAGGATACAATCGGGTACAGCAGGAAAACAATAAGAGCAGGTACAAGTAAGAGCATCAGACGTAAACAAGCTAAATGAAGCAATACCCAGTGATAGGAAGATAATAGCTTCATACATAGGAGGCCAGCTGATGGCTGGGAATATCAGCCAACCCGACTTCTGGAGGCTAGGGGTTGAGGCGTACATCAAGGAGATCACAAGAGGGGGATAGGAGAGGCAAAAGGAACACTTAGATGGCCTAGCACAGCTTGATCCAGAACAGCAGGGAAGGCTCCTTATTATCCGATACACAACCCCTATATGTTTCACTGGAGGGGAAGGTCAGGATACCCTACACCATAGAGCCGAAGGAACAGTGGGGCAAGCGGCAGGAGTAATTTAAGTGCAGAGGCAGGGGAGGGCAGATTTGAGGAAGCCCCAGAGGGAAGCCTTAAAACAGGAATGGGAGGTGGAGGAGCGAGTGCTCACTGGCAGGAAGTTCCATAGCCTTGGAGCAAGGGTAGTGAAGGCCCGGTCACCCATCTGGGTGCGTGTTTTAGGCACCAGAAGGACAGCTCTGTTCTTTTTAATCAAGCCTCAATTTTTTCTAACTATATAACAGGGCTGTTTAATGAATATAAAATAAATTTAAATTTTGTTCATTCACAGAAACAGTCTGTCTTTGATGTAGCCTTCATAAATACAATCATGTAAGAACTTTTTTTTTCATGTCAGATTGACAAACAGGTGCTTGTCACACTCTGCTACAGTATTTCAAGCACATGTACTGTCAGAACTCACAAATTTAAGCTCTTTAGTGGTTTCTGTGTGAAAATACATCATGTACATGTACAACTAGATCCACAATGTGGCATCCTGATGCACTGTGTCTCTGCCCCACAGTTGAGGCAGCTGCAGTCTACTGCCACCAGTCCCCTACCCCACAAGCCCCCTGCCTTCTGCTCCACATTCGAGGCTGCTGTACCCTGCTGCCCACTGTCTTCTCCCACACAGTCATGGATTGTGCACCCTGCTGCCTCCATCCCCTACCTAAAGAATCAGGACTATCGCACCATGCTGCTCCCTGCCCAAACAACTGGGGTTGCTGCACCCTGCTGCCCTGTCTCCCCTGACCTCACAGTTAGGGAAGCTGCACCTGTTGGCTCCTGTTCCTGTCTCAACAGTCAAAGATGCTGTGCTGTGCTAGGTCCTAAAGTGCCATGTTCCCTGCCTCCATGGGTAGGGCTGCTGCACCGCGTGTACCCCATCTCAGAGTCAGGGCTGCTATACTCTGATGCCTCATGTGTCCTGCCCCACAGTTGAGGCTTCTGCACCATGTTGTTTTCTATCACCTGTCACCACAGACAGACCTGCTGCACCCTGCTGCTTTCTACACAATCGAGGTTGCTGTGGCCTGCTATGCCCTTGAACCCCATGCCTCTGCAGTTAGGGCTGCTGCACCATGCTGCCACTTGCCACAAGATTCAGTGCATTTTCTGCACCCTGTTGCATGCCTCCACAGTTGAGGCAGTTGCACCCTGTTGTCACCCTGCCACCAGAGTCAGATCCTTTGCTACACTCTACTAAGACAGGAACAGGGGGTAACATGTGCAGTATCCCTGACTGTTAGGGTGAGAGAGAGAGAAAACCAGAGAGAGAGAGAGAGATGGTAGCAGGGCACAGCAACCCCAACTGTTTGGGAAGAGTGCAGCACAGGAGTAAGGGCATTTGCTGCAACCTGTCCCCTGCCTGTGGAGGGAAGGGGCTGTGTGGCGCAGCAGTACACAACAGTGACAGGGGACAAAGGACAGCATGGTGCAGAAGCCTTGACTGTGGGGCAGGACACAGATGGGCATCAGGACACAGCAGCCCTGACAGTGGTACAGGGAGTACATTGTGCAGCAGCCCAGCCCATTTGGGGCAATGGAAATGTGTAGCAGGGCTCAGCAGCCCCAAATGTGGATGCAGGTGGCATGAGACTCTATGGTGTAGCACAGCACAGCAGCCCTGACTGTAGAGACAGGGACAGCGGCAACAGGGTGCTGTGGCCCTGACTGTGAGCATGGGGATAGGGGGAAGCAAGGTATAGCAGCCCTGAATGTTTGGGCAGGAGATTGGGATGGCATCAGGATACAGCAGCCCACACTGTGGGACAGGGTGCAGCAGCCATGCCTGTCTGGGACAAGGGATGTGGGCAGCAGGGTATGTCAAAGGATCTGACTCTGGTGGCAGGAGACAGCAGGGTGCAACTGCCTAAACTGTGGAGGCATGCAACAGGGCACAGCAAATGCCCTGCATCTTGTGGCAAGTGGCAGTATGATGCAGCAGCCCAAGCTGCAGTGACATGAGGAACTAGAGCGTAGCAGGCCATGGCAACCCCAACTGCATAGAAAGGAGCAGGGTGCAGCAGCCCTGTCTCTGGTGACAAGGGATAGAGGACAGCATAATGCAGAAGTCTTGACTGTGGTGCAGAACACAGGGGGCATCAGGGTACAGCAGCCCTGACTATGAGATGAGGTACAAATAGTGCAGCAGCCCTGCCCATTGGGGCAATGGAAGTAGGTAGCAGGGTGTAGCAAAAGCCCCACCTCTGGTGGCTAGGGCAGCATGGTACAGCAGCCGCAGCTGTGGAGGCAGGGGACCTGGCACACTAGGGCTTAGCATGGCACAGCAGCCCTGACTGTGGAGACAGGAACAGGGGTCAACAGGTGCAGCTTCCTTAACTGTGAGGGTGAGGGAGAGAGGGCAGCAGGGTGCGTCATCCCCAACTATCTGGGCAGGGGGTGGCAGTGTACAGCAGACCTGATTCTTTAGGCAGGGGATGGAGGCAGCAGGGTGCACAATCCTTGACTGTGTGGGAGAAGACAGTGGGCAGCAGGATGCAGCAGTCTCGCATGTGGAGCAGAATGCAGGGGACTTGTGGGACAGGGACAGGTGGCAGTAGGCTGCAGCTGCCTCAACTGTGGGGCAGAGATATGGTGCATCAGGATGCCACACAGTGTTTCTAGTTGTACACTTACATGATATGTTTTCACACAGAAACCACAAAAGAACTGAAATTTGTGAGTTCAAACAGGTGCCTGTCACACTCTGCTACAGTATTTCAAGCACATGTACTGTTTGTCGATCTGACATAAAAAAAAAATTTTCTTACATGAACATATTTATGAAGGCTACATCAAAGACAAACTGTTTCTGTAAATGAACAAAATTTAGATTTATTTTACATTCATTAAGCAGCCTTGTGCTATATAGTTAGAAAAAAAATCAGATTTTTGATTAGAAAGAACTGAAAGCTGTGATACAAACGAGCTGATTTCTCACAGAGAAAGATTTTCACTACTTCAGTTCAGCACTGAAACTGAATTATCAGCTTTTTATCAGAAGATAATGATATGTTTTAAGTTGATCTATCTAAACACAAACCAGAGACTGGGTTTGTAAGAAACTTGGAGAGCTCAGCAAACCATTAACTCTACAAAGTACTGCTCTAATTGGGAATCTGAAACAGTAAGCTACTCCAAAACGATGTCATCGCACTCTAAGTTTGACTGAGAGGACAGAAATAACTCCACTGTTTTCAGCCACTGTAGAGCAAATTAAAATGCTGATTTAAAGAAAACCACAAAATCAAACAGCATGAAATTTTCCGGAAACACTAATCATGACACAAGGACTTGAATGTCAACTTTTCAAGCTTTTATAAAAAATGTGTAAAAACCATTGCACATGATCTTTAAACTGTTTCAAAGAAGTAGTGTAAGTAACTTGCCTTTGTGCCTACTCAGAGACACTAGCAGTCATGTCACTTAAAACAGGCATAACTAGAGAGACAAACACGCTGAAAAAACAGCCCTGGAACTGGTCTACTGAACAGAGAGAGGGAAGTATTTAATTTAACTGGCATAGTGATTTGGAGTTCTGGAAGGATACACTAAAAAAACTCCCAATTTATGCTTCGCTATCCCCCTTTGAAATAAAAATAAATTCATCCCCATCCCTTTTTTCCATTATGTAGTGTCCCCCTCTGCATCCCGATCCCTATTCAAAAAAGTGATTAATATCCCCTTATTCTATAGTGTGTCCTCTCATCGCCAACTCCCGATCTTGGTACACTTTCTTCAAAGTACCATTCCCTGGTAGTCTAGATTGATTCACCCACATCAGGAACCACATCCCAGCCTCACTTCATTTTATCCCTGCGTTAAGCAGCTTGACAGGTGGCAAGCAGCACAGCCTTCATACACCTCCACAGTTACCTGCCGACTGAACTGTCAATGAATGACAGCTTTACTGTATTCACTACAAGCCCATTGTTGCCTCTCTGTCAACCAATGGGCTTGCAGTATGTACTGTAAGCTGTCATTCACAACTTTGTGTCATTCACTAAGTTGTGAATGACAGCTTACAGTACAAACTGCAAGCCCACTGGTCAGCAGTGTCAACTAATGGTCTTGTAGTGTGTACAGTAAGCTGTCATTCATTGACAGTTCAGTCAGTGGGCAGCCGTGGAGGTGTGCAGAGTGTTGTGCTGCTCACTGGCTGACTGGCTAACTGGCCATGCTGGGATGGAGGGAGCAAGGTGGGATGTCAGTTACTGAGTGGGGGGATTGTGGGATCCACTAGATTACCAGGGAATGGGGCACTTTGAATTACAGAGTATACTATGATCAGGGTTCGGGGATGGAAGGGGAGCCTCTACACTATGGAAACAGGCAGGGGAAATTAATTTAGTTTTTTTGAATTGGGATAGGCATGGGGAGGGGGACACTACACTATGGAAAAGAGGGCTGGGGATGAATTTATATTTATTTCAGATGGGGATCAGGATGGAAGGGGGACACTACACTATGGAAAAGAGTGCTGGGGATGATATTAAGTTTATATCAAATGGGGATTGGTACAGGGAGGGGGCCACTACAACGTGGAACTGGTTGGGGATACTAGATTTATTTTGTCCAATGTGGATCTAGACTAATGGGGATGGGGTGTAGGGACACTTGGGACTGGGCATTTATGAAACCCATCACTTTTGTCACCCCCCACTGCCTCCCATGAAAGGCTGTTCCAGGAATCCTTAATGGAAGCTGACCATCACCATGGCTGGTGCCCCCCCTCCAGTTTGACACCCCGACAGCTATACCCAAAAAAAGACTATTACAGTGACAGTCACTGTAATGGTCTGTTTTCAAAAGTAGTCATCCCCCAGTGTTCTGCCCCCTCCCCGGAACAACTTCAACCTAGAGTTGATCATCTTAAATTTAAGGGGTGCAGGGGCCAGAACCCCCCTGCATGGGGGTGTGTGGGGGGTACAGCCCCCTACAGAAAACACTCATCATTTGGATGGCACAATACCTGTGTCAGTATTGTGCCATCGCTGTGTGGGAGGTCAGCATTTTCACTGCTGACCTCCCTTGGTGCTTCCCCTTTGTATAAGCTCTTATCCTTCCTAGTTGGCCCTCAGTCCCCATTGTAGCCATAACTCTCCCCTCTACACCATTTCTTCTACCATTACTTAAAGATTTTGTTCAGAACACCCACTCCTTCCCCACATAGTAAAAGGCACACTCACTGCTCACATTTTAAATACATGGGAAACACAGGATCAACAAGATAAATGATCTAACTTTACCAAAAATGAAATTTACACACAAAGCTGACTAAAGCAATTCTTCTTAACTTTTAAGTCCATAAAACACCCTTATTGGTGTAACCCCCCCTGCAAATGGGAGTTCTCAAAAGTCTTCTAGGAGCTGGCTAAGTGCTCCCAGCCTGAATGGTGTTCAGCATTTAAGTTGTTTTTCTGTGAGTGCTTTTAGAGCCTCCCGTACTGTCTCTTTAAGAGCTGCCTGCTCACAGGCTAAATTAGTTTGAATGTGGGGACTGTGTAGTTAATGCTCGAATCTCACCCTGAGCTGCCGGCTGTTCGCTCCATTTCTGTAATTGCTAAGAGCGCAGAGGGAGCCCGTTTGAAAGATGTATCTGTTTTTTTGAAATCATTTAGAGCATTTGTAAAATTGCAGTTTGTCTAACCTGCCTTAATTGCAGCTGGGACTCTGTTGGTGTTGCCCCTCCATTTTGGACCCGAACTGCTAAACTGGGCCAATTGGGTTAAGGGAGCCCTAAAATGGAGACTACCTGAGCCAACCAGAACTTGGACTCTCACCTGGAGCCTGCTTAAAGGGGGAATGTATGGCAGGTGCTTCTGCGAGCTGTAGTTTGGACCGTGGCGCCTTTTTGCACCAACAGAGGGAGCCCTGCAGTGATTGACAGTTGAATCCACCAACCGAACCTGTTGGAGCCTAAGGGAAATGCCCTGAACTGTTTCTGGAGGGCGAGATGCAAGTTGACTGTGAGAGGAGTAGGAGCTCTGTTCTGCTGCGGAGTGAAGTTTGTGCAGGAAGCGCATGTAAGGTCCCGAAGTTGGCCTGTAGTCATTAGCAAGTGCTTAACTGGACTGAATCTAAGTGGTGGGAAGAGAAGGAGGACATGTGCAAAACCAGGCTCACCCTGTAGAAGACTGGAGAAATGGCTGAATCGCGCTCCGTCTGTCAGGAGCTGAAGCTGCTGTGAGTGTCCTCAGGTTTGCATTATTTGCGATCGGGATCGAGAAGCAGCTGCCTGGTATAGTAATTTCCTTTACATATAAATGTGCCAAGTGTTTGTAGGGGATCGCGAACCCTTGTCCCCTTGTGCTGTGAGTTGTGAGTGGAAGCTGGACTCAAAGCTAGTCGGACTGCATCCGACTGTTTTCCAAATCAGTTAGGCCCTGTCACAGGGGTCTCATCTACATGCCTGGCTCATCCTCACCATCCAGCACCACCTCCTCAATCCAGCTCTCGGTTTGGGGCTTGTGAGTACAAATAGGGGCACCTCCCCTCACCTTCATTTAATCAAAGTGTGTCAACTGATTGTTTTGTGTTCTTCTGTTTGTGAACTGAGCCATCCGGCTCCGGATTACAATTTGTTTGTGCATATATTTTCTTCCAACAGGGCCCCATCCAGCTGCACCAGCCTACCAACCCTGGGCAACGGACCTGACTAGCCCCCCTCATCCTGGGCACCCAGAGAGTGACATTTTGGACCCTAAATATATGTGCACAGTACTGTGATTTGAACTTATCTAAACTAATCAACCTGATTACCCCCCTCCTGTGTTACTGTCCCCTGAATAAACCAGACTTGTTGTTATACTACATACTGGCTGTGGTGTTAGTGCATCTAGAACAGTATTGTAAATTGCTGTGTAGGTTGTTTAACCTTGTTTTACAGGGGGTCCTCCGAGACAGGCTACAGAATCAGTCTCGAGGGTAAGTGGTATCTCTTTGTCTAAAAAGTGTGCATATGTGGGGTATTGGGAAGGCAACTCCCATGTATTGTGTGGGCCACTAGTGAGGACAAAGGGGGGGGTCACAGTGTCCCAGAGGGCTGTACCCATGCTAGTTTAACCCCTACTAACCCTGATCTCTGAGTGGCGGCAGCCGTCATAGAACCTAGGCCCCTCAACTTGTCAGTAGCCAAACAGGCAGGGATAGTAGCCCATGGGATAGTGCCACCTAGGGGGTTACATCTTGCAGGCACCGCTGGGATTAGCATCCTCTAGTGGCCACATGAGAGAATTACCCCATTATGTCCAAGTTAGGGGAAAAGATGGAAGGGCTTGTTATGCCCAAGCTAAAAATTGCCCACCACAAGCTGATGGTACACAAATTGATGGGATGGAGTGAAGCTGAGGAGATAGATCCCCAAAAGGCTATCCTGTTGTTGGATGTCCGCTTGGGGACTAACAATGCTGACACTGTGTCCACCGTACAGCATTTTAGGTGTGTTGGCAAGGTGGAGGTAAAGGGACGAGATACTGACTTATTTGACCAAACTCTGATTGTGCTACTCTTGCGTAGTTCCCATATAGACCCTGAGATGGTACCCGCTATGATTTTTCCTGAGGGCGCCCAGAAGAGATGGAGGGTCATTCACTTACATAGTGGTCTGACCACTCCGGGTGGGTCCCCTAGTACTGATGGATTTAAAAAGAAGCTGCTTGGGCTGTTAGCATCCGAAGGAAAAACTGCCCTAGAAGTGGTAAAAGTACTAGACCTGTCAGGGGACCATACACCCTTGCATTCTCCGACCACCTCCCCTGTGTCTCCCAAGAGCTCCCCAATAGTTGCCTCCCCCTCATCATTCCCCCGATACAGCTGGACTCCTATAGAAGGCTTAGCCTTTTTTCTGGTACCATCCCAGCACCTTCGGGGGAAGATGATCTGGAGACTGATGGACTATGCCACCCTTTAGTACAAGAATGGCAATGTTCAGAGGGAGAGAAAAAAAGCGCTTGACGGAGAGCTTGAGAGGCCCTGCCCTGGAAGCCATTCGGTTCCTACGTGCTACTAGTCCGGAGGCCACTGCAGCAGAATATCTCTCTGCCTTGGAAGGGGTATTTGGCAGCACAGAATCAGGGGATGATTTATTGTGGAAATTCAAATCAGCCAAACAGTGGAAAAATGAGAAGCTGTCTGCCTTTGTCACTAGGAAAGAGAGGGCATTGCAGAGGGCCCACAGGAAAGGAGGAGTGTCTGCCGAAGAGCTAAACCAGGTCAGACTAGACCACATCCTAAAGTCAGCTAGATTCTTGAGTGTGATGATATTAAAGCTCAAGCTGCAAGACAGGAGGGCAAGCCTTCCAGAGTATTGTCATTTGATGAAAGAAATCCGTGAGATTGAAACTGATGAGGAGGGCTGGGAGCCTTGTGCTGGGGCCGTGAACACTTGCCAGACCCCCAGAAAGAGTGAGTTAGATGAGGCCCAACAGTTGAGAGACTTGATTAAGGAACTGACTGAGGCATTCAGAGAACCAGATCTGTATCAGGCTCCCCCTGAGCCCAAGAGTGGAGTGGGAGTAAATGTTGTTTCCTCGAAGACTCAGACTGAGAGTAGCCTGCTAGCAGAGCTGCTAGAAGTGAGAGAGATGGTGGGAGAGCTGCAAAGAACTGTTCTAACCCCCAACCATAGTGGAGACTCAGAATTCCAAAGGAGTAGGCCTCCAGTCCAAGAGGAGCCCTGCAGGGCTCAAGAGGTGCCCCAATAGAAAAGGGACCCCCCTACCCTTCCAGGACACTAGAGACATTAAGTTTTGCTACCATTGTGGGGAGGATGGGCATTTTCAGTCAGCTTGTCACTTACCAGAGAACTTGAGAAAAGTTACCAATAGATTAGTGGCCTTGAATTGCAGAACCTACGCCTGGCCACCAGGGGGAGCTACTCAGAAAAGTTATGCTACCAGGGCCAATGCCCAATCGACATCCAGGTCAGCGCCACCGGAATGGTCTGAGGTGGTGGGCCCCTCCATGGAGACCACTGTAAAAGTGAATAGAGTGCCTACAAGAGCCGTGTTAGACAGTGGCTCCCAAGAAACAATTATGTTCCAGGATTGGTATCAGAAGCATTTGTCTGATGTGCCCCTGCAACCATTGGAGGGACTGCATGTCTGGGGTTTAAGTGAGAAGGCCTACCCTTACTCTGGCTATATCCACATTTGGTTGTCCTTTCCCACCTCTGTGGCTGGAGTGGCAGAGCAAGTGGAGACCTTGGCCCTAGTGTGCCCCCCTACTGGACTGTATGATGGGGTTCCTCTACTAATTGGGACTAATGCACATATGTTTGGGCGGTTGGTGCAGTTGAGTTATGAAAAACAGGGATCTTGGACTTGTAGAGCCTTAAGAATCCCGGCCTTGATCAAGAAGGCTTACGATGCTCCGAGAGATGCTGGAAAAGTGGAACCAGAGGAAGAACCGGTTGGAATTGTCTGGAAAAAGGATCCTGAGTCTCTGATCCTGGCACCAAATTCCCAGTGCACCTTACAGGGAGAGGTCCATATCAAAAAAGATGTCAAGAATAAAATACTAATGCTGGATGCACATGGTGATGGAAAATTGCCAGAAGGACTGTTGGTCAAACCAAGTATTTTGCCTGCCAGAGCCCATGCTTATGCCAGAAGGGTAATGGTTCACATTCATGATGTGTCTGATAGAGAGATTCGAGTGAATAGAGGTTGCTCCATGGCTAATGTATATTGTGCAGACACTGCAGTGCTACCCAGTAACAAGAGTTCGGGGAAGAATGATGGAGTGACGCCCGACTTGTTTGATTTCGGTGACTCCCCGTTGCCAGCTGAATGGAAAGTGAGGATCAGTGAGAAGCTTGCTCAGAGAGACCAGGTGTTTTCTTTAAAGGAATGGGATGTAGGATGTGTGCAAGGAGCTGAGCACCATATCCGGATGCATGATGAAAGGCCATTTCATGAGAGGTTTCAACGTCTGGCCCCTGCTGATATTGATGATGTGAGACGGCATCTGCAAGAGATGCTTGCTGCTGGTGTAATCCAAGAATCCAGAAGTCCATATGCTTCCCCTATCATGGTAGTGAGAAAAAGAATGGGGCGGTAAGGATGTGCGTGGACTATTGTACCTTGAACCGGTGGACTATCCCTGATCAGTATACAATGCCCTCATCCAGGATACTCTAGTCTGCCTGAACGGTAGCCAGTGGTTCTCTGTGTTAGATCTTTGCAGCGGGTACTACCAGATCCCAATGGCCCCAGAAGACCATGAGAAGACAGCCTTCATCTGCCCGCTTGGTTTTTATGAGTTCATGAGGATGCCTCAAGGGATTTCAGGGGCCCCAGCCACTTTTCAACGACTGATGGAGTGTGCAGTGGAGAACATGAACTTATTAGAGTGCCTGGTATATTTGGATGATGTTATTGTGTTTGGCAGCTCCCTGGAGGAATATGAGAGCAGATTGTTCAAGGTGTTGGACAGACTGGAAGACTTTGACCTTAAAGTATCCATCGATAAATGTCAGTTCTTCCAAACCTCTGTAAAGTATGTGGGACATATAGTGTCTACCGAGGGAATAGAAACAGACCCTAGTAAAGCTGAGGCCTTGACCACATGGCCACAGCCCCACAATCTAAAATAACTGCAAAGATTCTTGGGGTTCTGTGGTTACTACCACCGGTTCATCAAGGACTATTCAAGAGTAATTCGTCCTTTACTTAATCTTACTGAAGGTTACACTCCTACCTACCAAAATACAAGCGGTCAACTCCCCCTGAGACTGAGATAGTGTATTTCCATCCTAATTAAGTTTTTGGGGCACGATGGACACCTGATTGTGAAGCTGCTTTTCATGAGATTATATATCAATTTACCCATGCTCCAGTCCTGGCCTATGCAGATCCAGTAAAACCCTATGTCCTACACACTGATGCTAGCTCACAAGGTTTGGGGGGCTGTGTTATACCAGGAGCATGAGAATGGCCTGAGACCAGTGGCCTTTGCCAAGAGAAGCCTGACCCTTTCCAAAAAGAACTATCCTGTACATAAGTTAGAGCTCCTAGCTTTGAAGTGGGCCATTGTGGACCAATTCCATGAGTACTTGTATGGGGCTAAGATACTAGTAAAAACTGACAATAATCATTTGATTTATGTGCAGACTTCAGCTAAGTTGGATGCTACTGGCCATAGATGGCTTTCTGCATTATCTACATACGACTATGCTGTGGAATACAGAGCAGGCTTGAACCACATAAATGTTGATGCTCTCTCCCAGAGGCCTGTTCCCCGAAATAACTGGGTCAGACTGTCAGAACCGTTATTCAAGCACTCTGCCAGAAGTTTGACAGAGAGGAACAAATGTCCACGGATGTAGTGGACTATATGGTGCATTGTTTGGCGCCCTCTGAGAATTGCATACCTGCTGCTTATTGCCATTTCTCTGCATTAGACATTGATGCACTGCCTCAGCTAGACCATGACAGTCTTCAGCGGGCTCAATCCTGAGATTCTATGATCAAACCAGCTTTAGAAGCCCTCTATGCACGGAAAGATGTGTCCAAGCTATGCTCCACTGATTTGAGAACTGCATTGTTATACAAGGAAGGCCCTAAGTTGAAACTGATTAATAGACTGTTATACAGAGAAACAGTAGACAAATAGACAAACAACAACTAGTTTTGCTCGCTGCCTTACGAGACTCAGTACTGAGGTCCCTACACAACCACATGGGGCACCCTGGTATAGACAGAACACTTGACTTGGTGAGATCCAGATTCTATTGGCCTAAGATGGGAACTGATGTCGAACAACACATTTGAACTTGTAGCTGCTGTTTACAGAGAAAAGCCTTGCCCCAGAGAGCTGCCCCCCTTGTTAACATCACCACCAGTGTCCCCATGGAGCTGGTCTGTATTGATTTTTTGAGCTTTGAATCAGATCAAAGAAATATTAGTAATGTGCTGGTAATCACTGACCATTTCATGAGATATGCCCAAGCTTTCCCCATCAAGGACCAGAAGGCCTCCACTGCAGCAAAAGTACTTGAAGAAAACTTTTTTGTTCACTATGGGGCTCCACAAAGAATCCATTCTGATCAAGCGAAGGACTTTGAGAGTCGTCTGATCAAAGAGATGCTTTCTCTGTGGGGAGTGCCAAAGTCCAGAACCACCCCTTACCACCCCCGGGGGACCCACAGCCTGAACGTTTCAACTGCACTCTGTTAGATATGCTGGGTACCCTCCACCCCAAGGACAAGCCTAGATGGAGCCAACAAATCAGCACCTTGGTACATGCCTACAACTGCACCAAAAGTGATGCCACTGGGTACTCCCCCTACCGCCTGATGTTTGGAAGAGAAGCCATACTACCAGTAGATGTATGTTTTGGAGTTTCTCTAGATGGGGTTAGAGCTGACAACTATTTACAGTATGTGCAAAAGTTAAAGGCCCAGCTAAATCATGCGTACCAACTGGCTCAAACCATGGCTGCCAAAAGAAATCTGGCCAACAAAGAAAGGTATGCAAAAAGGTGAAAGCACAGGAACTCCAGGAGGGAGCTCGGGTATCACTAAGAAATCTGGGACTGCATGGCAAACACAAGATTGCTGACAGATGGCACCATCTCCCTCATATTGTAGTGGGCAAACTAGATGATCTGCCTGTGTACAAAGTAAGGCATGAGAATAATTCAAAAGATGTTAAAACAATGCATAGAAATCATTTACTGCCCATTGAACAAATCTTGATTGAGTCTGAGCTCCCAGAAAGTGCTCCCTCTGGACCAGTGACCAGAGCTGCTGCTAAGCAAAAGCAAAGGAAGTCTGCACCTACAGATGCTGAGTTAAAGTGTTCTCTACAGCAAACCCCCGTTGAACCTGACTGTCTGTCTACTTCAGGGGAAAGTGAGTGTGACTTTGAATACTACCCCTCTTACGAACTGAGTCAATTGTTTCGGGGCAATCCCCTAGTCAATCATGGAGATAAAGCTGGGCCTTCTGGACTGCCTAAGCCCCCAGCTTTGTCCCTGGAGCTAATGCTCCCATAAAGTGAAGTGCAAAGTATCAAATCAGATGACATGGAATCACTGTGTATGGTTGAACTGTATGAACTTTCAGAGGCAGAAAAGGATGACCTGGAACAGACTGGTGATATACCAGAACAAGAAGGGTATTTTGAGTGTCCTGATGGTTCACTGCCAGTGTCAGAAAACTCCCCATGTGAGCCAAGTACTGTGCCTGCAGAGATTGCAACTCCTGGAACTGAAAGTGCCCCAAGTTCTAGCCTCTCTACCCTGGAGGCCATTCCCAAGGTCCTACAGACACTGCAGAAAGTAAGGGTCAAAGTGCAGAGACTGTGGCAGTTCCCCCTAGAAGGACAGGTCAAACTGTAAAGCCTGTGGTGCGCTTAAGCTATGATTCTCCTGGGAGACCTGTGGACTTGCCCCTTAATGTGGTCCATAAGGGAGTGTATGTGTCCTCGAGCTCATTGCCCGAACTGAGCATAGGTGCTAATTCCAGATTACTTGTCCTGCCCTCTAGGTATGGTGCCCCTGCCTCATCTAGCCCCGAGGTAACTGATAGGGAAGGGCCCCCTCTCTCCAAGTTTCAAGTGCAGGAAGTAAGGACCTGAGTTCAAAATGTTTGTAAGTATAATGTTGTGTAACCAGTAATAGACTGTGTACTACAGTGCAAGTGTATATACTGTAACAAAGGTTTAATATGCTGATTATTGTTGAAAAGGGATGCAAGTTTGAACTGTTCTGCGTTAAAATGATTTAAGGGTATCTACTTGACATGGAAGCCAAGTTCTTTTCAGGCCAGGAAGGGTGTAACCCCCCTACAAATGGGGGTTCCCAAAAGTCTTCTAGGAGCTGGCTAAGTGCTCCCAGCCTGAATGGTGTTCGGCGTTTAAGCCGTTTATCTGTGAGTGCTTTTAGAGCCTCCCGTACTGGCTCTTTAAGAGCTGCCTGCTCGCAGGCTAAATTAGTTTGAATGTGGGGACTGTGTAGTTATTGCTTGAATCTCGCCCTGAGCTGCCAGCTTATCGCTCCACTTCTGCAGCCACTAAGCGTGCAGAGGGAGCCCATCTGAAAGATGTATCTGTTTTTCTGAAATCATTTAGAGCATTTGTAAAATTGCAGTTTGTCTAACCTGCCGTTATTGCAGCTGGGACTCTGTGAGTGTTACCCCTCCATTTTGGACCCAAACTGCTAATCTGGGCCAATTGGGTTAAGGGAGCCCTAAAATGGAGACTGCCTGAGCCACCCAGAACATGGACTCTCACCTGGAGCCTGCTTAAAGGGGGAATGTATGGTAGGTGCATCTGGGAGCTGTAGTTTGGACCTTGGTGCCTTTTTGCACCAACAGAGGGAGCTCTGCAGTGATTGACAGTTGAATCCACCAACTGAACCTGTTGGAGCCTAAGGGAAATGCCCTGAACTGTTCCTGGAGGGCGAGATGCAAGTTGACTGTGAGAGGAGTAGGAGCTCTGTTCTGCTGCAGCGTGAAGTTCACGTGGGAAGTGCATTTAAGGTCCCGAATTCAGCCTGTAGCTGTTAGCAAATGCTTAATCGGACTGAATCCAAGTGGTGGGAAGAGAAGGAGGATGTGTGCAAAACCAGGCTCACCCTGTAGAAGACTGGAGAAATGGCTGAATCGCGTTCGGTCTGTCAGGAGCTGAAGCTGCTGTGAGTGTCCTCAGGTTTGCATTATTTGTGATCGGGATTGGGAAGCAGCAACCTGGTATAGTAATTTCCTTTACATATAAATGTGCCTAGTGTTTGTAGGGGATCGCGAACCTTTGTCCCCTTGTACTGTGAGTTGTGAGCGGAAGCTGGAAGCTGGACTCAAAGCTAGTCAGACTGCATTCGACTGTTTTCCAAATCAGTTAGGCCCTGTTACTGGGGTCTCATCTCCATGCCCTGCTCATCCTGGCCATCCAGTGCCACCTCCTCAATCCAGCTCTCGGTTTGGGGCTTGTGAGTACAAATAGGAGCACCTCCCCTCACCATCATTTAATCAAAGTGTGTCAACTGATTGTTTTGTGTGCTTCTGTTTGTGGACTGAGCCATCCAGCTCTGGATTACAATATGTTTGTGCATATATTTTCTTCCAGCAGGGCCCCATCCAGCTGCACCAGCTGGCCAACCCTGGGCAACGGACCTGGCTAGCCCCCCCATCCTAGGTACCCAAGAGAGTGGCATTTTGGGCCCTAAACATATGTGTACAGTACTGTGATTTGAACTTATCTAAACTAATCAACCTGATTACCCCCCTCCCATGTTACTGTCCCCTGAATAAACCAGATTTGTTGTTATACTACGTACTGGCTGTGGTGTTAGTGCGTCTAGAACAGTATTGCAAATTGCTGTGTATGTTGTTTAATCTTGTTTTACAGGGGGTTCTCCAAGATGGGCTGCAGAATCATTCTCGAGGGTAAGTGGCATATCTATGTCTAAAAAGTGTGCATATGTGGGGTATGGGGAAGGCAACTCCCGTGTATTGTGTGGGCCACTAGTGAGGACAAAGGGGGGGGGTCACAGTGTCCCAGAGGGCTGTACCCGAGCTAGTTTAACCACTACTAACCCTGACCACTGGGTGGAGGCACCTGTCATAGAAACTAGGCCCCTCAACCTGTCAGTAACCAAACAGGCAGGGGTAGTAGCCTGTGGGATATCGCCACTTAGGGGTAACATTAAGTTAATGCATTAGTAGATGTAGTGGCTCTGACCAGATTTTGTTTTATTTCCTAACACTGAAATTAAGACAAAATGGTCTCAAGCAAGAGGGGCTTAATACTACTGAAAGCAAAATATTTTAATTTAAAATTGTAGACTGGGTTAGACCTATTGTAGTCGAGTCAGGCAGCCAACCACTGCTGCTTCACAGGTTACACCATGCAATACATTAGGGCTGCTTAGAATTGTGGAATCAAAATAGATTTCTCAGATTCTGGAGTGGGGAATGATCAAGGGGCACAATTCTGGAGGCAGCAGACTCTTGTGTAAGGAAGGTCACCAAAGAAACTTGAATTAATCACTGGTCTGATTCTCAAAAGAGTAGAGCTCTGTGGAATATAAAAATTCTGCCAGCAGAATACCCATGGAATTACCATTCTGTTTCATGGAATTTGTGTGAAAATTCTGCAACATTTTGCCAAATTTCACATTTCAGTTAATTTAGTCTAGTTTTCAAAGTTCACATCCAAATAATACTGTATCTGGCAGGTATACAGGCATCAGTGGCTTTTATAACTCTACCAATGTTCACATACCTAAATTGAAGGGGAGCCGAGTTATGAGTGACCAAATATTTAATCAAAATTTAATTTCAGTTATTTCATTCTAATTTTAAAATGCCTTATCCAAATTTCTTCACAGTTTCGTAGTTTAGAGAAGTGTTCAACATGGGTATGTGCAACAAATTTCACATCTCAAGCTTTAAAGAAAGCTATGCTATGGGTAGCCAAACATTTTGCAAAATTTAGATTTGAGGGATTATAGTATAATAATGTATTGTAGAACGCTGTTAAGCTTAGGAAATCATCATTTCCTAAGATTGTTAACCTATCGATGTGACGTAGATATGTTGTTAACCTATCAATGCTATGTTACATCGATAGGTTAACAACAGCGATTGGTCTGCGCATGTGTACAATTTTTTTTCAACGGGGAACCGACTGATGAATGCAGCGGTTAGGGAAGGACTGAACGGCTGTGGCGGTGACTATTTATCAAAAAGTAAGCAGCCGTTTTACTATTTATGTGGGACCATACACTATAAAAAATAATGTATGGTCCCTCTATCGGCAACCGGTCACTGTTAACCGTCTCGAGGTTGCCATGGCGACGTAAACCTCTCACGCTTCGCTCTCGAGGTTTACATGGTTACCCTGGCAATCTTTCGACAGTTAACTGACCGGTTACTGATAGAGGACCATACATTATCCTCTATATTATGTGAGCATTTATTGAAACGTTATCAAATTTTGCAGGTTTATGGGTTATTATATATATGTCTTTACCTAGTTAGATTTCCATCTTCAAATGTGGCTGAGTTATATGCAGATATAATGTTCATGAAATTTCCCACAAAAAATAAAATGACAGATTTCGAGCATGTATAATTTTGAGATTATGCTTCCTGATGTCACAATATTTGACAAAACATTAGAATGCCTATCAACATGTCAGCATGCTAAATTTCAAATCTCTAGCTAATAGAAGGCTGAGTTATGATCAAATTAATAAACTTCAAAAATTCCACAGAATTGTGCAACATTTTTAATTTCAGTTATTTACCCTAGTTTTCTAAGTACATATCCAAATGATACCAAATTTGGCAGGTATACAGGTACTAATGACTTTCATAAGTGTACCAGACTTCAGAGTCCCAGATTGAAGGGGTGCATTCTGGGTAGACACACATTTAATCAAAATGGAATTTTCAGTTATTTCCATCTAATTCTAACATTTCTTATTTAAATGTTTCCACAGTTTCAGGATTTAAAGAAATATTCAGCATGGGTATGTGCACCAGGTTTGAGTTTCAAGCTTTAAAGGGGGCTATGATATAGGTAGCCAAATATTTTTGTTATTTTAGTGCAATTTTGAAAGCATTCTTCAAAATGTTGTAACTTTTTGCAGGTGTATGGGTTGTTACTACATTTATATACTGTATATATCTAATTTCAGATTTCTATATCTAAAGGTGCCTGAGTTATATAAGCAATAAGACACAATGGGTGTGCATTGAACAGATATTACCACATGCCCAGGGGCATAGAGAGGCACAAGGCTGAAGGACAAGTGTCTTCAGCTCCTGGAAGTGCAGTATTATCTGTTCAGTCTTATAAAATGGGCCGGTGTAATTTATATGAATAGAGGAATTAAAATGTATTTATTACTATAATAAAAAGTTTATTTATTGTCAAAATGTTACATAAATGGCCGGCCCATCTGCCCAGTGGTGGATCAACCACTTGTGGTGCTAGTGACCCGGATTCAAGAACCAGCCAAGGAGGCTGAAGGGTCAGCTGGGAGGGTGGGGAGATGGATTGAGTGGCAATTGCATGCTTTCCATTTCTGAGGGAGTGAGGGGGACCATGCCTCCTGGTGTAGTGCCCCTGGTTGACCACAGGGGCAGCATGCCAGAGGGCCGAAGCTGAGGCTGGGAGGCATGCAGATAGTAGACAGGGCTCTGCATTGCTTTACTGTATGCCATGCCTCCCAGTCCCAGAAACTGGAAAAAAAACTAAGCATAGCCCTGACTTGTTTCCATGCTGCCACCACCTAAGGTCCACCCAATGCCTGGATGTGTTCAGTGGTGTAGCCGGCCACCCCTTGCCTCTGCCCAGAGGGTAAATCATGGCTTTGTGGGAGCAGGTTAGCGGCAGTGGGCTGGAGGGCCAGCTGGAGACTCAGGGGACTTGCGCAAAAACTATAAATTAAAAAGAAAAGTTACATAAAATACTGGTAGTTCCTCTGCCTACATGATCTGCATGTCCCAGTATGGCCTCTCTAGCTGAAATCCCGTAGTTCTTCCTGCCCCCCCCCCCATCACCATGAGGCTTTGTGTTGCTGGAGCTGTTAGATTTTTTTGGGGGGTGGGCATACTGTATGTCCCAGTATAGCCACCGTAGCTGTAGTGCTGTAGTTCTTTCTATTCCCCCTCACTGCACTGGTGGTTTTGAAAGACCGCAACTTGTGTTACTCTCAGGAACTGTTAATGTTTTATTCTTTTTTTAAGCATCACTTGGTGGTTTCTAAGTGAGTGTGCAGTACTGTAAAAATTGAAGCAGGTGAGCAAGTCATCCTCAGTGCTTCAAAACAGCAGGGAACGGAAAGAGAAACAAGATGCCAAGGTGTCCAGGACTGAACTGCATTCAAACTAAGTTTGTTGCAGGGCACGCTTTGAAGTGATCAAGTGGTCAGGTAACCGGAACGCCACAAATCTGGATCGATGACAACAGAAGAACCTCCGTGAAACAGTAGAGCTGCATTCCGGCAACAGAAATGGCAATTGGTTACGAATGTGTGAACTGCAGCAATCCAGGAGTAAGGACGGAATTAAGCTAAGTGATCCATTGAAAGAATAACATAAACTGTTTAGTGCAGTGGAGTGGCTGCTATTTGCTAAATATAAGGACGGTTTACTCACTAATATCGGGAAAAATTGGCAGTGGGTATTGAAGAGAGAGAGCGCAGGAGAGTGACTTTTTCTGCAGGCAGGGAAGCGTGTCAAGGAGAGAAACAGTGAGAGTGACCGACAGTGTAGGTGATGGAGATAGGTCTGGTAAGAAACAATAATTACTACTAAACTGACACGGCAGAACTGACTTTTATTTTACAGTTGCTGTTTGTTGCTGAAAGGGGAAAGAAGTGGAAAGCTAATGGCATCAGAGTTTGTCCAATCGGTGGACAAGTCGGGGGGGGGGGACGCTTTACTGAAAAAAAAGGCAGCATTTCAAACACAAGTGTTCTAATGGTACTTTGATTTTAACCTGTGCATCTAATGGTTTTAAAGCATGGAAAAACCAATCAAAACGTAAGATTTTATCTTCCCATTTTTTAAATGCAGATAATTTTCATGAAATTTCCCACAAAAAATAAAATGACAGACTTTGAGTACCTATAATTTTGAGACAATGCATTCTAATGTCCTAAGATTTGGGACACTGTTACAGGATATATTAACAAGCAATCTTGATCTCTAGCTCAAAAAATAGCCAAGTTATGATCAAATTAATACATTTTTAAAAAATAATGAATTCTGAAAAACTTCTGCAGAATTTCAAACAGAATTTAGCAAAATTCTATCAGACATCCACAAATTCAGAATTGTCTCATTCTGCACAGCTCTACAAAGGAGGCTGTGGGGTCATAGAAAGGGCCTTCGTAAGGTACAAGGTGACTAAAGAGGAGGCAGAATGGAAGAAATACCACAACTTAACAGAGTCAAAAGGCGCTTTTACACACACACTACTGTACCAAAACCAGCGTTACCTGTCCGGCTCTGATACAGCCTGTTGCACTTCACGTCCCGATTAGACGAGATCCTGTTCCCCCACAACATCGCCCAGCCCTCCATATCGGTGCAGTACTCCTTGCAGGGTAGAATAGTGGCCGTGACACAATTACTGAAGAGCTGGAGGTCTTGAGCCGGAATGGGCGCTTTACACTGCCCGCTGTAACAGCATGCTTGGGGACAAACCACCTATGCCAGGGAATGCGGTTCAGGCGAACATTCATTTTACAACGGAACAAAAAGCATTTAGACAGCATGGGATGGACCGGTAGGGTCCTTCCGTAACGCTTATTCCATTGTAAGACTGTGTGTAAAAGCACCTAAAGATATCTGCTAGGAAGGCAAAGGCATACACAGAGCTATGGATTGCTGAAGGTGTTAAGGGAGAGGAGAAGAATTATTTTGACACATTCAGGAGAAAAGGAATGCTGGGGGGATTGTTAGGCTAGCTGAGGAGGAGGATAGTGGAAGACAATGAGCAGAAGACACATATCCAAAACAATTACTGTAATACTATGGGCAGACTCAATGGGCCCTTGGTCTCTTTCTACCATCAGTTTATGTTTCTGTGTTTCTATGATTTTGACCTTTTTTTTTAAAATTAGGATATTTGGACTTGAAGGTCCAAAATCTTAATTCCTAAAAAAGGATCAGAATCTGTTTCTGCATCCAAGTACTTCGAACTCCCCCAAACAACTAACAGCACTGTAAGCCCCACCCCTCACATTGAAAGACATCCTCTTTCCTAATCCTTATGGCATCTATTCACCCCCTCCCCCCCAAGGAACATTCTTCATGAGACCCATTTTTGAGTCAGTTCAAGAAGTGGGTCATGCTGCTTCTGCTACTGTGTTGGGGACAGTGCTCTGCTCAAATTCCTTGTATTTTTCCTGTCAGTTGTAATATGTCCAGGACCAGAATCAAATCTTCAAAATCACTGCCATCTCCCACTACTAACTCAATGCTATGCCCACCCTAACCCACTATGTGCCGTCCTTCCCACCACAGGACTAAGTCTGACTCCAGCGCTGTCCAACCAGCAACATCTGACTGCAGTTCTACTTACAAGTAATTTGATCAAGTAAGTCACATGGTCTCCCTACTCCCTTCCCTACATGTATTAGGTGTGAGGAGGTGGACAGACACAAAACACTGGGCCACTTCAGTCAGATGCCATAGACAGAATGGAGTGCCTGGTGATGGCCCATGATTTAGTCAGCCCCTCACACCGAATGCATGTAGGGAAGGGAAGAGACTGTGGGGCTTACTTGATTCAGTTAGTCACAGAAAGGACTATGGTCAGTTTTTCGGATAGTTCCACCCCTTCAGAGCCAGGCATTAGTGAGCCCGGTCATCAGGGTGCCAAGTCGGGATTTCATGGACCCCTGTTTTTGTGGGGGGCTGTGCCCCCCATGCTCCACACCTCCCTTTATTAATATTCTAACTGTGGGGGGGGGGAGGATCTCCCGGAGGGGGCGCGAATCCCACAATCAGCGCCCTGATGTGCCAGCACACTAATGCTGGTGCTCTAATGGCCAGAAAGGTTTTTGGACAATGTCACTGAAGTCAAACTAAGTCCTATGGTGGGGAGGAAGGCACACAATGGGTGGAGTTGGCATGGGCACTGTGCTAGCAGTGGGAGTATGGCTGTGGTTTTGAAGAATTGAGTTCTGTCCTGGATTAATTATGACTGGCAGGAAAAAAAAATCAGGATTTGGAGCACAGCCCGACCCCACTGCAGCAGCAACAGTGCCCATGAAGTTGGCAATAGGGAGGGCAAACTAAGGAAATCACTATTACCAGACCCAGTGATGGGTCACCAAAAGTAAGTTTAGTGGAAGGGTGGGAGGAACAGTGAGAAAGGGCGCAGCAAGGGTGGGAGGAGGGAAATGTCTTTCATTTGCGAGGGCCTCAAAGTATCATTAGCTGGGTGGGGGAGTTTTTAAAAGTAGTTAGATGCAGAATCAGAAATTCTAATTCTGACTCTGATATCAATTCCAATGCCCTAGCTGGTATAGGAATTCTGTCGGACTCAGAATCGGAATGTCATAAAAATCTAACAGCGGGGCAGTGGAACAGAATTTGTTGATTCTGAGCACCTCTACAACACATTTGGGCAGGGACCCCAGTTCAAAGATAGGATCATGGGAAGGAGTTGATGATGCTGCTGCTTAACTGGCTGTTGGTGGTGTGTGGGTGATGGGTGGGAGTCGTGCTGAGTAGGGTGGATTATATATGCCAGGAGAGAGCTATAATCCAGGGGAATGGTACTGTATTCTGTTTGACTGGGTCAACTCAGATTGTGGTATGGCGAAGCAACATATTCTTTGTAAAACTAGACCCCCCCTCCCACTTTTTTGATAACTTACGGCTCGATCCACAAAAGAGAGTGGAATGGGTGGTAGTGTCATGCACAGCAGGTTCGTGGTTGTGTGACACATACCATCTGCACACACACTGTGAACAAAAGGCAGGGACATGACCACCAGGTGTGGAAGGAATTGCAAAGGGACGTGGAAGGGCATAGTTAGGTATGCCTATGGAGTTGACACCGCTTACAGAATACCACTTGCCCCCCCCCAATGAGGATGGCCTACCATCTTCAGCCAATATGTGGAAATGCTAGCTATGGATGCACAAGTTGAACAGCAATGTGCAGACACTGGCCACATTGCTGCTACTGGGGTGCCTCTGGCGCTAACACAGCAACCCATATGTGGCTAGGAGAGGGGGTGGGTGGGTGTGACAGATGGCCATGACCATGGCCACCCAACTTCTCCACAGAGGAGGGTATCATACTGGCCATGGAGATAGGGTTGCAGTACACCACCCTCATTGGCTTGGGGCACTGAAGGGGCCTTCTGCCTACAAGCACCTGATATGGACCATTATACAGGTTGCTGTGAACTCTGCTGGTAACACACCATGGACCATCAGTTCTGACTTGGTGAGGTCTGGCAAAGTGAAAGCTGGCTTAGTGGTGGTGGAAATAGCTGGCACCAGGCGGGGGCACCCCAGGAATGATCCAGAACTAACCAAAGTGGAAAACACTGGCCAACACCATCAACCAGCAGGCTGCAGGGGGCAAGGATGAAGAGCTAGACACAATGGAGGGTGAATGCAGTCATGTGGCATGCACATGCAGGGAAAGGCATGGAACCAGACAGGTGCTAACCATCAGCTGTATACTCAGATGAGGTACTATACCAGTGGCACCTGCCAGAAGGATGAGGATATGATATCGGACATAGGTAAGCACCCCATTTGCCACACACAAGGCCACATGCCATAGATCCAGGGGCACACAATCAGGTACTCTCTTGCTTTCCCCCAATGTGTCCAGTGCTTAGTGAGTTGTTAGACATACTGGAGACACAGGAGACACAGGAGACCCAGGAAACCAAGGATCTGGAGGATGATGCTGGTGACACAAAGCATGCCAGATGTCCTGCTGCATGTGCCAAGAGCACAAAGAATATGGACACTGACTTGGGTACACAGGTAGCACACACACCCTCAACAGGGAGCCAACCACACCACACCAGTGGCACCATCATGGGGCATGGAAGGGTGTGCACAGGGACAATAGAAGCAGCTGACCGTGGATGCAGACCCAATATAGGACCCTCAGGGGTGGCACCACCCACCCACTCACTAACCACAGATATAGTACTTGCAGGGCATGTATGCCAGATTCCATGGCCTTGGGCAACAGTGGATCTTGCAGGCAGGGGCAGGGTATGAGCTCCTGTGTGGGCGGCTTGTGTACAGAGGTCAGAGGCATGCAGGCAGGAGTTTGGGGACCTCTGCCAATCCTTCAACAGTGGCTTGACTGACTCACTGGGTGCTGGGTCAGGGACCCGCCAACCTTACATGGGAGGTGAGTGCCAAACCCACTCCTCAGGTACCTCCCTGGGCCTCAAAGCCCCGACCTGGCTCATGAAATGTGGTTTGACTGGCCTATTTACAAAACAGACCTCTAATATAGAACTGGCCCCTTTCAACACTAACAGCGATGCTTTTCCTGGCCACCAGTAACTGAAAGGCAAAGTCCCAGGGAGCAGAAGGCACAGTGCACACCTGTGTAAAATCACACCACTAGAGTGAATCGATCACCATACAGGGACACCGCAGTGTGTACATCAAGGCACCCATGGCACACCATCATGGCAGTCTCTTCCGCCATACTGCCAGATTATACTCACTACGGAGAAACAATTACATTATTTTAGAAGAGCCCTTCTCCCATACAGGGCCTGCTGCTTGAAATAAAGCACAATCCTGTCTCAAACTCCAAAATCATGTTCCCCTATGCAATTTCAAAGCGCTAGTCTCCAACAAAATTGATGACTCCTGTGTACGCCACTGAGCCCTCTTCTCTCGAACCCAATCCTGCCCTTTCCTATCTCTCCCCTTCCCCCTCCCTGTCACATCTTTCCCCACAATCCCTCTCCACTGTCACCCTCTCCTCCCCAGTTCATCTGCCTGTATTCCCTCTCCCCTCCCAAGCATTTCCTCCCCTGCTCCCCACTTCCTGCTCTCCCTAGTGCCTTCTGCCCTACCTCCCACCCCATAATCCCTCCTCTGCCATCACCTTTTGACCCCACCTGCCCCTCACCTCAGCATCTTCCCCCTCCAATTTCCCCCTTCTCTCCTGCCCCACCACCCTCACCTCCTCCCTCTTCTGCTATCACCTCTCCTGACTTCCCTCCACCCCACCCCATCCTCCTCCTCCTCGAAAATTCCCTACTGGTCTTTTGTCTCCTACCAAATCTATCCAATTTTTCTCCCTATGCTCCTTATGCTTCCTTCACATTCTCTCCTTCCTTATCCTTTATTTTCTTTAACCCCCCTGCTCAGCACACCGTGGCATGAACTTGTGTATATAGGTATTATATGTACATAGCCTTGTGAAGCTTATTGTTATCATTATCATTATTGTTACTCGTTGTTACTCACTTGTTTACCTTATTGTTGTTACCCTCCCTTCTGAATGTATAATTGTTGATTCTGTTTTGAGCCTTCTCATTCACTCAGGACCTTCTTGTAAATGAGCTTGCTTAACAGAGTATCTTCTAGCAATAAACTTTGACTTGACTTGCACTGCACTGACTGCACTACATCAGATAGGGGAAGCAAAATGCTTTGTTGTGGCACAGGTCCCCAACACCCCCAGCACTATGTGAAGTAGTGCTGCACTACTCCGGCCCTGCATGCATGCCCAGAATGGTACACATTGTCCTAACCAGTGGTGCCTACATGTCCATCAGGCAGCTGTCCCACCACATCAACGGGCACGTCACTGGGTAGTGGCATGTAGTCCTCAGGCACAGATAGGCACTTCCAAACAGCAATGTTGTGCATGCAGCATATGGTAAACAGTCTGCACACCTTGCTGGGCATGAGCTGCAGGGTGGCCCCATCCTGTCAAGGCACATGAAGTGCACTTTCCTCAAGCCAAACCCCCATCCTGATCATGCTTTGTGTCAGTTGATGTGTCTCTGACTTGTATTGTGGGAACAATGTCATCAGCAATGTGCACAATGGATATCCATTGTCACCTACTGTAAGTGGAAGAGGAGATCATGACTGCAGGCCACACATGTGCCCTCCCTCTACCCATACTATGTACACATACCTATGAGCCACCCATGGTTAGCATGAGTACCCATAGGCCACAGTTCTGCAGTATGTAAGTGTTATGTGTGGAGCTTGGGTACTTGGCACAGACATGCATATTGTAATTATGCCTGCAGCATTGCATATCACCTGCATGTTCATACTGTGGTATGTTTTGTGGTTCCTGTATGCCTTCTCCACCTGGGAGGGGACGATGATCACCACATGCATGCAGTTGATCACCCGATTGTACTGGGTATGGTTATCATGGTATAGAAGGTGCCCGTATGTCACAAAGGGTCAGTTTTATCCTTGGAAATGAGATGTGGTCCCCTAGGTGTGCTAGTAGGGCATCTGTCACTTGCCAAAGTCACCTTCTCACAGAGGACTGGCTGATACCAGATGTGACCCCCGTCATCCGTTGGAAGGTGCCTGCGCCATAGTAGGCTACGGTTGTGAGCACCCTAGTGCCTACCACAAGTGCATGTCTATGGCATGTCCATGTTCACAGCTGTGTTTCAGTAGCCAGCATAGCTCCCCTATGGTGTTCATGTCCAGTCGATACCTGCCAATGCTCTTGCACTGTGTGAGTGTAACCATGTTTGCGCTTGGATGGTAGATATGGGGACATCTCCCACAGTTCCTGTGGCATTGTAGTTGCTGCTGTGTAAATGGAGATGTACCATATCCATCAGCATGCACGAGCACACTGCTGCACAGTCCTGTCATCCATACATGCACAGGACCAGCTTGCATGCTGGCAAGGCCTTTTAATAGCCATCCAGGTATGGGCCTGGCTTCTGGCATGATGTTCCACTGATATAATCATGTCATGCTTCTCAGGTACTAGTATGACATTCCATGCCTGCAGACTGGTAGAAGAAGAAGAATAAGAATAAGAATCAGCATTTATATAGTGCTTTTCATACATCCAAAGCGCTTTACAAGCAGTGCTAGACTGGTAGTGAAGTGACTGAATGTGTGGTGGCGGCCATATCGCACATCATCACCCACACACAGCCTGGATAATTGCATGAACCAGTTTATGGGAAGGGGAATGTTGGCCAGGACACTGGGAATGTTCCCTACTGTTTGCGAAGGGTGCCCTGGGTTCTTTTACTTCCACCTGGACACCCACCAGGACAACACCAGGATGGACAGAAGGGACCTCGGTTTAATGTCTCATCCGAAGGATGGCACACCCCCAGCAGTACAGCACCCCCCAATACTGCACTCGGATGCCAGCGATTTTTAGGTTCAAGTCCAATCCTAGTGTGGGACGAGAACCCACGACCTTCTGGTCCAGAGGTAGATGTACTACCAACTGAGCCACGCTGGTACAGAGTGGTGTTCAGTGGATGGATATCATGCCCAGCACTAAGACGATGGAGTCTAAAAAGGTGGTGGAGTCCATGCCTCCAGAGGCATTCATGCTCCACGCACTCACCTTAGAGAGGAATAGCTACAGGGTCCAGGATGGTTCCTATTGGAGGACAGTAAAGCAGACACAGTGAGTGGTCTGTGTACTGCCACAGTGCATGGCAAGCCAGTATACTGTGCATTGCTGTCACCATGTCACCTGTGATACTGAAATCTGCCATCTCTGTCATTCCAGGGATCCTCAACACCCATCAGGAGATTGACATTGTGGCGGGGCCAGCTGCAAAAGCCACAAGATTAGCCCCAGTGTATGACCCCTGCCTAAACTGGGACAGGGATGACTGGCCACCTATGAACAAGAGTGGCACTGATGATGGTGTGGTGGGAGCACCACCAAACCTGCAGAAAGACCAGCTAGACAATGGTCTGCAGCTACTGCAGCAGGTATACAGGCTGGCGTCAAGGCATGGAGGAGCAGTCAGGACTACACATTCTTTAACACTGCTACTGTGACTAAACGGGTGGCTACTGTTTTCACCAGGGGGGTGGGGTAACACCCCAGTGCATGGACATACAAGCAAAGTCTGATAGGAATGGTACTGGACTTTGCAGGGACTGACTGCAGGAGACAGGCCCACTTTTTTACATGCACAGTTTTGTACACTGCTCTACCAATTATCGGACTCTATGCACAAATATGAGCCAGGCACGTGTGAGAGATGCATACCCGGCATATGCAGCTCTGCAACCATGGACAGGTGTGTACTGGCCACCTATCCACTGGAATGCCACCCCCTTCCATGTACAGTAGCTGTGCAGCAGCAGATCATGGGACACAGGCAGGCATCCAATCGAATGCCTGTTCTGGGTCCCATGGTGGATCCCCTGCTCCATGCAAGCAGGGGATTCTGGGCAGGCACAGGACCTGAGATAAGCAAAGAATTGGCAGGACCTCTTGCAGATAACAAACACTAATGCCACGGTTTGGCCGGCTATGGAATGGAACCATGAGACCCTGACATATGGAATGTCAGTATGCTATGATATTTGACATGTAAGCCTGGTACTATACCGGAGAGTAGTTATTATAATATTTACTACTACCATATCTGTGTGGCTACTGGAGTAGTGGATGTGGCAATATAGTGCCTACAGGGTTGCCCCCAGCCAAACCATACAGCTAGGTGGGCTGGGGCATCACGGAGGATCCACATCATTCCCCTCGTGATGCCCCAGCCCACCCAGCTGCATGATAGAGCTGGGGGCAACCCAGTGGGCATTGTGCTGCCACATCTTCTACACTGGTAGCCACACAGATATATGGTAGCAGTAGATACTGAAATAACTACCTTGTAGTATGGTACCAGGCTTACATGTCAAATATCATAGCAAGCCAGCATTCTGTATGTCAGGGTCTCATGGCTCCATTCCAATGGTGTACATAGGCAATACAGTATACTGCATATGGTGCTGCCTCTTGCTCACGTCTCTCTGTTGTGCTGTGCAGAGACAGAAAGTGTCTTTGGTAGGAGCATGCACTACAGTTATGGCAGGGTTCCTGCTGCCATAACCTGTGCCCAGTGCCCAAACTCTGCGCCTTTGTGCATAGCGTGGTGTGCAGGCACACCTCCACCACTCTCCCTGACTACCAAGGTGCTTAGCCGCACAGCCGGCGAGGTGGACCCAATGCGCAAGTGGCATGCACACATTCTGTGAATGCCACCAAGGGTCTGCAGAACCCTGCTGCACTGCATTCTGACTTCCGTGTGCCTACGCACCTACAGATAGGCAAGCCACAGATTTGTGCATAGGGCCCATTGTTAATAAATGCCTTAAGGCATACCAGTCGTACTCTTTCATGAATGTTGCAGGGCGGGTGCCTATGGGGTGTGGGAAGGGTGTGTGTTCAGGAGTTTGTGTACTGGGGAGATGTGTTTAAGAGGCGTACAAGGGGGTTGTGTTCAGGGGTGTACAATGGGGTGTACAGAGGAGTCTGGGAGTGTACATGTGTCCATAGGGGCCTAGTCTGCTGCAGCCTGCAACTGCCCATTCACTGTTCACCATGCCATGTGCCTCTGTGTCTTGTATGGTGCAGAGGTTCCCACTATGCAAACCCTGCTGCCCCATACAGTAGGTCTGAGCACCACACATTGTCTGGGATTTGGGGCTCTTGGGACTGTGGATCAGCCACAGCATGCTGCACATGTGTAGGGGTACCCCACCCATTGTCATGCTCTGCGGCTTCAAAGTGCAGATGCTCACATAGACCATTACATGCAAAACCTATGGACCAAACCAATAGCCACTATTGTCAGGAATGTAAGCAGTGCCAATTGACTGCCCAGACTGGAAAGAAAGATGTGGTACTACTAGTACCTTTACCCTTGGTTACTATCCCATTTGAGATGATAGAGAGAGAGAGAGAGACACATTGTGGAATCCCTGGCTAAAAGCTCTAAGACGAATAGGTTCATCTTGGTGGTATGTGATTATATCACCAAGTACCCAGAAGCCATTCCAATGTGAACAGTCACTACCCCAAAAATTGCTGAAGAACTAGTGAAGTTATTTAGTCGGGTGGGAATACCTAAGGAGATTTTGAGTGACTGGGGGAGTAATTTTAATGTGGCACTGCTAAGGGAACTTTACAGCCTTCTGGGAATAGTGGCAGTAAGAATATCTCCCTATCAGCCCAAGACAGACGGACTAGTAGAGTGTTTCAATCAAACGCTAACGCGTATGCTGAAAAAGTTTGTGTACAAAGAAGGGAAGGATTGGGACAAATTTCTCCCTTTTGTCATATTTTCCAATAGGGATGTCCCCCAGGCATTGACAGGCTACTCTCCATCTCTTTACCTTTTAGCAGAAATCCCTGAGGACTTTTAGATGTGATTAAGGAGTGTTGGGAGGAGGGTAAAGAGATGAAATACCCAGAAATAGCCTCCTATATGAAAGAACTGAGAAAAAGGCTTGTGTTATATACACAAAGGGCACGTGAGGTGGGTGTGAAAGCCCAAGTTGTTCAGAAAGAGGGGTATGATCAGAAGACCTCTAGGGGAAAAACATTTACAATGGGAGAACAGGTCCTATTGTTGTTGCCAACATCCACAAATAAACTACTGATGAAATGGCAGGGGCCATACGAGGTGTTACAACAGACAGTGCCTGTAAACTATGAAATAGAGACCCCTGATAGAAGGTTTGGTAAAAAATATACCATGCTAATTTGCTGAAGAAATGGCGGGGTAATTGTTTAGAAAGTATAACGTATGAAACAAGTACAAACAGCAGTCCTGAATATTGTTGTTAATTTACTGAATTTATTTAAAGGGACCCTGGGGTGGAGCTGCCAAGTGAGGGTGGGTGGAAGTTCCATCCTAGCCAATATGGTAGTGGGTAGGTTGTCTTGAAAATCAGTACTTAAATTACAACTGGTTTTCATTTAACCTTGGGGGTATGTTGCATAGTTGCCCCCCCCCCCATTAGATTGCACCCCAGGACATTTCCCCTTATATATTTCCCCTCTTTAAGTCTACTGCAGTAGCATTTTCTTTTCTTAAGTCTGTCTTGACTATTTCCCTTTTTCCACTGCAATATGGTGGCCTCCCACTGTAGTATCTCCTGCTATTCTACCCTGCTGTTTTATTTCTTTTCTGTCCTTGGTAGTATTCCTGTAGAGGCAGTGGTATGTCTCCTACCTGTACAATGGCCCTTGCCTGGTGGGCAATAAATCCTAAAGGTGGTTTTTAAAGTACAGAGTGTTTCCTTTTTTTCCCCAGGAATAAAAGGGGAGATTTTTTTGTAGTTAAACATTTTATTGTTGACTTAAGGCAGGTCATACACACATGACAGAGTATAACATAGAGAGAGAATCATACATGACAAGAAATTAGGATTAAACAATAATACTAATTGACAAAACGATCCGTCATTAGTAATGACCATATAGGTTATCATTCACAAATATTGTCACCCCCTAAAGAGTGACCAAAAAAGATAATTGTAGCGGATTAAATAATAACCACCAGGAGAGCATAAATTAATATGAACTACAATCACTCTAACTAGGGATATGACAAAGAAATCAGTACTATTTAGTCACTCTACCCTAAATGTGATGAACTCACATATGATTATAATATCAACTATTTACAACATAGGCAATCTTTTCTTATATATAAATCTATCCAAAGGAGATATGAGGAGGGGGGAAGGGGGGAGGAAACAGGGACTTACACTCAGAGGAAGAGAGCACGAGAGTGTCCCCACCTTATAAATGAAGGGAGGGAGTCGGGGCAGTGTGGTTAGAAGCAGTATCATGACAGTACTCTGACCTTAAATACGGTTGCCAGCACTGGTTATACCGAGGTAGGGAACCGTGGGCAAAACTTGAGATCCTCTCAAACACAGCCCCTTGGGCTAGGGTTAAAAGAAACTTATGAAAGGTAGGGCTATCAGGGGATCTCCATCTCATCAGGATAAGCCTTTTGGCCAATGCCCCGACCATAGTGATCCACTGTGCCCCTGGGCTATACTTAGGGGTCTCCGGGTTGGCACAACCCAAAAGAAGTAGGCCGGGACCAGGGACTATATCCGGGAACAGTTGCTGACACATGTTCTGTATGGAATTCCAAAACTGTAAAAGGTTCGGACAGTCCCAGAGAACATGCAGAAGATGAGCTCCTTGATTGCCGCATCTCCAACATGTGTTAACCGGGGTAAGTCCCATTTTGACTAATTTGGCCGGGTCTCTATACCATCTATGACAAGTTTTACTCATGATAAGCCTCGTGTGGCCATCTTGACATGCCAAATGAATACGTACCCACCCATCCTTCCATTGTTGTTCTGAAATCGAGGTCTGCAAATCTTCCCCCCATCGCAGCCTAGCACACTAAGTAGGGTCCGGAGTGGAGTCCCTGAGTGCGCCGTATATATTACTAGCTCTACTCTTGGTAACTCTAGTCCATGCATCAATAGGATGCATTAGCTTTTGTGAAGAGTTACCAAAGATGACTTTGAAGGTGAAATACAGCATCTCTTAACTGAAGATATCTCCAGAAATGAGAAGACGGAAGCTGATACCTCGCCCTCAGAGACTCAAAGGAATCCATAACCGTTGTCCCCGGGATGAAAAGATCCTGTATTGAAGTTAAGCCCTTTTTTTCCCACCCTTCCCAATGCCGGGTAGCTTCCCCTATTTTCAGAGCCTGATTGTCCCATAAGGGCATAAATTTCCATGGGGCTGGATCATAACCCAGCATGGTCATAGCTGGTTTCCAATATTTAACAGAGAGTAATATGGAAGGGGAAAGGTTTGTGTGCGATTTCTTCTTAGCATATAAAATGACCGCTGGAGAAACAGCATGAATCAGGGACGCTTCTATCTGAAGCCACTTCGGGAAGCCTTGTCCAGTTTTGGAAAACCATCTAAGGGTCTGGGCCAGCACAAAAGACATGTCGTACCGCTGTAACCAGGGGATACCCCAACCCCCCCTCCTCCAGTGCTGCCGAAATTTCAATTTGCTAAATTGGGGGGGGGGCACCTTCCCATATAAAATTCCCCATAAGGGTCTCCAATTTCTGAAACCATTTCAGGGGTATAGGCAGAGGGAAGTGAGCCAGCAGGTAGAGCATCCTTGGGGCAGCCATCATTTTGATTGAGTCAATTTTCCCAGCCAGTGAAAGCTTTAATGCCTTCCATCTTCCCATATCAACCCTGAGTGAGTCAATCAGAGAACTGAAATTGGCCGCAAGCATTTTAAGAGGGTCTGGGTGTAGAATAATACCCAAATATTTAATACCCAGTGGGGACCACTTTAACCCTAAGACAGTAAAATCCGATCCTGGGGTTGAGGAATTTAAAGGAAGAACTTCAGTTTTGGATTGGTTTAACTTTAACCCTGATATCTTGGTAAACTCATTCAGGATTCGGAAAATTGTCTGCATCCCAGAGTGAATATGTTCAGTCGTAATAAGCAGATCATCTGCATAGAGAAAGGTCTTATAATTAACGTCCCCCACCTGGATCCCGGGAATGTCACAGGAGGACCTTAGTGCAATAGCCAGGGGTTCCATAGCTAAAACAAATAATAATGGAGAGAGGGGGCAGCCCTGACTCGTGCCCTTTTGCAATTGAAAGGGCCTAGACATGCTGCCATTGGTCATCACCGAAGCTAAGGGGGCAGAGTATAACAACTTTATCCAAGCAATATATTCCGGACCAAAACCCATAATGGACAAAGTATGAAATAAATAGGCCCATTCAACTGAATCAAAAGCCTTTTCAAAATCAAAGGCCATAGCTACTGAGGGGATTGGCGAAAGTTTGGCAAAATACATCAAGGACCCCAATGTTCTATGATGGTCGGAACCTGACCGGCCTTTCACAAAGCCCACTTGGGGAGGACCGACCAGGTCATGCAAGAGAGGTTCCAGCCGGGTGGCGATAACTTTAGCCAATATCTTAGCATTCGCATTAATTAGGGAAATAGGGCAATAACTACCTGGAGACAGTGGGTCTTTCCCTTTTTTTGGAAGTACTGTAATAACCGCTTCTCTCATTGAGGGGGGTAATTGTCCAATTATTAGGGAGTGACGGAATACCCGGGCCAGATAGGGGGCCAAATTAACTCCAGGGAGTCTATATAGATCAATAGGGATTCCATCTCTTCCGAGGGATTTACGTAGGTTCAAGGCAGAGATCGCTTGGGCAATTTCTTCAGTTGTAAAGGGGGATTCTAATAGTTTAGTATCCTTATGGAAATACTGGGGATAGATAATGGGGATAAGTAGGCTTGGATCTGAGCTGGGTCAGAGGGGTTTGGAAAAGCATATAACCTTTCATAAAATTGAGACATGATCAAATTTATCCCTGAATTAGTCCGACAAGGGTTGCCAGACGAATCTGCCAGAGCATATATCATCTTAGAAGCATGTTGGCACTTAAGACGATAGGCCAATAACTTGCTGGCCTTTTCTCCCCCTTCCCAATATGCATGATGCATGCGTCTGAGGTTTAGCTCAGCCTGCCGTGATAAATGGGTACTGAGGGAGATACGGGTACTGGCTAACTGTGCTAATAATTCAGGGGAGGGAGGTTTATAAACTAGAGCTTTGTATTCCATCTCCAAGCAATATAGTTTCTTCTCCAAAGTCCTCTGATCAGCCTCCCGGGTATGTCGCCTGGCTGCTGCGAAGGCAATTATCCTACCCCGGATGGTGGCTTTAAACGCCTCCCACAGAGTTGAATCAGATACCTCACCATTGTCATTATCCGTCCAGTATTCTGTTACAGCCTGGCCAAACTAATTAAGAAATTTTTTGTCTTCTAATAATAATGGGTCTAGCCGCAAGGATTGGGAATATTGGGGATCCATTCCCTTTTTAAGAACCAACTCGAGTGGGGCATGGTCGGAGACATAAATTGGATGAATCAAAACCCCGGCCACATTTTCATATATCCCTGCAGATATAAGCCAAAGGTCTATCCTGCTGGAGGAGCCGTGGGTGGGGAAGAAGCAAGTATAGTCATGGACGCCTGGATTTGATACCCTCCAAGCATCTAGTAAGCCAAGTTCGGACATAAGTTCCCTGACTGCTTTCTTAGCCTGTCGATGGGGTTCAGGGGATTTATTGCTTCTGTCTAGGGTGTGGTCTAAAGTTAAGTTAAAATCCCCATCTAAAAGAATTGGGGCACTGTTTTTGTTAAAGTCCAGTATGGCCTGGTTAACCGTATGGAAGAACTGAGGGCAATCCTGATTAGGAGCATATATATTCGCCAACACCAGAGGACCTTCAGGGGTTACAACTTCCGCAATAATCCATCTCCCTTCCTGATCCCGTATGAAGTTTTTCACCTTCCATCCCAAATTTTTATGCAAGAGTATGGAAACTCCTCTTTTTGTGTGTGGGGGCCACACTATGAAGCTCTTCAGTCACCCAGGCTTGCTTAAGCTTGGTAGCCTCCCTGGAGGAGAGTTTAGTCTCTTGCAAGAAGACTACTGCAGGGGCTAGTTTCTTGAGATGAATTAAAACCTTCTTTCGTTTAATGGGTGAGCTAAGTCCCCTCACATTCCATGATATTAATTTAGGCTCCATTCAAACCTAAAATACAACATATTAGCTGGATTTTATACTTGTAGAAACTAGATGGCGGGTCCGGATAAGCCTCCCCATTCCCTCTTCCATTCCACTCAGGCATTAACAGAGCACCCCCCACACCTCATTAGAAAGACTGCCATATCAATATAAACACAACACCTAAGTATCAACATTATAATCTGACAGAGAAATGTGTTAACAGATACTATCTTTACTAACAGCAAATAACTCAACCTTCCCAGAGTAACAAAACCCACCCCCCACCCCTATGTTCGTACCTTTGAAAACCCACAGAGGACCAGCTTCCACAATATGCGTCGGCTAAGCATAGAAGCAAGCCCAGACACCAGTGGAGGTCGCTGGGAGGTAGGTGGCCCATTAGACCGATCAAAATCCAATGGATACACTTCTCTTGGTAACCCCTTTAAGGAGAAGCATATGTAAAAAAAAATAAATAAATAAAAATACTTCCACACAACAGTGGCCAGAGTAATATCCTCCAGCATATTGAAATGCGGCATTTGTAAACGCAGTACACACCACTTATTGATTATATTAGTAACCGAGGCAAGTTAACAATAGAACAGAGCCCCAAATTTAAGCCCTAAACAGCCCTGTTGGGCTCATTGGGCCAGAATACCAGCCAGTACAGGCACTGGGATCCTCAGATCTGTACCGTGATAAACAGGGATATCAAATGAAAATATAAAGAGCCTGCTCTAGTAAGGTCAGAGGGCAGATCTAAGCTGTCCTCTAATGGCGACACCTTAACTCGATACATAGTAATTGTACCTTGAACGTGGCATTGGCTATTAACCACAGGCACGCCTGGCCTTATAGAGCTCAAAAAGGAAAGAAACCATACAATATTAACCATCAACCATTTGCAATTGTTGCAGAGGTAGAACTGTCCATGTTGCTTGCAGAGAGTTCTAAGGCCTGTACAGCAGCCGGAGCCTCAGAGTTCTCCTTAGAGGTATCTGCTGCCCCTTCCACCCAGGGCAGTTGTTTGGCTGCTGATAATTTTGAACCTGCCGAACCGAGGCTCCTGGGAGGAAGAGGGAGATCGCGAGGAATGTCCTCCGTAGGGAGATCCATCAAGACTTTATACTGATTATTACTCATATCTGGGGCACAGGAGTCGTGTAAGGAGTTCGGCTCTGGGCTGCAACTTCTGCTTCTGGAGCGTAGCCGGGGAGTTTTGTTCACGTGACCTCCTTCAATCCTGTCCCTTCTTCGGTTCTTCTTCTTGTTTCTTGGGGATTTATGAGAAGTAGACCGGGTGGGAGTCGAGATATGCTCCCCTAGGTGAGAAGTCGAAGCAGCTCTATCCTGAGGGGTTATGGATCCACCAGTGTCCATCAGTACAGGCTGAGTAAGCAAGGGTCCCGGGCTATAGGGTGAACGGAGTTTGCCCCAATTTAATTTGGGTGCTTGTGCAGCAATGAAATCCTCAGCTAGTGACGGATTATCGAAAACCCGCGGTGCTCCATTAATCACTATTCGTAGAGATGCAGGGTAGCTCAGGGAGTATTCAAGACCCAGTTCTGCACAGGCCCTCCATGCAGCTGTAAAGGCCTTCCGCCAATTCGTGACCTCCAATGAATAGTCCGCAAAAAGATTTGTATTTTATGTCCATTCCAGGTTAATTTTCCCTTCTGCCTTGCTAGTTGCGTCACCCCTTCACGGTCTTGAAAACAAAGAAAATGGGCCACAATAGTTCGGGGGCGCCCTCCAGGGGGAGGTCATGGGGCCAGAGTTCTATGTGCCCTATCCAACTCCCATGGAGACCTACACTGGCATTCCAGCAATAAAGGCAGTTCCTTTTGGAGAAAAGCAATTGTGTCATTCCCCTCGCAGCCTTCAGGGAATCCAACAAATCTAAGATTATTTCGGCGGCTGCGGTTCTCCAAATCTTCCACCCGGGCCCATAATTGCTGAATCATATGGCCTTGCTCATGCAACTTAGCCCCCATTTTGTGCCAGCCATCCTCTACCTCAACTAGCCTGTGCTCGTGGATATCCGCCCTTTGCGATAAATCCACGATGTCCTCAGTGTTCTTTCTGGTAGCCCCATCCACTCCTTCAATACGGTGCAAAATCTCGGCAAACGTGTCTAATTTCAGCAAGACTACCTTCAGTCGCAATCGAGGAGTGCATAGTTGGGGCCTCCATATTGTATATATATATAAATCAGGCATTTGTTGCGCAGGCGGGAGCCCTCCATAAACAAGGAAGCACACGGTCAAAATGACGGTAACTTGCACCGCGCCACGAGCTTTAACTGAATCGGACTAGCCGCTGGTGAGTACCGAAACAGTTTATTTTTCCCGTTGCGCGAAAATATACTAAATAATGCCGGATTTAGGGGTTACACTCGGGAGCGAGCCGACTATGCATGCATCCCGTTCGGCTGCTGGCCACGCCCCCAAAAGGGGAGATTTAAAAACAGAACCCTGCAAAAGGCTTTTGATTCAGGAGCTAGCCAGCTCTATTGGTATGGCACCAGACTCGAGCCTACAAGGTCGCCTGTGATATCTAGTTTGGTCTGTGTGCCCACAGGCATGTGAGTGGCACTTGTATATATACATAAAATAAGGTGCAACCATACCAATAGTTTAAATATAGGCCGGTGCCCTGTTAGCTCCTGGTGGAGCATGAATTTAATGTATTTACTACTTCCTGCAGTTACTTTAACCCCGAGTGTGAAGGTTTTCAAAATATTGAATTAGGTACTACGGGGTGAATTAGGTGCAACCTACCTCACAGTCTGCCTGCACAGTGCTAATGCTGCTTACTGAAATCGTCCTGAAGCGGACCAGTTATTTGCTGCAGTGGCGGCTAGTAGTGAGAATACAAATTCTGTACTGCAGGCAGTACTTTGCCTAGGCTGCTCCTCACTTCTCTGTTTTACCACAGGTTGTGGCTCCTGAAATAAGGAAAGCAAGGAGAGCACCATCTTTCTGGTGTGAAATAAGAAGGTTATTTAGAGCAGAATAGTGCTCTGAATAATACAGAAAAGGCACATGCTACATCTCTCAAGGGAATACTAGAGTTGCAAAGAGCTCCGGTGGGGGCACCAGTATGTAAGGTGCGGTGCCTGGCTCCCGAAGTTAAACAGGAACTGGAGTCAAGCACCAGAAGACCCTCCCGTGTTAACATATGGGATAAAAGGAAAGGGCTTATGAGGAAAAGTCTTGAAGTAAGGGTTGCTGGCTTAAAATGGGAAAAAGGGGTCATGCAGATGCCCTAGCATGGAGAGGATAAATGAAATATCAAGCCATCAGCTGATGATTTCAGCCGACAGAGCATTCCCCTATCACTATCTATAACTGTGCTCCTGCCATAAATAAAATGGGCAGAATAATGGGGAACAGACATATTCAGGTTTTAAACACTAGTATGGAGTTTTAAAAGAGTTACATAGACCTTTAAGGGGAAGCTAACCCCAGGTCCTTACCTGTTCATGCTGGCCAGCTTCTGAAATGTAATTAGCCCTTAGGAGGCAGTGGCCCCAATCAGAGGTTTATTTATAAGGATATGGACAGTCCATAATATTGTCCAAGGGGAGGAGTTAAGTCCCTCAAGAGACCCTTAAGCAGCCGGCCCCATCAGCACAGTGGTTGGATTTCTGCTTGCGATGCCGGCGACCCGGGTTCGGGACTGGACCTGGGTCATTGGAGGGCCGGCCAGGGAAGATGGATCGGCATTTTTCTGACTGCTGTCCTTCTCTGGGGGAATGTGGCATGTTGCGGTGCATGCGGACCCCTGTCAGAGGCTAGGGGGTGCCATAACAGATGGCGCCACAAAGGACCCAAGGGGGTGGGATGGATGCTGGCATCATTGCATGTTCCTGCTCCTGCCCACAAAACAGGGGGAAAAAAAAGCCTGTTCACTGCCTTCATGATGCCAACCCCTGGCTGCAATCGGCTCCCCATGCCGACTCCTGCCCTATCCCGACGTTCATGGCACCTTGGGCCAGGTACCATGACCCCACTCTGCAGGGCAATCCAGGGAGTCCTAGGAGGGTGGCTAATGTAGGGAAGCCGCAGCCGAGGAGGTCCATGACCAGGTGGATTTCCCGGCAGCAAGGCGGGCACCAAAAAGTATAAATAAAAAAAAAAAATAAAACAAAGAGACCCTTAAGCATTTTTAAGTTATAGCTCTGACTGATGCCAAAAAGGAAGTATGAAAATGATTTAATGACCAGTTTCAGCATTTTTTGTCATTGGGTCTAGCTGATCCCCCATACGCTTGTATTAGGATAGTTGTTTTTCTATAAATTAAAATAAGGGTGGATCAGCTGACCTTGTGACGTCAGAGGCTGTCGCTATATAAGCACCTCTGGTGCTCAGTCAGTCAGATTAGCCTAGGTAAGCAGTAGTGAAGTAAGTACTGCAGTAAAGAAGTGCAGAGAGGATAGTGGAGAAACTTTGTCATTGGTTATCCACTCTGTGGCAGCACTGCTAGGGCAGAGCAGAGCAATGGTGAAGCTTGGTTGGATTTAATTTGTTTTGTTTTCTTATTTCATTAATTTTATTTTGATTCTGAGTTAAGAATTTTTGAAGAAAGCTAAAATTCACACAGAACACACACAGTGTGTTTTAAAAACTTAAAGCTGTGTCCGTATTGTCAGTTCTCACACCCTTCCACAAACACATCTACACAGCTCTCGCTATGCAGCCATAATGAAAATGACTGACAGTGGTCACTAAGCCTGTTAGCAAGGCCTGTCCAGTCAGGAAGACCACCATGAGAGACCAGCAGCTTTTCTGAGGAGTTGAACACTGCTTTCTATGCCCAACAAGTACAGGGCAAATTCATAGAAGTATCATAGTATGTTACGAGATGTTAGCCATCAAGGTCATAAACTCACCTTTAAACTAGGTATGTGATAATTTCCTATTACCCATATACTTATCCAGGGCCTTCTTGAATGAATCCAAAGATCTGCATGTCACCACTGTTTTGGGTAAGTTTTTCCAATTGGAAACAACTCATTGCGAGAACCAATTTGACCTCCTCTCTGTTCTAAATGCTGACCCTTTTAGTTGGAGGCTGTGTTTTCTGTTTACTCTATCTACACATTGTAATTCTGACCAACATACTGTCTTATGTCACTATTTTTTATTGCTTTATAAACCATACACATATCCCCCTAAATCTTTTGTACTCCAATGAATACACATTTTACTCCTTCAGTCTATCACCATATAGTATATCTACTACACTGGACACTTTTCTAGTTACCCTCCTTTGCACACCCTCCATTATTCTCATATTCCCTCTATGATATGGCGTCCAGTACTGCACGCAGTACTCCAAGTGGGGTCTCGCCAGTGCTCTATACAGTGGGGGCAACACATTTCTATTTCTACTGCTTATGTTCCTAATGATGCAACCAATAATCGTATTGCTCTTACTCACAACAGCTTCTCTGCACTGATCTCCTTGGGTCATCCTGCAGTTTCAAACAGAAGTAAGCAAACATTTGGCTTTGAGCAATGCTTGTTTTACTTTGTTTTGTTCTCTGGTGATAATGTAGAGCAAACAAATTTGACGAAACACAGGAGGGAGGGTGACAGACTGCATGATAGTTCAGTGTGCTGGTGGATGAAGAGACTGATGTAATTTGCGGTGGGGGGAGGTACATGTGGGTGGTTTTTGAGAAGGGTTATTCCAGTAAAGCTACAGAAAACCCCACACTCCAACAAAGGGAGACTAAAGATTAACAGGGCCGTGGACTTTAATCCACATAACTCACTACATGTTTTGTTTATTCCTCAAAAATAAATGCTTATATACCACAGCAGTGAACTTAGTCTGTGGGAGATCAGCTGATGCAGACACTGGCTGGAAGTGTCAGTTTTTTATTACATGTATTAACTGATTTAATCCTAAAACTATTTCAACTGTATACTACAGATATACATATAGCACTATCATGAACAAAAACAAGAGTAACACCCCCCCACTCCATTTATGCCATGGAGAAAAGATACATTGTCATCTCCTGCCAAAATGTCACTGGAGGAGTAATATATTCCCTGCCAAGCTTTAGACATACATTTTCATAATAAAATGTAAGTGGAATTAAAAAAAGAAGACTTAGTGCAAATGCTTAGTGAAGCCAGACGCCAGTATTAGTCTACCTCCAAACTGCCTGTCCCAGAATTAAACTTCATTTTGTTTTACCACATTTTGCCATGGAGTTATACTGATGATGATATGGAAGGTGAAGAAAGAAGGTGTTGGGGCAAAGGGTAGCTGTTTTATTTTGCAGTACATCTTGACTCAACCATGACCAGCCTCCTTTGTTTTAAACAATTACTCACCCTACGTCCAGGGCCCCATCAGACCCACATAATTGATTCCCAGATTCGATTATAACAAGTCAGATTGTTAATAGCCTTGTAAACAACTACACCAAGAAAATTGTTTACAAAGAAATACAGCTGTGTTTAGTCAAATAGACAGCCTTGCAGATCAGTGGAATCAACAAAGTGATTACAAAAGGAATAAAGCAGTAGTATCTAGAAAGGAAAATCTCTCACCCTCCATTTCAGTTTCTTCCTGGCCCAGCTTGCCTTACCTGACTAATTTATTTATTTTATTTATTGAAATAGTTTCACCAGGAAAGGCACACTGAGCAACAAGATGCTTGTCTCCCGATGTGTGACCTGGGGAAGGGGGTACAAGGGGTTGGATAACATGCAGGTTATCAACTGAGCAAATAACAGAGGCAAATAGCAGCATATGGATACAACTGCATTAAACTAGAAGCAACAACACATGGAGTACATTGGATATTGTATGGAGCATATAACAGTTACCCAACATATGGCAGCAATACAAGGGAAAATTTAGCACACAGTAATATGCAGGTATAAACACAGGAGACATAGAACACATGATAGTGCAGGACAAAAATGCACAGGACAAAAGTGCATAGGTTGGGGCTATATGCCAGCATTTGTAGCAAAGCTAAGGCCGCTGGTCAGGCAGTGGGGAAGGGAGCAATTGATGCATGGCCGAATCAGGTACAGGAGCAATTAGTGGTGAGGAAGTTAGCTAGGGCAGTAAAAAGATAGTGGGCAGAGGAGGGATGCCGAATTTGAGGTGGGAGATCATTCCATAGCTTGGGTAACCGATGTGAGAAGGTGGCTTGCCCGGCAGTAGTCTTCCGCCTAAGGACTGATAGTTGGGGGTAGTCGCAGGAGCTAAGATAGTGGGTGGGGAAGGGGGCAGCTGAGAGCACAGAGGAGAGGTACGAAGGGATGGTGCCAAGCCATTGGTTAGATACATATTTAGCACAGTGTGAAATGTGGCAGGAAAATCATATTCATTTTCATTACACACACACAGCCACCCTCACCCCGCCTCTCTGTTATTCCAGGTTGTCTCCTTACCTGTAGAGATACAGAGGAGACTAAGCAGCATGGCTCTATTAGTGTTGTTTAGTCTTGGTCAAGTAGAGATCTTTCCTTCATCACCTGCTGTTACCTTTCCAAGAAAATAGTGCAGCGAGGGGGCAATGTCAGGCACAGAATTTGCTTGTGTGGCTAGAATTGGACACAAAAATCGGTATGCGCAGTTGCAAAAATGGTAAGCCACTGGAAACTCTGCAAATAGGTCAACCTCAAATATAAGTCAAGTCCTCACTTTCTGGCTGCCTATTTAGCACCAAAAACGTGATTTACACACAAGTACTATAAGGAGTATGTATATATACCTAGCTTTTAAACGTAGGATTGGGTCCATGAACCCCTCAAATATGCCTTGACACTCTTCATCATATTTCACCCATTTTTGTGAATGATTTCCCTCTTCTTTGCTTGCATACAGATAGTTTGCCAGAATGGGACTGTTGCAAATTGGAGGGGGACACTTGAAAATCAAGGGTAGCAGACTGATCGAAAAATGATTACCACAGTGCTCTAGCAAAAGTCACAAAATATTCTTTTACTTCTCAGTATGTACTGCAGACATATTGTTTTAATTAACCATATATTATCTTTATGCCAGCAGAAAAAATAAATTCAGCAGGGCAGGCCCAAGTAAAGTAGCAAGGACCAGATTTCTTGTCAAAAATAGCACTGTCAAGCAGGTCAGCTGAGAAACAGCTGATTGCCTCTGTCTCTAGAACCCAGCATCAGTTTTGGGTCATTTTCCTTCATTGTACTGCTATGAACAGATTAAATAAATGTGATAGGCACTGACAAGCCCCTACACAAAGGGCCCCATCTGCCTAAACCAAAATATGAATGAGACACGATTCACATCACCCTCTATGTAAATATTATTCAACTACATCATTCTGTTTTTTTTTCTTCTTTATCCACATGTATAAGGAATGCAACAGAAAACAATTTCCAAAAATAGAGGCCACTCCGACATCAGCAGCAGGTTCAACCAGACATGACAACTGTTTATAAATCCTAGCTCTCACTCTCTCTATCTGATTTTATTTTAGACACTGAGCAAAAAACTGAAACAACAGGGGTCATGGTGGTCTGTCTTTGGTGTAGTTGTGAGTCTTATTTTAAAATGTGATAACTGACTACTATTGCAAAAAGGTGGCTGGGTAGGCAGCCATGTTTATGACAGAACACTCTATGCTGCTTGCATGAGCCTGGTGAGAGGGACAGTGCAAGTGGATGGCCTGCCTGCCAGGTCCCGGTGTGAGTGACGCATCTGGCATACACCTATGGGACCGGCCTGTCTTAATGTTGCGCTCCTCTTCCATTGCTTATACACAGATCCCAACCAGCTCTCACGCTGGCAGGTAGTCAATTAGTTGAGCAAGCTTGAGCAGAACCCCATTCAAAAATAAACACAGCCCCCACAAAAAATACATATAAATATATAAAGAACTGTAAATATAAACTTGCCTGGCATACATAACACTTAAGCTTATCCTCCCAGGTGAAAGCCATTAGATATCTGGTTTAGATAGCCAGCAGAATGGAAGTACATCTCTGCACAAGAAAATAGTGTGGTAGGGGAGAGAGAGAGAGAGAGAGAGAGAGAGAGAGAGAGAGGAAGGAACTGCACTATACTAAATGCAAAGCATGTGGGAGAGATCTGTTTCAATGCCACTCAGTGGAAGGAGACAGCTGTGGTGCATTCAGTACCCGGCCCCGGTCATGCCCCTCAATAAGTAAGCAATATGTCAACATAGCTCTTGCTATGCAGTCATAAAAATCAGCCCACTGCACCACCCTTGTTACCTCATGGTACTTTCTCAGGCAAACTTTCATTGGAGGGTCTCCATCTGTATACCAGTTTTACTCTGTCTTGGTTACTGGAGACTATCTGTGATGTCTACAAACTAAGTTATAAATCCTAGCAAAATAACCCAGGGCTACAAGAAACAGGTTCACAGATCTGCCATGAGATTTTCCCCAGAGAGCTTTAAATAGCATTAAACTGCACACAAAATATAATGCTTATAAGCTACATAAAAGTAAAAAAAAAATTAAATACTGATTGACATTATACTAAAATGTTGTGTCAAAAAAATGTCAGTGAAGTACCTGAGAAATGGATCACTAAATATTAAAAGGGCACACCCGGTTAACCCATTCTCACTGACCACATTGATCAAAAGAAAGAAACATTATTTACGAAGTCACCGATAGTTAATCAGGTCCAAGCACAGGCATCTAAAGAGTTCCTTATTCATTCTTATGGCACACCTCCAAGCACTCCAAAACCCCATGAGGATAAGCATATGAGAGCCGTCAGTCCAGATCTGCAATCACCAGGGCTATAACAGTCAAAATCACATCTGAAAAAGATAAAACACTGGTGTTGTGCTTCACTGGTGTTTAGCAATGTTTGACAATACCATAAGTTCAATACAAATCTGATCACAACTGCCTGCTGCCACTGTTATATATTTGCTCCTCACTGACGCTGAGTGCTGCTGCTATACACTCCCTGAGTCACTCATGTCCTGACTCTGTCCTGGCACCTTCTGCTGCTGCCTGGTGCTGCAACTGGCCCACTGCTTTATGTATAAGTAGTTATAAATATAAACTTGCCTGGCATAAATACCCACCTAGGCTTGTCCTGCTTGGTGAAAGCTGTTAGATATCCGGTTTAGATAGCCATCAAAACTGTGCTATGTCCCGCTGCAAGAAAATAGTGCAGCCAGGGGGAGAGAGAGGAAGGAACCGCACTGTCTCCTCCTGTATTCTGGTTTGCTCTGGGGAGCCACCATTCACTGCATGCTGATGTCATGCCTCTTGGTGAGGTATGGCCTACAATCTCAAGGCAGGGAGGCAGTATAGCACAGTGGTATAAGGCTCTGAGCAGCAAATCTGGAGACCTGGGTTTGAATCCCATAGCCCTCACTTGCATACTGTGTGACCCTTAGCAAGTCACTTAACTTCCCTGTGCTCCCAGGTCACACTTGTAAACAAGCTTTCAGCTTAGTGTGCCATTCCTGGTTAAACAATTAAAAAAAAAATCTCAGCCAGTTAGTCTGCACCCCGGTTACCATGGAGACAGATTTTGTTTCCGTCCCATGGTATTTCCTGTTTAAGAGTGTAATACAGTAATATTGTTTCAGTTATTGGGTTTGACATTTTGAATGCATGCTAGGTGGTCAGACTTGTGCAAAGAATGGGGCATTCATGTTTGCAGTTTACAGCAGGTAGAGGTGTCAGAAGCAAGAAGTAGTGCAGTGGGGGGGGAGGGAGGAAGCAACTGCGCTGTACTTAACGGAGAGGATGCGGAGAGATGTGCTTTGACTCCATTCAATGGAAGGAGACATGCTGTGGTGCATTCGGTATCTGGTCACATGCTTCCAGAGTCCCCTCTTTCCACTATGTCATAGCAATACGTTAGCATAGCCCTCACTATGTGGCTGTAAAAATGTAACCTTAAAGGACAGAAAACTAGAGTCTTCAGGTTTCAGAAATTAAACTGCTTGTAAAAACTTCATAGTATAAGGTTCAGTGTTGTTCTGTATGGAAATGCATGCATTTCTAAATGCTGTTGTATCACAATAGTTTTTATTTTATTTTATTTTTAATTATTTCTCAGAAATACCTTTGAGCCAGAGGCTCATTTACAGAGGTTCCACGTCAGTGAACATGACAATGGTACAAGGACAAATACATATACAGTGGTTACACTACAGAACAGTCAGCAGTCTTACAGTAGCAGTAACAGAGGCAAATTATGTACAGGATGAGAGATATCAAGTAGCAAGATACATCTAACAAATGCAGGGAAAATACATGATCAGGTTCATTAGGTGTTGCGGAATACTTAAAAAAGATATATCCAGTCCAGTTGCAGGTTGGGTACAGATATGACCTAGTAATGGATAAAACTTCATTACATAGAGGATGAAAGTTGCTAGGCATAATCAAGAATACAAGTAAAAATGAATCGGTTAGGTGTAATAGAATGTTGCATGGAGCATGGTGGGTTGCCGTGTAACCTGTAAGGTAAAAAGACAGATACCAGAAAGGATGCCAGAATATATTGCTGGAACAGTTCCATTGTCTAAAGAGCTTAAGAGAATAGGCTGTAGGGAGGGCCATGCAACTAGGGGAGAAGCGTGCAGTAGAGGTCCCAACACTTGGGGGGGGGAGGACTAGTAAAGGGAGGGGAAGTAGATGGGATAGAGCCGGGTAAGACAGTGGATGATAGGAGACCTCTATGGGTAGGGTGTGGGGTGGGTGGGCGAGACAAGAGAAGGATGGACAAAAGGAGGAAGGGGCATCAAAGGTACAGTAGAGTGGGCGAGACAGGGGGAGTAGGAGACAAGGGCACAAGGAGAGGGAAAGGGAGGTGGGAGAGCTGGGGATGAGCAGGGGAATAGACTACAGCAGAGAGGGGTGGGGGAGAGGAGAGAGAGAGAGAGGGAGGGAATGAGGAGGATGTGCGGGGGGGGGGTGGAGAAAGGGGTCAGACCAGAGCTGGTAGGAGGTAAATGTAGAAACATGAGACAATAACAGATAACCAGACAGAAAGTAAGATGCATAAAAATGCAGATAAAAGAGTTTGTCAATTTATTTTCAAATAAATAAAAATAATAATAAAAAAATAGTTCACAGAAAGGAAAAAATCAGTGTTATTCTTCCACCCACAAACAACAGGAAATACTTCTTTCCACAGAATCCAGAAAATGACTTTTCCTTCCTTTGGCAAAAATTTTGCCCTTGTGTGAAAGCCTACACACAGATGTCCTCCTCTTACTGTGGTCAGTCCAATACTGACCCACCTCTCTAAAAACTACCTCCTGGTGCAGAGTTCTTATAGTACTGTATTTAGTGACATCATAACCATGTGACTATGTGATTACCAAACATTTGGCTAGTTATATTACTAATAACTCTCACACTGGCTATGGGGTACCAATAATGTCACTTAAGATCAGGTGCATTATTTACTCTAGCATACATAACTTTAGATGCACAATAATACGCTTTTAGACCTTGATTATAGGAGGGGGCATGATTCAGAATTTAGCCCTTCCCCTTTTTGTGACATCACTCTCTCCAGTTCTTATAAAGACAGTCATTTTATTGGCTGCCAGCCCTATAGTAAGACTCCCCAGGAAACAAGGTATTCAGGTAAATATAACTTTAATACAAAAAACTTCAATACAAAAAAAAAGGAAAAACACTTGTTTATTTCTAGATGAGAATCTACAACCTTAGTAGAGAAAAGCAGATGAGGGGCGCGCTCCCTATCTGTTTTCCTGCAAGGTTCTAGAGTACATTCTGCTTTAGGGTGCATAAACAAAAGAGAAGACATGTATTTATTTCATACAGCAGTTCTGGCAATTGTATGCAGTAATCTCCTGCAACCATATATTTGATTTGGGCTGCACAAAGCCTTTTTCTGGCATTTCCAGAGGTTTTCATTCTTAATTCATTTTACCCGATGGCTGCAATTTCAGCCTTCTAGCTTTCTGTGCATTACAGCCTTCTAGCTGTCTGACGGCTTCATTTTAGTAAATACAGCTCAATTACGCATTTATTTGGACACTACAGGGCTCCACACCTTATGCCGTCAGTGTCCTTGTATTTAATTCAACACATTGACCCATCTACAGTGTATCTGAGGAGCAGATACAGCAGCAGTGCTTCAGGGCTAAGAGGGAGTGTAACTAATCTCCCTAGCAACTGTAAACAGCTGCGCATCTCCATCTTTCTCTTCAGCTGCATGGCTGCTTTCCTCTGTTAATCGCAGCAAGCGGTCGCAATTCTGCAGCACAGCGGCTCTGTTTCTGGGACCCTTTCCTGTGCGAACGTGCACAGGGTTCTCTGCGAGAGTGCACACATTACCACTCTGACATGCGCACACTTCGCAAGTGCTCCAGCTCGGGGATAGCAAGCATTGTGAAAAATAGTGCTAAGCACTTTCTTTAAAAAGAAAAACATTTTCTTTTACACACAGAGGCATCTGAAACATGCCTCGAGGCAGAGAGCAGGGAATTTCTAAAAGCTCTGTGTTTTACATATTTATTTATTTATTTATGCACTGTACTTGCTGGGGCTTTCTAGATAATGGCATTTACACTTTATTTAAAGCTCTACAACATAATTACAAACAACTGCTCACCAGCTTTAGATGCAAGAGTGAACATATAAAGGGTATAAAGGGATAATAAATGAAAGGCAATAGAGACTGTCAGGTTGGCCACCCTGACAAGAAAACAAGATAGATAAAGAATTTAGAAGAAGATAGTGAAGCGTGAAACAGAAAACGAAAACGGTGGGGGGGGGGGTGCATCTTCTAAGAATGTATTCTATTTTTTATACTTCGTAACAGGGACCCCCTGTTACAGTAATGATTGGGCTCACTGCTGGTGTGGCTGCAGCTCTCCAAGCTAGCCACCCTATCCACCACTCCAGGACCCGCAAGAGCATCCAGCTAAGCCAGATCCAGCCCTTGACTGGACTCTCTGCTGGTGCGGCTGCGGCTCTCCAAGCTAGCCACCCTATCCACCACTACAGGACCTGCAAGAGCATCCAGCTAAGCTGGGTAAGCCTACAGCCTGGGCCGGGGAAGCCGTGAGCAGCTGTGATTGGCTCCTGCTCTGCACTTTCTCCCCGATTAGACTCCTGTTTTTCACCTCTGCTCCTGTCTCTGCACCTCTCGGTGCTTTTCTGAGCTTCTGCGCTCATGTTAGGCATAGAAAAGTGCCCAAAATTTGGTGATATCAATTGTGTCATTGTCTGTGTAAAAACTGATGTTAATGCTTAACTCCCGCTGTAGCTCGGGAACGTTAGTATTTCACTACTGTTAAACCTGCTGCTTGAAATTATTGTTTGCCTTGCCTCCCGCTCTGACTCTCTATAACTCTTAAATTTTCCTCTCTTTCTTCCCAAACCTTCTAGCTCTAATCTTTCTATCTCCCTGCCTTCCTTGGCTCCAGAACAAATTTCTGCTTGTCCCAGGCCACCCTCCCTCCCCCCCCTTTTCCACTAGCTGATTCTCTCTTCACCTTGCCATCTCCATGCCCCCCAATTTAATATCAGCATCATTCTTTCTTTGTCTGTCTCCTCCCTAGGTTTAACCTGTCTGTGATTTCCCCCACTAGATCCTGCCCTTGATCGGGCTCGCTGCTGGTGCGGCTGCGGCTCTCCAAGCTAGTCACCCTAGCCACCACTCCAGGACCCGCAAGAGCATCCAACTAAGCTGGGTAAGCCTACAGCCTGGGCTAGGAAAGCCGTGAGCAGCTGCGATTGTCTTCTGCTCTGAGCTTTCTCCCCTGACTGGACTCCCGTTTTGCGCCTCTGCTCCTGATTGGCCCTGCTTTCCTCTGCACCTCTTGGTGCTTTTCTGAGCTTCTGCACTCATCTCAGGCATAGCAAAGTGCCAAAAATTTGTGCCTACCCCCCACCCCCCTCCTACCTTTATTAAATACACCTAAGCACTGCCCACCTGTTCACAGACCCACCTTGCTTCAACCCGATTGGGCCACCTCCTAGATTTCATCCTCCCCACTCCAGTTTCATTCTTGATCTCCTCCCTCTTTTCTTTTCATTTCACTCTACTGATTCTCCCTCTCTGCCTCACCACCCACTCTGCTGACACCCTGCCTGTGCCCTAGCACTGTCTCCTTCACCTTTCTGATTAACCATGTACTTCACCCCCAATCTTTTCATATACCTCTCTATCCTCACCTCCCTGCTGCACCTCTCCTACCTTCCTGGGTGCTGCTACCCCTCTCCCCCCTCCGCATACCAACTAAAAAACCCTTATCGCCACCTAGGCACACTCCACTTTGGGTCCTGCTCCCTTACACAGCCCTCCTTGGCTACTGATTGGCTGGTCCTGAGTTTCTCCAGATTTGGGCACTGGCCCCACCTGTCCCCACTATCATACATGTCAACCCTCTGGGACAAACGCCTACAGCCCTGTCTATGTCCCGACAAGCAAAGGCCACATAATTTATCCTACAAGAAACTCCATTTGTGCACCTTGAAGCTCCTACTCCACCTCCTACTGATATCAGGTAACGTGCACTCTAATCCAGGCCATACCCCCACTAGCCCGGCCTACCATGCTAAACCTTCTGGGGGTCTGATCCTCGCTACCATCAACGTCTGCAGCCTGATAACTAAGCTGGATGCTGTTCGAATCTTTGCTAACCAACACCAGCCTGATATCCTTTCAGTTCTTGAAACTTGGCTGACACCCAAAATTCAAGACATGGCAATCGAACTACCAGGATACAATGTGCACAGACATGAACGTGAGTCCAAAAGAGGAGGGGGTTGTGCTATCTACGTCAAAGACTATCTCATGGGGTGCCCCATCTCTACCCCCCCATGACTCCGCAGCCCAGATTCTCCCAATTAAAATTCTCCTTGGGGCCCACAACAAAGCCCTCACTGTCACAAACCTACTCAGCAGGTCAGGCCCTCTGCTGCCACAGTGCCAACCTCCGAGCACAGTCTTATGAATAGTTAACAGAACAGGATAACCCTCCTGTCTGTTTTGTGGGTTCGAATCAAATTTAGGTTTCAAGTTCTGGAGGGATTCAAACTGTGAACCTCTTGTTAGCATACTCAATGTACAGGCTCAGATAATTCTGCTCTTAGGCGGGTCAGATATCTTTCGCCTATGGGCACCTTACCAGGCGTACAAAATGAACCCTTAAAACTCTATTAAAGACCTCAGAATAAACTCTTACCTTTTCCCAGTTTGGTAACATCAGTAAGCTTTGTGCAGTGTCAGCTTTAACCATCTATGCTTCACTTGTCAAGAAAAAGAATTTCAAAGGCACACCAAGTAGTCTCTAAAGTAGAGGTTTACTTAAAAATAGATAACAAAAATGTAAAATGTAAATACAGAACCATATATCACAAAAACATATAATCATTTAAAAGAACAAGAGTTAAAAAAGTGCAAAATTCCTACCACCAGACGATTAGACTTATGTATCTAATGTATCTCTTCTAATAGTGCTGATAGACAGATGATGTTGTCAAAAGAGTCCAAACATGTGTGTCTTTACAGGTCACTCACAGCATAATTAAAACACTGTTTTGAGCCTGCCTTTTCCATGATATCACCCAGCTCCTCCTCTGTTTATTAAACATTGTACAATCAGGATGTCTATCCAGCAGGAGGTAAATTAATAAAGGTGACCTCAGCAAGACTCATGTCCCCACATGACTTTCTTTAAATAACATAACCTCTTTGATCTCAAGTAGCTCTTCTTCCCAGGACACATCAAAGAATCTTTTATGACCTCGCACTAGTGTAACATAACCTGGTTTTCCTCCTCTAAATGTCATAAAATGGGTATTTGCTATCCTGTCAGCTGGCAAGTTACAATTAAGCTAGATAAACAGGAGATGCTTAATTTAGGCCTCTTCTAGCCTGTAATTATCTCCTGGCCTTCCAGGTAACACCTTGTAGCTAAAACCTGGGGTAGGGGGGGTCATTCCACAGGCTGTTTCAGCATGTCTCATGAGAGACACTTAATAACACATTTTTATATTACAAAAATCGTAGATTAATCAGAACCAGCTGTCTGAGTGTCACAATTCCTCCCACCTAGACTGAATTTGGGGGCTCTAACCTCTGCATGGGATGAGCTTCCCAAATCAGGTCACTTCTCGTAGACACGAGACAGCTCATTGGAGTTCTGATTTTTGGCTCCAGCCCTATGTAATATTGTCATATCTTAGAAACATAGAAACATAGACTTTAATGGCAGATAAGGGCCGCTTGGCCCACCTAGTCTGCCCATTTTCCTACCTACAGGATAAGCTGCAGATCCTAGTTAACCAAGAGCCTATTTCTTCTTAACCCCCATAAGAATTGCCTTATGTCTGTCCCATGTATTCTTGAATTCTCCCACAGTTTTAGACCCCACCGCCTCCTCAGGAAGGCTGTTCCATGCATCTACCACCCTCTATGTGAAAAAATACTTCCTCACGTTGCTCCTGAACCGCCCCCCCTCTATCTTTAAATTGTGTCCCCTTGTTCTTGCACATCTCTTTTTCTGAAAGATGCTACCCTCTTGGACTTTGTTGATTCCACTGAGGTACTTCAAAGTTTCTATCATGTCCCTCCGCTCCCTCCTTTCCTCAAGGGTATACATATTAAACTCCTTTAGTCTGTCCTCGTATGGCTTCTCTTGCAGATCCTGCACCCTTTTAGTTGCCCTCCTCTGGACTGCCTCTATCCTGTCTATGTCCTTGTGGAGATGGGGTCTCCAGAACTGGACGCAGTACTCCAGATGGGGTCTCACCAACTGTTTGTACAGAGGGATAACAACTTCCTGTTTTCTGCTGGTGATGCCTCTCCCTATACATCCCAGTATACCCCCAGCCCTCCCTACTTCCTTCTCACATTGCTTGCTAACCTTAAGGTCATCTGATATGATTACCCCCAGGTCCCTTTCCATTTTTGTTGTTGTTACTACCTCCCCCCATTGTGTAATCTTCCCCTGAATTTTTGTTTCCCAGGTGCATTATTTTGCACTTCTTTGCATTGAATCCAAGCTGCCATACTTCTGACCATTCCTCCAATCTTGCCAAGTCCCTTTTCATCCTTTCCATGCCTGCTTGTGTATCAACCCTGTTGCAGATCTTTGTGTCATCTGCAAAGAGGCATACTTTTCCTTTCAGTCCCCCTGCAATGTCACTTATAAAGACATTAGAAAACACTGGACCCAGTACTGAACCCTGCCGTACCCCACTAGAAACCCCTCTTTCTTCAGAGTGGACACCATTTACAATTACCTTCTGTGTCCTGTTGTCCAGCCAATGTTTTAACCAGGCTACCACCCTGGGACCCAGTCCCAGGCTGGTTAAACTGACAATTAATCTTTTGTGTGGGACTGTGTCAAATGCCTTGCTAAAGTCTAGGTAGGCCATGTCTACAGCCTCTCCCTGGTCCACTACTTTGGTCACCCAGTCAAAGAAATCAATTAGATTCATCTGACATGACCTTCCCACTATGAACCCATGCTGCCTTGGGTCCTGTGCCCCACTGGCCTCTAGGTACTCAACAATTCTTTCCTTCAGAAGTGATTCCATCACTTTCCCTACCACAGAGGTCAAACTGACAGGTCTGTAGTTTCCTGCCTCTGTCTTGGTCCCAATTTGTGAAGGGGAATCACATCCACCTTCCTCCAGTCCTCAGATACCACACCATCCTCCCATGATTTGTTAAAAAGGGTAGTCAGTGGTTTCACTAGTTCTCCCCTTAATTCTTTTAGAATTCTGGGGTGAATTCCATCAGGCCCCATTGCATTGTCCACCTTCAGTTTTAAGAGTTCTTTCAGAACCCTTTCTTCTGTGAAAGGACTGGGATCGACCCCACTATCAAGAGTGTTTCTGTTAATTGGATTAGGCACCTCCCCCTCCTCCTCTTTTGTGAATACTGAGCAGAAATATTCATTCAGTATTCCTGCTTTTTCACTGTCCCCCTCTGCCCACCCACCGTCCACTCTATTCAGCCTCACTATCCTTCCCTTTGTCTTTCTACGCTCCCTGATGTACCCTTCTTAACCGAGTTAACCATCTTTTCCTCAGTTTGGGCCATTGCTATTCTGACTTCCCTCCCTGCTTCCTTCTGCCTTAACTGGTACAGCTCTCTGTCCTGCTCCTTCTGTGTTTCCTTATACTTCCTAAATGCTATCTTTTTCTCCCTGACTTTCCCCGCCACCTCTTTTGAGAACCATAGTGGCTTTTTCTTTCATTTTGATTTGTTTATTTGCTTCACACAAAGGCTTGTTGCCTCTGTGACGGCAGTTTTGATGTTTCCCCATTGTTGCTCCATCCCTCCTTCTAGCCTGTTTGCTAGTGCTTTTCTAGGGCACTCTCCCATCTTACCAAAGTCAGCCCTCCTGAAGTCCAATACCATCACTTTTGTATGGCATGACTCTGTAGCTGAGTTTATCATGAACCACACTGTTTGATGGTCACTTGTTCCCAGATGGCATCCCACTTCTAGATCTGAGATTCTCTCACTGTCTCCATTTGAGATTATGAGGTCTAAGATTGCTCCCTCATGAGTGGGTTCCGAAACTAGCTGTCTGAGGCATGCCACCTGTAGGGCATTGAGAATGGCCCTGCTCTTGGATGTGGCTGCAGCAAATGTGCTCCAGTTAACATCTGGCATATTCAGGTCTCCCATCAACAGTATCTCCCCTTTATCTGTCATCCTAAGAATGCCTTCTATCATATCCTTGTCCATTCCTTCCCCCTGACATGGGGGTCTGTATACAACCCCTGAGCAGACTGTGGTGCCATTTCCAGTCTCTAAGGTGACCCACAGTGTCTCCTCTCCTCCCTGTTTACTCTTTTGTTCAGTTGCTTTTATCTCTTCCTTTACATAGAGAGCTACTCCTCCCCCTCTTCTCCCCTACCTGTCTCTCCTGTAGGTTATGTACCCTGGTATGTTAACATCCCAGTTATGGTTCTCTGTGTACCATGTTTCTGTGATTGCTACGATATCCAGGCATCCCTCTTCCATCAAGGCCACCAGTTCAGGGAGCTTGTTGCACAGACTACGGACATTGGTACTCATTACCCTCCATTTCCTGATGGCCTTACTCCTTTTTGCCCCATCCCTGTCCTTATTGCCTTTGTCACTTTGTCCAATTACCCCTGCCCTTCTCCGTATCGACATCTCTATCTTGGTGTTCACCTCACTTACTACCCTGACTTTTATTTGGGGGGGCTAGGATTTCCCTGCTCCTTTCCAGTGCCTCCCCCCTTGGCTAGTTTAAATGCTTGCCAGTGAAGCATTTAAACCTATCACCTAGGATCCTGGTTCCCCTCCTAGACAGATGTACTCCATCATGCCAGTATAGGCCTGCATCACTCCAGGTGGACCCTCAGTCCCCAATGAAGCCAAATCCCTGAGCTCTGCACCAGTTTTTCAACCACTGATTGAATCCCATGGTGTGGAGCACCCTAGCCTAACCTACGCCATTGACAGGCAGCACCTCTGAGAAGGTTACCGTGCGTGCTACTTGCCTAAGGCCCCTCCCCAACTCCACAAACTCCACATACCCTTGCAAAGCAAGACTCCATCTTAGCAATCTACCACTGTTTTTTCCCATCTGCGACAGCCGAACCAGGGGGTTGTGGTCAGTCTGTACCACAAAATGCTGCCCATACAAGTATGGCTCTAATTTCTTTAGGGCCTACACTATGGCAAGACACTCCTTTTCCACCGTGGAGTATGCCTGCTCCCTGGGAAGTAAGTTTTTGCTCAGGTATGCTATTGGGTGATCCCTCCCTTTCCTGGATGTCTAAGTCAGTACTGCCCCAATACCCACATCTGAGGCGTCAGTCTGAACTATAAAGGGTCTGCTACAATCAGGACTTGTCAAAACAGGAGCAGTGCACAGTGCCTCCTTCAGTCTGGTAAAGGCTTCTTCACAGGCTGGTCCCCAGGTAATTTTCTTTGGCATCCTTTTCTTTACCAGGTCAGATAGGGGAGTAGCCAGTGCACTGTAATTGGGTACAAATTTTCTATAGTACTATGCTGTCCCAAGAAAACTCCTGACCTGCTTCTGCATTTCTGGTCTGAGTCACACCTGGATTACCTCTATTTTTATTTGGTTAGGACGGAGCTGTCCTCAGCCTACCACATGCCTGAGGTATGCCACTTCTCCCATGGCCACCTGGCACTTCCCGGCTTTGACAGTGAGTCTAGCCCTCTGTATCCTGCCCAGCACTTCCTTAACGTGGGATAGGTGTTCCTCCCAGCTGGTACTAAAGATGGCAATGTCATCCAGGTATGCCATGGCGTACTCCTCAGCACCATATAACACCTGGTTCACCAACCTTTGGAAAGTGGCCGGGGCGTTCTTCATTCCGAAAGGCATTACTTTTAATTCAAATAAGCCTATCGGAATGATAAAGGCTGACCTCTCCCTAGCTCTGTCCATTAACTCTACCTGTCAATACCCCTTGGTCAGGTCAATCGTCGTAAGGTAGGTCGCCCCTTCCAACTTGTCCAGGAGTTCATCCGTCTGGGGCATCGGGTGGGCGTCTGACTTCGTGACTGCATTCAGTCCATGATAGTCCACACAGAAATAAGTAGAGCCATCTGGCTTGGGCACAAGGACTATGGGTGAGGCCCAGGAGCTGTGGGATCTCTGGATTACCCCTAAATCCAGCATCTCCTCCACTTCCCTCCTAATGTCCTTTTGGACAGCCTCTGAAACCCGATATGCTGCCCACTGTATGGGCGTCTGTGTCCCTGTCTCCACATCGTGAGTCGCTAGGGGGGTTAGTCCAGGCTTGGTGCTAAACAATGGGGCAAAGTCTGCTAAAACCTTCCTTACTTCCTGGATCTGGTCCGGGGCCAGCTGGGGAGACACTTTTACTGCCTCCACAGAGGACTCCCTCTTGCTTTCTTCCTGCAAGTCCAGAATGGGGTCTCCTTCGTCCATCCCCTGCCCAGGACTACACTCTGAAAACACCATGTCAACCCTATTTGCATATGGCTTCATCATGTTGACATGGTACATCCTTTCAGTCTGTCTTCGGTCAGGTAACTCTATAATATAGTGCACGTCATTTACCTTCCTAAACACTTTGTATGGTCCTGCCCACTAAGCCTGCAGCTTATCTTTCCAGACCGGAATAAGGACCATGACTTCCTGACCCACCATGTACGAGCGAGCTCTGGCTCTGCAGTCGTACCACATTTTTTGTTTCTGTTGGGCTGCTGCCAGGTTGCTCTGGACTGTCCCCATAAGCTCCTTCAGCCTCTCCCTAAACCTAAGGATGTAGTCCACAATGGGAGTTCCCTGGGTGGCATGCTTGCCTTCCCAGTCCTCCCGGATCAAGTCTAGGGGCCCACGTAGCCGGTGTCCATGTAAGAGTTTGAAGGGAGAAAATCCTGTCGACTCTTGGGGCACCTCCCTGTATGCAAACAACAGGTGGGGGAAGGTATTTCTCCCAGTCCCTCCCATGCTGTTCAGCAAACACCTGGAGCATTGACTTCAGGGTACCATTGACTCTTTTCATAAGCCCATTGGCTTGTGGGTGATACGGTGTCATCCATCTCTGCACCACCCCACACTTCTCCCATAAACATTTCATCAGGTCTGACATGAAGGAAACCCCTCGATTGGTGATAACCTCCTGCAGAAACCCAGCATGGGAGAAAATCTCTAGTAAGGCATCTGCCACTTTGTCTGTCCTCAGTGAGGACAGGGCGACTGCCTCCGGGTACCGGGTGGCATAATCCACCACAGTCAGGATGAATCTCTTCTCTGAGGAGCTGAGGGTATTTAAAGGCCCCACAATATCCATTCGCACCCTCTGGAATGGCTCCTCCACTATGGCCAATGGAATCAGGGCAGCTTGGGTTTTCTCACCCGCCTTCCCTATTTTTTGGCACCGGTGACAAGACCTGCAATACTCCTTCACCTGCAGGGTGAAGTTAGGCCAATAGAAATTCTGGGCCAACCGCTGCATAGTGCGCGCGATTCCCAAATGACCAGACAAGGGAATATCATGTGCAGTCTTGAGCAACTGCTCACGATACCCCTGGGGAATGACAAGCTGCCTGCCTAGCACCCCTCCCTCTGTCTGCACAGCCTGAGTATACATCAGTCCATTTTCCCATTAAACCTTATGTCTGCCATCACCTCCCTGTGCCCTGTCAGAGTCTGCCCAAGCCCTCAGCTTCTCTAGACTAGGGTCACTTCTCTGAGCACTTGCAAACCCCTCACACATTCCCAAGGCATGGGAAAGGTCTCCTTCAGTCACTAAACTAGGGTCCCTAGCACTAGCGTCAGAGCACTCAGGATCACTGTCAATCCCAACCCTCTGACAATGGGTCACCTCTCCCTCTTCGGAGTAACCCTCTGTAGCTGTGTGGTTACTTGTTACTGGGGAAATTTCTATCCCCTTTTCATTAGTCTCCAAATCAGGAGACACAGGCTGGGGAACCAGTCTCTCAGTGGTTTCCACAATGGCTTCTGTGGGGTTCAGGGAACTACAGTTTTCCCTTGCTGCTTCGCTACGGGTAACTGCACACACCATCTCCTGTTTGAGATTGTTGCCCAGGATCACATCCACTGCTAAGGTTTGGGCTACAGCTACCTGTTGCACAGTTTCCCCCATTTTACCCCAGTCCAGGAGAACGCTGGCCAGCGGCAATGTTTTCTCTTCACCAGTAAAGTCCTGTACAGTGACGTAATTATTGGGTATAAGCTGACCCGGCTCTACTAGAACCCCTTTTACCAAGGTCAAGGATGCCCCTGTGTCCATTAACATTTGCGTCCGTACACCATTCACCATGACTGGGTGCATGTGTTCCCTCATGTTCACTGGCATGCTCCCAGAGACACACAAACAACCCACTTCCTTCCTAACACCACCTTGTGTATTATTGCTTGTCCGTTTGGGACACTGTCTGGCAATATGCCCAGTTTCTTTACACAACCAACATTCATTTCTTTTCTCAGAGAAATCTTTTCTCTGAAACCTGGTGCTAATTGGTTTTGGTGGAGGCAGTGAGGGTTTTAGCTGCCCTGAAGGCTCGTTTTTCCCTTTCTGCGCGGCCACGCCCACCCCATTCACTCTTCCTAAGCTGGTATCCCTCTTCTTGCCTTTTTCTCTCCTTTTAAGTGAACATTCCGGCTGTACCCAGTTATTAGCCTCTGTTGTAAAGGCCCTCTCACTCAAATGTTGAAGTACATATGTATATTTTTCTTCTTTGTATAATATTGCATTATGTTTTAAGATGTTACTGTACTATGAATTTTGTATGACCAGGTCCATCTTGCAAATGAGCCCTGCTCAATGGTGCCCACCTGGATAAATAAAGATTTTGATTGATTGATTGATTGAGAGCAGGTCTGCTCTTGTCATAGCGGTCCGAGAGTTCAGCAGCCTCTTGTACTGTTTTGGGATCTCGGTCCTCCAGCCAGGTTTTCAGCTTTGCTGGGCATGCCCAGAAAAACTGTTCTAACAAAATTACGTTTTCAATTTTGTCAACAGAGTTTGCTTCAATTCCTTCCCACCAACGTTTTAAAAACTGACGTTGTTTTGTGTCTCGCTCCTCGTAGCTCATGTCAGGGCTTCTCCTGAGCATAGGGAATTTAGCTCTGTATGATTCAGCAGTTAATTCAAATTTCTTTAACAGTGCAGCTTTAAGTTTGCTGTAATCGTCGCTGTCCTCATTCTCCATTTGACCCAATGCATCCCAAGCTTTCCCAGTAAGTAGCAGGGATAGCTGGAAGCTCCAGGACTCCCTAGGAATTTTAGCTTGAATACAAACTTTTTCAAAAGAATTTAAAAAGGCATCCATGTCCTCCCCCTCTTTAAATTCAGCTATCAATTTGGAATTCAAGTTGTAACCCACTCCTGTAGTCCCAGTTAAACCCAAGTCACTTACCTGCTCTGGTGCTGCTGGTTGGAGTCGTAGCTTCTCCAGTTCATGTTGCCTCAGTTGTACTGTTCATAAGGAGGTCTGAAAAAAATGCAAATGTTGAACATCTGGAGTGAAAATACTACAAATTTGCGAAGTTGTAAGGGTACATGGAAACAGCACAATACATGATCATATCACAGTCATTTTATAGAAGTTTGTCACTAAATTTTCAACACAGGCATTTTAGGACCTCTGCTCATGAACAGAGTCACTGTGATTTTCGTAACTGTCCCTAACACTGGTTTCCCACAGCGACCACGCTATTCTGTGCTGGAAGTGTGGAAACACATTTTTGGCCAGGATGTGAAAAATGACAGCTGTACTGTTCATAAGGGGGTATGAAAAAATGCCAATGTTGAAAATTTGGAATGAAAATAATGAAATAATGAAAATATTACATATTTTTGAAGTTACAAGGGTGTGTGGAAACTGCGCAACGCACGCTCGTAACACAGTCATTTTATGGACTTTTCTCACAAAATTTTCAACACAGGCATTTTAGGACCTCTGCTCATGAACAGTGTTACTGTGATTTTATTAATGTGTCCCGAACACTGATTTCCCACAGTGTCCGCGCTATTCTGCGCCAGAAATGCGAAAACACATTCCAGCCAGGATGTGAAAAAATGACAGCTGTACTGTTCATAAGGAGGTGTGGACAAATGCCAATGTTGAAAATCTGGAGTAAAAATATTACAAATTTGCAATGTTATGAGCGTGCATGGAAACTGCACAACACACACTCGTAACACAGTCATTTGATGGACTTTTGTCACCAAATTTTCAACATGGGCATTTTAGGACCTCTGTTCATAAGCAGTGTCACTGTGATATTCTTAATGTGTCCTGTACACTGATTTCCCACAGCGACCATGCTATTCTGTACCACAAGTGTGAAAACACATTTTGGCCAGGATGTGAAAAATGATAGCTGTACTGTTCATAAGGAGGTGTGAAAAAATGCCAAAGTTGAAAATGTGGAGTGAAAATATTACAAATTCATGAAGTTATGAGTGTGCATGGAAATTACGCAATGCACGCTCATAAAAGTCATTTTTTTGATTTGTTTCGCCAAATTTGCAACATAGGCTTTTTGAAAGCCCACCTCATGAACAGTGGCACTGTTGTTTTGTTAATCGGTCCTGGAAGGTGATTCCACACAGTGACTATGAAACCACTTTTCGAGACAGAATAATGCTATGACAGTGACTGAATTCAGGACGAGGGGTCCTAATAACCCCATGTTGAAAATTTGGTGCCAAAATTCCCAAAAATGCCCGAGATATGCACCAAAGTTGAAAACCCCTATTTATGCCATTATACTGCTTACCAGCATTTCTTCAGTTCGCGGTCTGCTTTGAAGACTGCAGATGTGTTCCCAGTCCACCGAAGATCATCGTGCCAGGCTCCAGAGGTAAGTATGAGGTGAGGGGGGTACGGGAAGGTAGTGTGCGCAGTGGGTGGGTACGGGTTGGGGGAGGGACCCCGACTGGCATGGGACCATTTCCTTTCCTTTCTTTCAGGGACAAAAAAAAAAAGACGTCGTGGGAAGTTTTTTTTTTTGCAGGCTTTTTTTCGGCACACTTGGGTGGGCTCCCAGTGTGCCACCTGCCTTTTTGGGGTGGGGGACTTAAGTCGATGGGGACTGGGCCCCCCATTGGCAAAGAACGACTGTTTGTGGGGGCATGATGCTGAGGGGGATTGGGCACCCCACTCGGCACACAACAAATGGGGGGGCATTATGCTGACAGGGAGTGGGCTCCCCCATTGGCAAATTAACTGGGTCAGGGGCATGCCGACAGGGGGATTGGGCATCTCAGTCAGTTGACTTTCCCTCAAGGTACCGCCCTGCAATGACAGGTCGCTCCCTCATTGCAGTGGAATGGCTGATCCTGGAATGATGAGGCGGCCCCTCATTGCAGTGGCCGAATCATTTCAACTTAGTGGCTCTTATGCAGAACCAGTGTCATCAGGACACTGAGACTGCATTGGGTGAACAGTGCCAAGCCCACAAATGCAGTGCCGGCGTTGTCTGCCACAGTTGCCACACCTCTACAACCCACTTCTCTCCTAAGCTGCCACATCATGTTTCTTGCCCATGTGCAAGCAAACATAAAAATGCTGCATACTTATATAAAGCAGCAGTTTTTCAACAGTTTATTCTCTATGGTCTGCTGAGCATGTCCCTGGTACTCTTTCCTCCCGGCATTGTACTATCACCTCGTAATTTGCTCAGTTATCTTACGTTTTTGTTTACATTTGTGCCTCCCGCTGCTTTGACAGCAGTAGTACTAGATAGCAGCCTCCATACATTCTCTGGTGCTACAGCAGTTGTAACAGATCACTTTCTGGTTAGGTAGTGCTGCTGCTTCAACACTCTTAATTTTAGGCAGTGTGGGCAGAATGGCAACTCGTACAAACCTTCGCATGCAGTAAAGCTCAAATGTCAATGATGTGACCAACAGAGTAACCTTGTTTTCCTAGTGCACCATACTACAACACTTAAACAAGGACATGAATTGACTTGGCTTCACATGACACTTTCTAATACTGACTGACCCATATTACTGACAGCCTAAACAAGGCTTCACATGAAACTATGGATTGACCCATGTTACTGACAACCTGAACAAGGTACTGTCATCTGGGGCCTGGAGTAGTCACTTGGAAGCCCAAGACTCAGGGTAAAATCTTTTGTTACATGGGTCTGTCTACCAGTAGCAGTAGACCATCACCCCCAAAGTGGCATGCTTCCACAAGTGACTGTATAGAACCATCTGTTTCTATCTGCACTGAACCATATTTTCAGGCTTCTATTCAGCAACATGGGCCTCAAAACACAGGTTCTTTAATCACATTTATGTTACATATTAAGTACATTAATAGTGAAGCTCAGAACTAACCTACTGTATTTGTGATGTATTATTTCTAGTTTTTTTTGTCTTGAAACAGTAAAGTTATACCTACTGTGTCTGCTCTGTTATATTGTGGCATCTCTCCTGTATACCAATAGCTAGTAGCAGAGAGCATACAGTAGGTATAATTTGACATTTTAAAACAAATGATATGAACAGAAGCCTGCCAGTATGGGTTAGTGCAGACAAACGTGAACCTTCAGTTTATAGAAATGGAAGATTTCGATACAAAAAAACATATGGTACAGAGGTGGAAAACAACTGTACTCCATGCAGTTTTCTGCTCTGAAACACCATTCTTCCTGTTCATATATTAAAGCAACAGTACTACCTAACCAGGAAGTGATCCGTTACAACTGTTATTGTGCCACAGAAAATATGCTGCCGCTGTCTAGTACTACTGCTGTCAATGCAGCGGGCGACAGAAATGTAAACAAAAACAAAGGATAACTGAACAAATTACAGGGTGATGCCAGCGGGAAAGAGTACCAGGTACATGATCAGCACAGCACAGGGAATAAACGGACAAAAAAGCGCAGATTTTTTTGTACATAGTACAGCTGCTTTAATACACAGCATTACATAACACAATGCAGGATACTCTGTGCTGCAGCTGTATAAAACTTTAGCTGTTCCGGATGTGCCACTGGTGCTTTACCTCCAAAAACCAACCAAATGCATTACTGGTTGGCAACTTCTCAAATCACTTTTTCTCCACATATGCTTTAAAGGAGAAGCAAAACAAAAGACCATTCATATAGGCATTTTAAAAGCTAACCTACCTATGCAAAGTAGCAACCTTGTCTGCAGAATATTTGTAGAACTTACAACAGTCTGACTGACATTCTCTGTCTATACACCCCTTCCCCAATTCCACATTTAACCTAGTGTATATTAAGAAAAAAAACTACCAGCAACAGAATGGAAACCAAAACAGGACTGATTATTTACAAACCCCAGGAATGGCTCCTAGGTTGTCTGTCTGACTGACATTCTCTGTCTATACACCCTCTCCCCGATTCCACATTTAACCTAGCGTATTTTCAGAAAAAACTACCAGCAACAGAATGGAAACCAAAATGGGTTTGATTCACATACCCCAGTATCAGCTCCTCAGTTGTCTGTCTTCACAGAGTCAGGAGAGTCAGGAACACTCAGCACAGACTAGGACAGGCTGCCCCTCCTTCTCAGATCCACCGACCATGCTGTGGTTGCCTCCCGGCTCCCAGTACTAGTAGCTTGGTGCTGCAGTCCAGACTCTGGAGACTCAAGAGAGGGCTGTAGTGCAGTGCTGACCTGTCTGGTTCCTCAGTGGACTGGACTGGCAGGCAGTGTGGAGAGATTGAGAGAGAGATATGGTGAGCAGCAAGAGAAGCAGCCAAGAGGAGGACCTGGGAAAGCAGAGCCGCAGAATGCTAATGCAGGCAGGCAAGGCAACAAGGCAGACAGACAGTGGCAGAAGAAGAAGAACCAGGCAGCAAGCAGGGGTACCATTTCAGATTTCAACAAGGGAGCAACAACCAGTCAGAGGGGCTGTCGGGGCAGAGGCAGGGGCTGAGTGGGTTACAGAGAAGGGTCGCACTGGGAGGGTAGTGCTTCCAGACCAAAAAGGCAATACATGTAGGAAAGGTCAAGCACTCACCATCTCATTTATTAATCACTCCAGACAATCATGAATGTATTTGTAAAGTAAAACTAGAGGCCAGGGCTTGGGTGAGGTGGAGGTGTATGCTAGGTAGCATGCACAGTGGCAGGTGTTGGGGGGGAGAATTGGGAGCCTGCTGCCACCCATGTCTGGGGGGTCAAGAAGAGCTGGCTGCCAGGGCTGGGGGGGGGCATTGGATCGGGAGCACGCCACAATGACTGGGTGCACTTAGGAGTCTGAGGACATGGCTGTGGTGGCTGAAAAGTCCAAGGCCAGGAGTAGGACTTGTAATCATGCAGATAGGAATGAGTGGGAGCTCAGAAACCTACTACCCAGTACTGACAGGGAATGGGATGACATGAGCTTGCCAGTGCTTGGGGGAGAGACTGCTGGCCAGAGGCTAGGAAGGGGGACTCATGAACAAAAATGATGGCTGGTCTGTTGGAAGGGGTTCCAGCTCTGACTGGGGGGGCATGGCTGGTTCACTGCCCCTAGGCCCCAATTGTTAATGTTCCCTTTCTAATAAGCCCACAAAAAAAAACCCTCTCATGTAGTATGGAACTCAGCCCAGCAAGCTGCCCTCCCAAGTACACTGAATTTAATAACAGAATTTGATTTGCTAACCACAAAAATCATGCTTGACACTTCCCTCCCACCACCACCTGTCCTCCACTGGAATACTTCCTGGCATCCAGCCATCCACCAGTCTTTCAGTGAAGATTAAGAAGACAATGACCCCCCGAACAACAATCTATTCATTTCTTCCTTCTTCTCCTCCTCTTCAGCCTAGAGCTTGGGCCACACTTGTCTCCCCCCACCTTCATTCACTCATTCATCATCAGAAAGAAATTACTTCATAAACTTGCCTACTAAGAGTTTCATTGTCTCTCTCATACTGCACTGCATTGCACTCTGGACTGTCCCAACTACACTGAGATCTAGAGCGATAACAGACTGTCTGGAGGAGCAGAGTATCGAGAGGCATCACAGCAGTAGGCAGAGAGGCCACAGTGGTTCAGTGGATGGACTGGACGTGAGAGGAAAAGCCAGGCAGAGTGAGCCTAGGAGAAGTCAGCATGCACCACGCTGGTAGTGCAGCAGGCAGGTCAGCAGGGCCAGGCGGGGACTGGGAGAGAGGGAGTGATGTATTTTTTTATCTTGTCAGATCAAACAGCAAAGTCAAAGTTTGGGCAGCCATTGTTGCTGCGGAAGAAAAACCATGCTGGCCGCATACAGTCAGTGAAGTCGCACACTCTGGAGTTGGAGGAGCCAAAGATCACATCTCCCATTAGTGTCACGATGCAGAACTGCAGATAGGCAGCCTGGAGCCCAGCCCTGCCCTCTGACCCGACAATCCCACCCCCATTTGCTGCCTAGTGACAATGCACTGACTGAGTCAGTGACTGGCTGCCTATGGTCCGCAGGTACATTTCAGGCTAAATTCGGCAAAACTCCAAATGGAGTAAGCACAATGAAGGGGAGAATGGGAAGGGTGGGGTGACTGGAGGAGGGTGTGCTGGGACAGAACCAGAGTGAGAGACAGAGAAAGGAGATGTATTATACATCTTGGAAATACCAAAAATACCAACGGTTTCTTCTACGTGGATTTTCTTCATTCAGATACAATTCAAACAAACACTTGCAACATCATAGCTATATTCAGTTCAGTTAAGATTGCTCATTGTGTTGTGACCATCCAATGTCTTTGAAAATGTTCCGGTCCCTGAATCAGTCTCCGCCGATCCAACCACCAACCCTGTACCTTCTACACACACCCCATCCCCAGAACAGACTGCCTCCTACCCCCAGCAAACCAGCCTCACTGCAGCTGGATCACCTTCCCTCCCCAGCTGACTAGCCTCCCTGTTACTGGACCACCTTTCCAGACCAAGGACTATCCTCCCCTCCCTAAGTCAACTGCCCTCTGTGCCACTGAACCACCCTTCCAGTCTCCAGAAAGGCCTTTCTGGCCAAGCAAAAACCCTCCCTGCAGCTGGATCATCCTTCCTATCTAAGTCTCTCTCAACCCTCTTGGCTGACCACTCTACTTGAAGCTGGACCACCCCCACCCTCACCAGACACAGGACTAGCCTCCCCTCAGATGACCACCCTCCCTGCAGCTGGACCAGCTATCCTGGCCCTCAGACCAGCCTCAGCTCCACCCAACCACATTCTCTGCAGCTCGACCAGAATGATTTTTCTTGTGCCTGGTGAAAGCCTTTTCTTGGCCCTCACTGCTTCTCTGACCATTTCTGAAAACCATATTGATCTCTTGTACTGCTTTCATTTTGTAACAATTCTCCTGCATGATGCTTTTTCCACAAGAATGCTCCCCTTAATTGCTTCCCCATCTTTCCTCTACACCTCCAATGCTCTCCACTCTGGTCAATTTGTCTTGGATCAGCTCCATCATCTGGCTGCATTCTGCTCTTCTGATATGGTGTGAGCAAAGACCAGCACAGCAGCACATCTTGTCTGGATGGGGCGAGTCGCTGTGCTGGTAGACTAAAGAGACCGGCGGTGTGGCTCCCAGTGTTGCACCCCCCCCCAGTCCAACTCTGACTCTGAGTTAGATATCTAGAGACTGGGGGCTGGGGCGTAGCTGCCTGGTAGAAACACACCCGCATCCCCGACAGCACAATGCCAACACTTGGAATTGCGTCTGTCACTGTGGGGGATGCTGGTGTGTGCACTGTCGAAGGGTGACAGCAAAACCTTCTGATATGTAGGGATTAATTTTTTGATAGCTGCATTCTGGTTCCGAGACCCAGACTGAATGAAATAGAGTTATGGTTGCAGGATCCCAGGGATCCCCAACCCTCAACTCAACTCACCAACTCCGAGTTGGTCAGCACCAAATCGAGACTGGCTGCCAGTCTGGTGGGTTCCTTTAACCAGCTGCATCAGCAGGCAGTCCTGCAATATATTCAAGAGGGCATGATTTCTGGTGCATTTGACTGCTGGAATGTGATATTTAGCAGGTTCAGATCGCCCACCACCATCACTTCCCCCGTTTTTACTCCCTTTGCCAGCTGTCTCCTGTGCTCCCTAGCTCTCTGTGTCTCTCTCTCTCTCTCTGTCTCGCTCCTTCTCTCCCTCTCTTCCCTTTACCCTGGTGGTCTACAGATCACTTCTCCTGTATTTGCTTGCCTGAGGTTGATGCCTCAGAACACAAATGCTGTCTTTGCAGGCACTTCTCTGATAGACTGGAAAAAGTGCAGCCTCTAAACCAAAGTAAAGCAACACTATTAAATGTACAAGTAATCTTAAAGCAATGTCTGGGACACTTTTTGATGGACCTGAAACCTGCGGTAATATACAAAACATTACCTTGCCCCTGGAAAATGATTTGTGATGTATATAAAAATGATGTACAATAAGACAACTTTAATAAAAGAGCACTGGCCATCCAGTCTATCAGAGAAAGGACTACAAAGATAATGTCTGGACCCTGAGGAAGTGACCAAGCTGGTCATGAAATGTTTCCCATTTGTCTTTATCGATGAGGTACATAAGCTCTTAAATATACAGCACATTCCCACTTACAAGGTGTATATGGGTTCAGAGAAAGAAAGCTATAAGAGTTTTTTCTGGTAATCAGGTGTGATGCTACAGTATACAGAATTTAAATCAGATCAAACCCATCCAAACATAATAAGATCACTATAAACTGAAAGGAAAAGGGAAATTGTTTAACCAGGAAAGGCACACTAAGCTGAAGCTTGTTTCCAGGTGCAACCTGGGAGCACAAAGAAGCTAAGTGACTTGCTCAGGGTCAGTATGCATGTGGGGGCTGTGGAATTCAAACCCAGGTCTCCAGGTTTGCAGCTCAGAGCCCTACACCGCTGGCACTGCACTATACTGCCTCCCAGAAAGGAAGAGAACATCCTGTACCCTGCTGATGCAGTTTTTTTTCAGTCCTTATAGCTTGAGCATGAAACTACATTTCCGTGCAAAGCTTGTTCAATTATGGGATTCATTCATTGTAGTGTGAAATCATATTCAATGACATAAATTCATGAGACCCAAAAGTAGGGGGACCTACATTTACCAATTTTGCTGACCTCTCTAGACTAATATTTTATTGCCAGCCATGGAAATCCTATGCTGCCGCCTTTATTCAGCACTTAGTAAAATGTGGGAGGATCTCAATCAATGTGTCCATATATCTGATCCACATATTTGTACCCCACACACACGTATCCATTAATCTGGGCCCAATTTACTCAACACTTGTACTACTTCACAACCTTCCCAAAACTGTGATCTGGATTCTGCTGCAACTGGATCTTGTGCTGCTGGCTGACTGTGCGTTCCAAAGTTTTAAAAACAATATCAATTAGTATTAGTTATCATTGCTGTCCCCCAAAGCTAGGCTAACTGGACTAGACAGACTTCTCCAGTGGCTGAGGAGTGACATCACATACCTGTTTAATTTTGTCCGGTCCTCAGCGGCTTCAGGTTTTTGTGGGCCCTGGGCAATGGACCTCCAGTGGGCCCCTCTCTCCTTGACTCCTAATCAAAATCATGTCTTTTTTTCTTTTAACTTTCCACAGTTTTCATCTCAAACCTCAAATGACTGGCTTAACTAAGTCCCTCTGGTCTGGAAATAAAATAAAAGTACTACAGAATTAATTAAACAAACTGGTGCCACCATTTCATTATTTTAACTGAGATAATGAGAGATAAATAAGATGTTTTCATTTATTTTTATTGAAGCAGTCAGACTGAATGATGTTGCAGGCTGTCGGACTGTGTTGTTCTTCGTTCATTCAGAATTTGAAGTTTTTTGTACTTCATTCCAGCCTCTGCATGTCAACAACAAAACAGCACATATTACCCAAATGGGGCTGTACTTTGCCAACTATGTGAATGAAGTGTTTCCCACTGACAACATAAAGCAATTCATTTGAATAATAATGATACTGCTTTCTTTTATTTTTGTATTTAATATACTGTATACAAAACATAATTTCTTAAGAGCACTGACTGCTCTAGTGCTCTTAAAACAAGTTAGGTTTTGTATATATTGAATACAAGAATAAAAAAACAGACATTATCATTACTATTAGGCAAACAAATTAATTGCTTCATTTCTTTGTCAGTGTGAAACTATTCATTTCATTCACATAGTAGGCAATGAGGCAAGCACCAGTTGGGTAGTGTGCTGATGTTTTGGTGTTTGACATGCAGAGGCTGAAACGAAGAAGTTTAAGTTCCGATTAAAGAGCAATACAGTCCAAGACAGCTGCCAGCAACATCATTCAATCTGACTGTTTTGCTTTCAAAAAATGTTCTCTCTCATTCTCTCTGTTAAATTAATAAAATGGTATCAAAACACAAATTAATGTGGTTTGTTTTCTTTCTTGACAGAAGCCAGGCAGCAGCAGCTCCTACAGGATATTGGGTTAAAAATAATGATGTGGATACTTGACTTTAGGAACCAGCCCGAAATTGAGCACATAGTAGTCAGACTCAGATCATGCAACCTACCTAGGCTAGCTTAGCTTTATGGTGCAGATGCAGAAAGATACACATGCAGGCTGGCAGCCATTGGCAAATTAAATGAAATGAATGCAGATTAAGATATGCAGTGTCATTAATTTAGTCAGACTGTCAATACAAAATTGTATAATGATGCCTATCATACACATGGCACTATGAATCAATGATGAAACCAGACAGTGTGGCAAGGGCAACACGTGATGCTGATCCACGATGGGAATGAGAGGCTGGTGGGTTGTGAGTGTCACAGCCCCATGAACACTCACAGATCAGCATCACCTGTTGCCCTTGCCACTGTTTAGTTTCATCATTAATCCATGGTGTCATGTGTATGATAGGCAGCATTAATACCATTTATTACTGACAGTCCTCTGACACACCACACAAGATAATATGGCAATGGCAAAGCAATTGGGGACAGGGGGTTACCTTCCCTACTGCCTGGGAAGATCGATTTGTTCTTTGAACTTTCATATAATTGCTTATGATGCTTTGCCAAGTTACTGATCTCTGGGTGTAGGGGTGGGTTAGGCACTACTACTGCCATGCATGGTGACAGCTGAGCTGCAGGATGGTAGTGGTACAGTGCCCAGCCCAATAGGCAATAGGCATGGCATGGACACACAGACTGAGCAGTGTAATGAGTGCTGAACTGTAGCAACCATGACAGCACTCCTAAGCACTTCATCTCTCTCTTTCTCATCAGAACTGCCTGAAATAGCACCAACTAATACTGCAGAACAGGCACAAATAAAATAATAAAACTAGGAAAGATAGTAAAGACATACTTATGACTAACTGATCACCACAGTGCCACATACAGGCAAAAAAACCCAAAAAACGACAGTGCTATTTTTACCAAAATCATATTCTATGAGAAATAAAATATGGGCCACCATACAAAACACACCTTGTGTTCCCATCTCTTGGATGAGATAACAGCATGGACCTCTCGAGCTTCACTCTCAAGATCCATAAGCTTTTATCTCAATGCCTGGATGGAAAAACAAGCTTGTTGGGTGTGGGTGCCCATATATTATTCCTTATACTTTTAAGCATGCAACTGAATATATATTTTTCAGTCCATTAATTTTACATTTCTCTCCCCCCCCCGAATTACTGATACAGATCACATTTGTATTCATTTTATATTTAATTCTATTGTAAGTAGATGTGTGATTTCAGTCTCACTCCTGTTCCAATTTCATAGTTGAATTACTGGCTTATTTGTATGATTTCTTAGAGGGATATGAGGGTATTTTTTTTTTTTTTTGTAGTATTGGTTTCCTTGAAAAATATCTTTTACTGAAGGGTGGTGGTACAAGGTTCCGCCAAGGTAAAAGGCATACCAGGTGTTAATATGAATTTTCAAGCATGGAAACCATAAGTTATCCTGTAAGATGTTCCCCTAATCCACCCCCAACCAACACACACACACACACACATACACATCTCATTTTTTGTTTTTGTTTTTCCCCAATTGTGAACAAGCCACAATGCAGATTATTCATTTAGAACAATCTGATGATGACTTGGTCCTCAACATCAAAACTCTGCATTTTGCATACAAATTGTTATGGCACAGAGCCTGGAGTCTGTTGCCCATCACCTAGGTGGATGTCCTGTTATTGCAGAGATCTGCTGCTGTGAGGCTGAGTCAGCAATATGAACAAGTCACTTATTTTGCTGACAACACAGGGTATCATGATTGTGTGGCATCTCATTGCCCAGACACATTTCAGCATTTAGTTAAGGAGCACATGTCACAGGCTACCATTTTTTACATTGCTAACTTAGCTTCTCATCATCAGGGCTCTGCAATAATAAGGCATCCAGCTAAGAGATAGGCACCAGATCACAGACTGTTGCATAAAAGTATATATGTACACTTTACAGTTTGAATGTAGGGAACTGAGGCAGCATCCTTTCATTCTACCTAAATAATCTGTATTGTGATTTTTTTGATATTTGAAAAAAAAATCCAGTGACGTGTGTGTGTTTATCCAGTGGGTCACAGATTAGGGGAATATCCTAATTATCAATTAAATGTGTCATTGGCTACCTTTCCAAAATGTTTTAAGATTTATGCTTTTTTTTGTGTAGCTATATATATATATATATTCTTCAGTTGAAGGAACAAGGCACTACATGACTATTTATTTAGGGATTTCTTTTAACACTGTTTCCTCAATGACCACTCACTGTCAGTGTCAGTTGCGTAAGACTACATACAGTAAGTGAGTAAGTAAGTAAGTGCCTTTCAAATTATCAAGACGCTGTACAATAAAATAAACATACAGTATAATATAATCAAGCAATAACAATAATTCATTTTAAAAACATTCAGAAAAAGCCTGATGAAACAAGTAGATTTTAAGTTCTGATTTAAAATTCAAGATGGTCAGGTATTCCCTTAACCAGCGAGGTAGGGAATTCCACAGGGTGGGTGCAGCATAAGAAAAAGCATGTGCCCCAGATGTTTTTAACTGAACCCTGGGAATCTCTAGCAATTCCTTGTTGGCAGATTGGCATGAGCGGGAAGGGTAGTAGGGAGTAAGGAGCTCTTGCAGAGCAGGGTCCCTGCTCATGGAGGGCTTTGTAGGTCAGTAAACAGACCTTAAAGGTGATCTGCCACTGTACCAGCAGCCAGTGCAGTTCACGCAACGCAGGCATAATATGACTAGTCCTAGATGTACCAGTCAAAAGCCTGGCCACCACGTTCTGCACTAGCTACAAGTGGCGGATATCAACCCCGGGAAGCCCTAGGTACCAGTGTTGGGTAAGTTACTTTAAAAAAGTAATCAATTACAGTTACTAGTTACTCTCAAATAAATGTAATCAGTTACAGTTACTTATTACTTTTGTACAAAAAATAATTAGCAACTGTAACCATAATACATATTACTTTTTCTATTACTTTCTATTTCTTTTGACAACTTGGTGCAGGAAGCAGGGTGCTTGTCAGTGTTGTACGTTCAGTTATTTTTAGCCTAGTAAAGGTATTTCCTCTCATACCAAACAAGAAGTTTACTATGTAGTGGTGTTACTCACTTCTCTGAGGCGAGAAGTGCCATAGTGTGGTAGAACCACTGTCACTGCAGTCAACCTGTCCCACATAACAGAGGTCCATCTTTTATTGAAAACCTGAAGCCATTCTAAAAGCTCAGTTTGCAGGTAATCAGTTCTATGGATGACAAGGTTACAATCCCACAGACTGGGGGCTGCACACCTGCACAGCTTGTTTGTTTTTTTCTCGCTTTGTCAAACTGGGGATCCGGGTAGACCAGCTTAAAAGGAGTTAACTCTGGCATCATGAGAGAAAATAATCTCGTATAACACTGAGCAGCCAGTCACCTCCCTAGTCATAACTAATCAGTAACAAATCATTTCATTATTTTATTTATTTAGTGATTCAGAAAAGACCTCTGAGTGCAAGCTCTTTTATAAAGGTTCCACGTCATAGATTGCAAAACAAAATACAATAGGAGAAAGCAAAAGTACATCACAATGAACGATACAGCTTGGATTCAAAACTTATAGAATAACTCAAAACATAGGTACAAGTTAAAATAACAAGAAAAACACTTTATGAGGGTGGAGGGGGGAATAAGCAGCCACAAAGTACCTTGTCAGTAGTTCAGAGGGACGGGGATAGCTGGTAGTTAGGTGAAGAAAGGAGGTATGAGAGAGAGAGGTAGGTACTGCGGTGGAGGTGAAGGATGGGAAAGAAGGGTGATAAGGTATATAGGGAGAAATGAGGGGGATGAGGGGAGGCTGAGTGGAGAAGACATGCTAGAGTAAATGGTGGAGTGTGAGGCGACATGGTCAGGCAGCCTGCATTAGTAGTGACTGTTAGGGAAACTCACAGGACTGGGAGTTGGGGAAGGAGGGAAGGTGGGGTGGCGGGTGCCAAAGGAGCATGACACAAACTGATTGCAGAGGCAAGTCATGAGAAGGGACAGAGGGAGGGGTACCTGAGGCTTGCCTAGTGCTTGCTAGGGGGCAGAGAGAGCAGGTGTGCAAATTATGCAAATCAGAAGGCTGTGGAGGTGAGGCAGAGTTTCAACAGAACTGCTGAGATATGTTGCAACAATCTGTGCTGCTAATGTGATATACTGTACTGTTCTGTACTCCAAAAATACAGTATACTGTATGAGGCAGTATTGTTGACAGGGTGGCTGAGAACAGGTTACCTGCAGTGAATAAGTTATTAAAGCTATTGCAAAGGTTATTACACACACACACACACACACACACACACACACACACACACACACTATTTGGAGGGGCTCCCAGTGGCAGTAGAGGTGGTTGTTAATGTGCTGACCCCCCCCATTAAGTTAATATGACAGGAGGACTGACAACCAATTGTTATACCCTCAGAGCCATGCTGAGAAAAAATTTACAAAACATCACTGAAAATTGGGGCTAAATAAACATTTTTTTGGGGGGTGGGTGCAGTATTAGCTTTCCACTGCTAAACAATTTAAATAACAAATTGTGTTAAACAATTGCCTCTGGCAGTATCTTCTCTCTGTGTCTCACCAAGTTCTCATTATCAATGTTATCCCTGTCTTGTGCATACCCCTAGTACCACCTAACTGTATGTACTCATGTGATGATAAACAACTGTAACCTGTTATCCTGTAATAATTAATGGTCTTCCCTTTTTCCCATAGGGAAACCATGGCATAATTTGCCATAATAAAGGAGCGTTTATAACGGCAAACACTCACACAGTTTTCCCAACAGTGCGCATGCTCGAACTTCTCGCTAGCTGTGTCCTTCCTGAACAGGAAACCGCAAACCCACGATAGAGAGAAACTGCCATGGACAGTTGGCAGTAAATAATTTTTACAATTAGTTGAAATGTTCCACACAGCTACCGGATAGACCACCCTAAAAATATTTTAAATAAAGTGAAAGCGGACCTCATGCGCTGAGGTAGTCTGACTGCACCGGCAAAGCAGTCTTTTTTATTTTACATAATTGCTGAGGCGAAAAAGAGAAGCTCAACAATTATATAAAATAAAATATGGGTCTCGGTGGGTAAACTTGAATTTACACACACCCTCGGGGTTTGATGCTATGCTTAAACCCCTCAAGCTTCACTCTCGGGTTTATGTAACATCAAACCCCTCGGGTGTGTATAAATTCTCATAACACACCAAGACCCATACTTTATCCTATATATAATTAATGTCCTGCTTGTTTATACTCATCCTGATGTGGAATCTTTGTAAAAGAGCCCTGGATCAAAGGTAACTTTAATCCTAGACTCAAATAAATAAATGAAAAAAACAAATGTCAGTGAGAATGAAGTAATGTGATCTCTTGGGAATTGAACCCAGGTCCACAGAACACCATCGTGTGCTCTAACCACTGAGTTACATGCTCATTTGATTGGTTTGGAGTTTTCAGACATACTTCCTTTTTCTGGTATTGCATATCCACCAACTGGGAATAGGAGGCTGCCAGACTGGGATTCAAGTCCCAGTAGGTGACATAATTTCTTTCTCACTACTGTTTGTGATTTAAATTGCTTAGCAGTAGCTAATATTACACCAAAAACATCCCATGGATTCAAGTAACTAAACTCTATCCCGCTCAGAAATATGCTTGTATACTGTATGTGTAAAATGCTGAAACTGAATTTGTTTACAACAGTCCAACCCACCTTGATCACCCCAAATGCCTGGCTGCCATTCCTATGTAAGTACTGTATATGCATCTAAAGTTCAGGGTCAGAAGAGTGGTGGGGGGGGGGATCTAATTTTCCTGCGGGAACAGTGACTGCAAGGCCAGAGTCAAACCTTGTGCTATAAGTTATTTCATTTGTTTTGACTGGCTTGACTGACTCTTTAGTTGGATATGGGATTTGCAAGACTAATGCTATCACAGAATACCAATGCAAGTGCATGGACAGGTGCTTGCTGTAGCTGAAAAGAAAGGACACCAGATTCCCACCAACTTGGACACCAAAAACTATCAATAAGTCAAACTGTTTAAGGCTAGCATGTCTTCAAATGCACTGCCAATCTCCAGTCGATCTGTTCCAACTCATCTTGTGGAGTGGGATCACATGAGCCCTTCTCCAGTCTTCTGGGACCTCTCCTGTGCTCAGAGACTCAATAAACAGTTCTGATAATGGCTCTGCTAGTTCTACCCTTAGCTCCTTTAGTACCCTGGGATGTATGCCATCAGGTCCCATTGCCTTGTCTACCCTGAGCTTAGCGAGCTCTTGCAGGACCCTTTCTTTTGTGAAGGGACTTGTGCACACCTCCTCCCCCATGTCCATGGTGCTGAGCTGTATAATTTATAATTCCATGTATTGTATGTACTGTACTTCATAAATCCTTGCTCATTGCTGTGTAGATTACTTATGTTAGGTCTGCATTTGTCAGGTTGCATATCTCTTATTTCTCAACCAGTATTTCATGTACCATACTGACTGTATTCCTTGTAATTACATTATGTGTACATATGTATGTATGTATATATGTTTGTATTGCTTTGTCCTAACTGTGCCACTCCTGTGGCCTGGGTTGTGCCATAAAATGGTCCTTTGGATCAACGTACCTACCTGGTAACCAAAGTAATAAATAAATAAATAAATAAATAAATGATGGACAAAACATAATAATGTAATTTGTCAACAGATAAGGACCACTTGGCCCACCCAGTCTTCCCACCTTGTCCCTGCGTATACTGTCACCACAGACCCTACCTGATCTTCAGCTACTCCCCCACACCGTGCTTTCCTACCAAAATTCATTTGTGCCTACTGCATGCATGCTTGAAGCCCACCACTTCTGTTAGAAGACTGTTCCAGGCATCCAGCACTGTTTCAGTAAAGAAGTACTTTCTCAAATCCTTCTTAAATTCCCCTCTTCTAGCTTCATAACATGCCCCCTTGTTTTTGTGCCTCTTCTCTTCTGAAAAACACTTCCTTCCTGTACTTTATTCGCCCCTATGAGGTACTTATAGGTCTCCGTCATGTTTTTATTTTATTTATTTAGTTGATAACTGGGCTGGTACACTGGTCTGAGGGATCATTTTTAAGTATGACCAGGGCCATCTAGATAGCACATGCGGTACAGCAAAAGCAACATGCAAGTTGAGGTAGTACATACATACAGTCCGAGCATAGCATACAACAATTCATACAGGTAGAAAAAAAACAGCCTTACTCTTCCTCCTCTCTTCCAGGGTGTACATACTGAGATCCTTCAGTTTCTCCTCGCAGGGCTATGATGCAGCCCGTGCACCATTTTTGTTGCCTTCCTTTGGACAGACATCACCCAGTCTATGTCTTTCCTGAGATGTGGTCTCTAGGACGGGACACAGTACTCCAGGTGGGGTCTCACCAATGATCGATACAGTGATAACACCATTTCTCTCCATCTGTTGGTGATTCCCTTCCCTATGCACCCCAGCATCCTACTGGTCCTATCCACTGCCTTGTCTCCCTACCTCACCACCTTGAGGTCATCAGATGTCATAATCTCAAAGTCCTGTTAATGTTTGCTGACTATTAATTCCTCCTCCCCATTGTATACACTGCCTCTGGGTTTCTGCTCCTAGCTGCATGATTTTGCACTTTTTTGCATTGAAACCTAGCTGTCATATCCTTGATCACTCCTCAAGTTTCCCCACATCAATCTTTTCACCCCCTCCAAAGTATCCAACTTATTGTAGATTTTGGTGTCATCAGCAAAGAGGCATACCTTATCTTCCAGTTTATGTGCAATGTCACTAGAGACATGGAAGAGGACTGGTTCAAGTATTGACCCCTGTTGTACACCCCTGGTTACTTTCCCCTCATTAGCGTGAGTGTTGTGTATGATCACCCTTTGACGCCTGTCCATTAACCAGTTCTGTATCCAGTTTACCTCCTTGGGTCCCACCCCTGAACTTCCCAGTTTCCTCATTGGTCTACTGCCAGGTACGGTGTGAAGTGTAAGTAGCAAAACAAAAATTGGGTACTTACTCCCACTGCTTCTTAGAGAGAAACAGTCTTGGGCTGACATGTATAATCAGTGATTATTTTATTTTCAAGGTGCATAAACACAGCCAGCATGGAGCATATACCAGACCAGAAAAAGACGCTCAGGTATCTTTTCCCAGTCTGGTATATGATACATACTGCCTGTGTTTGAGCATCTTTAAAAAATAGTTACTGATTATCCATTGCAGCCTGAGACTGTTTCTGTGTACGTGACAGTGGGAGTAGGTTCCTGATTTTTGTTTTGATTCTGAAGCAGAGTTACCATAAGCACCCCAGGGTTCTGATAGGAGCCTTTTTGCTGGAACAATTAAGTCAAAGTAGGCCATGTCCATGGCCCCACCATGATCTATTTCCTAGTCATCCAGTTGAAGAAATTGATCAGCTTCATCTGACTGTACCCCGTTAATCTGTGCTGCCTTGGGTCTTGTAACCTGCGGATTGAAGATACTCTACTAGCCTTTCTTTCAAAAGTGTCCCCATTAAGTTCCCCACCGTTGCCATTAGGCTGACCAGCATATAGTTGCCAGCCTCCTCCTTACTGCCACTTTTATGAAGTAGGACTACATTTGCCCTCTTCCAGTCTTCTGGAACCACTTCTGTTTCAGGTGAGTTGTTGAAGGGCTGTCAGAGGTGTAGTCAGTACCTCCCTGAGCTCCCTCAGCACCCACTGGTGCACCCATATGACCCCATAGCCTTATCCACTATCAGATTCACAAGTCCTTGCTGGATTCTTTCCTCTATAAATGAACTTGTGCCTACCTCCCTCCCCTCAGTGTTCCTGCTATTTCTGTGTGGTCCTTCCCACTTTCCCTCCACTGGGAATACTGAGCAGAAGTGCTGTATTTGTTCAGGATATCTGCTTTTTCCTGATCCTCCTTTGCACAGTCTGCCACTGGCCTTCTCACCCACACAGTCCCTCCCCTTGTCTTCTTCATTTCATTTCTTTATCTATAATGGTCTTGTTGCCTTTTGTTTTTTTATTTAGTTTTATTTTGTAGAAATCGTAATTGCAAACCTTTGAGTCAGAGACTCATTTACAAAGGCTCCTCATCAGGAAACAGATAGTATAAACAAATACAGACGTAAAGTACAGATCAAACTAGAGAACACTTTACTTGTATGTACATAATTATAAGGTATAAAATTCATATGGGATCAAGACTGTATACAGGTCCTATACAATGCAGTGGCTAAAATCATCAAGTACACCAGAGACAGCAATTTCGATTCTGTTATAAATTAAATAGGTAACTTAAAACAGACCTGGTGAAACTTGAGCAGCTACTAGTTCTGCCAGAGTATGAGACAGTTTGGGGTGGTGTCCCTCAAAGTAGCTATGTGCAGTTGCAGCTGCGGGTAGTGATTAGGTGTTGTCTGAGGGCAGATTTGAAGGGCCCTATTCTTAGCTGAGAGGTGATAACAGAGGGGAGGGCACTGCTCCAGGTTGGAGCCGGTAATGGAAGGACCTTTGGGCCAGGGATGTCCTGACACTGGGCACATAAAGTGTACATTTGACAGTGCTCTGGGTGGAGATAGCAGGGATGGAGGGGATGAGGATGGAACTTAGACCCTGGTGGTTTTCTTGGCTTATCTCCTGATGAGTTCGTAGAGTTTTTTTTAGCTTTTACTGTATATGCGTTGCTGGCCACACTAGCAACAGATCTATAAAAGTCCCCTGAGATAAATCTGGTATGCAGTGATGTTAATAAGTTAATCTATAACTAAAGCAAACAGTATGCTGTGAGCCAGGATCACTCCAAAATCAGTTGTGCTTTACAAGGGGACAAAAGAAGATGAAGGGAACAGGCTTAGCACTAGCTTTCATGCTCAGCATTATAGCCACTGTGGCTACTGAAGATCAAACCCAGAAAGACGAGCTCTTGAGGCTGCAGGAGACAGCACTAGATCAAGCAGTGGAATATTTCAATAATTTTACTCCACTGCCACGTGCATTCAAGCTTCTTTCACTTGAAGACTCTATAGTTACTGTATGTATTGCTGAAGGGGTGGTATTACTGTGAGTTCTGTAAACGTAATTGAATACAACTATGGAATCAGCAAGGAAGCACATGAAGTCATTGTGGTGCTGTAACGTGTTCCAGGTTCCCTGCTTCAGGATAGGGCGGGGGTTGTGGTAGTGGGAAAACTGAGGTGCTGGTCAGGAGAAGGTAGTGGTTTGCTTTCCTTATTTGCTTCATGTACCAAGGAGTGCTGGTAACCCCATCCCTAGGCTTTAGGTAAGACATGGTCTGGTTTGGAATGGGAGCCTTCTTGATCATATAGAGCTCCACTGTGGTCCTCTCTCCTGTGCTCTCCACTGTTGAAGACCTTGGATGATCATATGTACCGTACATTGACAACTTCTCACTAAACTCTTGCCATTAATTGCAGATGGTTTAAATTACTTATGTAATTTTCATGTTATGGGACACATTGTGTGTTTATAAACCCATTACCTACAGTAGGTTTATCTATTGAGTAACCACTGATGTACCATGAGAGAACAAGAAGTGGTTATGTGATACTGTAAGATATAAATTATAATGAGGACCTAACCCCAAAAGTAAATGATGAAACCTTAACTGCCTTTGTTATGCTGAAAGAGAACTAACAAAATAATTTTCACTCAGGTCACTGATGAAGAGATAACATTCCGCCTTCGATTCACCCTACAGCAGACGCATTGCAAGAAGAAGGACTTTAACAAACACAAATGTAAACACCGAAAAGTAAAGGTAAATAATAGCTTTACACAACCCATACTAACATTATGGAACTCTGTTCATGGTGCAGCCTTGCTGTGGAGTAAACTGTTCCGCAGTTTCCATTCTGGTGGGAACACAAGCATGGGCAATTTATTTATCTATTTATTAATTTATTAAGAGTTTTGAGGAGTACATTTGAGCACAAGTGCTCATTTGCAAAGGTTCCATGTCAGTGCCAGTATTACAAAGATGCAATACAGATACATATAAGCAGTTCCAGTGGAATGCAGCCAAGGCAAGCACAATACATACACGCAAGGCAAGCTCAGTACATACAAAATTGCATAATCAGCCGAATTACTGTATTAGTACAGTAAAAAATACAGTAGCAAAGTAAATTCAGAACAGCAAAGCCAAATAACAGATGCAGATCAATGTGTTCAAATCAGCACTGTCTACGTGAATGTGCTGCTTCTTCAGTAGCCAGAAGAAAATGGCTGAAAACAGCAGAAACTTTAAATGCATTTTTTTAAACTGTGTTAGGGGGCATATTTACTATTTCACACTTCAAGGCATGCACCTGTCTTTGAAAATTTGTATGGGGCAGTGTATTCCTAGTTGCTGGGAGGCATCATCCATTTACTCTTTGGGAATTATGTGATGTGTTGGAACTTATCACAACTAAAGCCTTCTACTGAGTTTATTAAAGGAATAATGCATGACAGTGTGTGTGTGTCATCCTGGGATAACGCCATGCCTGGGGGGGTTGGGCATGAGGCCACAGGCCAACAGTGTCCAATGCTCCAGGCGTGATGTTATCCCAGCACGACACATACCCTGGAGTGCATTATTCCTATTATACAATGACTTGTTGTTATATAAAATTAAAAAAATAATTTTAAAGGATTTATTTATTTATTTGCTTTTGTTAACCAGGTAAGCACACTAGACAGCCAAGTGCCTATTTTCAGGTGTGACCCGGGAGAGTTACAGATGAAAACTTCATACATAAACAGTTGAGGAATCGAAAGAAATACATAGGAAAAAAAAACAGGCAATTCAAGACAGGCTCTAGAGCAAGGTAGGCACAAAATACATTCATAGACAGTTGAGGGATGGAGAAAATTACATAGGGAATAAACAGGAATTTCAAGGCTGGCTCTAGAGCAAGGTTGGCACCAAGTTCGCACATGGACAGAAGAGGAGTCAATAAAATACCAAAAATAACAGTCATTTCAAGGCTGGCCCTAGGACAAGGTTGGCACAGTGCATTACAATAGAATGGGGTATACGGGATATAATTAGTAGGTAAACAGCGGAGTAAAACAGAAGCAAAGACAATGGTAAGTGCCTGCAGGGGGGAGGGGAGGAGCCCTAGGCAGGTGGCCAAGTCCAGGATTCCTGGCCAGTTACTGAAGAAAAAGTGTAAGTAGCGCTGATGCCCCCACCCAACCAGGTCAAAGGGAGGACAGAGGCAGTGGAGTAGGGCTATGAGGAGCAGGGACAGGGGAAGGGAGGTTTCAGGAAATTCCAGAGGGAGGCTTTAAAGCTTGGATGGGAGGAGGAGGACCGAGTGGACTCAGGGATCGAGTTCCAGAGTTTGGGGGCGTATGTGTAGAAGGCCCGATCCCCCGCAAGGGTGAGGGTTCTAGGAACCAGGCATTCCTGGTTTGTCCCAGATCTTAGGTGGTAGGATGGGGTGCCTAGTTTAAGGGAAGGGCTAGGGTTGGAGGGGTACAAGAGCGGATGATGTTGTCAATGAAGTTACCTAGAACGAAGGAGCGGTGCTTTTTTGGGAGAAGCCATCCCTGGCGGCTGTATAAATCACAATGGTAGGTGAGGGGATGGGCGGAAAGCGCGAAGTGACAGACATTATTGTAGGCTGTGTCCCAATTTGAGAGGCTAGATTTGGGAACTGGTGCAAATGTTATGAGTCCATAGCAGAGTGAGGGGAGGAGGACCCCTAGCTAGGGCCAAGCGAGCGGCAGGGGTGAGGCAGTTATTGGCTCGGTCAGCTAGGCTAAGCTTGCAATTAGTGGCCTTGCAAATGTTGCGGATGTGTGAGGTAAGGTCCAACTGTGCGTCCAAGGTGACGCCCAGGTACTTGGCGGAAGTTACCATCTCAAGGGGTGAGCCATCGGCCCCGAGGATCAGCAAGGGAGCCGGGCAGGATTTTATTTTGTTCAGGGACCCAAACAGCATGGATTGGGTTTTTTTGAGATTGAAGTTGAACCTGTGGTCCCCCAGCCAAGTTTGGATGTGTTCAAAGTCGATGTTCAGGTGGAAGTTTATGGTGGAGATATTCCGGGAGCTGACCAGGGTGGTGTAACCATGGACAGTGATGGACGGTAGGCCATTAATAAATAATAAGAATAGGGTCGGACCAAGGATGGATCCTTGAGGGACCCCACAGTGGACTGGTAAGAGGTTGGAGGTTGTCCGATTAAAGTAGGTGAATTGCTGTCGGTTGGAGAGGTAGTTTATGAACCAAGCATGTGCGGAGGAGGAAAATCTGAGGGATAGGAGCTTGGAGCCAAGGAGGGAGTGATCAACCCTGTCAAATGCTTTTGAGAGGTCCACGAAAATGGCTCCAGTGAGATTGCCTTGGTAAGCACCTGTCCTGATCAGTGATGTGACTACAGCAAGGGCGGTGGATGTGCTGCGCCCTTTCCTGAAGCCATGCTGAGCAGGAGAGAGGATGTTGTGGTCCTGGATATATTGGGTGAGCTGGGAGGCAGCGGCTTTCTTGAGAAGTTTACTGGTGGTGGATAGAATGGCAATGGGGCGGTAGTTGCCTGGTTCTTTGGGATTTCCTCGTTTTAAGACAGGAATGACCTTGACCACTTTCCACAGGTTGGGAATGATCCCAGTGTTAATGGAGGTGTTGAATAGATGTGAGACGGGCCTGGCAAGGAGGTGGGCCCCCAGTCTGAGCAGTTTCAGCTTGAGGCTGTCATATCCTGTGCTGGTGTGAGGGGAGAGGCCTGAGAGTAACTTCTGGGTCTCCTTGGGTGAAACTTGTCTCAGTTGGAAGAGGGGCTGGGGGTGGAGACTGGGTGAGGGGGCACCAGGGGGATAGACGACTGGGGACTGGGGGGGGTGGAGGGCATATTGGAGAACAAGGAGTTGAAGTTGTTTGCAGTGGTGTGGGGGTTATTGCAGCTGACCCCACCAACAAGTAGGTCAGTGACCTGTGCCTTGGCTGACCACCCAATAGCATTTTTAATATTTTGCCAGAAACTCCTTGGGTTGCTGCCGGAGGAGAGTAAGGCAGCTTTACAGAACTCACTTTTTGCTGAGCGGATGGCCCTTTTGCAGGAGTTTCTGAGGTGCCTGTATGCCATCAGATCATTATTATTTTGGGAGGCCTTGTAGGTCACCCAACTTTTGTCCCTGGCCTTCATAAGGGAGAATAGGCCCCCATTTAGCCATTTGGTGATGGTGCCCCTCACCCTCCTCCTAGTGAGGGGGGCTTGTTTGTTCTGAAGGGGGACAAGCTTGGCTAGGAATAGATCGAGAGCTCATGAGGGGTCATTGGAGGTAGTGACCCCTGTCCAGTCAATAGCTAGGAGGTCAGACAGGAAGTCGTGAGTATTAAATTTGGAGTAATCCCTCAGTTCAATCACCTTGCTAGGGATTTTAGGCTGAGAGATGCCCCAGACACAGTAGATAGGAGAATGGTCACAGATGGCATCCGGGAGGGTTCCTGAGGATATGATATTGGCAGGCCTGTTGGACAAGATCCAGTTGATAAAGGATCCTGAGTTCCCCCATAAGGCAAGCCTGGTGGGTTCAGTAATGACTTGGGTTAGTGCAAAGCCCGAGAGCAGAGGCTCATACAAGTTGCGGTTGGTACCCAGCCAGTTGAGGTTGAAGTCACCTATTAGTAGGGTTTCGTTGGGACCCACTTTGGTGCCAGTGCAGTCAAGCAGGGAGGAGAAACCAGTCAGACCATCCTTGGAGGAGATGTAGGTGCATACCAGGTGGATTTTCTTTGTGTGGCCCAGCAGGAGGACAGCGTGCAGAAACTCGTATGCAGGAGGGTTGGTAGGTGAGTGGTCAATGGGGGACAAGTTAAGGTGCGTCTTTTAGTAGAGGATTACCCCGCTGCCTCTCTTCTTACCTGGTCAGTCTCATCTGAAATGGTTATAGCCCAGGAGGGTACACTGGGCATCAGATATATGGGGCTTGAGCCAGGTTTCTGAGAGGCCCAGGATATCCGCCTTATGATGGGCGACCCACGCTGTGAGCTCGGTTAGGTTGCATAGAAGGCTACGCACATTCAGGTGGGCAATTTTGAGCCCTTTTGAGAAGAGCCATGGGGGGGTTAAGAGATGGAGAGGAGGATAGTGGACTGAGGGGAGAGGCCATGTCCATAAGTGGGTCCTACGAGCACTGGGGGAAGATATGTAAGGACTGTAGAATAGGACACTTTACAGTTGGACAGGGTGATTGGAAGAAAAAAAAGGAACCAGAGATATGGGCTAGAAGTTAGGGGGTTTGTCCAAGTGAGGGGGGAGGAGGGGGGTCAGTCACTTTGTATGGGTGCCCACCTTACGGGTGCAGTGCAGAGAGAGCAGAGCACAAGGAGTTTGGTAGCACAAGGGAGAAAAAGTAGGTGGCTGAGCTAGATTTATGTGGGTTACAAATGGGAGAGAGTGAGTTAGGCTGATAGTGCGGCCACTAGTGGTGAGAGAAAATAACCTGCAGATGGCAAACAGGGATGATAGGTTATTTTCCACACCATGTGGCTCCCCACTACCTCTTTAACAGAGAGCCGACCAAGGGTGGTGGTTGGGGTGGTGGGGAGCAGAACACGCAGCGTTCAGTTGGGCTAGTGCTCCCACACCAACCGGAGAGGCTCAGGCACTTTGAAATTGGTGTCAAAGGATTCCTTGATTTCTCGGGGCAGCTGCGCCGCCTCAGGGAGTGAGTCCGGGTTCTTTTTCCTTACAAACTGCACCGCTGCTCCCGAAACGGTCATCGGGGGAGGAAGGCTCAGCTGCTAAGAAATTACCTAGCCAATTGGGTCCACGAGCAGTGTCCTGCAGGGCTGCTGGGGAGGGCTACTGACCGAGCCCCGCGACCACCAAGTCACCGGGGGCGCCTGTTGAGCAAAGGAGACCACTACGAATTAAATAAGGTAAGGGGAGGTGGGTTGCAGGAGACAAAAGGGTTAGGCTTGGGGGGGGCTTCTACTAGTCAGGCAAAACACGTTTTTCACAATTTAAACAAGACTTGCAGTACTACTAACAATGATATATGGGGAACGCAATAATTTAAACTAGATTTTGCACGAGAAGAGGGCAGCCTTGGATTCGGTTACAGGTGCACAGAAAATAAATCGAAGGCTATCACTTCGATATACTAGTGGTATTCTACTAAGGTTGCAAACAAACTGAACATTTAGGCAAAATTAGTTAACATGCTAGCTGCTCTGTCTCCTTAAGATGTACTGTTAAAGCTGTATGTAAGCAGAGCATATGGGGCACAGAAAGGAGATTTCACTTTAAAAACGACAGTCCCCCTTGCTCTGAATGTTTTTATTAGTGTGTAAAAATATTTTTGTTTCTTAAGAGAAGATGCAAAATGGGCATCATGGTGGGTATCCAAGTGGGTTCACAGTGCTGAGACTAGACCTGTGGTGTTATGTTGGGATAACGTCACAGGTCCAGCCCCAAACTGACCAATCACAGTCCAAGATTCTTTCTTGCCATTGTATAATGACAGATGAATATCTGTAATTGCGCTCATAGATATGGACAGATATTTCCAGATATTTCATGATATATCTATAAAAATTCTCTCTGGTGGCCCAGAATGGCAGTGCAGACAGGCAGGGAATTTCTCTAGAGACATGGTATGCGGAGATCCAGGACTGGGATGTCAACATACCAGGGTACACAATCCACAGGAGGGACAGGGATGGTAGAAGAGGAGGAGGAGGAGGAGGAGTAGCTCTCTATGTAAGGGAAGGGATGAAAGAAATGGAACTGAAGGGTGAACGAGGATTAGAGGATGTACTGTGGTTCAACCTGGAGACTTTATTTTGGGGAATCACTGTCCATAGTGTACAGGCGGTGGAAATAATCAAGAGAGAATACAGTGGCAGATGACAGCATGGGCAGTGGGTCAGAAATACAACAGGGGAGTGGCCAGTGGGAGAAATATTGGGGGGGGGGAGAAGAACAGGGTGGAAAGGGAAGGGAAGCTGTGGTGTGAGGATTGCATGGTGTAATAACTGTATTGCTGATGTATTCATGAGAACATTGTTGAAGCTGTGGTAATGCCCAATCTGTAAAAGACTATGGAGGATGGAGGCAGAGATGGAAAGGCTATGAAAGGAAGTTATTTGGACAATGAAGGATATGTAAAAGAGAGTTAGTGTGGGTGTTACGGGATACAGGAGGCTTGAGGCCAGCAGGATGACTAGGTGGAGTGAGCAGGCCAAGCTGGGGGACTGGGTAAAGGGTACCTGGATCGGATGCAGGGGTGTACTGGATAGAGTGCAAACAAAGGTGGGGATAGACACCCCTTTCAGGTAAAAAAGGTATTGGATCTTGACAAACCGGATGGAGCAGGAGGATGAAGTTGTAGGGGCCAGGTTGCTGGACCACTTTGGGCAGACCATGATCAGAGGGGACCCTACCTGAGGGGTGCAAGTAAAGACTGCAAGAGTGACTACTCAGGAGCTTGTGAAACAGATGGTAGGGAGATGCAGAGGGAAACGGGAGGGGGAGTTCTGGAACTGGGAAGGGCAGAATGTAGGGTTCACTCAGGTAGGGATAGGGCGCTGCACAGCCACTGGCTAGAGAAACATATCAATCAATGTATGGATGGGGGTACCAGTGCTTGCAAGGAGAGAGAGAGGGAGTTGCATGATGGGGTTAGAGAAGTAGAGGCGCTGGGGGAAGATGAGTAAGTGTAGTGGGGAAGTGAACAGGGAAATACAAAGGAGAACGCAATAGGGACACATTGGCTAAGGTAAAATCAGGGGGAGGCAGGGATGGGTATGATGGAAGTGAGTTTTTGAAATTATGGACAAAAATTGTTGAGTGGGAATACAGTAAGGACAAGGGGACATGGGGAGTGCAGAAGGAATGGAGCATAGCACCTTTGGGTGTGGTTGTGGCTGCTAAAATGCAGAGGGTAGACATTAAAAGGGTGACAAAGAGGAGAAGGGCAATATCACAGACTAAACGGAACAATGAGGGGGACAAGGTGCCATTGGCTGGTGACCAACTCTTAAAGTAGGCCAAGTAGGTTTGCAGGAAAAGAAAGATTTGAGTTTAATACTTGTCTGAGATGAAATCACTGGAGTTTGTGCACTATATTCCCTCCGGTGGGGAACAGGATGGGAACTCACATCTAATGTTCCACTTGTGGAATAAGGACCTAGCTGGTAGTAGTCCCATGGTTGTGCAAGCAACATTTGCGGCCCTAGCTAAATCCTGCAGAAGGGCAACCTTTCTAAGCTGCTCACAAGTATTGAAAGTAATGAGAGCCAGCACTGACAGGAAGCTAAGAATACGTGAGCTGAACAGTTGTCAAGAGGAAAGGTGTGAGCAGATGGAGTATGGCATGATAATGGACTGGTGAGCAACTTGTGAGGATGAAAGCCTCTGTTCATTGGATGGGTTACACCTCTTCAAAGAGGGGCTGGCTGTACTGCAGTATTGGATGGTGTCTTGTTTGAAAAATAAATTTATATAAATTTAAACTGAGTGGTAAGAGGAAGGGGTTTGACATATATCTGCACTGTACCACAAATTAGTTGAGTGAGCATAGGTTGTTCTCTCCCCCCCAAAGAGAAAGATTGTGAAATGAGGGGCTGCAGGTGGGTTGGTACAAGTGAGGGTGAAAGCTGGTGTAAGGGGTTGGTGGTGAACTCTAGGAGCCTGGAATACAAGATGGATGTTGTGATGGGCATCATTACACATGACAAGTTACTGTGGGTCCAGAGTCATGAGGGCCGTGCTGGAACTGCCCTCCCCCACCCCCAGAATTACACCAGCATAAGGATCCATCGTGGGTCCAGAGTTGTGAGGGCCATGATGGAACTGCCCTCCCCCACTCCCAGAATTACACCAGCCTAAGGATCCACTGCAGGTCCAGAGTCATGAGGTCCATTCTGGAACTGCCCTCCCCCACTCCCAGAATTACACCAGGTATGGGAAAGAGCACTGGAGAACAAACAGCTTGTTTGCTCCACGCTAGTGCTCTGAACTAGTTGTTGGTGCCATTTTTAATTCTAATTTCTGTTGCCACAACAGAGGAGATAGGTTTTTCAGCAGTGATAAATATCTTTAATTAATGTAATATGCTTATTTTAAAGACAAAGAACCTCTGTGCACAAACACTGAGGCAAAGGTTACCCCAAAGGGCATTTGGCTGGGAAGCCAAGTTTCAAGAAAATACAAAATCACACATGCCCACACAATGCAAAGCATCATGGGCTGCATATGCAAATCACCACAGAATGTTATGCTTGTTCAACTTTAAGCAGAATTGCATGGTGCATGGTGCTTATTTTAATTAACTCTCCATGTGATGCCTTAAGAGGACCCAGAGGTTTCTGCTGATTTTAACCAAAGTTGCATAGTTTTTAAGTCTCTCCGCATGGTACCTTAAAAAGGACCCAGTAGCTTAAATTAAGATTAGCACTTGCTGTAAAAAAAAAAACCCCAAATAACTGCCATACTGTGCCCATATTAAGTGGAGTCAGACTCAGTGCTGCATGAATTTAACCACACCAGAACTAGACATTATTTGAACTAGTCTGCTGCTAGCATCTACCTTACTGTGCCCATATTCAGTGGAGTCACTCAGTCAAAAACAGTGGGGGAGGTCAATAATTCATGGGACAGACATAAGAAAAGTAAAGGGGGTGGTTGGAGGAAGTTGCTTGTTGGTAAACTAGAATATGCAACATATCCAATAGGTAGTGAAATGTGCTTACTAGGTGGGACGAGCGGTCCTTAATTGCCAGCAAAGTCCATGTTTCTAAGGTTCTATGAATTCATCCAGCCACAACTCCCACTGTAAAGTAGTGCCTCCTCATCTCCCTCCTGAACCCACACTTACAAAATCAGTCTAGGATCATTGACCCTTCTGACATTTCAGTGAAGCAGTACACCCATAATGAGTTTGCTTATGCCTGACCACTATATATAGTTTGCTGTTATCTTACCACCTGTCACATTCCCACCCTCCAGCACATACTTGTTGAGCTCCTGCAGTCTTTCACTGTAAGATTTCATGAACAGCCATGTGATATTTTCTGTCACCCTTCATGACCACTGTGACTGGAACTCCGATGTCCTCTTCTGAGGGTGCAACCTGCACTCCCAAAAGCCAATTACTGGTCCAGTGTTCTCTGGCTCTGTGGTGCATAAGCTTGCACTTTTGAGTGTGAACCCACAACTGGAGCTCTTCAGAACTAGTTTTTGACTGTAGCTTTATCCTAGTAGTGTGACTGCCTCCTCTACTCACTGTGCAGCTTGGCACAAATCTTTGTCATGGGCAAACAGGCGGATCTTACTCTTGAGACAGTCATTAATGTACACTCTTAAGACATAGAAAACATAACACTACCTTGCACCATGCTGGCGACCCATGTTTGGGAATGAGTATGGGCCGCAGGAGCTTAGCAGGGAGGAGAGGGAACGTGCATCCGTGGGACTGCTCTGCCTCTCTGGGGGAGGGATTCCAGTGGTTGGAGCAGGAGTGTTCTCTAGTGGAGGCTGGGGGACATGACACTACTGCTATAGAGAGGGGGGGCATGATGGGGCAGGTGCCGGGAGGAGCGTGTGCAGATGTGTGTACACTCCTTTCATTGGCGCCATTGCATGCCTCTCACGCAAGGGTGAAAATGGTAAAATACTGGTTCTAGTCATGAAGGATTAGCCGTCCACCCACCGCAGGCCCTGACCCTGAATGGCGCTCCCCTCACTGGATCCTGCCTTAGGTGAGTCAAGCCAAGCCAGGGGGGGCTCCTCACCACCCCACCACAGGGGGAAATTCTTGGAGGTAGAGGGGCAATGGCCTGATCTCGGGGTATGGAGCTGGAGGGGTGGATGAGGATGGCAGTCCACCAGGACGGGGGGGGGGCAGAAACAATGTAAGAAAACATAACACCATAGTACTGATCCTAGAAGTAACACACTCATTCCTGGTCCTAGTCTGGATGACCTCACCCTGTCAACTGTACTCTATTGCCTGTCCTGAAGACAGCACCTAACATACCCAATTAGTTTCTGCCCTTCCCGGGATACAACAGCATGCTCATGAACGTCACATGCACCAAACAGGTAAATGCTTTACTGACATCCACCTATAGGACATCCACAGCCTTGCCCATGTGAACCACTTGTGACCCAATAGAAGTAATATGTTTGGTTAGTCTGTCAAGTCCATCCAAAAATCAATCCTTGCCATCTCTTGCCCTTTTGTCCATTAGTACACAGAAAGGTTATGAACCTGTCTTTACACAAGTTCATCATCAGCTTCCCACAATAACAGTCATGCTCACAGGTGTGTAATTACATGGGAAGTCCTTGGACACGGTCATGTAGAGAGGCACCAGGTGAGCCACCTTCCAGTCCATTGGGGACATTACCCATCTCCAAGGAGGTGTTATACAATGGTCTGCCAGATATACTGCCTACTCTGCCTCCAGTTACTTCTGGAGTCTTGGATGTACACCATCCATTTTCAGTGCCTTGTACACATGAAGAGCATAATGGCCTATTCTGAATCCTATACTCCAGGATGATCATGTCTGTTAGTGCTCCACACACACCCGCACACATCCACTATTTCCCCTTGTGGAATTGTGCACTCCTTTTTGTGGGGTGGGAGAGGAACAATGTACAGTATTAATTGTTGATTGCCTCTCTCTGATCTGCTTCTTTGTCTGCCCATTCCCCATCCTTCGTGATTATAATAAACATAGAAACATAGAAACATAGACTTTGATGGCAGAAAAGGACCACTTGGCCCACCCAGTCTGCCCATTTCCCTACCTACTGGATAAGCTGCAGATTCTAGTTAACCAACAGCCTGCTTCCCGCAACCCCTCACTATAATTGCTTTGTGTCTGTCCCAAGCATGTTTGAATTCCCCCACTGTTTTAGACCCAACGACCTCCTCAGGAAGGCTGTTCCATGTATCCACCACTCTCTCCGTGAAAAGAATTTCCACATTACCCCTGAGCCGTCCCCCTCTATCTTTAAACTGTGCCCCTTGTTGTTACACATCTCTTTTCTGAAAGATGCTACCCTCCTGGACTTTGTTGATTCCTTGAGGTACTTGAACGTTTCTATCATGTCCCCGTCCCTCCTTTCATCAAGGGTATACATATTAAGCTCTCAGTCTCTCTTCATATGGTTTCTGATGTAGACCCTGCACCATTTTAGTTGCCCTCCTCTGGACTGCTTCCATCCTGTCTATGTCCTTGCGTAGATGAGGTCTCCAAAACTGCACACAGTACTCCAGATGGGGTCTCACCAACTGTCTGTATAGAGGGATAATCACTTCCCTTTTTCTACTTGTGATGCCCCTTCCTATGCATCCCAGTATCCCCCTGGCTCTCCTTACTGACTTCTCACATTGCTTACCCACCTTTAGGTCATCTGATATGACTACTCCCAGGTCCCTTTCCATTTTTGTTGTTGTTAGTACCTCCCCTGCTATTGTGTACTCTTCTCCTGGGTTTTTGTTTCCCAGGTGCATTACTTTGCACTTCTTTGCATTGAATCTAAGTTGCCATATGTCTGACCATTCCTCCAACCTTGCCAAGTCCCTTCTCATCTTTTCTACCCCTCTTGTGTATCAACTCTGTTACAGATCTTTGTGTCATCTGCAAAGAGGCATACCTTTCCCTCCAGACCCTATTCAATGTCACTTATAAAGATGTTAAAGAGGACTGGACCCAGTACTGAGCCCTGAGGTACTCCACTAGTAACCCCCCTTTCTTCGGAATGTGTTCCATTCACTATTACCTTTTGTGTCCTGTTGTGCAGCCAGTTACTCAGGCTACCACCCTGGGACCCACTCCCAGGCTGGCTAACTTGATTATTAATCTTTTGTGCGGGACTGTGTCAAATGCCTTGCTAAAGTCTAGGTAGGCCATATCCACAGCCCCTCCCTGGTCTATTACTTTGGTCACCCAGTCAAAGAAATCAATTAGATTAGTCTGACATGACCTTCCTGCTGTAAATCCATGTTGCTTTGGGTCCTGTGCGCCGCTGGCCTCTAGGTGCTCAACAATTCTTTCTTTCAGAAGTGATTCCATCATTTTCCCTACCACTGAGGTCAAACTTACAGGTCTGTAGTTTCCTGCTTCTGCCTTGCTCCCACTTTTGTAAAGGGAATCACATCTGCCCTCCTCCAGTCCTCAGGTACCACCCCATCCTGCCATGATTTGTTAAAAGTGTGGTCAGTGGTGTCACTAGGTCCCCTTAGTTCTTTTAGGATTCTGGGTGAATCCGTCAGGCCCCATTGCTTTGTCCATCTTGAGTTTTAGGAGTTCTTTCAGGACTCTTTCTTCTGTGAATGGACTGGTATCAACCCCCCTACCCAGAGTGCTTCTATTGTCTGGTTTAGGCAACTGCTCCTCATCTTCTTTTGTGAATACTGAGCAAAAGTATTCATTCAGTATCTCTGCCTTTTCACTGTCTCCCTCTGCCCACCTCCCTTCTCCTTTATTAATCTTCACTATCCCTCCCTTAACCTTTCTATGCTCCCTAATGTACCTATAAAAGGTTTTATCCCCCTTTTTGACCGAGTTGGCTATTTTTTCCTCGGTTTGTGCCTTTGCCATTCTGACTGCCTTTCCTACTTCTTTCTGCTTTAATTGATACAGTTCCCGTCGTTGCTCCCTCTGTGATTCCTTATACTTTTTGAATGCAGCCTTTTTCTCCTTAACCTTCCCTGCCACCTCTTTTGAGAACCATAGTGGTTTTTACTCTTGCTGTCTTTATTTTGTTTTACACAAAGACTTGTTGCCTCTATGATGGCAGTTTTGATTTTCTCCATTGTTCTTCCACCCTCCTATTTGGCCATTTGCTAGTGCATTCTTCAGGTGTTCACCCATTTTGCCAAAGTCAGCCCTTCTAAAGTCCAGTATCCTTGTTTTTGTATGGCTTATCTCCATGGTTGTGCTCATTGTGAAGCACACTGTGCAGTGGTCGCTTTGTCCCAGATGTCTACTGACTTCTAAATTTGTGATCCTCTCTCCATTTGAAATTACCAGGTCTAGTATTGCTCCCTCCGAGTGGGTTCCAGCACTAGCTGTCTAAGGTCTGCCCCCTGCAGGGCATCGAGAATGACCCTGCTCTTGGATGTGGCTGCAGTACATGTCCTCCAGTTAACATCTGGCATATTCAGGTCCCCCATCAACAGTATCTCCCCTTTTTCAGCCATTTTGAGAATGTCCTCTATCATTTTCTTGTCCATTTCCTCCCCTTGAGACGGGGGTCTGTATACAACCCCTGTGCGGATTGCGATGCCATTACCCATCTCCAAGGTAACCCAGAGTGCCTCTTGTCCTCCCCCTTTACTTTTTAGTTCTGTAGCTTTGATCCCTTCCTTATGTATAGAGCTACTCCACCTCCTCTTTGCCTTCCTGTCCCTTCTGTAGATTGTGTACCCTGGTATGTTGACATCCCATTCATGGTTCTCGGTGTACCATGTTTCTGTGACTGCCACAATATCCAATTGTTCATCTTCCATCAAAGCTACTAGCTCAGAGAGCTTGTTTCCCAGACTACGGGCATTAGTAGTCATTGCCCTCCATTTAATGTTGGCTTGATCCTTTTTCCCCACCTGCTCTTATTGCTCTTATCTATTTTACCATTTACCCCATCCTGCCCTGTGTTGAGCTCTGTACCTCAGTGTTTATCCTACTACCTGCCCTGTTTTGTGGGAGGCTTGACTTTCCTGCCTTTTATCAGTATCTCCTTCTTATCTAGTTTAAAAGCTTGCCAAGGAAGCATTTAAACCTGTCACCTAGGAGCTTGGTCCCTTTGTGGACAAATGCAGACCATCATACCAGTATAGACCTTTATCTCTCCAGGTGGACCCCAGTCCCCAATGAAGCCAAAGCCTTGTGCTCTGCACCAGTTTTGCAACCATTCATTAAACTGCATGGTGTGCAGTACCCTAGCCTCATTCCTGCCATGGACTGGTAGCACCTCTGAGAGAGGTTACTGTGCTTGCTACCCGTCTGAGGCCCTCCCCAACTCCACAAATTCATTCTGCACTGCACTGATCCCATGCTTAGCTAGGTCATTTGTCCCAAGGTGGACAATGATATCTAGTTCTGTCTCCTGTGATGCTGCTTCTACAATTGTGAGGATTCGCTTGTCCCTCCAAGCAATGGCACCAGGCAGGCAGCTTCTTCCTTTCTCTCCTTCCCAGTTCTATCCCTAACAATTGAGTCCCTATCAGTAGCTGTTTCCTTCCCTGTGGTGTCCCTTGCCACACTTTTGTGGGTCTCCCTTGTGGATGTCCTCAGCATTCTTCTGGGTCTCCACTGAGGGTGCCATCATAGAGGAACCTTGCTCTGCCAGAATGGCATCTGATTTGTGTAGAGGTACAACTGGGCGGCTTCGCCTCTGGTCCACCACCCGCACCCTCCCAGAACCCACAGTGGTCCTACTGCTCTTCATACTCCGAAACCTCTGACTCAGTGGTTGTGGCAGTGGTGCTCTTTGGAAGGGGGAGGCCTCCTTAATCCTTGCCAGTTCAGCCTGGAGGTGGGCAACCTCCTCTCTCAGAGCTGACAGTTGCCTACAAATAGGACAGCAACGCAGTTTCCAGAATGTTTCCCGGAAAACTGCTGCCCCACAGCCAGTGCATTGCACCACTCCCACATGTCCGCTCCCTTATTCTATACAATATGTAATTATATATGTATTATTATTTGTTTTGTGTAACTACTCTTTTATGCACGTTGCAGGGTTATTAGGAATATGACAGTTCTGCCCCAAGACCTATTGAGAAGTGATGTCAGAACTGTGGCTATAAAGGAAATGCTACGCCTGGGGGTGGGGGGTGGGGAAGGTGGGTGGGTAGTGCACAGCCACTGGTGACTGTTAGAAACAATCAGATACACAACTGCTCCACCACCCTGGTGAGTACTGTCCTTTATAGTAATACAACTAACACCACAATTTACTAGACCACGGCTCCAACACAAACCAAACCACTCTACTGAGTCAAGGATAAAAATGAACTCACTCCTCAGCCAGCAGGACACTTAAAATGTTATAAAATATCCGTCAAAATGCTAGGTCTCAACCCCGCACTCAAGCAAATTCAGTTGTATCTCACTCTGGTTATAAATTACTACCCTTTTAAAGGAATCCTGCAATTCTCTGCTTAATGCCAATAAGGAAAAATACAAATAAAACTTTTGTAGCAAGTGTATCTCACTTCTTACCCAGTGCTCTGCAGTATTATGCCTTAATCAGGTTTCCAGGTCCTAAATGGAGTTGCAGTTTGTTCTTTGCAGTAAGTTTGAGCTTCCAACAGACACTTTAAAGTCAGTGTGACTGGCTTCCTTCTGAAGGATGTCTAAGATAAGCTCAGAGCTGAAACCCCACCCAGAGCCAATTGATTGACTAGTGACACCTGTGATGTAAGCAGGCCTTTTCAATGCAGGCAGACTGCTATGTCTGATTCCAATACACAAAACCTTTCAGTGAAACCAGGGTTAAAAAATTAACTTCTCAGCCAGCAGGACACTTAAAATGTTACAAAAATATCCTTCAAAATGCTAGGTCTCAACCCCCGCACTCAAGCAAATTCAGTTGTATTTCACTCTGGTTATAAAATTACTACCCTTTTAAAGGAATCCTGCAATTCTCAGCTTAATGCCTATAAGGAAAAATACAAATAAAACTTTTTGTAGAAAGTGTATCTCACTTCTTACCCAGTGCTCTGAAGTATTATGCCTTAATCAGGTTTCCAGGTCCTAAATGGAGTTGCAGTTTGTTCTTTGCAGTAAGTTTGAGCTTCCAACAGACACTGTAAAGTCAGTGTGACATCTCATCCCCACATCTCAACCTGAATTCGCCCTATGTGTTTGAAAAAATTCTTGACCTCCACTGATCCCCATACACAATTTAACATCCGTGGCTGCTTTTGCTACTCTCACTGCTCTACTCATTTCGCCAGATGCCTTTGAGTACACATCACTGTATTCTGCCATGACAGTTTTTTTTTGAACTGCTGAAAGCAAATCTCTTATCCCTTGCCTTCACCATAACTTTCGTGCTGAGCTATTGAACACTTTTATATTGCTTGTACGGCTTTCAATGGAAATTGGCACACATATTTCCCGGCAACATTCAGACAATTCGTAATGATTACCCTTTTATGTTCAACCTCCACCACAGGGATAATTCTGGCAGGATTTCATTCTAGGATGCAGATCATGCTTTCCAAAGCTGCATTACTGAAGTCCACGACTCTCATCCTTGTCATAGGCCACTTCATCCCTGTGATGCGGTAAAACCTATACAGAGTGGTGAAAAATGCATTATATTGTGTCCCGTACAACAACATACTGGAGTTGGTAGCCATTTGTGAATACAATATTCACTATGTTCCCCTCACACGAAGGCTCTGTTACTCCATGCATTACATAGCCATCTTGGATAACCTGAAGCTGAGCATCTTCCCTGGCATTAGTGGTCATGACAGTCCACTAGGCGGTCACTGAGAGGTTGGTATCACCTAGTAAAACCTTACTTCCCTTATCACTGAATTTATTCTGCTTTCCTGCCCAACGACCAGCCCCTCACTTTTGTGAGGGTGGCAATTAGGAAACTAAAACCAGATCTATATACATCTGTTGGTATGGAGCAATACAAATATGGGATTCGTCCTCCCCTATTCTCTCTCCTCCATAGTACATAGTATCCAATCCTGAAGTTAGTGATGCCTTAACATCCTATGTTGCTTTCGTGTTACCTCATACTGCTCCCCTGGAGTCTTTTCACTCCACTTGCACAATGTACCTTCCACCTCCCTCAAGAGACCCCTTACCACAACATATTTTGACACCCCCCCTCATCCAGCTATCTTCCAAGTCAAAACATTGTACCTATTTCTGCTCCCTGCTCCTGTGAACTAGACCGCCAAAGTTATCCTTCCATGTCCCCACTCAAATCGGTCATTTCTGTAACCCATTTATGCATACCCTGGGTTCTTACCACCTGTAAATCTGACACACAACCTGGTTCATGCAGAGTTTAGACTACTGACTTCATTGACTGCTCATTCCCTTTTTGGTCAGATGTTTCACGGGCAGGCATATCCTGTGAGGAAGCCCTCTGTTCCCCTCACCACATCATTCAGTGTCTCCTCTCCACACTATTCTGTTACAGATGTACAGGTAGTGCGCATGCCGATTAATCAGCTTGCAAATTAGACACCTGCCCCCTCTGATGTGATCACATGCAGGACCACCTGCTCCCTGGTACTGTTGGTGGCAGGGGTGCTCCAATCAATCCCTGGCAGGTTAAAATCCACCACTATCACCATACTCTCCCTCCTACACACCTTCCTTGTCATCACATGCTGCAAAGGCAAATAAGATGCTGGGATGCTTAGCTTGGGGGAGCAGTAGTAAGAGAGAGGAGGTTATAATGCCCTTGTACAGGTCACTGGTAATGCCGCATTTAGAGTATGGAACTCCGTACTGGTGCCTAAAAATCAAAAAGGACATTAATCGGCTGGAGAAGGTCCAGAGGAGGGCTAAGAAGATGATAGCTGGTCAGTAGGGCAAGTCCTATGATGAGTGGTTGAGGGCAGTGAAAAGGTACTCCCTGGAAGACAGGAGAGAGAGAGAGAGAGAGAGAGAGAGGACATGATTGGGACCTTCAAGTACTGGAAAGGGATAAATAAGATTGATAAGGAGAGTCTTTTTAAGCTGAGTAACAACCATAAAACAAGGGGGCACAGTCTTAAGCTGGAGGGTGGGAGGTTTAGGTGGGAGGTTTGGAAGCATTTCTTCACAGAGAGGGTGGTGGACACTTGGAATGCACTTCCTGGAGAGGTCATCTTATTGAAGAGAGTGGGCAGCTTTAAGAGAGGCTTGGATAGGCATGGGGAAGGTAAAGATCATGGGTAGAGAGGATGGGAGAAGTAGGGAGGTAAGGCAGGGACATTAGCTCAAGCTGTGGACCCTGCATTACAAGCACACTTTCTAGACCCAATGGCCTTATTCTGCTGGCTTTTTCATATGTTAATATTGGCTGCCACCACATGTGCAGCTTACATGAGAGTCCATTGCAGTTCCTCCCTTTGTGGTGGTTGGATTCGGGCTTGGAGCTGTATATTAAAACTCCATGACATTGCGTGCTTCCATAATGAACAAAAGTGCCTTGTTCTACTCCTTCATTCCTTCTGTTACAATCTGATTTATACCTTATGTTGCATATAATGACACCACTCATCACTTTTCACCCTACCTGTCCAGAAATAATGACCTGAGCTAACGATGTTCTAGTCATGGTTCCCACTGTACCATGGCTCTGTAACAGACATAATGTACGTGTACACCTCAGAGACCATGGCTACCTCATTTTGCATTTTGTTATCAATTCTGTAAGTAATTGAATAGGTGAACCTAGATGAACTGAAACAAAATGCTCCTGACAACATCCTAAAATCCATTTATTCACCTGGCACGCTCAACATCAGACAAGTGTGTTGTTCATTGGCAATCTTGTAGTATCCTTCTTCACACATAGAGGCTAGAGTAATGAGCTGTGAGCAAGCTTGGTACATCCAGCAGACCAGATCTGAGATTTAGTTGCACCTCAATTTGCATACTGCGTGACTAAGCAAGTCACTTAACCGGCCAGTGCTCCCCAGTCGCCACTGAAAACAGGGACTTGTGCCTAGTGGGCCTTACCCGGTTACCAAACACTGAAAATTTTTTTTCAAAATTGTCATGCAGTGGTGATAATTCACTGTAACAGGCCTTATTAATGATGCACCTATAGGTTCACAGCCTATCCAATGTTTCTAGACCACTGACCAGAGAGTGAAAATGTGATGCCAAAGGCAACTCTTTTGTGCTGCCTAACCACTAGCAACAACATCAATCCATGTGTCCTTCTCTGACTGTTTGCTATCATCTCACCATCGTGTGTCAGATATTGTGACCAACATGAGGTACCAGTTACAGAATCACTGTTGAATATTTTATCTTAACATGCCCTATTACAATATCATTCCATGTTCATTCAGTCATGTACTCATACGTTGGATAATGTATATCCACTGCACTTTGCTGAGGCCAAAGTGGCATTTCAGTGTTCTTATCATGTGCTACCACTACCTCCTTTCATTCTGCAAGTGGATGTTGAGTTCCATTAATGGCTCCTCAGGTTTTTTGTGCACGCCATTCATCATTGTGGTCCCCTCATCTAAACCTCCACCACCATGTCAATGTCCTTGTGAAGGTTCTGCTTCTCAAATAGCACACAGTACTCAAGATGTCCCCCTATCATCCTTCTGACTTCCGCAAGTGACACCCCTGACTATACATACCCACGTGCCAGTGACACCCCAATGCTGCCTTTGTGCTCTTATTTGATACCTTTAGGTCATATGAAATGAGAACACCAATGCCTCTTTCTTCAGTGATGATGATACGAGTGTTGTCCAGCCCCATCATGTGGCTCTGCCCAGGATTCGCTCATCACAGGTACTGTACATAAGTTTGCAGTTCCTAGTCCTGAGTGACAGTCGCCAATACTCAGCCTAAATTTCATGCTTCAGTGACTTACTCCTCATTCTCTCCCACCCTTGATGATTAGCCACCATTTTGCATATTTAGGTGTCATCTGCAAGCAGGCAGAACATTGCTCATAGCCATTCTGCACTGTGACAAAGGAAGACAGTGTGCAGGACTGGCGCAAGCACTGATCCATGCAATACCATGCTTATCACCACCCTGACCTGGACAGTATCACATTCACCACTGTCATCTGCCTCCTGCCCGTTAGCCAGTTTCTGAACAAGACTCCCACCTTGGGCACCACAAGTTGGCTACCCGTGTGGTTACAAAGTCATTTCTGTAGGATGGTGTCAAATCAATAGGTGAAATTGCAACCGGTTCTGTCCTACGGGACACCCTTACCCAAAAGCAGCCGCCTTGGTGGTTACTGTGCAGAAGACATTATTCAGTGCAGAGGCCTTGTATTGGTTGACTGACTGAAACTCACCTTTATCCCCTCTGAGCATTGTAATCACCTAAACCTAGGATTGTATCTGTATCACCAACATGCACACACAATGTCTATGACATTTTCTGTAAGTTAGGTGCACATCACTCAGCAATAATGACCTTTGAACCTACCACTGTCTTTGTTTCTGCATGCAAACATGCTATGTACACATAACTATCTCTCTGTCTCTTTGGGTACACAAATACTTTCTGAAGCTCCCACTGTTAGACATTACTTTGTTTGCCTTCAGATTCGATAACGATAGTGGCATCATCTGTTTACCCACTGGTGTGACAGCAACCTGATGCACTCTTTCGTTATCTACACTCAGGATGGTACTACATGCATGCACCCCTACAAAATATCCACTCTTACCTCCCACTTTGCATGGGATACTGTGATACATCTCTACATGGCATCACAGTTCGCACCGTGGAATAAAGTAACTTCGACTTTGTGTGACTTGTCTGAGTCCACATTTCAGTTCGAAAGATGTAGCATCAAGACTCCTGTTTGAAATTAATAAAGTTTGAACCCTGCCTTTACTTGCAGCAACTCTTCTGATGCAATACTGGAAGCTATATCCCACTGTGTTAGAGAGAAAAGCAAGAGCAAAAGAAGAAGGAAACCACTTTGGTTCTCAAAAACAGTAGCAGAAAAGGTTAGAGCCAAAAGAATGGGCTTCATGAAATACAAGGGAACATAGCGGTACGAAGATAGGGAGGCATACCAAACTTCCCTAAGGGAAGCAGGGAAGGCAGTAAAGTAGGCAAAGGCAAAAACAGAGGAAACACTAGCATGAACAGTAAAACAAAGTGACAAGACTTTCTATAGATACATAAGTTAAAGGAGAAAGTCCAGAGGGGGTAGTGCTAAGATCAAAGGGGATATGGGGGTGTGTGAGGAGGAGGACCAAGGAAAAGGATGTATCCTAAATAGATTCTTCTGCTCCGTATTTGCTGAGGAGAAGGTAAGGCAGGACCCGCAGCTCAGCACCATGGACACAGGATGGACGGAGGTGTGCACTAATCCCTTCACAAAAGAAAGGGACTTACAAGAGCTAGCTAAGCTCAGGGTGGACAAGGCAATGGGACCTGATGGTATACATCCCATGGTACTAAAAGAGCTAAGAGTGGAACTAGCAGAGGCATTATCAGAACTGTTTAGTGATTCTCTGAGCACAGGAGAGGTCCCAGAAGACTGGAGAAGGGCTCAAGTGATCCCACTCCACAAGAGTGGTAACAGGAAGGAGGCAGGGAACTACAGACCAGTCAGTCTTAACTTAGTAGTGGACAAGATAATGGAAAGGATAGGGCAACACATGGAATCCATAGGAGCACAGGATCCAAAACAGCATGAGTTTACAACTCGAAGGTCATGGCAAACTAATCTCATAAATGTCTTTGCCTGGGTAAGCAGAGTGGTGGACCAAGGGGGAGATGTTGATGTCACCTACCTTGACTTCAGCAAAGCTTTCGATATTGTTCCACATAGAAGATTGATTAATAAGCTGGGTATGCTCGAGGTGGGTCAGAAGTTGGTCAACTGGGTGGCAAACTGGTAGAGTGGTGATAAACGGTATACAGTCAGAAGAGATGCAAGTCACAAGTGGAGTACCTTGGGGGTCAGTCCTCTTCAATATCTTCATCAGTGACATTGCAGATGGACTGGAGGGTAAGGTTTGTCTGTTTGCAGATGATACCAAGATCTGCAACAGAGTAGGTGATCCAGATGGGGTGGGCAGAATGAGAAGTTATCTAGATAAACTGGCAAAATGGTCAGAAGAGTGGCAACTGGGGTATAACAAAAAGAAGTGAAAGATCATGCACAGAGGGAAGAAAAACCCTGAAGCCACCTATAGGTTGGGAGGGGAGTTGCTGGCCATCACAAGGGAAGAAAGAGACTTGGGCGTCTGCATCACAGATGACCTAAAATCATCCAGGCAGACCACTAAAGCAGTAAGTAAGGCTAGGGGATGTTGGGGTGTATTAGTAGGGGTATCACAAGTCATAAGAGGGAGGTAATAATCCCTCTTTACAAGACACTGGTTAGGCCCCATCTGGAGTACTGCATGCAGTACTGGAGGCCACACCTTTACAAGGACATTAACAAAATAGAGGTAGTCCAGAGAAGGGCAACCAAATTGGTACAAGGACTGCATCAGAAAACATATGAAGACAGATTAATGGAGCTCAATATGTATACCCTAGAGCAAAGAAGGGAGAGAGGTGATATGACTGAAAACAGTAAAAAATTGTAAGGGCACTAACAAGGTGAAAGAGTCTAGCATGTTTCAATATAAGAAAAAAAGCAGAACAAGAGGACACAGCATGAGATTAAGGGAGGCTGATTAAGGGGTAATGTGAGGAAGTTCTTTTTCACAGACAGAGTTGTGGATGCATGGAACTGCCTACCTCAGGAAGTGGTGGATATGAATACAGGACAGGGCTTCAGACAGTCATGTGATAGTCATAAGGGAGGAATAAAGTTGAGTATGAATAGATAGGCCATTGACAGATGGCATGCCTATAGCACATTTATAAGGTAGAAAAAATGGGCAGACTGGATGGGCCTTTCGGTCCTTATCTGCCAGCCAGTTCTATGTTTCGATGTTTCTATACTTACTTGTAGAAAAACATGGTGTACCATTATCGGTGGCACTGATCCGGGCGCACACCTTGCCATATAGACCGATCGTATTAATGTATGATATGCACATTAACAGACCATAGCAGCACTGCTCATGGACTACCGTGCGCCATAAGTAGCAAAAATATATAGCAAGATATACCTTAAAATAGCGGATGATTGTGCAGACATGTGGAATAAAAATTGTTGACTGCCACAATACAAAACCAGCAGCAACTGTTTCATACTTGTAATATGAATGGTTTGTTAAGTAACCTTATATCGTTCTACCATGCACTTATTGGTGGATGCTGTGGAATATTACAAATAGTTGAAACATTCACTCACGTCTCTTTTTACCAACATGACATGTACCTCAGCAGTTATGCATGTTATGTACTGTGTATTTCTGTTATGACCTTACGTAATCAAAACATCGTACAAAAATTGTACTTTCAAACTTCTCATGCAAAGTATACATACAATGAGCATCATAAAGGGACACATGAGCAGCTGAAAGCAAAAATTTAATTCAGAGTGTAGAAAATACAGCTCAACAAAGTATAAATGATGAATGCTAAATGCAGTACAGGACACAAAAGTGACAGTGCATTTTGATACATGTGTCTATTAAACTAATCAGTCCAGATGGAAACCGGTATACTGTCTAGAGGGGTCAGGGTACACGTCTCTAATTCACCACACGCAGCAGCTGGGCACTGGAACATGAACACGTTGGCCAAGATGTCCCAGATGCCATAATATGTATTGACGGAATGCCGACTGCCTCCTTGATCAGTTTGTGTCTGCATCAAGGGGCAAAGAAAAAATATCCCGCCGATAGCTTGCTGACAAAGTTAACACAGCCGGGTCCAATAATAGATGCTCCATCTCCTAAAAGAAAGGAAATATGGAAAAATTAGAATATCTGGATATTGAAAGGTGCAAATGTCACTGGCAGAGCAAGGGTAAGCATGAAACATTTTATGGCAAGGCTTTGCATGCAAAACAGGTAAAAAATAATCATTACTGCTAAATGAATCTGAAATGAAAAACTTCAAACACTGGTTCTAGACTGCTGCAGTTCCTTGGTCGTATATAGCATGAAATGGAAGATGTGCCATCAACATAATGCAGGAATTAATTGTTTGAAAGGGAAAAGATTACACATATACAGGACTCACACATGAAAGGCATTCACAGGTTACATTAGCAATCAATGTAATGATGAATTTAACATATGTAATATGTTGAATTATGCATCAATCAAATCAAATCTTTATTGATCCAGGCGATCATCATTGAGCAAGCTCATTTACAAGGTGGACCTGCTGTTGTCCAAGACAGTTATACATACATAGATTGAGAATACAAAGTACAACATGTGCAAAGAGTTACAAACAAATTTACAGAAAAGTGGTAGGTGCACGATATACATTCCACCGTTCTTGTAGGAACATACATGCATCACTCAACTTTGCTGTGGTATATACAGAGTCCATGTATGCAGAAGTTGAGGTGGTATGTTTAGTCACTCTTAGTCAAGCCTCCATCAGAGGGTACAATTCTTTGCATTCCAGCCCTCAGTGACCGTTTACCATACTTGGGTGAGGGTCCTGGGCTGCATAGGGGCCCCTAATGAGGTATGTATGTTCTGCTTAAACTGTGAGAGGAGAGTAATATGGGAAACGTGGTGCCTTAGGTGCCGGGGGCCACTATGGCAGCTGACTAGAGGACTTGATTAAAATAGGGAGGGGAGGAACTAGGTTTGTGGCTGGATCCGGTAAGGATACGGACTGAACTGTCAGCAGGACAACTAGAAACTATGGAAACACTTACAGATTTCGTCGAACGTTTTGTCATAAATGATCCTAAACAGGGCAAAACTGACAGGAGAGCTGAGTCTCAAGGATTTTTGTACCCTGTTCCAGAGCATAGGCAAAGCATGGCTTATGGCAGCCCTGCCAAAGTGGGTACTGATCCTGGGGATTTTCAGAGAAATTAGCGAATGGCTTCTTAGTGCGTAGCTACTGATTGGGCTCAGGGGGGAGGCAGGCAACAATGTAATCTGGGAGTTTGTTGGTAAGGGCTCAGAATGTCCAGAGTGCTGCATTTTTGCACTGCCTATATTGAAGGGAAGCTACCCTATGGATGCATATGAAGAGCAGTGGTGTGTGGAGGATGGGAGACCAGTTATAAATCTTAGCGCTCTGTGGTACAGGACATCCAGTTTTGCAAGGTGTGAGACGGCCATAGATAATGTCAGCGTAGTCGATTAATGAGAGGAAAGTTGATTGAACAAGCTGTCTTCTTGCTTCTGCGGTCAGAAAGTGTTTAATTCTGAAGAAGAGGCCAAGCCTCTGCCTAAGCTTTTTCATCAGTTCTACTGTGTGTTCCACAAAGGAGAGTTTGTTGTCCAGCCATATACCCAGATATTTGAAGTTAGGCACGAACTCAAGATCTTGCCTAGAAGGGTAGTTATGAGAGGAAGGGTACCAGCAGCAGCAGGTAGGCCCTAGTGCTAGATGGGGTAAAGAGCATGGCCTTAGTTTTTTATGCATTTAGCAGTAGCTTTTTGTTGAGAAGCTGATGCTCCAGCGTATTGAATTCAGTTTGCAGATCTGTGCATGCGGCTCCCGGGGAGTCACGGCTTAGACAGAACACTGTATCATTGGCAAACAAGTGGATAATGGCTTCTGTATTGCCTAGGTCCAAGTTGTTAATGTAGATGGCGAACAGTAGAGGGCCCAATATGGAACCCTGTGGGACTCCTCTTTTTGTTGGTTTGAGAGGAGAGAGCTCACCTTCAGCCTTAATTTGTTGCTGCCTATCAGAGAGATAAACCTGGAACCAGTCCAGTGAGGTTGAGTCCATACCTATGGTTTTTAAGTTCTAGACAAGTAGGCAGTGGTCAACGGTATCAAAGGCCTTGCTGAGGTCTAAAAACACAGCACAAACAAATTTTTTGTTGTCAAGGTCCCATTGCCAGTCATTAGTGACTTTGGCCAGCGCCACAACAGTGCTATGCTTTGCTCTAAAGCCAGACTGCATGGGGTTAAGCAATGTAGCATTGTCTAGAAACGATGTCAGCTGTAAATCCATGACTTTTTCCAGCATTTTTGAGAGTACAGGTAGAAGAGAGATTGGCTTATAATTGTTCAGGTTGCATGGGTCCCCTGCTTTAAATAGGGGGATAACATGAGCTGTTTTCCATTCCTCGGGGACAGAGCCCTGGGCTAGGGACAGGTTGAATAAGTGTGATATAGGTGGGGCAAGTATGTGATATGCTATTTTCAGAAAGTATGGGTCGAAAGAGTCAGCTCCAGCACTTTTTCTGGTATCTAGCCATAGCATAAGGTCTTCAACTTCTTTTATGGTGACTTTAGTCTGGAGGCTGGGCGGTGAGCTGTGGACGGAGACTACTTACTGGTGCATTATCGAATGGCATGCCTGCAGTGGTGAAGTGGTTGTTGAAGGCTTGAAGAATTTCAGATTTATCACTGATAGTGATATTGTCGATGGTGATTTTGTAGGGTAGTGCACTACCTGGGGAGTGTCCAGACAGTTCCTTTATGGTGGACCAGAATTTGGTTGGGTTGTTGGATGCGGATAGTAATTTGTTTTGATAATAATTGGCCTTGGCCTCTCTGACCATTTTTGTGCAGGTATTTCTAGCTGTCCTAAAGTGCCACCAGTCTGTATCGGTCTGCGATTTCTGGGCCTTTTTCCATAGCTGGTCCCTTTTGAGTAAAGCATTCTTCAGATCCGGTGAAAACCAACGGCAGGTTCTGGTTTTTATTTGTGCTTTAACTAGAGGAGCATGGTTGTTTAGGGCACTGGCTATGATTTTATGGAGAACATTATAGGCATCACCCACTGATTTAGCCAGGTAGAAAGTCTGCCAGAGCAAGGAGATTTTTAGTTCTTGTATGTAGGCCAGAGGGTCAAAGTTCCGTCTGGATCTTTTAGTAGAAAACTTTGATGTAGATAGTGGGTTCGAGATGGTTCTTATGCCAGCTATGAGACAGTGGTCACTAACATTTGTTGGAAGGATACCAGCATGGGAAAAGTAGTGTGGTTTGTTGACAAGAAGGACGTCCAGAAGTGTGCTTTTCATTGCATTTTTCTTGTTGATGCGCGTTGGTTCTGTAATCATTTGGGTGAACCCGTGGGAGTCGCAGAATTGTTTTAGGGGTAGCGATCCACTCGATATCCAGTCATAGCTAAGGTCACCTAATATAATTGTTTCCAGAGGTGTCATGTCCATTTGTGAAGACAGATGAGCCAGGAGCTGTAGTCCTGCTGCTGGGGATCTATAGCAACCTATTATGTAGAGTGCCACAGATTGGGACGGTTCAACCCTGAGAGACAGGCATTCAAAGCCCCCTGCAATGGAAGTAGCATCTAATATAGATACTGTATGTAACCCCCCTGCAAATGGGGGTTCCCAAAAGACTTCCAGGAGCTTGCTTGAATGCTCCAAGCCTGAATGGTGTTTGGCATTTAAGCCATTTATCAGTGAGTGTTTTTAGAACCTCTGGTACTGTCTCTTTAAGAGCTGTCTGCTTGCAAACATAATTAGTTTGTATGGGGACTGTGTGTTTCTTTGATTGAGTACCACTCAAGTGCTGCCAATTCACTTCATTTTGCAGTCACTAGAGTGCAAAGGGAACCTATCTGAAAGATGTAACTGTTTGCCAGAAATTATTTAGAGTAATAATGAAATTACAGTTTGTCTAACCTGCTTTCTTTGCAGTCAGAACTGTCTGCTAGTTCCCCATTCTAGTTTTGAACTGCTAAACTGGACCAATCAGTGTGGGGTAGCTAGCTCTAAAATGGTGCCTGGGCACGAATCAGAACTTGGACTCATAATCTGAGCCAGCCACAAGAGGATTGTATGGGCAGTGACTCTGGGAGATGTAGTTTAGACTTCAGTGCCTTTTGGACCAACAGCAGCAGTCTATTGTGAGTGACAGCCAATCCAGTCAAGAACTGGAGGAACTCAAAGGAAGTGCCCGGTTTTTCAGTTGGAGTGCAGTTGAGCTTTGGCAGTGAAGAAGGAAGGAGCCCTGTGCTTTTCAGTGTGCAGTTTAGTCAAAAAACGTGTGTAAGGCCCAGAGTTCGGTCTGCAGCTTGTTAGGACTGAATCCGTCCTGTGAAAAAGAATCAAAGGATCTCTGAAGAGTAGAAACCAGGCTCACCCTGTAGAAGACTGGAAGAATTGCTGAAAATTGTACCTCGGTCTGTCAGGAACTGAATCTGCTGTGTGTTCTCCCGGTATTGTGCAGTAATTGCGATCGGGATACAGATGCAGCCTGCCTGGTATAGTGCTTTCTTTATATAAATGTGAAGAGGTTTGTGTACCTCAAGTGAGCCCTGCTGACATTGAAGGACCCTATCTTATTTGGAGGTCGTGAGTACTAATTCAGGGTCGCTCCTGTTGAATTGCCACATTAAATCCAAATGGAATTACTGTACTGCTGACTGTTTAATTCTCCTTTCTCTGTGTGAAAGGGCCCCTACCAGCTGCCACGGTTTGGACTAGCCACTAGGGCTTGGGTACCCAGGGCCAGTAACTGATAGGGATAGGCCTGTGCACAGAGCCATAAATGAGATTATTAGAGTGATAAGCTAATTAACCTGATTTCCCCTGTCCTTGTTATATCCCCTAAATAAATCAGAGCTGCTTGTTTCAGCAAAGTTATACTGCCTGAGGTATTTGTCTATGTTAAAGTACTGTACTGTGATTGTTGCACTGTATCTCATTTCACAGGAGGTCCCAGTGCGGAACCAGACCTGGGGGTAAGTGTATACTGTGAAGGTAATTCTGATATATTGTGTGGGCCACTAGTGGGAAGAAAGGTTGCAGTGTCCCAGAGGGCTGTGACCAAGTTAGTTTAATATTGCAAACCCTGACCTCTGGGTGGAGGCACCCGCCATTGGATCCAGGCCCTCAACCTGTTAGTGGCAAATCAGGCAGGGGTAGTAGCCCTGGGATAGCGCCATCTAGGGTTACATCTTGAGGCTCACCGCTGGGATTGTGTGTCCTCTAGTGGCCATATTTACGAACCACTGTTAAGAAAAAATGGGTACCCGACAGAAGTGGCTGTGCACGGCTGGTGGAGTGGTGTACTGGGGAGGAGATCGACCCCAAAATGCTATGCTTATCCTGGACATCCCCTGGGTATCAATACGGACACTGTGCAGGGAGTACTTTCCGAGGTGGAAGGTTTACAAAACCCTGTGGTGGTGGGTCGGCATGCTAATCTGCTCACCCACACTTTCCTGGCCCTAGTAGAGTTTAAGGATCCCATAGATAGCTCCAAAGTGCCACAGACCATTACCCCAGAGGGAGCCCTCACTGCTTGGAGAGTGATAACTAAGGACAGTAAAGACCCGGGGGGGAATCAGCCCCCACCACTATCTGAAACTTTTGAGGAGAAATTTGCTGAATGGTTGCTGGGAGAGGGAAAACTGTGGAGGACTTGAAGAAACTATTCTTGCCACCTGGGTGTTCCTCCCCAACACCCTCTCCTGCTCCAGTGCCCATAATGGTGGCTGAACCAATGCAGACTCCTATTTCTGCACCTGCCATTAGTCACGACCTCTTACGAAGGTTGAGATCTTCTCTGGCACCTTCCCACCCCAGGGAGGATGACTGGGAGACCTGGATAGACTATGTTGCCCCAAGTGCTAGAATGGCAATGCTCGGGCGAAAGCGAAAGAGGGTTAGTGAGGCCTCCGAGGTCCTGCCCTAGCTACCATCCGTGCTAAGCAGGCCAGTAACCTAAGCGACTGCACAGGCCTATCTTGAGGCCTTGGAGAATGTGTATGGGAGCCCAGATTCTGATGAGGACCTATGGTGGGAGTAAGAAATGCACAACAGTACCAAGGGAGTTGTTGTCTGTGTATGTCTCCGGCTGGAAAATTGTTGCAAGAATGCCTCAGAAAGGGTAGTTTGCCAGCGATTGAACTGGACCGAACCAGACTGGACAGAATCCTAAGTCTGCCCCTTCTCAGAACTGCTGTTGCTTCAATTACGCCTGGCAAATCGACTGGAACCCACCCTCCTATGATGAGTTAATGAGAGAAATTCGAGGAGTTGAGAAAAGCGACCTCGGGAGGTACCTGCACCAACAGCTGTGGCTACGACCCGAGTGACTGAGGTGACCCATCAAGTGAAGTTCAGGGCGCAGAGGTTGACAGTCAATGAGTGCTCTGACAAGGAAAAGATATGCCACAATGGGCGAACTGTTGAGAGAGATCCAGAATTCAAAACAGTCCCTTTATGAAGGCCACGCCTGCAATGCAGGGCCTGACCTATATCCGACTGCATCTGCTATGGGGTGGGGTACCACCCATGTATCTCCTGCTGATAACAGCTCCAAACTCAATCCTTGACCATGGAAGTGGAGAAACTGACGAGATGTTCCAAATGCTTATCACGCAGACAGAGATGGCACCCAGGTTTCCAGTTAGTAATACCCCGCCCTGGCTCCCAGTGTGCACCTCGGCCAGCTCAAACTCCAGAAAGTATGTTTTGCTATAATTGTGGGAAAGATGGGCACATGAAAGGGAATGCCAGTCCCCAAAAGACACTGACAAAGTTGCATATAGGCTACAAGGAGAGCTTGGAGAAGAAATCAGTGGTTAGAGGTGCACGACGCAGTCCCAGTGAGAGCACCAAAATGCTAATTCCGTCCTTTTGTGGCAAGGTCAGTTGCCCAGGCCCCCACTACCGCCTCTCAGACTGGTCCAGAATAGTGGGTCCCTCCATGGAGACCACTGTAAAGGTGAATGGAGTGTCTACAAGAGCTGTATTAGACAGTGGCTCCCAAGTGACAATTATGTTCCAGGATTGGTATCAGAAGCATTTGTCAGACGTACTTACAACCATTAGAAGGACTGCATGTATGGGGTTAAGTGAGAGGCCTACCCTATTCCGGTATATCCGAATTTGGCTGTCTTTCCCCACCTCGTGGCTGGAGTGGCCGAACAAGTAGAGACCCTAGCCTTAGTGTGTCCCCCACTGGACTGTATGATGGTGTCCCTTTGTTGATTGGAACAAATGCTCATATGTTGGAAGGCTGGCACAGTTGTGTTATGAAAAACAGGGTCAAAGACTAGTAGAGCTTTAAGAGTTCGGCTTTAATTAAGAAGGCCTATGAGGCACAGAGAGATGCTGAAAAACAGAACCAGAGGAACCGGTCGGAATTGTATGGAAGAAGGATCCTGAGTCTCTGATCCTGGCGCCAAATGCCCAGTGTACCTTACAGGGAGAGGTCCGTATCAGAAAGGATGTTAAGAATAAAATATTAATGCTGGATGCACCAGGCGATGGAAAATTGCCAGAGGGACTGCTGGTCAAGCCTAGTATTTTGCCCGCTAGAGCCCATGCTTATGCCAGAAGGGTAATGGTCCAAGTTCATAATGTGTCTGAAAGAGACATTCGAGTAAACAGAGGTTGCATCCTGGCTAATGTGCATTGTGCAGACACTGCAGTGCTACCCAGCAGCAAGAGTTCAAGGAAGAATGACAGAGTAACGCCTGACTTGTTTGATTTCGGCGACTCCCCGCTACCAGCTGAATGGAAAGTGAGGATCAGTGAGAAGCTTGCCCAGAGAGACCAGGTGTTTTCTTTAAAGGAATGGGATGTAGGATGCGTGCAAGGAGCTGAGCACAACATCCGGCTGCATGACGAAAGACCATTTCGTGAGAGGTCTCGACGCCTGGCACCTGCTGACATAGATGATGTGAGACGGCATCTGCAAGAGATGTTAGCTGCTGGTGTAATACAAGAATCCAGAAGCCCTTATGCTTCCCCCATTGTGGTAGTGAGGAAAAAGAATGGAACAGTAAGGATGTGTGTGGATTATCGCACCTTAAACCGGCGGACTATCCCTGATCAGTACACAATGCCCCGCATTCAGGATGCTTTGGACTGCCTAAACGGGAGCAAGTGGTTCTCTGTGCTGGATCTCCGCAGTGGGTACTACCAGATCCCGATGGCCCCAGAGGACCGAGAAGACTGCCTTTATCTGTCCGGCTGGCTTCTATGAATTCATGAGGATGCCTCAAGGATTTCAGGTGCCCCAGCCACTTTTCAACGATTGATGGAGCGTGCAGTGGGGACATGAACTTACTAGAGTGCCTGGTATACCTAGATGATGTTATTGTGTTTGGCAGCTCACTGGAGGAACATGAAAGCAGATTATTTAAGGTATTGGACCGACTGGAGGACTTTGGCCTTAAACTGTCCATTGATAAGTGTCAATTCTTTCAAACATCAGTAAAGTATGTGGGACACATAGTATCCACCGAGGAATAGAGACCGACCCAAGTAAAGTTGAGGCCTTGACCACCTGGCCACAGCCCAAAAATCTAAAAGAACTGCAAAGATTCCTGGGATCTGTGTGGTTATTATCGGGCGCTCATCAAGGACTATTCAAGAGTGATCCGCCTTTACTTAACCTTACTCAAGGGTATCCCCAACCCACAAAAATACCAAAAGTCAGCGTCCCTCAAGACTGAAAGAGTGTATTTTCATCCAAGTGAAGTATTTGGGCCCGCTGGACTCCTGATTGTGAGACTGCTTTTCATGAGATCATATATCAACTTACCCATGCTCCAGTGCTGGCCTATGCCGATCCAAGAAAACTTACGCCCTGCACACTGATGCTAGCTTGCAAGGGTTGGGGGCTGTGTTGTACCAAGAGCACGAGAATGGCCTGAGACCAGTGGCCTTTGCCAGTAGAAGCCTGACCCCATCCGAAAAGAACTATCCTGTACATAAGTTAGAGTTCCTAGCTTTGAAGTGGGCTATTGTTGACCAATTCCATGAGTACTTGTATGGGGCTAAAATACTAGTAAAACTGACAATAATCCTTTGACCTATGTGCAGACCTCAGCTAAGTTGGATGCCACTGGCCATAAGGTGGCTTTCTGCATTATCTACATATGACTATGCTCGAATCACCGAGCAGGTCTGAACCACATAGATGCTGATGCTCTCTCCCGGAGGCCTGTTCCCCAGAATGATTGGGTCCGATTGGCAGAACCTGACATTCGGCACTCTGCCGGAAGTTTGACAGGGAGGAACAATGTCCACGGACGCAGTGGACTGTATGGTGGATTGCTTGGGAGCCTCTGAGAATTGCTACCTGCTGCTTATTGCCACTTTTCTGCAATAGACATTGGTGCACTGCCTCAGCTGGACAATGACAGTATTCGAGCGGCTCAATCCCGCGATCCCATGATCAAAGCAGCTTAAGCCCTCTATGCAGGAAAAGATGTGTCCAAATTACGCTCCACTGATTTGAGAACTGCACTGTTATACAAAGAAGGTCCTAAGTTGAAACTGATCAATAAACTGTTATACAGAGAAACAGTAGACAGAGGGGACAAGTAGACAAACAACAACCAGTGCTGCCCACTGCCTCGAGACTCAGTACTGAGGTCCTTGCACAACCACATGGGGCACCTTGGTATAGACAGAACACTTGACTTGGTGAGATCCAGATTCTATTGGCCTAAGATGGGGCTGATGTGGAGCAACACATTCGAACTTGTAGTCGCTGCTTACAGAGGAAGCTTTGCTCAGAGGCTGCCCTTGTTAACATCACCACCAGTGCACCCATGGAGCTGGTCTGTATTGATTTTCTGAGTTTGGAGTCAGATCAAAGAAATATCAGTAATGTGCTGGTGGTCACTGACCATTTCACGAGATATGCCCAAGCTTTCCCCACCAAAGACCAGAAAGCATCCACTGTGGCCAAAGTACTTGTAGAAAACTTTTTGTTCACTATGGGGCTCCACAAAGAATCCATTCTGATCAAGGGAGAGACTTTGAGAGTCGTCTGATCAAAGAGATGCTTTCTCTGGGGAGTGCGAAGTCCAGAACCACTCCTTACCACCCCATGGGGACCCACAGCCTCGAACGTTTCAACCGCACTTGTTGACATGCTAGGCACCCTGCACCCAAAGAAAGTTTCAGATGGAGCCAACAAATTAGCACCCTGGTACATGCTTATAACTGCACCAAAAGTGATGCCACTGGATTCTCCCCTACCGCCTGGATGTTTGGAAGAAAGCTCGACTACCAGTAGATGTGTGTTTTGGGCTCTCCTGATGGGGTTCAAGCTGACAACTATTTACAGTATGTGCAAAAGTTAAAGGCCCAGCTAACTCCATGCGTACCTAACTGGCTCAAACCATGGCTGCCAAAAGAAATCTGGCCAACAAAGAAAGGTATGATAAAAGGTGAAAGCACAGGAACTCCAGGAGGGAGATCGGTATTGCTAAGAAATCTGGGACTGCATGGCAAGCACAAGATTGCTGACAGATGGCACCATCTCCTCACATTGTAGTGGGCAAACTAGATGATCTGCCAGTGTACAAAGTAAGGCCTGAGAATAATTCAAAAGATGTAAAACAATGCATAGAAATCATTTACTGCCCATTGGACAAATCTTAATTGAGTCTGAGCCCCTAGAAGATGCCCCTCTGGACCAGTGACTAGAGCTGCTGCTAAGAAAAGATCAAGAAAGTCTGCACCTACAGAAGCAAAGTTAAAGTGTTCCCTCCACAAGTCCCAGTTGAGCATGACTGTCAGTCCATATCGGAAGAAAGTGAGAGTGACTTTGAATACTATCCTTCTTACGAACTGAGTCAATTGTTTGGGCAATCCTAGTCAATACTGGAGATGAAGCTGGGCCTTCTGGACTGTCTAAGCCCCCAGCTTCATCCCTGGAGCCAATGCTCCCAGAAAGTGAAGTGCAAAGCATCAGATCAGATGAAATGGAATCATTGTGCATGGTTGAACTGTTTGAGCTTCAGGAGGAAATGATAGATTGGGGCAGACTGGTGATACACGAACAAGAAGAGTATTTTGAGTGCCCTGACAGTCCACTGCCAGTGTCCGAAAGCTCTCCATGCGAGCCAAATGTTGTGGACTCAGAAACTGTAACTCCTGGAGCTGAAAGTGCCCCAAGTTCTAGCCTCTCTACCCCCATGGAGACTCCCCTGACAAGTGAGGACAATGCTGAAAATGAGGCTCAGAGTGCAGAGACTATAACAGTTCCCCCTAGAAAGACTGGTCGAGCTGTAAAGCCTGTGGTGCACCTCAGTTATGATTCACTTGGGAGGCCTGTGGACTTGCCTCTCAATGTTGTCCATAAAGGAGTGTATGTGTCCCGAGCTCATTGCCCAAACTGAGCATCAGTGCTAACCCAAGTTACTTGTGTTGCCCTCTATATGGTGCCCTTGCCCCATCCAGCCCCAAGGTAACTGATAGGAAGGCCCTCTCTTCAGGTTTCATGTACAAGAGGTAATAACTTGAGTTATGGTACAATGTGTATGTAATACTGTGTAAAGAGTGACGTACTGCAATGTTTCAGAAATGTGTTCTTGGTAAAATGATATATTGACTGATGATTACATGTGCGAGCCTAATGCAAATGTATATGGTTGCAGTTGAAACTTATGGGGGTACTTGCTTGACGCGGACGTCAAGCTTTCCCAGGCCAGGAAGGGTGTAACCCCCCTGCAAATGGGGGTTCCCAAAAGACTTCCAGGAGCTTGCTTGAATGCTCCAAGCCTGAATGGTGTTTGGCATTTAAGCCATTTATCAGTGAGTGTTTTAGAACCTCTGGTACTGTCTCTTTAAGAGCTGTCTGCTTGCAAACATAATTAGTTTGTATGGGGACTGTGTGTTCTTTTGATTGAGTACCACTCAAGCTGCTGCCAATTCACTTCATTTTGCAGTCACTAGGAGTGCAAAGGAACCTATCTGAAAGATGTAACTGTTTGCCAGAAATTATTTAGAGTAATAATGAAATTACAGTTTGTCTAACCTGCTTTCTTTGCAGTCAGAACTGTGTCTGCTAGTTCCCCATTCTAGTTTTGAACTGCTAAACTGGACCAATCAGTGTGGGGTAAGCTAGCTCTAAAATGGTGCCTTGACGAATCAGAACTTGGACTCATAATCTGAGCCAGCCACAAGAGGATTGTATGGGCAGTGACTCTGGGAGATGTAGTTTAGACTTCAGTGCCTTTTTGGACCAACAGCAGCAGTCTATTGTGAGTGACAGCCAATCCAGTCAAGAACTGGGAGGAACTCAAAGGAAGTGCCCGGTTTTTTCAGTTGGAGTGCAGTTGAGCTTTGGCAGTGAAGAAGGAAGGAGCCCTGTGCTTTTTCAGTGTGCAGTTTTAGTCAAAAAACGTGTGTAAGGCCCAGAGCTCGGTCTGCAGCTTGTTGGACTGAATCAGTCCTGTGAAAAGAATCAAAGGATCTCTGAAGAGTAGAAACCAGGCTCACCCTGTAGAAGACTGGAAGAATTGCTGAAAATTGCACTCGGTCTGTCAGGAACTGAATCTGCTGTGTGTTCTCCGGGTATTGTGCAGTAATTGCGATCGGGATACAGATGCAGCCTGCCTGGTATAGTGCTTTCTTTATATAAATGTGTGAAGAGGTTTGTGTACCTCAAGTGAGCCCTGCTGACATTGAAGGACCCTATCTTATTTGGAGGTCGTGGAGTACTAATTCAGGGTCGCTCCCTGTTGAATTGCCACATTAAATCCAAATGGAATTACTGTACTGCTGACTGTTTAATTCTCCTTTCTCTGTGTGAAAGGCCCTACCAGCTGCCACGGTTTGGACTAGCCACTAGGGCTTGGGTACCCAGGCCAGTAACTGATAGGGATAGGCCTGTGCACAGAGCCATAGGTAGATTATTAGAGTGATAAGCTAATTAACCTGATTTCCCCTGTCCTTGTTATATCCCCTAAATAAATCAGAGCTGCTTGTTTCAGCAAGTTATACTGCCTGAGGTATTTGTCTATGTTAAAGTACTGTACTGTGATTGTTGCACTGTACTCATTTCACAGGAGGTCCCAGTGCGGAACCAGACCTGGGGGTAAGTGTATACTGTGAAGGTAATTCTGATATATTGTGTGGGCCACTAGTGGGAAGAAAGGGGGTTGCAGTGTCCCAGAGGGCTGTGACCAAGTTAGTTTAACTATTGCAAACCCTGACCTCTGGGTGGAGGCACCCGCCATTGGATCCAGGCCCCTCAACCTGTTAGTGGCAAATCAGGCAGGGGTAGTAGCCCCTGGGATAGCGCCATCTAGGGGTTACATGTAAATTTGTTTTTAACATAAATGGCTACTCCTCCCCCCCCACCAGTCTTTCTATCTGCTCTGAAGAGGAGGTAGTTGGGGATATTAACCTCACTGTCTAGTGTGGATGCCCGAAGCCAGGATTCCGAGATCACAAGTATGTCTGGGGCAGTGTGGATAATCCAGGCCTGGACAGAATCCAACTTCTTTAGAAGGCTGCAGACATTGGCATGAGGAAAACTGATTCCTTTTAGGGTAGTAGATGAAATCAGCTTTGTGGGGCCAGGATTGAGCTTGACGTCTCCTGAGCACAGTAATAGGAGGAGCACGATACTTCTCAGATTGGAACATCATGAGAAGTGGACTGAGTCAATGGGATCTTCATGTATCCATGCGTATTGTGTGGTATTGGGCATTGGATCAGTGATACATACAAATGGATTTTTCACATGTCAAGGAATCCTAAACTATAATATTTAAGGGACCATTATACATGGGTACTGTTTTCTAACATTCTACACCAAAAAATTGAAGGTCTCCTATGCATGCTTGTTAATTGCTTTGAATAAAATCAAAGCAGAACCCGTAAGTACAACGTATACTGTAATTTATGTTGATTCTTTGAAATAACTTGTGCAACTGAACGGTTCCGAACAGTGGCACATTTGCTCACATACTATGGATTACAAAATAATATTCACTGATTGATGAATAGTCAAGAAATGCATGCATTGAGACCATAAGAAATGTAATATAATAATTTCATAAAAGAGACGGGTGGAAGGAAAGAGGAAGGGAAGCAGAGGGAAGTGGGGGGTGGTGGTTGCACTGATACGCAAAAATGGAATCGATATAGGAGGAGTGGAGGTGGTGGAGGGGAGCCTGGAGGAGATTTGGGTCGCTGTGATATCGTGGGGGGGGGGGGGGGTGGACAAGAGAGTAAACATAGTGATGGTATACTGATCCGACGCAATGGCGGAAGATGGTGGTAATTAACGTTACGAGTGCGGATTTCAGGGGGATGAGAAGGATCCTTAAGGGTCATTTGGAAGTGATAAGGCCAGGCATGTATGCAGACAGTAGGTTGGAGATCAGTAGGAGCGGGGTACAGGAGGCCAACAGGTCCTGATCAAGAGAGGCGCAAATTAGTTAAGGCCAGAAAATACGGATGGTGGACTTGTGATGTTCTGGAGGCAGGGAGGGAAAAGAAGGCAGCCCATAGGTACTTGAAGTGCTCAATGAGCAAAAGGGATCGGGGGAGTATGACCTGATGGATAGGAGTGTCACCAGGGTGGTGAGAGTGGTCAAGGCGAGGAAGGAGCAGTACTTGGACAGGGAGATTGGAAGGGAGGACAAGGGGTTATTTAGATACACTGGGGAAAAAAGGAAGGTAATGGGGCAGATCAGCAGGATTAGATCAGGGGATGGGTGGGCACAGGAAGTGGGAGAGCAGACCGAGGTACTAAATGAGTACTTTGCCTCAGTTTTTGACAGTGAGGATTGGGAGGCTACATCTTTTGGGGGGAGAGAGAGTGAACCAGTGGGAGGGGTGTGGACTTTAGATATAGGGAGTCCTGAAGTGACAAGGAAGGGGGAAGTGACAGCATGGTCAGGTGGCAGGAGGACAGTACAGGGAGCAAAGGGGTAGGACATGGAGGATGAAATCCCAATAGAGAGAGTGAGGGAAGGATGGAGAAAGGACAAGAGCCAGATGAAATACATCCCAGGGTGATATGGGAGCTGGCGGATGTCCTGGTGGCCCCCCTGGCAGAGCTTTTCAACATCTCTCTGAGGATGGGGTGGGAACCCCAAGACTGGAGGGTGGACCATATTGTGCATATCCACAAGGGAGAGTGAAGAGAGAAGGCAGGGAAATAGAGGGCCGTTAGCCTGACATGGGTGGTGGGCAAGGTGATGGAGGGTATTGGCAAGAAAAAGAAGGGGAGTACTGTATCAAATGTGGCACCTGGATGATAGACAGCATGGCTTGATCCCTGGAAGCTCGTGTCAGAAAAACCTTGTTTAGTTGTACGCCTGGGTGAAGAGTGCCCTGCACCAGGGTAGGCCAGTGGATGTCCTCCTTATGGACTTCAGCAAGGAGTTTGATTCAGTGCACCACATTGACCTGCAGGCTAAGCTGGGGAAATTGGGGGTGTGGATGCAGATTATCACATTGATAGGAAATTGGTTCTTGGAGCTGGCTTTTTAGTATGGTCATATGTTAGTGTGAGACACGGAGGAGCTAATAATACCAATGTCTGCCAATCAAAGCTGATTATCAGCACTTGTCAGATATGCAAGACAGTAGTGCAACAACAGAAACATAGCATGCTGCATGTTGCAAGGGCACATGAGTTTGCAATAAACACCTGAAACACTGAAGCAGGAGGTGAGATTGAGTGAATGGTGTAGAAATACTAGAAAAGTTATTGACGGAAGACTGCCAAAGTGAGACAGAGTTTTAAATGGAAAAGCAAACAGCGGATAGCATGAGAGTGAAACACAGATGATAGAGCTTAAATGAAGTTGATGAATGTGTTTACCATGGGATTGTGTGCACTGTTCTGGTCCAGAGCAAGTTCTGGAGTGTGTAATAAGGGAATGTTTAGCTGTTGAGAGCAGAGGGGGGCAAGCCAGAGCTTCCCTTTTTCCTGTCCCAAGCATGGTTAAACCCCTCTACTGTGCTGGCCCCCTGGAACCTCCTGTGGCTGACTATTATAAGCGTCGACTACTCTTTCTGTGCAGAAAAACTTCCTCACATCAACTCATAGGATACCAGCATCCAATTCATGTTGTGCCCCATTGTCCGAATAATTTTTGGCCATTGAAAAAAGTGCTCCACTGTCACCTTGTTTGTGCCCCGGACTTGATGTTCTTGAAAGTTTCAGTGATGTGCCCACGCTGTTTACTGTCCTCCAGTGAGCACATATTGAGGTCCCTTCTAATATGTTTTGGGTTGCAAGACCTGGGCCATCTTTGTTCCCCTTCTCTGGATAGTCTCCACCTTATCTATGTCATTGCTCAGGAGTAGTCTCCAGATCTGCATGCATTACTTGAGGTGATGCCTTACCAATGTTTTATACAATGGCATCAAAAACTCCCCTCGCGTTGTAGTGATACCCCTGCCTGTGCACCCCCGCATGCCACTGGCCCTCTCTGCCGCCTATCTGCACTGCTTTGATACCTTAAGGTCATCAAAAATGATAAACCCTATGTCCATTTCCTCTTTGGTGACAGTCAGCTCCCCCCTGCCCAAAACTGTAGCTCCCCACAGGGTTCCCTCTAACCAGATGCATTATTTAGCACTTCTTTGCATTGAACCTCCATCGCCACATTTCCGACCATCGCATTCATTTTCTGCACACAATCTGGAGTATCCTCCCTGTAGCAAATATTAGTATCATCCAGAAACAAGCAGACCATTCCTTCAGACCACGCTACAATGTCACTAATGAAGACATTGATCATTACTGGTCCTAGTATTGACCCCTGTGGCACCCCAATGGCTGACCCCCTATCCACACATTGTACCACATCGATGAACAACCTATGTCTCCTGTCTGTGAATCAGTCACCAACACAGTTATTCACCATGTCTCCCATGCCCAGACTACACATCTTGTTAATCAACATTTTATGTGGGAGATAGCAAAGGCTTTGCTGAAGTATAGGCAGGCGACTTCTACCTCTACTCTATGATTTATTTCCCTATTCACCCAATCAGGAAAAAATATATTGGATTGGTTTAACATGACCTTCCCGCTGTCAATGCATGTTAACTCATACCTTGAGCACAGCTGGATTCAATATGTGCCACAAACCTTTCTTTCATCAGTGTTTTCATGATCTTTACAACCACTGAGGTGAGGATGGAATTCTTGTAGTTCTCCACCTGCTCCATAATGCCACTTTTGTGCAGCCCACTGTACCCACCATTGACTATGCAACCTAACTGTGATCCGTGAACCTCCCCCTCTTTGTTGAATACTGAGCAGAAGTATTTGTTCAGTATTTACATGTTGTTCCTGATCCACTGCCATAGATTTGCCATTCTTGCCTTTGAGCACCTTCAAGCACCTCAATCACCCCCCCCAGGTTTTTATTCTTTAATCAATGTACCTATAAAATGCCTATACACTTTGTTTACAGACCGTGCTAAGCCATCTTAAGTATGTGCCTTTGCCCTCCTAATCACCTTGCCTGATTCCATTAGACATTCAAGATACACCTCCCTGTCCTCCTCCGTTTGTCTCCAAGTACATTTCCTGAACCTCTATGTTTTAGCCCTGACTTTTTCCAGCATCTCTTTGGAGAACCATAGTGGTTTCCTTCTTTGTTTCACTGTTTGACACCATCCAAATGCATTGGGTTGTTATATACATAACACAATTTGCAGGAGCATGGGGCAGTCAGAGGCGTTAGTTTCACTGTGGACTCATGCACGATGAAATGCAATAACTAGCAGTACTGAAATGATAGAAAAGATTGCGTGACTCGAAGGAGAGCGGTTCAGGGGCAATGTGAGGAAGTATTTCACAGAGAGGGTAGTGGATGCATGGAACAGCCTTCTTGAGGAGGTTGTGGGGTCTAAAACTGTGGGAGAATTCATGAATGCATGGGACAGACATAAGGCAATTCTTGTTGGGAGTAGGAAGAAATAGGCTGTTGGTTAACTAGGATCTGTGGCCTATCCTGTAGGTAGGGAAATGGGCAGACTAGATGGGCTGAGCGGTCCTTATCTGCTGTCAAAGTCTATGTAAAGGGCTTAATGGGCTTTGACTTACAATGGCACCTCCTGTAAACTGCATCATTCTATGATAGTCAGCATCATTGCTGTGCAGCATCAGGGTTGAAACCACATCAGTACACTGCATCTTTGTTATGGAGCACTAGGTAGGACATGCATATGTCTACTTGACAGTGGTAAACTAGGTGTGGACATGAGATGATGCATTATGTACAAAATACCCAGAAGCAGACAAGACCAGATTGATATATAAGGTGGCATGGCATCGTCAGTGTGCACAGCTAAAAAAGTATTCTCAACTGAAAGAAATGATGCATGCAGCAAGCAGTGCAGTATTGATGACGTGTGACAGAGAGCCACAGAACAAAAAAGATAACTTGTAACATAAGTGTAAGATGGTGTACCCAGGTGAAATGTTAGCTGGATAAACAGTAATGAAAATAATTTTCCATAGTTAACATTAGCTAGCAACTTGTGCATGTGAGGCTATGTGTGCAATGGGAAAAACATGCTAAGGTGATGATCATGCAGTTTGGTTTGAAGGAAAAAGTACAAAGAATAGAGAAATGAAGAAGTCGACAGCAAATAAGGAACGCAAGGCCCATCCAGTATGCACGTTTTACTCGACCCTAAGGAACATGACATAGCCCTTCACTCTGTCAATGGCCTACCTATTCATACTCAACCGTATTTCTCCCTTATGCCTATCCCATGCCTATTCAAAGGACCACACTATACTATCCACCTATACACATATCCACCACTACCTGAAGTGGGCCGTTCCATGCATCCAACAGCATCTATCTTGAAAAAAAAAAACAGACCCCTAAAATTGGTATACCTATCGTCTCATGCTCTGTCCTCTTGTAATGTCATATTTACTATATTGAAACATGTTAAACTCTGACACCTAGTTAATCCTCTTAAGATGCTTTAATGTGTCGATCATATTATCTCTCTCCCTCCTTGCTCTAGGATATACATATTGTGTTCCGTTAATCTATCCTCTTATGTTTTCTGATGCAGTCCATGCACCATTGTGGTTGCCCTTCTCTGAACTACCTCCATCTTGTTAATGTCCTTGTGAGGGTGCGACCTACAGTACAGCCCGCAGTAATCCAGGTAGGGCATAACCAGTGGTCTGCTCTACAAACAGACAAATCTTAATCTCCAATCAATCTGCAATGTCACTCATGAAGATATTGAAGAGGACTGGCACCAGGACTGATCCCTGAGGTACCCCACTTGTGACGTGCATCTCTTCTGACCGTTTACAGTTTACCACCACTCACTGTTTTCTGCCTGCCAATCAGGTTTACACCCCGTTGACACACTTATGACCTTCCCCTAGCCTACAAAGCTTATTAATGAATCTTGTTTGTGGAACAGTATTGAAAGCTTTGCTGAAGTCTAGGTAGGTGACATCAACAGCAACCCCTTTGTCCACCACTCCGGTTACACAGTGAAAGAAAAATATGACATTACTTTGACATGACCTTCCTGTGGTAAACCCATGCTGTCTTGGATCCTGTGCTCCTATGGATTCCAGGTGTGGTACTATCCTTTCATTAAGGAGTGCCTCCATAATCTTGCCCACTACTGAGGTAAGACTGACTGGTCTGTAATTCCATGCCTACTTCCTGCTACCACTCTTGAGGTGCAGAAGCACATGATCCCTTCCCCAGTCTTCTTGGACCTCTCCTGTGCTGATAGAATCACTACGCCCTTCTGATAATGGCACTGCTAGTTCCATACTTAGCTCCTTTAGTACCCTGGGATGTATGCCATCAGGTCATATTCCCTTGTCCACCCTGAGTTTAGCGAGATGTTGCTGGATACTTTATTTTGTGAATGGACTTCTGCACTCCACCCTCCCCACCTGTGTCCATGGTGTTGAGCTGTGGGGCCTGCCCTACCTTCTCATCAGTAAATAATGAGCAGAAGTATCTATTTAGGATAGTTGCTTTTCCTCGGTCCTACTCCAAACACTCCCACTTATCCCCTTTGATCTTAGCAATACACACTCTGGACTTTTTCCTTTCACTAATGTGTCTAAATAAAGTCTTGTCCCCTTCTATTACTGTTTGTGCTACTGTTTCCATGGCTTGGGCATTTGACTGCCTTACTGCCTTCCCTGCTTCACTTAGGCAACTTGGGTATGCCTCCCGATCTTCAGCCCACAGAATTTACCTGTATCTCGTGCAGACAGATCTTTTTGCTCTGATCTTTTCTACACCTGTGTTTGAGAACCTAAGTGGTTTGCTTCTTCTTTAGCTGTTGTTTTTCTACAAAACACAATGGGATGTTGATTTAAGTATTGCATCCGTAAAACTTGCACACTTTGTCTCAACCCCCTTGTCAATGTTTCTTCTTGCCAGGGGCTAGCTTTCAGTGTCAGTGGCTCAGCAGGTAGTACACTCGCCTCTGAGGCTGGGAGATCAGAAGGCTGTGGATTCTAGCCCCACACCAGGCACTTGGGTTAATATCCCAATACTCACATTGCAGTGCAGCATGAGGAAGTGCTGCACTACTGAGGTGACATCTTTCGGATGAGACGTTATACCAAGGTCCCATCTGCCTGTTCTGGTGGTAGTTCAGGTGGATGTTAAAGATCCCATGGCACGTCTTGAAAAGTAGTAGGTGAATTTCCCCAGTGCCCTGGTCAAATTTCCCCGTTCTCTAAAATACCAGCAACAGCTTAATCTTGTTCAAAGTCAGTTGGCATTCATCTCTATCCCCCTCCCCCGAGGTCGTGCCTAAAAATAGGCAGAATTTGTCTAGTGCACTTACTCGGTCAACAAAAAATAAATAAATAAAATACTCTGTTGGCCATCTGATCAAAGTCAGCTCCTCTGAAGTCATACATTTATGGCTTGAAAGGGAATGATTTAGTCCTAGTGGCTGAATTTAACCATACTATGTGATGGTCAATGGCCACCAAATGACCTTCTACCTAGAGATCTTTGATGATTTCCATGTAAGACTGTACTAGATCTAGGATAGCATTGTGTCTTGTTCGTTGTTATACCAGTTGTTTGAGGTTTTCCCACAACAAGAAATCCACTATGTATCTAGTTATGGCAGATGTTCTGGCTGGTATTGACTAATCTGTATCAGACATGTTGACGTCTCCCATTATGAGATCCTCCACTTTAGCTGACATGTTTTTTTGTTTGCTTGCATGCATGTGCAAGAAACATAGTGCCATCGTCCGAGTTTTTGTAGGTGTGGCCTATTCAGTCAGTGTGTTTGCAGGCGTGGCCACAGTTCACCAATGAATGCTTCAGCTGTGTATGACAGCAGTTGAAAATGCAGTGCCGTACAGTTGAAAGGGAGAGTTCCACTTCAGTGAGCAGCGATAAGATAGTGCTGATTAGCATATTGCGTGCTAATGCGCTCCCCCCCGACACGCATATTGCGTGCTCATGCACTCCCCCCACACACACTGTATGGCCGACAGGGGTGCCCAATCCCCTGTCAGCTCTGCTGCGCCCCCCAACAGAGTTCCAGGTGCCACGCTGACAGTCCAGCATGGCAACGCTCCATAAGGCCGATGGGGGGTGCCCAACCCCCGTCGGCTCCACTGTTCACCCCCCAACAGACTATGGGAGCGACGCTGGGAGCTCATTGCAGCGTGGCAACAGTCCGTATGGCCGATGGGGGTGCCCAATCCCCCGTTGGCTCCACTGCCCCCCCAAACAGCCTTCCAGCTGCCACACTGGAAGCCCACCCCAGCATGGCACAAGTCCCGCATCGTCTACAAAAAAAAAATAACCTGCAAGAAAAAAGTTCCCTCGTTGACTGTCCTGACCCCCTCCCCCACCCGTGCCCACCCTCTACGCTACTCCTCCCCACCCCCACCTCACCCCATACTTACTCTCCGGAGTCCGGCGCGACGATCTTCGGTGGACCGGGAACATGTCTGCACTCTTCAAAGCCGACTGCGAACTGAGGAAATGCCGGTAAGCTATATAATGGAATAAATAGGGTTTTTTCAACTTTGATGCATATCTCAGGCATTTTTGGGAATATTTCCACCAGATTTTCAACATGGGGTTTTTGGCACCCTGCCTCATGAATTCTGTCACTGTCATTTTGTTAATTGGCCCCGAAAGGTAATTTTGTGGTCACTGCGCGGAACCACCTTTTGGGACCGACTTACGAAACAGCAGTGTCACAGTTCATGAGGTAGGACCCCAAAAGCTCTATGTTGAATTTTGGTGAAAAAATTCCCAAAAATGACTGTTTTACGAGCATGCGTTGCGCTGTTCCTTCGCATGCTTGTAAGTCCGTGAATTATCATTATTTTCATTCCAGATTTTTAACATTGCCCTTTTACCACACCTCTTTATGAGCAGTATGGCTGTCATTTTTCACATCTCACCCAAAACGTGTTTCCACCATGTAGCGCACAATGGCGTAGTCGGTGTGTGAAATCAATGTTCAGGGCAGATTAAGAAAATCACAGTGACACTGTTCATGAGCAGAGGTGTAAAAATGGCTATGCTAAAAATTTGGTGAAAAAAGTCCATAAAATGACTGTGTTACGAGCGACCATTGCGCAGTTTCCACGCACCCTCATAAATTTATGCATTTCTAATATTTTTAGTCCAGATTTTCACCACTGGCATTTTTCCACACTTCCTTATGAACAGTAAAGCTGTCATTTTTCACACCATGGCCAAAATGTGTTTTCACACTTCCAGCGCAGAAATGCGTGGTCACTGTGGGAAATCACTGTTCGGGACAGATTAAGAAAATCACAGTGACACTGTTCATGAGTGGAGGTTCCAAAATGCCTGTGTTGACAATCTGCTGTAAAAAATCCTCAAACTAATTGCATTACGGGTATGCATTGCGCAGTTTCTACGCACAGTCATGACTTCACCAGTTTTTTTAATATTTTCACTGCAGATTTTCAACATTGCCATGTTTTGCACCACCCCATGAACAGTACAGCTGTCATTTTTCACATCCTGTTCGAAATGTGTTTTCACACCTGTGGTGCCAAATGGCATAGTCGCTGTACAAAATCAGCTTCCGGCTAACAAACTGATATTGCCATTGTTCATAAGGTGGGGGTAACAAAAAACCCATGTTGAAAATTTGGAGTGAAAATGCCAACGAACACCTGAGGCGTTAGGGTTCCTGACCATAACACCCCACCCTGTAGAGATTGACAGGCATCAGGGGTGTGACTTGGGGTTCTTGCCTGTAATGCTCATACCATTCCACACCTTGCAGCCAGTGAGAGGCATCGAGGTGTGCCTTGGACTCTTTGGCCCCAAAGTTCACCCCATTCTCCTATACAGCACCCATCTCATCATATTTCCTGATGGAATGGGGTGAGCATAAGGGCCAAAGACCCCAAGGCACACCATATACTTGTTGGTGTCTGCAGGGTAGGGTGTGGTGAAATGGCGTGGCCGTTGTGCCTGACGACCCAAAGGCATACCCCAATGACTGTCAGTCTCTGCAGGGTGGTGGTGGGGCTGGCTTCAGTTCAATACTTCACTGCCATTCCTATTATGCAGCTCTCTAACTCCTACACTACCAATGCCAATGCCAGTAAGCAAACATTCAGCATTGAAAAATGCATGTTTATATCTTCTAACAGTTATGTGTATATGTCCTCCCCCCTGGTCTGGAGGCCTGTAGAAAACCCCAGTTCATATGGCTGTCCCATTTGCTGTTTCCAGGCTGATCAACAGTTGTTCTGGTTTATGATTTTCTATAGCTGTGATATTTTTATTGACATAAAGTACCAATCCCCCCCACACCTTTTTGCATCTCGTTATCTTAAGAACAGCACATAGATGGGTACTGACATTTCCAAAGTGTGGTTACTGGTGAACCATGTCTCTCTAATGGCTAATATGTCCACTTTAGCATCTGTTATTGTTGCTTGTAGGTCTGAGATCTTGTTTACCAGACTGCATGCGTTTGTGTACATTTGTGTACATGATTTTACATTTGTCAGTGTTCTGTGAGAAAGTACTGGTGACAGGCATGTGCGCATTTTTGGGGGGTCAGAGTGCTGTCAAATGTACTGTAGTTACATCATGACTTAACAGCTGAAGAGTTGTTTTGGAAGTGCTGTTCATGGAACTCAAATAGCAAGTGGCATGAACATGGGCAAAAAAGCTATTATGCTGAACTTCGGTCATTGCAGCGCATTTTGTATTGCACAATGGTGAAACCAATGGATTGGAAACAAAATTAGTGGTGGACACACAAATTATCCAGAAGCATAGAATAACATGTATGAAAAGACTACATCTTCAGTCACTAAAGAGGTGATGTCACCTCGCATTGAGGCACAAACAGTGCATGCAAAGACATAGCTTACTTATTAGGAAAAATATTATAAACAGATTGATGCATGTGGCAATAGATTGTTAGCATAACGTAACAGTGCACAGGTTAGACAGGAACAAAGAAGCAGGCGCTGGATACAGTATAACGTACCCATGTGTATGGGGCAAAACCAAACCCACCTCGGGGGGACCCCACTTAATTACCTTCCATAACTATGCAAATTTTGACCCGCAACTTTTTTTACAAGACATTGTGGCCACGGATTGGTCCTCCCTTCTCTCAACCAATGATGCTCAGTCTGCTTTTAATATATTCCTGACCCACTTCCTATCACTCCAAGAAAAATACTGCAAACTTATGACCAGCCGTGTAAAAAACAGGCAAACACACTGGCTTAATTCTGTCCTACTATGTAAACTAAAACATAGGGACAAAAGCTGGCTACATTTCAAAAGAACAGGACTATCATCTGACCTCCACACCTACAAGGCACTGCGTAACTCCTGCAAGAAGGATATCAAAAATGCAAAGAGCTCCTACTGCAAAGATCTATTAACCAGTTCCTATGGTGACTCTAAAAAATGTTGGTCCAATATAAAGTTCTTTCTTAGCTCAAATCAGGCTCCTACCCCAAATAACATGTCACTTAATGGCATTCATTGTAATAATCCTAGAACTATTGCCAACTTTTTCAATAACAAATTCTCTGACTTATCTAGTTACACCTCTTCTTTCTCTGCCCAACCAAACATATCCTCTCCCCCAGAGGTCAAAGGTCCTCATTTCTTCTTTAAGGCAGTCTCTAGAATTGATGTGCTTAGGTTACTAACAAGATCTCTGACCACACTGTGGCAGGCTCAGATAATCTCGAACCCAAGCTCCTAAAGCTAGCTGCCCCCTACATTGCTGCTCCCCTTGCCAAGATATTCATGCTCTCTTTGTGTCAGAGCTTCATCCCTAATATATGGAAGGTAGTTAGGATTACCCCTGTCTTCAAAAAAGGAGATCGCAAAGACCCCTCTAACTACCGACCCATAGCCATCCTTTCATTCCTCAATAAAATCCTGGAGAAACTGGTTGCCGTCCAAACTATTGACTTCCTCCAGAAACATGAACTACTTACCTCTGCCAAGCATGGCTTTCACAAGGACCAAAGTACTACTACCACCCTTCTCAAATTCACATCTGATACCCTAGTGGCTATGGACTCTGGGCTTCTCACAGGGGCCATTTTCATCGACATGACCAAAGCATTTGACCTAGTTGATCACTCCATTCTTCCGACCTCCCTGAGATCTCTAGGTTTCTCTCCTAATGTCGTAAGATGGTTTGGTAGCTACCTGACTGACAGGACTCAGACTGTGAAATACAATTCTACCCTCTCGGACAAGGCCGCTATAAACATTGAGGTGCCACAAGGTTCCATTCTTGGACCTCTACTTTTCTCCATATTTATAAATAACATCACCTCTAACCTTCATAGGAGAACCTCTCTACTATATGCTGATGACATTGTGCTTTACACTAGTGCAAAGAGCCTCAATGACATAAATCTGCAACTCTCTCTTGATTTCCAGCATATCCAACAGTGGCTTTCTAGGCACAAGCTGGTCCTAAATGAGGCCAAAACCCAAGCTATGATCTTTGGATCACAGGCAAAACTCAAATATTCCTGCTCAAATTTCAAAGTCCCCTCCGTGAATGGTTCAGCAGTTGAGGTGGTAAACTCTTTTAAATATCTGGGTGTCACATTTGACCCATCACTAAATTTTGACCTCCACATCAAACAGACCTGTAAGCTGGTCAATTCCAAACTGGGTGTAGCCTACCGAACCAGCTATGCACTCACGCCCTCAGCCAGGCTTGCCATTGCCCGTGGCATACTCCTGCCCACACTTACTTACGGTGTTGTTACTTTTACCTCCACATGTAAACCTAGTTTTCAAAAGTGGGATGTCACATATAACAACATATGTCGATATGTATCCTCCTCTCATCGACCGAAACAACGCTGTCTTCTATATTCAGACCTTGGATGGCTTCCACCCTCTGAGACTAGGCTTTATGCTTCTGGCTCTGTCATTGAGAATATTATCCGCAACAAGTCCCCAAACCCCTGGCTGACCTCTTCCAAAATCTGACAACTTGCTATGGGCTGCGGTCTGCTGACCATGCCCCAGTAGTCATCCCCAGACATAACACCTCCAAAGGAGCATGCGCTTTTGCCTGTCATGCCCCCCCCTTTACTGGAACACCCTCCCACTAGTCCTACGCCAATCCACGTCCCACGCGTCCTTTAAGAAAGGGTTGCATAACCATCTCAGCACTTCTTGCAAGTGCTCCTGTTTCAAACCACCCTAGCTCACAGTTACCCTCCTAGCATTACCTTTCCTGCCTCTTACTTTACCATGCCATACACTAAGCACTTTTTTCTACCTGTCTTGACCTACCTCCTCATCTTGCCTCATCCTAAACCCCATTTCCGACCTCTCTACAGTTATCCCTCCTACTGTTATTTCTCCCTTTACTCCCAATTTTTCATTACGGATTGAATATTTATATATTTACTAATTGTTACTTTTCTCCACAATTTTGGTTTTATATTTTAGCCTTATAACTTGAACTGTTTTTCCATGTCTCTTTCTTTACTGTTAATGCACCTACTTTGTCAGTATCTTTTCGGTAATATATTGTCAAATATGTCAAGCCAATGTTGTAATGTCTTTGCCTGTATTTCTCATTCTGTACCTCCCGGGTTGTGCCTGAAAATAGTCATTGCTATACCTAGTGCACTTACCCAGTTAACAAAAACTAAATAAAATAAATAAATAAATAAATAATTCTGAACTGCAGTCTCCAGGACCAAATCCACAGCAGACACTCTCAACTGGCGATGACATTACCCGGCACGTTTGGCACACGCACCACTCGGGTGCATCACTGGTTTCCTGAGACTGTGACTGTGATAAAAAATGATGCCTGTGTTCCAGAATGTTGAATGCTAGCCCGGGGCTGTGAAGAGCGGTTTCTACACAAAAATCAACACGAGCCTCCATGGTCATGCCACAAATCTTTTCCTGGTCAAAAATTTAAAAAATGAAAAGCTCATTAGTATATGAATTGATATTTGGGATCTAGTGGCAGATATGTAGAGCACGAAATCAACAGATTTAAAACTGACCTCACAACCTCACTATCCTGGAAACGGTACACTATGATCTCATATGGCTGCATTGTTTACATGAAAGTGCATATTGCATACTGGTTCAATATTCAATCCTCCACAAACACCTTGAAAAACAATGTCATGGGACTGTATATTGGCTTAGCTCATGGACCATTTGTGTTATTTGTCTTAGGCAGTGGCTCACACACTGGACAACTAACTCAGCCATGCCTAATGTGTTCACGGATCTTTACAAACAGTCTATGGCAAACAGAGGCAAAGGCCTTGTTACAGTACATTTGGAACTTGGAATCTTACTTAAGTCGTAGACAAACCATGCATGGAAAGCACTCAGTAAGAGGAATGGTGCACCCCATAGATGGAAAGGGGAAGCATACATATACATATACATATACATGCCTCTGTACCTCCAGGTGCATATGTAAGCACAATGAAAGGCAAAGCACATTTGTAAGTGCCTGTCCAAACAGCATGTGTTACAGTTTCTATTGTGGACAATCAAAGCCCAACCACAATTCATGTTCATCATAGAATCATAGAATTTGGCCTGCAGAAAAAGAACATTTGGTACATCAAGTCTGAATAAAATAGATATTCCAATCCTACTGCATTTTTTACCTCCCAACCTCCTGCCCTCACTCACTACCATGGTCACGTCCCATGTAGATATCACATGCTCTATTGAACTTTTTCAACATGTCTACTTCCACAAACCATTCTGGAAACCTGTTACAAGGACCTACAACACTTTGTGTGAAGTAACATCCCCTTATGTCCCTCTGGAATCTTCCCCTTCTATCTAGAGTCAATGGCTCCGGTGACTTTGTTCTACTACTACTTTGTTCCACTACTCTCTGTGTCTTCCATCCCAGGCAATACTCTACCCACATTGTGAGTTTTGCACCCACCCATAAACCACCTAACGTGTTTAGTAGCATACAATGGTAGACGTACTCAAACATTTTCATGAAATCAAGGTAGGCCACATCCACCACTACACCTAGGTCATACACCTTCATTCCACCCTCTAAGAATTCACTCAGGTTGGTCTGTCCTAACATAAGTACTGTGAATACATGTTTATTGGCATACATTAGCCCTTCTTTCTCTCGGTGACTTACTAATCTCTCCTTTATGAGAGTTTCCATTAGCTTGCCAATCACGGAGGTGAGACTGACTGGGCAGTAGTCGCTAGGCTCACCATTTATCCCCTCCCTTGTATAGTGTTATGACCTACGCCATCTTCCAGTTTGACTGAAGCACCACCTGATTCAAATGATAGATTAAACAGTCTGGCCACAGGCCTCGCCAGATCATAGCTTAATTCCCTAAGCAGTCTTTGATGTGCCTGATCTTGACCCATGACTTTGTCATTTTTTATGATACCAAACAACAGCGACTCCATGGAGGGCCTTGTGTCCACCTACTTGTCCATGATCCACTTTCTAGTTAGTGCAGGCCCTCTTCCTTCTTTCTCAGTTGTAAAAACCAATGAGAGATATTCGTTGAGCAGGGTTGCCTTCTCCACATCCACTATCACGCCCCCTCCAGAGTCTTGGAATGCCTTGCCTGGTTTTACTTAGGTTGCTTACATACGCAAACATATTTTCAACACCCTTTTAACATCCATTACTATTTTCTGTGCTGAACATGCCTTGGCCTTTCCTTTTTTTTTTATTCAAATTTTATAACAATTTTTACAATACAGGGAATGGATCCATACCTGGCACAACATAATAGAGAGACATTTAACAATGCGATGGACCTGCCCTCCCTCCCCCACCCCCCACCCCTACCCTCACCATCACCCCTTCCTTCCCCAACCCCCAAGCCCCCACCTCCCTAACCATCCCTCCCAGCACAGCAGGAGAACCATACACACCTAGATAGAAGTAAAGGCCTCAGTGTATATCAATTATAAGGAATACAAAGTATGTAAGAGGCCCCAGATCCTTCTATACCTATTAAGCCTATTATTGAGGCTCGCTATTACCTTCTCAGATCGAAGATTGGTCAGCAGTTCAGTAAGCCATTCAGCGTGAGAAATGTTCTCGTTGTCCTTCCAGTGTCTCAATATTAACTTTTTGACTGACATAGAGATAAGGGCCATGTAATATTTGCAGTTTAGCTCTGAGATGCCAGAATTATCTCCAAGTAAACAAATTTCCACAGTAAATAAGTCAGACAGTCCTAAGAGAGGATCCACTTTCTGGCGAATACTAGCCCACAGTGGAGCCACTTTAGGGCAAGTCCAGAAAACGTGATGTAGGGTGCCTTCTTCTTGATGGCAGCGGAAACATGAGGAAGAGGGCGCTTACACAAATCTGGCTAATTTCTGTGGGGAATAATACAGATTATGCAGTATGAAATTGCATGAGGCGTAGCCTGTCTTGGGTTACACATTTGTGACAGGTATACCAGAGGGCAGGCCAATCGATATTCAAAACTGGGAAAAAAGAAGCCCAATAAGCCTTGGGGCCAAAGAATTCCAGGTAAAGCCAGTCATATAGGATCCTGTATGTCTTGGAAATAGCTTGTGGGAAACCTGCCACTTGGCTGAGTTCCAATTGGAAAGATAGTTTGGCAGGCTGGGGGGGGGGGTTCTCTTATCACCCTAAAGAGAAGGTGCCTCAGCTGAATGACTTTAAAAATGTGCTGGTTCAGAATATTTAATTTACTCGTGATTTCCGCAGAAGAAAGCCAGGAGTCATCTTCCATTATAAAGCTGGTGAGCAGGCCATTCCCCAATCATGGCAACCATCGTGGCATCAGAACTTGGTTGTCAATCTTAAAGTTAGGGTTACCCCATATCTTACAGAGCATGGCCAAGCAGGAGGTCACCAAGATGCAAATCCTGTATAACAAGGTAGCCCTGCTTGCTACCCAGGACCACTCGTGAAGGCACCATTGTGACACACTTGCCCAGCTATGCTGGCCCTCACTGACGTCTCATCTCCACTACCCCCTGCTCTGCTTGACCTTCAAGCTACTCAGCCCTTCAGCTCCATCCAGCATTGCTGGAACTACCGCACTCAAACATAACCACAGGAGCCTACGGACATCTGGACGTACACTACTTGAAGTTCCCAGAGTCAGGACTAATGCTGGCGGCAGGTCGTTCTTTCAGCCCCCTACCTGTGGAACAAACTCCCACCCCTAGTGCAGGAAGCCTCCTCACTGATCAATTTCTGCACCAGACTCAAAGCCTATATGTCTGATACTAGCACTTGTCATTGCCATGGCTCATGACCTCCCCTCCACTTGCTTCTATCCTCCTAATATCCAGATCCTCCAAGCACCTTATCAGGTTCCACGGTGCTTCCCTCTAGGCATAGTACCACAGCTAACTTTCCACTGAACCAAGCCAGTTGCAAACAATGAGTTTACCATGTAAAATTACATTTCTTCTGCACCTTTTATTAATTCTACTGTCAACATATTTCTAAGGACTAATGCATGATGATAACCATGGCTGTAACCTGCTCACACACATCTGAAACTACTCCATAACCCAAGTCTTTCTCTGTATGAAAATATGTATTGTTATCCCGGGTCGCCCCTGAAAAAGGGACCTTCGGGGCTCAGTGGGCCTACCCGGTCACCAAATTTTAAATAAAATAAAAATAAATAAAATATGGATTGGGACAAATCAAGAGTGTGTCTACATTTGAGTAACACACAAAGTTGAGAATTAACTTTTGCCAATGTTGCTATAAGGGAGATTTTGAGACTAGAGGGCAGAGAATTCAACTTTGGTGTGTAAAAGTACTGCCGGCGATAGGCCACAGAATCATATGTGGGCTAGTTCAATTTTGAGCCAGAGTGGGGAAGAAAAGTGGAGGGGTAGTGAGTTGCCCACCGACAACCATCTAAGGTATTTGGTAGCATGACTGGCCCAATAGTAAAGGCCTAGATGAGGGAGGCGCAGGCCCCCCTCAAGCTTGGGAGCAGTCAGTTTGTAGAAGTCTAATCTTGGCTGTTTACCAGTCCAGATGAATTTGGTGAGGAGCCCATGCACTTTTATAAACCAGAACCATGGAAGCCAAATATTAAGTAAATTAAGGGGGTAAAACAGATGGGGGAAAACATTCATCTTAATTAAATTGATTCTCCCCCCATGAAGAAATCAGGAGAGCAGACCATCGATCCAAATTCTGACTAATGATTTGGACCAGAGAGTCTAAATTCTGTTTGAGACAAAGAGCTAGATTCCTGGTCAGTTCAATTCCAAGATATCTAAGGGAATCTTGTGTCCAGGAAAGCCACTGAAACAGTATCTTTAAATACTTTATGATTAAGGTGGAAAACAACCGTTTTGCTAACATTCAACTTGTAATTTGAAACCTGGCTGCATCCTTTAATAATTTCTAACATGGGTGGGATGGAGGTATCTGGATGAGACAACTGGAGGAGGAGGAGGTCATCTGCATCAGTAGATACCTTGACTTCCAGGACCTGGATGGTGATTCCCTGAACACTATGACTTGCCACCAGTCTATGAATGAGGGGTTCTAAATAAATATTGAAAAGCAGGGGAAAAAAAGGGCAACCTTGTCTTGTACCAGACTGTAGTGAAGAAAGTTTGGAAATCACTCCATTACCGGTCACACTGGCAGTTGGGGACTGGTAAAGAGCTTGTATCCATTTCTGGAATTCAAGGGTAAAATCAAAGGCCTTGAGAATCCAAAATAGAAAATTCCAGTTAACTCTGTCGAAGGCCTTCTCAGCATACAGAGATGCCAATGTCACAGGGAAAGGATCATCTCTGGACACTGAGAAGACATGCAACAGAGTGCGAAGGTGGTCTACTGAAGACCTCCCTTTCATGAATCCCACCTGTTCTGGACCTATAAGGTCGGGAAGAATTAGATTAAGACAGTCAGTGACCAATTTAGTTAAAATCTTAATATCCTGATTAAAGAGGGAAATAAGTCAGTAACTCATAACCAATTCAGGACTCTTGTCAGCTTTGGGCAAAAGTACAATCAAAGCTTCAAATAGAGTTGGGTCAGCCTGTGCCCCAGATAAAATATGCTGATACATTGGCAGAAGTAAAGGGATTAACTGGTCTTTAAATTTGTTGTAAAAATTGGAAGAGAAACCATCCAGTCTGGGGGTTTTATCAGTAGAAAGACTTTTGATGACTTCAGCCAATTCTAGCACAGAGATAGGGGCTACTAATGCACGTTGGTGCACTTCAGAAAGGGAAGGTAAATGGGAGGCCTCTAAAAAGCTGTCTAGAGTCTGATCCGAAGGTGGATCAGGCATAGGCCCTTCAGTTGTTTATAGTAGCCAGTAAATTCAGCTACAATGTCTGCTGGCATCATTTTCAGGAAGCCATCATCCTGAGAACAAATTGGGGGGGGGGATGAATCAAGAAGATTCTTGTTGCTTTATTCTGAGAGCTAACAAGCGCCCTGTCTTCTCACCCTGGTCTGCGTAGGAAGCCTTAGTTCTTAAGATTGCGAATTCAGCCTTTTCTCACAAAAGGTCCAGATAGTAGTCACTTAGAAACATAGAATTTGATGGCAGATAAGGACCACTTGGCCTACCCACTCTGCCCATTTCCCTACTTAATGGATAAGCTGCAGATCCTAGTTAACCAATAGCCTACTTCCTCCTACCCCAACCCCCAGAATTGCCTTATGTCTGTCCCATGCATTCTTGAATTCCCCCACTATTTTTGACTCCACAACCTCCTCTGGAAGGCCATTCCATGCATCCTCAACCCTCTCCATGAAAAAAAATACTTCCTCCCATTACCTCTGTGCCGTCCCCCTTCTTTCTTCAAATTGTGCCCCCTTGTTCTTACACATCTCTTTTTCTGAAAGATGCTACCCTCTTGGACCTTGTTGAATCCCTTGAGGTACTTGAATGTTTCTATCATGTCCCCCCTGTCCCTCCTTTCCTCAAGGGTATACATATTAAGCTCCTTAAGTCTCTCTTCATATGTCTTCTGGTGCAGACCCTGTACCATTTTAGTTGCCCTCCTCTAGACTGCCTTCATCCTGTCTATGTCCTTGCAGAGATTGGGTCTCCAGAACTGCACGCTGTACTCCAGATGGGATCTCACCAGCTGTCTGTACAGAGGGATGACAACTTCGTGTTTTCTACTGGCGATGCCTCTTCCTATACATCCCAGTATCCCCCAGCCCTCCTTACTTCTCTCTCACATTTCTTACCCACCTTTAAGTAATCTGATATGACTACCCTCAGGTCCCATTCTATTTTCGTTGTTGTTAATATCTCACCTCCCCATAGTGTACTCTTCCCCTGAGTTTCTGTTTCCCAGGTGCATTACTTTGCACTTCTTAGCATTGAATCTAAGCTGCCATACATTTGACCATTCCTCCAACCTTGTCAAGTCCCTTCTCATCCTTTCCACCTCACCTTGTGTGTCAACCCTGTTGCAGATCTTTGTGTCGTCTACAAAGAGACATACTTTTCCTTCCAGTCCCTCTGCAATGTCACTTATAAAAACACTGAAGAGGACCAGTCCTAGAACTGAAGCCTGTGGTACCCTACTAGTAACCCCTCCTTTCTTCAGCGTGGACTCTGTTTACTATTACCCTCTGTGTCCTGTTCTCCAGCCAATTTTTTACCCAGGCTACCATATTGGGACCCACTCCCAGGCTGGCTAACGTGTATATTAATATTTTGTGTGGGCCTGTGTCAAATGCCTTGCTAAAGTCTAGGTAGGCCATGTCAACAGCCCCGCCCTGATCTACTACTTCAGTTTCCCAGTCAAAGAAATCTATTAGATTCATCTGAAATGACCTACCTGCTGTGAATCCATACTGCCTTGGGTTCTGTGCCCCTCTGGCCTCTGGGTACTCAACAATTCTCTCCTTTAGAAGTGATTCCATCATTTTCCCTATCACTGAGGTCAAACTAACAGGTCTGTAGTTTCCTGCCTCTGCCCTGCTTCCACTTTTGTGAAGTGGAATCACATCTGCCCTCCTCCAGTTCTCAGGTGCCACCCCATCCTCCCATGATTTGTTAAAGAGGGTAGTCAGTGGTATCACTAGTTCTACACTTAGTTCTTTTAGAATTCTGGGATGAATCCCATCAGGCCCCATTGCTTTGTCCACCTTCAGTTTTAAGAGTTCTTTCTGAACTCTTTCTTCTGTGAATGGTCTGGTATCAACCCCCCATCCAGAGTGGTTCTGTTGTTTGGTTTAGGTACCTCTCCTTCTTCACTTGTGAATATCGAGCAAAAATATTTGTTTAGTATCTCTGCCTTTTCACAGTCATCCTCTGCCCACCCCTCTCCCCTTTATTAAGCCTCACTATCCCTCCCTTGGTCTTTCTTTGCTCCCTGATGTACCTATAAAAGGTTTTATCCCCTTCTTAATTGAGTTGGCTATCCTTTCCTCGGTTTGGACCTTTGCTGTTCTGACGGCCTTCCCTGCGTCCTTCTGCTTTAACTGATACAGTTCTCTGTCTGGCTGCTGCTGTGATTTCTTGTACTTCCTGAATGCTATCTTTTTCTCCCTAACCTTCCCTGCCACCTCCTTTGAGAACCATAGTATTTTTTTTACATCATTTTGTTTTATTTATTTGCTTCACAAAAAGGCTTTTTGCCTCTGTGATGGCAGTTTTGATTATTCCCCATTGTTCTTCCACCCCTCTTTCCTGCCTATTTGCTAGTGCATTTCTTAGGCACTCTCCCATTTTGGCAAAGTCAGCCCTCCTAAAGTCCAGGACCTTTGCCTTTGTATGGCTTGACTCTACTGCTGTGTTTATTGTGAACCATACTGTTCTATGGTCACTGGTTCCCAGATGGCTACCCACTTCTACATCTGTGATCCTCTCTCCATCTCCATTTGAAAATACCAGGTCTAAGATTGCTCCCTCCCGAGTGGGTTACAGTACTAGTTGTCTAAAGCATGCCCCCTGCAGGGCATCTAGAATGGCCCTGCTCTTTGATGTGGCTGCAGCAAATGCACTCCAGTTAACATCTGGCATATTCAGATCCCCCATCAACAATTCCTGACTAAGAGGTTCAGGGGAATGGGTGACAATTTTGTCTCTGTATTCTGAATTTAGAAAGAAGTTGCTGTTCCCTTTTTTTCTTCCTCTGTGATGCCAATCAAAATGTTTCTTAGATATGCTTTAAGGGCATAGCACTCTACATCTGGCCTAGCAGTGGAATTACAATTTACCTCAGAGAACTGTTTAATGTGATCCAAGATCTGTTGGGTTGCTCCAGGGTCTTTCAGTAATTGATCATTAATCTTCTAGTGTGCCCCCCATTTGGGAATGAATGAGAGGAAGAGTTGGCACATAACCAGGGAATGATCTGAGGGAGGGCCATGTTGAATTGAAGAGGCCCAGACACTGGGGAGAAGTGTGGGGGATAGAAGTTTATAATCAATGCGGGATGCCTTGGCCTTTCTAAGAGTTTATCATCCCAATCAGACCATTTCTTTGTAAACATACCTGGCCTTTAGCACTTGTGGCTGTTTGCAAGCTTTGAACTCTTTTCTTTTATACCTGATATGCTACATAGTCCACACCGTGAACCCCAGTGGTTCTCAAATACTGTACATTTTCTTTTGCAAAATTTGATGATGCACTGTTCCATTGCCTAAAAGATTCAACCCATTATTGCACCACACAGCTACTCTACATCATCCTAAGTTTTGAATCCCTTATAGTTCCTTTCTTAACATGTTCTTCATTCCTGAAAACAGCACCCACCCAAACAAAGAAGTACAGCACCTTGGTGGTTGACCTGCCTGATTATGATGTTGCCCGAATGGAGCAGCTGACAAGCTGGTGGTCACTGACTACAAAACTTTCACCCTCTTCAGCCCCTACCACACTGACACCATTGGTCAAGACTACATACAGCATTGCCTCCTCACTTGTGGGTTCATTAACTAGTTGGTGTAGGAATGCATCCTGCAAGTATTCAAGAAAAAATATGCTGTTATCTTAAGTGGCAGATGATATTACCAAGCCCACATCTGGTAGGGTCAGATCATCAACCACTTGGTTGTCACCTTTACCTGCCATTTTACTATATGTCCTTTGCCAATTCTCTGTACAGTTTCACACCAACTTGTGGTGGTATGTAGACCATCTGAGCATTATTGCCCCTAATGCACATAGGCTATCAGCAGATTCCTTTTCATCCCTTGCCTCTACATCTCTTATCCATCAGAGAGCTGCTGACAATAAACATAAAGAAATGGTCGGGGGGGTAACATTTCAGATGACCTGAAGGTATCAAAGCAAACGACACAGGATGATGCCAGGACAAATTGCACTAGGGTGTGCATAGGTTGAGCTATCACATGCAGAAGGAAGGAGGTAATAATGACATTTATTCTTAAAAAAAAATGAGTGGTGCCACACCTAGAGTACTGTGTAGAATTTTGAAGATTAAACCTTCAAAAGGACCTCAACAGGGTGGAAAAAATTCTGAGAAGGTTGACCGAGATGGAAATTGGCTGGTAATGCAATACATACAATGATGGATGACATTACATCAATTTGTATTAACTGGTGGAAAAGACGGATGAGTGGCACAGCACAGAAATATTCAAGTGCCTTAATCGGCATAAACAAGGTGGAAGGCAAATAAAGCTTCCAATGTAAAAGGAATACAACAGCCAGTGTGCATGATAGGCAATGACAGGGGGGGGGTTGATTGCAATGTGTTCTGAGATATTTGTTTCAAACACAGAGGGCTGTAGAGACATGGAATACCATGCCACAATAGATGGTGGAAGCTAGCACAGTCATGGTGTTGGGGTTGGGGTGGGGGGTTAATCATGCCATGGACTGGCCAAAAGGAACCCTAAAGATGGGAAATAGTAGAGTCACCATTCCTTTAACTTGCTATTCACTTTCAGGTACTTAAACTTTTCTATCATGTCATCCCGCTACATTTTGGTCTCCAATTCATACAAATCCTGTACCGTCCACCTACTTCGCAAAATGTGCATTGTCTTGGTTGCACTCCTAGGGAATATATACAGCACTATGAAGATGCATGGATAAAGGACCAGTGAACAGAGTTCTAGACAATTCGGTTTGTTTTATACAGTATGTCTAAAACACAAGTATTGCTTCAGCATCATGTAATCCCATTATTGAAACACTTGTGGCAGTATGGTTTGGAGAAACACTGGTGGGTTCTCTTGTTTGTTTGGGAAGCACTATTACAAGCATTGTACTAATAGGCACACAATGGTAGCGCAGACAGTAATATGATTTACACAGTGTAAAAAACTTAGTAGTACGAGTAACACAATATTGCAATTAGGTAAAAATAAAATATATGCATAAAAATGAGTAGGGGAAAAATAAAAAGAAACAATTAAAGAAATCACAGAGAACAGAGAAATTGAAGTTACAACTTGATTACAGAACATTGGAATGAAACAGGCAGCATGCTGTTTCAGTGTCTACAGCTTAGCCAAAATATTGAGTCAAGATGTTGACCACAACCACAGTGGCACAAGTGCTGCTGATTAATACACTGCACACAAATGCACAATGCAAGACTTCTGCTTTAAAAAAAACAGACTAGAATGAGCAATAGTTGTTACAGACTATATGTCAAAATGATGGCCTCAGGGTAACCCCAAAAAGTGGCACAAAAAAAAACCCTTTAGCAGCACAGTGAGGGAACATACGATATTGTGATCTTCCCCTAAATCACTTTGAACAAAAATCGGAACTATTACCACTAACATACATACAGAAAAAAATCATACACACTGTGCAAAGTTAGTAAGAGGAAGTAAGGAACAAAAATATAATTAGGGACTAGTTGAAAATGAACCATAAGCAGTATGAATTCTCTTGAAAAGTTGTGTATTTGACTTTTTGTGATGACAAAACACTAAAATGTACGGCCAAGTTTCCAAACAGCCACTTTACCACAAGTGTAACAGCTTACTTCATTGCTATTGAATTGCATTATTCAGAATTCACACTTTGTCCCAGCACATTCGTAACAAGTAACATACTATTTTGTAAACATTAGATTACAGTAATATACCAAATGATTCGGACTCAATGTAAAAGAAGTAGAGGGACGCTAAAAAAAAATATATAAAATAAACACTTTAGGTGCTCCTCAGAGAACAACTAATATTTGTGTGATCACATTGGTTGTGTTTTATTTCACAGAATCGTGACTCAGTTAGCAATCCAAGTAAACAAAATATGAACTCCACAATATTCCCATCAATAAACAATGACAACATATAAAAATGTATGAAATAGATGTTTGATTCTAACAGTCACACAACTATTTATTGATAATGACTGGTGTGGGAACATACGATGCAGCTGCATTTTGATATTATTTCATGAGGCCAGTAACATAGAAACATAGAAGCATAGACTTTGACTGCAGATAAGGACCACTTAGCCCACCCAGTCTGCTCATTTCCCTACCTACTGGATAAGCTGCAGATTCTAGTTAACCAACAGCCTGCTTCCTGCCACCCCCACTACAATTGTCTTGTGTCTGTCCCATGCATGTTTGAATTCCCCCACTGTTTTAGCCCCAACAACCTCCCCAGGAAGGCAGTTCCATGCATCCACCACTCTCTCCATGAAAAACGATTTCCTCACATTACCCCTGAGCCGTCCCCCCTCTATCTTTAAATTGTGTCCCCTTGTTTTTATGCATCACTTTTTCTGAAAGATGCTACCCTCCTGGACTTTGTTGATTCCCTTGAGGTACTTGAACGTTTCTATCATGTCCCCCCGTCCCTCCTTTCATCAAGGGTATACATATTAAGCTCTCTCAGTCTCTCTTCATTTGATTTCTGATGCAGACCCTGCACCATTTTAGTTGCCCTCCTCTGGACTGCTTCCATCCTGTCTTTGTCCTTGTGTAGATGAGGTCTCCAAAACTGCACACAGTACTCCAGATGGGTCTCACCAACTGTCTGTACAGAGGGATAACCACTTCCCTTTTTCTACTTGTGATGCCCTTCCTATGCATCCCAGTATCCCCTGGCTCTCCTTACTGACTTCTCACATTGCTCACCCACCTTTAGATCATCTGATATGATTACCCCAAGTCCCGCTCCATTTTTGTTGTTGTTAGTACCTCCCCTGCTATTGTGTACTCTTCTCCTGGGTTTTTGTTTCCCAGGTGCATTACTTTGCACTTCTTTGCATTGAACCTAAGTTGCCATATGTCTGACCATTCCTCCAACCTTGCCAAGTCCCTTCTCATCCTTTCTACCCCACTTGTGTATCAACTCTGTTACAGATCTTTGTGTCATCTGCAAAGAGGCATACCTTTCCCTCCAGACCCTCTGCAATGTCACCTATAAAGATGTTAAAGAGGACTGGACCCAGTACTGAGCCCTGAGGTACTCCACTAGTGACCCCCCTTTCTTCGGAATGTGTTCCACTCACTATTACCTTCTGTGTCCTGTTGTGCAGCCAGTTTGCAACCCAGGCTACCACCCTGGGACCCACTCCCAAACTGGTTAACTTGATTATTAATCTTTTGTGCGGGACTGTGTCAAATGCCTTGCTAAAGTCTAGCTAGGCCATATCCACAGCCCCTCCCTGGTCTATTACTCTGGTCACCCAGTCAAAGAAATCTATTAGATTCATCTGACATGACCTTCCTGTTGTAAATCCATGCTGCTTTGGGTCCTGTGCCCCGCTGGCCTCTAGGTACTCAACAATTCTTTTTTTCAGAAGTGATTCCATCATTTTCCCTACCACTGAGGTCAAACTTACAGGTCTGTAGTTTCCTGCTTCTGCCTTGCTCTCACTTTTGTGAAGGAGAATCACAACTGCCCTCCTCCAGTCCTCAGGTACCACCCCATCCTCCCATGATTTGTTAAAAAGTCTGGTCAGTGGTGTCACTAGGTCCTCCCTTAGTTCTTTTAGGATTCTGAGGTGAATCCCATCAGGCCCCATTGCTTTGTTCACCTTGAGTTTTAGGAGTTCTTTCAGGACTCTTTCTTCTGTAAATGGACTGGTGTCAACCCCCCACCCAGAGTGCTTCTAAGTCATAGGAAAACAGAAGAGTCTAAGATCATGTTACTAGAAAGCTATTTTGGTGGCACACTGGCAGAGGGTGTAGAGAGAATGAGAAGGGACCTGCAGAAACTTGAAGAATGGTCAATGGTTTGGCAGTTGAAATTCAATGCAAAGAAGTGCAAGATAATGCATATGGGGCACAAAAACCCTGGCACAATATATCAGTTGGGGGGTGAGGATATAGCATGCACCAAGCAGGAAAGGGATCTTGGGGTTGTCATCTCTGATGACCTCAAGGTAGGGAAACAGTGTGACAAGGCATCAGGTAAAGCAAATAGGATGCTGGGATGATAGGCAGGGGCATCACCAGCAGGAAAAGGGAGGTCATAATTCCGCTATACAAGACACTAGTGAGGCTCCACCTGAGTACAGTGTACAGTTCTGGAGACCATACCTACGTAAGGACATAGACAGGGTAGAGAAGGTTCAGAGGAGGGCAACAAAGATTGTGCATGGGTTGCATCACAAGTCCTATGAAGACAGGTTGAAGGAACTGAACATGTGCTCCTGGAGGAGAGGAGGGAGAGAGGGATATGATAGAGACATACAAGTATCTTACAGGGAGGAACAGGTGCAGGAAAACACTATTTTAAGCGTAAAATGATGTTTCATGACTAGAGGGCATGGGATGAAGTTGGAGGAGGACGATTCAGAGGAAACGTGAGAAAGAATTTCTTCACAGAACGGGTGGTGGACAAGTGGAACACCCTGCCAGAGGAAGTGGTGGGAGCTGAAACAATCACGGGATTTAAGAATGCATGGGATAGACATAAAGGAATTCTAGAGGTCAGGGGTAAGGGGAAATAGACTTCTAGGAAAACAAACTGAACTTACAAGCTCAAATGGGCAGACTTGGTGGGCCATAGGCCCTTATCTGCCGACACTGTCTATGTATCTATGTATCTATGAATTAGCCCTCTGAATCATGAAGTCCTATGAAAGAAACTTTGAGTGAATCACCTCGGGCAATATTAACGTTTCTAAGAAATATTTAATTACTCTGAAGAACAGGGACAAATCAGGAGTAGGACAAATTAGTCTATTTTTTCTCCCAGAAACACTCTCAGAGAATGTAACTGCTAGGCATAGAAAAGTAAAGCGGAGCTGCACTAATTAGTTAAATTTTGAGTGCACTCAGAATCAATAGTAACACCATAGAAAAATATATAAAAGGAAGCCCCTTTGTAAATGTATAGCAACAAGACATGGCACCAAAACACCAAGCGTTAGATAGGTTATCGGAACTAATCGTGGCTAGAGTCTCCACTCTTTCAGTAAAGCCTATCGGCATAATTGCTGGAGATGTGCTTATATGGGCCTCCACCTTCTGTACACCTAACTTTCCTAGTATGAATAATTCAGTCTATCAATGTAATTATCATTCTAGCAATGCACAGAAAAAAAGGAAAATAATACACCACAGGTATTTCAAGTAACCGTACTGCTGCAAGTGTTGCTGCCTATTAAAGGGAGACAACATGATGCCTCTCCTGGACATTCTGTTATTTTGGTACAGGGTATCACAATGAAGGAAAAAAATTCTGACATCATCAAAATTGAACAACTATGTAAAATTGCAACCAGAAGTGATACAATTGTGCACACTGTCAGGTCATGTCATGATCCACAGGCCAATTTGCAAGGTCACTCTGTTCATTTAGGAACAGACTGCTGCCTTTCTTTTTTTACCATTCATATATGAATGACCACATTTTGCTTTACAGCAGGAACTTGCACACACTAAAATATACTGTGTACATATCAAACAGAGAATCATTTAAAGATATGGCAGAGATTCTGTTGTGCCTTTATAAATATAAACCGACAAATGATTCTAGCAATACCATTCATGTCAGGCTAGTAATAAGGAATTGATGATAACAGTTGAGTGGCTCCAAAATAAAGACAATATTGTAGAACATCCTTCACTCAATGCAGAATAATGTTTAGTGCAGCAGTATAGAAAAAAGACGCTACCCCAATTATCAATTGCCATGCCATTCTAGAAGTGTACTAAGCACACCACGATGACAGACTATGGGCGTCTCTGAAAAGTTTAGGCAAGCAAGTGAAGGCACTGTGGTCAGCAACCAAATACAAGGGCACAGAGTGGGGGAGGAAATAACTAGTAAGGCAAGTTAGTGAACACATACAGCACTTCCCCCACATTCCTACAGGAACGTGAATGTGCATGCAATCTGGATTTTGCCTTGCAGGGAACAAAGAGTGTGGAGCGGGAACATTTAAAAATATGACATTTTTGCCATTTGGACTGGACATAGCAACTTGAACATGCTTGGGAGACCACTGCTTGAATGTGTGAGATGATAGGCATCAAAGTAATCGGGGTAAATGAGATGAAAAAAAAATGTAGACGAAAGCTGACAATGCAGCTTTAAGGAAATACTTGGTCATGTCTTTGGTTGCAACTGTAATATGATTCTGTTTTTTTTTTAAGCACAGCTATTCTTTATTGGCATGTTGTCTCATCAGATACAGTACATACAATGAGATACACCATTTTTATTCACTTTCTGTTGCTTTTTTATATTTACTGACAAAGTGATTGAAGGGCATGTTTCTATACATTTCCTCTTTTTAAGGAGGCATCATCATCACCTTTTTTTTAAATGTATTTATTGAAATGTTTTACCAGGAGGGCACACTGAACAACAAGTTGCTTGTCTCATGGTGTGATCTGGGGAAGGGGGTTACATAGAGTTGTGAAGGGTAAGTAACAATAGTATGTGGGTAGTACAGACAATACAACATTGTAAGATTATGCAACAGTTGGAACACAAGGTATTGTACAATAAACAGTAGTGTAACATTGAGTAAATTACAATACATGTCCAAAATCATACAAAAGAACATATAAATATACAAAACAGTAATAATGCAACAGAGCCATTATAATGCATAAGTGTACCAGGAGCAGGCTCGAGGTAGTACGCAAGTGCTGTTGGAGTAAAAAGGATGGGTTTGGTTGTGCACACAGGTGACCCAGAAGAGCAGGTGGAGAAGAGTGGGGGAGAGGCAAGAACTGAATATGAGGAGAAAGGGTAGCCATTTCCTGATTCCCCCTTCAGGATGTTGAGAACCCTGCTGGGGGGGGTCAGGGGTAGGAAGGAAGACACTGGAGATAGGTATTTAAAGAGGATTAAAGCAGGAACAGCTGAGGGAGAGGTAATTGTGTAGGGCCGAGATAAGGGAGTAGTTGGAGGAGGAGTGTCGTAATTCAGGGGGACGGGAATTCCAGATTTTAGGGAAGCAATATACAAAACCAGTCTGACCGATGAGGGTGGAGTTGCAAGGGACCGTCAAGGTGTGGGCATCATTAGATCTAAGAGAGTGGGTGGGGGGAGGAGGAGAGAGAGAGGATGAGAATTAGAAGGGGAGCACTCCGAACCAGAATTTGGAGGTTAGTTTGGCACAGTGTGAGATGAGTCTGTGAGACAGTGGAAGGAATGTTAGACAGTGAATGAGTTCACAGTGGTGGGAGCAGGAAGGGGAGTTGAGAGCAAAGCAGCAGAAGGAGTTAAAGAGAGTGCTCAACTTGATCAGGGAAGATTTGGGAGCAACACCATAGACTACGTCACAGTAGTCAAATATGGGGAGTATCATCTTCTGGACAATTTCATGCCTCGCAGTCAGCAGGATGCAACAATGATTCCTGTACAGATCACCAAGCTTGGAGCACAGTTTCTTCAGGATAGAATCAATATGCACAGAGAAGTTGAGGTGCTTGTACAGCCAAACCTCCAGATATCTAAATGAGGAGGTGTCCTCCAGGATGGTCCCATCAAGGGTTTGGAAGTTGAGTAGGGCCAGGAGCCTAGAGAGTCTCTGCCTGGTGCCAAAGGTCATTGAGACTGTCTTCTTGGCATTTAGAAAAAACTGTTGAGAAGCAAACCAGAGCTGAACTTGGTTGAAGTCATGCTGTAAGCTGGTTTCCACAGCAGCTGGGGTTTTTGCAAGAATTGTATAAAACAGTACTGTCAGCTTACATGTGAATAGATGAGGATGAGCAGGCTGTGGGAAGATCATTAAGGAAAATGGAGAAGAATAGGGAACCAGGCACTGAGGCCTGAGGGACACCAGTGTTTATGTGAATTGAAGGGGAGATGGAATCAATGATTCTCACTGATTGGGTCCTGCCAATGAGGTAGGATTTAAACCAGTTGGTGGCTGACAGAGCAATGCTAGCTGAGGAGAGGGAATCAAGAAGCAGGGGATGGGAAACAGTATCGAAAGCATTGGCTAGGTCAACAAAGATGGCAGAGGTGATCAGGCCATCATCCATCCCTGAAAGGATGGAGTCAGTAAGCCTGAGGAGGGAGGGAGGTGGTTGTTGAGTGGTTCTTCCAGAAACCAGATTGGAAGGGGGTGAAAAAGGAGGAATCAGAGAGAAAGGGTAGTAGCTGAGAGAGAACTAAATGTTCTTGAAGTTTGGCAAGGGTAGGAAGAAGGGAAATGGGGTGATAGTTGCCAGGAGTGGATGTGTCACCACCCTTTGGGAGAGGAAGGACTACAGTGCATTTCCAGGATGAGGGTACTTGGGCAGAAATAAAGGAGAGGTTAAGGATTAGGGAGATATAGTAGGATAAGCAATTGCAGGAGCAGAAAGTTAGAGAAGTTTAGGATCGAGCTCATCTGGTGAGGAGGCTTTAGAGGGGTTGAGGGATAGGAGGGCACTAAGAGTTTCATCAGAGGAGATGGTAGAAAAGGAAAAATGGGGAGGGGTAGGTATTGGCTGAGGCGAAGGGCTGATGTTAGTAGGTGGCAAGGGGGAGAGGGAATTTAGAAGAGACGTGGCGCATGAGGTGTAGTAGGCATTAAATTCATTGGCCATGGAACCAGGGTCGGAAACTAGGGAGTTATTTCTTCTGAGAACTGAAGGGGGAGAGTGAGAGGGGGGAGAAAATAGGGTATGAACTACCCTCCAGAATTTAGATGGAGAGTTAATGTTAGTCAGGAATGAGGAGTTGAAATAATCGGGCTTAGCCAGTCTAGTAGCTTTAATACATGAATTGCATAGCATTCTGTACTTGGCATAGTCATTTGGATATTTAGTAGATTTGTGTTTTCTCCAGGCCCGGTCATGCTCCCTGAAGCAGGCCAGTAGTTTGGGGGTGATCTAGGGGAGGTGAAGCCCACTGACTCTGGTCCTTCTGAAAGGAGCAAATACATTCCAGGTGGTAATGAATTTGTCCTTAAAATAGTTAAGGGCTTGGTTGACAGAATTGGCAGTGGAGAGGGAGGCCCAGTCGGTGGAAGCAAGTGCAGAGCTGAGTGGGATAAGGTCTAAGGATTTAAAGGACCAGAGCGGTATGATTTTAGGGGGAGGTTTGGGGTGATGGACCTTATGTACAATGAAAATGGGGTTGTGATCACTAAGGGCATCAGGGAGGAGGCCAGATTTAATAATGCAGTGCGGGTGGATTGTGAGTGCCCAATCAAGCAGGGTGTGGTTTTGTGTTTTGGGATTAGGGCACGTGTGCTCAAGTATAAGTTGAGTGAGGTTCAGAGCAGTGACGTCATTGCGTAGCTTGTTTAACTTGGGAGACAGCCAATTTAGATTCACATCACACATTATGAACAGTTCACCAGATTGCGAGAGGGAGGTGATGTTGGCTAAGAGTTCAGTCATGACCGAGGGTTGAATGCTTGGGCAGCAATAGATGCCAGCCACAAAGATTGGGATTGAGAAAGGAAAGGTAATGTGGGTGACAAGGGCTTCATAGGTAGCTGGGATGAAGGTAGCTATTGTGGTAGTAAACTGCAGTGAGGACAGGATATACATGGCCACTCCCCCTCCAAGACCCGATCAATCTTGTCTGGAGATGGAATACCCAGAGATAGCAATGGCATTGTCAGGGATGCTTTTTTAAGCCATGTCTCAGTAATAATTACGATGTCAGGGGTGTGTGAAACCATAAAAGTTTGTAGGAGGTCGATTTTAGGTAGCAGGCTGCAGATGTTCAGGTGGAGGAGCTTCAACCCATTAGGAAGGGTTGTAGTGGAAGTGGGGTTTGGAGACATGTTGTTTTGGTAAGGAGCCAGGGTAGGAGAAGAAATAGGGCCAGGGTTGGGGTGGATGTTCTCTGATGAAAGAAGGAGGAGGGCAAGGATGAAATAGTAAAGTTTAGGACTTTCATAATTACAGTAGGAAATACGGAAGGGAGAGGAAGAGGGAGGGAGTGGACAGAAGAACAAAAGGAAATGAAAAAAAGCAAAAGGGACTAGGAAGGGAAAACAAAGAGGCTTGGGGGAAAGTATGGTCTGCTTACAAGAGGAGCTGTGGGGGTGATTGACAGGATGAAGGAGGTATCTGGAAGGGAAGTGGAGAGAGAAGTGGCAGTAGGTGTAGAGGGGGAGACTGGGATAAGGATAAGAACCAGGAAGGGTGTGAGCAGGAGGGAGATGGAAACCATTTTGGGTAGGGTAGTAGAGGCTTTGTACAGACTTACAGATTCAGATCACACCACTGAATGTTCGGACATAGATAATTTGCTTTAGGTATGAATGACCCAGGACTAGAAGTGTTAGGGGAGAGCAGTGGGAAGAGGAATGCAACCTACATGTCTTGTTGCCCTCTAGTGGCTTTACTGTATAATCAGGTAAAATTACACTTTAAACTGAAGAAATTCAACACTAAGTATTAAAACAGTCCAGAATTCAGAAGCAATACTATTTATTTATCTAGGCTGTCTGGACAAATCCAGTCTGAGAATTACAGTAAAAATACAAATTAATGCATTCATTCATTCATTCAGTGTATTTAGAGTGAATTGGGAAGCCCTTGAGCCAGGTTCATTTACAAAGACATCTAAAGAAAGTGCAGGTACAATGTGTGCAACAGATACAGCCAAAATGTTACAGTAGCAAATAAAAAAGTGAAATAAAACAAAGAAAATGAAAACTGAAAAATAGCAACAAGCAGAACAGCAATACTGTAACGGCTACCTGGGTGCAGCACCCTAACACATTCAACGATCAGATGAATTTTCCAAAGCTCTCCAGAAAGAGGTGGAATTTCAACATTCTCTGGAAACTCTCTACCAACAGTGCAGCTCAAACTCTCTGAGATAATGAGTTTCACAAGCTGCTGCTAATAAAGCCGTATCTCCCACAGACTTGAAGGGAAGGTCCCCTCAGCCTTTTATTATGTTTCCCTGTGCAGTTTGTAGGCATGCTCAACGATTGCCTTTATTGTACCCTCCTAATGTCATCAGGATGTAAATGTAAATGAGGGTACTTAAATCTGGTGTGAAAAGTTGCTTGACTCCATTCATAGATACATAGATACATAGACAGTGTCGGCAGATAAGGGCCTATGGCCCACCCAGTCTGCCCATTTAAGTTTGTAAGTTCAGTTTATGTTTTCCAGGAAGTCTGTTGCCCCTTACCCCTGACCTCCAGAATTCCTTTATGTCTATCCCATGCATTCTTAAATCCCGTGATTGTTTCAGCCCCCACCACTTCCTCTGGCAGGGTGTTCCACTTGTCCACCACCCGCTCTGTGAAGAAATTCTTCCTCACGCTTTCCTCTGAATCGTCCTCCTCCAACTTCATCCCATGCCTCTAGTCCTGGAACATCTTTTTCGCTTAAAAATAGTGCATTTCTGCACCCTGTTCCTCCCTGTAAGATACTTGTATGTCTCTATCATATCCCCTCTCCTCCCTTCTCCTCCAGGGAGTACATGTTCAGTGCCTTCAACCTGTCCTCATAGGACTTGTGATGCAATCCATGCACCATCTTTGTTGCCCTCCTCTGAACCTTCTCTACCCTGTCTATGTCCTTACGTAGGTAAGGTCTCCAGAACTGCACAGTGTACTCAGGTGCGCCCACTAGTGTCTTGTATAGCGGAATTATGACCTCCCTTTTCCTGCTGGTGATGCCCCTGCCTATGCATCCCAGCATCCTATTTGCTTTACCTGCTGCCTTGTCACACTGTTTCCCTGCCTTGAGGTCATCAGAGATGATAACCCCAAGATCCCTTTCCTGCTTGGTGCATGCTATATCCTCACCCCCAACTGATATATTGTGCCAGGGTTTTTGTGCCCCATATGCATTATCTTGCTCTTCCTTGCATTGAATTTCAACTGCCAAACCCCTGACCATTCTTCAAGTTTCTGCAGGTCCCTTCTCATTCTGTCTACACCCTCTGGTGTGTCTACTCTGTTACAGAGCTTTGTGTCATCAGCGAACAGTGAAATTCTGCCTTCTAGGTCCTGCGCAATGTCACTGATGAAGATATTGAATAGTACCGGTCCCAGCACTGATCCCTGTGGTACCCCACTGGTCACTCTTCCCTCTGTGGAGTGACAGCCATTTACCACCACCCTCTGTGTCCTGCTGCCCAGCCAGTTACCTACCCACCACACTACTGTCCTGCCCACACCCATATTCCCCAGTTTGTGCAATAGTCTTCTATGTGGCACAGTGTCAAAGGCCTTGCTGAAGTCCAGATAGGCCATGTCCACTGCCCTCCCTGATCCACCTCCTAGTCACCCAGTCAAAATTCAATGAGGTTGGTCTGACATGACCTCCCCCTGGTGAAACCATGCTGCCTTGGGTCCTGTAGTCCATTGACAACCAGATGTTCCACCAATCTCTCCTTCAGTAGTGCTTCCATGATCTTCCCACTACCGAGGTGAGGCTGACTGGTCTGTAGTTCCCCGCTTCCTCTTTGTTCCCACTTTTGTATAAGGGGACTACATCTGCTATCCTCCAGTCTTTGGGTACCTTCCCTGTTTCTAGTGATCAGCTAAACAGGTTAGCAAGAGGTTCAGCCACCACCTCTCTTAGTTCTTTAAGGACCCTGGGGTGCACCCCATCTGGCCCCATTGCTTTATCAACTCTTATTACTTCCAGTTCCTTCAGGACCCTTTCGTGTAAAGGGACTTGTGTCCATTTGCACCATTCTCACCCCTTGTACTCCATTCAGACCCATTACCCTCCCTTCCTCAGTAAAGACTGAGCAGAAATACCTGTTCAATATGTCAGCTTTACTGTTGTCATCCTCCACACAGCCCCATCCTCCCCTTCAGTCTCACTATCCCTCCCTTGCCTTTCTTTTTCACTTATGTACCTGTAAAAGGTTTTGTCCTCTACCCACTGATTTTGCAATGTGTTCTTCTGTCTGAGCTTTGGCTTCCCTTACTGACCTCCCTGCCTCCCTTTGCTTCTCCTGGTACTTCTCCCTATCCCCTTCTGCCTGTGTCTTTGTATTGCCTGAATGCAATTTTTTGGCTTTCACTTTCTTTGCTACCTCTTTGGAAAACCATAATGGTCTCCTCTTCCTTTTCCTTTTGCTAACCTGCTTAATACATAATTCTGTTGCTCTTGTAATCCCCATTTTAAATACTTCTCACTGTTCCTCAACCCTGATTCCTGCCCCATTCCTTAATGCCTCTTTCAAGTATCTCCCCATTTTCTCAAAGTTTGCCCCCTAAAATCCAGGATCGTGTTTTTGTGTGGTTTGGTTCTGCTCTTTCTGTGATTTCAAACCACAGTGACTGGTGGTCACTGTTCTGGTGCTCCCCACTCTTCCCTATCACACTGTCCCTGTTTGTGAGCACAAGGTCCAGTATTGCCTTCTCCGAGTTGGTTCCATGACCAGTTGCTTGAGGAAGGCACCCTGAAGGAGTCCAGGATAAATCTGCTCCTAGTTGATGCTGCTGCTGGGATGCTCCAGTCCACGTCTGGAATATTGAAGTCTCCAACCAGTACTACCTCACCCTTGTCTGCCATCCTCTGGATGGCTAGCATCAGCTCCCTATCTGTTTCTTCCTCCTGGGCTGGTGGTCTATAGACCATGTAAGGCATCTTGGAATTTTATGATGTTTTGGTGATAAAGCCTGCAATAGTTAAACTGTATTAATGTCCTTGCTTTCCTGTGCAGTCCCTATGTTTTTGTCTTATGCAGGCCATGAAACTTTTCAAGGCATAGTAAGTGCCCTGCTGTTTTCTATCATTTAAACTGTATCTGAGTTAGAAAAAAACAAATGCTTTTAGAGAATACAGGGCCTTCAAAAGACATGTAATGGAACTGAATGAGAGTATAACTTCTGCTGGCTTGTGCATGTATGCATCAACTCCCATGATGCTGTACATGAGTGAGGTCATGACCTTTGGAATGGAGACAAATAGGTTTTCACACCAGGGCAAGAAAGAGTGAAACAATCTCATTTATGTTTAAATTATGATGAAATTAGGTGAATGCAATAGAGGGAGTCATTGTTCATGTCTACAGACTATACCAGTATATACAAAATATGTTGAAGGGATTTTCCCTTTATGACTAGAAACAGGAAATACTGTTTTGGTCTGGAACACATCAATGTCAGTGGCTCATTTGGTAGCATTCTCTCCTCAGGGGAAGGAAGGTCACTGGTTGTAGCCCCAGACCAGGTACTTGGGATAATACCCAATAACTGACACTATTTTTTTTTGAAATTCAACATTTTTTATTAGATTTTAGAATAACAAAAAGTAAGATACCAGATAATAGTGAAACAGGACAAAAACATCCCCCAAAACCCGTTGATGGAAAAAGGACACCAGAATATTATTGGCACAAATTAACTATGCCAAAGAGCAACATACAACATCACCCAACCCCCCCATCCTCCTCCACATTCCCCTCCCCCCTCCCCTGGAGTGTGCCTTTATTAGTTTGAAACCAACATAATAAGAAAATGACAAGATATGTAGTGATCTAACAGTACCAAAACCAGAGCTGAGACAGTCAGAGGTATACATAGCATAGATCCTAGTTCAAATATAACGCATACAGTTTACCCCATTTCAAGTTGAAAGAGGCCATACAATTTCTGGAGCTAGCTATTAACTTCTCAGTATTTAAACAAAGAGACATTTCCTTAATCCACTCATCATATGATATGACCAACTGATCCATTCAGTGTTTTAGAACCAGTCTCTTAACTACTATAGAGATTAAGGCCATGTGGAATCTGCGCTCCCGAAATTAATGTTGGAGAACATGCCTAGAATACATATTTCTATAGTGAACAGCTCGTCCAGACCCAAAAGTGGGTTCATCTTGGCCTGAATTGTATTCCATAAGGGAGCCACTTTGTCACAGTGCCAGAGAACATGTATTAGGCTACCTTCTGCAGCCCCACACCTTTTACAAATATTCGAGGGTAATCTGCCTAACTTAACCAGCTTAACCAGTGTATAATAGAGATTGTTTAAAATACGAAATTGAATTAACCTATGTCTATCTTGAGCAAGATATCTGTGCAGGTCCACCCAAATCTGTTTCCAGGTCAAAGGAGAGTCTGGTAGAATAGATATCCAGATTTTAGCCCCAGTAAGGGCACTAGGGAATTTAATCTCCAAAAGAAGGGAATAAATCTTAGAGATTCCATGGGGTTTATTTGCATATTCATGTACCAGGTCTAGAAAGGGCTTAACTTGGGATGGTCTAAACATAGTCCCAAAGGTGGAAACTATAAGGTGTCTCAACTGAGACACTCTAAATATATGTTTCTGAGGGATGCTCAGTTTATCACTTATATCAGTTGATGAAAGGAGAGAATCCTGAGAGAACAGGCTTTCTACAGGGGAGTCCTGTAACTGGGGAATAATAACTGACACTATTGTGTACTGTAGTATGAGGGGGTGCGACATTGTTGATGCCCCACCCTTTGGATAAGATGTAAACCAAAATTATTTCTGTCTCTCCATGTTCAATGTCCAGGCAGAAATTAAAGACTTCTGTATCAATTATTGATCAAAAGTATGGGAATTGTTTATTTAAAAATGCAAACCAACCAAATCAAACTTAAACAGGCATTATTTTACAGAGACCAACATTAACACCTTCATCTTATTCCTAACTCATACCCCAGTGTTTATTTACAGTGCTTATATTTATGTTATGTATTATATTCACTATACCCATGAAATGTTTTTCCATCTAATAATCTTTCTCCACTTTCTGGATGGACTGCAGAGAGATTGTGATAGCTTTAATCCCCTCTAACTGTCACAGTATCTTCTGCTGCATTAGTAGTTGGCATTCTACCTGCCAAATCTGAAACTTTTGGGGAGCCATTAGTGCAGTACTCTCAAGGTACTCAGGCCATATCCCCCCCACAGTTTTTAGATATATCCCTAAAACCAAATTTGCATATGTAATGATGTTAAATGATTGCTTCCATTGTCTTGCCAATTGTTTCCAACACTCTACTATAAAAGGACATTCTGTAAATAAATGGGTTTGTGTTTCTAGTTTTCCATTAACAGTAGGGGAGTTTTCCTGGTGTCATGGCCAACATTCCCCTTGTCAATGTGTCCATGTAATACCACCCCATACCCAGGACACAACTTGTAACCAACTATCACAGCTCAGTGTGCCTTTCCTGGTCAAAAATTACAAATACATTATTTTATCAGTAGGTCAGTAATGCAGGGACAGCCTAAACTATGCAAGACTCTAAATGTCAGTAACAAGATATTTAAACAGATTGGTCAGGGGAGGGCAATGGATGTGGCCTCTCTAATGTTCAACAAAGCCTTCAACACTGTGCCACACAGGAGGCTCATAAGGAAGTTGACCAGCCCAGAGTGGATTCCAAAGTGGTAAACTGGGTTATAAACTGGGTAATGGATAGGAGATGGGGAAGTGGTTAATTGCACTCACTCTAAGGATGTTAGAGTGATCAGTGGGGAACCTCAGGATTCAGTTCTGGAAACAGTCCTCTTCAATGTCTTCTTTGTAAGTAACATTGCAAAAGAACTGGAGAGGAAGGTATACATTCTAGCAGATGACACCACATTTTGTAATGGGGTGGATACTCAGGAAGGGGTGGAGAAGATGCATAGGGATCATGGGAAATTTGAGAAGTGGTCCAAGACATTGCCATTGGGGTTCAATGCCAAAAAGTGCATAATCATGCACCTAGGGTATAGAACCCCATTACTGAGTATAGTATGGGGGGGTACTGACAGCTGCTACACAGGAAAGGGACCTTGGGTTTTTATATCAGAGGAGAAGGCCTCAAGGTAGCAGCACAGTGTGACAATGCTGGAGCAGGACTATTGTGATACTGGCTGTATAGGGAGGGGTATCACCATCAGGAGGAGAAAGCAGGGTGGTGTTACTGCCATCATATCACTCCCTGGTACACCCCACTTGGAGTACTGTGTTTGGTTTTGGAGACTACACCTCATCAAAGACACTGGCAGTGTGGTGGCTGTCCAGAGGAGGGCAATTAAAATGATGCAGGGTTTGCACAAGAGCCCAATGAGGACAGTCTGAGGGATTTTAAAATGTACACCTGGGAGGAGAGGAGATAGTGAGGTGATGTGATACAGACCAACAAGTACCTACAGGGTTAAAAAGTGTACAGTAGTGGAGTCTCCAAGTAAGGATGAGCCTCAGGACTAGGGAGGGTATGCAGTGAAGCTGAGGGGAGGAGAGGTTCAGTAGAGATGTGAGAAAATGTTTCTTCACCGAAAGGTGGAAGATTCTTGGAACAGGATGCCAGCAGATGTGCTAGAGTCTAAAATGGTTGGGGGCCTCAAGCATCTGAGATTTTAAAGAAAAAAATAATATGTCATTACAGCTTTTTTACAATGTGCTAAACAGTCAAGTTAGGAAAAGTGGACAGATTGACACAGATTATATGAAATGGATATTCACAAAAATGTACTGATGCGTCACTATAAACATAGTAAGCATTTGGGAAGTTAAAGGCTTAGACAGCTCATCCAGGACAGCCCCATCTTCTAATGTAAAGCTCCTAGCAATTGTCTCTGCATGAATAAAAAAGATGGCTAACAACAGTTTCTTCCAAATGTAGAAAATATTCAGGTTACAAATGAAAAGCAAAACTGAAAATAATTGGCCATGTTAAAAGAGAACACCCGTGCTCCCAGCAACCCTCCTCCAATTAGGCATTTAAGTCCAAAAACTGTTTTAACTTGTTGGCTGTATCGTTCTCTTAAAGTAGAAAACCTAAGTAAATGGTTTTTAGTAACTGATATTAGAGTGACTAAATCTTTACAGTGGCACAACAATATTGAACTTTGTACACTCAGAATTGTTTGGGCCGTATCCTTGATATCACAAAAAGTGTGGTCCTGCACAGATTGTCACTTTGATACTCCATACAGTCTCTTTTTTATAAGTAGGCTAACCTTACTACTGTGCCTGGCCATTACAATGTACCCCCTTTCACGATGCACCTAGGAATGGAAATGAGGGAATGCTAAGTCTCAAAGTGTCTTTCTGGCTAAATAAAGTATTATAGTGTATGGTGGAACATTGTACTAACTTGATTTTCCACCACTTGAAATTTTTGTTCAGCCACAGTAACACAAATGAATGGAATGCTGTTCTGACTGTACGTGTAGAACAGCATTCCATTCATTTAGACTTTTAGGCGTGAGACTGTTTTCAAGGCAGAAATGGAAAGCCGCCACGTGTCAGTATTCACTGTAAACAGATCTAGGATGACCACGGTGGTTTTCAGCCATGGGACCATTGAGTTTTACAAAATCAGAAGAGCCAGATTTGAGCTGCAAAACAGTTTACTCACATGTTTTGGCCTCTGGATCGTTTCTTTCCTCGCTAAGTGAGACATCCGTCCGCCATTGTTTTTTTTTTCTAAATCACTCCCACAGTAGAGTGGCAACCAATCAGAGTGTGCGCTGCTAATGTAAGGCCACCCAGTTTCTAGCAACCACACAGCTCTGTGCCCTGGCACTGAGAGTCAGCAATTCTTTCTCCGTGAGTCAAATAAATGTTTTAAGTCTAAAAATGTTTAAAAATAATTTGAGGGGCACCATACACTATAAAAATATAGGATGGGTAACCTCATGTAGCAGTGTGTTCTGCAATTGTATTCGGGGTTCTCCAAGGACCTCTCGAGCTCATTGAGGTCACAGGGAATCAGACCCCTCTGTGGCAGAACACACTGGTTCTGCATGGTTACCCATCCAGTATTCTCTATGTTTTGAATAGATAAACATGCAGCTCAACCACCATTCAAATATTCATGAAAATAAGACTTTATAATATATGGGTAGCCTATATTACCCACTGAAATCAAACAAATTACAACCTTGTAATCCCACTGTTGTGATGTCAGAACCTTATAAACCTATCTCATCTATGTCATAGCAGTGGGTTTACAAAATGGAATGCCAGTGTTATTCAGTATTCTGTACACCCAGAATGTGATTGTTAGTCTCAGTACAGTATTCAAATAACATTCCAGTTGTCTCAGTTTACTATTACTGAGTCTAGCAATCACTGTGTCTGATAGAGATTTTAACTCTGGTGCTATTTTGGCCCACTGTAATATAGTCCGTGTATCCTAATAAATTGTTTTCCTACACAATCATCTGGCTGTAGTGCAGATTCATTAATAAGGTAAGGCTAAATTACTTGTGTTGGGGGGGGGGGGGTAACTTCTCATGTCGAGTCCCATACACTATAAATGACAATGCCTGATGTACAGGTGATAACCAGGTTGTACTCATCTCTTGTGGTTGCTAGGGTGCTCTTGAGGTTTACTGATGCCCTAGCAACCACTCGAGGTGATTACACCATGATTATCACCTGTGCATCAGGCATTGTCGTCTATGTTTATTATAGGTTTTGCTTCCACTGTTTTATTGTTTGCTGCTATCCCCAGGTTGTATCTGTGTAACCCCTCACCCCTGCCTTTCTAGCAAAATGACAGGTGGCATGCTGTTGAAGCTGACAGCAGTACCTGGTGGGGACTGGGTTCGGGGAGGATGAGGTTACTCGGCACAGGGGGACCTAGGTTTGGCTACTCTGAACAGGGGCACCCAAGTAAATCCGAACACATGAAGCAATAACTGTAATGTCCAGAACCAGGAATGGGATTCTTCAGTGTGGCTTTTATTCACATCCAAGCTGAACAAACAAAGCATAGACGGACCCCCATGGGGCTACATTTCCTGGTAATGCAGATTAGAGACAACAGAACACTTTATCACTATTTCCAGCTCTCGGCTCCTAAACCACAGGCACACAGCCGGACTTGCCACATGACTTTTTGGTACACAGCCAGACTTGTACACTTAGGTTTTCCACTGGCCCGGCTCCCCCTCCGGCCACTTGATCCGCGGTTCATTGGAAGAATAAACCAATTATCCCATTCTCGGTCCATTGGAGGAATAAACCAATTATCCTGTTGTGGCTCCCCAAACCACACTAGAGTCTTCGACTCCTAGAGAGAATTTTCCTTACAATCCCATGTCTGGGTACTTCCCTCATCACTGGCCAAGTGCCTGAGGTAAAGTAGAAATCCACAGAAGAAATCCGTAGAGGTGGACCTGGTCACTAAAGATGGGGGGCCACCCACCTCCAGCTCCCAAAGCCCATACCCGGCCATTTCTCTGGAAACTGAACAATTCCTTTACTGAACTTTCAAATGTAGATTATGGGTAGACGTTTGTCACATCTCCTCTACATATTATTTGCATCTCAACAAGCTCTGGACTTGAACCTACTTTTACTTTGCTTAGCCCATTACTCTTGGCTTCCCAATATTTAGTAGTTCAATCCCCACATTGTCACATAAGTCACAGGGTGGAAAACATAGGCCCTTTTAGCAAGAGCAGACACTCACCCTCACGTTGCAGGTGCCCCACAGGCAACTCACAAGTCTTCTTATCCTCCCAAATAAACACTGGAACACATAGGCAGCTTTTCCTCCACAAGCAGAACTAGGGGGTTGCCCCAGGAATCTGCAGGGAATCCTTTCATGCCCCCCCGAAGGGAGGGGGCACTGAGACCCAAAAACAGCGGTCTCCACCACTTTAATAATCTTCTGTGTCTCTCATTAAGGTGGAGACACACACCCTATTACTTAAAAGTAGCCCTCTGTCAGGGCTGAGGCTCCTAGAGCCTTCACTGAGCTGCTTTACCAGCAAGCTCCCAACTTCTCACTCCACTCACTGAAGACTGACTTGAAGACTGACTTCAAAATCTCCCAACATTCTAACCAACTTCCTTTGCTGCAGATTCCAATGTGGCTCATGCAGCTGCGATAGTTCTATTGGTGATGTCATCCCTCAGTCTCAGCTGAGACTGAGAACAGAGTGAGACAGTGTGAAACCCACTTAACTGGAGTTTCACAAGCTGCCTTCCCTGCCTACCACTAGGTCTTACTGGGATTCTAGTAACCCCGGGTAACAAGGGGGTTACATCTGAAATGGAGTTAAAGCCCACTATGTCTTTCCTAGACAACAATTCTAAAAGTAGACTACCTACAGTATGTGAATGGTTTTCAGCATCTGATGTCAGAAGGACTACATCTTTACAGAAACACTGTATGAATAAAGTTTGTTCATTGAGAATTCTTTCCTGGCAGCATCCTAGATTTTCCAAATAGCTGGGTCTTGAACGAACAGTCATATTGGTACTGCTGTTGGCACTTTTCTAACTTGGCTGGAGTCACTACAGTGGCTCTTGATTCTAACTTCTCACATCCATGGACCTCCTCACCAGTAAAAGTTTACATTAAAATTAAGTTTGAAAAAAAATGAATAAATAAGGCCTTGCTCAGATGTGAACCTTGCTTTTGTGTCAGAAATTCAAAAATATAAAGCTACTGCTTGCATTCAACCCGGTTGTTGCTTGCTTGCTAGGTTCTGTATGTATCTACTGCTCAACTGTGCTGCACTTAATTACTATAGGGCTCTGTCCACACGGGTGCACTTAAAATGTTTTATGGCAGTTGAAACTTTTTAAGAGTTGCTTAATATGAGTTGCATCTGCACTATCGATGTTTTAAAATCGTGTTTTAAAATTGTGTCGAAATTCTATAAATATGTTGGCTTTAGCATGGTTTTGAAAACAGTGTGTAAATAAACATGGCTCACTTACTAGTGTGGATGCACTTCCAAATTGTGTTTGCTGGCGTTTGTCCTCAGGGGAGCCACAATGCATTGCTCTCCATCCCATGGTGCATTCTCACCATTCATGCATGGTCAGGGAATGCCGACCCAACGACTCCAACACAGCACCATACCTTGCTGTCAGCAAATTTGACACTTAGCTGACAGGTCACAGTGTTGGTGTGCCTCAGACAGGGGAATACTGTCTTCTGGTCCTGCACCCCCTCCCTGAATCAACTCTGACTCAGAGTTGACAATCTGTAGTACGGGGGAGAGTGTGGGGGGGGCAGAGCCCCCTACATGGGAGGTTGGGGGGGGGGTCAAAGCCTCCTGATAGAAAAACAGGACCAGGAGACATATGGGATTTATGTCTACTGCAACTTGCAGTAGACATAAATCCCGTCGCTATGATGTCAGTTGACAAAAGTGTTGTCAAACCGCCATGGTAGAACCCATGCTCAGTACAGGCAAATGCATCAGATCAGGAAGTGGTGGCTTCAAACTTGCATTTTTTTTTCTAACACAGAACTCAAAAGGAATACTTTCTTTTGATCATTGTGGCATCAGGAGTACACTCAAGGAGGGCACTGCCTTGTTTAAACAACCATAGCATGGCAATGCCCAGATGCACCATGGGATTGTGCTCCTAACGTCAATAAGTCCTGAGGTGCATTGTGGGAATGTAGGCTTACTTCCCGAAGTATGGTGATTAATTCATTTGCGATCAGTGGCTGTAGTACAGATGCAGTGCTACTGTGTTAAAACACAGTTCATTTTTTTTCAGGACTTGTACAGATGGGCGAACATGGCAAGCACTAAAACGGTTTTAGAACTGTTTCAGTCAAACAGTGCTCAGTGTGAACAGAGCTTTTATGGCAGCTCCTGTGGTGTAGAGGTTAAGTCACACTCATAGAAAGCAAACAACCTGAGCCATTAGGGTTTAAATTCAAGGCAGGTGTTCTGAAGTATAATATAGAACAAACATCTTGCCTGCCTCTGAAGGAATGCAGACCAAAGATGTGCTTATTAGCATAACAAAGCTCTCAAGTCAAATCAATAAAGGGGATGATCATTCACATCCGCTTTTACAATCTTGTTGAAAGACACAGCCCTGTAATCAAACCCCAGTTTTTCTGATCACCTAATTCATGTGTGAGAAGAGTACCACACCTATTAGACAATAGAGGTTCAAAAATATTTAGTAAAGCACCATTGTTGGAAGATGAAACTTCAGTACATGTATAGTACAAAAGAGTCGGTAAATGCACCAACACATATGTAGCATATAGTAGTGTTGTTCTGTATAGAATTCCATCCCATTTAAAATGCTGTTGTGCCACAGTTGAAAAGTCATAGAAACATAGAAACATAGAATTTGACGGCAGATAAGGACCGCTTGGCCCACCTAGTCTGCCCATTTTCCTACCTAACAGATAAGCTGCAGATCCTAGTTAACCAACAGCTTACTTCCTCTTACCCACCCCTAGGACTGCCTTATGCCTGTCCCATGCATTCTTGAAGTCCCCCACTGTTCTTGACTCCACGACCTCCTCAGGGAGGCTGTTCCATGCATCCACAACCCTCTCAGTGAAAAAATACTTCCTCACATTACCCCTGAGCCGTCCCCCCTCTATCTTCAAATTGTGCCCCCTTGTTCTTGCACATCTCATAGAATGTGATTGTACCCTACTGTGGTACCACAGCATTCTAAAACCTCTAGAAACTGCATGAGTCAGTTTCATTTTGAAAGCAAAAGAACTGACATGCACACATTTCATAAAATACTATATGCTATAAAAAATACAAGATGAGCATCCTTAGGCAGAATCAGTGTGTACTGCCACCTCAGGGTTCTGATTCTCATGGACCATTTGAGCTTTGCTCTCGAGGTCAGAGGGAATCAGAACCCCTCTGTGACAGAACATAGAGGATAGTGGATGGGCAACAGTGAACAATAACAACACTGTTGTTCACTTCGAGAGGTTGTCTTGACAACCAAGAAAACCTCACGAACGAAGCTCAAGATTTTTTCTGTTTGCATGAAAACCTCGAGAAGTGAAACAGTGTTGTTGTTCACTGTTGCCCATCCACTGTCTTTTATAGTGTATGGGCAACAGTAAAAAAAAAAAAAACTTGCGACTTCTTTCCCAGTCGCGCCGTGATGTAGGGGACCCCCGCCCGTGTCCTTGACAACACTCAGTTCGGGGCCACATTTTAAATATGTTCCTGGTGTCCTCCTGTGTGCCAGCTAATATTTAAAGAAAGAGCCACATGCTGCTCAATAAGAACTTCCTCTGGTGTCTTCCCATGCCTTCACTGAACTACCGTGGCCATTTTATGGACGAGGAGAAACCGCGACTTGCGCATGCACAAACGTGATCTGGGCTGTTGTACCATCGATGTGATGTACGCATGTTGGTACAACAACATCATGACGTCACATCGATGGTACAACAACATTAGGGAAATATGAATTTTGAGGGAATACAACGTTCTAACATACACTATACACTTGTTCTGCATAGTTGTCCATCCTGTATTCCCTATATTATTGGCACTAGCAAACTCAAGTGTGAATCCATAAAAAAAAGCACTGCTAAAATGTAGATGCATGTATCAAAAAGTAAAATGTATATTTTAATAACTATCAGCCATCTACTTCTACATCCAGATCTTCTTTAACCACTGCAAAAGAAAAAAATCAAATAAGACCTGAACATTTCTAGCTTATGAAAACAAGACCAATTCTGATCTGTAGCATATCACAGAATTGCATTAAAACTGGAAAAAAACAAATAAAATATTTTGTTAAGGGCTACAACATTAAAACATAGTTTATCCCATAGTTTATATTCAGCTGTATAATTATGTAAACATTAGAGAACATTGGAGTTGATATACATTGGTGTTTGCTTCTTCAACAAGGGGAATGTGAATGAGGAGATGACAACATTTTTCACATTTGGTAGAATCATTCTCTAAACGCAAGCAAGCAAACAAACAAACAAACAAACAACTACATAACTAGATAATCTGGTACTACAATGACAAAATCTGTACATGAACATTAAACAAATACTGACTGCACCTGGAATTGTGTTGGCAGCACCCTGGATTTCCCAACAAGTTTGGTCTTGCAAATATAGTCACTGTGGAACTGCCTCTTGCATCTTTATCTAATGTGGGTAACATCACTGCCATTATTTTAAATCATTTCTGATTTCCCAACAGCATTTTATGAACAGATTGACTTTTTTCCACAATGGGAAGAAAATAATTAAGCAAAGAAGCATGCCAGGCACCCATACAGACCAAGTAAAACTACAAACCTATTAAAAACCCTACTATAGTGTATGTTAGAATGTTGTATTGTCTCAAAATCTAACTTTCCCTATTCTTGTTGTACCATCAATGTGACGTCATGATGTTGTTGTACCATTGTGAGTACGTCACATCGATGGTACAACAACTTGTAATCAGATCACGCGGCCACCCGCTAGTCTCCTTGAATGGTCAAACGGCCAGAAAGCTGTTTGAATCCGTACATCTTTAGCTAAAGTTGTTGTACGGTGGTTCAGTGGCAGCACTAGAGGACGTCCTAATTGAAAAGTAAGTGCCGCTTTTGTTTTTCGTTGATCCTGTGTTGTGGGGGTCAGGTGATCATGCTGCCACCCTCACTGCATATCTTGTTGATCCTGCCGTTTCTGTTGCCTGCAGCTGGTGCACTTCCCACCTCGGCTCAAACCTAGTTTTAGCAGACTTGTAAGGTGCCCATACACTATAAAAGACAGTGTATGGCCAACAGTGAACAAAAACAGTACCGTTCACTTCTCGAGGTATCATGACACCCCCAAATCTCTCGAGCTTCGCTCTCGAGGTTTCAACAGTTGTCGTGACAACCTCTTGAAGTTAACAACACTGTTGTTGTTCACTGTTGCCCATACGCTATCCTGTATGTTGTTGATAAATAAACCCTGTTTCCCACAAAGAAATATGATGAAAAATGATTTCCTTTTTTGATTTTACATTGCCTAATGGATTATGCTCTCCAATCATTCAGTAAAATCTTGTCTTTGCAGGTAGTCAGTGTGTTCCCTGATATCACAGGTCAGACCCTCTATTTATGTCTTGATAATTGTTCCAGTACAGATTACCCACTCACTCACTCAATCAGCAATGAGACAAACAGGTTAGGTCAAACCTCCAAGAATGCCAAACATGTGCTTTGTTTTTTGTTGTTTGCAGCTGGTATGCACAGCAGGGCAATTTTTATTGAGAATCAAAGTCAGGAAGTGCTTTGAAGCTGCCCTATCGAAATGCAGTTGGGGATTTGGGTGTAGCTTTTTATGGCTGTCAATGAATGAGTTGTGCATTGCTACTACTCCTTGCTGCTGTCTTAACACTTTGCTAACTTTCTATTGGCTGCAGAGGAGGTGAGTGCATGAGCACCTGTTGAGCAAGTAGTGATTGTCTTGTGCACATGCAGCAGACCAAAAGTAGCTGATACAATGAAGTCCATGGGTTGTTTAGCCTAGCCCCCTCCCTGCTGTGATGACAAGAAAGGCAGTGAATGAGCTCATAGAAGTACTGATAAACTCAGTTTGAACAACTTCACGAATGGAAATTAAAGGAAAAGTACACCCTCATATCTTGTAAATTTTATTTTCATGCAAAAAGAAAACTGTTTTCATGTGGCTGTTTGAGAAGTATGCAATTGCTTTCATTTGTTTTCACACTTCATGCTAGTCCCTGTAACTATCTGGGGGCTCTATTTGCTGGTTATTGAAATCTCATTGTCCCAGAGAGCTGCATTAGTATATGAGAACATGGTGTGTAATCACCCTTTAGACTCCACACTATGCCTTTCTGCTTAATTAGACTTCAAACAAGTTGCAGGAAGGCATGAAATACCTCATTTAGCTTTAGTTAGCTTTGCAAACTGTCTGGGTTGTAATGCAGGGATTTTCCCTTTACACTGCATTTAATTTATGTGTTTGCAGATGGTTTTTGTAGGGTATTTATTCTTTCAGCATACAGCTACATGGTATAAATGGGTGATGTTGTTGTTGTTTGTTGTTGTTAATTAGAAATAACCATTGAGCAGAGCTCATTCACAAAGGCAACCTTGAGTACATAAAATCTACATTCAGCAACTTAAAGGAAAATACTGAAAAAGAGACAGCATTCCTCAGACAGTACATCAATTCTCAATTAGTGCTTTCAGACAGTAACAATTTTTTTTCAATGATTTAAAACAACAATCCACAATTTCCACTTTCTGTTACTGGCAGCCACCATCTCATAAGCAGCAGTGAGATTCCTGAGCTCACTGTATGCTAATGTGTCTGTTTGACCTCTGCTATTGGTTGACAGGCTATATTAGCATAAAGTGAGCTCAGGAAGCTCTCTGCTGCTTATGAGACGGTGGCTGCCAGCAATAGAAAGTGAAAGCTGAAGGCCACTGTTTAAATCACTAAAAAAGCAGTTAGAGGGAATTTAAAAAAAATTTACTGTCTGAAAGCACTAATCAGGCATTTTTGTAGCACCTGGGTAAAGCTGTTCCTTTTCCATGTACAATAAAAGGTATACTACATTAATTAAAACATTCGCACCACTTAGTATTAGATAACAAATGATTCCTTTAGTAATTTGACAGGCAAAGATTTAATTGAAGGTACCTTAAATGTGTTTGGTAAATTATCCTAAAATGTTGTGACTAGCTGACTAAAGCAATACAAAGACTGTTTTTTGAAATTTTGGGGGAACAGTTAAGTGTAAAAACTGGGATTTCCTTGGTGATGCAACACCATCTCAAAAGGTGAACCTATTGCTCAGATGCTTGTGTATAAGGCCTAACCCTGATTTGTATGCAGATAGACTGATATGATTATCTCTTCTCACAGTCAGGGAGAAACAACCTAGAGAGTTACATAAGTTGCAGTGGTGTGTGGTTTTTGGGCACTCCTGTCAGAGAGAGGACTAGTTATTTGTAAGACAAAGAACCTCTGTGCGTAAAACACTGAGGCAAGGGTTACCCCAAAGGGCATTTGGCTGGGAAGCCAAGTTTCAAGAAAATACAAAATCACACATGCCCACACAATGCAAAGCATCATGGGCTGCATATGCAAATCACCACAGAATGTTATGCTGGTCCAACTTTAGGCAGAATTGCATGGTGCCGAAAGGCCTCTCACACAGTTTGCAAAGGGTGCTAACAGAAGACATAGACACGTGTTTTGTCCTACCAGGACTCATCAGTATGCCTCGTCTGTTTGACACTCAGTTATTTGTAGACAACTGGCATGATTTTCAGGGACATCATTTGTTTGCAAGGGATGGAATGCACCTTAATAGGCAGGGTAAAAGGCTTTTTTCTTATAAATTAAAAAGGTTGTTGACTGAAAATTTGGTACATTTAAACTGGTTGAGAGGGGGGAAATGGTTAATTCATTAGGTGAAAGAGTTGGAGAGACAAGAGTTAAGGTACAAAAAAACTAAAAAACATATTACATCCTAAATAAATTTTCTTTTAGTTAATGCTAAGAGTTTAAATAATAACATCGAGGAGCTACAGCTGGTTTTACAGGATTTGAATATCCATGTCTGTGCGGTTACTGAAACGTGGTGGAAAACTGAAGATAGTTGGGGGAAAATTATACCTGGGTACACCCTCTATAACAAAGACAGGATAAATACTGGGGGGAGGGTTGCTATGTATGTGAAGGAAGAGATACCATCAGAGCAGAAGGATACATCTAGATGGGATAGTAATGAAATTCTTTGGGTATCAATCTCTCCAGAATATAATATAAAAATAGATTTAGGTCTGGTATATAGAAATCCCTCTATAACAGCAGGAGAGGACTCAAATTTGTTGGATTTTATTAAGCATTTATCAGAGTTTGAGAAAGTTGTCCTAATGGGTGATTTTAATCTGCCAGGTATAGATTGGGAAAATCTTGTAACAAAAACAAATAAAGAAAATGATTATCTAAATACCCTTAGTCTGGTTGGTTTGGAACAATATGTAAGGGAAAACACTTGAGATAACCATATCCTTGATTTGATTTTAAGTAATATGGGAGAAAAGATAAATAACTGCCTTGTACTGCCACCTTTGGGCTCTAGTGACCATTTAAAGGTAAGGTTTGATTATATAGGGGCATTGAGTCAAAATTTGGGTAACACCATAATATATAGATACGATAAGGCCAATATTATGGGTATGCATAGAGATCTGGCAAATTGGAATTGGGAAGCAGAGTTTAAAGGAACATCGATATCAATGATGTGGGACATTCTTAAACCAAAAATCATTAGCTTGATTCAAAAATTTGTACCAACCAGGATTAAATATAATACAACTAAAAAGCACTTCCCCCCTTGGATGACATCAGCAATCAAAAAAGAAATAAAGGAAAAAAATAAAGCTTTTAGAAGTGCTAAATTAAGAGGTGATGTTGATAGCTGGGCTGACTATAAAAGGTGTTTAAAGTCCACCAAAAAAAGTATAGAAGTAGCAAAAAGTAAATATGAAATTATGTTAGCTACTAACGTTAAGGGCAATTATAAATCCTTTTATCAATATATTAACAATAAAAAGGGTGAATCAAAAAAGATAGATCCTTTATTGGATGCTGAGGGGAAATTAGTTGCTGATAATTTAGGTATGGCGGAACTAAATAATATATACTTTGCTTCAGTTTTCAACCTGGGTAAATCACTATCGGGGATTAATTGTGGTATACCCAATGATGACCCAGGGGTAATTTTGGACAGGCAGGAAGTTATGATAAGACTCCAAAAACTCGATCAGAATAAGGCACAGGGCCCAGATGGGATACATCCTAGAGTACTCAAGGATTTGGCTGAACAATTTGCAAGCCCAGTTACAGTATTATTTCAGAAATCATTAATAGATGGTGAGGTCTCTGAAGATTGGAAACAAGCAAATGTGATCCCTATACATAAGAAAGGCCCCAAACAAGAGGTTAAAAATTATAGACCCGTTAGCCTTACCTCAGTTCTGGGAAAGGTACTAGAAGGATTTATTAAAGATTTTATTATGGAACACCAATATAAAACTGGTAATGACTATGCACAGCATGGCTTTGCTAAGGGGAGGTCTTGTCAGACTAATCTATTGGAATTTTATGGGAAAGTAAATCAGGCATTAGATGGGGGTAGTTCCATGGATGTTATCTTCTTGGATTTTGCCAAGGCATTTGACAAGGTACCCCACGTCAAACTACTTGAAACTCTGGTCAATATCGGAATTAATCATAATATAATTTGTTGGATAAGATCCTGGTTGACAAGTAGGAGTCAGAGAGTTTGTATAAAAGGAGAATTTTCCAACTGGCAGAGAGTGACTAGTGGAGTGCCGCAGGGTTCGGTGTTGGGCCCCTGCATGTTTAATGCCTATATAGGGACAATGAAGGCCTCTCCTGATATTTGGTTTTCAAAATTTGCAGATGATACCAGACTAGGTAGGGTGGTTAATTTTAATAAGGATGTAGATTTATTACAATCAGCCCTAGGTGAGTTGGAAATTTGGGCACACAATCATGGTTCATTTTTTCAACGTGGATAAGTGAAGTGTGATGCATTTGGGGAAATACAATATTCTACATGATTATAATATGGGAGGTAAATTACTCAAAGAGACCTCAGAAGAATGTGATTTGGGAATAAAAATTAGTAATAATCTGAACTTTACACCCCATTATAATCAGATAATTAAAAAAGCTGGTAGGCACAGTCTGGTGGCAGATGTTAGGAGACACTGCAGACTGGGCAGAGGAAAGGTGGTGGTGTTAGGGGACTTAAACATGCCAGGAACAGACTGGGAGACTATGACATCCTCTGTGACCAGGGAACAGAGGTTGTTGGATGTCTTTCAAGATGCATTCCTAACTCAGCAGGTGAAGGAACCGACCAGGGAGGCACGGGTACTGGATGTGGTCCTGGCAGACAGTGACCAGATTGGGGGCCTGGAGGTAAGGGACCCATTGGCGGGGAGTGACCATGCCACGGTCTGGTTCTGCCTGGAACTAGGAGGGGTAGAAGGCTGCACAAAGATGGAAGTAACCGACTTCAGGGGGGCGGATTTTAAGGAAATGGGAAGGACCTTTAAGGAGCATTTGGATGGGATTGGGTCAGACATGGACGCTGATAGTAGGTGGGAAATCATCAGGAGAGGGGTGCAGGATGCTACCAGCACCTGTGCAAGAGTAAGACGAAAATGCGGTAGGGCCCAAAAACCCTGTTGGTGGACCAGGGAGGTCCAGGAGGTGGTGCGGGGAAAGAAAGCAGCCTATAAGAAATTCAAGTGCTCAAGGAGTGAAAGGGATCGAGGGGAGTACAAGCTGATGGCTAGAAGGGCCACTAGAGTGGTGAGGGCAGCTAAGGCAAGGAAGGAGCAGAACCTGGCCAGGGAAATTAGGAGAGGGAAAAAGGGGTTCTTTAGATACATTGGGGAAAGACGAAGGGTGAAGGGGCAGATTAGCAGATTAAATCAGGGGAGATGGGTCAAGACTAGGGGAGCAGGTTGAGGTACTGAATGAGTACTTCACCCCAGTTTTCACCAGGGAAATGGGGATGCTGCATCATACATGGAGGAGACGAGATAATGAGGAGGGGGGACCCCACGATCGGCAGGTCTGGGGAGAGGGGGCATCACTGGCAGGTGGGGGGGGCTACAGGGAGAAGAGGTACCAGAAGTGGAAATCACAGCAGAGAGGAGGGAAGCCTCAGCCCTTTAAGATGGAGAAAGCACCGGCCAGATAAATTACATCCTAGAGTGCTGAAGGAACTTGCAGATGTCCCATGGAACCCCTGGCAGAGCTTTTCACCATCTCTGAGGACAGGGTGGGTGCTCCAAGACTGGAAGGTGGCGCATGTAGTGCCCATCCACAAGGGAGGCTCAAGGGAGCTGGTAGGAACTACAGGCCTGTCAGCCTGACATCGGTGGTGGGCAAGGTGATGGAGGGCATTGTCAAGGAGAGGCTGGGGGACCTGGATAAGTCAGGTGCCTGGACGATAGACAGCATGGATTCATCCCAGAGAAATCGTGCAGACAAACCTGGTGGAGTTCTATGACTGGGTGACAAGTGCCTTGGACCTGGGTAGACCAGTGGATGTCCTCTAGACTTTAGCAAGGCATTTGACTCTGTTCCTCATGTGGGCCTGTTGGATAAGCTAGAGAAATGGGGTGGGAAACCAGATGATCAGATGGATAGGCAATTGGCTCCAGGACCGACCCAGAGGGTTGTAGTTGGTGGATAGTCTCATCCCCAAGGAGGGTCATTAGTGGTCCCACAGGATCAGTCCTTGGGCCCCTTCTGTTCAACGCCTGTGTATCTGACATAAGGACAGGAATCAGGAGGAGATGAGTCTCTTTGCAGATGACTCAAACTGGGGGCGGTGGTGGATGGGGAGGAGGGAGGTGACCCTGCAGGGGACCTGGAGGCTCTGGAAAGATGGTCTAGAAAGTGGAAGCTGAGGTTCAATGCTGGGAAATGCAAGGACTCCACCTTGGGGCTAGAAACCCAGGCCAAGTGTACACCCTGGGGAATACTACAAGTCTCAATGGCTGAGAGGGACCTGGGGTGGTGGTGGATGTCAAGATGAACAACTCTGAGACTTGTAGGAGGGCAGCAGCCAAGGCAAACAGGATGCTGGGATGCATCACTAGGGGATCACCTCCAGAAGGAGGGAAGTGATACTCCCTCTGTATAACTGCTTGGTGAGGCCGCACCTGGGTACTCACGTGCAGTTTGGAGGCCACATAAAGAGGGATATTAACCTCCTGGAGAGGTCCAGAGGACGGCAACCAAAATGATTTGGGGCTTGGGGACAGGACCTCTAAGGAGGAGAGGCTCCGGACAGCCAATATGTACACATTGGAAGAGAGAAGGACTGGGGGGACATGATAGAGGGTCTCCAGGCACATGAAGAGGGTAAATAGGGAGGAACAGTCAGGGTGCTTCAAAGGAAGGAGAAGGGGCCACTAGAGGCATGGGTGGAAGCTGAGGGGAAGATTCAGGGAGAAAGGAGGAGGTGCTACTTCACTGAGAGGGTGGTGGAGCCATGGAATGCACCACCTAGGGGGCTGGTGGAGGCAGAGACAGTGGAGGGGTTCAAGAGGGGGTGGGACAGGTACAGGGGAAGGGTTCAGGAAGCAAAATCCAATGCAGCAAGAATATCCAGAACTGGGAAGGGAGAAGCCAGAGAAGGCGAGGGGGACAGCAAGGTCAGCACCCAGGGTGAGGGCTGACCAAATAAGCAGACATGAAAGACCGTTAGGCCTATTCTGCTGGCATTTTAGTATGTTAGTATGCATACAATACTGTATTAATAAACATATTAAAAGTAGAGATAGGGGTGTTCTTTTGCCATTATATACATCTTTGGTGTGTCCACATTTGAAATATTGCTCCCAGTTGTGGTCCCCATTTAAAAAGGGGGATATAGCTTTGATTGAAAGGGTCCAGAGAAGAGCCACCCGTAAAATTAAGGAAATACAGGGGATGGACTATAACCAGAGGCTTAGTACACTGGAGTTATACTCTCTGGAGTTTAGAAGATTAAGGGGGGATATGTGTTTAATTTACAGGGCTCTAAATGATCCAGTATTATGGGAACAGCTTGATTTGGAAATCATGGATCATAATCATAATACTAGAGCACACCCACTTCAGATAAAAACAGATAGAGTCCGTTCAAATAAAAGGAAGCACTGGTTGACAGTAAGAGCGCCTAGGATCTGGAATAAACTACCAGTGAAAATAATTGTTAGTAGTGATATAGAAGTCTTTAAGAAAGATTTGGATAATTATTTAATAAATAATAGTATAATGGGATATTCTTAAAAAAATGGCAAGCATATGGACCTTGTCTTTTAAAGCTCTGCATAACTATGAAACCTTGCTAGTTTATTATAGAGTATGTCCAATTTAGACACTATCCTGTGAAGCCCCACAACAAAATATACAGAATTGCCATAATCAAATAAAGGTAACATTTGTGCTTGAATTATATATTTCATGGTATCAGAGTCAAGGCACTTTTGATTTCTGAATAAACAGCCCACCCTCCTCCCTACCTGTGTGATTAAATAATTGATATGCATATTCCCTGAGCCCAAAGAGTCCAGCCAATACCCAAAGAATTTGCATGAATTAACTGTTTCTAGAAAATTACCCAAGAAGTCAGATATTTTAAAGTTGACATCTGTGTTTACTTTGAATGCTGGTCTGAATAACATATGTTTCATTTTTGAAGTATTCAATTTAAGTTTGAGTCCTTGAACATATTCTTGCAAGGAATCCAAATTTTGCTGTAAAATAGACTGAACTTCTTCAACAGAGCTGCTAGAATAATACAAAATTGTGTAATCAGCATAAAGGTGGTAATTTATCACCTCTATGCTCCTACCAAGATCTTTTGAATAGATTAGAAAAAGAAGCAGCCCCAGTATTGATAACTGGGGCACTCCTCTTACCTCTTCTAATGGTGCAGAGTCCAGACCATTTATTCTAGTGTACTGCTGACATTCACTCCAATATGAATGGAACCAAATCAGTGACTGCCTGCACAACCCTAACTCAGAGTGTATATATAGCATGGCCTGATGGTCAACCATGTTGAAGGCCCTGGACAGGTATGTCAATATAGCACCAGTATATCACTGAGAGCTGATAGTCCCACCAACATTGTCCAAGACTCTCGACACAGAGACCACCATGCCATGACCCTTCCAAAAACCAGAATGGAAATTATCAAATAAATCATGGTCCGATAAATAGCCTGTAAGCTGATCAGCTAAGATTCTTTCAAAGACTCTACTGACAACGGGGAGTAAGGATATACTGTAGGTCTGCAGTTTGAAAGTAGGCCTGGGCTGCCTCCCTTAAAAATGGGGCAACCATGGCACTCTTCCAAGCCTGGGGAAAAATTACTAACCTTAAAGATCTATTAAATAGGTTGGTTTGATTTTCTGCTACAATTAATGCTGAGTATCTTAGCATTTGTGCAGAAATGCCATCCAGACCACTACTACTCCTATTCCTAAGGCTCAGTAGCTTTTCTACCACCTCAAAATACTCTATTTCTTTTAAAGGGAAGGCAGATGGACCATTTTCAGGGATTCTGTGTTCCTTCGTAGCAGGATTTGAAGTGTCCCCAAAGAAGTTTCCAGCCCCAATAAAAAATGAATTGAATCTATCAGCTGTGTTATGACCAATTTGCAAAAGTTTCCTGGGGGGACAAATGTATTGTATGTTTGTAGTTATCCCTGCCAATCAAGTCTTTAATTAAAGATCAGAATTTAGAGGGGTTTCCCTCGGTCTCTGTTGTTTGAGTTCTAAAATAATCTCTTATGGCAGCCCTAACACCTGCAACATATTTGTTTCTGGATTTTCTGTACTGTTGCCAATCATACACGGCACCTGTCCAATGAGCAATACCACAGGCCCTGTTTTTATCCCTTTTTAACTTTTGCAGTGAGGATGAAAATCTAGCTGATGAGTTAGTTTTATCCTTTTTGACAGTAGTGACATGTGTTTATATCAAACATTAAGAAACTCACCATGGAAATAATCCCAGGCTAGGTCAAGATCTGGAATTAGTTCCAGCCATTCCCACTTCCAGATCAGCCATAGAGTGGATGTAATCAAAATTTTTAAAAGATTGAAATGTAATATATCTTGTTGGACCCTTTGGTTTACTAAATCCCCTTATGCAGTATATCATATTGTGGTTACTGAACACATTATGTTCTCATATGCTAATTCAGCTCTCATGAACAATGATATTTCAACAACAATAAAATGGAGACCCCCAGGGTAGTTACAGGGGGCTACCATGAGCAGTGAAAACAAACTAAAGGTAACACATATCTTTAACAGCTACAGGACAGGAGTTGTCTGTTGACATGGAAACAAAATGTACATGATATGAGGAGGTAGTTTTCCTTTAACCTTTATTTTCTAGAAAAAAAATGAAATCGCCTGTTTAATAATGAATGTTTTTATATGACTTAAGTACTACTATGTAAGAGGACAAAACTAGTATTGTGGCACCCATTTGATGCTTGCAGGGACTAGGAATTATCTCTGCTAGTCTTTCAGTATAATAGAAAAACAACTGAGTTTCCTGTCACCCAGGGATTGGGAAAACAAAGGGGTGGGGGTGGGGAGAGGGGAGAGACCATTTGGTAGATCAAGAAGGGCACAGGGAGAGGGAGAGGCAAGCTGAAAAATACCCCCACAAATTCTGGCCAGAGCTGAAGGGCTGCAGGCTGCGAATTTGGGGTAACAAGATTAAAAATTACCAAGTTTATGAGCCTGCATTCACGAAACGTAACATTGGCTCATAAAGTTATTTTTTCATAGTTTTCTACCACCTTGTCAAAAATAGCCTTGTTATGACCCTGCATCATGAAGAAGGGCAGAGAACATTTTCATCGCTTGGCCTAAAGTTAATTTCGCGCAGGGACTATGTATTCACCTTTTGGGACACAAAAACACCTTTTGGGCAGGAGTTGAAAAATGAAAGCTATCACATTCATGAGATGCTGTTCAGAAATGGTAATGTTGACAATTTGGGTTAAAAATATTAAAAATTACCAAAGTTATGAGCCTGCAGCTGGAAAATTCAGCATAGCCTCATAACGTTGTTTGTTTTATATTTGTACACCAAATTTTTAACATAGCCTTTTTATGACCCTGCCTCATTAACAAGGACAGAGACAATTTTCAACTCTTGCCCAAAAGGTGATTTCATGCAGGGACTGAAAAATCACCTTTTGTAATGTAAAAAAAATCATTTTTGAAAAATGACAGCTGTCATATTCATAAGGTGCTGTAAAGAAATGGCTATGTTGTGAATTTGGGATAAAATATTGAAAAGTACCAACGTTACAAGCCTGCATTTACAAAATTCAACGTATGCTAATAACGTTGTTGTTCTTTAATATGTTTATACCAAATTTTCAACATAGCCTTCTTGTGACCCCCACCTCATGAACAAAGGCAGAGAAAATGTTCAGCTTCTGCCCAAAAGGCAATTTGATGCAGGGACCACAAAATCACCTTTTGGGACAGATTTGCCTAATGTCATTGAAATTGTTCATGAGTTGGGGTCCCAAAAATGGCGTGTAGAATATTTGGGCCAAAAATATGCAAAAATGGCCGAGTTATGCCATTAAGTTCAAAACACCATTGAAATACATTGAACTGCATAACTGCTTCCTCAGTTCACAGTCCAGCTTTGAAGAGTGAAGATGTGTCTGCGATACAGAGAGGATTACAGTGCTGGACCCCTAATAGGTAAGCAAGGGCTTGGGGTGGTGCATGGTGGTGGGTGCTGAGTAGGAGGGTCGGGTAGGCAGAACAGTAATGGCACAGAAGACATCGATGAACAGTTTTCTTTTTACAGGTTTAAAAAGGGAAATCAAATCTGAGGAGTCCAGCTTGTGACACTGGGGAATTGGGCACCCCAGTGTCACTCTTATGTTTCTGTGGGTCAGGTCGGGGGTGCTAAGGGGGGAACACCAAGGATTCCAAATTGTGACACTGGGGGATTGGGCACCTCCAGTGTCACTGTTATGTTTCTGGAGGGGAATTTTGTGGTGGTGGGTGCTTAGAGGGAGGGTCAGGTGGGGGGAAATATCTATGATGAAAAAAAAAAACAGCAAAAAAAGCCCAACACAATGAGGATTTCTGATCCCAACAATGTGGGATTGGGCACCCCCAGTGTCACTCATGTGTTTCTGGGATGGGGTAGGGTGGTGGGTGCTCTGAGGGAGTGTCAGGTGGGGGGATATCTATTATGTAAAACTATTTTTTTCAGTGGTGATTGTCAAACATGGCACACACCGCCATGTCCAAGATGGCCACTGAATGCCAGTGTGCATACGCTAGTAGTCACGCTTATGCAGTACAGTTTGGTGGCCATCTTGGATACAGCAGAAAGTGCCATGTTCCACTGCGACTGCTGAAAAATAGTGCAGTGCACTAGTAATGAACAGACTAGATCTGAATGCTTCATGGACGTGGAGACGACTGTGAAGCATTTCCAAACTGTTGTTTGGTTGGAAAAAATATCCATTTTCCCAATAGCAAGAGGTCTGCAGGGCTCATCATAGTCACTTTGCACTGTACTGACATGGCCCCATATTTAGACAGTTTCCACACTCCAGTTGCAGTGAGCTACAGTAACCCCTTGGTATAATGAACAGTCTCAGAGCCATAACATATGTTTGTTATAGTTCCCTGTTTGCTATATTGAGGGATGCTGGAAAAACAATATTAGAACAGTACTGTACCGTTCTGTATTCTGCCGCACTCTATTTGACTACCCCTCCATCTTTCCCTTTATTTGATTATTAAAATAAATTACATGTACATATGGCAGCCTAGTGTATATGTATTCTGCCTCTACACTTTAAAATTAGCTGCCGTATCCTGCCCATGTCACGTCCACTCTTCCAACATTCTCTCCCCACACCAGACTGTGCTTAATCTCTTTGACTGTATGTTACTTTGCTTAGTTCATTTTTTAATTAATATTATTATATTTATTTTTATTGGGATCTCGTTAGTTCAGTACAGTGCTTACAGCTCTGGCATGTAGGGAGCTCTGCGATTGTGATCACCTTAAGAGCGAGAGATCTAGTTGTCATGTATACAGTACTGTACATTGTGTGAGAGTGGAATCTTGGCAGTAAGCAAAGCAAAGAGACAGAAATAAATAGGGATCTAAACCATACATCTAAGGCACAAAGAAATAAATGACTATAGGAGTGTAAATTGCCAAGGCATAAAGGAATAAATTGTTGCTATGGGGAAAAGCTGCATTGGCAACTAACCCATAAGTAAGTTAGTGCTTCACACAGAAATCAGAAGCCTCTAATTCTACCGTACTGCAATGCTTCTTCATTACTATACTTATTGTTACACTGTATACACTACTGAACTATTTTAATGTTACTGTATTAATGTCTGCTGTATTGCAAGAATCACACAGAAGAAAAGTGCAGTGTGAGTTCTCCATTGTGATCAGCTATTTAATGTTGGGAGCCACAGGAACTGTTCATTATAACTGAAAGTTCAGTATAACAAGGTTCATAATAGCGAGGGTTTACTGTAATTATCTGACTATTGTCCCTCAGGCAGGCTGTCTACAAACTGCCACAGACTGCACATGGCCAGCACTGAATGTAGAGGCCTATACTCCTTAACCCAGTGAAACCCAAAGTCCATGAAACAATGACTCATGGGGGTAAGAAAGGCTTGCCTATAGCCTCAATATACTGTTCTAACTTGTAACAGCATGAAAGCAAACATGTTTGGCACTGACCTATGCTTGTTTGCTTGGGCATTACCCCATCAGCCAAATACTTCATTTAATACAAACAGAAAAATATCACACGAGTAGATGCATAGGAGACAATTTGACAAGTCAAAGTAGAGCAGTGCATTCAACTCCAGGGTTCGTACTATTACAAGTGCATAATTAGGCACCACCATAGGGCAGGTATCAGCTATGTGTAATCCCAGTTTAATGTCATAGTTACTGTATCATACTGTTGACATGTTTGATTGTAGTACTAAATTGAGGACACTTGCTTACAGTACTCTGCAAGTCCCAGAGAGAAGAAAGCCATTAGACACAGGTGCCAATAAAAACCTGTCACTTTATTATCAATCAAGCAGTATTTCCGAATAAACTCCTAACAAATGCAAATAAAGTGTAACCACCCAAATTCTTCCACTGGATTGTCAGTACAAAACCTGGACAGAGGGTTACATGACTTTTACTTACCTTAGTAGAGATAGTAACTTTAACTTATCAAATAGATTTACAAAACAATGAGATGGCTTGTTTTACTCAATTGGAGGCTCATAACAAAATGACTGTCTGCCAATCCCAGCACAGTGACCCCACTGCCACAGGCCGAAACTTGATCTTAAACCACCTTGTGCTCTTCTGTGAAGAAATCCAGCAGAGGCTTTAAAATGAAGTTCCCTTACAGCTGTGCTTCGAGACTGTTCAGTTGCTGATTTAAGACTGCTGCCTGGAAAAATACATAAGAAAAAAACACCATTGAAGACTTTAAGAGGTATTGGAGCACTACAACCCTGCCATCAAGGCTTTGTTTAGATAAAAATGTGTAAAAAGAGGGTTTAGGTGTGCTTTAAAATTAAAACAAACTGCCTGTGCTGTTTATACTCCACTGATTGTAATTTGAGCTGGCAGAAGAATGCTACATGTAGGAAATTAACTCCCCCCGCCAAGCGTAGGGATTTCAGAAAGTGGAAGGATCATGGTTCAACTCCAAAACTGTGCTTTGGAAGCAGTGTTAAGTACCATTTTTTCCCCAAGTGACAGCAAAAGGTCTGCAGTGCTCCACCCACTGCAGCCCTAACAATACTTACTTAACATAAAAACAGTTTTAATCTGTTCACCATACTCATGTACAAGGAGATATTATTTCTGGCTTACAAAATCCCATGCATGGTGACACCACTATTGCATTGAAAACTGCCAGTGCAAGATGATCTGGTGCCCTACCCAGCCCATCAAGGAATAAATAAAATCTACCCCCCCCCCCCAACTACCTGACAGGTCTGGTGCTTTACAAGGTAGACTATAGCATGCAAGAGTGTAGTTTGCAATAATAACTTTCATACTCACTGTATCCTAAAGGGTTTTGCACAGTACAAGAATTACATACTGGTTGCACAGGGAATACAGATAAGAAAAACATTTCTGATGCCCAGCCTGGCCCAGCAGGGAACAAAGTAATCTGCACTCTCTGACAGATCTGGTGCCCAACCCAGCCTGTCATTGAATAAAAAAATTCTGCCCCCCCCTCCTTCACCACACTACAATATGAACCCAGGGACCAACCTGGCCCATCTTGGAATAAAAATAAATCTGTCCCATCCCCCTAACAAACTGACACATCTGGTACCCAGCCCAACCTGTTAGGGACTAAAAAACAATATGAACCTCTCTGCTGCCATGCTGCTGCAGCTACCACTGAGTTTATGTCTCTCCATCACTTCCAGCCTGCAGTACACTAGCGTGGGAGACTGGACCAAGGCAGACTGAGAGTATGCACTTCAGAAACTGTAATCCTAAGTGCATGTCATCCCGGCTCTGCCACACAACTCTCCATCTCTTTCCTTTTCTGGCACTCAGTCTCAGCTCCGCACTCTCCCTGCCACATACACAGGGAGCACATTGCAATGCATGCTCCTACTCACCTTTAAATTTAAATAGTGCCTGGGAGGTTCTCTCTAGATTGGCACTTAGCTGGCTAGGTGCAACTGCCCCAGTGTTAAGCCAAATGAGATCAGGAGGAGCAGGAGCAAAGCAATGAGTGAAAGGTGAAATAGGTGGGAAAGTAAAACACTGCTCTCCCCGTGCTCATTCACTCAGGTCACAGTGAGGGGGTTCAAAGACTGCATGGGAGACTTGGCAATGCTGCTGACTGTCACTAACTAAAATAAAAAAATACAAAAAAACAAAACAAAACTGAGTTTGAACTCTTAAGAAACAGTTTGTGCAGGGCTTTGCGATGGATCCAGCAACACTTATGCAACTCAATCAGAAATGCTAAAACAACTCATTGGAGGAACAGTTTAATGTGATTTGTACTGTAGTGCTAAGTAGCACATTGCATCATTTTAAAGAGAACTATACACCCATATGGGAATTGATCAAATTACACATTTTCACTGCTATGTGGCAAGTCACTAATGGTAATGCTGAAAGACTTGTAAAATACTGTGAAATGATGAGGTGTATCCTTGGAGCACGGGGAGTTAAATAACTTGGTCATAATCACAAAGTATGCAAGTGGAGGCTGTGGGATTCAACCCCATTTCACCAGATTTGCAGCTCAGTGCTCTTAACCACTATGCAATACTGCCTCCCTTGAAAAGGGTGCTAAAATAAAATAACAAGGAACTTGGTCTCAATCCCAGTACTCACACTGTAGTGCAGCATGGGGGCTCCTGAGGTGCCGTGTTTCAGATGAGACATTAGAGCGTATCTGCCTGTTCTAGTGACTGTTCTGGTGGATGCTAAAGATCCCACAACACTTCTTGAAAACTGTAGGTGAATTTTAATCATTCACTAAAAATATCACCAACAGCCTAACCTGATTCAATATGTCAGTTTGCATCTATAGCTCTCATAGTCCTCATAGCCCCAGGACTATGCTGAAGATAGGCAAAATTACCTAACTCTCCTTTTCTGGTCAACAAAAAAATTGATAAATATATGAAAGTGATGTGGGTATACAAATTATTTTGTTTGTGTGGCTAGCTGTAGGAAAAGGTTAAAGAGCTAATGGCCCCAAAAATAGCAGGCAGAAAATGATACTACTTTTTAAAATTAGTTAGTTCTCACATTTTCATTTCAGAAGTATTTCTGTTGTTTTCGTTTGCTTTACTAAAAGGTTTTCTTCCTGATGGTGTTATGTGTGATGTGAAGAGCAATACTTTACTGGAGACTCACAGATCTAGTTATGTTTCTTCTTATAACTCACCAGCACTGTGTCCTCTGTTATTATGCCATCACAAGTAACCGATCTTACAGCAGGTGATTGGCTTTGCTAGGTCAGTTGTGATGTCACAGATTGTGAAGTCATAGGGCTGTATAAGGAGGATCTGAGCTAGCTATGTAAGCCTGCAAGAAAGATACTGCTTCATACATCACACCAAGTATTGTCAGGTAAAACATCTTCAACGTAATAAAAGGGAAAATAAAAAACAAATATTACAGATATAATAAATAACAGAACACTTCTCTTAAAAGTTGGTTTAACTTTCGGGCTGTAAACTGGATACAGGTGCTGTACTTTATTGTTATGTTTTTCTGTATGTGGAATTGCCACCCCCCCCACCTTCCCTTCCTAGACCCATCTTGTTCTTGGCACACATGGCATTCTATGTTTACAGTTTGGGTGGACAGGGCCACTGCAAATGTGTCCTTCTGTTGAATGTGCTTGCTGGAGCCCTATCCTTACCTACCTGACCAGAATCACAGAGTCATTTATTGCTGTAGCAGGCAGCATGTGTATGCCCTGTCCTGCATTAAAGTGTGAGACCTTGTTGGCAGCTGGAGGACTTGGACAAGCCTCCTCCTGTGACACAAAGACGTATCTAGTAGGTGCCTGTATTTTTGCACGTAGGATTGGTTTGTAAGTTATTTTATGTCTACATTGGTATGAACTAGAAACACAATGTATACTGTTGGAAAGCTGGATATCTCAGCTCTCAAATTGTCTACAGCATGTGTGTTTATCACGTTTAGTTAGGTAAACAATTGCCCATAAACCATTGCCATTTTAACAGAACATTGCAACAAATGATATATTTTTCCTCCACTTGAATAATGTTTGGGGCTGAGCCTACAGACATCTTATACCAGATACCAATGCTTTTCTTTGCAATTGCCAACCACATTTAGCTTTGTGTCAGTGAACAATGTGCAAAAATCAGGTTAGGTAAAAGGAATAAGGGTCTGTATTTACTCTGGAACTACTGTATGCTTATGAATAAAAATCATTGGATCTTAATTCTGATTGACCAACAGGGTAGCCAGTAACCTGCTTATTTCATTAATATCACTGCATTTTTGGTAGCGACATACACACACACACACACACACTCGTGCACGCACACGTACACATTTACACTATAGGTTGTGCTTAGTTCATGGTGTTTATATTCTAGCAAGGGAAAAATTTGACAGAAGAGCTATTCACAGTGACACTTTTTATTTTCTGTTTGCTCAGGAGAGGCCGAGATACTGCTTTGCCTGTTTTAAGTTTGAGAAAGGGAAGTTTGATTCTCCAATTATGTTCGTGGACTGCGTTCCTGCGGATTTCCGAAGTGAGGTAATTTGGAATATTTTGTGATGTTTGAAATGTCTGACACCCAGATACTGTAAGACTGTGGATTCCATATAACTTTGTGGTACTCCTGCTCTACCTTATACTGTAGCTCTCTGTCTTATTTTCAGTAAAATAATTCAGTAATTGCTTTCATTTCTTTTTTCTTAGTGTAACCCCCCTGCAAATGGAGGTTCCCAAAAGACTTCCAGGAGCTTGCTTGAATGCTCCAAGCCTGAATGGTGTTTGGCGTTTAAGCCATTTATCAGTGAGTGTTTTTAGAACCTCTGGTACTGTCTCTTTAAGAGCTGTCTGCTTGCAGACATAATTAGTTTGTATGGGGGACTGTGTGTTTCTTTGATTGAGTACCACTCAAGCTGCTGCCAATTCACTCCATTTTTGCAGTCACTAGAGTGCAAAGGGAACCTATCTGAAAGATGTAACTGTTTGCCAGAAATCATTTACAGTAATAATGAAATTACAGTTTGTCTAACCTTGCTTTCTTTGCAGTCAGAACAGTGTCTGCCTAGTTCCCCATTCTGGTTTTGAACTGCTGAACTGGACCAATCAGAGTGGGGGTAAGCTAGCTCTAAAATGGTGCCTTGGACGAATCAGAACTTGACTCATAATCTGAGCCAGCCACAAGAGGATTGTATGGGCAGTGACTCTGGAGAGTAGTTTAGACTTCAGTGCCTTTTGGACCAACAGCAGCAGTCTATTGTGAGTGACAGCCAATTCAGTCAAGAACTGGGAGGAACTCAAAGGAAGTGCCCGGTTTTGTCGGTTGGAGTTTCAGTTGAGCTTTGGCAGTGAAGAAGGAAGGAGCCCTGTGCTTTTTCAGTGTGCAGTTTTAGTCAAAAACGTGTAAGGCCCAGAGTTCCGTCTGCAGCTTGTGTAACAGCTTGTTAGGACTGAATCCGTCCTGTGAAAAAGAAGAATCAAAGGATCTCTGAAGAGTAGAAACCAGGCTCACCCTATAGAAGACTGGAGGAATTGCTGAAAATTGTACTCGGTCTGTCAGGAACTAGATCTGTGTGTTCTCCCGGTATTGTGCAGTAATTCGCGATCGGGATACAGATGCAGCCTGCCTGGTATAGTGCTTTCTTTTATATAAATGTGTGAAGAGGTTTGTGTACCTCAAGTGAGCCTCTGCTGACATTGAAGGACCCTATCTTATTTGGAGGTCGTGAGTACTAATTCAGGGTCGCTCCCTGTTGAATTGCCACATTAAATCCAAATGGAATTACTGTACTGCTGACTGTTTAATTCTCCTTTCTCTGTGTGAAAGGGCCCCTACCAGCTGCCACGGTTTGGACTAGCCACTAGGGGCTGCTTGGGTACCCAGGGACAGTAACTGATAGGGATAGGCCTGTGCACAGAGCCATAGGTAGATGAGTAGAGTGATAAGCTAATTAACCTGATTTCCCCCTGTCCTTGTTATATCCCCCTAAATAAATCAGAGCTGCTTGTTTCAGCAAAGTTATACTGCCTGAGGTATTTGTCTATGTTAAAGTACTGTACTGTGATTGTTGCACTGTATCTTATTTCACAGGAGGTCCCAGTGCCGGAACCAGTCCTGGGGGTAAGTGTATACTGTAAAGGTAATTCTGATGTATTGTGTGGGCCACTAGTGGGAAGAAAGGGGGGTTGCAGTGTCCCAGAGGGCTGTGACCAAGTTAGTTTAACTATTGTAAACCCTGACCTCTGGGTGGAGGCACCCGCCATTGGATCCAGGCCCCTCAACCTGTTAGTGGCAAATCAGGCAGGGGTAGTAGCCCCTGGGATAGCGCCATCTAGGGGTTATATCTTGGAGGCTCACCGCTGGGATTGTGTGTCCTCTAGTGGCCATATTTACGAACCACTGTTAAAGAAAAAATGGGTACTTGACAGAAGTGGCTGTGCACCGGCTGGTGGAGTGGTGTACTGGGAGGAGATCGACCCCAAAATGCTATGCTATCCTGGACATCCCCTGGGTATCAATACGGACACTGTGCAGGGAGTACTTTCCAAGGTGGAAGGTTTACAAACCCTGTGGTGGTGGGTCGGCATGCTAATCTGCTCACCCACACTTTCCTGGCCCTAGTAGAGTTTAAGGATCCCATAGATAGCTCCAAAGTGCCACAGACCATTACCCCAGAGGAGCCCTCACTGCTTGAGAGTGATAACTAAGGACAGTAAAGACCGGGGAATGAGCCCCACCACTGTCTGAAACTTTGAGGAGAAATTTGCTAAATGGTTGCTGGGGGAAGGGAAAACTGTGGAGGACTTGAAGAAACTATTCTTGCCACCTGGGGGTGTTCCTCCCCCAACACCTTCTCCCACTCCAGTGCCCGTAATGGTGGCTGAACCAATGCAGACTCCAATTTCTGCACCTGCCATTAGTCACGACTCTTACCGAAGGTTGAGGATCTTCTCTGGCACCCTCCCCACCCCCCAAGGGGAGGATGACTGGGAGACCTGGATAGACTATGTTGCCCCCCAAGTCCTAGAATGGCAATGCTCGGAAGCCGAAAAGTGAAAGAGGGTTAGTGAGAGCCTCCGAGGTCCTGCCCTGGCTACCATTCATGCTAAACGGGCCAGTAACCCTGAAGTGACTGCACAGGCCTATCTTGAGGCCCTGGAGAATGTATGGGAGCCCAGATTCTGATGAGGACCTATGGTGGAGAGTAAGAGATGCACAACAGTACCAAGGGGAGTTGATGTCTGTGTATGTATCTCGGCTGGAAAAATTGTTGCAAGAATGCCTCAGAAAAGGTAGTTTGCCAGCGATTGAACTGGGCGAACCAGGCTGGACAGGATCCTTAAGTCTGCCCCTTCTCAGAACTGCTGTTGCTTCAGTTACGCCTGGCAGATCGACTGGAATCCCCACCCTCCTATGATGAGTTAATGAGAGAAATTCGAGGAGTTGAGAAAAGACGACTCGGGAGGGACCTGCACCAATAGCTGCGGCTACGACTCCGAGTGAGTGAGGGTGACCCATCAAGTGAAGTTCAGGGCAGAGGTTGGCAGTCAATGAGTGCCCTGACAAGAAAAAGATATGCCACAATGGGGGTTAACTGTTGAGAGAGATCCGGAATTCAAAAACAGTCCTTTATGAAGGCCACGCCTGCAAGTACAGGCCCTGACCTATATCCGACTGCATCTGCTATGGGGTGGGGTACCCACCCATGTATCTCCTGCTGATAACAGCTCCAAACTCAATTCCTTGACCATGGAAGTGGAGAAACTGACGAGATGTCTCCAAATGCTTATCACGCCGCAGACAGAGATGGCACCAGGTTTCCAGTTAGTAATACCCCGCCCTGGCTCCCAGTGTGGCGCCTCGCCAGCTCAAACTCCAGAAAGTATGTTTTGCTATAATTGTGGGAAAGATGGGCACATGAAAGGGAATGCCAGTCCCCAAAGACACTGACAAAGTTGCATATAGGCTACAAGGAGAGCTTCGAGAACAAATCAGTGGTTAAGAGGTGCACAAATGATCCCAGTGAGGGCACCAAAATGCTAACTCACGTCCTTTTGTGGCAAGGTCAGTTGCCCAGGCCCCACTATCGCCTCTCCAGACTGGTCCAGAATAGTGGGTCCCTCCATGAAGACCACTGTAAAGGTGAATGGAGTGTCTACAAGAGCTGTATTAGACACTGGCTCCCAAGTGACAATTATGTTCCAAGATTGGTATCAGAAGCATTTGTCAGACGTCACTTACAACCATTAGAAGGACTGCATGTATGGGGTTAAGGAGAAGGCCTACCCTATTCCGGGTATATCCGAATTTGGCTGTCTTTCCCACCTCCGTGGCTGGAGTGGCTGAACAAGTAGAGACCCTAGCCTTAGTGTGTCCCCCCACTGGACTGTATGATGGTGTCCCTTTGTTGATTGGAACAAATGCTCATATGTTCGGAAGGCTGGCACAGTTGTGTTATGAAAAACAGGGGTCAAAGACTAGTAGAGCTTTAAGAGTTCCGGCTTTAATTAAGAAGGCCTATGAGGCACAGAGAGATGCTGAAAAAATAGAACCAGAGGAACCGGTCGGAATTGTATGAAAGAAGGTCCTGAATTGAAACTGATCAATAAACTGTTATACAGAGAAACAGTAGACAGAGGGGGACAAGTAGACAAACAACAACTAGTGCTGCCCACTGCCTTTCGAGACTCAGTATTGAGGTCCTTGCACAACCACATGGGGCACCTTGGTATAGACAGAACACTTGACTTGGTGAGATCCAGATTCTATTGGCCTAAGATGGGGCTGATGGAGCAACACATTCGAACTTGTAGTCGCTGCTTACAGAGGAAAGCTTTGCCCTGAGGGCTGCCCCTTGTTAACATAACCACCAGTGCACCCATGGAGCTGGTCTGTATTGATTTTCTAAGTTTGGAGTCAGATCAAAGAAATATCAGTAATGTGCTGGTGGTCACTGACCATTTCACGAGATATGCCCAAGCTTTCCCCACCAAAGACCAGAAAGCATCCACTGTAGCCAAAGTACTTGTAGAAAACTTTTGTTCACTATGGGGCTCCACAAAGAATCCATTCTGATCAAGGAGAGACTTTGAGAGTCGCCTGATCAAAGAGATGCTTTCTCTGTGGGGAGTGCGAAAGTCCAGAACCACTCCTTACCACCCCAAGGGGGACCCACAGCCTGAACGTTTCAACCGCACTTTGCTAGATATGCTAGGCACCCTGCACCCAAAGGACAAGCCTAGATGGAGCCAGCAAATTAGCACCCTGGTACATGCTTATGACTGCACCAAAAGTGATGCCACTGGGTTCTCCCCCTACCGCCTGATGTTTGGAAGAGAAGCTCGACTACCAGTAGATGTGTGTTTTGGGGTCTCCTGATGGGGTTCAAGCTGACAACTATTTACAGTATGTGCAAAAGTTAAAGGCCCAGCTAACCATGCGTACTAACTGGCTCAAACCATGGCTGCCAAAAGAAATCTGGCCAACAAAGAAAGGTATGATAAAAAGGTGAAAGCACAGGAACTCCAGGAGGGAGATCGGTATTGCTAAGAAATCTGGGACTGCATGGCAAGCACAAGATTGCTGACAGATGGCACCATCTCCCTCACATTGTAGTGGGCAAACTAGATGATCTGCCAGTGTACAAAGTAAGGCCTGAGAATAATTCAAAAGATGTAAAAACAATGCATAGAAATCATTTACTGCCCATTGACAAATCCTGATTGAGTCTGAGCCCCAGAAGATGCCCCTCTGGACCAGTGACTAGAGCTGCTGCTAAGAAAAGATCAAGGAAGTCTGCACCTACAGAAGCAGAGTTAAAGTGTTCCCTGCACAAGTCCCAGTTGAGCATGACTGTCAGTCCATATCAGAAGAAAGTTAGAGGACTTTGAATACTATCCTTCTTACGAACTGAGTCAATTGTTTCGGGCAATCCCCTAGTCAATACTGGAGACAAAGCTGGGCCTTCTGGACTGTCTAAACCCCAGCTTCATCCCTGGAGCCATTGCTCCCAGAAAGTGAAGTGCAAAGCATCAGATCAGATGAAATGGAATCATTGTGCATGGTTGAACTGTTTGAGTTTTCAGGGAGGAAAATTATAGATTGGGGCAGACTGGTGATACACCAACAAGAAGAGTATTTTGAGTGCCCTGACAGTCCACTGCCAGTGTCCGAAAGCTCTCCATGCGAGCCAAATGTTGTGGACTCAGAAACTGTAACTCCTGGAGCTGAAAGTGCCCCAAGTTCTAGCCTCTCTACCCCAGGAGACTCCTGACAAGTGAGGACAATGCTGAAAATGAGGCTCAGAGTGCAGAGACTGTAACAGTTCCCCTAGAAAGACTGGTCGAGCTGTAAAGCCTGTGGTGCACCTCAGTTATGATTCTTGGGAGGCCTGTGGATTTGCCTCTCAATGTTGTCCATAAAGGAGTGTATGTGTCCCCGAGCTCATTGCCCAAACTGAGCCAGTGCTAACTCAGTTACTTGTGTTGCCCTCTAGTATGGTGCCCTGCCCGTCCAGCCCCAAGGTAACTGATAGGAAGGGCCCTCTTCAGGTTTCATGTACAAGAGGTAATAACTTGAGTTATGGTACAATGTGTGTGTAATACTGTGTAAAGAGTGACGTACTGCAATGTTTCAGAAATGTGTTCTTGTAAAATGATATATTGACTGATGATTACATGTGTGAGCCTAATGCAAATGTATACGGTTGCAGTTAAAACTTATGGGTACTTTGCTTTGACGCCGGACGGCCAAGCTTTCCCAGGCCAGGAAGGTGTAACCTCCTGCAAATGGAGGTTCCCAAAAGACTTCCAGGAGCTTGCTTGAATGCTCCAAGCCTGAATGGTGTTTGCGTTTAAGCCATTTATCAGTGAGTGTTTTAGAACCTCTGGTACTGTCTCTTTAAGAGCTGTCTGCTTGCAGACATAATTAGTTTGTATGGGGACTGTGTGTTTTTTGATTGAGTACCACTCAAGCTGCTGCCAATTCACTCCATTTTTGCAGTCACTAGGAGTGCAAAGGGAACCTATCTGAAAGATGTAACTGTTTGGAAGAAATCATTTACAGTAATAATGAAATTACAGTTTGTCTAACCTGCTTTCTTTTGCAGTCAGAACAGTGTCTGCCTAGTTCCCCATTCTGGTTTTGAACTGCTGAACTGGACCAATCAGTGTGGGGTAAGCTAGCTCTAAAATGGTGCCTTGGACGAATCAGAACTTGGACTCATAATCTGAGCCAGCCACAAGAGGATTGTATGGGCAGTGACTCTGGGAGATGTAGTTTAGACTTCAGTGCCTTTTTGGACCAACAGCAGCAGTCTATTGTGAGTGACAGCCAATCCAGTCAAGAACTGGGAGGAACTCAAAGGAAGTGCCCGGTTTTGTCGGTTGGAGTTTCAGTTGAGCTTTGGCAGTGAAGAAGGAAGGAGCCCTGTGCTTTTTCAGTGTGCAGTTTAGTCAAACGTGTGTAAGGCCCAGAGTTCCGGTCTACAGCTTGTGTAACAGCTTGTTAGGACTGAATCCATCCTGTGAAAAGAATCAAAGGATCTCTGAAGAGTAGAAACCAGGCTCACCCTATAGAAGACTGGAGGAATAGCTGAAAATTGCACTCGGTCTGTCAGGAACTGAATCTGCTGTGTGTTCTCCCGGTATTGTGCAGTAATTGCGTATCGATACAGATGCAGCCTGCCTGGTATAGTGCTTTCTTTTATATAAATGTGTGAAGAGGTTTGTGTACCTCAAGTGAGCCCTGCTGACATTGAAGGACCCTATCTTATTTGGAGGTCGTGAGTACTAATTCAGGGTCGCTCCCTGTTGAATTGCCACATTAAATCCAAATGGAATTACAGTACTGCTGACTGTTTAATTCTCCTTTTCTCTGTGTGAAAGGGCCCCTACCAGCTGCCACGGTTTGGACTAGCCACTAGGGCTTGGGTACCCAGGGACAGTAACTGATAGGGATAGGCTGTGCACAGAGCCATAGGTAGATAAGTAGAGTGATAAGCAATTAACCTGATTTCCCGTCCTTGTTATATCCCCCAATAAATCAGAGCTGCTTGTTTCAGCAAAAGTTATACTGCCTGAGGTATTTGTTCATGTTAAAAGTACTGTACTGTGATTGTTGCACTGTATCTTATTTCACAGGAGGTCCCAGTGCCGGAACCAGTCCTGGGGGTAAGTGTATACTGTAAAGGTAATTCTGATGTATTGTGTGGGCCACTAGTGGGAAGAAAGGGGGGTTGCAGTGTCCCAGAGGGCTGTGACCAAGTTAGTTTAACTTTTGTAAACCCTGACCTCTGGGTGGAGGCACCCGCCATTGGATCCAGGCCCCTCAACCTGTTAGTGGCAAATCAGGCAGGGGTAGTAGCCCCTGGGATAGCGCCATCTAGGGGTTACATTAGACTGGGAAACATTATCATTTATGGAAAGGCTGCTATATGATTAATCAGATTTAGTTCTTATCCAGTGATAAGTACCCATCATCATCTCTACCTTTTAATACCCTGTGTTTATCTGATCTATTCCCAGTAAATAGGAGGTTTGCTTCTCTGGTTGCCGTGATGAAAATTAAAGTATCATGAGTTCATATTTTCTATAAAGTTGGCCTAACATTTTTGGAATTGATTCATTGCTGCTTCCATTCCATAATAAATAATTTCCAATTCAGAGTTTTTGTATCATTAAATTGATACAATGAATAATCTGTTCCTTATAAGACTGAGGAATACTATTCTTTCCTTTTTGTAATTATCATTTTTGTGCATTTAGAATGGTGATATCAGCAAAAATTGTCCCTGCAGTATTGTTCCTTAAATGTAAATGTAAATGCCGGCCTGGTGACGTTGAGGGTTGAGGCGTTGGACACCACACCTTGAGCCATGCTGTTGACCTGAGTTCAGGTGTGAGCTCGGGTTGCCATGGGTTGGTTGGGGGGTAGGGCAAGGAGCTGAATTGAACTGCTGACAGGCAGCTCTCCTTTCCTGGGGAAGGATATGGAGCCTCCTGGGCTCTTGGCTGCCACCAAGCGGAGGCTTGGTGGTAGTGCCAAGCCCAAAGGGAGACTTGGTGCTAGGCTGGGCTGGGGAAAGGGGCCATCACTGGAGCCATGGGGTGCATGCTCACCTACACAGGCATGTACAGCCATGTTCTGGGGTTCCGGGGAAAGAAGGGGAGAAAACCAAGTAAACAAATACCTGTTTCCCCATTGCTGAAGTAAGGCAGCAATAGGGAGCAAAAAACTATATGAAAAAAAATGTGACTGTACATTTAATCCCAAAAATATTTCTTCAAGATTGAATGGGACATGTACTCCAAGGGTATGACTCATTACATTTTCAAACTTCTTCCAAAATGGGGCCAAATACTAACAAAATACGAACATATGGATCATAGAGGCAGTATTCATCAAATATCTAGGACATGACTCAATAATTATCATTAAATTTGTATAATGTTGTTACTGTATAGTACTGTGTACCCTATGTTGTAAATTATACTGAATTTGTCCGAATCTTACGCATTACTTTTTGAAATTGTATGAGGATAATAAATGACCTCCTTCCACGCCTCCAGTCCAATCTAAGTGCACAGTTCCTTTCCTCATGCTTTTGTAACAGTACAGGAGACTTCTGCTGATGTTCCTTTATTAATCTATGTAGTTTCCCAATCATTATTTGGTTTTCATTATTTTAAATGTCTTCAAGTGGGGATAATGGTAACGTTTTCTTCACACCCCAACGTTTCTCATGTAATCTCTCAATTGTAGGTATCGTAAATAATCTCTGTCTGTCAAAGAGAATCTGTCCATTATTTGTTTGGTCAGATTTATTGCCAGTATCCCATGGAGGGTCCATCATTGCATATTTGGAAGGCTTAGCCTGCAGTTCAATGGACTAGCAGCCAGCCACTCCCACTTCCTGAGCTATATAAGCAGTTTCTCTCTGCCTCCTTCTGAAGCACTTTTTTCTTTGTTGGCCAAGTGCTCTGTCTGTTTGTCCTCTGCAGCTTGCTGAGGCCTACCCTGGGGCCTGCGCCCCCCACACCTTGCTGCTTCTGTTTGTCTCTGCTGGACTTCTGCTTTTGTTTTCCTGCTTCTGGTTTATATTTGCTTCCAGCTGTGCACTTCTTCTGTCATTCTTCCTTGTTTTTTGGTTTGTGTGTTTTTGTTTTGGGCTTTGTTCCCAGTTGTCCATGTTTCTGTGTTTTAATTTTGTCTTTTGGGGGTTTGTTTCTTAGCTCCTAGCATACTGTTACTCCAGAACTCATACTACCTGCTTTCAGTTACTCACAACTCTTAAATTACTTGCAATGCAACTGCAGACATAATCTGTGTGCTTCAGCTCAACTATAGCTGATTTCATGTTGCATACGTAATTGTTTTCACCTGGCTCAGGCTTACTGAGAACTTTAGCTATGCAGCTCAATCATGCTTTCTCAACTCATTCTATTTACCTCATTGCAGAAATTTATTTGCACAGCCTAGTGACAGCTACTTTCAGACCATTGTGCCTAATTTTATTTTATGTTTATTGCAGTTTACAACTCAATGTTGCTTCTATGTTTGTACACTCTGTTATACTCTCAGGTCAGCTAAGGCTACTGCTGAAGCTGTAATTTATTTTCAATACCTGCATGTGGGTCTCGACCCCTTCCATCACTTTCTTGTTTTTTCAATGGCAGGGACTTGGAGGTGTTTGGGGATTTGTGGCCCCATATGGCTGATTATTCCTGTTCTAAATCCTGTCTTCACCACTGATAAATCCTCAGAGTATGTGTCACCTTATTGGCTTTTGGGATGACTGGCTGGCTTGCCCCACTATTTACAGTGCTGTTTCATTGCTACTACGTTATGCAGACCTATGCACAGGCCCACCTATTACTACACTGTTTGCTGACCTACGTGCAGGTCCACTCTTGCTTATGCAATCATTGCTTCATGTCTACCACCATCCCCTTGGCTTCAGCCTCTGGGATGCCTGCTGCACACAATTCTACATTTGACCTTTGCAAGGTCTCAGCACTCAATGCTCATTAAGATTTCAGCACACCAGTGCTTATTCAGCTGCTTAGCAGCTTTCAGCTCTGTAGCAGTTTCTTGGGCATGGCAGCCATACCATTCTGGCACAGGGTCCCTCAGTTGATGGTCTTGCTCTGCATTTAGTCCACATCTTGAACATACCTGATTTGGGGTGGGGTCCTTCTCACCTGGCCCAGAGCTGGGAATGTCCTCACTCCGGGCTTGGCTTTAGCTGTTTCCTATGTGACAGCAGCTCCTGATGTAGAATTTAAGACTAGCATGAAGGGTTAAAAAAGTTACCTCCCTTTGGCTCTAGTGTTCCACTATAATGGTTAGCCATTGACTTTGGTGGTTTCCCTAGCAAGGCACCTTCACTGCATTCTCCCTATGACTGCCTCTGGTTCACCTGATTTGAGTTTAGGGCAAGTAGACCAGGTGAGTTGCCTCAGCAGTCATTGCTCTCCTCCTCCAGCCTTGGTTGCCCATCGTGTTGCAGAGTTCTCTTGCAACCTTCCACAGTGTTCCTGCTAGAGGGTTTGAGTGAGAGCCTTCCTCCAAATTGAAATATTTTCCCCCTCCCTTTAATTGGGTTTTCCAAATTGCAGCTACAGAACCGTCACTAAATAAAATATCCCAAGCCTGGAGGGAAGGTGACCTACGCCTTCGATCCTCAGAGATTTCTTTCTTATAGTTTTTTTTCTCTCAGGTCATAACTGTTAGTTAGCATAGTAGTGTCCCCTAGTTTCTTTAGGTAGATTCTGCTGTTGGATGGAGGTGGATGGTGTCCCTGCCATTCCCTCTCTCCTTAGAGGATCCCCTCATTCTCAATGCAAACTATCTGAATCATGCCATGTAAACCTGGGCATTTCTTTACGTTATCAAACTGTCTGATGCTTGTCTACTACTACATCATAGTTACTGCTTGCTTATATGCTTCGTACTTCATTCTTTTTGGGGATCCTTCCTAAGGTACCTTTAGCCATGGGAATCATCCTGTGGCACCTCCAGGGATGGAACCCTCTCTGGGGGTTCCTTGTCTTTGGTACCCCTACAGGGTGGTAATTCCTTTGGAAGAGACAGTGTGAACTGCCAAAACCAAACTAACACAGTTGCACAAGCATAACACTATATTGGCTGTGTAGGCCATTGAATTGAAAGGCTTAGCCTAAAGTTCAATGTACAAGCAGCCAGCCACTCCCACGTCCTGAGCTATATAAGCAGTTTCTCTCAGCCTCCTTCTGTAGCACTTTTTTCTGTGCCCCACCATCCTCCCCCTCCTCCAGCAGCAGCACTTCTCTCTTTAGGATCCTTCCTAAGGTACCTTTAGCCACGGGAATCATCCCATGGCACCTCTAGGGGTGGAACCCTCTTTGAGGGTTCCTTGCCTTTGATACCTCTACAGGGTGGTAATTCCTCTGGAATAGAGAGTGCGAATGGCCAAACCCAAACTAACACAACTGCACAAGTATAACACTATACTGGTTGCATAGGCCATTGAATATTTATTTATTTAAAAATTGGTAACCAGGAGAGGCACACTGAGCCAAGGCTTGTTTCTAGGTGTGACCTGATGGAAGAGGAAGGGAAAAAACATGATTACAAACCTAATACAGACAGTCAGGTGATGTGATTACAATGAGGATGACATTAAGAGCATACGTTGAGTGCACTACTGACAACATGGCAGAAAATTGCATATAGAGGAAAAATAAATTAACATGCAAAACAACTGTGCAAATTTGAGAAACTCAAAAAGTGCACAGTGCCAGAGTGAAGGGAGGCTGAGCTGATGCTGAAAGTAGGAGTTAGATCATGTTGATAAACTTCAACAAGGTTGTCGAACTATGAGGTAAGGGTGGTGGGAGAGGTAAGGGATGGTCAAAACAAAAAGTCAGGCAATGGTAAGGAAGCAGGAGTGTTGGAAGGAGCAGGAGATATGGGAGGATTTTTAGCTGGCATCTAATGGGGGAAGAAAGGGATAGAGATGGATGGAGAGGAAGGTAACTGGTTCCAGAGGGATAGGAGGCAATATGAGAAAGCAGATTTCCCAATTGAGGAGTATGGGTGGGGAAGGGAGAATGTGTGTGGGTCCCTTGAGTGCAGGGAGCAGTAGGAGGAGGGAATATGGGGAGGAGATGGGATAGGTATGAGGGGCAGGACCCAAATCAATATTTAAAGATGAATTCTCTCATTCAGAGATGATCATATTCTTCTTTGGGCTGGATGCCACTAAAAGTAAGGATACTCCAATGCTGGTATCTGTTTGCCTTTAAAGTCTTCTTGGGCAGAATCCCTGTTTACTTCATGAACCTTTTATTGAATAGGACTTCTACACTGGCAGATTTAAGATCTAATGTTTTCTTCAGCTGCTATGCCCCAACAGCATGGACTACAACTGGAATGTTCACATTGTCAACAACAATACCTTATTCCTTGTTTCAAATATAAAAATTGACTAAATTGATTAGTATTGTATCTATTTCATGGTTCAAAACCTTAATTACCCTATTGTTGTACAGTCACAGTGAATGTTACCATTGGTCGAACTGTTATCTATCTACACACTTTAACCCAAATATGTGTTGTCTGTATATAATGCATTGTATTGTATGTAACTTATTCTACTTGTATTGTGTCTTTTATACTGTTTGCACCATATGGACGCAATTGTAAAAAAATATATTTTTCTCTTATTGTGTGCACTAATAAACTGACTTATTGATTGATTAATTTAATTGATTGATTGGTTAGATTCAGATTCAATTAAAGGGCTTTCAGTTTACCCAAGCTCTTTGTCTTCCAACATTTGCATGTATAATTGGAGCCCAATTTCTTTAAAGAGCAACTCTCTGTTATAATAAAAATCTCAAAAACACTAGCTTTGTACCAGTTATGCTGTAACTTAATTGTTTTGTAGTTCTTTGTTTTTGTTTTTACTTTCTCCTGCTGTTGGTCAACTCAGTATTGTAGATAAGGCAGCAAATATTTCACCAAGTCTTTCAAAATACATCTAACTCTCCCCTGCTAACCACACAATTGTTGTTTTGTGACATCCCAGTCTGTTGTGGTGAGCACTATGATGTCATAAACAGAGGCACTATGAGGTAAGTAGGGGATAGGCAACTGTATTCAAATGTTTTCTATACAGAATTATTAGATGGACTACAAAGATGTGCTGTAAATTGTAGAAAGAAACACTGAAAATAAAAAAAAATTATTCTCTAGTAAATTGTAACAGCTGAAACATCTTATTTATAAAAGCACATGCTTAAGTGCAGAGTTGCTATTTAAGTAACAATTATATTATACCAGTGAGACATTTTTTATGACCCAATAATGCATTTGTTTCCTTCCATATTTTCATGGCATTTTTCAGACGTAAACATGTTCAGATTATACATTAATAGCACTCATGTAGGCACAGTCATTACACTACTCATTTCTAACATATGAGTAGTGCTCAACTCTAATGTCATTCAATGTACACAGGGTAGATCCAAACAATATATGTCACAGAAACATTCTAGGTGTACAGCTAACCATTCCAATGGAAATCTGGCAGGTTGATTCCTGCAATACTATCTGAGGCATACAACTTTTCCATTTGCAGTCTTGCTTTTTTTCTGCTATAAAAACCTTCTGTGTGTCATTTATAGATAAAAAAAATCTAAGACATTAATGGGAAGAGCTTGGAATGGAAGCAGTAGCCTTGGTAAAAAATTCGTTGTAAATATATCTGCCCTTTCCATCAATGTCTATGGCACACACAAAGTTCCATCTTTCCAGATCTAAAATTATTTTATTCCATCAATGGAGTATAATTACCCTGAGAAAGATCATTTTAATTCTTGGTCAAAATTATTCCCAAATACCTAAATTAATCTTTTGCTGGAGTTACAAAAATATATTTCACCATAAATCCATTATTCAATATCATAACCTTGGTTTTCTCCTAGTTTGGGCTGTATTCTGATATGTTTGTAAAATCTTCAGCCAAGTTCAGTAAGGAATGACTTGATGTACCAAAGTTATTCAAGTAAATTAAACCAGCATCTGCATATAATGAGATATGATGTTCTGTGCCTGTTAACATTTTTCCTTTTAAATGATTTCTTATGTGCAGTGCAGATAGTTCCTTATATAAAGCAAATGATATGGAGAATAATGGACAGCCCTTCAGGTTCCCCTTAATAGTTTTATCCTGTCCGATAGTTGAGAATTGAAGTATATGCTTGCTGTTGGATTCCTATAAATAGCCTTTTTCCATGCGAACATATACAATGCTGCCTACCAGTGTAAAGTGTGTTAATGCATCTATACCATGCAGTAAAAAAGCTGCCTCACAGAGTAATGCAGAGAACTGCAGAACTGAGTTAATTCTAAGAAGTTTCCAGAAGGTGGTGCCTATGGGCTTTCTATTTCAATCGTACTCATTAGAGTTGATCACCAGATATGCAGTCAGTGCAATTTTTAAGAGTTCAGTTCTGTAAATCCATTAAATAAAACATTTAAAAGTATGTTTGTGTGTGTGTTTTAAGCTTGTTCTTAATGGAAGAGGAAGACTTACATATGAAAAGAAAAGCTGGTATTACAGAGCCCACTGAGGCTGTGAACAGCTAAAGCTGTTTCTCGTTCCACCTTCTGTCACCATCCATCCACATTTTTATTTTATTTCGTTTTTGTTGACCGGGTAAGTGCACTAGACAAATCCTGCCTATTTGCGTGCATGACCAGGGGGAAGGGGATACAGATGAATGCCAACTGACCTTGAACCAGATGAAGCTGTTGGTGGTATTTTTCGTGAATGGAGGAAATTTGGCCATTGCACCAGGGAAATTCCCCTGCTCTTTTCAAGAAGTGCCATGGGATCTTTAACATTCACTTGAACTACCACCAGAACAGGCAGATGGGACCATGGTTTAATGTCTCATCTGAGAGACGGCACCTCAGGAGTGCAGCACCCACCTCATGCTATACTACAGTGTCAGTATTGGGATATTAACCCAAGTGCTTGGTGTGGGGATAGAACCCACAACCTACTGATCTCCTGGCCTCAGAGGTGAGTGTGCTACCTGCTGAGCCACTGACACTGACATGCCCAGCAATCTTGCCCCATTTGTTAATATTAATAAAAAACTAAAATACATAACCCTCCCACTCCACCATCTACCATAATCCAACCCCCAACCCAGCCATGCCTGGTGCTGTATTATTAAGAAATAAATTCCTCCCTCTCCACCCTCTGCCATGACTAACCCCCAACCCAGCCATGTTCTGAGCTGAAATATTAATTTAAAAAGTCTCCCCTGCTCCACTCTCTACCACATCCAACCCACAACCCAACCATGCCCAGTGCTGTAATAATAATTAACAAACCCCACCAACTCCAACTTCTGCCATGATCCACCCCACAACCCAGCCATGCCCAGTGCTGAATTATTAATAAAGAAATCCCTCCCACTCCACCCTCTGCCACAATCCAATCCCCAACCCAACCATCCTCAGTTATTGTTATTACCTGATTTATTTGTGAATCAAAGCAGTGTGTTAATAAACAAACTATTTCAGTACTACATTAGGAACAAGAATCAATTTATGTTGATTGTATGGTTAGCAATGTGCATGGTTTCCCAGTAGGAATGGAACTGAGGGCTGCACATCATGATAAGGGTAGCATTCCATCTGACATGTTGCGATATACTCCACAGTGAAACCTGGTATGCACTATTTCCTCATTTCTGAAAATGCCATAAATTTGAAGCAATAACAGGTTTGCAAATATGTAATATTAGCTGCCCCTCCCCCAAATTGAGACCCAACAGACAATAACAGGAATTTAGAGAAAATTTTTACCTATGGACAGTACTCATGTTCCCTTTACAGTGCAGTGGCTGCACACTCCCTGTTATTGCACATGGTGACCAGTTGAGATGCTGACAGGAGGGCTGTTCTGTTCACTAGTTGGGCTCTTGTAGCACTGGTGCTTCAGATAAGGGAGTCTGGCAGGGTGGATGGCTGGTGCCCACAGTGCCGAATGCCGCTAGATGCCACAGACTATGTTATAGTGTATGGGAATGAGGATTGTTGAGTGGGGGGTGCCACTAGATGCCAGGAAGTTCATATTTTATACTGGGCCAGCAATTGGAGGGTGGGGGACCACTAGGCACCAGGGAATTATTTGTATTGTACTGGGGCTAGTGAATGCAGGGTGGTTACTGTGACACTTGGCCAGCTGGTTATAATTGCTCTATGATTTTTGTAATGTAGAAATAGTGTGTGATTGTCTGTGCTTCCATGAATGCTCCCCCCAGGTGTCAGAGAAGCAGCAGGATATGTTAACCTAAAACCAGGAGGTAATTAAAGACTAGAGAGACATTATTAAGGGTCTCCTGTTTCCCTGACTTAATTAGAGCTGACCCAACTACCAGGATATAGGGCTCGCAAACTTTTATGACGTCCTAGAGAAAAAAAAAACAGTTTTACACCATGGTGTGAAAGTCATAGATATCCTTTGATTCCTTGGGAGAGCAGGAAACCACAGAAGATCAAAGAAAAGGCTTGATGAAAAGACAGGCTTATAATTTGGGAAATTAGTTTTGCTGATGTCACCTTATTTAACATACCTCTTGATAGGACATCCTGTTTTATATAATTTTTATATTCTAAAAGGAGGAGCTAGATGACATCATAGAAGAGGTGGAGACACAGAGTTTAAATTGTATTCTGTATTTCCACTGAGACACTTTTTTTTTGGACTCTTAGAAACAACATCTAACTTTAAGCACTTTGTAGAGGTATACATTAGATAGAAAAAGTCTAACTGTATGTTGGTAGGAGTGTGTATGTACTTTTCTTTGTTTTCTTTTAATAGATTGTATGCTTTGTGATATACTGTTCTGTGTTTACATTTTACATATTTTTATCCATTTTTAAGTAAATCTATATTTAAAGATACTGCTTGTGACTTCCAAGTTCTCCTTTTTGCATGTGATGTATGGAGGGTTAAGATTGACATCTGTTCATAAGCTTAATGGAGTTACCAAACTGAGAAAAGGTAAGAATATATATAAGATCTTTTATAGAGCTCCAAAGGGTTAATTTTGGATACCTGGTTAGGTGCCCTTAGGTGAAAGACATCTGACTTCCCCCGAAGAGCAGATTATCTGAGCCTGTACATTTGGGTATGCTAGCATAAGGTTCACAGTTAGAACCTTCTCCAGAACTTGAGACCAAAGGTGATTTGGACCCACAAACAAACAGAAGGGTTATCCTGTTCTGTTACCTGTTCACAATACTGCACTCAGTGGTTGGCACTGTGGGAGCAGAGGGCCTGACCTGCTGAGTGGATTTGTGACAGATTGATTGACAGCGGTGCAGATAATTTTGGTAACATAAGCTTTAAACTGTTCAGTGTGTCAGCTTAATACTGTATAGCTCACTTGCAAAAAAAAAAAAAAGACAGTGATTTATTTTTAAAAAAGGAAACAGAACTATATCATTTGGCTTACAGTCAAGTTCCTACCTGTTTTATTTTTTTTCTAAAGTGCAAGTTACAGTAGCCGTAGTTAGGGAAGAAGAAGAAGATGGTTTCCAACTACAGTGGGTACACTGCAAACTACTTGAGGCAGTTGTGCCAGGAAAGAGGAGTCCTATACGAGCTGAGAGCCCCCAAGCAGAACCTCATGGATGCCCTCATGGCAGCAGATATCCAGAGCATCGAGTCACTGACTGTGACTGTAAAAGACCAGACCCTGAGCATGGAGGGGCCAGCAGCCAGTGCAGTGTCCAAATCCAGTGAGGATGACACCAGGGCAAATGCCTGTGAAGGGCCACAGCAGCAGAGGAAGGTCAACAGCATTCTGGAGCCAGAAGCAATCAGGCTGCAGATTGAGTTGTGCAGAATGGAGCTGGAGTTCTAAAGAGAGGAGAAGCGAGAACAGCAAGCTGCAGAGGAGAAGAGGGAGCGAGAACAGCGAGTGCAGAGGAGGAGAAGAGGGAGCGAGAACAGCGAGCTGCAGAGGAGAAGAGAGAGTGTGAACAGTGAGATGTGGACCATGAGGAGCATGAGCGCCAGAGGTGACATGAACTGGAGAAGCTACAACTCCAACCACCAGCACCAGAGCAGGTAAGTGGCTTGGGTTTAACTGGAACTACAGGACTGGGTTACAAATTGAATTCCAAATTGATAGCTGAATTTAAAGAGGGGGAGGATATGGGTGCCTTTTTAAATTCCTTTGAAGAAGTTTGTATTCAGGCTAAAATTCCTAGAGGGTTCTGAAGCTTCCAGCTATCCCTGCTACATACCAGGAAAGCTCGGGATGCATTGGGTCGAATGGACAATGAGGACAGTCATGATTACAGCAAACTTAAAGCTGCACTTTTAAAAAAAAGCTTGATTTAACTGCTGAAATCTACAGAGCTAAATTCTGTAAGCTCAGGAGAAGCCCTAATATGAGCTATGAGGAGCTAACCATGAAACGATGTCAGTTTTTAAAACATTGGTGGGAAGGAATTGAAGCAAACTCTGTAGATAAAATTGAATATGCTATTTTGTTAGAATAGTTTTTTGGGCATGCCCAGCAGAGCTGAAAACCTGGCTGGAGGACCGAGATCCCAAAACAGTGCAAGAGGCTGCTGAACTCTAGGACCGCTATGCCAAGAGCAGACCTGCTCTGAAAGCGAATGGGTTGGGCATGGCAGTGCAGAAAGGGAAAAGCATGCCTTCAGGGCAACTAAAACCCTCACTGCTTCCACTGAAACCAGTTAGCCCCAGGTTTCAGAGAAAAGATTTCTCTGGGAAAAGAAATTAATGTTGGGTCTGTTGAGAAATTGGGCATATTGCCAGACAGTGTCCCAAAAGGGCAAGCAATATGCAACAGGGGGCTAGGAAAGAAGTGAGTTGTTTATGTGTCCCTGGAAGCATGCCTGTGAACATGAGGAAACACATGCACCCAGTAACGGTGCATGGTGTACAGACACAAGGTTTAAGGAACACAGAGGCATCCCTGACATTGGTAAAAGGGGATTTGGTAGAGCCTGGTCAGCTTATGCCCAATAAATATGTCACTGTACAAGAATTTACTGGTGAGGAGAAAACATTGCCCCTCACTAGTGTTCTCCTAGACTGGGGTGAAACAGGTGGAACTGTGCAACAGGTGGCTGTAGCCAAAATGTTAGCAGTTAACATCATCATTGGCAACAATTTCCACCAGGGGATGGTGTGTGCAGTTACCCATAGCCAAGCAGGAAGGGGAAATTGTAGTTCCCTGGACCCCACAGAAGCCATTGTGGAAATCACTGGGAGGCTGATTCCCTAGCCTGTGTCTCCTGATATGGAGACTAATGAAAACAGGGTAGAAATGTTCCTAGTAGCAGTTAACCACACAGCTACGGAGGGTTACTCCAAAGAAGGAGGGGTGACCCATTGTCAGAGAGTTAGGGATGACAGTGATCCTGAGTGCCCTGATGCTAGTGCTAGGGACCCTATTTTGGAGACTGAAGGGGCCCTGTCCCATGCCTTGGGAATGTGTGAGGAGTTTGCAGCTGCTCAGAAAAGTGACCCTAGTCTAGAGAAGCTGAGGGCTTGGGCAGACTCTGATGGTGCACAGGGAGGTGACGGTAAACATAAGGTTTAATGGGAAAATGGACTGATGTATACACTCAGTCTGTGCAGACAGAGGGAGGGGTGATAGGCAGGCAACTTGTCATTCCCCAGGGGTATCGTGAGCAGTTGCTTAAGATTCCACATGATATTCCCTTGTCTGGTCATCTGGGAATTGCGTGCACTATGCAGCAGTTGGCCCAGAATTTCTATTGACCCGACTTCACCCAGCAGGTGAAGGAGTATTGCAGGTCTTGTCACCGGTGCCAAGAAATAGGGAAGGCAGGTAAGAAAACCCGAGTCACCCTAATTCCATTGTTCATAGTGGAGGAGCCATTCCAGGGGGTGGGAATGGATATTGTGGGGCCTTTAAATACCTCCAGCTCCTCCAGGAAGAGATTCATCTTGACTATGGTGGATTATGCCACCCAGTACCACGAGGCAGTCGCTCTATCCTCACTGAGGACAGACAAAGTGGCAGATGCCTTACTTGGTATTTTCTCCTGTGTTGGGTTTCCGCAGGAGGTTATCACTGATCGGGGGGGGGGGGTTCCTTAATGTTGAACCTGATGAAATGTTTATGGGAGAAGTGCGGGTGGTGCAGCGATGCATGACACCGTGTCACCCACAAGTCAGTGGGCTTGTGGAAAGATTTAATGGTACCCTGAAGTCAATGCTCTGAGCGTTTGCTGAACAGCATGGGCGGGACTGGGAGAAATACCTTCCCCACCTGTTGTTTGCATACAGGGAGGTGCCCCAAGAGTTGACAGGATTTCCCCCCTTCGAGCTCTTATATGGACGCCGGCTACGTGGGCCCCTAGACTTGATCTGGGAGGACTGGGAAGGCAAGCACGCCACCCAGGGAACTCCCATAGTGGATTACGTCCTTAGGTTTAAGGAAAGGCTGAAGGAGCTTATGGGGACAGACAAGAGCAATCTGGCAGCTGCCCAACAGAAACAAAAAGTGTGATACGACCGCGGAGCCAGAGCTCACTCATACACGGTGGGTCAGGAAGTCAGGGTCCTTATTCCGGTCCAGAAAGACAAGCTGAAGGCTGAGTGGGCAGGACCGTACAAAGTAGTGAGGAAGGTAAATGATGTGAGCTATATCATAGAGTTACCTGACAGAAGACAGACAGAAAGAATGTATCATGTCAACATGATGAAGCCATATGCTAATAGGGCTGACATGGTGTTTGCAGTATGTAGTCCTGGGGAGGGGACGGATGAAGAAGACCCCCCTTCTGGACTTGCTGGAAGAAAGCAAGCGGGAGTCCTCTGTTGAGGCAGTAAAATTGTCTCCCCAGCTGGCCCCGGACAAGATACAGGAAGTAAGGGAAGTTTTATCAGACTTTGCCCCACTGTTTAGTGCCAAGCCTAGACTAACCCCCTTAGCAACGCACGACGTGGAGACAGGGACACAGACGACCCATACGGCGGACAGCATATTGGGTGTCAGAGGCTGTCCGGAAGGACAGTGGGAGGGAGGTGGAGGAAATGCTGGATTTAGGGGTAATCCAGAGATCCCGCAGCCCCTGGGCCTCACCCATAGTCCTTGTGCCCAAGCCAGATGGCTCTGCTCATTTCTGTGTGGACTATCATGGACTGAATGCAGTCATGAAGTCAGACACCCAACTGATGCCCCAGATGGACAAACTCCTGGACAAGTTAGAAGGGGCAACCTACCTGTTAACTATTGACCTGACCAAGGGGTACTGGCAGGTTGAGTTAACTGACAGAACTAGAGAGAGGTTGGCCTTCATCACTCCAATAGGCTTATTTGAATTTAAAGTAATGCCTTTCGGAATTAAGAATGCCGCGGCCACTTTCCAAAGGTTGGTGAACCAGGTGTTAAATGGTGCTGAGGCGTACGCCATGGCATACCTGGATGACATTGCCATCTTTAGTGCCAGCTGGGAGGAACACCTGTCACACCTTAGGGAAGTGCTGGGCAGGATACAGAGTGCTGGGCTCAATGTCAAATCTGAGAAGTGCCAGGTGGCCATGGGGGAAGTGGCATACCTTGGGCATGTGGTAGGCCGGGGACAGCTCTGTCCTAACCAAATAAAAATAGAGGTGATCAAGGCGGGGCCCAGACCAGAAATGCAGAAGTGGGTCAGAAGTTTTCTAGGGACAGCAGGGTACTATAGGAAATTTGTACCCAATTACAGTGCCCTGGCTGCTCCCCTATCTGACCTGGTAATGAAAAGGATGCCTAAGAAAATGACCTGGGAACCAGCCTGTGAAAAAGCCTTTACCAGACTGAAGGAGGCACTGTGCAGTGCTCCTGTATTGACAAGTCCTGACTATAGCAGACCCTTTATAGTCCAGACTGATACTTCAGACATGGGTATTGGGAAGTACTGAGTCAGACATCCAACCAAGGGAAAGATCACCCTGTAGTGTACCTGAGTAAAAAGTTACTTCCCAGGGAGCAGGCTTACTCTACTGTGGAAAAAGAGTGTCTTGCCATAGTGTAGGCCCTAAAGAAGTTAGAGCCATACTTATATGGACAGCATTTTGAGGTACAAACTGACCACAACCTCCTGGTTTGGCTGACTCAAATGGGAAAAACTAATGGTAGACTATTAAGATGGAGTCTTGCCTTGCAAGGGTATGACATGATGATCTTACATGTATGAGGAGTGAACTGATTTGGGAAGCTCATCCCATGCAGGAGATGGAGCCCCCAAATTCAGTCTAGGTGGGGAGGATTGTGACGCTTGGCCAGCTGGTTATGATTGCTCTATGATTTTTGTAATATAGAAATAGTGTGTAATTGTCAGTGCTTCCATGAATGCCTCCCCTCTGGTTTCAGAGAAGCAACAGGATATGTTAACCTGAAACCAGGAGGTGATTAAAGACTAGAGAGACATAATTAAGGGTCTCCTGTTTCCTTGACTTAATTAGAACTGACCCGGCTACCAGGATTTAGGGCTCCTAAACTTTTATAATGTCTCAGAGGAAAAAACAGTTTTATACCATGGAGTGAAAGTCATAAATATCCTTTGATTCCTTGAGAGAGCAGGAAATCACAGAATATCAAAGAAAAGGCTTGATGAAAAGACAGATTTATAATTTGGGAAATGAGTTTTGTTGATGTCACCTTATTTAATTTACCTCCTGATAGGACATCCTGTTTTGTATAATTTTTATATTTTACAAGGAGGAGCTAGATGGCATCATAGAAGGTGTGGAGGCACAGAGTTTAAACTGTATTCTGTATTTCCACTGAGACACTTTTTTTGCAATCTTAGAAACAACATCTAACTTTAAGCACTTTGTAGAGATATACATTAGATAGAAAAAGTCTAACTGTATGTTGGTAGGAGTTTGTATGTAATTTTCTTTGTTTTCTTTTAAGAGATTGTATGCTTTGTGATATATTGTTCTATGTTTACATTTGACATATTTTATCAATTTTTAAGTAAATCTATATTTAAAGATACTATATTTAAAGATCCAAGTTTTCCTTTTTTGCATGTGATGTATGGAGGGTTAAGATTGACAGCTGTTCATAAGCTTAATGGTGTTACCAAACTGAGAAAAGGTAAGAATATACCTGAGGTCTTTTATAGATTTTTAAAGGGTTCATTTTGGATACCTGGTTAGGTGCCCTTAGGTGAAAGATATCTGGCATCCCCCAAAGAGCAGATTATCTGAGCCTGTACATTTGGGTATGCTAGCATAATGTTCACAGTTTGAATCCCCCCCAGAACTTGAGACCAAAGGTGATTCGGACCCACAAACAGACAGGAGGGTTACCCTGTTCTGTTACCTGTTCACAATACTGCGCTTGGAGGTTGGCACTGTGGGAGCAGAGGGCCTGACCTGCTGAGTGGGTTTTCGACGGGTACCACTAGACATCCAGGAAATGTTTTTTTTGTTTACCAAGGATGGCAATCACAGGGTGGGGGAACCATTGGACAGCAGGGAAGTCTGATCTACTACTGGGACTGGTGCTCATGGTGGGACAGCTAGGTACCAGAGATGTATCTATATTGGACCAGGGCTGGTGATCAGAGGGTGGGGGGACCACAAGACATCAGGGAAAAGTTTTTCATTTAATGGCGCAAGTGAACAGAGGATGGTGGGGGGGACCACTAAACACCAGGGAAAGGTTTTTTTATTTACCATGGCTAGTAAGCAGAGATTGGGGGGACCACCAGACACCAGGGAGCAGTTTTGTATTTACCGGGAATGGTGATCGGAGAGTGTGGGGGGTCACTAGACACCGTGACCAGGGAAAGTTTTTTTATTTACCAGGGATGGTGATCAGAGGGTGGGGGACCACTGGATGCCAGGGAATATCTCCATTTCATGGGACTGGGCCATTTGGGTGGGGGCAGAGCCAGCCACAGGTGTGTAAATCTGCCACTGCTTCCTAAACAGATGTACCTGTGAAGGGCATGCAAATGTTCCGTAGCATCATGCATGCCTGATGGGCTCATTTGCATAGGGCCATCTGAATATCACACAGGTGCTACTGGTGCTATTAGTTCTGGGGTTTATGTTCCCTGCACTCAGCTTAGCACAGTGCCAACATGCTCCTGCAGTCAGTTAGATAGTGCCGGTGCACTATCCAACTGAATATGGCATTCTCAGGGTCCTAGGCAATGGGCAGGTTTAGTGCAAGCCTTTGCGTGCCACTTTGCCCATTTTTGTAGATCTGGCCCCAGAACAGGTGTGGTGTGTAGCAGGTAGAGTGGCTCTACCCAGTTTATTTATTTTTACCTGTTAAAATATTTTATTTATTTTTATTTATTGAATTCTTGGTTTACAACCTTTGAGCTACAAGCTCATTTACAAAGGCTGCACGCCGGGAAGAAAATGTGAATGTACAGTAGTAAAACACAGAGTTTCAATGAACATTAAACAAATGTCAATAGTAATATGACTGACAGAGTACATGGGATAGGGTTTGTGCCTTTGCATACAGGCAAAGTCAGAGCTGCAGCAGTACTTAGCACGAGAGTGTAGGGGGAGGAGGAGGAGGTAGGGAAGTTCAGGAGTGAAGGGGGGAATTGAGGAGCTGTTTAGCTTGTGGGAACCACTGGCTAGAGGTCACCTTGTCAGGAAGGGGTGGGGGAGTGGAAGGACAGGGGTTAGGAAAAGGTAGGGGGCGAGAAACCCTGAGGAAGGGGGTGGGACTGGGGCTGAGGCGGGGGTAAAGGGGTTGCTGGAGGAGGGTAGGAGGGGAAAGTAGCAGTTTGGGTGATTGCATAAGCGCATTGGTGGGGTAGTCAGAATTTTTTACCAGGTGGGTTGATCAGGTAGGGTAGGTGCATTGCCCTTGGCTGGACAGGTGGGATCTAAGCACAGATTTGAATAAGCTGATTTTGCTAATAGTGGCTAGTTCTGGTGGGAGTGAGGTAAGCCATAGTGGGGCCTGGTACTCGAAGGATCACTGACCTTGGGTGGTGCAATGGTAGGTGAACTTGATGGAGATCTTATTGGATGTCCTTGTAGTCCTTGTTGGTGTGATCTGATGTATGAGGGAGCTGGGCCCCGGAGGCAGTAGGTCCAGAGTGGCTTTTTTGGCAAGGAGACAGGTTTGATAGCGGGTCCTGTCATTCAGATTTAGCCAACTGGTTTGTTGGTAGAGGTGGCAGCTATGGGTCAGGTGTGGGGCTCCAAGTGCAAGTCTGCAAACTTTGTTGTGCATGGTGGCGACTCACCTGAGGGTGCCGTCAGAGGCTGCACTGTAGATAGCAAGGCCATAATCAATAGTTGAGAAGACCAAGCTGGTTATGGCAAGCAGGAGGGCTTTATCAGAGAAGCAGCTTCAGTGCCTATATAGCAGACCAAGCTTCCTGTTAGCTGTAGTGGCCCCATGATCGATATGTGTGGCGAATGAGAGGGAGCTGTCTAGGGTGAGGCCCAGGTATTTGAATTTGAGGACCATTTCAATGGTTATCTTTTGTAAGTTCTGCATGTTCAGGGTTGCAGTCCTGTAGTGGCTGTGCACAGGGGCAAAGAGCATGGACTTTGTCTTTTTGTGGTTGACTAGGAGTTTAGCTTTGTTAAACCAGTCTTCCACATTGTAAAGGTCCTGTTGAAGATGCTGCTCCTGTGTGATAAGGTCAGAATGACTGGAGTAGATCACCGCATCATCAGTGTAGAGAAGGATTTTTTGTTGACATGCTAGTGGTAGGTTTGTAGAAAGAGGCTAAAGAGGAGGGGGCCCAGGATGGATCCTTCCGGGACTCCGATGGACACTTGTAGGCGGTCAGAAAGTACATTGCATATTTTTACCTGCTGTAAACATCCAGAGAGGTAGCTCCAGAACCAGCACAGTGAGTCAGAGGAGAACCCAGTTACCTCTAATTGGGCCATGAGGAGGTCATGGTTGACTGTGTCAAAGGCCTTGGTGAGGTCATTAAAGGTTGCCCCCACCAAGTGCCCCTGGTCGAAGCTGCCATGAATGTAACCCGTGAACTCGAGAAGCACTGTAGTAGTGCTGTGGTGTTGATGGAAGCCATGCTGCTGCTGGCATTGTAGTTGGTCTTTGTCAAGGTGTTCCACCAACTGATCGTAGACTATATGCTCGAGGGCTTTTGAGATCAGTGGGAGGATTGAAATTGGGTGGTAGTTGGCATGGTCAGTCTTACTGCCTGCTTGGTGAACTGGGGTTATGATTGCAGCTTTCCAGAGTTTTGGGAAGGTACCTGTGGTGAGGGACAGATTTACGATACAGGTCAGTGGGGTTAGCAGTTTGTCAAGGGTAAGAGAGATTAGTTTTAGGTCGAGGCCCTTGGAGCTGTGCCTGGACTTCCCAAGGACTTTGGAGAGATATTTTTTTACCTCACCTTTAGATAGTACTCTGAAGTAGAATGAAAGGGCATGGCATATTGGGGGGAGCTTTGGGGGCTGGGCTGGTTGGTGCCGGCTTGGTCTTGGAAACTGGGGGGGAGCACTGTACTGAGGTCAGTAAAGGGTTCGTTGAAGATGTCTGTGATGGATCTGGGATCTTGTGTAAGGAATCCATTGTGGCTCAGCATTATGGGTGCTGAGGTATCCCATTTCCCAACGATTGCATTAATGTTATCCCAGAAATGATGGCTGTCCCCCAGGTGGAGTTAAGCTCAAGTCTGTGGAAGTTAGCTTTAGCCTGATGGATTGCGATGGTGCATTTATTCTGTGCAGCCTTGTAGTTTTGCATATCCTGGTTAGAGAGAGTATTTTTGTACTTATACTATAGGCGGTCCCTGGAGCTCATCGGGGCAAGGAGGTGAGGGGGTTATCCACGTTTTGTGCGAGCCACTGATTTTCCTTTTTGATATGGGGGCAAATATATCGCAAGCAGCACTGAAAATAGCCATAAATTTACTCAGAGCTGTGTCATCTTTGGCATTTAGGACAGGTGCCCAGCTCAGTTGCAGGAGGTGTTGCTTAAAGAGCCCTAACATGCCCTTTTTTAGTATGCAGAATATTATCACCTTGGCGGGTGGTTTACGGGCCTTGTTGGACCAGGCGAAGATGACGGGTGAATGGTCACTTAGGGAGTCTGGGTGCACTTTTAGGCCAGAGATACGTTCTGGGTGGTTAGTTAGTATCCAGTCTAACAAGGTACTGGTGCCTGATCTGTAGTCTGTTCAGGTGGGTTGGTCCACTAGCTGCAGGAAGTTGATTGAGGAGACCACATCCTTATAAGTGACAGAGTCCTGGGGCAGCTAATTGATGTTGAAATCACTCAGCACTATGACTTCACTGCTAGAGTGTATGTCGGCTAGATGCTCATGCAGTACTCCAAAACCCTCAGCTACTTCCCTAGGGTGTAAGTAGGCTGAGACGAGAGTAAGGCCCTTGCCCTGGGTGCCCAGGGTTAAACGCACAGAGAGTATCTGAATGTCTTTTCCTGTTCTTAAATGTGGGAGAGCTATCCCCTGCAGATAATCTTTAATATAGATTTTGCAGCTACCTCCCCTCTCACCTAGCCAATCATGGTGGAAGGGGGTGTACCCGTGGAGCTGGATTTGGCTGTCCTTGGTCCTGGGTGTAAGCCATGTTTCAGTTAAGGCCAGGATGTCCGAGTTGTGTTGCACTACCCAGGCTTGCAACAGGTCAAGTTTTGGCAGCAGATTAAGGGATGCTATGGTGATCAGTCGACTTTTCCTGGTTTTCCCTGTGGCATTGTAACTGGGGCCAGGGTTAGGATGAATATTGCCTGAGAGCATTAAGAGTAGCCAGGCTACTCTGATCACGAGGAGTTTGAGTTACTTGACTGAGCAAGGTGGAAGGCGTTGGGACCGGGGTTGAGTACTAGTGTTGTAAGCAAAAAGGCTTATTAGTGTAGTAGGTGGTGGGATAGGGTAGTGGTGGTCAGTGGTTAGTGGACACAGTGACCCTGACATCGGGGAGCTTCGGTCATTGGGATACCAGGCCCTGATGTGGAGTTAGGGATCCTATCCCTGTATATAGGAAGTGGTCCCAGAGCTGTATTACATCAGGTATGCAGCAATGCAGTAGGAAGTAGTAGAAAGGCCATGAGAGATGTTACTAGCCAGACTGCACGTGGTGGCATTGCTGGTATTTCAGCATTGGGCATTGCTGGTTGGTGTGGGTGCACTATGGGAGTCTGAATGCTGTTCAGACAGTGGGAGTTTTTTTTGTTTTGGTGCACCCTTAACAGCACACTGGGTTGAATGGGGTGCATATACTTTTCGGGTAGAGTTCAAGTTTGTTTATTTGTTGATCAGTTAAAAACCATCACAACATAACAACTCTAAAATTACAAGGACATAAAAGTACAATGGACAGATTAACATCAGTTTCCAAAGTTTCTATAAATAAAGTGCTTTACGGGTTAGTTTGGGATTGGATCCTGGGTAATGTCCATTCTCCAGAGATAATACGTACGTTCCTGGGACTGCTGGGTGCAGGACCAACCCTTTGTGTATACGATCTGTAGGTGATGCACCTGGTGAGATAGGGTACCATTTGACTTTAAGAGGCAATGCCTGCTTTTGGTGATTACTCAGATGGGCAGGGACGCAGTGAGAGGAGTGGTAGAGAACTGAATGGGAGGAGTAAAGTATATTTAAAGGAGGCCTGGGAGGGGTTGGGGGGTGGGAGAAATATACCGCAGTGCTTTACCGGCAGACAGAGCAAGCTGTGGTGCCAAGTCCTATTCAAAAGTCAATACAAAAGGCACTCCAATCGGTAGCGACACTGAAAGGAGGCCTTCCAATCAGGATTCACCTGAAAGTTACCGCACCATTCGGAAGCATCGGCTCCGTTAGACCAGCTGGCTGCAGTACCTGGGGTAGGGATCTGAGGAGGAGAACCACAGGGCACATTTAAAAGAATGTCTCTTGCTAATGTTGGCCAGTCTGCTAAGTGTTTGTTCTAAGTATTCTGGTCGCTAAATGGTTGGGGCTGGGAACAAGCTGGTATCTACTGGACCTCTGGCTAGTTTGTATAGCATGTAATTCCAACACTACTCACTGACTAATGCTTATTTTGTTGGCTTAAACATAAACAAACTGACTTGAGAATAATTAAAGGATCAAATCTGATAAGTTCTTGTTACAACTTTACCATGGTTTTAGGTTGTCATACTGTTATTGGTCAGCAGCGTATGTAAGGGAAGGGATAAAAGCAACTGACCAAAAGAGTAAACAGGGAGGAGAAGAGGCACTGTGGGTCACCTTAGAGACTGGAAATGGCACCACAATCCGCACAGGGGTTGTATACAGATCTTCATGTCTGGGGGGAGGGAATGGACAAGGATATGATAGAAGGAATTCTTAGGATGGCAGAGAAAGGGGAGATACTGTTGATGGGAGACATGAATATGCCAGATGTTAACTGGAGCTCATTTGCTGCAGCCACATCCAAGAGCAGGGTCATTCTTGATGCCCTACAAGTGGCATGCCTCAGACAGCTAGTTTTGGAACCCACCCGTGAGGGAGCAATCTTAGACTTCGTACTCTCAAATGGAGACAGTGAGAGGATCTTAGATCTAGAAGTGGGTAGCCATCTGGGAACAAGTGACCACCAAACAGTGTGGTTCATGATAAACTCAGCCACGAGTCAAGCCATACAAAAGTGAGGGTACTGGACTTCAGAAGGCTGACTTCGGCAAGATGGGAGAGTGCCTTAGAAAATCACTAACAAACAGGCTAGAAGGAGGGGTGGAGCAATAATGGGGAAACATCAAAACTGCCATCACAGAGGCAACAAGCCTTTGTGTGATGCAAATAAACAAATCAAAATGAAAGAAAAAGCCACTATGATTCTCAAAAGATGTGTCGGGGAAAGTCAGGGAGAAAAAGATAGCATTCAGGAAGTATAAGGAAACATAGAAGGAGCAGAACAGAGAGTTATACCAGTTAAGACAGAAGGAAGCAGGGAGGGAAGTCAGATTAGCAAAGGCCCAGACTGAGGAAAAGATAGCCAACTCGGTTAAGAAGGGGGATAAAACCTTTTATAGGTACATCAGGGAGCATAGAAAGACAAAGGGAAGGATAGTGAGGCTGAATAGAATGAACAGTGGGTGGGCAGAGAGGGACAGTGAAAAAGCAAGGATACTGAATGAATACTTCTGCTCAGTATTCACAAAAGAGGAGGAGGTGCCTAATCCAATAAACAGAAGCACTCTGGATAGGGGGGTCAATCCCAGTCCTTTCACAGAAGAAAGGGTTCTGAAAGAGCTCCTAAAACTGAAGGTGGATAAAGCAATGGGACCTGACAGAATTCACCCCAGAATTCTAAAAGAATTAAGGGGAGAACTAGTGAAACCATGACTACCCTTTTTAACAAATCATGGGAGGATGGTGTGGTACCTGAGGACTGGGGAAGGCAGATGTGATTCCCCTTCACAAAAGTGGGAGCAAGACAGAGGCAGGAAACTACAGACCTGTCAGTTTGACCTCTGTGGTAGGGAAAGTGATGGAATCACTTCTGAAGGAAAGAATTGTTGACTACCTAGAGGCCAGTGGGGCACAGGACCCAAGACAGCATGGGTTCACAGCGGGAAGGTCATGTCAGATGAATCGAATTGATTTCTTGGACTAGGTGACCAAAGTAGTAGACCAGGGAGGGGCTGTTTACATGGCCTACCTAGACTTTAGCAAGGCATTTGACACAGTCCCACACAAAAGATTAGTAGTCAAATTAACCAGCCTGGGAGTGGGTCCCAGGGTGGTATCTTGGGTAAAACATTGGCTGGACAACAGGACACAGAAGGTTATTGTAAATGGAGTCCACTCTGAAGAAAGAGGGGTTGCTAGTGGGGTACCGCAGGGTTCAGTACTGGGTTCAGTCCTTTTTAATGTCTTTATAAGTGACATTGCAGAGGGACTAGAAGGGAAAATGTGCCTCTTTGCAGATGACACAAAGATCTGCAACAGGGTTGATACACAAGGAGGCATGGAAAGGATGAGAAGGGACTTGGCAAGGTTGGAGGAATGGTCAGAAGTATGGCAGCTTGGATTTAATGCAAAGAAAAGCAAAATAATGCACCTGGGAAACAAAAACCCAGGGGAAGATTACACAATGGGGGCAGCGGGAAGTAGTAACAATAACAAAAATGGAAAAGGACCTGGGAGTAATCATATCAGATGATCTTAAGGTTAGCAAGCAATGTGAGAATGCAGTAGGGAGGGCTGGGGGGATACTGGAATGTATAGGGAGAGGCATCACCAGCAGAAAACAGGAAGTTGTTATCCCTCTGTACAGACAGTTGGTGTGACCCCATCTGGAGTACTGCATCCAGTTCTGGAGACCCCATCTTCGCAAGGGCATAGACAGAATAGAGGCAGTCCAGAGGAGGACAACTAAAATGGTGCAGGGTCTGCAAGAGAAGCCATACAAGGAGAGACTAAAGGAGCTTAATATGTATACCCTTGAGGAAAGGAGGGAGAGGGGGGACATGATAGAAACTTTTAAGTACCTCAGTGGAATCAACAAAGTCCAAGAGGGTAGCATCTTTCAGAAAAAGAGATGTGCAAGAACAAGGAGACACAATTTGAAGATGGGGGGGGGGGGTTGGCAGTTCAAGGGCAATGTGCTGGAGTATTTTTTTACAGAGAGGGTGGTGAATGCATGGAACAGCCTTCCTGAGGAGGTTGTGTGGTCTAAAACTGTGGGAGAATTCAAGAATGCATGGGACAGACATAAGGCAATTTTTGTGGGGGGTAGGAAGAAATAGGCTGTTAGTGAACTATAATCTGCAGCTTATCCTGTAGGTAGGGAAATGGGCAGACTAGGTGGGCCAAGCAGTCCTTATCTGCCACCAAAGTCTATGTTTCTATGTGCATAGTGTGCCAGTGGCAGAAGCAGTTTTGAAAGGAAGTGCTTTATTGCCCAAACCAGACAAAATAAATAAATAAATAAAACAGCTGCGTGTTTACAGTTCAAAAAATGTGCTTTTCCAAGTGTTTAAAAACACCACACCATATTTATACCTTTACAATTATGGGGCTATTGTACACTGCAAAAGCCATAAAATAGGAGGCCAAGGTAAACTTTAGTGCAGTGTAGTCATTAAAACAATAAACATGTCTTTAAGATAAACCTGCCTGACCTGAGTCACAAAAATTGTTCTCACCATTAAGATCATTGTCTTAGTGTTTACTGACAGATAGGGATCTACTGGGACAGAATGACTTTACACTCAGAAAGTGTATATTTTACCTGTGTTATTAACTGCATCTTTTATTTTCAAAAGGAGGTTATTTTGTTGCACTACCCTCATCATCATGATCCAGTATGAAATAACATCATTTCCAGAACCCTCAAAATGCACGCTAGCCAAAATAATTTACTGTCTGGCCTCTTTGGATTGGATGTGGGTGATGTGACAGACTGCTCCTCTCACAATAAAGAAATTAGCAGCATACTATATCATGTGGATAAGACTGAGTGAGCAGCACAGTGGGGAGGATAGTTTGGGAGAGAAGTTTGAGTTAGGTGTGAGGATCATGTAAATTCCTGAGAATCATTCCCTAGATTGGAGGAGGGAGGTGGTAATGGTTTGGGTGAGAGCGGTTTAACTGTATGCTGGCTAAGCATTTAAAGAATTAGCATCAGAGTGTATCAGGAGGAAAAGTAGGAGTGGCAGTTAATCACAGAATCATGGAATTGTGTCGGCAGAAAAGGACACCTTGGCCCATCGAGTCTGCCCCTTATCCTCCCCCACTTGCCCTCCTTGTCCAGAGATCCCCCCTCACCCCCAGTCAGCCCCTTGTGTCTGTCCATTGCCCATTTTAAACCTTCCACTGTTTCTACCCTCACCACTTCCTATAGCAGGCTGTTCCACCACCCGCTCTGTGAAGTAATGTCCCCTCACATTGCCCCTTAACCTTCCTTGCTCTGAACGTATAGAATCATTGGAAATGTGTCAGCAGAAAAGGACACCAGTTGTCAGATGGTTATTGACTGCAGATGGGTAGTGGAACTTACTGCTGCTTTAAGATCAGTGGTAAATATAAGTTTGTAACTATGAGCTGCAGTGAAGTAAACCAATCCAGGCAACTAAAAGTATTCATAAAAGTTCATCTATGCCAATTTTTTGAGTTTCATTACAACATTCAAATATTTTTATGGCTTGTTCTCATCTCCTGTTTGAACCAGTAAACATCAGATGTGTTCAACACTGTGAATGAAAGGTGCATTGTTTGTTTTTACATTCTGCTGTTCATTTATAGCTACATGATGAGGCATTTTTATGTTGTTTTGCATGTGTGCAAGCAACATCTTCTGGTAGTAGGAGAAATGCAGAGGTGCGTCAGTGTTGGCAAATGCAGGACATGCTTTAGTAGGTGCATCCCTCATTCCCAAATGAGCCAGCACGCTAGCGTTGACACAAGTATATGCAAAGTGCCACCAACTTGAAACAAACGTGGCACTGCAATCAGAGACAAGCTTGTCATGCAGCGGCACAGATGACACGCCTCCCAACATGCCTTTCCCTGGTGAAACATTTCAATAAACATGGCAGTGGAGCCGCCACCACACAATCCCCAAAAGAAGCTGACATTGGAAGTGCAATCCCTCTATCGGCATGTCCTGCACCCCCGCATTGTGTGGCACACTGGGAGCCCACCCCAGTGTGCTGTCTCTCACAATAAGCTGACCATGTTGGCATGTTCTTGCATCCACACCAGCCCCACTGTGTGGCACATTGGGAGCCCACCCCAATGTTGCCAACATCAGGCCCCGCTGAAAGTCATGGGGCACACTGCGAGCCCACCCCAGCGTGGCCAACATTTGTTTTCTTTCAGCTGTAAAGAAAGAAAACTGTCCCGCAGTGCAGTGTCTGTTATTTTTTGTACCTGAAAATAAGAAAATGGTCCATTGTCCGCAGCATCCCCCTCCCCCAACCTGCACCCACCCTCTGCACACCCCACCTCCCCACACTCCCCCTCACCCCATACTTACCTTCGGAGGTCCAGCGCTGCAATCTTCAGTGGAGCGGAAACATGTCTGGACTCTTCAAAGCAGAACTGCTAAATGAAGAAATGTCAGTAAGCTGTATAATGGCATAAATGTAGGGGGGGGGTCAATTTAGATGGATAACTCAGCCATTATTTTGAGTTTTGGCTTCAAATTTTCAACATCTGTTTCTTGGGATCCCGTCTCATGAACACATGCACTGTCATCTTGTTATTCGGTCCTGAAAGGTTATTTCACGGTCACTGCATGGAATCATCTTTCAGGACTCATTAACAAAACTACCCATGCCACTGTTCATGAGGTGGGTCCCAAAAAGCCTATGTTGCAAATTTGGTGAAAGAATTCCAAAAAATGACTGTGCTATGAGCTTGCGTTATGCAGTTTCCACACAAGCTTGTAACTTGACAATTTTTAATATTTTCACTCCAGATTTTCAACATTGCCATTTTTTCACACCTCCTTATGAATAATACAGCTGTCATTTTTCAACTTCCTGCCCTAAATATGTTTTCACACATGTGGCACACAATGGTGTGGTCGCTTTGGGAAATCAATGTTCGGGACAGATTAACAAAAATCATAGTGACACTGTTCATAAGCAGAGGTCCCAAAATGTCTATGTTGAAAATTTGGTTAAAAAATCCCCAAAATAATTGTATTACGGGCGTGCATTGTGCAGTTTCTACACACGCTCACGACTTCACCAATTTTTCATGTTTTCACTGAAGATTTTCAACGCTGCCATTTAGTTACACCTCCTCATGAACAGTACAGCTGTCATTTTTCACATCCTGCCTGAAATGTGTTTTCGCACCTGTGGTGCCAAATGGCACAGTCACTGACCAAAATCAGCCTTCGGCTAACGAACTGATAGTGCCACTGTTCATGAGGTGGGTCACAAAAAGCCCATGTTAAAAATTTGGAGTGAAAATAAAAAACAAATTCCTGGAGTGTTAGGGTTTCTAACCGTAACGCCCCTCCCTGTAGAGACTGACAAGCATCAAGGGTGTGACTTGGGATTATCAGCTGTAATGCTCCCGCCATTCCACTCCCATCCTCATCCTGCAGCTAGTGACAGGCAACGAGGTGTGTCTTGGACTCTTGGGCCTCAAAGTGCACCCCATTCTCCTATACTAGAAACAAAGAAACATAGAATTTGATAGTAGATAAGGACCACTTGGCCCACCTAGTCTGCCCATTTCCCTACCTAACAGATAAGCTGCAGATCTTAGTTAACCAACAGCCTACTTCCTCCTACCCCCCCCCACTAGAATTGCCTTATGTCTGTCCCATGCATTCTTGAATTCCCCCACTGTTTTTGACTCTATGACCTCCTCAGGAAGGCTGTTCCATGCATCCACAACCCTCTCTGTGAAGAAATAGTTCCTCACATTACCTCTGAGCCGTCCCCCCTCTTTCTTCAAATTGTGCCCTCTTGTTCTTGCACATCTGTTGATTCCCTTGAGGTATTTGAAAGTGTCTATCATGTTCCCCCCCTCCCTCCTTTCCTTGAGGCTATACATCTTAAGCTCCTTTAGTCTTTCTTCATATGTCTTCTGGTGAAGACCATGCACCATTTTGGCTGCCCTCCTCTGGACAGCCTCCACCCTGTCCATGTCTTTGCGGAGATGGGGCCTCCAGAACTGTACACAGTACTCCAGATGTGGTTTTACCAACTGTCTGTACAGAGGGCCAACAACTTCCTGTTTTCTACTGGTGATGCCTCTCTCTATGCATCCCAGTATCTCCCCAGCCCTCCTTACTGCCTTCTCACATTGCTGGCCCACCTTTAGGTCATCTGATATGACTACCCCCAGGTCCCTTTCCTTCTTTGTTGTTGTCAGTATCTCACCCCCACCCATTGTGTACTCTTCCCCTGGGTTTTTGTTTCCCAGGTGCATTACTTTGCACTTCTTTGCATTGAATCTAAGCTGCCATACATTTGACCATTCCTCCAACCTTGCCAAGTCCCTTTTCATCCTTTCCACCCCACCTTGCATATCTACCCTGTTTGCAGATCTTTGTGTTATCTGCAAAAAGACATACTTTCCCCTCCAGTCCCTCTGCAATGTCACTTATAAAGACATTAAAAGGGCTGGCCCCAGTACTGAACCCTGTGGTACCCCACTAGTTTATTATTTATTTCAATCTAGGACTACAATACCTTTGAACCGAGGCACTTTTACAAAGGTTCCATGTCAGCGTGTGCAACAGTCATCATTTTTAGTTACTAACATATAGTCATTGACTTACAGACATGTAATAACCAGTGCAAAGACTTGAGCTATGAGCAAGACAAGGGAAGGACGGTAGGGTGGGTGGGAGGAAGTGAGGGTAGGAGATCGAGGGAAAGGAGGTGCAGGGGTAAGGGGAGTACGGGAGGTGGTTGGGGCAGAGGCAGGAGTGGAGATATGGGGAGGAGGTGGGCAAGGGTGGGAGACAGTGCAGCCAGGGGGCCTTGTCAAGGGAATATGACAGGTAAGGTGCTAGGGGTGCAAAGACTGATTGTAAGTGCTGGGTGCTGGGGCATTTGCAGCTGGAAGGGTGGAAATGTTAAGATGGGCAATCGCAGGATACAAGCAGTGAGAGGTGCAGCTTGGACTTGAAGAGGCCGAGTGTTGGAGCGGTTGGTATGTCGCTGCCAAGAGAGTTGAGCCAGTTGGATGCCCGATAGGTGAATGATCTTTGTCCTTGGGTTGTGCAACATCATAGGATATGTAGTGGATGGGAATTGGATCTCCTTGTAGTGACGTTCCTATGTCTAGGCTTAAGGAGGGCACAGACACCAGGTGGGGCAAGCCCCATTATAATTTTCTTGGCCGTGATACAGGTTTGGTATTTTATGCGTTTGTCCAGTTGAAGCCATCCAGATTGGGAATAAAGGTCACATGTGTGGCTACGGCAATGTGAGCCAGCAATGAGATGACAGGCCTTATTCAGGGAGGTCATGATATGTTTGAGAGCAGTGGTAGTTGCAGACCCATATATGATAAGACAATAGTCTATGATGCTGATGATGGAGCTTTGGATGGCCACTAACAGTGCTTCTGGGGTTAGGTGTTTCCTGTGCTGGAATAATATGCCTAATTGGCAGGCTTTGCAACATTGCTGATATGGACAGCGTATGAGAGGTGGGGATCAAGGGTGATGCCGAGGTACTTGAACGATTGTGTTTGCTCTAGGATGGCTCCTTGCTCAGTTGCAATGGAGAGGTGGAGTTGTTTGTTTTTGTTGTGGGGGCTATAGAAGACCATAGACTTGTTTTTTTTATGATTGAGAAGCAGTTTATAGAAACATAGAAACATAGAATTTGACAGCAGATAAGGACCGCCTGGCCCACCCAGTCTGCCCATTTCCCTACCTACTGGATAAGCTGCAGATCCTAGTTAACCAGCAGCCTACTTCTTCCTACCCCCACCCCCCAGAATTGCCTTATGACTATCCAATGCATGCTTGAATTCCACCACTGATTTTGACTCCACAACCTCCTCCGGAAGGCCGTTCCATGCATCCACAACCCTCTCTGTGAAAAAATACTTCCTTAGATTACCTCTGAGCCACCCCCCCTCTATCTTCAAATTGTGCCCTCTTGTTCTTGCACACCTCTATGAGTTTATGATTTAGGAACCAGGATTTGATGGAGGAGAAGGCCCACTGAAGTTTTTTTTGTAATTGGATTGGATCAGGGTCCGAGGTGAGGATCACAGCATCGTCGGCGTACAGAATTATTTGTTCTGGGCAGCTGTCTGGTAGTGAGTTTAAGAATAAGCTGAAGAGGAAGGGCCCCAGAATGGAGCCTTGGGGAACTCCCGAGTGGACCGGTCTAGGGTCTGAGAGTATATCAGTGATTCTTACTGTTTGGGACCGTTCTTCAAGGTAGCTCTTAAACCAGCCAATGGAGTCAGTTGACAGCCCAGCGTTCTGAAGCTGGACAAGCAGGAGGTGGTGATTGACAGTGTCGAAGGCTTTAGTTTAGTCAACATAGATTGAGCCTAGTAGTTCACCGGAGTCAAGTGCATTGTGGATTGCACCGGTGAATTCAAGTACGGCTGTGGAGGTGCTGTGACCTTTGCGGAACCCGTGTTGTTGCTTGCACAAGATATTGTACGTATCCAGGTATTCTGTGAGCTGGTCTGAGACGATGAGTTCTAGTGCCTTGGAGAGAGGGAGTAGTAGGGAGATAGGTCTGTAGTTATCGTGGGCAGTTTTGTCACCACTTTTATGGATTGGGGTGACAGTGGCAGATTTCCCTCTGTCCGGGAACTGGCTAAGGCTGAGGGAGAGGTTGAAAATTCTGGTAACCCTCCTTTCTTCACTGTGGACTCCATTTACTATTACCCACTGTGTCCTGTTGTCCAGCCAGTGTTTTACCTAGGCTACCACCCTGGGACCCACTCCAAGGCTGGCTAATTTGTTTATTAATCTTTGTGTGGGACTGTGTCAAATGCCTTGTTAAAGTCTAGGTAGGCCATGTCCACAGGCCCTCCTGGTCTACTACTTTGGTCACCCAGTCAAAGAAATCAATTAGATTTGTCTGACATGACCTTCCCACTGTGAATCCATGCTGCCTTGGGTCCTATGCCCCATTGGCCTCTAGGTACGCAACAATTCTTTCCTTCAGAAGTGATTCCATCATTTTTCCTACCACTGAGGTCAAACTAGCAGATCTGTAGTTTTCTGCCTCTGTCTTGCTCCCACTTTTGTGAAGGGGAATCACATCTGCCCTTCTCCAGTCCTCAGGTACCACACCATCCTCCCATGATTTATTAAAAAGGGTAGTCAGTGGTGTTACTAGTTCTTCCCTTAGTTCTTTTAGAATTCTGGGGTGAATCCCATCAGGCCCCATTGCTTTATCCACCCTTAGTTTTAAGAGTTCTTTCAGAACTCTTTCTTCTGTGAAAGGACTAATATCAACCCCCTATCCAGAGTGCTTCTATTGACCGGATTAGGTATCTCCCCCTGCTTTTCCATTGTGAATACTGAGCAGAAGTATTCGTTCAGTATCCCTACTTTTTCACTGTTGCTCTCTGCCCAACCACCTGCCTCTTTATTCAGCCTCATTATCCCTGCCTTAGTCTTTCTTTGCTCCCTAATGTACCTATAAAAGGTTTTATCCCCCTTCTTAACCAAGTTGACTATCTTTTCCTCAGTTTGGGCCTTTGCTATTCTGACTGCCTTCCCCGCTTCCTTCTGCTTTGACTGGTACAGTTCTCTGTCCTGCTCCTTCTGTGTTTCTTTATACTTCCTGAATGTTATCTTTTTCTCCCTTACCTTCCCCACCACTTCTTTTGAGAACCATAGTGTTTTTTTCTTTCATTTTGATTTATTTGCTTCACACAAAGGTTTGTTGCCTCTGTGATGGTGGTTTTGATGTTTCCCCATTGTTGTTCCATCCCACCTTCTTGCCTGTTTGCTAGTGCTTTTCTGAGGCACTCTCCCATTTTGATAAAATCAGCCCTCCTGAAGTCCAGTACCTTCACTTTTGTGTGGCTTGACTCTACAGCAAAGTTTATTGTGAACCACACTGTTTGGTGGTTGCTTGTTCCCAGATGGCCACCCACTTCAAGATCAGAGATCCTCTCTCTGTCCCCATTTGAGAGTATGAGATCTAAGATTGCTCCCTCCTGAGTGGGTTCCAAAACTAGCTGTCTGAGGCATGCCCCCTGTAGGGCACCGAGAAGGCCCTGCTCTTGGATGTGGCTGCAGCAAAGGTGCTCCAGTTAACATCTGGCATATTCAGGTCCCCCATCAGTAATATCTCCCCTTTCTCTGCCATCCCAAGAATGCCTTCTATCATTTCCTTGTCCATTTTCTCCCCCTGAGACAGGGTCTGTATACATCCCCTCTGCAGATTGTGGAGCCATTTCCAGTCTCCAGGGTGACCCACAGTGCCTCCTCTCCTCCTTGTTTACCCTTTAGTTCTATTGCTTTGATCCCTTCCCTTCCCTTACATAGAGAGCTACTCCTCCTCCTCCTCCTCTTTTTCCCTCCCTGTCCCTCCTGTAGATTGTGTACCCTGATATGTTGACATCCCAGTCATGGTTCTTTGTGTACCATGTTTCTGTGACTGCCACAATATTCAGGCATCCCCTCTTCCATCAAGGCCACCATTTCAGGGAGCTTTTTACCTAGACTATGGGCATTGGTACTCATTACCCTCCATTTTTATGACTTTATTTCTTTTTGTGCCATCCCTATTCTTACTGCCTTTGTCTTTTTCTCCATTTACCCCTGCCCTTCTCCCTATCGACTTCTTTTTCTTGGCGTTTACCTCACTAATTACCCTGATTTTTTGGGGGGGGGCTAGGATTTCCCTTCTCCTTTTCAGTGCTTCCCCCCTTGGCTAGTTTAAATGCTTGCCAATGAAGCATTTAAACCTATCACCTAGGATCATGGTTCTCCTCCTGGATAGATGCAGACCATCACACCTGTATAGGTCTGCATCCCTCCAGGTGGAGCCCCAGTGCCCAATGAAGCCCAAATCCCTGAGCTCTGCACCAGTTTTTCAACCAGTCATTGAATCCCATGGTGTGGAGTACCCTAGCCTCATCCTTGCCATAGACAGGTAGCACTTCTGAGAAAGTTACCATGTGTGCTACTTGTCTAAGGCTCCTCCCCAACTCCACAAACTCCTGCTGCACTGCTCTGATCCCATTCTCAGCCAGGTCATTCATCCCTAGGTGGATAATGACATCCAGCTCCCTCCCCCTTGCAGCTGCTCCCACGATCCTGAGGATTCATTTCTTGTCCCTCCAAGCCATGGCACCAGACAGGCACCTTACCTCCCTTTCCCTTCCCTCCTCCAGTTCTACCCCCTAACAACTGAGTCCCCTGCCAGAAGTTGTTTCTTTCCCCTGTGGGGTCCCATGCCACCCTCTTGTGGGTCTCCATTGTGGAGGTTCCCAGCATCCTCCTTGGCCTCCACTGTGGGTGCCTCCATAGAGGGACCATGCTCCGCCAGAGTGGCAAATGAATTGTGGAGAGGCACAACTGGAGGGCTGCACCTCTGTTCCACCACCTTCACCCTCCCTGAGCCCACTGTCATCCAACCACTCCTCTTTCTTGGCAACCTCTGAGGTAGTGGCAGTGGCCTGGGTGGTCCCTGGGTGGGGGAGGTGGATTCTCGAATCCTTGCCAGGTCAGCATGGAGATGAACAACCTCCTCCCTCAGACCAGAGAGGTGCCTGCAAATAGGGCAGCAACGCAGTCTCCAGAGTGTCTCCCGGAAGACTGCTGCTTCACAGTCAGTGCATTGCACCACTCCCCACATGTCTGTGTCCCTTCCAGTTACAGATGCTTTTCTTTTGTTGTTTTTTTGTTCTTGTTTTAGTGTGTGCAAGCTTGTGAGTGTCTCTTCCCCCTATTCAGTGTGCTGTGCCTTTAAGGATATGAACAGGAGTATGTTGTTAGCAGCTTTGGGGAAGTGATGTCAGAATCCCTGCTATAAAGGAAGTTATGTGCTTGGGTGGTGGGGTGAGGGAAAGGGTGGGAGGGAGTAAATCTATGTCGTCCAGAAACAATCAACTACAACTCTGACCCTCCACCCGGGGAATGCCTTCCTTCCTTTCAGACACCTATTTCACAGAGGTTAAGTAACAGGTCTAGTCACAAATGACTGCAGATATCTCCCAGCTACAGTTCCTCCCTAACAAATTAAAGTTAAAACTAAGAAAAGCCAACCCCCAAAACAGAATCAATGCTAGTTACTTACACAGGTCCAAAAAGTAATAATTCAGTTCAGTGTAGTCTAGAAAATAACCTCCTTGATTCAAGGAAGCTGTGGCTGCTTTCTCCCTCTCTCTGTCTCAGTCTCCGCAGACAGAGACCACAAACAACTCCTGTTATAAACCCTCAGTTCAACTAGGCCCCTTTCAGCTCCTCCCCTTAACAGACACCTGCACCCATCTTAGTGTATTTCCTTATGGAATGCAGTGATCATAAGGCCCAAAGACCCCAAGGCACACCGCAACACATGTCGGTGTCTGCTGGGTAGGGTGAGGTGAAATGGCAACAGCGTTATGGCCGTTGACCCAAAGGCACACCCTAATGCCTGTCAGTCTCTGCAGGGTGGGTTGGGGTTGGCATCAATTCACTACTTCACAGCCATTCCTATTATGCAGCTCTCTAACTCCTGCACTACCAATGCCAATGCCAGCAAAACAACATTCGACATTGATAAATGACTGTTTTAAATCAAAATAACAATATGTTTCAGATAACCATGCTGCAGCCACAATGGTTGTGTGTTGGATTGGGGGTCTGTGTGAGTGTGCAGGGTGTGGGGTGATTGTAGAAAGTAGATGAATGGCTCCACTAAACTATATATCCTGACTTGTATACCTTTTACTTGCCAGGGTGTGGGGAGGGGAGGGGAGTATGAAGTACATAGATCGTGATTGCCATGCATGTGGTATGTGGGGAAGGGTTACAAGTGTGTATACAGTATGTGCACAACAGTTAGTATTGCTCCCATGCAACATTTAAAGTTTCAGTCAGAGAATTATGCACATTTTATATTTTCCAGTTGTGAGCATACAATGCTCTTCAAATTGTATTTACAGTTTTTAACAGCTGACAGCACTGCTGCAGGATAGGGGCGAGCTGGTGGAATGTTCCATGTGAGTGGGAGAAATGGTAGTTGAACAGAAAAAATGAAATATATCACCTATGAAGTTTAACACAGTTTAAGCATCAATCACAGCACAGTATTTCAAAGTGTGACCGGGGGAATGGGGAAGGGGAGTAGTCAGGCAGGCAAGTGCAAACGATGCAAAGTGCAGTGAGAACAGTTACAAGTCCAAGCTCAGAGGTTAACAAAATAAGAGGAACAAAACTTAAAATATAAAACAGGGATTGGACAAAGGTTTCTTGCAATGTTACAAAGGTAGGCAGCAGGGAATCTAGACAGGCTGAGTTACGACAAGATGAGCCCTCTGGCAAGAGAAAAAAAGGGGAGGGATTGAGAGGAACACAACAAAATAGGGGTTTTAGCAGAGAAATGGAGAAAATGAGACAGAGGAGGGAGAGAAGAGAGGGATAGAGAGGGTGTGATAGGAGTATGTGGGGGTGATGAGTTCTAGTAGGCACTTCAGGAATAGTAGAGATGGGGCTTAGTGAAGAAGAGAGTAGAGCCAGTTCCAAAGAGAGGGGAGATGGTATGAGAAAGCAGCCTGACCAGAATGTGAGCAGGGATAAGAGACTGAGAAGGAGCGGGAGTTTTTAATGTGTAGGGGGGGAAGAGGAAGGGGCAGAGGGGACAGGAGAGAAGATATATAGGAGGGGAGGGAGCCAAACCAGTATTTACCAATAAGGACTGATCAATGGGAATGGCGATGCAAGGGTAGGGGGCTATGGAAAGGGAGGAACAGAGGGGAGCAATGATGAGTGTGGGGAGGAGAGCTTGAGGAAAAGTGATAAAAGGCGTTGCAGAGGGTATCCAGTCTGGCAAGGGTGGAGGGATGGGCTGCATTGTATACCATGTCTGCATAGTCAAAAATAGGGAGGATCATTTTAACAAGCAGATCCCTGCTGACCTCAGAAGGGAGACAGTTCTTGTGATGTTAAGGGATGCCTAGCTTGTGGACAACCTCCAGTTGGGTTCTACTGAGGGTGAAGAAGACTGAAGAAGGTGAGAGACTTACTAGTTTTTGGCTCATGCCAATGGTCATGGACACAGTTTTTTTGGTGTTCACTTTGAACTGTTTGGCATGGAACCAACATAATACATTGTGGAAATCTCTCTGGAGTAAGGATATGTCAGATGCATAGATGACTATGTCGTTAGCATACATGTGTATATGTGAGGAGACACAGACAGATGGGAAGTTGTTAGAAAGCTCCAAAATAGTATGGGGCCCAGGTTGGAGCGTTGGGGGACTCCTGCCAGAATAGGAAGGGGGATAGTATACTATACCTCCCACCTGAACAGACTGGCTATTAGTAAGGTATGAGCAGAACCACATGACTGCAGGAGTTGAGAGTCTGGCTGAGATCATTTTGTTCTGGAGGAGGGGGTAGGATATAGAGTAGAACACCTTTGCAAGATCAAATAAAGATGGGTACTGTGACATGCCCCTGATCCATCCCTGTAAGGATGGAGTCACCAACGTAAAGAAGGGAGGAGATGATGGAGTGTTTTTTCTGAAGACAGACTGCAACGGGGAGAGGAAGGAAGAGGAGTATAGAAAGTCAACTACCCTGTGGAATTCTCTACCTCATCAGGTTTGGGTGTGCCTAACGATGGAGAGCTTTAAAGTCACACTGAAACATACAGTATCTATTCAGTCTTGCCTTTTGTGATGAGTAATTAATAAGGATGGATTTTAGTATTACTGTCTGTATTTTAACTATTTATGGAGTTATTTATTTTTGCTATTTTGTAAAGTGCTTTGATATTTTGAATTGCGCTTAAGAAATAAAGTTTATTATTATTATTAGAGTGAACTACTGTGACTCTGGTAGTTTAGCAAGTGAAGGAAGGAGATAAGTAGGTCTGTAGTTTCCTGTGGAAGATGGTTCACCCCTTTGTGGAGAGGGAGTACTTTGGCAGTTTTCCAGGCAGGTGGGGCAGCACAGAGGCAAAAGGAAAGGTTTATGAGGTGGTTGAGTAGGTGAATGACAGTGGGAGCAGATATATCGAGGAGTTTAGGGCCCGGGCTATCAGAACTGTATTCTGAAGGGTTGAAAGGGTTGAGAGACTTAAGGGCAAGGACAACTTTCTTTGCAGAGACAGGAGGGAAGCAAAAGCCTACAGAGGAGGTTTATAGGGGTGGAGGGGAGTATTTGAGGACTATTAGGTCAGTGAGCAAGTTGTAAAAAATTTGTTAAAAAGGGAAGTGACAGCGAAGTGATCAGAGACCAGGGAGACATCTGCTTGGAGGAGGGGGCAGACTGGGGTGCTGGGTTGAAGAGGGAGTGGATCACTTTCCAGAAACTGGAGGGAGAATTTAGGTTAGGCCATCAGTTGGATTTGAAATAGTTGGCCTTGGCTGCTTGAATCGCCTTGTTCCAGGAGTTCCTAAGGGATCTGTACTGCTGGTGGTCAGATTCAGAGTGGGGGGTCTTGAAGCTAGCCCATACAAGGTCCCTGTATTTGCACAGCTCTGTGAGGTCAGTTGCAATCTATGGGTGGTGCGAACATTTCACTCTGATTCTTTTGAGGGGGCATGGGTGTTTCAAGAGCTAGTGAGGATAGCAGTGAAGTGTGAGATGGCTGTGTTGATGTTTTGGGCAGAGCATACAGGGAACCAATCAGCAGAGGCCAGGTCACTTAAGAGATCATCTGTGTCAAGTGACCCGAGAGGCCTGTGCCAGATGTACTCCGGGTGGATCTGTAATGTGTTGCCTCCCAACCCCCCCCATGCTATCAGAGTACATCACCGGTGCTGGACTGTCCTCCCCTCCCACATAAAACAGTACATAGACATAAATTTGCCAAGGTACCTGAGGCAACCTGTCCCCAAATCTCATCACTGAAGTGGACAAATACTGGGACGTCCAATAATTTGCAGTAGCACTTTTGTATTTAAATGGTGAGATCAACATGTTGGCCAAGACTGTTGTTCAAACATTTGTGAGGGAAGTCATGATGTAGGCTTAATATGAACCTCAGCAGGGGAGAGAAAGATGAGTCACCAGAGGTTACATACTGTATGTCAGAGGATAGATTGCATTGTACATACCTAAGGAAGCAGTAAAGGGGATGGGAGGCAAACCTCACTTGATCATCCACTTAGAAACAAATGATTTTGCAGAAAACAAGGTAGAAGTGGTGCAACAAAGGTTTAGAAAGTTAGCAGAGTGCTGCAGGGAGTCAGTGAGCTCAATGGCCTGTGAAGTAATTCTGGTCTCCAGGGCCAGTACAGGCAGGAAAAGAAGGATAGAAGACTTCATCTAATGGCTAAGGAACTGGTGCATGGCAGAGGGGTTCAGTTGTATTAGAGAATGGGGGGATACATGGATGGATAAGGGGCTATATTCAAAGAACAGGCTGCACCTCAATGAGATGGGTCTAGAGTACTTAGGAAAAAGCTGAAAGGATACATGGGTGAGGTCCTGCATTTAAACTGATTAAGGGGGAATATGAGTCTAGGGAGGACAAGGAGATCGGTAAGGAGGATGGGAAACTAGCTGGCACTCCCCCACAAATGTGGTTGGGGGTAAGAAAGGGGATGGTAGAAAGGGAGACAGAAAAGTATGAAGGGCCATGTGTACTAATGCTCATAGCCCGAGCAACAAGATTGTAGACCTGGAGGCCAACATGGCGAGAGAGGACCTGGATCTGGTCACTATTACAGAAAAGTGGCACAATAAAAACCAGGACTGAGGTATGGCCATACTAGGTTTTACATTGTTCATAAGGGGGACAGGGATGGTAGAAAAGGGCGAGGAGTATGTCTTTATGTAAGGGACTACATGAAGTTTACAGAAATTCAAGGGAAACAGGGGGAGCAGAGGTACTGTGGGACACTCTGAAAATAAAGAAAAGGTCTGTTATTTGAACAGGAGTATGTTACAGACCTCCAGCACAGGGGGAAGAAAATGATAGGGAAATGATGCAATCTTTTCAAAGGATTGCTTGCAAGGGAGACTTGTTACTAGTGGGAGAATTCATTCTTCCAGATATACGAACATACGAACATACAGATTTGCCAGCAGATAAAGGCCTTATGGTCTATCGAGTCCGCTCGAGTGTGCAGCTAGCAACCCTTATACTGCAGCTGCCCCTCCCTCCCCCTGACCCTCCATCTTACCCTATCATATCCCCTTTTGAAGCAGTCCACTGTTCTACAGGATACCACTTCTGCAGGCCATGTGTTCCACCCAGACACCACTCCCTCTGTAAAAAGGTGTCTTCTCATTTCCCTCCTGAACCTTCCCCCATCAATCTGAGATCATGACCTTGAGTGTCCCTACCCCCCCAACTTGAATAGTCCCTCCATGCCTGTCTTGTTTATTCCCTTTATGTACTTGAAGGTTCCAATCATATCACCTCTGTCTCTCCTCTCCTCTCCTCCAGTGAGTACATGTTCAGCTCCTTCAGCCTGCTCATGTAGGGTATGTCCCCTTGTCCCTGGATCATCTCTGTTGCCCTGCACTGCACCCCCTCCAGTAAGTTAATGTCTCTCTTCAGGTATGGTCACCAGTACTGCATGCAGTACTCCAGGTGTGGCCTAACCAGTGACCTATACAATGCCAGGATCACCGCCCCTGTCCTTGAAGATATACCCCTGGCAAGACAACCCAGCATTTTGTTGGCCTTTGCAGCTGCCTTCCTGCATTGTGCTGAGTTGTTCATTGAGCTCATTATAATCACCCCCAGATCCTTCTCCTCCCCTGTCACAGCTAGCTGCACCCCCCAGCTGGTAGCTCCTTCTTGGGTTTTTTGCCCCAAAATGCAGCACCTTGCACTTTTTGGCAGTGAACCCTAACTGCCAGGTGTCCGACCAGGTCTCCAATTTTGACAGATCATCCTGCAACCCATACCACCCTCCTAGGTAATCCACTACTGCTCCAATCTTGGTGTCATCTGCAAACAAACTGATCTTGCTTTTGATGCCCATCGAGATGTCTGTTATGAACAACCCAAACAACACCAGTCCCAGCACTGAGCCCTGTGGTAGTCCGCTTGTCACTGTCCTCAGAGTTGAGAGCTCCCCTCCAACCACCACCCTCTGCTGCCTTCCCCTGTAACCAGTTTACTACCCATCCCACCATTTTCTCCACTGCACCTGTACCTGCCAGCTTACTACCCAGCCTCCCATGTGGCACTGAGTTGAATGCCTTATTGAAGTCCAGGAACAGGACATTCACTGCATAGCCCTTCTCCAACTGTATAGTTACCCAGTTGTAGTAATCCACCAGGTTGATCTGACAGGATCTGCCCATGACAAACCCATGCTGCCTAATGCCCTGCAGCCCATTGGGATCCAGAAAGGAACACTAGCTTCTCCTTCAGGATTGTCTCCATCAGTTTTCTCATGATGGATGTGAGACTTACTAGCCTGTAGTTTCCCAGTTCACCTTTGGGACTGCTCTTATGGAGGGGTACCAAGTGAGCCATCCTCCAGTCCTGAGGTACACTTCCTGAGACCAGGGATGCATTGAACAGGTCTGCCAAGGGCTCCACCGGGATTTCTGCCAGCTCTCTCAGTACCCTGGGGTGAATTCCATCTGGCCCTGATGCCTTGTCTACCCTCAGTGCCTTCAGCCCTCCAGTACCCTGCCCTATGTGATTCCCCCATCTGTCACCTCCTCCTCATCACCTGAGCCTGACCTCCCACCCCCCCACTTGGTAGCGCCCCTCCTTTCTCCTTAGTAAACATTGAGCAGAAGTATTCATTAAGCACGTCTGCCTGTTCTGCCCTTGTTTCCACCCACCCCATCCTTCTTAATCCTTACTATTTTGTCTCTGCAACTCCTTTTCTCCATGGTATACCTGAAGAATTCCTTCTCCCTCTTCTTGATGCCTTGCGCTAGCCTGAGCTCCTTAGATGCCTTGGCTGCCCTTACTGCCTTTGTCACCTCCTTCGATTCCTTCAGATAATCCTCTGTGTCCCCCCCCGCTCCTTGTTTTTTTGAACCTCCTAAAGGCAGCTCTTTTGTTTCTTACTTTCTCCATGACCCTCTTGCTCAACCAGCTAGATTTCTTTTACTGTGGACCCTGATGCAAGTTTTGGTTGCCTCCTCAATCACCAGTTTTATGACCTACCACCTGTGGTCAGTGTCCATATTAGTTTGGATTCTGGCTAGATATCCTCTAACTACCTCCCCCATCCTCCCAAAGTTGATCTTCCTGAAGTCCAACACTCTTGTTCATGTTTCTACTCCCTCCTTACCCATTTTCAATGTGAACCACACTGAGTGGTGGATGCTCCCTGCCAGTGGTTCTTCCACCCCCAGCTCCCTCACAAACTCCCCATATGCCAATATGAGGTCTAGGTTGTTCCCTTACCTGGTTGGCTTGCTGATCATTTGCATTAGGAAGCTCTCCTGGAACACGTCCAGAAATATCTGCTCTCTTCTATTCGTGGTGGCTGGGGTACTCCAATCCACTCCTGGCAGGTTGAAATCCCCCACAATCACCATGCTAACCTTTCTGCAGGCCCTTCTGATCTGTCCTGCTAGTTCCTGTATGCTACTCACATCCTGGATTTGCATCCATAACGACTCTGTACTACCCTCCTCCCCCTCCTTGCGAACACACTTTCATGTCACACAGTATCGATTGGAGGCTTCCAGCTGCAGCAGTGTACAGGAGCAGAGACATCCTAGATTCACTACAGGGGCATTCCTCAGGCAGCTTGTAATAGAACTCACTCATGGGGATGTGATACTGCATCTGGTACTAACAAACAGGGACAGTGTTGATGATGTGGTGGTGGTGGACCACCTGGGGACCAGTGACCATCACACAATGAGGTTTACTATAAGGACCGGGTCAGAAATTAACCACATGAGGATGACATTCATGGACATCTGGAAGGCTGATATTAAAAACTGGGAGAATTCCTCAGGGATGCCCTGGCAGGGATGGGGAAAATAGGAGGAGTAGAGAAACAGTGGGCTACAGTAAGAGAGGGAACTGAAAAAGCTACTAAACTATGTGCCAAGCAGGTTAGCTAGGGCAGGAGGAGAAGAAAAAGACTGCTGTGGTTCATGACAGAAGTAGTGAAAAAAGTAAGAGCAAAAGAACTAGCCTTTAGAAAATATAACAGAACAGAGAAGAAGGACGATAGGGAGAGTTACCAGGGGAAACAAAGGGAGGCATGGAATGCAGATAGGAGAGCAAAAGCAATAACAGAGGAAATTATATCTAGATACATATAGAATAGTTAGAAAACATTTTCCAGACACATTAGTGAAATGAGAAAGACCAAGGGAGGAATAGTAAGATTGAAAGGGGAAGGGGGAATTCAGTAGAAGAGGACCAGTAAAAAGCAGACATATTGAACAAATACTTCTGTTCACTATTCAAGGAGGGGGGTAGAAAACAGGCCTGTGTTACAAGATAAGGGAAAAAGGGGTCAGGAGGTGGGCACTAGCTCATTCACAGTGAAAAGAGTTCTGAGGAGTTGCCAAAGTTGAAATCAGGCAAGGTAATGGGTCCAGACGTTTTGCACCCAAGGTTGCTGAGGGAGCGCAGACAGGAACTGGCTGCACATCTGATAGCCCTGTTCAGCCTGTCACTAGAAACTGGGGAGGTACTGGGGGACTGGAAGAAAGCAGATGTAGTCCCACTCCACAAAGATGGGAGCAGGGAGAAGGTGAGAAATTATAAGCCAATCAGCCTGACTTTAGTAGTGGGCAAGGTAATGGAATCAATATTGAAGGAAAGGATTGGAGAACACCTGTAACCAAATGTCTGCAGGACCTGAGACAACATGGATTCACAGGGGGGAGGTTCTGCCAGACAAACCTTATAGAGTTCTTTGACTGGGTAACTAAAGTAATGGACCAGGGAGAGGAGGTGGACATGGCCTATCTGGATTTCCACAAGGCCATCGACATCGTACCTCATAGAATACTGATTAACAAACTAAATAGCCTAGGAGCAGAACCTAAAATAGTAATGTAACCCCCCTACTAATGGGGTTGTCAGATGGAGTCCCCTTGCTCATTGGGACCAATGCGCATATGTTTGGAAAGCTAGCCAAGTTATGCCAAGAGAAGCAGGGACAGCTGACTGGCCGGGCCTTGCGGATCCCAGTTTTGGTACAACACACCTATGAATTGCAAACTTGAACTCAGGAGATGGACAAAGATGAGCCAGTGGGAATAGTATGGAAGAAAGACCGTGAATCTTTGCTGCTGCCCCCTAATACCCAGTACACTGTCCAAGGAGAAGTTCATCTTCAAAGGGATGTAAAAAACAAAATACTAATCCTGGACGCTCCAGGAGAGGGAACACTGCCAGAGGGGCTGATGGTCAAACGAAGCATATTGCCCACCTGAGCCCATGCCTATGCTAGAAGGGCCACGGTCCAAATCCAGAATGTGTCTGATTGAGAGCTCCATGTGAACTGAGGGTGCACGCTAGCCACTGTCCATTGTACTGACACTGCAGTGTTGCCCAGCAAGAAGCTGAGGGGTGGAGCCAAGGAGGAAACTCCGGACCTGTTTGACTTTGCCTGCACAGTGGAAAAGTCATATCAGCCAGAAGCTTGCCCGACAAGACCAAGTATTCTCATTAAAAGAATGGGATGTGGGGTGTGCAGGGCGCTCAACACACCATCAGACTTTATGATGCCCAGCCTTTCTGGGAGTGCTTTCAGCATCTGCAGAAATAGATAACATCCGAAGTCATCTTCAGGAGATGCTAGCTGTGGGCATTATTCAAGAGTCCTGGAGTCCCTATGCTTCCCATATTGTGGTGGTGTGTAAGAAGAATGGGTCCGTCCGAATGTGTGTTGACTACTGTACTTTGAATCGGTGGACTATGACTGACCAATACACTATGCTCTGAATACAGGATGCCCTGGACTGCTTGAATGAGAGTCAATGGTTCTCCATACTCGACTTGCGGAGCAGATATTATCAAATTCCGATGGCTCCCGAGGATCATGAGAAGGCTGCCTTCATCTGCCCTTTGGGTTTTTACAAATTTTTGAGGATACCTCAGGGTATTTCAGGTATGTCTGTCACTTTTCAGCGGCTGATGGAGTGAGCAGTGGGAGACATGAACCTGTTGGAGTGTCTGGTGTATTTGGATGACGTCATTGTGTTTGAGCACATGTTAGAGGAGCATGAAACCAGGCTGTTCAAAGTTCTTGACTGACTGGAGGAGTTCGATTAGAAATTGTCCATCAATAAGTGCCAATTCTTCCAAACCTCAGTCAAATATGTGGGGCATATAGTGTCGGCCGATGGAATACAGACCGATCCCAATAAGGTAGAATCATTGACCACCTGGCCTCAGCCAATCAATCTAAAAGAACTCCAACGGTTTCTGGGTTTCTGTGGGTACTACAGATACTTTATCAAAGACTACTCTAAAGTAATCCACCCCTCCTCAATCTTACCCAGGGGTATCCTCCTACTACCCTGCGATATAAAAAAGGTTCCGTCAGAGATGACGAGAAGGTGTATTTTAGGACAGGGGAGGTGTTTGGGGTCTGGTGGACCCAAGAGTGTGAAACAGCCTTCTACGAGATTATCCATCAGCTCACTCATGCCCCTGTGCTTGCTTATACTGACCCCGCCAAGCTATACATCCTCCATACTGATGCTAGCCTGAAGGAACTTGGAGCTGTGTTGTACCAGAGCTGTGAAGAGGGACTAAGGCCTGTAGCTTTTGCCAGCCGCAGCTTGACTCCATCTGAGAAGAATTATCTGGTTCACAAACTGGAATTTCTTGCCCTCAAGTGGGCCATAGTTGATAAATTTCATGAATACCTTTATGGGGCAAAAATACTAGTGAAGACAGATAACAATCCCTTAACTTATGTTCAGACTTCAGCGAAGTTGGATGCCACAGGGCACAGCTGGCTTTCTGCTCTGTCTACATATGATTATGCGGTAGAGTACCAGCCTGGCCTTAACCATACTGATGCTGATGCTCTCTTGAGATGGCCACCCCTCCCTGACAAATGGGTGAGGCTGTCTGAGCCTGCCATTAAAGTGATATGCCAGAAGTTCAACAAAAATGAGCAGCCATCTGCCGAAACAGTAGACTGTTTGGGGCCCTCTGACACCTGCCTGCCAGCAGCTTATTGCCACTTCTCTGCCATAGACATCAGTGCTCTGCCACAATTTGACAATGACAACATCCAATGGGCTCAATCCCAAGACCCTATGAACCAGCCTGTACTTAACGCCCTCCGTGGAGGGAAAGATGTGTCAAGACAGTGTTCTACTTATTTAAGAATGGCATTGCTACATGAAGAAGGCCCTTGACTAAGATTGCGAGACCAGTTGCTATACAAAGAGGAAATAGATCAGGTAGACAAGCAGCAGTTAGTACTGCCCACAGCCTTTCAGCAATTGGTAGTGAGGTCCCTTCACGACCATATGGGACATCTCAGTGTCGACCGGACTCTCGACTTGGTACGATCTCATTTCTATTGTCCAAAATGGGGGCTGATCTAGAAAACCATATCAAGACCTGCAGTCATTGCATCCAATGAAAAACTCTGCCTCAGAAAGCCGCTCCCTTAGTCAATATATCTACTAGCGCTCCCATAAAGTTAGTGTGTATAGACTTTCTATTCTTAGAGCCAGATCAAAAGAGCATCAGCAATGTGCTAGTAGTGACTGATCATTTTACTCACTATGCACAGACATTTCCAACAAAGGATCAGAAGACTTCCACAGTGGCTAAGGCATTGGTATAGAAGTTCTTTGTGCATTATGGTGCCCCACAATGCATACTCTCTGATCAAGGGAGGGATTTCAAAAGTAGACTTTTCAAAGAAATGCTTCCATTATGGGGAGGGTGAAAATCTAGAACCACACCCTATCACCCTCAGGGGGATCCACAGCCTGAAAGATTCAATCAGACACTCTTGAATATGTTGGGCATGCTCTACCCCAAAGTCAAACATAGATGGAGTCAGAAAATCAGTACCCTAGTGCAAGCTTACAATTGTACAAGGAGTGATGCTACTGGATTCTCTCCTTATCTTATGTTTGGAAGAGAAGCCCAGTTACCAGTAGATGTATGTTTCAGAATCTCCCCAGATGGGGTCCTAGCTGAGAATTACCTACAGTATCTGCAGAAGTTGAGAGAATAACTAAATCATGCATATCAACTGGCCCAGACAATGGCCTCAAAACAAAATTTAGCCAGCAAGTACAGGTGTGATCAGTGCATAAAGGCTCAGGAGTTATGACCAGGTAATAGAGAGTTATTGCAGAACTGAGGATTGCATGGGAGACACAAGATTGCTGACAGGTGGCATCATCTTCCTCATGTGGTGGTCAGTAAGTTGGATGAATTGTCCATTTACATAGTGTATCCAGAGAATGATCCCTGGATTGTTAAAACCATGCACCAGAACCATCTGCTCCCCATTGGGCAAGTAACTATTAACGCTGAGCCAGCTGACCCTTCTGTGCAATTACTGTATGCCCTTACTCATTGAACTTTCACTCTTCACTGTAAACTCTTCCAACTAGTCCCATACTAGTTTCCATAAATGGAATAACTTGGTCATCTATGTCTGCTTTTACTGTTGTGTGTGCAATGTATTATGTAATGTGCTATGTTTACCATGAAAATATTGCAATGTATTCATTTGCACTTATATGTGCTACTGTTATCCTTTTAGTTGTTATATGCAGGTCCATCTTGTAAATGAGTTCTTCTCAGTGATGTTCCACCTGGATAAATAAAGACTTGATTGATTTATTGATTGATTGATTGACCCTGCCCCTTCTGGGTCCAAAACCAGGGCAGCTGCCAGGAAGAAACAAAGCCAACTATCCCCAGCTATTCCAGAGACTGAATTCTCTCCACAGTAGGTCCCTTATGACAGCAAGACTGAATTCTCCCCTCAACAGGTCCCTTGTGACAGCAATGGCCCCTCTGAATTCGACAGTGTTGAAGATGAGGCTCCATACTTCCCCTCTTAAGAACTGAGACAGTTGTTCCAAGGGAAACCCCTTGTATAATTACAGAGAGGAGGCTGTGGCCCCCCTGAACCATCCCAGGTGCCAGCTTCCTCTTTAGATCCAGAACCCCACGAAAGTGAGGTGCCCATTGATGTGTCTGAAATGACAGAGTCTTTGTGTTTAGCAGAGTTGTTTGAACTGCCCGAGGAGGAGCTAATCAAGGTGGACCCTCCTGATGACATACCAGAATGTGCGGAAGTTCATGAAAGTATTGATTGTTCTAATTCAGTGCCCCCAAGTCCAGTTGTTTTGAGGCCCCTTCCAAATGAGCAATCTGAGCCTTTGCTGGACAGTAATGACAATCCAAGGATTATGGAGATGAAAGCCAAAAAACACAAGTGAAATGAATCAAGAGACATAGTTAGATTATGTAGAGGGGTTGAACCTAGGACTGGGCCCCTGCTTAAAACTGACATGTCTGGTGGGGTTGGAGCAGGTAATTACTCACCCCAGAGAAAGTCTTTGTATGGTACTGGACTTTACAGTCATCCAGATTTTTGGTTAAGAAATAGGACAGTCTTTCTCTAAAAGGAGATGAGAAGGTACCGTTAGTCTCTGTTGAGAAATGTGTTAATGCCTCAGGGTAAAGAATGATGATGTCTACTATGTTTATGATAGAATGTTTATCATTAATAGGGACCCTGAGACAGAGCTTCTGAAGAAGAATGGGTGGAAGCTCCATCCCTTCCTGGGACAGGAAGGTGGTATGCAGTCTGCAATAACTGCTTTCCTCTTAAGATGGGGGATATGTGACAGGGAGCTCCTGCCACTCTTGAAGACCGAACTTTTCTTAAATCTGTTGCAACAGTTCTTCTATTTCTTAGCCTAATCTATCCTTTACAGTTTCTAGTCCATAATGTTGGCCACCTATGGGCACCCCCTCCCTTTCTTGACTATGCTATAGTGTCCTCTTTAATTTTCCTTTCTCCTCTCAGGTCCCTGTACAGGGAGATTATTGTGGTGACCTCCAAGTGTATGTAAAACAGGTTGTGTTTATCATTGTTGGGTTTAGTATGTGATAGGACTATGTCATAAAATACCTCGATGTATATACCTTGGCTGGGATACTCAAAGGGGTTGCTCATGGCGCAACAGTGTTGCACCATGTGCAATCCACTGATGCACCCCAGCGTGATATTCAAAAGGGGATGCTGTGTTGCACAATTCCCCGGTGTGCCAGGGCGCACCAGTTATGTAGGAGGAGCAAGTGCAGGGGGCGTGCCCATGCATATTTGGCATATCCCGATATTCAGCCTGGGATGTGCGGCACATATGCAGGCACACACCTGCCTTGCACCACACAGGGGGGTGCAAAGATCCACTGAAAAAAAAGGAGCAAGGCCTGGCCACCCACAGGTGAGCTGCCATATTGCAGGGTGCAACAAGGCAGCTGCCAGCTGTGGGTGGCCACCCGTCCTCCAGAGCCATGGTCCATCATTATCACCCCCCCGCTCTCTCACGGGCTTAAGCAAAAATAAATCTCCCGGATGGTCCAGTGGACCTGCTCCCAAGCCAGATCGCAGGCTTATTAAAAGTAGATGTATCCCTGGTGGTCCAGTGGACCAAACTCAGCCCAATCACCGGCTTATTAACAGTAAATGTATCCCTAGTGATCCAGTGGACCCACTCCCAAGCCAAATCACGGGCTTATTAACAGTAAATGTATCCCTGGTGGTCCAGTGGACCTGCTCCCAAGCCCAATCATGGGCTTTGTAAAAGAAAATATCCCTGGTGGTCCAGTGGTACCCCTTCCCACCACCCTCAGACCCATACCCCACTCTCCCGGTCAGCAGTGGGTGGCAGCTCCCCACCCGCAAGCCACCTGGCTGCCCATCGACTGACAGCGTACAGTACGGCTGTACGCCCATTGGTCCACAGTGTGGGAGTGCAGCACAACTGGAGTGCAGTTGCAGCAGCCACTCCGAAGAGTGGGGTTATTCTAGATGCCCTACAGGGGGTTGCCTTAGACAACTAGTAATGGAGCCCACTCGAGAGGGAGCAATCTTAGACCTGGTTCTCTCAAATGGAGATGGAGAGAGGATCACAGATGTATATGTGGGTAGCCATCTGGGAACTAGTGACCATCGAACAGTATGGTTCACAATAAACACAGCAATAGAGTCAAGCCATACAAAGGCAAAAGTACTGGACTTTAGGAGGGCTGACTTTGCCAAAATGGGTGAGTTCCTAAGGAATGCACTAGCAAATGGGAAAGATGGAGGGGTGGAAGAACAATGGGGAATAATAAAAACTGCCATCACAGAGGTAACAAGCCTTTGTGTGAAGCAAATAAAACAAAATGATGTAAGAAACCACTATGGTTCTCAAAGGAAGTGGCAGTGAAGGTTCAAGGGAAAAAGAAAGCATTCAGGAAGTACAAGGAATCACAGAAGGAGCAGGACAGAGAACTGCATCAGTTAAAGCAAAAGAAGCTGGAAGGCAGTCAGAACAGCAAAGACCCAAACTGAGGAAAAGATAGCCAACCCAGTTAAGAAGGGGATAAACCTTTATAGGTACATCAGGGCCGAAGGAAGACCAAGGGAGGGATAGTGAGGCTTAATAAAGGGGAAGGAGGGTGGGCAGATGGTGACTGTGAAAAGGCAGAGATACTAAACAAATATTTTTGCTCAGTATTTACAAATGAAGAGGGGGAGGTACCTAAAACGAACAGTAGAAACACTCTGGATACAGAAGTTGATACCAGCCCATTTATAGAAGAAAGGGTTCTGAAAGAACTCTTAAAACTGAAGGTGGATAAAGCAATGGGGCCTGAAGGGATTCATCCCATAATTCTAAAAGAACTAAGGGTAGAACTAGTGACACCACTGTCTACCCTCTTTAACAAATCATGGGAGGATAGGGTGGTACCCAAGGACTGGAGGAGGGCAGATGTGATTCCCCTTCACAAAAGTGGGAGCAAGGCAGAAGCAGGAAACTACAGGCCTGTTAGTTTAACCTCAGTGATCAGGAAAATGATGGAATCACTTCTGAAGGAAAGAATTGTCAAGTATCTAGAGGCCAGAGGGGCACAGGACTCAAGACAGCATGGATTCACAGCGGGAAGGTCATGCCAGATGAATCTGATAGATTTCTTTGACTGGGTGACCAAAGTAGTAGATCAGGGAGGGGCTGTGGACATGGCCTACCTAAACTTTAGCAAGGCATTTGACACAGTCCCACACAAAAGATTATTATACAAGTTAGCCAGCCTGGGTGGGTCCCAAGATGACAGCCTGGGTAAAGAATTGTCTGGAGAACAGGACACAGAGAGTAATAGTAAATGGAGTCCACTCTGAAGAAAGGGGGTTACTAGTGGGTACCACAGGGTTCAGTATTAGACTGGTCCTCTTCAATGTCTTTATAAGCGACATTGCAGAGGGACTGGAAGGAAAGTATGTCTCTTTGCAGATAACACAAAGATCTGCAACAGAGTTGATGCACAGGTGGGGTGGAAAGGATGAGAAGGGACTTGGCAAGGTTAGAGGAATGGTCAAATGTATGGCAGCTTAGATTCAATGCTAAGAAGTGCAAGGTAATGCACCTGGGAAACAAAAACCCAGGGGAAGAGTACACAATGGGGGGTGAGATACTAACAACAACAAAAATGGAAAGGGACCTTGGAGTAGTCATATCAGATGACCTAAAGGTGGGCAAGCAATGTGAGAGGGCAGCAAGGAGGGTTGGGGGGATACTGGGATGCATAGGGAATGGCATCACCAGTAGAAAACAGGAAGTTGTTATCCCTCTGAACAGACAGCTGATGAGACCCCATCTGGAGTACTGCGTGCAGTTCTGGAGACCCAGTCTCCGCAAAGACATAGACAGCATGGAAACTGTCCAGAGGAGGGCAACTAAAATGGTGCAGGGTCTGCACTGGAAGACATATGAAGACAGACTTAAGGTGCTTAATATGTATAGCCTCAAGGAAAGGAGGGAGAGGGGGGACATGATAGAAACTTTCAAGTACCTCAAGGAAATCAACAAAGTCCAAGAGGGTAGCATCTTTCAAAAAAAGAGGTGTGCAAGAACAAGGGGGCACAATTTGAAGATAGAGGGAGGGCAGCTCAGAGGTAATTTAAGGAAGTATTTTTTCACAGAGAGGGTTGTGGATGCATGGAACGGCCTTCCGGAGGAGGTTGTGGAGTCAAAAACAGTGGTGGAATTCAAGCATGCATGGGACAGTCATGAGGCAATTCTAGGGGGTGGGGGTAGGAAGAAGTAGGATGCTGGTTAACTAGGATCTGCAGTTTATCCAGTAGGTAGGGAAATGGGCAGACTGGGTGGGCCAAGCGGTCCATATCTGCCGTCAAATTCTATGTTTTTATGTTTAATGGGCATGCAGACCGTACTGTACTACACAGTCCCGATATGTGAGTGGAATATGACAAACACAATATTCTGTGCGCACAACAACACAGCTTCAGAAAGGGACATAGTACCACATCTGCCCTCCTAGAATTCACCGAAGCCGTACATAGCTCTCTGGATAGTGGTCAACTCGCTGGGTCCGTCTTCATCGATTTAACAAAGGCGTTTGATACCATCCACTATGGTCTACTACTTGAACAGCTTCTGAAGGCTGGGCTCTCCCCTGATTCCACAGCCTGGTTTCAAAGTTACTTGGAAAATCGGACGCAAAGGGTAAAAATTGCTGATGTCCTCTCTGATGCAAGACCTGTCCGCTCAGGTGTCCCACAGGGATCTACAATGGGACCACTACTATGCAGCCTTTTCCTGAACACCATCCCGCAACCTTGCTCTGAGCACATAATTCTATATGCAGATGATGCCGTAATACTCACTTCCCATAAGGACCCATTACCCCTACAAAACAAACTACAGCTTGGTTTCATCTCTGTTGAAAACTGGTTTAGTTAGTTCAAGTTGGTCCTCAACTACAAAAAAACAAAGTCAATGCTTTTCAGTAGCTCCCAAAACAGGCACAGGCTCCATTCACTATCCATCGCAAACTGTCTTGGAGCTACCCTTGAACAAGTGCAATCCTTTAAATACCTCAGTATATCGCTTGGCCCCAATCTATCCTATGGCACTCACATTGATAGTGTTGCCAAAACAACAAATACACGGCTTGGTCGACTTTACAGGCACAGCCAACATCTCTCCCCTGATGCCTTGACAATCGCTGTCCAGAGCTCTGATGTCTCTATCATCGACTATGGACTGATCATACTACTGCTCTCAAATGCATATCTACTTGCCTCAACAAAGCCCGTCGGCTCCTCACTGGTTTACACTGTCTTACACATATATGTGATCTTTATGCTCAAACTAGATGGCTTCAACTGTCACACCGCATAAAGAGTCCAGTCTATACTACACCCAAGCAATAATCCTTTCCTCATCAGGGGGTCAGCAACCCAGCTCCTACAAGTCCCCCGCTGTCATACCGTACTGGGCCAATGATCTTTTGCCTATAGGGCCCCCAGCTGGATAAATGGTCTCAGTGGTGACACCTCCTTCACTCTCAAACTGGGCATGTTTAAATCCAGGGTCTGCCTTCTCCTCACTGCCTCCAGTTCCTATGATTGCATCAGCTAATAAGCCCAATGAACCTCCACCCATGTCCTATCTGCTCCCTCTTCCTAGCACTTATGTTTCTCAATCTTCCCCTTCCCCTTCCCCCACCCCACTCCCCCTCTACCCTCCATTGCCTTCCCTTACCCTCCATTACACCAGCACTTCTCTCTGTTTTTGATGTCGACAATGCTCCTGGCTGCTTCAATCTCTTCTTTGTTCCCCCCGTCCTCTTTCCCCACCTTCTTCATTTAAGGCCTCCGTCTTTTGTTTTCTCCAAATCACATGTGAATCAATCTCAATCAACTGATTGTTGCTCTTGTAAATGAACACTGTTCTTGTACTGTTTTTTTTTATTCACTGTATTGTACTGTAATCTGACATGCAACCATTGTAAAAGAGCCTTGGCTCAAAGGTAATTGTAATCCTAGACCTAAATAAATAAAATGAATAAAAGTCCATGGAGTTCTGATCAGAACCATGGCTGACGGATGGAGAAAAGCTACTGCCTGGACTGAACCTGGGAGCTCAGAGGAAGGCCATGCCTGAAGATGATGAAGAGATGCAAGTCAAGGCAGACTGGAGGTGCAAGAGACAACACCCAGGAGATGGAGACCCTGATGAGGATGATGCACTGGATGAGTGGGCAATGGCTGGAGGCAGACCACCAATGCCAGGTGCTCGATAGGTCAATGCTGGGGAGTTTGGATAAAGAGTCAGAGGAGGCTTTTTCATGGTCTCAGTTGGAGGAGAACCCCCTGACTCAGCAGGATATTCCTTTGTTGCCTGCGTTCCCAGGATGCTACCTGTTGGAGGTCGGAGATGCAAGTATGGAACTTGAATGTGAGACACCAGGTAAGACTGTGCCTAGTGATATTGTGCTGGGGTTGAAGACTCCAAGCAAGCAAGAAGAAGCCTATTAGGCTGAAGGGGCTTTTTCTTGTATTGATGCAGCTAAACCTATTAACAGTATTGACTGGGGTATACTACATGCTGAAGATGTTAATATTGCCAAAATGCTACAATTGTTAAGTTCAAGGAGGTGGTACATGTGTTTTATTTTTTTATGAAAAACCTACAAAGGAGGAGGTGGGTGGAAAATGGATTGGAACATGTGTTGGGGTAACACCAAAAGAGTGTCTATCCTCAGGTGCTCTGTACAGGAATCGTAGTTGCATCCCGCTGACTGCAAGCTGCGAAATTGTCCAAAAGATGATACTCCCCATCTTTGACTACTATGACATAGTCTATGGTGCTGCTCCCAAATCTTCTCTGACCAAGTTGGACACTCTCTTTAACTCCTTCTGCTATCACTTCCAGTTGTTATCTAATGGCAGTATTATGAAATTATAATCATTCACCACATAATAGTGCAAAATCACATGCCCTGAACAGAGCAGCAGCATCAATCTGATGCCCTCAAGCTTCAGCTCTACTGTACATCATTATCAGGATACACTAATTGCCACGTATGCACTCTTTCTCTGGCATATTAAAGAGCTGACACTGGAGGGGCCTCCAATTCGGTAAGTACCCCTACTGCCATGTCTCCTACCACTCCAGTGGATCAGAACACATTCTCCCTGCCTGCTTTACTCACGGTGCAGTCAGAGCTCTTCTTGGATGACAGAACCCCTATTGAGCTCCTTAGGCCTATCTTCTTCAGGGTCTATCACCAGCAGCCAGGTCAGTAAGTCACTCGCAGCCCCACTGAGGAGCGCACAGTCACAGTCAGTAAACTGGACTCCAGCTCCACTGTTGTCTGCATGGCCTAGGCCAATACATTGGATGTTAGCTCTTCTGATGCCTGCACTGCTGCGGCTGATAAGTCACTCCCCAGTTCCTCTGGGGACCTCATAGCATGGGCTCTCTTATTGGAGTCACAGTAAACCCCTGACATCGAGTTGAGCCAGTTGCAGGACATGCAACAGTCTTTTGAGGGTTCCTCGCTCTGGCCCCCACTAACACAACCAGGCCCTCCGGACTGGCCTGAAGATCAAAAGCTGGAGGTGGGCACTAATCTGGAGGTTCCCCCTCCTTTGCAGGGTCAGTCTCTTCCTGATTTGCCCACTGGGCCTATTGTTAATCCCTCCGGGGACCTTCTGTTGGGACCTCCTCAACCCAAGCGCTCCTGTACAACCAGGTTCCACTATCTTGGAGCCTGGCTCCCCAGATAATGGTGAGCCTTCCATCAGGTTCTGCTCATACCCTGATGCCAAGAGACACTTCACAATGTGATCCTTCACCAGGTCAGGGTATATCTGGCACTACAGCCATTCCTCAAATGCTGGATGGCCTTCCATCAGGCTTCCAGGCACAGAATCTTCCAGTTCTGTACATTACTGTGCCTAAACTGGTACCAGTCCTTTTGAATGTCTCTATGGGGATGATGCCTAGTCCTTCTGGACCTCCTGCAAGTCCTTCAGCCCCACCTCCTGCCGGACCTTCAGCTCCGCCTCCAGCTGGACTTATTGGGAATGTTCCAGCCTATTCACCTCCACAATACCCAATGTACCTTTTGTTGGGGTATCCAATGTCTGGTCATCAACCTCATTATGTACCGGGGTACCAGATGCTGGGCTATGTCTAATCAAGGGTATGCTTCTTCTGGCTTTCCCTACTCCTATCAGACTCATGGATACCCTCAATATCAGATGGCGAGCTATCCATTATACCAGCCTTCTCCTCTACCACCTCCTACTCAGCCTCAACCTCTGCCTCCACAGCAGCCTCAGGGTGATACCCAGGCAGTGTTTCAGACCCTGATTCAGGAGGACAGACCCCAACTAGCCTCAGCGCTTAATGATCAGAAACCAGTGGCAGTCTCTACTCCCACTTCTTTTCTGACTCCTAGATAAGCCTCTTCTGTGGAGTCCTACCTTTCTGGAGAAGGCTCCTCTGGACTCCAGATCAGGAATAAAATCCAGGACACTCCTCTAAAAAGGATTCAGACCCACAGCAGGCACTCTCTGGACTCTGACTTGTCCTTCAGCTGTGGTACGCATACACCTATATAGCCTCAGCTTAAAGAGTCCCTGAAGTCCCCTCTGGAGGACCCTTCCTTTGCAGAACTCCTCACAACTATACAAAATGCCTGTGGCTGGGCTATCCATGAGCAGGATCCAAAGTAGAAAAGGCTTGTGGAGCATCTAGACATTAACACAGCTCCTATGCCCACACTGCTTTGGACTGGGCCCCATGAAGACCTGACGTCCACTTTCTGGCAACAGCCTTCCTCCATTCCAACTGTTTAAAACAGGCAGACTAGGTGTACTACCCCCATATGGGGTCAGACACCTTACTGGCCACCCTAATGCAGACTCAGTTGTTATCATGGCTGCCCATGGCTGGTCCTCTAAACCTAACATTTGAACATGTCTCCTGATAAGGGGTCCAAACAGCAGGATAATTTCAGTCACAAGATCCATTCTGCCTTCACTTGCACCCTCTGGTCCCTTAATTATGTGGCTCATATAGTTTCCTATCAGAAATCTTCCCTGGCCTCACGTGAGTCAAAGATGAAAGCTATCCAGTACCAGCAGCTTAAGGCTGAGATTGCCAAGACGGTGAGAATGGCTACAATCTTCTGTCATCATGCCCTTCAGGCCACTTCTGACACAGTAGACTCAGTTGCTCTCACCACAGTCACTGCTGTCTGCATTAGGTGACATTTGTGGCTCAGAATTGCTGGCCTGGCAAAAGACGTCCAGACCTCCATCCTAGATGCCCTTTTCAGTGGACCCATGTTATTAGGAGGTGACTCTAAGGAATGATATTATCACTATTGTAGAACCGAGGTAAATCCATCTGTGACATCCGCTTCATGTACCGAGGGGGTTACAAAGGCAAAAATCCTTTTCTTCAGCAACAGAGACACCAGACCAAAGAAGTCCCTGGAAAACGCCAGACAAATGCTGGTTTCCAGCATCAGAAATCCCTACTTCACCTGCCAAGTCCCAGAAGCCCCTTGGAGGAGCTGCCAATTCCCTTCCCTCAGCATCCTGACTTGTTTGGTACCCTCCAACCTCCTCCAGATCCTCTAGGGGAACCAGTGAAGGAGAATATTTGCCATCCACCTTCTGGGGTTGCAGAACATAACCATGGACTCTTAGGTCCTTTAGTTAATAGCAAGAGGTCACACCATAGAGATCCTGACAGGTCTCTGGACAATCCCCTTCTCCCTAGGCCTCTCCCATGATCCTCCAAGGCACCTATCTCTGATAGGGAATGAGATCCAGGTCCTTCTGCCAAAGTCAGCCACAGAGCCCATGGGTCTGGCACAGATAGGAAGAAGGTACTACTTCCATTTCTTCCTAGTGCACAAAAAAATGGATGACCTAAGACCCATCATGGACCTCAGCATGTTCAACCTGTACATCGAATACAAGATGTTCCACATGCTCCCCATCCAGGGACTTCTACCACTGCTCAACAAGAACCATTGGCTTTGTGTGCTGGGCATGCATGATGCTTACCTGCACATCCCTGTCTTCCAGACCCACGGCCAATTTCTTCTGTTTGCCTTCAAGGGGGAATGTTACCAGTTCAACGCTCTCCCTTTTGGCCTATCCTCAACACCTTGGATTTTTACCAAGTATCTAGCAGTGGTGGCTGTGGCCTTATGCCACAGAGGGATCTAACTGTGCCTGTATCTGGATGATTGGCTTCTGTCAGCCCCTTCACAGAGCAGTCTGAGGGAGTCACTCTCCTTCACCCTAGACCTCTTTTCCAGACTTGGAATAACAGTCAACTATACCAAGTCCCACCTCTCCCCTCCCAGCACCTACAATTCATTTGGGGGCGGTGCTGGATATGGTCCAGGGCAGGGCCTTCCTCCCATTGGACAGAGCAAAGCAGAGACGCTGCAGGAACAGGCCAGATTAGTGGCAAACTCATGCTGAAACACAGCCCCATCGATCTTCCATCTTCTCCAGCTGATGACAGCTGCGATCCCTACAGTTCCTCTGGCCAGACTGCATATGAGGGTAACCCAATGGACTGTTCATATCCAATGGGATCAGCGGCTGGACATCCTGGATTAAAGGGTCCTAGTATCTGGGTACATGAAGAAGGATCTTCTTTGGTACAGGAGTTGTCCAATCGCTCCATGAGGGTTCCCCTCTCAACTCCCTGCTCCTATCATGACCCTTACAATGGATGCTTCAAGTCAAGGCTGGGGAGCCCACCTAGGAGATCAGGAGACCCAGGGAACATGGTCTCAGCTGCAAGCGCCCTGACACATCAAAGTGTTAGAAATGAGGGCAATGCTGTATGCCCTCCAGGCCTTCCATCCTCTTCTATGTCTGGGAACACTCTTGATTCAGACCAACAATATGTCTGTGGTCTGGTATCTGAACAAACAAGGAGGCACTTGCTCGCACCCTCTATGCCAGGAGGCAATGCGAGTGTGGTATTGGGGAGACCAGCGTGACCTCCTCCTTACTGCTGTCCATGTGGTGGGTGTCAGCAACATCCTGGCAGACAGTCTCAGCCACACCATTGTCAGGGCTCATGAGTGGAGCTAAATCAAGAGGTGGCTGAAAGTTTCTTCAACCTGTGGCGTCGACCGAAGATAGACCTCTTCACCTCCCCATCCAACGCAAAACTACCCAATTGTTGCTCATTTGTTCCCAGGCATGGTGTTTTCTGGTGAGACACGCTGTCTCTTTGCTGGACAGGGAAGTTCTTGTACACCTTTCCTCCCTTCCCAGTGCTTCAGAGGGTTTTCCTGAAGCTACAGGTGGAAGGGGCTCACATGAGGTTCTAATGGCCCCTCTTTGGCCTCACCAGATTTGGTTCCCTCTGCTTCAACAGCTATTGATGGAACCTCCAGTACCTCTGCCTCTCTGCCATGATCTTCTGACTCAGGAGCAGGGCAGACTTGTGCATCAGCACCTCAAATCCCTCCATCTGCACGCATGGCACCTGTGGACATATGTGGAATAACTGCCATTGTTATTATTTTTTTTTACAAAAGTTGTCAACTGTGCAGATGCATTTGAAAACAAGCATTTGTCAATGCCGAATGTTGTCTCACTGGCATTGGCATTGGTAGTGCAGGAGTTAGAGATGCACAATAGGAATGACAGTGAAGTATTGAACTGATGCCAACCCCACCCCCACCCTGCAGAGACTGACAGGTGTTGAGGTGTGCCTTTGGGTCGTCATCTATAACGCTCATGCCATTTTACCTCACTCTGCCCTGTAGACACTGACAAGTGGCGTGGTGTGCTTTGGGGTCTTTGGGTCTTATACTTACCCATTCCATAAGGAAATATGCTGAGGTGGGTGCAATATAGGAGAATGGGGTGAACTTTGGGGCCAAACACTCCAAGGCACACCTTGATGCCTATCACTGGTTGCAGGGTGGGGGTGGAATGGCAGGAGCATTACAGCTGATGATCCCAAGTCACACCCCTGACGCCTGTCAGTCTCCACAGGGTGGGGTGTTACAGATGGCAACCCTAACACTGTAGGCATGTGTTGGTATTTTCACTCCAAATTATCAACACAGGATTTTTTTGGCCCCACCTCATGAAGAGCGGTACTATCAGTTTGTTGGCTGAAAGGTGATTTTGCACAGCGACTGTGCCATTTGGTGCCACAGGTACGGAAATACATTTTAGGCAGAATATGAAAAATGACAACTGTATTGTTCATGAGGAGGTGTAAAAATATGGCAACGCTGAAAATCTGGAGTGAAACTATGAAAAATTGGTGAAATTATGAGCATGCATAGAAACTGCGCAACGCACGTCCGTAACCCAATTATTTTGGGGATTTTTTTAATCACATTTTCAACATAGGCATTTTGGGACCTCTCCTCATGAAGAGTGGCATTGTGATTTTGTTAATCTGTCCCAAAATTTGATTTCCCATAGCGACCACACCATTGTACGCCACAGGTGCGAAAACACATTTTGAGCAGGATGTGAAAAATGACAGCTGTACTGTTCATAAGGTGGTGTGAAAAAATGCCAGTGTTGAAAATCTGGCATGAAAATATTGCAAATTTGCAAAGTCACAAAGGTGCATGGAAAATGTGCAATGCATGCTTGTAACACAGTCATTTTATGGACTTTCGTTGCCAGATTTTCAACATAGGCACTTTAGGACCTCTGCTCATGAACAGTGACACTGTCATTTTGTTAATCTGTCCCTAAAATTGATTTTCCACAGTGACCATGCTATTCCGCACCGGAAGTGCGAAAACTCATTTCAGCCAGGATATGTAAAATGACAACTGTACTGTTCATAAGGAGGTGTGGAAAAATGGCAATGTTGAAAATCTGGAGTGAAAATATTACAAATTGATGAAGTTATAAGTGCGCCGACTTCATGATGTCACAGCTACGTAAAACTGTCATTTTTGGATTTTACCAAATTTGCAACATAGGGCTTTTGAGAGCCCACCTCATGAACAGTGGCACTGTAATTTTGTTAATTGGTCCCAAAAGGTGATTCCGTGCAATGAACACGTAATCCCCTATTGGGACAAAATAAGTGACTAAATTCATGAGGAGGGATCTCAATAACCCCATGTTGAAAATTTGATGTCAAAATTCCCAAAAATGGCTGAGATATGCACCAAAGTTGTAAAAACCCTATTTATGCCATTATGCAGCTTATCAGCATTTCTTCAGTTTGTGGTCGGCTTTGAAGAGTGCAGATGTGTCCCGGTCCACTGAAGATCATCACCTGGGCTCCGGAGGTAAGTATGAGGTGGGGGTGTGTGGGGAGGCAGGGTATACAGAGGGTGAGCCAACATAAAAATGAATGATTTTTTTTCACTTTCTTTTTCTCCCACACCACCCAGAGCTGTACCCATCTCCCCTGCCTGCTTCCTGTCTGCCTGAGGTCTCCCACCATGGAGGCTTGGCTTACCTCCCAGGTAAGATGGCAATGGGGGGGCTCCCCTATAACCCCCATCCCAAGGAATCAAATCTTCATCGGGGACCTCTGCAGTGGTTGGCTGGCTAGGGGAGGACCCACTATAGGGCCCTCATGCTGGTGTTGCTCTGTGGACAGCATTTTTTTTGTGAGTGTATGCCCTCCTGAGCACGACGTGCCATGTGATGCCATGGCTTATGCTCGGTGCTGTTGTAATTCCTGCCTGCTGCCAGAAGTCAGACCACCCCCAGTCCAGGAAACCCCCTCCCCCCCTGGAGGAGCTGAGCAGTCCATTGGATGCTCAGACTACCTCCCCCCAGCTGGCCTTCTGGCACCCAGGTCTGGTCCAGAACTTTGTGTCACCAGCGTCACAAGTGGAAATCCAACTGCTGTGCCGGCAGGCTGGCTGGCTGTGAAAAATTAATTATAACAAACTTTTTGAAATGTTGTTTGACTTACCATACTCATGGTTGTCTACTCACTTACTCAGTCTCCTATTTGTTTCTGTACTTGTACTAACTAATTCCTGTTGCTTCATATGAAGGGGTTGTTGATTTTCATATTGTGTGTTCCTGGGGTGGAGCAGCAATAAAAGATAATCTATGCAATACTCTCAATAATACACCTACCCCAGTTTACTTTTACCAAACGCCCATTTTTAGGCTTTGCACAGTAAGATCTTCCTTCAAGTGAATAACTTGTAATGAAATGTGCAAGAGTTACTTTGACATTTGGGGATATGCACTTTTATATTATACTAATTATGTGTGTGAATTGTATAGCAATCTCTAAAAAAATCAATTAAACACATCAAATGTCTTCAAACACATGTCTTAACACTGAGTTTGTCTTCTGCCTTGTCACAACATACAGTTGTCTCAGCAGTGTTTGCAATTAAGGTACATTACCTTCATTTGTAACATGGGAATTAACCAGAGGTGAAAGAGAGCACAGCAATTGGTGGGAAAGCACCAGTGGAGCAATATGCAGCGGGTATTAATGCCGTAGTAATGCCCGCTGCTGCTATCCCTGTAACAGCCACCAAGCATGAAGTCACATAGAATAGTCATCAGTAATGTAGTAGTAGTAGATGTACAGTAAACCAGCAGCAGAACATGCTGGTAAACAACAAAAATACATTTTTAATACCCACCCACCCACGCTGTCTTATCTATGGGGATACTATAAATAAAGCTGAGAAATGAAAGTGTAAATGTAACGTCTACATTGCCAATGTTTCAAGTGATGTGCATCACTCATTGGGTACATTCAGTATTTATGGAGCATTGAATTATTAGCAGAATTGTGCAAGAGGAAGATACAGAAACACAGTAGTAGAAGTCTTACGTGACAAACGGAGGCACCACCGAGTGGAATACTGGACTAGAAGCAAGTAATTCTATGCAGCAGCACACTGATAACTAGAATCTTTAAATCATTAAACACAATATGCAGTCTTTGTAAAACTACTGTGTAGTACCAAAATAGTGTCTAAATGCATGAGTCGGTAGAATAACAGCAGCAATCTGTGCACAACGGAGAGAGGGTAAATCAGTGCAGTGGTGAGACTCAAGAAATGTGCAAATGACACAGAAGTCCATGGCAGTACAAGCAGCAAACATCAGTGATAGAACAGAAATGAGTAAAAAAACAACAAATTTGTACTTATACTTTTTCAAAAGAAATGTAGCATACCACTATTCATTGTGCTGGTTTCAAAAAACAAACCTAGTAATGTGTAACAATAAAAACACCACTATATGAATAAATCTGGTAGTGAGAAGATAACAAGTACCCAGTAGTTGTTATTGTAAATGATATGTTGTGAAACAGTGCCTCTGTCTGTATGTATAATATATAACAGATCGTAGTGCAACATTACCCATTTGCACATTGCCCATGTTACAAGAGCATTAATCCCTTCCAGAGTCGGGCTCTACTAAGGGATTAATGCCTGGTTGGTCGTTGGACCAACCAGGCATTAATCCCTAGTATAGCCCTCCTCTGTTGGGGAGTAATGCTTACGTATATGATGGCCCGGTTCTGTTGAGTTGATTGCTATAGATTGCTCAGATTAGAGAGTGCAGGACTGTGGAGATCTTCAAAAGTAGCCCAAAAACACACTTATTCAAGTAAACTTTCAGCATCTGCTGTTTAATGGATTGTGGGAATTTTAATTGAAGCTGAATTTTGTAAGATTTTATTGAACTGTTTTATGATATGTATGTTGTGTACAGAGCTTTGACATTGGAGTTGCATTATATAAATAAAAATATTATTATTATAACAGTGCATAGAACAAAATGTGAAACATATAGGTAGCTGTAATACAGACGGTGTCATTATTTTTATATCTGCCTTTTCTCAGTGTACCATACTTTGATTCAGTTAGTGTATGCAACAGCAATTCATGTTTATGTTTAAGCCCATGAAACACGTATATTGAGTTAATGCATTTACAGTCATAGTGGCTCTGCCAGAACTTGTTAATTTTATGATTGCACCACTGGTCTTCATCCTTTCACTTACATACCCCAAAAATCTCTTGTTCGCCCTTCATCACCACCTGGGCTATTATCTTTTCAGTTTGCATGTTAACATCCCTTACAGTTCTCCCTGCTTCCCTCTGCTCCCCCTGATACTCATCCTTGTCCTCCTCCCTCTGCATCTCTTTATACCCTCTGAATGCTACCCTTTTAGCCTTTACCTTTTCTGCCACATCCTTTGAGAACCATAGCAGTCTTATTTTCTTCTTGCTTTTGCTCACTTGTTTAATGCTGTCTGTTGCCTTCCCTATGACCCTTTTTATCTTTGCCCACTATTTCTCTACCCTACCAGGTCATCCCTGAGGCATTTGCCCGTCTTTTCAAAATCTGCAATCTCGAAGTCTAAGACCGTCACTATTGTGTGGTTCAGTTCTGCAGCCATCCTTATACTGAACTACACTGCATGGTGATCCTGTTCCCCGGGTGCCCTCCTACCTTGTTGTCTGCAACACTGCCCCAGTTAGTGAAGACCACATCCAGTATTGCCCCATCAGGAGTTGGTTCACTGACTAGTTGCTTGAGGAATGCTCCCTGTAGGGAGTCTAGGATGTTGTTGCTTCTAGCTGAAGCCACAGCTGGGAGGTTCCAATCTGCATCTGGTAGATTGATGTCCCCCACCAGTAGCACCTTCCCCTTTTCTGCCATTTTGCCAGTAGCTTTAACCAGTACTTTATCTAACTCATCTCCCTGTGCTGGAAGTCAGTAATTCACTCCAGTGCAAATAGAGGCTCCACTCTCTGTCTCTAGGGTGACCCACACTACCTCTGCCCCCTCTGTATTCTCTGAATCTCTGTTGATTTTATGTCTTTTTTCACACAAAGCACCACACCTCCTCCTTTCCTTCACACCTTGTCTCTCCTGAACAGAGTATAGCCTAGATTTTCAGTTATGATGATATTTTATTTCTGTGTATTTTTCACCCCCCAAAAAAATCTTGGGTCCATTGTATAATCACGATAAGACATTCCAGGGTTTGCTTTGTGATGGGATAATGGCACTTCTCTAGTGGTTGAAGGCACATGGTGATGCCTCACAAAATACACAAGGTGTGCCACTATTGTACCACATTGTGCACCCTGTCACGCCTTTTTGTTGAAATGTTTTCTTAAGAATATTGCATTTTAGATAATGTTGCCAAACAGAATGTCCAATAAATGAGGTCCTTTAACATGTTACCAAATTTCTATATATACTATTTTTTGTGAATTTTCAATTTGAAAATAAATACTTGAGTAATGAAAAAGTGCAACAGTGATAATTAAAAAGTACAAAAAGATTTACAATACAAAACATAGTAGTGCATACAGTAACTGAAATAGATAAAAGGGAAAATATAGATATTAACATTGTCACAGAAATCAACCCATAACACATTGTATGAAAATGTCATAATTAAATGCCCAAATAATTGGACCATACAATAAATATAGTCATATGTGAACTCATATATATAATGATTGTATTCAATAAATGTGAGCCAGGATCCTTTTCCCCCTCTTCTTGAGATAATGGGAGATGTACAGGAAAAATCATGATGCGTTTATTCACTAGTCAGACAAATAACACTTATAAGCCAAAAACTCATTTTTAAACCCCAAATTTCCAACAATTCTAAGCATGACCTAATTGATTCTAAATATGCCCTTAATTTCAGGGCAGTGTCATGCATTCATCTCATAATACAGAAAACCTAGTGATTTTAAAGTTTTTGCAGCAACTGTCCTTTACAAAAATAAATAAATAAATAAATAAATATATAAATAAAATTAATACCACAGATATGTTTGAAAGTCCAAGACTTCATTAAAGATAAATGGTCTCAAGGTCTGGCGTGCGTGTGTAAATCCAGCTGGCTGCCTTCTGTAGCAATATTATAACTCAATAACCCTGTCTTTGTTTGGGTAATATGTGTTCAATTGTATTGCACAATCCTTCTGGATTCCTGTTGTGTGCTTCCTCAAAATGTGCACTTATTTATTTATTTATTTATTTGTTTTTGTTTACCAGGTAAGCACACTAGACAACCAGATACCTATTTTCAGGTGCGACCCGGGAGATTACAGAGATACATACGTGATTATTACAGAGATACATACATGATTTTTACAGAGATACATACATGATTATAAGGATACAATCAGGTACAGCAGGAAAACAATAAGAGCAGGTACAAGCAGAGCATCAGACATAAACAAGGTAAATGAAGCAATACCTGGGGACCTTATCTACCCAGTGGTAGGAAGGTAATAGCTTCATACATAGGAGGCCAGCCGTCAGCTGGGAATATCAGCCAACACGACATCTGGAGGCTAGGGGTTGAGGCCTGATATATATGTTGTGTTGCCAATGTATCTTATTTGTTTCTGGATTCAGACTTGGAAAGACTGAATGCTTCTGTCTACATAAATATGAGTACATTATGTACACGGATGTACAATCATGCAAATTAGGAAACTTGTTGAACATCTAATAAATTGTCTAAGGTCAACTGTTCTGCTACCCACTGGATCTCTGAAGTAATTCCATTTTGCCCAAACCTACTGTAAACATTGAGCATAAACCACATACAAAGATTTAAAAAAGAAAAAGATTGGGAGGACCCAGTGGCCAAAAGCACCAGGAGTCAGGCATTGCCAGATGCCTTCCAAGTCTGTCTACTGTAGCAGCTAGCTGAGGAACCATCCAGGCAGACTGCAGTCCTTGATGGGGTGCTCACCAACTCAGAGATGGTGGGAGTAGTGGGAGTAGGGGAGCTGCTGGGGAACAATGATTATAACTCTGTTTGGTTTGCATTGGCCCTCAGGGCTGGCAAGCCAAAAATGAGAACTGAAGTCTTTCACTTTAAAAGGGCTGATTTTGATAGGATGAGGGAACTGGTGAGAAATACGTTAGTAGGGGTGGAGGACATAGATGGGGTGGAAGAGATATGGGGGCAATTAAGGGGACCATCCTCGAGATATCTATCGTACACTTAAGAACAGTAACAAAGAAAAACAGGTTTAAGAGACCACTATGGTTCTCAGCAAGGGTCAAGGAAGTGGTAAGGGCCAAAAAGAAGGCCTCCTATAAATACATGGAAAAGCAGGGGGTGGTAGAATGGGAGGATTATCTACTGAAAAATAGGGAGGCAAAGAGGGCCATTAGGGAGGCCAAAGCAGACACAGAGTTATTATTGTGGAGGGGTCAATAACAGAGAAAAATAGTTTTTTAGATAGATTAGTGAAAAAAGGAAAAAGGGTGGGGGAACATAAGGCTGGTTGAGGAAGGTAGGATGTTAAGGGAGGATGAGCAAAAAGCCACATCCTAAATTACTACTTTTGCTCAGTTTTCACAATGGCGGATAGCGGGTCCATGTCAGAGAAGGGAATCCCAGAAATGAGACACCCATTATTTACTAATGAAAGGGTTCTGAAAGGGCTGGCTACCTTTAAGATAGATAAGGCCATGGGACCAGATGGGTTGCATCCAAGGATATTCAGGGAATTAGCAGTGGAGATGGCTGAACCACTGGTATGTCTGTTCAACAGCTCACTTAGCTCTAGAGACGTTCTAATGGATTGGTAGGTAGCAGACATACCCCTTCATAAGAGAGAGAGGAAGATAAGGAGCAACCAGGAAACTACAGGCCTGTCAGTCTAACCTCTATCATACGGAAGCTGATGGAGTCACTGATCAAAGAGGACCTCATAGATTAACCTGGAGAGCAGCAAGCTTCAGGATAGTAAACAGCATTGTTTCATGGCAGGAAGATCTTGTCAGACTAACCTGATAATTTTGACACTGTGACAAATTAATTAGACAAGGGCCATGCTGTGGATCTGCTCTACTTTAACTTCAGCAAGACTTTTGACTCAGTACCTCACACACGATTGCTCAAAAAGATAGAAGACCTGGGTGCAGCTAAGCCCATATTGAACTGGGTGAGGAATTGGCTAGAGGGGAGGCAGCTGAGGGTGGTAGTCAATAGGGTTAAATCATAGGAGAGAGAGAGGTTATGTGCAGGATTCCACAGGGATTGGTCCTGGGTCCAGTCCTCTTCAACATGTTCATTAGTGGCATTGGAGAAGGAATCCATTGCAGGTTGTGTTTCTTCATAGATGACACAAAACTATATAAGAGGGTGGATAGTATTAAAGGAATAAGTGAAATACAGAGACAGCTTAAAAAGCTAGGGGGTGGTCAAAGGTCTGTTGGTTACAATTCAATGCTAAAAAGTGCAAGGTAATGCACCAAGGGAAAAAGAACCCTAAGACAGAGTACTAGATGAGAAGTGAGAGACATAGGGCATGGGGTGATAATGTTGCAAGATAATAGAGAATTATCCAGAGGAGGAGGGGTTGCCTTTTATATAAAGGAATGTTATGATTGTATTGAAATAAATTTGGATATACCTGATCCTTTAGGTATTGAAATATTGTGGGTAAGAATACATTCAAACATTGAACCATTAACATTTTGAATATGCTACAGACCTCCATCCTTGGATACTAATAAGAATGAATCCTTTATGTATTATTTACAAAATATTAACCTACCTGAAAATATTGTATTAATGGGACATTTTAATTTCCCAGGGATTAATTGGCAAACTCTTATTGGGACCACTTATAATGAAAAATGCTTTCTTGAAACAACTTTTATTTTAGGATTGGATCAAATAGTAATAGAACCTACTAGACAAAATAATGTCCTTGACCTGATTTTTACTAACATCAAGCAGTATTATAAGAACCCAACAATTCTTGAACCACTAGCTGATTCCGATCACAATATACTCTATTGGGAAATACATTGTTCCATTAATGACAGCAAGACAGGAATTACAAAGATGAAAAATTATAATAATGTAAATTTCAAGAAGATAAAAAGTCATCTTTCAAAATGGAATTGGAAGAAGAATTTTGATCAGCTATCTGTGGAAGCTATTTGGGATAATATAACAACTAAACTTCAAATTTTGTATAAATAGCTGGGTGCCAGATAGAAAAAAATATATAAATAAAAGACGTAACCCAGTATGGTTTAATAATGATATAAAAAAATCTATAACAAGAAACAAAAGGGCATTCAATAAATATAAGAAGAATAAAACAGATACAAATTGGAATAGGTTTAAATTGAAAGCAAAACAAACTAAGTATAAGATAAGAAATGCAAAAAAGGAGTTTGAAAAAAAATTTGGTCAAACAAAAGGATAACAAAAAAAGTTTCTTTAATTATATTGGTTCTTTAAAAAATTCTCAAATTAGGATTGGTCCTTTGTTGATTAATGACATATTAATATCAGACGAACAAGGTATGGCTAATGCATTTAATAAACAGTTTTCGAGTGCATTTAAACATAAAGAAAATCTAGATTCATTTGCTGATTTAAATACAAATCACAATATCTTTTTTACACCTACAGAGGTTCTTTCAGCTTTAATGTCTTTTAAAACGTCTTCCTCTGTAGGTAGTGATAACATTCCTTTTGTACTTCTTAAAGAGATTGCATCTGAGTTGGTTGATGCTTTGACTTTTCTATTCAATAAATCTATATCACAAGGAACAGTCCCCAAGGAATGGAAACTTGCTCAAGTAATCCCTATTCATAAAAATGGGTCAAAATGTAACACAAAACAGTATAGACCAATTAGTTTAACATCAAGTACAGGGAAAATTATGGAAAAACTCCTCTTACAAAAGATTGAGGAACATATCATATTAAGTGGTTATAGTGACATATTCCAATATGGATTTAAAAAGGGCAGATCTTGTCAAGATAACTTGATCCATTTTTTTGAACCAGTGAGTTCAACTTTGGATATGGGCATCCCAGTGGATGTTATATTCCTGGATTATGAAAAAGTTTTTGATACTATCTCACATAGGGTGATAATTGACTGTTTAGTAAAATGTCAAATATGTAACAATATAATAAAATGGATTACATCATGGTTAACTGGAAGACAGCAACAAGTCAGTATTCATGGTTATAACTCTCTGTGGAGTGAGGTGACCAGTGGGGTGCCCCAGGGTTCTGTGCTGGGACTTGTCTGTTTAATATTGTTATTTCCAGTATGACAACATCTAATGGTGTATGGCTTAATAAATATGCAGATGATGCTAAATTAGGCTGTATTGTAAATAATTCTACATCTGTACAAAATCTCCAAATGAATTTAAATGATATATCAAATTGGGCTACTCAAAATAACTTGTCCCTAAATATATCTAAATGCAAACTTATGCATTTTGATAAAAATAACCCAATGTCTCATTATGAAATAAATAATGTACCATTGATTAAAGTCTCTTCTGAAAAAGACTTGGGTATTGTTATAAGTGATGATTTAAATTTTACAGATCATAATAATTTGACAGTTAAAAAAGTCATCATCTAATAAATTGTATTTTCAAAAATCTAAAGAGTAGAGATGCAGATGTGCTTATTCCATTATACAGTAGCTTGATTAGGTCAACATTTGATTATTGTTCTTCCTTTTGTGCACCTGCTTTGATAAAGGATAAGATCATTAAAGAAAGAGTACAACGAAGATATACAAAGAATATTAACAATCTAAAACAGCTGCCCTATAAAGATAGACTAAAAAACTAAATCTTTACTCATTGGAATATAGGTCAGTGAGAGGTGATTTATGTTTAATTTATCGAGCCACAAGAGACAAGACTCTGTTTGAAACTCTATGCTTAGAGTGGGGCAATCCCTTTAATTCTACACGATCACACAATATTAAAATCAAGACATTCTTTGTAAAAACAAATAAGAGAAAAGCTTTTATAGCACAGAGAATAATCCCTGTGTGGAACTCTCTGCCACAGGAAGTTGTAAATAGTCAAAATATGTTTAAAAGTAATCTAGACCAGTATATGGGTGACTATAAATATCATTACCACCCAAGTCAATGGGTGGCAAAGTTATAATGGGCTTGTCCCTCGACTTCATATTCTACCTATGAACCTATGAACCTATGCAAAAAGCACACTGCCAATACACACGATTTCTTGCATACGGCATGTCTTCTTTTTGTGGGGCGTTCTGTCCTTGGCCCTCATTACGGGGGATTGCACCCCCCCCAAATCCCCCCAATAAGGATTCTCAACTCAGATGGGGGGGTTAACAGTAAAATCACACAAAGTGCGAAAAATAAAAAAATTGTACTTGCATTTGTGACTGAGAATTGAACCCAGTCCCAAACCTTTTGCCTGTATCCCCTGCTGCCAGTGGCTCATCTCGTAGAGCCACAGCAGCTGCTCACCAGAGACCTGTCCCGGCAGAGTTCTTATCCTCTGCCTGGGACAGCGAGAGAGTGCAATACTGCGCACAGAAGCATTCGCGGTATTGCACCCTCTAGTTCACAATTTCAGCGCTATTTCAGTTTAGTGTTCATGTCGTACACTATTAAGCATACGACATATTGACCCGGTAGGGAGACGTAGCACTACAGCTAAGGAATGGGATCTGGGAGGTATCATTAGCAACTCACTTAAGTAATCGAGTCTGCGCAACAATGCCTATAGTAAGTTTAACAGGATACTGGGCTGTAGAGGTATTGATAACAGAAGAAAAGAGGTAATACTCTCCCTCTACAGATCCCTGGTGAGTCCTCACCTAGAGTACTATGCCCAGTTCTGGAGTCCTCACCTCAGAAAGGATAAGGATAGGTTGGAGACAGTGCAATGCAGAGTAACAAAAATGAGTCAGGACCAGCAGGGCAGATCCTTTGAGGAGCATTTCAAGGCGCTAATTACTGTATGTACTCAACTGGAGACCAGTTGGGAGAGGGGAGACATCCTAGAGACCTTCATAGATACATACATAGATAGTGTCGGCAGATAAGGGCCTATGGCCCACCCAGTCTGCCCATTTAAGTTTGTAAGTTCAGTTTATGTTTTCCAGGAAGTCTGTTGCCCCTTACCCCTGACCTCCAGAATTCCTTTATGTCTATCCCATGCATTCTTAAATCCCGTGATTGTTTCAGCCCCCACCACTTCCTCTGGCAGGGTGTTCCACTTGTCCACCACCCGTTCTGTGAAGAAATTCTTCCTCACGCTTCCCCGAATCGCCCTCCCTCCAACTTCATCCCATGCGCCTAGTCCTGGAACATCTTTTTCGCTTAAAAATAGTGTTTTCCTGCACCCTGTTCCTCCCTGTAAGATACTTGTATGTCTCTATCATATCCCCTCTCTCCCTCCTCTCCTCCAGGGAGTACATGTTAAGTGCCTTCAACCTGTCCTCATAGGACTTGTGATGCAATCCATGCACCATCTTTGTTGCCCTCCTCTCAACCTTCTCTACCCTGTCTATGTCCTTACGTAGGTATGGTCTCCAGAACTGTACACTGTACTCCAGGTGGGGCCTCACTAGTGTCTTGTATAGTGGAATTATGACTCCTTTCCTGCTGGTGATGCCCTGCCTATGCATCCCAGCATCCTATTTGCTTTACCTGCTGCCTTGTCACACTGTATCCCTGCCTTGAGGTCATCAGAGATGATAACTCAAGATCCCTTTCCTGCTTGGTGCATGCTATATCCTCACCCCCAACTGATATATTGTGCCAGGGTTTTGTGCCCCTATATGCATTATCTTGCACTTCCTTGCATTGAATTTCAACTGCCAAACCCTGACCATTCTTCAAGTTTCTGCAGGTCCCTTCTCATTCTGTCTACACCCTCTGGTGTGTCTACTCTGTTACAGAGCTTTGTGTCATCAGCGAACAGTGAAATTCTGCCTTCTAGGTCCTGTGCAATGTCATTGATGAAGATATTGAATAGTACCGGTCCCAGCACTGATCCCTGTGGTACCCCACTTGTCACTCTTCCCTCTGTGGAGTGACAGCCATTTACTACCACCCTCTGTGTCCTGCTGTCCAGCCAGTTACCTACCCACCGCACTACTATCCTTAAATTCCTTAAAGGAATTATAAAGTGAACTGTGGGGAACTAGTTCACCTGAATACAAAGTGGCGATCATGTGGACATGAATGGAAATTAACAGGAGGTAGGTTCAAGAGAGATGTGAGGAAGCACTGATTTATGGAAAGGATGGTGGGACCTTGGAACAGTCTTTCACCTGAGGTGGTGGGTGCGAAAACAGAGGATTCAAGCAGGGTTAGGACATAATGAAGGGAATAGTGGCTATTGGGGGCAACAGGACCAAAGAGGAGAATAGGAGAGAGGACAGGAAAGGTTAGTACCCTGGAGGATCAGTAGGTTCCAGGGATTTTAGGGAACTTGGGCAGACTAGATAGACCTTTAGTCTTTTTTCTGCCATCATTGTCTATGTTTCTATGTTTCTACGTAAAGATGCCTTGCGGCTGTTGTGAGGAGCCAAATAGGGTTTTAGGATTTTTCTGATACAAAATGCTGTGGACTAATGCATCCCTTAAATTTGGAGTCAGACTAAAAGTTAGTTTGGGAGTTTCCAAAAACTGATTTAGAGCACTGCAGTCTGAAAGTATTTTCCAGTACTTCTTAATCCTTGTCTCAATTTTCTGTGACAGATCGTTATATCCCAGAACCAAAGGTCTCCTAGCCTGTGTGTCTCTCTGTCTTTCAATTATGGGATCAACAGAGACTTCTTGCTTTAGAAGATTGTTTTTGCAAGGCTTGATCTAGTTCTGATTAAGCATGCCCTCTTTTAGTGAGGCATGAATATAACACATCTGCCTGTAAGAGGAATTCTTATATCTCTGGACAGTTCTATTTTAAACTGAAGAACTGTCTGCATGGAATGCTTGGTACCAGATTTGTGGATGTTCACTTGTGGCATGTAGTGTGCTGTTTCCAGCTGTAGATTTTCTAAAACCTTTTCTAATGATCCTATTTTTCACATCAATTGATAGGCGAAGGTCTAAAAAAATCAATAGACTGTTGGTTGTATAGATAACTCTAAGTTTCAAGTTGTGATTTGTATATTTCACAAAGTCAGCTGCTATCTCCTTAGAGCCATCAGGTATGATTAGTAAATCATTGTTATGCCTGTACCAGTACTCAATGTGTTCAGAAAATAAATGTGTCTTGTAACAATGAAGCTATAATTGGTTTTCACCAGCCTAAAAAAATATTTGTATATGAGGGGGCCAGACTGACTCCCATTGCTCTTCCAGATTTTAGAAGATAAAATATGCCAACCAAAACATAATCCTCTACTGCTGGATTTAGAAAGGGTTAAAATGGTGCTCTGGTATAGGGATACTGATAAAAAAATTACCCAATGCTTTTTAACCCCTTGAAAGTTAGATGCACATGTCAAGGGAAGTAATGTCTATGCTAACCCATAAGAGCAAGGATTCCAAGTTACGGATCGTAGTTTATACGAACATACGAACTTGCCAGCAGATAAAGGCCTTTTGGTCTATCAAGTCTGCTCGATTGTGCAGCTAACAGCCCTTATACTGCAGCTACCCCTTCCTCCACTCCCCCTTCCAATGACCCTCCCCTCACCCTGTCCCATCCCCTTTTGAAGCAGCCCACTGCATTACAGGCTACCACTTCCTCTGGTAATGGGTTCCACCCTGACACCACCCTCTCCATAAAAAAGTGTTTTCCTCATTTCCCTCCTGAACTCCCCCCCAATCTCAGCTTGTGTCCTTGGGTGTCCCTCCCTCTCCTTAACTGCAAAAGTCCCCCGTGTCCATCTTATTTATTCCCTTCATGTACCTGAAGGTTTCAATCATGTTCCCTCTTTCCCTCTTCTCCTCCAGGGAGTACATGTTCAGCTCCCTCAGCCTACTCTCATAGGGCAAGTCCCCTAGCCCCTGGATCATTTTTATTGTCCTGTACTACACCACCTCCAGTAACCTAATGTCCTTCTTCAGGTGTGGCCGCCAGAACTGCATGCAGTACTCCAAGGTTGTCTAACCAGTGACCGATACAGCAGCAGGATCACCTCCCCCCTCCTGGAGGATATGCTTCTGACAATACAACCCAGCATCCTGTTAGCCTTTGCAGCTGCCTTTCTACACTGTGCAGAGTTGTTCATTGGTCCTGTTACGATCACCCCCAGATCCTTTTCCTCCTCTGTCTTGGCTAGCTGACCCCCCTCCCCAAGTTGGTAGTTCCTCCTGGGGTTTTTTTGCTCTGAAATGTAACACCTTGTATTTCTTGGCATTGAACCCCAGCTGCCAAGCATCTGATCAGGCCTCTAATTTTGCCAGATCATCCTGTAACCCCTGCCACTCATTTAAGTCATCCACTACCACTCCCATCTTGTGTCATCTGCAAAAAGACTGATTTTGCTTTTGATGCTTATTGAGATATCTGCTGTAAAGACCCCAAACAACACCAGCCACAGTACAGAGCCCTGTGGCACCCCACTTGCCACTGCTCTGGGTGAAGAGAGCTCCCCTCTACCCACTACCTTATGCTGTCTAGCTTGCAGCCAGTTCACTACCCATCCCACCATCTTTCCCCTGGCCCATGTGCCTCCCACGTGGCACTAAGTAGAATGCCTTACTGAAGTCCAGGTACAGGACATCCACTGCATGGCCCCTGTCTAATTGGTCCCTGTATGGTTAGCTAATCATAGTACTCCACCAGGTTGGTCTGGCAGGATCTGTCTGAAACAAACCTGTGTTGCCTGCTGTCCTGCTGCCCATTAGCCTCTAGGAGGGAAACCAGCCCCTCCTTCAGGATTGTCTCCATTAGCTTTCCCACAGTGGATGTGAGGCTTACTAGTCTGTAGTTCTCTGGCCCATCTTTGGGGCTGCTCTTGTGAAGGAGCACTACCTGTGCCATCCTCCAGTCCTGCAGTACACTCCCAGACTCCAGGGAGGCATTGAACAGGTCTGCCAGGGGTTCTGCCAGGACTTCTGCTAGCTCCCATAGCACCCTGGGGTGTATGCCATCTGGCCCCAGCACCTTGTCCACCCTAGAAACATAGAAACATAGAATTTGATGGGCAGATAAGGACTGCATGGCCCAACTAGTCTGCCCATTTCCCTACCTAACTGATAAGCTGCAGATCCTAGTTAACCAACAGCCTATTTCCTCCTACCCCCTCACTAGAACTGCCTTATGTCTGTCCCATGCATTCTTGAATTCCCCCACTGTTTTTGACTCTACGACCCCCTCAGGAAGGCCGTTCTGTGCATCTACAATCCTCTCTGTGAATAAATACTTCTTCACATTACCTCTGAGCCGTCCCCCCATTATCTTCAAATTGTGCCCCCTTGTTCTTGCACATGTCTTTTTTTGAAAGATGCTACCCTCTTGGACTTTGTTGATTTCCTTGAGGTATTTGAAAGTTTCCATCATGTCCCCCCTCTCCCTCCTTTCCTCGCGGCTATACATCTTATTCTCCTTTAGTCTTTCTTCACATGTCTTCTGGTGCAGACCCTGCCCCATTTTGGTTGCCCTCCTCTGGACAGCCTCCCTCCTGTCTATGTCTTTGCGGAGATGGGGTCTCCAGAACTGTACACAGTACTCCAGATGTGGTCTTACCAACTGTCTGTACAGAGGGCCAACAACTTCCTGTTTTCTACTAGTGATGCCTCTCCCTATGCATCCCAGTATGCCCCCAGCCCTCCTTACTGCCTTCTCACATTGTTGGCCCACCTTTAGGTTGTCTGATATAACTAACCCCAGGTCCCTTTCCATTTTTGTTGTTGTCAGTATCTCACCCCCCATTGTGTACTCTTCCACTGGATTTTTGTTTCCCAGGTGCATTACTTTGCACTTCTTTGCATTGAATCTAAGCTGCCACACATTTGACCATTCCACCAACCCTGCCAAGTCCCGTTTCAACCTTTCCACCCCACCTTGCATATCAACCCTGTTGCAGATCTTTGTATCATCTGCAAAGAGGCATACTTTCCCTTCTAGTCCCTCTGTAATGTCACTTATAAAGACATTAAAAAGGACCTGCCTCAGTACTGAACCCTGCGTCACCCCACCAGTAACCCTCCTTTCTTCACTGTGGACTCCGTTTACTATTACCCACTGTGTCCTGTTGTCCAGCCAGTGTTTTACTCAGGCTACCACCCTGGGACCCACTCCCAGGCTGGCTAATTTTTTTATTAATCTTTTGTGTTAGACTGTGTTAAATGCCCTCATTGCCTCAGTGCCCTCAATTCCTCCAGAACACTGCCCACTGGGATTTCCCTGTCTGTCACTTCTTCCCTGCCCACACTCCCAGCCCCCGGCACTGCTTCACCTTTCTGTTCAGTAAATATTGAGCAGAAGTACTTGTTTAATGCTTCCACCTGTTCTGCCCTAGTATCCACCTCCCCTTTTAATCCTCACTTATTTATTTATTTAGTTGTTTTAACCAGGAGTAGCACACTAAGCTATATATAATTTTTCTTTTTTTATTTTTAGTCTTTGGTTACTGGATAAGGCCCACTAGGCACAAATGCCTGTTTTCAGGGGTGATCTGGGAGCACAGGGAAGTAAAGTGACTTGCTCAGGGTCACACAGTATGCAAGTGGAAGCTGTGGGATTCAAACCCAGGTCTGGTCTGCTGGATGTAACCAGATTTGCAGCTCAGAGCCTTAAACCACTGTGCTATACTGCCTCCCATACTATACTATTTGTTCTTTGCAGCTTGTTTTCTCCCTAATGTACCTGAAGAAGTCCTTCTCCCTTACTTTAATGCCCTTTGCCAGCCTGAGTTCCAAGGACACCTTAGCTGCCCTGACCGCCCTTGTCACCTCCCTTGTCTCCTTCAGGCATTCCTCTCTGTCCACCCACTCCCTGCTCTTTTGTACCTTCTAAGGTGGCTCTTTTCTTTCTTAATTTCTCCATGACCTCCCTGCCCACCAAGCTAGGCTTCTTGGCTCTAGACCTCTTACTCTGAACACTTGCACATGTTGCAGTTGTCTCCTCTTTATGTCATTTAATGACCTCCCACCTCTGATTAGTGTCCTTATCTGGACTGGTCTTGGCCAGATATCCCTGTACTATTTCCCTCTTTCCCCATGTCTATCTTGAATCACACTGAGTGGTGGTCACTCCCCACCAGCGGTTTCTACACCCTCAGCTCCCTCACAAACTCACCATTTACCAGCTTGAGATCAAGGGTGCTCTCCCTAACCTGGACAGCTCATTGACCATCTGCAATAGGAAGCTGTCCTGAAAAGCATCCATAACTACCTGCTCCTTCCTATTTGTGGTGGCTGGTTACCTAGTCTATTCTTGGCAGATTGAAGTCATCCACGATCACTGTACTGCCCTTCCCACAGGTCCTTGTGATCTGTCTTGCTAGAACCTTATCTAATGCCTCAGTCAGAGAGTGGTCTGTGTACCACTCTCATCCTGAGGGTACTATTTTTGGAATCCTGGAGCTGCACCTATAGTGACTGTGTGTTGCCTTCTTATCCTTCCTCCCTGATACACTTCAGACCTTCCCTCACATACAGTGCTACCTCCCCTTCTTTCCTTTTTGTCCTTTCCCCTCCGAAATATCCTAAATCCTAGTACTGTCCGGTCCCAGTCATGGTAATGGGTGGCCCATGTTTCGGTTATGGCCGCCATATCCACCTCCCTAACTGCCATGAGAGCCTGTAACTCTGCTGTTTTGTTCCCTAGACTTCTAACGTTCAAGGTTACCACCCTTCATCCCATTTCCTTCCCCCCTCTCCCTATCTACTCTCCCTTTTTTCCACCTTCTTCTGACCTCTCCCTAAGTCCCCTGCTGCCAGCATTGGTGATAAGCTCATCTGACTTCCCTGCCTGAGGATCCTGCTGGACTCCTGCCCACTTGCCACCCCCCACTGCTAGTTTAAATTCTCATTGTTTGTTAAGTATTCCTCCAGTTTCTGTTTCAAGACCCTCCTGCCCTCCCCACTTAAGTGAAGCCTGTCCTTGACACAGAGATCCTCGTCTTTCCGTGTTCTTTTCCACCTTTCCACTAGCCCATACCCTTTGGATGGACACCTCTTCCTTAGCCATGTGTTAAATTCCTCTATCCTCAGCTTCCTTGCTGTGCTTGCCCTGGGTACTGGATGCATCTCCGAGAAGGTTACTGATCTTTCTACCTCCTCACAAATCAGCCCCAGCTCCTCAAACCTCCCCTGGAATACATCTACCACATTGCCTGCTAGGTCCTTAGTGCCCAAATGCAAAACAATATGAGGTTTCTCCCTACCCCTCCTAGCATACTTCAGAATGGATTTCCCCACCCTTTTCGCTTTCATTCCTGGCATGGCCTCCACCCATATTCAACTGTGCCTTTCCTCCTTGCTCTCCCATCTGATCCCCTTCAGAACTGAGTCCCCCAGCACTAGGATCCCACCCTCGTTTCCTTGTTCTGCTCACCTTCTGTATCTCTTATCCCCTCCTTCCAGGTCTTCTATTCCCAAATGTATTGCTGATGTTCCCCCTTCCATCCCTATCTTTGCCCTACCCTCCACTCCCCTCTGATTTCATCACCCCTCTCCACTGGGTTCCTCCTGAGACTTAACATAGAAACATAGAAGTTGATGGCAGGTAAGGACCGCAAGGCCCATCCAGTCTGCTCATTTCTTTTTCTACCTTATAAATGTGCCATCGGCCTTTGCTCTGTCAGTGGCCTATCTATTCATACTCACCTGTAGTGCTCCCTTATGCCTATCCCATGCCTGTTTGAAGCCCTGCACTGTATTCATAGCCACCACTTCCTGAGGTAGGCCGTTCCATGCATCCACCACCCTTTCTGTGAAAAAGTACTTCCCCTAGATGCATCCTTACCCTTATCTCCTCATACATCACCTCCTCCCCCTCCTTAGCTACTGTCCCCCTGTCCAGTCTCCTTGCTCCTGCCCCCTTATCCTTACTCATTGAAACCCTGCTCCCTTAAGTCACCCTACCAATGCCCCCTGGGTTGTGGACAATCTCTTACTCATCAGCCTTGTCTATGAGGTCCTCCCACTTCCTCTCCTCCAGTGCAGCCAGAACTGAGAACCTGCTGCATGACACCTCCCCCCTGCCCTGAGTCCTCCCTGGAATATTATTGAGAGGCCCGCATTTGCTGCCTGCTCTGGGACTTTTCCTGCCCCTGTTCCCAATCATCCTTTGCCCCTTTATCTGTACCCAGTGGTTCCTGAGGTGGCAATATTGGTCTATTTACCCCTTCCCCCTATTAAGCAGGTCCATAGAGTTCTGGATATATGATCAGAGATTAAGTACACATTTTGAAGAAAGGAATCAACAAATTTAGATAAATCACCTTCAGTGGTCCTGTGTCTGAGACAATGGTCCTGTCAGAGGGATTAACCATGCTCTGATGTACAATACTTTGGGTAAGAAAGTGTTGGAACAATAGGATGCTTCACAGCTAAAGAGTTTTCTTCTTGCATAGTACTATTTCTTAACATTGGAGCACGATCAATAAACTGGAAATCTCATAAGTGTCCCTATCGCTCAGCAGCCTTTTCACTTCCCTGACATAGCTGCTAATATTAAGGATGGCTATGTTGTCCTCCAGATGTAACATATCGTAAGATAAGCTGTTTTAGGATAAAAAGGAGGGCTGGCTAATAACAAAAGGAGATGATATCTTCAATGAAATAAGAATTAGAATTCTCCTGTTTTACATAAAACAAGAAGGCAGTCCCCCCCTTTATTTAATTTATTTGTCTCATCTGTTAAATATGTGCTTCTTGTATTGCAGGACAGAGAATCCTTTCGACAGAGTACATGTGAGCGGACAATGAGGGGGGAACAGTACATTGCTGGTCAATTCTCCCTTGTGAGAAGCCATTCGTAGTATGCTGGTAATGTAGAACACTTTATTCTTTATACAAAAATACACTATTGAATTGAGGAAAAAAAAGCTCTATTCAGATTCAAAGTCTGGGATCTGGCTCAATAGTGCTGAGCCACAGGAACTGTGTGGTAAACTGGCACCCTGGGTTTGTGCCCCTGGATCCAGGTTACCAGGAATGCAGCCTGGAAGATAAGTTCTTCTCAAGGGGTATGGGTAGTGGAACATCCTGCTGCCTCTTAGCAGTGTAGCAGTGGGCATATGAAACTGATTTTATTTATCTATTTTATTTGAAAATTGGTGGCAGGGAGGAGCACACATTGTGCCAAAGCTCATTTCCAGGTGTGACCAGGTGTGACCTGGGGGAGAGGGAGCAGGAAAAGCAAAACTACAATATGTAAAAACAAGTCATTTGTACAAACACTGGTATATCAGATGATATGAAAATATACTGTGGTCACAGTACATTTGATATGTCATTGAGAAATCAAAAGGAAATACAAATGGTGTAGGTTTGCTGAACATGGAGAACCTTTGAAGGAGAATGTGATGTCCCTCACTCTGTGTTCCTGGGGTAGAGATAAAACCAGAAAAAAAGCACTTCCCAGGGAATTCGATGACAGACACTTGTTCCAGCACAGCTGTGGGGCCTTACTGCCAAGACTCCTCCATTTCTGATGATTTCTATTTCTGGCCAACTGAACAAGCTCCCAGGGTGGGCCTCACCAGGGGCAGAGATGAGACTTAGGATGTAAAGAGAGCCCCTCAGTGAGCTGCAGGACAGGATGCTCTATGGCAGTAGTGCTAAGGTGGGAAAACGGAGATCATCAGTACCAAAAATATAATCACTGAGAAGGTAGCTTAGGAGGTAAAATATTGAGATTCTAGGTCCCAGGCCACATGGATGGCCCAGATGAATTGTGCTGATGCTGTATTGTACAGGTGACCCCTGTTTGATCCAGAATATGAGATCCTTGTTACCAGACACTCATGAGCTAGGCATGCTTATGAGGTTCACAAGAACGAAAGAAGCTGGGCCAATGTGTAGACTGGTCTTCAGAAAAAAAACAAAAACGACAACACTTTTTAAACTTTCAATTAGCACTATTCGTAGTCATGAGTTTGCATTAGTTTCTCTACATAAGGGTAGCCGTCTATGAGTGTGATGCCTTGAGAAAGCTTACAGTTGTGACATAAAACATCAGCATCAGTGGGTAGGGAGCTACAACAGTTTGCTATTTTTACATTTAATAAAATGGTAACACCTGTGAAGTGTTGGAGCTTTTTCCAAGGTTACAATCTGCAAGCTGAATCCAGCTTCCTTTGTTCTTGTGACTTTACAGTTTACATGGTGGATATGACAGCATGATGTCTGAGCCACCTTTCTGTTTTTGTATTGTAATGCTTATAAGAATGGTGCTTCTTGACTTGAGGGCCAGCTATGTGTCACTCTCGGCATCCTCTCATTCTATTGGACCTTTAGCACTTCATCACTGTGGCTATAGTCATGAGGGGAATGCATGTGTAATGGCTAAAAGAGAAAATGTATGTTAGAATTACATTATAATTAGAGGGAGAGGGAGGGGAAAGGGAGGCAAGGTGCCTGCCAGGCTCAATGGCTTGGAGGGACAGGGACCAAATCCTCAGGATCGCGGGAGCAGCTGCATGGGGGAGGGAGCTGGATGTCATTGTTCACCTAGGGACAAATGACCTGGCTGGGAAATGGATCAGAACAGTGCAGGAGGAGTTTGTGGAGTTGGAGAGGGGCCTTAGACAAGTAGTACGCATGGTAACCTTATTGGAGGTGCTGCCTGTCTATGGCACAGGTGAGGCTAGGGTACTCCACACCATGGTATTCAATCAGTGATTGAAAAACTGGTGCAGAGCCCAGGTGTTTGGCTTCATTGGGGACTTGGGGTCCACCTAGAGTGATGCAGGCCTATACTGGTATGATGGTCTGCATCTGTCCAGGAGGGGAACCAGGATCCTAGGTGATAGGTTTAAATGCTTCATTGGCAAGCATTTAAAGCAGCAGAGGAGGGAGGCACTGGAAAGGAGCAGGGAGATCCTAGCCCCCCACCCAAAAAAAAATCAGGGTAGTTAGTGAGGTAAACACCAAGATAGATGTTGATAGGGAGAAGGGCAGGTGTAAATGGAGAAAACAACAAAGGCAGTAAGGACAGGGATGGGGCAAAATGGGGTAAGGCCATTAAGAAATGGAGGGTAATGAGTACCAATGCCCATAGTCTGGGCAACAAGCTCCCTGAACTGGTGGCCTTGATGAAAGAGAGATGCCTGGATATTGTGTCAGTCACAGAAACATGGTACACAGAGAACCATGACTGGGATGTTAACATACCAGGGTATACAACCTACAGGAGAGACAGGGAGGGTAGAAGAGGGGGAGGAGTAGCTCTATATGTAAGGGAAGAGATAAAAGCAACAGGAAAAAAGTAAACAGGGAGGAGAGGAGGCACTGTGGGTCACCTTAGAGACTGGAAATGTCACCACAATCCACACAGGGGTTGTATACAGACCCCCATTTCAGGGGAAGGGAATGGACAAGATTATGATGGAAGGCATCCTTAGGATGGCAGAGAAAGGAGAGATATTGTTGATGTGGACCTGAATATGCCATATGTTAACTGGAGAACCTTTACTGCAGCCACATCCAAGAGCAGGGTCATTCTCGATGCCCTACAGGGGGCATACCCTTAGACAGCTAGTGTTGGAACCCACTCGGGAGGGAGCAATCTTAGACCTCATACTCTCAAATGGGGACAGTGAGAGGATCTCAGATCTAAAAGTGGGTAGCCATCTGGGAACAAGTGACCACCAAACAGTGTGGTTCATGATAAACTCAGCTGCAGAATCAAGCCATACAAAAGCAAGGGTACTGGACCTCAGGATGGCTGACTTTGTCAAAATGGGAGAGTGTCTTACAAAAACCCTAGCAAACAGACAAGAAGGAGGGGTGGAGCAACAATGGGGAAACATCAAAACTGCCATCACAGAGGTAACAAGCCTTTGTGTGAAGCAAATAAACAAATCAAAATGAAAGAAAAAGCCACTATTGTTCTCAGAAGAGGTGGTGGGGAAGGTTAGGGAGAAAAAGATAGCATTTAGGAAGTATAAAGAAACACAGAGGGAGCAGGACAGAGAACTGTACCAGTTAAGGCAGAAGGAAGCAGGGAAGGCAGCCAGAATAGCAAAGGCCAAAACTGATGAAAAGATAGCCAACTCAGTTAAGAAGGGGGATAAAACCTTTTATAGGTACATTAGGGAGTGCAGAAAGACAAAGGGAGGGATAGTGAGGCTGAATAGAATGCACTGTGGGTGGGCAGAGAGGGACAGTGAAAAAGCAGGGATACTGAATGAATACTTCTACTCAGTATTCACAAAAGAGGAGGAGGGGGATGTACCTATTCCAATTAACAGAAGCAGTCTGGATAGGGGGTCGATCCCAGTCCTTTCTCAGAAGAAAGGGTTCTAAAAGAACTCCTAAAATTGAAGGTGGAAAAATCAATGGGGCCTGATGGGATTCACCCTAGAATTCTAAAAGAATTAAAGGGAGAACTAGTGACATCACTGACTACCCTTTTTAATAAATCATGGGAGGATGATGTGGTACCTGAGGACTGGAGGAAGGCGAATGTGATACCCCTTCACAAAAGTGGGAGCAAGACAGAGGCAAGAAACTACAGACCTGTCAGTTTGACCTCTGTGGTACGGAAAATGATGGAATCACTTCTGAAGGAAAGAATTGTTGAGTACCTAGAGGCCAGTGGGGCACAGGACCCAAGGCAGCATGGATTTACAGCGGGGAGGTCATGTCAGACAAATCTAATCAATTTCTTTGACTGCATGACCAAAGTAGTAGACCAGGGAGGGACTGTGGCCATGGCCTATCTAGACTTTAGCAAGGCATTTGACACAGTCTCACACAAAAGATTAATAAACAAATTAGCCAGCCTGGGAGTGGGTCCCAGGGTAGTAGCCTGGGTAAAACATTGGCTGGACAACAGGTCACAGAAGGTAATAGTAAATGAAGTCCACTCTGAGGAAAGGGGAGTTACTAGTGGGGTACCAGAAGGTTCAGTACTGAGTCCAGTCCTTTTTAATGTCTTTATACATGACATTGCAGGGGCACTGGAAGGAAAAGTATGCCTCTTTGCAAATGACACAAAGATCTGTAACAGGGTTGATACAGGGGGGTGGAAAGGACGAGAAGGGGCTTGGCAAGATTGGAGGAATGGTCAAAAGTGTGACAGCTTGGATTCAATGCAAAGAAGTGCAAAATAATGCATCTGGGAAACAAAAAGCCAAAGGATGAGTAAACAATGAGGGGGGAGGTAGTAACAACAACAAAAAATGGAAAGGTACCTGGGGGTAATCTTATCAGGTTAGCAAGCAATGTGAGAAGGCAGTAGGGAGGGCTGGGGGGATACTGGGATGTATAGGGAGAGGCATCACCAGCAGAAAACAGGAAGTTGTTCTCCCTCTGTACAGACAGTTGGTGAGACCCCATCTGGAGTACTGCAATCCAGTTCTGGAGACCCCATCTCCACAAAGACAGACAGGATGGAGGCAGTCCAGAGGAGGGCAACTAAAATGGTGCAGGGTCTGCAAGAGAAGACTTTTGAGAAGAAACTAAAGGAGCCTAATATGTATACCCTTGAGGAATGGAGGGAGAGGGGAAACATGATAGAAACTTTTAAGTACCTCAGTGGAATCAACAAAGTCCAAGAGGGTAGCATATTTCAGAAAAAGAGATGTGCAAGAACAAGGGGACACAAGGGGCAATGTGAGGAAGTATTTTTTCACAGAGAGGGTGGCAGACGCATGGAACCACCTTCCTGAGGAGGTTGTGGGGTCTAAAACTGTGGGAGAATTCAAGAATGCATGGGACAGACATAAGGCAATTCTTGTGGGGGGTAGGAAGAAATAGGCTGTTGGTCCTTATCTACCATCAAAGTCTATGTTTCTATGTTTCTATGAGTGCAGTGTAGAGCTGTGCAGAATGAGAAAGCTCTGAATTTGAAGAATTTAGATGGATTTCCATGACATTCTATGAAAGTTTGTGGAATTTTGACAGAATCTTCTGGAAGTTTTGCAATTTATTAATTTGGTCATAGCTCAGGTGTCAATTGAGCTAGAGAGCTGAAGGTTGGCAAGATTACATGCTGATAGTGCCTGTAATTGAGTGCCAAACATTTTGACATTAGGACATATCACCTCAAAATTATCCGCGCTGAAAATCTATAATTTTATTTTTTGTGTGAAATTTCATGAACATTTTTATGTGCATATTGCTCAGGGACCTTTGGAACTATAAATCAAAAGCTAGGAGATTATATAAATGTAGTAATAACCCTTATACCTGCAAAATTATATAACATTTTGATAAATGTTTTCAAAATTGTGCTAAAATTACTAAAACCAAAATGTTAACAAAATGGCTACATATAGCATTGCCCCCTCTAAAACGTGATATTTAAAACTTGGTGCACATACCTATGTTGCACATTTCTCTAAGTACTGACACTGTGGATAAATTTGGATAAGAATTTTGATTAAATGTTTGGCCACCCGCAACTCACTCCCTTTCAATCTAGGACTCTGAAATTTGTTACGCTTATGAACGCTATCAGTATCTGTATACCTGCTGAATTTGGCATCATTTGAATATGTACTTTGAAAACAAGACCAAAATAACTGAAATTTGATTAAATTCTGTGGAATTTTCGAATATCAAGACATTAGGACGCATTGTCTCAAAATGATAGGTGCTCAAAATCTGTCAATTTATTGTTTTGTGGGAAATTTCATGAAAATATTAATCTGCATATAACTCGGGCACCATTGAATCTAGAAATCTGAAACTGGGTACATTTATAAATGTAATAATAAACCCATATACTGGCAAAAGTTTACAACATTTTGATGAATGCTTTAAAAATTACTTTGAACTAAAATCTATATTTTGGCAAAACGTTTTGCTACCTATAGCACAGTCATCTTTAAATACCGAGACTTAAAACTTAATGCACTTAACCATGTCCCAGGTTTCTCTAAATCTTAAATGTGTGGAGAAATTTTGATGATACATTTTTAAATCTGATTAAAAAAAACCCTGAAAATTAAATTTTGATTAAATCTTTGGCCACCTTTAAATCAGCTCCCTTTGAATCTAGTACTCAGAAATTTGGCATAGTTAGGCATGCCATCAGTACCTGTATATCTGCCAAACTTGGTATCATGTGAATATGTTCTTTATAAACTAAACCAAAATAACTGAAATATGTAATTTGGCAAGCTTCTGTAGACGTTTTGCACAAATTCTGCAAAATTCCACAGAATCAGAATGGTAATTCTACGTGCATTTCACTGGTGGAACTTTATGTTCCACACAGTTGTAGTTCAGTGTGCATTTATTTAAAATAACATTTAGAACCGAGACAGATAGTTGACATGGTTCTGACATAAGAACATTGTACAAGGATGCTGATATAGCATAGCCACCAGAAGGAGGCACTACTAAACATATTTGGCACTATGCATGAACCCAGCACACTGTGGGTAAGCCCACACAGCATGGGACACAACACACGACCATGTAGGCATATACAGTACAACATGTACAATGAGCGCACAGCAGACGCATGCACAGCCATGCGTGGGGTAAATGAGGAGCTGTACCATGGAGGCATGGCTGTGGAAACAGGTGTGGAAAGGGACTTGTGTGCATGCACTAACACAAGTACAACATGCACACATGCAGGTCCAGGGGCTCACAACTACACAAGGGTAGAGGCTTCCATAAAGATATGCACTCAGGAGGGCATAGTCCAGTACGGAGCCACATGCCCTCAGGGAACACCCCACACATACCTCGCCACACCATGGCATGCCAGTACATAAGGCAGACAGCACCACAGAGCATGGTGGGCATGACAGCCATGCCACCACCATAGGATGGCCCATTCAGGCATGGAAACCCCCATGGGCAAGGCACAGTGGCCACACACGTCGTACAGCATGTCCCCTTACAACACAAGACATCCCACACGGGATGTCCCCATACACAGGGCATGCTGTACGGCATGTCCCCTTACACAGGGCATGCTGAATGGCACGTCACCATACAGAGGGCACACCATATGGCACGCTCCCATACACAGGGCATACCATATGGCACATCACTGTAAACAGGGCATGCCATAAAACATATCCCCATACACAGGGCATGCTGGAGGGGCATGGGCTGCCCACATGGGTGACCAGTACCCATGTGCCCCATGCACATGCTGCTGTGCTACACGTGGCTGCAGGGCACAGCACATGGTGAACGTGACATCATATGGGACAGGCACTTGAACCGTACCAGCCTTACAGGTGTTGCACGTGTGCATGCCACATGGCATGCACATAAACAGACACCCTGCAGCAGTGCACTGGACATGCAGGCCCTCCCAGTGCACTGACCATTGAAGGCAAGCAGCTGCACCACCCTGACCCTACTCCTGCCCCCTCCAGAGTCAATGATCACACACGTGGCATGGTTAAATGTTTTATTAAAACACAGTGGTCAGCACAACACCGAGTGCATGTGTCCCCCAGCAGTATAGCATTAACAGTTCACCCCTTAGTCCAACAGCTGATCCCTCTGAGAAACAGCAGAAGCAGGCCACACACCCAGCACCCCAGCAACAAACCTAAACAGCCCCCAACAGTGTCTATCCAAGCACTGAGGTGCTGAACACAGTCCATCCCAGGTAACAGCACAGTCCCTCACACATGCACAGGCTGGCCACACAGCTGGTCATCACCGCTGCTTGTGGAGCTGGTGTCCTGCTCCAGTTCCAGTGCTGGCTGTCCGATATTCCTCAGCATCATGCACCTCACAGGGCCCCGTAGCACTGCAAGGCAAAGGGAACAGGTCAATGGCGGCACAGCACCCATGCACCCTACCTGCAGGCATGGCATCACCATGCCTGCAGCACCATGCCGTTAGTACTTACCAGAGCTGGGACATAGACCTAACACCTGTCACCTGCATCCTCATAGTAGACCATGCTGCCCTTCCTCTTGAGCATCATATAGTCTTGGTACTGGAGATGGTACTTCCACAGTCACTGTCCAGGGGCACAGACATAGCACAGGGCCCCGTCTGACTGTACCTGCAGGCGCAGCTCAGTGCACTCTGGCCATCTGCATGGGTTCTGCATGGGAGACAAGTGGAGAGGTGTTGAGTAACATGACCCACACAGACAGTGTCACAGGGCAGCACACACAGGACATGCTGTATTCACCTGGCTGATCCCATGGGCCTGCCACAGATCCCCTGTGCCCCAGTTGTTGGTATATATATCCTCCGACATCCTGAAGAGTTGTCAGAGAAACATTGCCATCCTGTCCACCACTGTGTACGCCATTGTATTCCGTGGAACTGTCACACCACAAGCCTGTGCATGTGTCTGGGCACATGTCATGTGTCACAGGGCATGCCATGGGCATGCCAAAGGTGGACAGCACCATGCTCACGTAGTGGGTGACCATCACCCATGGCACACTATAAGGGGGAGCATATGTTGGGCTGCACCATGTCAGGGAAAGGCCTAACAGTGAAACAGGATGTGCCCAGGCATGGGTATGCATCTGTTTCTGATGGAGGCAGTCAACCGGAGAAGGAGGAACAGACTTCCATGTCCCAGAGTGTTCCGTGGAGGGTCAATGCCACAGGATGCTGGAACACACACTGCCTGGAACAGTTCAGTTTCCCATGGTCGATCGTCGCATGGCTGTGCGACATTGTCTGTGTGGCCACGGCACCCAGGACCTGGCACTCCAGGGTGATGTTGATAGAGACCAAGGTCACGTGTGCCCTCTCCTACTATGTGAGTGGGTCTTTCCAGTGTGTGATCAGTGATACACTCAGCATTAGCAAGTCCTCTGTGTCCCATGCCATGGCCCAGGTCACTGATGCTCTGCTGGCACACCTGGGGTATGGTATACCCAATGTGCCCAATGTGTGTGGGGCAATCAACAGCATGCACATCACAATCCTGACACCCTTGAAGAACAAGGAGGCATACTGGAATAGAAAGGGATTCCACAGTGTTAACTGTCAGGTCATGTGCAAGGCCAATGGCCTGTTCATGGATGAGTGTGTGCCAGGTTCCCAGGATTGACATACGACTCCTACATTCTGGATGACTCTGGCCTCAGTGCAATGCTGCATGATAGGCCAATTGATGGGTGGCTACTGGGTGAGTACACAGGCATGTCCTGCACCTCTGCCTGTCATAGGATTTTGTGGCAGGTTACTCACACTATCCCATTCTTCTATGCAGGTGACAGTGGGTACCCCCTGCAGACCTACCTCATGACCTGAATACTGGCTCTGGGGACACAGGCAGAGGAGGCATACAACACCGCACATAGAAGGACATGAGGCATCATTGAGAGGACCACTGGACTTCTAAAAATGCACCTCCAGTGCCTGGACCACTCTGGGTTGGAGGGACATGTGCAGCAGGGCAGAGGGGGTAGGAAATAAGTTTGCTGTACTATCGACACTGGTGGGGGAGGAAGAGAAGGAGGGTGGGCTCCAGGAGGGGGCAGGAGAAGGAACAGGAGGAGATTGCACTAGGGATGGTACTCAGGTAGAGGAGTGGAAGAGGGGCAATACTGGTAAAGTGGGTGAGAGGGTCATTGCAGAGGTGGAGGAGGAGACCAGGGCATATGTGGGAGGTGGAGGATAGCGAGCAAGCAGTGAAGGGGGAGGGATTGGTCAGGGGTGGAAAGGGGGAACTGCTGGAGCAAATGGTAGAGCTTCTAATATGGTGGACTCTAGAAATGGGAAGAAGGGTGGGATGAGAGTGAGGAACGAGGAGGGGGTGATTGGTATTGGGGGACTCCATACTTAAGGGGATCAGATGGGCAGCAAGGGGAGATGGCATAGTTGCAGGGTAGAGTCCGTGACTGGGGTTAATGGCAGACAAGGTGGGGCAGTCAATTCTAAAGTGTGCAAAGAGGGGTAGGATAGAAAGGACGGTGGGTGGGTGGGTGGGCAGAGAGGACAGTGAAAAGAAGGGATATTGAACAAATACTTGCTTAGTATTCACAAAAAAGGAGGAGGGGAGGTGCCAAATCCAATTAACAGAAGCACTCTGGATAGGGGGTCAATCCCAGTCCTTTCACAGAAGAAAGGGTTCTAAAAGAACTCCTAAAACTGAAGGTGGACAAAGCAATGGAGCCTGACAGAATTCACCCCAGAATTCTAAAAGAATTAAGGGGAGAACTAGTGACACCACTGACTACCCTTTTTAACAAATCATGGGAGGATGGTGTGGTACCTGAGTACTGGAGGAAGGCGGATGTGATTCTCCTTCACAAAAGTGGGAGCAAGACAGAGGCAGGAAGCTATAGACCTGTCAGTTTGACCTCTGTGGTAGGGAAAGTGATGGAATCACTTCTGAAGGAAAGAATTGTTGAGTCCCTAGAGGCCAGTGGGGCACAGGACCCAAGTCAGCATGGATTCACAGCAGGAAGGTCATGTCAGACGAATCTAATTGATTTATTTGACTGGATGACCAAAGTAGTAGACCGGGGGGGGGGGCTGTGGACATGGCCCACCTAGACTTTAGCAAGGCATTTGACACAGTCCCACACAAAAGAATAATAATCAAATTAACCATCCTGGGAGTGGGTCCCAGGGTAGTAGCCTGGGTAAAACATTGGCTGAACAACAGGACACAGAAGGTAATTGCAAATGGAATCCACTCTGAAGAAAGAGGGGTTACTAGTGGGATACTGCAGGGTTCAGTACTGGGCTCAGTCCTTTTTAATGTCTTTATAAGTGACATTGCAGAGGCACTGGAAGGAAAAGTGTGCCTCTTTGCAGATGACACAAAGATCTGCAACAGGATTGATGCACAAGGAGGCGTGGAAAGGATGAGAAAGGACTTGGCAAGGTTGGAGGAATGGTCAGAAGTATGGCAGCTTGGAGTCAATGCAAATAAGTGCAAAATAATGCACCTGGGAAACAAAACCCAGGGGAAGATTACACAGTGGGGGGGGTAGTAACAACAACAAAATGGAAAGGGATCTGGGGTATAATATCAGATGACCTTAAGGTTAGCAAGCAATGTGAGAAGGCAGTAGGGAGGGCTGGGAGGGATACTGGATGTATAGGAGAGGCATCACCAGCAGAAAACAGGAAGTTGTTATCCCTCTGTACAGACTGTTGGTGAGACCCCATCTGAGTACTGTGTCCTGTTCTGGAGACCCCATCTCCGAAGGACATAGACAGGATGGAGGCAGTCCAGAGGAGGGCAACTAAAATGGTGCAGGATCTGCAAGAGAAGCCATACGAGGAGAGACTAAAGGAGCTTAATATGTATATCTTTGAGGAAAGGAGGGAGAGGAGGGACATGACAGAAACTTTTAAGTACCTCAGTGGAATCAACAAAGTCCAAGAGGGTAGCATCTTTCAGAAAAAGAGATGTGCAAGAACAAGGGGACACAATTTGAAGATAGAGGGGGGATGGCTCAGGGGCAATGTGAGAAAGTGTTTTTTCACAGAGAGGGTGGTGGACGCATGGAACAGCCTTCCTGAGGAGGTTGTGGGGTCTAAAACTATGGGAGAATTCAAGAATTCATAGGAGAGACATAAGGCAATTCTTGTAGGGGGAAGGAAGAAACAGGTTGTTGGTTAACTAGGATCTGCAGCTTATCCTGTAGGTAGGGAAATGGGCAGACTAGGTGTGTCAAGCGGTCCTTATTTGCGGTGAAAGTCTACTGTATGTTTCTATGTTTCTAGGAGGAAACCGCATATGGAGGTGCATGTAGGGTTGAAGGACCTGGCAGGGGAGATGGTGGAGGTGGTCAGGGAGAGGTTTGAGGGTGTGGGAAGACTGTGCAAGGTGATAGGGAGTCGATGGCCTTCTCAGAGGTGCTTCCAGTATGCTGTGTGACCACGGCAAGGAAAGGGAGGATTGAGGAGTTCAACACATGTTTGGGGGAGTGGTGTCAATCCAAAGGGTACGGGGTAGTGGGTGGATGGGGCAGAACCTGTGACAATAACAATCTGTATGCAGGGGATAGGCTGCACTTGAGTGGGGAAGGGAGGGGAAGGGGTATTAAAGCAGAAGTTAGAGCTGTTTATAGTGACAAGGGTAGATTTAAACTAGGTGGGGGATGGTGAGTGGACAGCTGGTAGGCGGGGATCCTGAAGAGAGGAGACAAATGAGCTTACCCCCCCCCCAGCTAGCAGGGAAGGATTCGGAGAAGTTGTACAGAGGGGGAATAGGAGGAAGGAGATGCATGGAAAGGAAAGAAGGGGACAGGATGGAGAGTGGTTCCACTGAATGTGAGAAGCCTGAGTAACAAATCTGCTGAGTTACAGGTGCTCTTGGCATTGAGGAGGGTGGATATCGCAGCCAGCATGGAAACGTAGGCCACTGAGTACCGGGACTGGGATCTGGCAATCCCAGGGTATGAATTGTACAGGAAGGACCATGGGGTGGGGTTGGGGGTGGGGTGGCAATCTATGTGAGGGATGGGATCAAATATACAAGGGAAGAGGAGAAGGAAAGGAGAAGGGAGGTAATTTGGATGCAGCTCCTGTACTTCAAGGGTAGGAAGCTGAGGTTTGGGATGATGTACAGGCTGTCTCCCAGGCAGAGGAGCTGGACATTGAGTTAGCAGAACAAATCAGGAGGGTATGTAGGAAGGGGAACATGGTCATCATGGGGGACTTCAATCTGCTGCAGATTGACTGGAGCACTCCAGTCACCTCCAGTGCTAGGGAGCAGGTGCTGCTGGATGTGATCCAGGAGGGAATCCTGACACAGCTGGTCACTGGACCTACTAGGCTAAGTAACACACTAAATCTGGTACTGTTGAATGGTGAGGCAGTGAGATAAATAAGGGTGGAGGACCCACTAGCTGATAATGATCATCAAATGGTGTGGTTTACTAACACGATGAGCAGGGAGTCAGGGGGCTCACTAACACAGGTAGTGGCCTTCAGGAGGGTGGACTTTGGGAGGATGGGGAGATCCTGAAAAGAAAACTTGAGGGCGTAGGGCCAGGGATGGAAGTGGAGCAGAAACTGGACATTATTAGACAGGGGATTACAGAGGCGATGGAAACTTGCACCAAGGTACAGAGTAAGAGGACCAGAGCAAGGAAACCATGCTGGTTGAACAGCGAGGTGATGTAGGGGGTGAGGGCAGAGAGAACTGCATGCCAGAAGTTCAGAAGGACTGAGAAATAGGAGGACAGGGAGAAGTATGCAAGATGGTCCAAGGAAGTGACCAAGATGGTGAGGGAAGCTAAGGCCTCAAGGGAGCTAAGGTTAGCACAGGGAATTAAGGGGTGTCGGGGGGAGACTTTTTTAGATACATCAGAGAGAAAATGAAATGCAGGGATAACATAGTGAGGATAAAGAGGGGTGAGGAGTGGGCAGAAAAGGGAGAGGAACAAGTGGAAGCACTAAATGAATACTTTTGCTCTGTGTTCATGCAGGTGAAGGGGAGACCACTACCACCTTGGACTGGGAGGGTGAAGAAGGGAGGGAAGGGGAAGAGGTGACAGATGGAATGATTGAGGGAAGTAGAGTGTTAGAGGGACTGAGGGCACTAAAAGTGGACAAGGCACCAGAGCTACATGGTATCCACCCCAGAGTGCTGAGGGAGATGGCAGCGGTGCTGGTGGAAACTTTAGCGGATCTGTTCAGCACCTCCCTGGATATGAGATGTGTGCCTCAGGACTGGAGGATGGCCCATGTGGTGCCAATACACAAGAGTATCCCAAGGGATGAAACAGGCAATTATCGGATGATCAGCCTCACTTTTATAGTGGGCAAGCTTGTGGAGATGATACTGAAGTAGAGGCTGGTGTCATTTCTAGAGGACAATCACCTCCAGGATGTGAGGCAGTAAGGGTTCATATCGGGGAAGTCCTGTCAGACTAACCCAATACAATATTATGACTGGGTAACAAGAGAGCTGGATAAGGGCCATGCAGTGGATGTCCTCTACTTGGATTTCATCAAGGCCTTCGATTCAGTACCTCATGGGCAGTTTGGGGGGGGGGGAGCTAACTGGCAGAGTGGTGGGGAAGATGGCAAACTGGATTACAAACTGGCTGTGTGGGAGGCTACAATGGGTGGTGGTGGTGGTGGAATTCTCAACACCTAGACCAGTGACAAGTGGGGTGCCACAGGGCTCGGTGCTGGCCGCAGTGCTATTTGGGCTCCTCATCTCAGACATCACACATGGAGTGGTGAGCAGGGTAAGTCTATTTGCAGACAATACCAAAATTGGTGCAGTAGTGGATAAGAAGCAGGAATGGAGCAACCACAGGGGGACCTAACCAAACTGGAGGAGTGGTCAGAGAGGTGGCAGCTGGGGTTCAGTGTGAAGAAGTGTAAGGTTATGCACTTCAAGGCAAAGAACCCAAGGAGAGAATACTGGTTGGGGGGGGGTGAAGCTAGGGATCACTGTGGAGGAGAAGGACCTAGGGGGGATGGTAACAGGGAGCATGAACAATTCTGCCCAATGCAGGAAATTGGCAGTGAAGGTGAACAAGATACTGGGATGTATAGCGAGGGTATTCTTATCCAGGCAGAGGGAAGCAATCTTGCCCCTCTACAGGTTACAGGTCAAGCTGCACTTGGAGTACTGTGTGCAGTTCTGGAGGCCATACCTGAAGTGGGATATTAAGCTACTGGAGGGAGTGCAGCAGAGGGCAATGAGGGTGATACAGGGAATGGAGAGGAGAGACTACAAGAACAGGCTTGAGGAACTGAATATGTACACCCTGGAAGAGAGGAGGGATGTTGGGACATGATCATAACTTTCAAGTATCTGAGGGTAATCAACAAGGATGGAACCAACAGGATTTTTAAACTGAGAAAGTGAAGGGACGCTAGAGGGCATGGGCTAAGAATAAAAGGGGAAAGATTTAGGAGGGAGATGAGGAGGCATTACTTCACAGAGAAAGTGTTGTTGAAGTGGAATGCCCTACCAGAGAGGGTGATCTCATGTAGAACTGTGGGTAGCTTTAAAAGGGCATGGGACAGAGAACAGGAGAGAGTAATGGGTGGGTGAGGCTTAGAATGGCCGAGAGCACACAAAAGGGGAGGGGGTGGGGCAGCTGCAACTTAGGGTCTTTAGCTGCACACTCAAGCAGATGTTGCTAGGCCAGGAAGTCTGTTTCTTCTGGCACATTTGTATTTTCGTATGTCAGACATGCTGTCAGTTGCTAAGGTATGCAGAGTATTGGCTGTATGCTGCATGTTGCACAACATGGCCAAGTGTGACATGTGCCACTGCCAATGGTGTCACCTCTTGACCCAATGAATGATGATGATGATATTGCTGATGGCAATGGTGGCATTGCTGTGCCTTCCCAGGGAGCATAGCACAGCTAGCGGACATGCAGCATGGCATGCGCTCATGGCAGGTACATTCACATGCTGACGGTGCTGCACATCATGTACCATTCTGCTTATGCCTGTCAGTCACAGCAGGGGTGATACACAGTCACAGTCGGTGTGCTGCATGCAGTTGTTGTCGGCCAGTGTCACTGTTGGGAATGCGGCCACGATGATGATGTCTATTGCTGATTGGTCTTGTGGTGGTGGTGGGGGGGGTGATGGTCCTCTGAGTCAGTGTGCATTTGTGTGCTGTGCCATTGCTTTCTCAGCCCCATTCCATCTGGTTGCGACTGCAGCTGTGATGATGCCCATGTGCCCTGGTGCCTAGTTACTGTACATGTACGTGACCCACTGTGACACCTGTGCCTCTCATGGCCCTGGGTGTTGGCACTGTATGGTGTCGTACCAGTATCTATGTCCCTGGCTGGTGTCGATAGTGGCATTGGCATCAACCCCCACCTCGAAGGCACCCTCTGTGCATGGTGGCAGGGACATTACAGCAGCACATATGTCCCGTGTAGGTAGCATGTCATAACACACACCCTATTCAGGGCCAGGGTCTGTGCAGGTAGCCTGGGTGACTACCGTACTGGTTCGTGGATGCTGCTTGGGGGGGCTGCAGCAAGAGGTACAGCGGGCATGGCCCATAGGTGCTGCAGGATCAGCTCCTGTGCCACGGCGCCCCATACGATGCCATCCTAGATGGCCCTGGTGATCTCAGTCAGTGTGGCAATGGTGGCCATGGTGTACCTCTATTCTGAAAGCCGGTCCCTCTCCAGCTGCTGGAGCATGCGGTACTGTTCCATCTGGTATGGGTTGTGCTGGGGGGTACATCTGTGTCTGGCTGTGCCTGTGGAGGGGCCCTCATCACCACTGCTGGCAGAGTCTGAATCGCTCTATGGGTTACAGCTGGGTGTCCTGTGCTGGGGACCTTCTGTCCGTGCCTTGCCACTACTGTGTGCCTGCCACCAGCTTCTTCTTGACAGCTACTTGGAGGTCATGACATTTGTGTTTGATGGCAGTCAGTGTTCTTGCCTCTGCACCAGTGGCATTGATGCTGGCCTGACTGTCCAGCCAGATCCAGGCCTTCACCTCTGGGGCTGTGCTGAGTGCCAGGGCCCCATACAATCTGGTGTAGTTGCACTGGATGTCCGTGACCATCACCACAACTTGTCTGCTGCTGAAATTGGTGGACTGTGATCTTGTGCCACCACCATGATGCACGCTTCTCCCTCCCCTGCTTCTGCTGCCAGCTTTTCTGTCCATCTCTGCAGTCCATTCCATGTCCTACTGTCATTCTGCCAGTCTTCTTCTGCACTGCTGTAGTGTGGCATTCACTACCATGTTGCTGCATAGTGCAACCAGCATCACCTTATATGGTGGGGTCAAGGGGCAGTTCCGTGTATCCTGGCCACACCCACTTGCTCTCTGCGTGTCCCTCCATGTGGCTGTGGCTCACCCCCCCCATGTGCACATGATGTGCATGCGGTCATGCATACTGTGTGTCTTTCTTGCCCTGTGTGCTGTATAGGGGTGCGCAGCCTTTATTACTACTGGGCGCATATTGCAGGACCCTTTGTGCATAGCGCACACATAGAGGAAGTTCAGAAGCAAGTTTATCTCAAAGTGCTTGAGCTCAAAAGTATAAAAAAAGTACTTACAGGTAACAGGTGCTATGCACCTGACAATGGAATGCTTCAAGATGACATATGACATCTAGCATTTCACATGGATGGCTGTCAGGCTTTATCAGAGGTGGGCGCAATATTTTTCTGCAATACTGTGCCTTACTTTATATATGCACCATAGTATGTTCTAGTGCAGCATCTTTTTTCAATCTAGATAAAATTAATCAAGTTCTGGAGCTGAGAACTGATAATCAGTTTTTTTTCTCATCACTGGGTATCAGACATGGCATTTAAGTAGGGGACAAGATGGCTTAGTGGATTGGTAATGGTAGTGGGTTAAGGAGCCTTTCACTTCTACATCACTGGTTCAAATGCAGCCCAAGTCAATATTTGCTGAATGTCTTTCTCATATGATGATTGTTCAGTGGTTAATGAGGAATAAGTTGCAACAAACAAAACAAGTGTGGCACCCTTGCTGGCAGTCTCACACGAGAGGTCATGGACTGATCAGAAAAAGGAGTGGGGACTATCTTCTCACTTATAAGGCAATCCTTCCATGACAGAGCTGAAGCACATTGGTGAGGTCACATGGGGAAATTTGCACTGTGTCTGTTGGTGCTGTACGTGTCATATGGTTAAAACATGGACTTTAACCTCCAGTGCTGTCGAGCCTGCATTTTTCACAGGCACACACTTCACTACAAAAATGTCGATAAAATATTGAAATGTTCTGGATGTGAATATGGTTGATGTGCCTTCCTGCTCCCACATGGTAGGGCCATGTGAAACTGCAATGTCCTGATCCTTGCTTTCTCCATTTGTTTAGGCTGTGCTCACCTTGTGCTTGTGAAAAACAGGAAAACAAGACTAAGAAGCTGCAGTGAACCTGTTTATTTACACAACAAAATCACATGAAATTTTGTTTAGTGAACATCCACGAACTGTGTAAGCACTGCTTGAAAGGAAGATCAGCCATCTCTGAGGATCATATAAAGCTGCTGTAATTGTAAGAAGGAATTGTAAAAACAGGTTAATAAGTTGAAATAACTGCATGCTATATACTCTGAAATAAATGGGTTCATTACAATTTTCTGTTTCCTCTAAGGCGCGGCCACTGCTGTATGATAAGGGACTACACATGGATTGATCTGTGTAGTTTTGATAGTGGAATTGAATGTATGTTTGTAAACATCCTCTGCATAAAAAGGTGTGTAGCTCAAAAAATGAAATGTGTACACCAGAACCCTGTCGATCACTCCCTTTTTGTTGCAACCCAGCATTCTGCCAGTCCTTTTGAAAATCACCACCCACTACTTGTCATGCTTCAGCATGTTGCATTTTATGACCTCATGTCCATTTCATCCTCTATCATCATCATCATCAAAGTGTATTGTATAACAAGTTATGTTGTTACAATATCACATTTCCATATAATGCACTTTTATCCAATTTTAATACAAACATCAATAAATAGAACATGTTTCTAGCAGCCTTTCTCATTGCACTTTGCCATACTCCAACCATTGTCATCTTTATTACTCCATGATCACCTTCTGTTATTAGCTAGGATTGTTTGCAATTTATCTATATCAGTTTTTCCTATTTCTCAATTATAGACTAATTTTTCTTTGATTTCTTCCATATGTATACATTGTAACAAAGCAAAAAGCAGCAACTCAGCAACTTACCAAAGAAAAACCTTTAGATAGGTTAAGTTAAAGTACACTTTAATAGTAAAAGCGTAAGCGATATGTGAAACGTTGGTGGAGGGGGGGTGCTATATGTGCCATATGTCCTGTTCAGCTTTTATAATAGTATTAAAGCATACTTTAACTTAAGCCATCTAAAGGTTTTACTTTGGTCGGTTGCCGAGCTGCTCCGTTTTTTGCTTTGTTACAATTTTGTGTTTGTGGTAGCACAGGCTGTTACAAAGCAGCTGCCTTGGTTCAATTCTACATATGTATACACTGTCTGCATATACCTTTCAAGAATGTTCTTACTGTTTCCAAGATTCTTGTAGACTCCGAGTTCATCAATTTTTTCCATCAGAGTCTGAGGATTTCCATTTAATTGTTCCATAATTGGTCCTAGTAATTTTGTTCTTGCTTTCTAATAAAGTGGGCATTTGACCCATAGATGTATTAAGTCATCTTCCTCCATTTTGCGTTTATATTTTCTGTTGGAATCTGTTATTTTTGTTAGATTGTTTGGTCTTTCACTTTTATGGCATTCAGATCTGAATCTTATATATAAATTTCCTCCAGCTGGATTTTTGATGATATTTAGATATCTTTCTGGTTTAAATATTCACTTATTACGTGCTAACCAGTTACTTATTTTATAGCTTGTACATCTTTCTAAATCTTTTTGTTTGAACATGTCTCTAAGTCTTGTTTTTATTTCTGTTTTAATATCTTCCTGCGGTCTCCTGTATACATCTGCTAGGTAAGTGATAAATCCATATGGTTTTATCCATTTTTCTATGATTTGAATGACTGGGAATTTCAATTTTTGGTCATAATTATTTATGGCCTTGTCCAGACATTGTTTTGGTAATCGACCATCAGGCATCATGTAAATCTTAAAAAATATAAGATAACTCTCTCCTGTATCAAATTTTCTAGTGCTATTTGACCTAGATTGGCCCTAACTAGGGCTGCTGGGGCTTTGCATGGTAAGCTCATTATTTTTCTGTAGAAGGCATTAATTGTTCTTTCTATTTTGTCATCTATTATTATTCCCCAAAGTTCGGCCCCATAGAGAATCTGTGCTCTTATTTTGGCATGTATTACCCATAGGGCTCCTTTAACAGAGCTCCCTCAATGTCTGTAGAAAAAGACTGTTGTTAATGGTAAAAACTTTTTAACATTTAATCCTACTTCCTTTATATGGTTATGCCACGTAATGTTCTCATTCATGATTGTACCCAAATATTTACATTTTTTAACTTGTTCTAAAATGCTGTTATTAAACCATATATAGTATTTTTTTCTATTTTTATTTCCAAATACCATGGTTTTAGTCTTGTCTGGATTTATACACAACCTTGCACTATTAAATTCTATTTGAAATGCTTGAAATAGTCTTCTAATTCCCAAATTACTTGAGGAAATTAAAAGAATGTTGTCAGCAAATGCCAGATACAGGCATCCTTGTTTTCCTATTTTTGGCATATAATAGTCGTCTTTGTACAATTGCTTCAGAATCCTATTCAGGAATAGATTGAATAAAATTGGTGACAATACACACCCCTTTTTAACTCCTTTATTTCCTTCTAATTTCTCCATATATTCTCCTCTATTGCTATAGCGTATTTTAATCTGGTCGTCACTATATAGTAGTTTGATTATATTTAATATTGCTGTCTCTATTCCTAATTCCTCTAGACAAGTCCACATTAATTCTCTATTAATACTATCAAATGCTATTCTAAAATCTACATAGATACAAAACAATTTCTGCTTTTTAATTGCCATGTATTTATGTGCTAAATAGCTTAAGATGAAATATTGATTTGTGGTTGAATGTTTCTCAATGAATCCTGCCTGTGCCTCTTCAATCATTTTTTTTAATCCATATTAGTAGGCTCTTATTAATAATTCTTGTCATTTTTTGTGTGTTGTCTAATAGGCTAATAGGCATGTAACAGGCCAGATCTTTTTTTCTCGCCTTTTTAAAAAATTGGTACTATTATTGATTTTGACCATGAATTTGGGATTCTACTTGATTCTCCAACATGATTGTATAGTTTTTCCAAGATTGGAACCCATAGGTCTATTTGCTTTATGGTCGCATCAATCGGGATCCCATCTGGTCCTGGCGCTCCAGCCTTTTGAAATTTTTAATGGCATCATTTATTTCTTCTGCATTTATTTTTGTTTTCAATGGTAGTCATTCTTTAATATTATTTCTCTGATTCTTTATAATTCCTTGCTCACTAAAAATGGCTTTAAAGTGATTTATCCGCTCGTTCGGTTCTATATATGTTTCAATTTCTTGTCTATTTTCTCCTGCCCCTCTTACTACTATTTCCCAACATTTTCTGGTATATTTTTCTTTTACCACATTCTCTAGTTGCTTCCATAGTTCTTGTCTGTGCCTTTCCTTATTTTTCCAGATTGTATTATTATATTCCCTCCAAGCTTTGTTCAATTCTTTTCTATTTTCTTTTGTTGGAATTATTTTTATTTTCCTTGTTTGTCTCTTTAATTTTCTTTTAGCCTCTGCACATTCTTCTTTAAACCATACTGCACCATGTTTCTTTATGTATATCTTGGCTACTTTCTGTACCAAATTTGCTAAACTATTAATTATCCTTTACAATTTTGGAATACAAATCTTTTCCTCTGTCTATATTCTTTCATTTTGTATATTATACCCCTTGTTTCCATTGTTTTCCTAAAATTATGATGATTAATCTCTTTCCAGCAAACACTATTTCTAGTTTGTATCAGTTTTTTCATTCTATTGTTTTGATCGTCTTTCAATTTCTCATTATGATGTTCTATATTTATATAGGATTCCAGCGGAAAATGGTCATTTCTCCTCTCTCTTCTATTTTTAAATCAATATATTCCTCAATCAAATTTATATTTATCCATACCATGTCAATTATTGATGCCCCTTTGGTGTTCATAAATGTGAATTCTCCCTCTTGATCAGACATAGATCTACCATTGACCAAGAGAAAATTTCTTTCTCTTGGTATTTTAGAGATTTTCAGTCTCTTGTCATTGAATTTTTTGTCCTGTGATGTTCTGGTATTTCTCAGTCTCTTGATGTTACAGGCTGTCATAAACTTCCTAATGTCTCCCGTTGGATCTATTAAATTCCCTACTCTTGCATTTAAATCCCCTAATGCAATTATTTTAATCAGTGGGTTGTTCTCCATCTCTTTATCTATTATATTTCAAACTTGCTTAATTATTTTATCTCTGTCCTTCTTCCCTTCATCTGGGGGCATATAAATATTTAGAATAACTAGTAATGTTTCTCTTGAATTAATTTTAAGCCCCTGAATATTCTCAGAGTCGGTTTCCATTTCTATAATTTTTTCCCTAAAATTCAGTTTAGTCCATATTATCAAACCTCCCCTTTTCCTTCCCCACCTTTTGTTCTTTACTGCATACTTATTAAATGTCTTATATCCATTCAGGAGGATTTCATTATCCACCCATGTCTCCTGGAGACATATTATATCAAATTTGTTGAGATATTCCACCAACTCTTTATCCCCTAGTTTATTCTTTATACCAGCTATGTCCCAGGACAAAACGTTCAGTGACTGTCTTTTCAAAATTACTATTTCCTCTTCCTCGCTTTCATCTTTATGTCAATCCTCACTTAGATTTTCCAAAACAGCAAATTTGTTTACATATTCCATCATTCTCATCCTTTCTTGTTTTGAGTTCAAGGTCTCATTTCCCTCTAATTCTTCCCATTTCTCATATATATATATATATATATATATTTTTTTTTTTTTTTTTTTTTATTTTTAGTCTTTGGTAACTGGATAAGGCCCACTAGGCACAAATGCCTGTTTTCAGGGGAAACCTGGGAGCACTGGGCAGTTAAGTGATTTGCTCAGAGTCACACAGTATGAAAGTGGAGGTTGTGTGAATCAAACTCAGGTCTGGTCTGCTGGATGTATCAAGCTCATCCACACCTCGTTCCTCTAACCTCTAGGCTATACTGCCAGCCCAAAAACATCCACCTCACAACTTCTTTTCACTAATTTGTCAAAGGCCAGCTCTTTATCCAACCAGAGTATTATTTGGCCTTTTCTTCCCAGCTAGTAGCTTACAATATATTATTTCTCAATCCTGTTCTTTTCATCAAAGGTTCCAAAAATTCTCCTACTTTGTTCCATAAATTAGTACTATTTTCAGTCAACAGCTGCTGCAAACCAAAAATAGATAACAAATAAATATGTCCTGTTCCTTTCCTATTTTTCTTTGCTTGCTTTTCCTTTTGGAAGTATTCTGGGAAGAGTAGGCCAAGTGTCCATATATCTCCTCATTAAATTCCTACAGTTTGTAATTTTAATTTTTTATACATTATGGTCTGCAGGATAAAGATTTGGTCTGTCGCTAATAATACCCAGTTTTATTCTTTCATGGGTCTAGTAATGTTAAGGTTGAATGTTAATGACTCATCATTCCAAAGAATGGGTAATATCAGATTCTTGATGTTATCTCCCAGTACTGTCTCATTCTCTTCTGGCAAGATTTTAATATCGAATAATGGTAATACAAAGTCTGTTTCCATTGTTTTTTCCATAAATCTATAAAACACTGTGTTTATACTATCCATATTCTCACTTTCTCTTTCTTTTCCTATTATCTTTTTATTCTTCCTTCCTGAACCACTATCTTTCCTTTCTTCTCTCTTATTGATACAATTTAACCCTGTCTCTTCCTCATCATTCAAATCCAGATTATCCATATTACTTTCATCCTTCTCTTTTATCTTGTCTGCTTTATTCTTTCTCTTTTTTCTTTTTTCTTTTTTCTTCCATCCTTATTCTTTTTCATTACTGCTTGGCTTTGCCTTAGCGATCTTTGCCCTTTTCTTTGCTTTTCTATTTCAACCTTTCTTTTCTGTCCCCTGGGTCCTTTTAGACTGACTTGTTGGCCCTATAATTTGTCTTGATTGGTAATCTGTGTTCTTGTTGATGTCTTTTTACTTATTAAGATGTTAACTTATTTTCTTTCTCATGCTTTTCCCCTTTCTCCCATAAGTCTTTATGCCTTTGCTTCAAATCCTCACACACACTATTATCTCTGAACCTTGGTGATGATAACATAATTAGTTCCATTGTGTGCTGCTGGCTTTCTATTTCTTGATCTATGCCCCTTTCTTTTCTTACACTTTCCCCCCACCTGAAATTGTAAATCTTGTATTGCTTTCCTAGGTGCCCTCATGCTATGTCAAGGCTTACTATCCCAACACTGACCTGCCTGGGCAATATTGCCCAACAGGTTCAGTATCCAGACAGTGAGTGTCCTGGCATAAGGAATCCCAAGGGGTGTTGACAGGGGTAAGGTAGCAGATGTGATGGCTTGCTACTTTACCCCAGTCCCTAGGATTCAAACTGATGGAGAATCAGAGGGTTGGCAGAGCTGCCCTGTGGGTGTTGCAGATCACACCATGGTGACTCTGCCCGCATGCTGTGTGGGCATGGGTTCGATCCATGCTGTGGGCATGATTTGTTTTTAGCACTCCTACCCCATAACTGTTTTATTTCTAACTCTGAGGTCTGCTGTCCCTCGGAATTAGACATTTTAGTTACAGGGGGTGCGGGGGTTGAGACCCCCACATGGGGGGGTTAGGGTAAACCCCCATCATGCTTTGTGATATTTTCAATCAGTTGCACAAAATCATATTTTCAGGCATCTGATTGATTCACCAGGGTGCATTTTGAGCCAGTGGGGTCAGTATCCCAAGACTCAGGTTACTGAGTTTAGGCATACCTTAGTATACCCCTTTCCTATTCTCTATTAAAATTCCTTTTGTGAATGTTATATCTTGTGTTATTTTAATCAGCTGTTCATAAATCAGGAAACTAGCCTGATATGGGTCCTTTAATGCTCTCACCAGCTCTCTAGAAATTTCCTCTATATCTAGACTAGGTGTTTCTTCATAGCTCATAAATAACGTGCGCTCCTATTCCCTATTACTTTCTCCTTTAATGTATGATTTAAAATACTCCTGTCCAGCCTTGTCTGATTTTCCTACTTCCTTTTGTTTACTGTCAATAAGTTTTAGCCCTTGTGTTATTTTAAATAGCTGATCTCTTACTGCACTAAGCCCTAGTGGTATGCCTTTCTTGTCACATGGGGTTCGCTCTTCAATTATCCCCTTGTCCTTCTCAATCTCCTGCCATGCCTTAATCCCCCTGTCAGTCCCAAACATTTTACTCTCACTGTCTTCCATTTTCCACTCTTTTCTCTCCTCCTTGTCTTCCTCTCTGTCTATCTCCCTATCTCTGGTGGGTGTAGAAGTTTGACCCTTATTCCTCCTCTTATCCCAAGTCAGATCTACACTTGTTGCACACTTGTGGTCTGTCAAATACATAGTGATTTTAGGTTGTAATAAACTATCTTCCACCCTTTTCTTCCTTTCTATTACATTTTTCCCTTTTTTTATTTTTACACCCTTATTTTCGTTTTTTCTCTTCCTTTCAGGCTGACTTAGATTTCCCTTTGAGCTCTGTTTTTCTCCAGACTATTTCTTGTTCTTTCTCTTGTCTTTTGTGTGCTAGGTTGCTTCTAGTTCTTACTGGCATTTTTATTGCCTTCCGCAAATTCCTTGCACACTCAGTTTCCAATTGTCCACCTCTATATGTCTATGTATGTCTCTGTATATATATATATATATATATATATATATATATATATATATATATAGTATATATACACATATATGCCTTTCTCTATATTTTGCTTCTTTATGTTAGTCTATAATGTGTCTGTTCTGCTATAGATATTCCCTTTAACCCCTCGCTTGTGCAAACTGTGCAAATTTTGCTAGGATCGTATTAAAATTAATACTACCGCTTATAATAAAACAGCTACTAGCCAATAAGGAATAAACATTTTTTGACAAGTATAATCTCTACTTAATATAATTGGCTAGTAAAATCTGTGACTGTTATAATTCTTTGTCTGACTGGATATCACACAGCCTGTTTAACTAAACATTAAACACCATTGACATCTACTATATATGGTATGATACGATATGATATAATATAATAACAGATAAAAAATAGAAATAATCTATATGAACTTGTTTGGTTGCTTCATCTTAATTATTATATTTCGGCCTCAAAAATGTCCAGTACCCAATAATTAAGTTTCAAAATTTCTTTACCAGCTCCTTTCTCTGACAGTCCAATATGATCTAGTCAATTCTATCATCTCTGTAGGCCTGGTGCAATAATTTATTCTGCTCAGCCTGTTTTTCAAGTTCGAGTTCGTGGTCATCTTTCTGTTGATTATTAACTCTCCAAGTGTAACTCAAGTGTTTCTTCTATTTTCAGGCCTTGCTTGCTATTTTCTTCTCAAATTCTGTGAGATTTGTGGTTTATATAACTGTATAGTTGCATCTTCACCTTCAGTAACTCTTTTTTCTATTATCCTCTCTCTCTCTCTCTCTCTCTCTATATATATATATATATACACTTCAATACAACAGCAAGATGTGCCCTACACAGTGAATAGAGCCTATCTTTCTCTTTGTCTCCATCAGTGGAACACTCTGCATTTAGCTACATTGAATCTGAGGTTTCATGAGTTTGAACAATCCCCCAACTTGTTAAAGTCTTCTTGAAGTCTGTCTTCATCCTCAAGATTCCACCACCCTGGGCAGCTTACTGTCATTAGTAAATGTAACTATTCCATTGGAGACCCCACCTTCCAGATTACTGCACAAAATATTGCCTGAGTGACATTGGGATGGGACTACCCATGGGAGCAAGTGATCCTCCATGTGAGGGAACTCTTCCCAGGCAGGTGAGACCTAAGATATGAGAATTGGAAGGTGGAAGGCTGAGGTGAGGCTGCTCTCAAAATGTTATATACTTCAATGTTGTCATTAGTTTTGAAGTAGACATCTCAGGTTTAGATAAACTGACCTATGGATCAAAAACATGAACGTATGTACAGAAGTATATGATCCAGAAAGCTGAATCAGGTCATGTTAAGTATATACAGTAGTGTTGTTAAACAAAATGTGAACAAAACCATCCATTACTGTTATATTACATACATTATATAACCCATGGGGAGCTACAGCTCCCCCATAGGTCTGCTAGGACTAACCTCTGGAGCCTTTATGAAACTGAGCCAGCTGGTCTTCACCAGAACTCTATACGAGAGGAGCAAATTAGCTGTAGTTGGAGAGCCACAGCAGTTGCAGTTTCAGTTTGGAGTAAGCAGCCAGTCTGGCACACTATTGTGCCTGAGATCTCTCTGACACTGCCTCTTTTCCAGAAGGTGAACCATCACAAAATCCTCAGGAATCATAGTAGCAACTGTCTGTCAAGTGCTCCCAATGGTGTGTATCCACATCTGAGAAGACCCATGTGAGAGCAAGCATTTCAGAGAGAAAGACAGAACTGGAGACTGTGCTGTTCCAGGGCAGAAGGTACTTATCCTAAGGGTGTGCCTTTTGAAGGTTTTGTGGAAAAATATTAATCAGTTCCAGAGTTATAAGAATTTGAAATTTGTTTTTTGAGCATGCTCAGTAGGGTATTCAGGATACTGTAACTCTCTGATACAATTCAAAAATTCTTCTTTAGGGAGCAATTTTTTACGTAATGACTAATTGTATTTTTGGGACTTATTATTTCTGGGCAAAACAAAACATTGAAAATACATAAGAATGAGTTATTTAAAAAATAGACATGTGCATCTTGCTAAATGGGACCTGTTGAGCACAGTTCTGGTGTTTGTTTTTCAAAAAAAACTGGCCAAATATACCTTTTTTGGACTTTGTTACATTCTATGGCTGTCATCATACTGAGTTGGCTGATTCTTGTCACATATGTAAGTGTGACACAAGAATTTGCATACAATAATTTTTAGTGCATACCTAAAATTAATTCTTGTGTGGCACTTAAATGTGCAACAAAAGAATTCCAGTTTTGCTGTGCATAAAAAGTGTTGTTTGTCTCACATACTTTTAATTATAACTTAGCCATTTAACAATACTGTAGTCCAACATTTTAAATATACTCTTTACATGACCCTACCTCATGAACAAGGATGTTGGGAATGCTCAAATGCAGATTATAAGGTGATTTAGTAGTTGCTCTGTGAAACCTTTTAACATATTCCAGTGATCTCTTTCATGACATGGGGCCAAAAGGTCAAAAAATGTTTTTTGACTGTCAGCTTAGCAAGATGGTCAATTCTTCTGCCATGAACTGCAGATTCTTGGGTCACACATTTAAGCACAACTGAAGAATTTTTCATACACCAAAAGTGGGATTCTTGGGTCACACATTTAAGCACAACCGAATAATTTTTCATGCACCAAAAGTGGAATTCTTGGGTTGCACATTTAAGGATGACTGAAGAATTTTCTGTGCATGCCAAAAATACTTATTTTTCTGATATATTATTTATTTGGTTGCCCATTTAATGTGACCCAAACATTTTTCGTTCTCAGCACAAATTTTGGTTTTTCCGCTCAATGATATCTTTAGTCACACATTTAAGTGTGACCCAAGAATTTTTTGTGCAAGCTAAAAAAAAAACGCACTTTGGGGTAGTCCTGTCTGTGCAGTGGTAGTGCTACCACTCATGATGCTGGTAATCCATGTTCAGGAATGAGCTTGTGTCAAATCAGAGCCAGTCAGGGGAAGGAGGAGAAGGAGGAGGATCGCTCATCCCAGAGGATGCTCTTCTCCTCTGGAAAGGGAAGGTGGTAGCTGCCACCTCATGACCACCACCTGGGTGACCACTGGTGGTGGTGGTGCAGGCAGGAGCTTAAGTCAGGGAGGGGAGATGTCAATGGGGCTGGATGCATGATGCCCTTCCAGTTCATCACACAGCTTATGGCCATTCAGCAGCTTGAGGCCAGAAAAGAAAAAAGGAATAAGAAACTCCAGCCATTGGAATCATGCCACTACACAGGCTCTGCACCACTGACCTAGGCATCCCAACTCCAGAGTGAGCATGACCTTTGGTGGAAGCAAGGTCCACCCTGTTTACTCCATCCTGGGTGGTAAGCCTGGGAGAAACAAGGAGCTAAGAGGTAAGTCCAGGAGAAGGTGAGTGACAGAGCTGGGAGTGGAAGATGGCTGAAGAGAGCAGGCAGGGGAGAAGGGAGAAAAAATGTTTGGGGGCCAGGCAAGGATTATAATATTCGAATGAAGAATTGTTGATCACACATTAGTTGCAAGTCTGGAATATTTTTGTGCAAGCTTAAAATTCTTGTTTCTTGAGTAGTTAAAGATTTTGATGTGCAATCTAATAATTTCTAGGTCACACATTAAGTACAGTAGTGCAATACCAGTTTACAACATAAAAAACTGGATTTGTTTGTGTCTCACATATTATTACATAACTTGGCTATTTTCAAATATTTTAGTCCCAAATGTTGGATATGTTGTTTACATGACCCTACCTTAAGAACATGGATGGTGGGAATTTTCAGATACTGGTCAAAAGGTGATTTTGCAGTTGCTATATGAAGTCACCTTTCAGGCAGGATTTATCATATTCTGGTGATCAAGTTCATGATGTGGAATCAAAATATCAAAAACATTTATGAAAAAATGTTGTACAAAGGTCCAGCCTTTGGCCCAGTGGGTAGTGTGTTGCTATTCTTTGTTGATGAGTTGAGTTTGGGGTGTGGTCAGTGATTCAGCTGGATGGGCTTAGACTGGGCAGAGACAGTTCAGGGTTGGCCAGATGGGTAACAAGTAACCATATAGTGAAGAGAATTCTTCTCTTGGCATAGGACCCATGGGGTGCTGCACTTCTGCACCTATAGCTGCAAGGAAGCTCAGGGTCCAGAGTACCTTGCACTCCACAGCCAGATGGAATCTTAGCCCTGCTGATCTTCATCTGTAGCCCGAGAGGGCCCTTCGCTTCCACAGCCCTCAGACATCCCCATAAATTATTTGCATCTGTAGTCATATGGACATGCAGGGCCTGCAGGTAGATGGACAGACTCTTCCCTTGGTGCATGGCCCAGAAGGGCACTGTCCATCTGCATATGTTCACACTGTTCCCAAGGGACCTGTGTGAATAAGGCTATGATTCCCCTATTTCAAAAAGAAAGGAAAATGATTGCAAAAAAAAAATCCATTAATGAACCAGTTATGGTTCAACTTAACCCCACAAAAGTAGGGAAATGTGGCATAAGGGTATTCAACCCTAACACTACACCCCACAAGCAGAAAATGACAAAGACCACACAAGCAACCACAGGCAGCCATCGTCAGGTAAGAAAAACATCATGCAACTGTTTTCAGATAACATAAATACAGTAGCATTTATGTGCAACCTTTGTGGATTTGTATCTGTGGCTAGAAGTGTGTGTGTGTGTGTGTGTGTGTGTGTGTGTGTGTGTGTGTCCTACAGTGTGCATAAGTGCATGTGTCTGCATAAGCTCTGACCTCACAGGGGACTTTGCTTCTGCAGACATAATTAGAGTTGCTGTTTGGGTAGCATTTATTGCTACCTGTGCTTCTGTAGCCAAAATCAGTGTATATGTTTTATAACTGTGGCTACAGAGGTGCATGCACTTCAGGGGCCTGCACTTCTGTAGCTAGAAGTGTATGCATGCATTACAGATGCATGAGTACCTGCAGCTATTGAAGTACTAGCCACCATAGGGGCCTGTGCTTCTTCAGACAGAAGTGGTGTTGCAATTTGGGTATCATGGATATTGTGGAGCTGGTGCTTCTGCACTCAGAAGTCATTGTGTATGTAGTACACCTGTGCCTGAAGAAGATCAGGCCCCTCAGGGACCTGCACCTCTGCAGCCAGAAGTGTCTGTAAATCTTACAGTGTGCATGAGTATCTGTAACTATACAACCACTGGTCCCATTGGGGCTTGCACTTCTGCAGACTGAAGAACTATTGTAATTTGGGTATCATGGATTTGTATCTGTGGCTGTAGGGGCCTGTGCTTCTGTGGACAGAAGTAGTATCGTGATTCTGAGTGTTGTGGATTTCTATTTGCAGTCAGGCATGTTTGTGTATGTCTTATAGTGTGCATGCTGCAGATACAAATCCACGAAGGTAGCTCATTAGTGCTACTGCATTTGTGTTATCCAGAAATAGTTGTATGTTGTTTGTCTTATCTGATAATGGCTGTTTGTGGTTGTTTGTGTATGTTTGTCCTTTTGCTGCTTGGGTGGTGGAGAGTTTGGGTTGGGCATGCTATATTTCCCTACTTTTGAAGGGTTAAGTTAAATCATAACTGATGCATTATTGCAGTATATGTATTACATAAATTGCAAAAAACTGTTAATGGTGTAGTTAGGGTTAAAGCCACAAAAGTAGGGAAATGTGGAGTTAGGGTTTCTAAACCTAACAAACCACCCCACCCTGCACACACCAACAGGCATTGGTGAGTGCCTTGGGGTCATCAGCAATAACACTCATCCCATTCCATAAGTAAATAAGTTGAGATGTGTACAGTATGGGAGAATGGGATGAACATTAGGGCTGACAACCCCAAGGCACACCCCCATGCCTGTTGGAGTGGGGTGTCAGGGTTGGAAATCTTAATGCCACATTTCCCTATGTTTGTGCCTTTAACCCTAACTAGAGCATGAATGAAGTTTTTTTTTGCAATTATTTCATTACTTTTTGAGATAGTATAATTGTATCCTTATTTGCCTCTGGGAGCCCATGGCCCTCTGGCCTCTTCACTCCCATCCCTCCGTAGATGTGTGTATATATACTGTATGTAGCTGTGGAAGCACAGGACCCTCTGGGTCCCTGTACTTCCATGTATAGGACAACAGTGACCAAATTGTCAGCATAGCCATCTTATTACCCCACTTTATGTACCCGGTATGCAAACATTTTTGAATCCCCACCAAAATGTAATTCTGTGTAACTGCAATCCCATTCCATGCCACAGATATGAAAACACATTTTGACCAAGATCTGAAAAATGACATCTGTGCTATACATAAGGTGGGGTAATAAGAAGGCTATGTTGAAAATCTGAGGTGAAAATATTTAAAATTTCTAAAGTTACGAGTGTGCATAGTGAGATTGCAACCAATAATCATAACTTTGTCATTTTTAATAATTTTGACCCCAAATTTTCAACATAGCATTCTTATGACTCCACCTCATGAACTCAGAAAAAATGGTCAAATCCTCCCAAAAGGTAGAACTGGCCTGCCAGCACAGCGGTTGTGCTACCGCTTGCAGCTCCAGCAATCTGGGATTGGGAGTGATCGCCGATTGCTGGAGGGCTGGGCAGAGGGAGGAGGATCAAATGCCTGACAGGCTGCTCTACTCCTCTGGGGAGGGTGGGTTGTGTGTCCTGCCACTTTACCACCACCTAGGTGACCATGGGTGGAGGTGATGTGGGACAGCAGGAATCTGAGTGGGAGGACATCGGCTGGGTTCCAGAGCAGCAGTACGTCTCAACATGTTCAGCCTCCATGGATCTCCATGAGTGCCAATGTCCATGGGGTGGAACCAGAAAGCAAGAAAAGATCTGCACCTGCCACTTGTAAATGGGACCCAGTTGCCCCAAGACTGCATAACCAGGCTCCTTGTGGGCTGGTTGGACTACCCCACACACACTCATGGACTGGGGAGATGAAGGGGGTTCCCCTCCCTCCCTGCCTGGGGGGCAAACCATGGCAGGTTGGGAGTTGTTCCACTGGCACCTCAGAGGAATTACCTGGGACAGAGATACAAGAGCACATACAGCCCAGGGCTCCCAGAAAAAAGGAGGCTAGTGGGGAGATCAAGGAGCATAAAGAGCAAATATGAAGAAAAAAATCCAGCCCGAAAGGTGATTTCACCAACCGATCATGAAACCACCTTTTGGGCAAGAGTTGTCTAATGACAGTCATATTGTTCATGACTCTGTGTCCCCAAAAGGCCACGTTGAAAATTTGTGGTCAAAATGTTAAAAAAATGGCAAAGTTATGGATTAAAGTTGAAACCCCCATTGAAATATATTGAACCACATTTACCTTAGTCTCTCATATTGCAGTCGCTGGTTCCAGCAGCCCAGATGTATCTTTGATCAGAGAGCGGATCTCGAACCTGGGACCTGATCAGGTGAGTGAGGGTGTGTGGGGGTGTACTGGGGGTGTTGGGTGCTCAGTGGGAGGTGAGGGTAGGGAGCTAATGAGCGAGGGACCATTTTTCTTCCCCTCAGGTTTTGTAAAAAAAATCATTGAGGGACTGTTTTCTTAATTTCAGGGTTGTGCCTGAAATGGGATGGTGGGGGTGCCACTAGTAGGCACCAGGGAACAACATTATGGTAACAGAGATGACAATCAGAGGGGTTGGGATGCCACTAGACACCAGGAAAAGTACTGAAAACAATGAGGATGGCGATTGGAGGGCAGAGGGGGACCATTAGACACCAGGGAGAATTAACTGACAAGGGAAGCAGCGATTGGAGGATAGGAGTGCCACTAGACTCCATGGCAAAAAGGAAAAAGGAACAGGGATTATGATCTCAGGGTGGGGTGCCACTAGACACTGGGGAATAAAATTACAATGATGGGGACAGCAATCGGTGGGTGGAGCGGGGTGCCACTAGACCCCAGGGATATAGAATTTTTTCATAATTTTTCACCAGCCAATTTCTTTTTTTCATGATGACAAAAAAGGAATAGTGCTGTCACAGGCAGGTGAGGACCCACTATCGGGCCCCCACATCGGTGTCATGCCGGGAGAGACATTTCTTGAGCATGATGTGCAACATGATGCCATGGTGTACACTGGTATCCATCATGCTTCCTCTACTGTTGTGGGCACTGTTGGTACAATACCTCTGGTTGTCACCAGCGGTCAGGCCTCCCCTGAGCCAGTGTGCCCCCCTTCCCCCAGAAGAGCTGAGCGATTCATCAGAAGCTCAGATGTCCTCCCCCCAGCTGGCCCTCTGGCTCCCAGGTCCACTCTCGAACCCGGGTCACCAGCATTGCAAGTGGAAATCCAACCACTGTGCCAATGGACTAGCCCAATCAGAATCTGCTTAGATGGATACAATAAAACTGTTGGTCAATTCCCTGACACCTTGACCTATTGTGTGTTCCTTTACTGGTGTAGTTAAAGGACTATTTCATTTTGTATTTATTATTCTTTAAGCAACCAAAATGTCATTACAGTATAACATCATACACATACAGTAAATGCATAGCTATGCAAAAAACATAGATATGCAAAAAAAATTAATAAAATAAATACATGTAAAAACATAAGACCCACAATTTAAACATGCAAAAATAAATGTTTGCAGCACTGAGGGTAAAAAGAAAAATGTATATGGATCTGAGGTTAATAATTAGACATTAGCAGATACCAAAATGGGTATATAAACAGAGTACAAAGGGGGCAGTTTGGTTCTCGCTTCCTACATACACATCCCACTTTCATAGTTACAATTGCATAGCTTTATAAGACTGTGGTCATTAAAAAATGCATGATTAAGAGCCAGAGAATCTAAACAGAAATACAAACTATACAGCCAAATTTAATGCCAACAGAAGAATCAACAAACAGAACTGAGAGCAGGCTGCATTGTTAGACCCTGGGAGCTCTGATCCAAATCAAGTACATACAAAAGGAGGGGGTCAGGCACTCACTGCTGTAGGCTGGGCAATAACTCACAGAAGCAGAAGTGTATAGTAGTTGCTTCTGCTTTATTCCATTAAAGTGGTCACGTGCTGTGCAAGAAACAGAGCTGGCAGGCTACAGGTACAGACTCAACGTTTCACCTTTCCCTCAAGGCTTTGTCAGGAGTATAAACCCTATCTAGTGGTGGTCTTTTATACCAGCTGTTTAAAAATATATGCCCATAATTAATAATGACAGGGCTACAATGTACATACTCCCAAAAATTCACAAAAGACTGTTAAATCCCCTGGGGAGACCTATCATCTCCAGGGTTGGCAGTTTAATTGAACCGTTGTTCTGTTATGTTGACTCATTTCATAGGGGCTTGTCTAGAAACCTTTGGTCATTCATTAAAGATACCACAGATATCATTACATTGACAAAGAGTGAGTGTCTACCCCCTCCTTTTGTCTGCAACACACCAGTATTACCATATTGTGACCTTCTTTAAAAAGAGAATGAATTTTTTGCACGGATGGATTTCTAGAAGCGAACAGCTCCCATAGTAAAACATCAGGACATGAAAATAGTTTTCAAAAATGGAAGCCAATGGAGGCCAAAAAGCAGGTTCAAAGTTCCTTTAAAAAAGGCAAAATAAAATAATGCTTTTGTAGTCATCTGGTTCAGGTAAAGAACAAATACAACACTGAGAATCCTCTAGTTCTCTCCATTTCTACTTTATTTGAAAAATAAAAGTTTACTGTTATGCAACTCAGAGTGAAATCTGACAAGGAGACATCTATCCTCTGGGATTTTTTTTCCCAGTTCTTTTTCCCTCCGGTCTCGGCCCTGAGGTCCTCTCTCAGGCAACCTAGCCTTGTACTGCCCATTTGAAGATCCCTGAGCTAAGCCTCCTCTCTGCCTCCTCCCTTATGCCAGCACCCCTGGCTAACCCTATCCAGGGTGGGTCACCCCCTCCTACCTGGGTGCACTTACACTTCAGACTCCGACATTGGACGAGGAGCGGATCCAGAAAATTGAAGGCTGCCTGAGGAGACCCTGGCATGGGGCATGGGGAATAGGTGCCATCGCCTGATCCTCTGCACCGGGTTTTTCCATGTTCTTGATTGCCCCCCCAATGTGAGATGTGCAATGCCACACAGCCCATAATGTAGGTGCTCCCACCTACGTCCGGAGGCAGCTGTCTGACATCGTCCCCCTTACTGTATGAACGCGAGTGCATAGCAGTGCCGCCAGTCTCCACTGGGGGCCGCTGCTGCACCGGGCTACTCCTGGATCCCTCCCTAAGAGAGGAGAGCAGTCCAACGGACACTCAATCCTCTCTCTCCCCCTTGCTGACCCCTGGCGGTCTGGGCTCGATGCTGAACCCGGGTCGCTGGCGTGACGTGAGGTGTGGCGTCCAGCGCCTCAACCCTTAGCACCACTGGGCCCATCCTCTGGGATTTTAAAATGACATCTCGTAAGGAGACAGCTATCCTCTGGGTTTTTAAAACATCAAGGTATGGCTCTCTTTTAACGAGTTCTTTGCAAATATCCAAGTATGTCATTTAGATGATTTAATAATTTTCAAGTCATTGTGAGCAGAGATATATTTAAATGTCATTTTAACTAACAATTTAATTCCATTAAATTGTTTCCAGTAGATATCTGATAGAATATGGGCCAAGCTTGCTGGATATATAATGGTTTTAATGAAACATTTTTTTTTTTTTACCAATTATTTTACCAGGTGAGACACACTAAGCTGAAAGCTTGTTTGCAGGTGCAACCTGGGAGCATGAGGAAGTTAAGTGACTTGCTCAGGGTCACACAGTATGCAAGTGGGGGCTGTGGGATTCAAACTCAGGTCTCCAGATTTGCAGCTCAGAGCCTTAAACCACTGCACCATGCATACATAAAGAAGTATTACTCATAGAGTCATAATAAATGTGTTCCTCCAGGTACATTCTATGTAACCTGCTAATAGATAACAGAAAAACTCTTCTAAATAAAAACAGTAGATTTCTATCTTATGATTTTCTGCAAATAAATTTGGCTCATGTCATCTTTAAGGGTGGAAGAATTGTTGGGTGAAGGAAGTCTTAGCATGTACATGTAACTCTTATTCATAGCTCTTTCAAGAGGTACAATGCTTTCTAAGCCCCTGATGTCTGAGTTGTATAATATGGAGGATGTATTTGGCATTAAGGACTTTCAAAACATCATAATGTTTTGTTTTAGCTTCAAATTTAAAGTAAAACTTTTTAAGTGTCTATCAAGACAGGACGTCAAATGGGAAGAACACCCCTTCCCCCTCAGCTAGTGATCAAACAGGAGTTCAGCATGTTTGCAGTTCATTTGCATCACAAGGTAAGGAAAAAAGGTCTGGCTCGCCATACGATGCACTGGGGAAATGCCAGACCCTGCCCAACAACTAACACACTAAAATCTGGCCAATGGAAAATCATGTGCACAAATACTCGCTGTCTGGGAAACAAGATCCCAGATCTGCAGGCACTAGTGACAGAGGTTAACTGGACATAGTAGCCATTAGCGAGACATGGTTCACCAGTAACCACACTTGGGAGACTTCAGTACCGGGCTATGTACTGTTCAGAAGAGACCAAGGTGCAAAAAGGGTGGAGGGGTGGAGTGGCCCTTTATGTCAATGAAAATATCAAAACTACAGAAATTCAGAATACACATAAGGAGCCAGAAGAACTGTGGGTGACCCTGGAAACAGGAAATGGGACTGCCATATGAACTGGGATTGTCTACTGGCCTCCAGACCAGGGGGAGGACATAGACACATTACTGTTAGAAGATATATAAAACATGACAGCTAAAGGGGAGGTTCTGATAATGGGAGACTTCAGCATGCCAGATACAGATTGGTCAATACCAGAAGGAACATCTGCCAGAACTAGACACATAGTGGATTCCCTGCAGGGGAGAGCCTCAAACAACTGGTACAACAACCCACAGGGCTATCCTAGGTCTAGTACTGACTAACAGGGAAAGGATCACAGATCTCCAGGTAGAAGATCACCTGGGGGCCAGTGACCATCACATGGTATGGTTCAATTTGGCCACTAGATCTAAATCATCCCATTCCAAGGTAAAAATATGGGACTTCAGAGGAGCTGACTTTGATAAGATGGACAACAGTTTTAAGCTAGCCCTGGCAAGAAGAAATACAGGTAAGGGGGTACAGGCAAAGTGGGCAAGCATTAAGGATGTGATACTTGAAGCAACATCCAATTATGTTAGAGAGAAAAGGAAGTGCAAAAGAATAAGGAAACCACTTTGGTTCTCAAGAACAGTAGAAGAAAAGATCAGAGCCAAAAGGCTGCCTTCAGGAAATATAAGGGAATGCAGCAGGATGAAGATAGAGAGACATTCCAAACTTCCCTAAGGGAAGCAGGAAAGGCAGAAAGGCAGTAAGGCAGGCAAAGGCCCAAACCACGGAAACACTAGCATGAACAGTAAAAGAAGGTGACAAGACTTTCTATAGATACATTAATGAAAGGAGACAGTCCAGATGGGGTATTGCTAAGATCAAAGAGGATAAGGGGCATGTGAGGAGGAGGACCATGTAAAAGCATCTATCCTAAATAGATACTTCTGCTCAGTATTTACTGAGAAGGTAGGCCAGGGCCCACAGCTCAGTACCATGGACACAGGGGGGGGAGGGAGGTGTGCACAAGTCCCATCACAAAAGAAAGGATCCTACAAGAGCTCAATAAGCTCAGGGTGGACAAGGCAATGGGACCTGATGACATACATCCCAAGGTACTAAAGGAGCTAAGGGTGGAACTAGCAGAGCCATTATCAGAACTGTTTAGTGAGTCTCTGAGCACAGAAGAGGTCCCAGAAGACTGGAGAAGGGCAAGAGTGGTAGCAGGGAGGAGGCAGAGAACTACAGACCAGTCAGTCTTACCTCAGTAGTGGGCAAGATTATGGAGGCACTCCTTAAGGAAAGGATAGTGCAACACCAGGAATCCATAGGAGCACAGGATCCAAGACAGCATGGGTTTACAACAGGAAGGTCCTGTCAAACTAATCTCATAGATTTCTTTGACTGGGTAACCAGAGTGGTGGACCAAGGGGGGAGCAGCTGAGGTCGCTTACCTTGACTTCAGCAAAGCTTTCAATACTGTTCCACATAGAAGATTGATTAATAAGCTGGGTAGGCTCGGGGTGGGTCAGAAGTTGGTCAACTGGGTGGCAAACTGGTTGATGAGCAGAAAACAGAGAGTGGTGGTAAATGGTATACAGTCAGAAGAGATGCAAGTCACAAGTGGAGTACCTCAGGGATCAGTCCTGGGGCCAGTCCTCTTCAATATCTTCATCAGTGACATTGCAGATGGACTAGAGGGTAAGGTTTGTCTGTTTTCAGATGACACCAAGATCTGCAACAGAGTAAATGATCCAGATGGGGTGGGCAAACTGAGAAGAGATCTGGATAAACTGGCAAAATGGTCGGAAGAGTGGCAAGTGGGGCTTAACGCAAAAGAAGTGCAAGATCATGCACATAGGGAAGAGAAACCCTGAAGTCACCTATAGGTTGGGAGGAGAGTTGCTTGCAGTCACAAGGGAAGAAAGAGACTTGGGCATCATCATTACAAATTACCTGGAATCATCCAAGCAGACCACTAAAGCAGTAGGTAAAGCTAGGGGGATGTTTGGGTGTATCAGTAGGGGTATCACAAGTCGTATAAGGGAGGAATCCCTCATTACAAGACACTGGTTAGGTCCCATCTGGAGTATTGCATGCTGTGCTGGAGGCACACACCTTCACAAGGACATTAAGCAAATTGAGGCAGTCCAGAGAAGGGCAACCAAAATAGTGCAGGGACTGCATCAGAAAACATATGAGGACAGATTAACGGAGCTCAATATGTATATCTTACAACAAGGGGGGGGAGAGAGAGAGGGAGAGAGGGAGAGAGAGACAGACAGACAGAGGTGATCAAAACATTCAAACACCTTAAGGGCATTAACAAGGTGAAAGGGTGTAACGGGTTTTAATATAAGAAAAGTAGCAGGACAAGAGGACACAGCATAAAATTAGAGGGAGGCCGATTAAGGGGTAATGTGAGGAAGTTCTTTTTCACAGAAAGGGTGGTGGATGCATGGATCGGCCTACCTCAGAAAGTGGCGGATATGAATACAGTGCAGGGCTTCAAACAGGCATGGGGTAGGCATAAGGGAGCAATACAGATGAGTATGAATAGATAGGCCATTGACACAGCAAAAGCCGATGGCAAATTCATAAGGTAGAAAAAGAAATGGGCAGACTGGATGGGCCTTGCAGTCCTTATCTGCCATCAACTTCTATGTTTCTATGTTTCATCCGCAAGCATTTAAAATAGCCAAAGAGGGTGGTGAAATAAGCTGGGTGAAGCAAATAGCCCCCCCCCCCACACACACACAAAATTATAAAATGGCAGAGAGGATCTCAAGGTTGAGAAATCACCAAAGATAAATAAAACCAAAATAGATAACTAAAACCAAAATAGGTAAAAATGCAGAGAAAAGTCAGAATGGGAGTAAGGCCAAGAGGGGTATGGAGGAAAGACATGGGGATAGGAGGGGAGTTATTAGTAGAGGAGTCAATAAAAAGTGGAAGGCCACGTGCACAAATGCCTGCAGTCTGGGAAATAAAATCCTGGACCTAGTGGTCTTGATGGCTGAGGCAGACTTGGACATTGTCGCTGTTACTGAGACATGGTTCATGGGGAACCGTGACTGGGATATGGCAATACCAGTTAACACTCTATTCAGGAGGGACAGGGAGGGTAAAAAGGGAGGAGGAGTGGCTATTAACGTCAGGGAAGGAATTAAGGCAACTGAGGTACAGGGAATGCAGGGAGCGGCAGAGGCACTGTGGAGCACCCTGGAGACAGAAAATGGCACTGCCATTCGCACTGGACAGAGCACTTGTAAAAGCCATCCACAGAATGATAGCTAAAGGGGAGGTGTTGCTGGTAGGAGACTTCAATCTGCCAATATTTATTGGAGCAACCAGGCTGCAGCCTCAGCTAGGAACAGAGACATCCTGGAAGCCCTGCCGGAGGTGTGTCTAAGATATCTAGTGATGGAACCCACTTGAGAGGAAGTGACTTTGGAACTGGTACTCACCAATGGGAAAAGAATTACAGATATAAAAGTGGAGAACCATCTGAGATCAAGTGATCACAGTAAAGTGTGATTCAATGTAAAAACGGCAGAAGAGTCAAACCACATGAAAGCAAGGGTCCTGGATTTCAGGAGGGCTAACTTTGCAAAGATGGGAGACTGTCTCAGGAAATCACTGTCAGGGAAGGAGAAAAGGGGGGTGGAGGAACAATCTGAGAATTATAAGGTAGCCATGGCGGAGGCAACAAGCCATTACAAAAGGCAAGTAAACAAAAAAAAGAGAAAGAATAAACCACCATGGTCCTCAAAAGAAGTGACCGAGAAGGTAAGAACAAAAAGGGTGGTATTCAGGAGTTGCAAGGAAACACAGAGGGAAGAAGACAGGGAACTGTATCTGGAAAAGCAGAGGGAGGTGGGGAATGCAGTCAGGAGCACAAAGGCACAAACAGAAGAAAAAACAGTCTAGGCAATAACAAAAGGGGAGAGAACATTTTCAGGTATGTTAGTGAAAAAAAAAAGACTAAGGGTGGGATTGTGAGATTAAAATGGGAAGAAAGGCATGCCGGCCTGGTGACACTAAAGGTTGAGGTGCTAGACACACTTCGCAACAAGCCAGTGACCCGAGTTCTGGAGTGAGCTTGGGCTGCCAGGATAGGCCGGGGGAGAGGGCAAGGAGTCAGATTGAGCAAGGCAGCTGTCCTCTCCAGGGAGGGATGTGGGGTTTCCACCACTCTTGGTTGCCACCTGCTGGAGGCCAGGTGGCAGTGCCAAACCAAGGGGGAAACCCAGCATTAAGCCGGGAGGCAGGAAGGGGCCATTACCGGAGCCATGGAGTGCATGTGCAGCTGCGAACTGGGGTCCTGGGTAATGGGGAGAAAATTACAAATACCATGGCTCCCCCATTGCCAAGTAAGATGCAGCAGTGGGGGAGCAAAAAGCTATATGGAAAAAAAAATAGGAAGGAGGAAAGTGTGCAGAGGGGGACCAAGAAAAAGCAGAAGTCCTGAACAAGTATTTTTGTTAAGTATTCATGGAAGAAGGGGAAGGGGAGGGACCAAAGTTTGGTGACAGAAGCACCACTGGAAAGGAGGTGTACACCAGTCCATTTAAGGAGGAGAGAGTCTTAAAGGAACTCACTAATCTGAAAGTGGACAAGGCAATGGGGGCGGACAGGATCCATCCCAGAGTATTAAGAGAACTCAGGAAGGTGCTGGCAGCACTACTGGCAGTCCTGTTCAACAGTTCGCTGGCAACAGGTGTGGTACCAAAGGACTGGAGGAGGGTGAATGTAGTCCCTCTCCACAAATCTGGGAGCAGGGAGGAGGTTGGCAATTACAGGTCAGTCAGCCTGACCTCGTGGTGGGGAAACTAATGGAATTGCTACTAAAAGAAAGGTTTGTGATGTATCTCAAATCCAACAGAATACAGGATCTGAGGCAGCATGGATTCACAGTGGGAAGATCTTGTCAAACAAATCTGTTAGATTTATTTAACTAGGTGACTAGGGAAGTGGATCAGGGAGGGGTAGTGGATGTGGCCTACCTGGATTTCAGTAAGGCTTTCAACAATATCCCACATAGGAGGCTAGTAAACAAGCTGGGCAGCCTGGGAGTGGGTCCTAGGGTGGTAAACTGGGTCAAGAATTGGCTGAGCGATAGGACAGAGAGGGTGGTGGTGAATGGAGTTCAGTCGGAAGATATGTGGGTGACCAGTGAGATCCCTCAGGGATCAGTGCTTTGACCAGTCCTCTTTAATGTCTTCATAAGTGACATTGCAGAAGGTCTAGAAGGGGGTGTGTGTCTCTTTGCAGATGACACAAATATCTACAACAGTGTTAACACTCCAGGAGGGGTAGAGAAAATGAGAAGGGACCTAAGCAAGCTTGAGGAGTGGTCAAGGGAAAGAAGCTCAAGATCATGCAATTTGAGCACAGAAATGTGGTGGAGGAGTACATGATGGCGGGGAGGTACTGACAGCCACCAAACAGGAAAGGGACCTAGGAGTAATCATATTTGCAAAGGCTATGCATGTAGTTCAATAGGTGGAGCAGCAACCACTCCTCCATCAGGCCTCTAAAGGCCACGCCTCTTGGCTAGTTTCTAGGATTCATTTTTTTGTTGTGGCCGGAGGTGCCGCCCTCGCTCCTCTTCCCATTTCTACTGAGTCTCTGCTTTTCATATTTATGCAGCACCTCCAGCCACCAGCTCGATGTCTCTCTGCATTTTCTCCCCCAGCTGCCACTCATTAGGCATCCGTCTTGTGTTGTCCACTCCCTTTTCTCCTTGCTGCTTGTCCTCACAGCTGATTTATGCTATCTCCTTGGTATCCTCTGCCTCCCTCTTTGGGTGTTCCACCGCCCTCCCCGCCTCCCTTGCTCCTCTGGTTCACCCGACTCTGTGCTCCATGCAGCTGCATTTGCCTGTCTCCCACTTTGGCTGCTTGCTGACCTCCATCCCCTGGCCTGCTTCAGTAGTCACCTCATTGAGAGCATTCGGCTCACTGTTCTCCCCTCTCTGGTGTGCTGTTGCCCCACCCCCCTCTGTTTTCCTTCCCCTTATCTCATTTTTCTTATTTTTTTCAGAGATATTCCTCCACTTTCTCCTTTTCTGCCTGTGGGCCTCCCAGCGGCCCGCTCCTCTTTGCCATCGGTTCTCCAGCACTTCAGGTGTGACATCACCCTTCATGCCTGGCTTCTCCCTCTCTTTTGTCCTTCTCCTGTGTTCCTCCAGTAGGATCAGCTTCCTTTCTGCCTCCACTACTTAGCCGGGCTGCCGCTCCTTTCCATTGTCACTTCCTTTCTGTGTCAGTGTGTGGTTCTGCACCTCACCTGTCTTGGAGCCTGCTTTGCTGCTCCCTTTTCCCTGCTCTGCTTCTGCATCCTCCATCTTCCTGGTTCTGCTACTCCATTCCTTCTCTCTCTCTCTCTCTCTCCCCCCCCCCTTGCACTAGCGGCTCCTGCTGCTCCATTATCATCCCCACCACAGACCACTCCTCATCCACTCCTGCTGTTCCACTTCCACGCTCTCTTCTGGCTCATACTTTGTTGTCTCCTCCTCCTCCTCCTCCTCCTTCCCCTTGCTTCTCCATGTCATATACCTCAGTGGCTTCTTTTTGGGGTTCTGCTACCCTGCTACATTCTTTCCCTAATTGCATATTATTGTCATCGTAATCCTATGATCTGGACCCTTCTTGCTATGCCAGACTAGCTACAGCACTGGCGTTAACCTTTCCTTAATCTTAAACTTCTAATTTGCTGTTTGGTGTCATGGTGCACTCCATGTGGCTCTCTGTTTTTCCCACGGCAGTGGACTGAGTCTTGGCGGGCACCATGGCTCCAGGTAGCTGGCTTTGTGCCACCTCTTATACTTGTACCAATACATCTGTTTTCCGACCCTCACCTTACCTGCCATCTCCTGCTCCCCTCGCTCAGCTCATATCACCCTCCTTTCTTGTCATACTCCTTTCATCTCAAACCTCATCCATCCTTACTGATTTAGCCATTCCTCCTCCCTACCATTATACCTAGTTTCCTCCTGGTACTTTGTACTCCACCTGTCAGCTGTGGGTTTCACCAAGCCATTCTCATCTCCCACTCGTGGTACTCAGTGGCCTCTTCTGCTTTGCTGTGGTTCCTCCTTCCATTAATTGCCGGCTGTGGTGCTTTCTGTTCCCTGTGCCTTTCCAGCCTTTCTGGCTATCACACTTCCACCATTACCTAGGCCCTCACCTCTTCTCCTCTCTCGTCCCATGCTTTCTCTGAAGGTGTTTCCCTATCCCACCATCACCGTACCTATTTGTCTCTTTCTCTTACCCATGTCCTACATTTTGAACCACTCGGTTCGTATCTCTCTCTACTCCATGTCAACCTCCATTCGGTCTTGTACCATCTCTTCTATAACCTACCTGCCTTCCCACCTAGTGATTACTCCTGGTACTTCATACCTTCACCACTGGCTGCGGGCTGCACCCAGCCATTCTCCTCTCTCTCTCTCTCTCTCTCTCTCTGTCTCTCATGCAATCAATCCACTCCTAATTTGCCTTTTCAGTGGACCCAGTTGGCCTGCACTCCTGTGGTTACTAACCACATCCAGCCTCCTTTCAACTCTCATCAGGGTCTTCTTCACTCAGTCTGACCTCTCTGTAGGTCTACTCATTCACATCGACTTCTTGGGCATACCCCTCAAATGGATCCCATGCTACCTCATCTTGTCCTGCTCTCCAATCAGAGATGTGCCTTTTGTGTCCATTGCTCTGCTCAGGGCTAGTCTATAGCTGATGGTCTCACTCTGCACCCATGAGGTCCACATCTAGAGCATGTGAAGCTCAGACTGAGGTCCTTTTCCCTGGCCCATAGTGAGAATGTTTTTGTTCCAGGTGGACCTTCAGTTGTCCCTTGTTTCGGTGACACCTCTGGATGTAGAATTTATGACTTCAGGCTATGAGGGGTGAGGCTCTCATCAGCAGGGCCCCTTTGGCTGCCCGAGCAAGTTAGGAGGCACTCTCTACTCCATTCTCCATCTGACCACCTCTGGTTCACTTGGTCTGTTTCATAGGCTCATGTAGGCTGGCTGAGTGCCTCAGCAGCCACTTCTCTCCTCCTTTGCTTTTGGATGTCTAGTTGCTGAGATGTCACTCACAACCCTCAACAGTATTCCTGTTAGAAGGAAAGTGTGAGAGCTTTATCTAAATTGGAATCTTTTCCTCTTCCTTCTATCTCGACTCTAAATTGCAGTAGCTGAGCTGTCACTAACCAGAAACGTCCTTCAGCCTGGAGGGAAGGTGACCTAGGCCTTGGATCTCCAGAGATTTTCTCCTCAAAAGGGGTTTTTCCTCTCCTCCATGCTGATGGTCATAATATTAGGCAGGGTTAGTGCTTTCATAGGTTCCATAGTTAGGTTTTGCTGTTGGATGGAGTTGGATGGTGGCCCTTGCTGTTCCCTCTCTCTCCTTTGGAAGTCCATGCTTCTGCATCTTGTCAGCTTTCATTTCATTCTTCATTCTCATCATCTCTCATTCCTCTCCTGTCCTTCCCATCTACATCTATCACCTTAATTTCTGGCCTCGATATCTTCTGACTGCTCAACACCCCTTTTGGGTATTCTTTTTGGGATTCTTCCTAACCTACCTTTAGCCAAGGGAATCATTCCCACAGCAACTATAGGGGTGGAACCCTCCTCTAGGATTCCTCGCTGTCGTGATCCTATAGGGTGGTATATCCCATGGATAGAGAGGTGAACAGCCACAATGTATCTAAGTCACACAAGCATGCATCATACCAGTTGCGTAAGCACTGTGAATTGCAGAAGCTACGCCTGTAGTTCAATGGGAGGAGCAACAACCATTCCCCCATCAGGCCTATAAAGGCCACTCCTCCTGGCTAGCTCCAGGATTAATTTCTTCATTGCCCCACCATCCTCCCATCCTTCTCCAGTGGCACATCTCTCTTTCCTGTGGGCTTCTTCCTAAGCTATCTTTAGTCAAGGGAATCATTCCCATGGCATCTATAGGAGTGGAACCCTCCTCCAGGGTTCCTCATTGTCATACCCCTATAGGGTGGTATAGCCCATGCATTGAGAGGTGAACAGCCATAATGTATCTAAGTCACACAAGCATACATTATACCAGTTGTGTAAGCACATTGAACTGATTATCTAAAGGTTACCGAACAATGTGAGAAGGCTGTGAGGAGAGCCAGTGGAATGCTAGGGTGCATACAGAGAGGTATCTTCAGCAGAAGGAAGGAGTTGGTGATGCCATTGTATAGAACATTGGTGAGAGCTCATCTAGAGTATTGTATCCAGTTCTGGAGGCCATATCTCTGGAAGGACATTGACAGAGTAGAAGCAGTTCAGAAAAGGGTGACATAAATGGCGCAGGGGCTGCACCAAAAGTTATATGAGGGGAGACTGGAGGATCTCAGTATGTATTCCCTGGAGGAGAGTGAGAGGGGGGATATGATAAAGACTTTCAAATACTTCAAGGATGTAATTAAGGTACAAGATGGTAGCATCTTAAAAAAAAAAGATGTTCAAGAACAAGGGATCATGATATGAAAATGGGGGTAGACTTAGGGGTAGTGTGAGAAAAACATTTTTCATGGAAAGGGTAGTGGATCCGTGGAACAGCCTTCCGGCGGAGGTTGTAGGGGCAAAAATAGTATAGGAATTCAAAAATGCATGGGACAGACATAAAGGAACTCTAGCAATAGAAAAGAGAGTGTAAGCCACAGATCATATAGGATCTGCAGTATATGAAACAGGTAGGGGAAATGAGCAGGCTAGGTGGGCCAAATCTGCTGTCAAATTCTATGTTTCTATGACTTAGTTACCTTACCAAGAACAAAGTCAAGAATACTGATCCAAGAACAATTTTTGATCATCTTAATCCCAAATAGTCATAGGTGTACTGTTCACAGCTTCAAGTTTCTCTTGATTTATAAACAGTTTGGAGATAGATTTTTTTCTTGTGACCGTAGTTTGATAATTTTTTTCCATAAATTTTTTTACTGTTTTTGGAGCAAAGACTGAAAAACGAGTTGATCTTTCATTGGAGTCCCAGCTGTGTAGTTGATAGCAACAGCAAATCATCCGCATAAATAAGATGTTCGGTATAAGAGTCCTCTACTTTAGGGGAATGATAATTTGAGTCATACAACTTAATAGAAACTGAGTTAATGAACAGATAAAACAGGAAGGGAGCCAAAATGCACCCATCTGACTCCTAAATTAGATTTAATGGGGTCAGTCTGGCATCCTATAGTGTCATAATATATTTGCAAGCAGGTGTCCTTGTAATCTGATGAATATATCAAGGAGGTTGTTATCAATGCCTAAGTCTTTGAGCTGGTTCCAAAGAAGGCCAGAACTAACATTATTAAATGATGACAAAGCCAAACAGGCAATATAATCTTCCCTAACATATTAGAAAACAAGATGTTGTAAAACATAGCAGTGTTCTATTGTTGATCTATGACAAAAATCATTCTGGTCTCTTTCAGGAATACCCAAGGAGTCAGCCCATTATTTAATCTTTGTAAAACAATCCCACAAAATATTGATCAAACCTATGGGTCTATTCATTGTGGGGTCAGATGTGGAGCCTTTTTATGCATAGTGTAAACTATATTGCCTGACCACGATGGAGGAAAAGAGCAGGACTGTACTGTATATATTGATTAAACTGAAACCTGGAAACATGTAGTCACCAATACACGTTCTACTTAAATATATTTGAAGGGATTTTGTTTGGAAAAGGTGACTTGTTCTTGGTTTGAGTTATAGCTCTAAGAATATCCTAAATTGAAAAGTAAATCAGGATAGACATTAATGTGTTACGGTCAAGTGATACTGATGTGATAAGGAGATCTTCTTGTCCATTAAAAAATAAGACATCATTAAGATTCCAAGATAAGAGTATTGTCCATATGATGGTCCTTTGCCACGTCTGTCAAATTCTTGGATAATATTGTAGGATAAGGATAATTTGCTTTTCTAACATAAATTAGAATGATTCTGATATGAGTAATGATATGACTTAGAGGATTCCCCTAAAGCAGAGGACTGCGGTTCATTAACAATATTGCCCAGATTTGGGGAGTGGCTTAAATCTGTATTTGATTAGGTTTCTATTGGCCTCCCTATTTCAATAACAAAGATTTAAGACTAGAAATGGTTCCCCCCAAATCTTGTATTATGACTTCATAAGATTATTAGTAGGGAAACATTTTCTGGATCAAGCCTGGAAACCATTATAAGATTCAGAACTAAACATAGAAACATAGATGGTGCCAGCAGAAGGAGAGCCAGGGTCCACCTAATCTTCCCATATAACGTCCCATGACCTCCTGTCAATCCGGGGTCCTGCCCCCCCAGTGTTTCCCTGGATCCCTCCCCAGCACCATTAGACTGTGCCCATACCCGATCCCACCAGTGTTTGAGGCTTGTCACTGTTCTTGCATTCACCTCCTCCTGCAGCAGTCTGTTCCAGGGCTTCACCACCCTTTCAGGAAATAAATACTTATGGCTGCCTCTCCTGGAAATCCCCCCCTTAATTTCCATTCATGCCCATACGTAGTGGAGTTGATGTTCCTGGTGAAAATCTCCAAGTAGGGCACTGTGTTGATACCCTTAAGGAACTTAATGGTTGTAATCATGTTCCCCCGTCTCTCCTGGTCTCCAGTAAGTACATGCCCAGTGCCTTAAATCTATCCTTGTAGGATAACCCATGAAAGTCATGTATTGTCTTTGTAGCTCTTCTCTGAGCCACCTCCAGCCTACCAATGCCCTTTTTGAGGAGAGGTCTCCAGAACTGGACACAATACTACAGATGAGATCTCACCAAGAATCTCTACAGAGGGAGTATCACCTCCCTATCTCTGTTCTCTGTGCCTTTTCCTAGGCATCCCAGCATTCTGCTGGCCTTGCTATATGCCTTATTGCATTGAATCTGCTGTTTGAGGTCACCTCTGATGATGACCCCCAGATCCTGTTTCTCTGCTGAGGAGTTGAGTTGGACCCCATTTAGTCAGTAACTCATTCCTTGATTAGCTCTACCCAGGTGCATCGCCTTGTACTTCTTTGCGTTGAATCTCAGTTGCCAGATTTGTGTCCACTTCACCAGTTTTTTTGAGGTCTTCCTATAGGTCTCTGATGCCCTCTGGATTATCAACCCTAAGTTTAGAGTCATCGGTGAACACGGCAATATTACATTTGGTGCCCACTCCAATATCACTGATGAACATGTTAAAAAGGATTGGTCCCAGGACCAAACCCTGAGGCACTCTACTAGTGACATCTTTCTCTGCAGATTTTACCCCGTTTACTACCACCCTTTGCTTTCTTCCATCAAGCCAATTTCCTACCCATCCTACAATCCAGTCTGCCACCCCCAGGTCCTCCAGTTATTTAGAAGGCATCTATGAGGGACTGCATCAAATGCCTTTCTGAAATCAAAGTAAAGCAAGTCTACCACATGTCCTTTATCAAGCTCCTTGGTGACTTGATCGAAGAATACGATCAGGTTAGTCTGACATGATGTGCCTCCTGTAAATCCATGCTGCTTGCTGTTGTTTAGGTTGTTAGCTATGAGATATTCTACCAGATCCTGTTTTACTAGGGATTCCATTAGATTACCCATGACAGACGTAAGGCAAACTGATCTATAGTTTCCCCATCTCCTCACTCTCACCACCCTAATGAACTGGCACCATATCCGCCAATCTCCAGTCCCATGGCACCACCTGGGTCTGACGTGACTTATTAAAAAGGTATGCTGGGGGGCTGCCAGCTCATCTGCCAGCTCACTCAAAACCTTGGCATGTATTCCATCAGAATCCAATGCTTTGTCAGGTTAAATGCCCAAAAGACCTTTCTGGACTCTGTCAGTACTGAACTCTTGGATGTTCATTTTTGTATCCTTGCGTTAGACGCCTTAATACCACCATCAGGTAAGGGACTCAGCTTTTCTTTAGTAAAACTGATGTGAAGTATTCATTAATGGCTTCCACCTTTTGACCATTGTCCTGTATATCCTTCCCTCCAGCATTTAATCTTGCAATCCCTCCCCCCCTTCTTCCATTTCTCGCTGGTATAGTGGAAGAACTGCTTGTTCCCTGTGCAGTTTGAAAATCCTTATCTGCCTTTACCCTTCTTACTGCTTTTTGGCCTCCTTGCTGCTCAGTAAGTATTCCTTCCATTCCCTTTCCCCCTTGTGCCATTTAAACCTCTTACATGCTTTCCTTTTGGTGCTGATTGCTTCTCTGGTGGTGGGTGAGACCCAGACAGGCCTCTTGTGCCTATTTCGCTTGGTTACTGCCTTGATGCAGAGCATGGTAGCCCCTTTAATATCTTCCCATATATCTTCCACCTCTGACCTCCCTTTGATGAACTCTCGCCTTTCTCTTATTTTCTCCCATATTCTGCTGAAGTCCATCTCTTTGAAACACAGTACCTCCGTCTCAGAGATGGTTCTTGCATTGTTTGTGGTAATTTTGAACCAGATAATATTGTTACTGTTAGCAAGTGGTTCCTGGACCATGACTGATTTGATGCTCTGAGAATTAGTGAAGATCATATCGAGGATAGCATCTAGTCTGGTGGGATCATTCACAAGTTGTGTCAGCAGGGTCCTGTAAGCTATCCAGTGTTGCCTTGTTTCTGGAGCTCTTGGCAACTGGAACCCCACAGTCCATGTCCGGCAGGTTTAAATCCCCAGTGACCACTGTCACACTCTTTCTGACCACCCTCCGTATTGCCTCCAACATTTGCTTGTCTTTTTCCTACCCTTGCCCCGGGGGTCTGTGTATAACCCCCATTTGCAATGTCTTTCCCAGTTTGTCAGCTCACTGTCTCCATAGTGATTCAATATCCTCCAAGTCATTCTTGGTACTAACGGCTTCAGCAACTTCAGTTCTATTCCTCAGGTAGAGGGCCACACTTCCACCTTTTCCCACTCTTCTGTCCTCCTGAAGAAAAGATATCCAGGTATTGCAAGGTCCCATTCATTATTATCTGATGCCCAAGATTTGTTTATAGCTATCAGGTCTATGTTAGCCTCAGCCGCTGTAGCCTGGAGTTCACTCGTTTTGTTACCTAAGCTTCTGTCATTGAGGCAGACTCCTCTCCAAAGCCCACAGAGCCCCTTGTGGTGATTGCTGGTGCTTCCCCAGCTCTCCTCTCAATTCCGGCTGATGCCCCTGAGTCTCTTGCCTCTCCCTGCACTGTCTTGGACTTCACAAGCTTGAAGTTACATGATCTCATTCTGCACTTCTGTAAGTGTGTGTGGGGGGGGGATCCACTTGGCATACCTCATGTTCCTGGCTCACAGAGGCAGTCCAAGTCCCAGCCCCCCCAACTCATCAGTTTAAATGGTCCAAGTAGACTTCACATTTTTGTGCCAGTGCCATTGTGCCTTCTCTGGTAAGATGAAGTCCATCCCAACTGAAGAGCCATCCCTCCCAGAAACTTCCCCAGGATCCAGCAAAGTGAAATCTCATTTTCTGGCACCAGTTCTTCAGCTAGTTGTGGAATTCTTCTGTTTCAGTGTGCCTGATTCTATTCTTGCTCCCACTTTTGCCCCCCACAGGCAGAACTTCGGAGAAGGCCAAGAATGTTGTTTTTGCTGCGAGTCTTTCTGCCAGTTTCCGGATGTTCCACTTTGTCTCCTCCATGGTCCATGATGCTAAGTTATTTGTTCCCACATGAACTAGCACAGCCTGGCCCTCCTTTGTTTTGTCAATGGTTTTCCCTATCCACTCAGTGTCTCTGTAAACCAAGGTTCTGTGTAGACATCTGACTTCCACGTTCACCTCTTCTGGTGTGCACTTACTAAATCAGGATTACAATCCCTTGATCATGGAATCTCCTAACACCAGGATGCTCTTGATCTTGGTCTTGACCTTTTCATGGCTGGCATTGGTTGCCAAGATGCCTTCCTCTTTGTGTTCACTGTCATGACTGCCATCTCCCTTCACAATGTCAGACTCCCGCATGTCTGTCTGGGACTTAAACCAGTTTGCCATCTTTATCAGAGTGGTCAGAAACCAAAACTGAGGTTTATACAATTGGATGAATCAGAATTGTTGTGATCTAAAACATTTTTAAAATCAGTTGAGTTTCCTGTCTCTTGCTGTGTGAGGAGACAAGTGTACACATAGCATTGTCAATGTTTTTAAAGACAGCTATTGACAAAGAAGGAAACACAAACCTACTGAAAGCACAAAATCTGGAGCAAATTTTCTCCTCCCCTACCAGACACAATGCTCATTCACCAAACCATGCTCTGCTCAACTGGATTGCCATAAATCAGGTAGACTTGGTCCTCCAGGCGGTCGAAATGTCTGACTCTATTAGCGTCCATACCCCAACTTACATCATACTGTACTGGTCACCGAATCCAACCGCCCTCCCCATAAACTCTTGTCATTCAGAAAGTTTAACTGCCAGGATCATGAAATTGTCCTCAGTGATGTTAGGGCAATAAATTGGTCCTCCCTCTACCTCCACAACAATACAATATATGTGGTTAGTTTCTTTACTGCCCCCTCCAACAACTACAGGACGTACATTTTCCTCTCACAACCAGATGGATAAGAGGAGGCTGTACCCGCTGGCTATCCAGGGAACTACTGGCCCTAATGAAGGACAGGGATAGCAAATGGAAAGCATACAAATCATCCCCAACCCCCCAACTCTAGAAAACCTATAGGCAACTGTATAATGCCTGTAAACAGACTGCCAAATCGCTCAAGCGCAAATATTAACTTAACCAACAAAGTCACAACCTTGGCAATCCTTGTAGGTTCTGGACCTCCATTGGGTCACTTCTAAACCCCAAGACCAATAGACAAATAACTCACATCCCCCTCTAGCCCACTCTCTGATTCTGCTGAGATTGTGCACATTTTTAATACAAAATTCACCGACCTATCCTCCTATCTCAGCAAACTCCCCCCCAGCTTCCTCCAGGCTTGGACAACCAACCAAACTGTTCTTCCTCTAACATCGCCCTTCCCTCCCTTTCCACTTTAAAGCTATTGGTCAGAGGATCACCACCAAACTCCTAAAGTTACTCCCTGCCAAAGGTAGCCCTGGCAGTGATGGACTCTACCCTACATTTCTAAAACTCATCTCCCCAGCCATTATTAAATCCCTCACTTTCATTATCAACCTCACCCTCTCTACATCCACTGTGCGTGACTCCTGGTAACATGTACATGTTGTACCAACTTTCAAAGTAGGTGATCCCCTCTCCCCTGAAAACTACAGTCCAATCACTCTCCTCCCTCACCTAAGTAAGCTGCTGGAAAAAATTGTACACTTCCAGCTCTCTGAACACCGAGTAAAGTATAACCTCCTATGTCCCCTCCAGCATGGTTTCCATAAGCACCACAATACCACCTCTGCCTTGGCCCTTTTCTCTGACCACATAGTAAGAAACATGGATGCGGGCAAGGCCACAGGTACTGTATTCATGAATTTATCAAAGGCTTTTGACCTTGTTGACCTCCGCCTTCTCCATTCCGCCCTACTTTGTTATGGCTGCTCCAGAGAAACTGCTGTCTGGTTCTGTAGCTATCTTTCTGACAGGTCTTAGTCTGTTATAATAGGTAAAGACTCCACTACTGCCCTCAGGGTTCCATACTTGGCCCCCCTTCTTTTTTCCATGTTTATTAATGCACTTCCCATGAAAAAAAAACTCACCTGTGAGGCACTCCTCTATGTGGATGACCTAGTCCTCTGCCACAGTGATAAATCACTTGAATCCATCTCTTCCACCCTCACACAAAAATTATGGCAGTGCCTGTGAATGGTTCCACTCCAGTAAACTCCTGGTCAATGAAAAGAAGACAAAGTCTGTGCTCTTTGGCTCCAAACCATTCCTTGCCAAGGTCACTAAAACAAACTCCTCCCTCCCTCCCTCCTTGTACTCACCCCAGCAGGCCCTTCCCCTTGAAAATGTCCCCTCTTTCAAATACCTAGGTGTGGTATCCCATGAGGGTGGCGACAGCGATTGAGCACCTACTGAAAGGGTGACTCAATCGCTGTGCCTGTGGATGGGGTGACTGGGAAAGGTGGGCGACCGGATGGTGGGGGTGGGTGAAATAGCGACTGGATGTCGCTATATGCTTACATGCATGGGGGGGAGAACACGCTGAGCATGGGCTGGGAGGGGATGGACGGGCTGTAGGGGGTGGCACTGCATTGAGCTACTGAGCTGCGTCATGGAGTCATGGGTTGATCTGTGGCTGTGGCAGGCATAGTGCCAGGCTTGGGTCTGGGCACGGGTGCCTTTTGTTACTCCTGATCTGATATTTTTATTTGTCTCTGAATTGCACCCCCCAGACATGCACCTCCCTGGAGTTGAGAATCTTTAAGTAGGGGGTTGCGGGGTGTGAAGCCCCCCATGGGGGTGTGCAGGGGGCACAGCACCCAGCATAATTAGTAAAAATCCATGTCCCTGGTGCCATGTTTAATATATTTGAGCGACGTGACTTCGCCCTAAGGGCAACTGTCGATCGGCAATCGCTGTTATAACATAAAAGCCCCAGGTGTTACCCTCAATCCCTCCTTTACTTTCTCTGAGCACATTAACAACACTGTGTGGAAGATCAGCCAGAGGTTAGGCACTGCCTACCGGCTCAAACAACTTCTGTCTGCTGATGCACACCCTGCTATCCAGCAAGGCAGCCTATTGTCCCTCCTTGCAAACTGCTCCACTGTCTACTCCCTCATGTCGTCTACACTGCACTCAAGAATAAACACAACATACAATTCCATCTGTCACTTTATCCTTCAGGCTCCCTACTCCACTTATCACTGTGCACTCTACCAGTCCCTAGGGTGGCTCCCACTACAAGGTCATTTCGACTACACCCTGGGTTGCTTAGAGCACAATTCACTTAGAAGCGACCACCTCTCTGCTTACTTATCCCTTCTAACAGACAGGGTAGTTTCAAGGAACCTTAGGGTATGTTCGATCCCTCCGTTGGACATCCCATGTATCTCCATGGCCATGGGTAGCAAAGTGCTCTCCGTCTCTACCCCCTTCCTATGGAACAGACTCCCTTCATCCATCCCACATTCAACACTTTCTAAATAGAATACATGTCCCCCATCTTTCTGATCAAGACAAAAAAGACTTAGACTCTGCTTTCACTTTGCAAGAAGTCCGAAATGCCCTTTCGTCCCTAAAATCTGACAAAGTTCCAGGCGGAGATGGCTTCCCTGTTGACTTTTATAAAGCACTTTCTGATATTTTATGTCCCTTAATCTTAAAGGTCTTCCAGAAAGCTAATCAAACAGGTAGACTCCTCCCCTCAATGTTAGAAGCCATTATGACAGTAATACCAAAAAAGATAAAGATCCTTCTCTCCTCTCTAGTTACAGACCAATATCTCTCTTAAATATGGATGAAAAAATGTTTGCAAAACTTTTAAACTCCTGGCTGGAACCATTTATCTCTAAATTAGTTCATAAGTCCCAAGCAGGCTTTATTAAGGGAAGAAATGGCTCCAATCACCTACGCTCATTATTTAATTTAATATATAAGGCTAAATCTCTAAAAACACCTACTGCTGCTATAGCGATCGACTTTGAAAAGGCCTTTGATTCTTTAGGTTGGAATTACTTACACCAAACATTAAATTTTTTTGGTTTTCCCAATATGTTTTGCTTCTGGATTAAATTATTATATGCATCCCCCTCCGCTAGAGTACTAATCAACTCCACACTTTCTTCCTCCTTCCCTCTGGCCAGAGGTACCAGGCAAGGTTGCCCGTTACCTTCCCTTTTTATCCTAGCGATGGAACCTCTATCTGCCCACCTTCGCTTATCTAGCAATATTAAAGGAATTCCCATCTGTATTCTTAGTTATACCTCTCTATTGTATGCAGATGATCTCTTAATTCTTCTAGAAAATCTCAAAGAAGCAGGGCATCCGTTGGTAAACCTACTTAACGAATTCACCACAATCTCGGGCCTGGCATTAAACTTCAGCAAAACCGAAACATTACCCTTAAACTTTCTTTGTAAACTGTATATGAATAACTCTTTGGGCTTTTGATGGACTCCCCAGGGTCTAACATATCTTGGCATTAAAATCATCCTGAACTTAGAGAAAACATGGGAAGCTAATTTTACTCCTCTTTTATCCAGTATTAGAACCATTTTAGATCGGTGGAAACTACTCAACTTATCTTTCACGGGAAAGATAGCAGCTATTAAAATGACCATTGCATTTAAAATATTTAATCTTTTCGCTAATATCCCTTTATTTCTTCCTATCAGTTGCTTAAACAAACTTGTCAGAAGTATGGCAGCTAGGATTCAATGCAAAGAAGTGCAAAATAATGCACCTGGGAAACAAGAACCCAGGGGAAGAGTACACAATGGGGTGGAGGTAGTAACAACAACAAAAAAGGAAAGGGACCTGGGGGGTAATCATATCAGATAACCTTAAGGTTAGCAAGCAATGTGAGAAGGCAGTAGGGAGGGCTGGGGGTATACTGGAATGCATAGGGAGAGGCATCACCAGCAGAAAACAGGAAGTTGTTATCCCTCTGTACAGACAGTTGGTGAGACCCCATCTGGAGTATTGCGTCCAGTTCTGGAGACCCCATTTACACAAGGACATAGGCAGGATAGAGGCAGTCCAGAGGAGGGCAACTAGAATGGCTCAGGGTCTGCAAGAGAAGCCATACGAGGAGAGACGAAAAGAGCTTAATATGTATATCCTTGAAGAAAGGAGGGAGAGGGGGGACACGATAGAAACGTTTAAGTACCTCAGTGGAATCAACAAAGTCTAAGAGGGTAGCATCTTTCAGAAAAAGAGACATGCAAGAACAAGGGGATACAATTTAAAGATAGAGGGGAAGCAGTTCTTGGGCAATGTGAGGAAGTATTTTTTCACAGAGAGGGTAATGGATGCATGGAACAGCCTTCCTAAGGAGGTTGTGGGGTCTAAAACTGTGGGAGAATTCAAGAATACATGGGACAGACATAAGGCAATTCTAGTGGGGGATAGGAAGAAATAGGCTGTTGGTAGACTAGGATCTGCGGCTTATCCTGTAGGTAGGGAAATGGGCAGACTAGGTGGGCCAAGCGGTTCTTATCTGCTGTTAAAGTCTATGTTTCTGTGTTTCTATGATAAGGACTCAAGCCCGAGGGCCGTTGTATATAGTACTCACCCATTCCTTAAATTTTGGGCCTACATTAAAATGGTCTCAAGAGTGGACAAAAGATAATTCCATTCAAGTGAATCAAATGCCTTCTCAAAATCAATGGTAAGGGCAGCTGCTGGAATTGGGAGGGAGGTGGCATGTTGGATAAGGTATATCAGGGCTCTGAGGTGGTCAATACTTGATCTCCCCTTAACAAAGCCCACCTGGGATGGATGTATCAGAAGGGGAAGTACTTTTTCCAATCTAGAGGCCAATACTTTCGCTAGTATTTTTGCATCCGCATTAATTAGAGATACGGGCCTATAGCTCCCAGGAGATGAAAGGTCTTTGCCATCCTTGGGAAGAACCATGATAACTGCCTCTCTCATGGTGTCAGGGAGCACTTGGCAACATGTGCAGCCTTCAATATCTTAAGCATCGAGGCTACCACTTCCTCCTTGGTGACTCTGTAGAAATTAGCTGGAAACCCATCACTGCCTAGGGATTTATTGGGGGCCATCGATTCAATGGCTGTCATGAGCTCTTTTTCCACAGTAAGGGCCTCCAGATTGGCCCTGAGTGAGTCAGACAGTTTGGGAAGATGAGTGCTAGTAAGGAATTGATCCACACTAGGTTTATGAAATGGGGCCTGAAATTGGTACAAGGTCTCATAAAACTGAGCCAGGATCCTATTTATTGCTGTAGGGGAGCATTCCATCTTCCCTGAGCTGTTCTTTAGCTTCACAATGTGTCTGTCAGCTTGTTGCTTTTGCAATCTGTATGACAGCAGTTTGCCAACCCTTTCTCCCTGTTCCCAATATTTTTGTTTCAACGAAGTAATTTGCAGCTCAGCTTTTCTAGTCACTAACTTGTTCAGTTGAATCCTAAGGGCAGTGATTTCATATCCGAAAATTGGGTTCTGGAGTTGGGAGGGGTCCCGTTTATATATATTGCCTCCTTCTGTGCCAACTGGTGCTCTAAATGATGGGCCTCCCTTTCCCTTAACCTCCTTCTATGCCCTGTGTACATGATGATCTAACCCCTCAAGGATGCCTTAAAAGCTTCCCAGATCAAGGGCAGAGGGGCACAATGCTCCGGGTTGTCCATAAAATAATTAACTGTCTCTACTTTTAACCATGTTTGAAATTTGGGATCACTTAGTAAAAGTGGGTCTAATCTCCATGTCCAACTTTCCTTTCCTGGGGCCAAGTACATCTGCAATTGGATTGGAGCATGGTCAGAGATGTAGAGGGGGCAATATCCACTTCCACAATGACAGGGTTTATTTTGTGAGATGTGAACCAATGGTCTAGTCTACTGGCCATGCTACATGCTTCTGAGTAATATGCAAAGTCCTTAATGTCTGGGTGGAAAATATGCCAGAAGTCCAGCAGTTGATGCTGTGCTAACTGATCCTTAAGGTCCGCAGCACCCTGGTGTGTGGCTCTAGCCTAGCATTAGACCTGTCCAATAGATGGTCCATGGACAGGTTGAAATCCCCCCCAATATGTTGTCGGGTGAGTCCTGAGCCATGTCTAATATTTGTTGGGACAGGTGGTTGAAAAACTGTGGAGCATCCTCATTTGGGCAATATATGTTACCCAACAGCAGAGGCCCCTACGGTGTAGCCACCCTTACTAAAATCCGCCTTCCTTCCTTGTCCCTCATCTGCTGCAGAATTTGTCATTTCAGATTCTTGTGGCATAGTATAGATACCCCTCCTCTGGATTTCCCAGACACACTGTGCACCTCCCACCTGACCCATTCCCAAATCAATTTCTTGGCCTCTACCTGCTTAAGTTTAGTTTCTTACAGGAAGCTCACCTGCATTTTGAGATTTTTGAGCCTGGCTAGGCTTTCTTTCTTATAAGTCATTCATTCATTCCCCTGACATTCCAGATGTCAGGGTTACTATTATGGGGACTCCATAATAGTACAGATATAAATACTCCTTATCACCATAGTGTATATGTCCTTATTTTCAATTTAGTTCCATCACCCTGCCCGACTTGTCCCCCCACCCACCTTTGCCTCCACCCCTTTCCTGTGAGATCCTCCCTCCTCACCATCATATCACATTTCCCATTCGTATTGCTAGCAACAAAGAATTCCTCTTCTTGCTGTTTAAGAAATCGTGCACGCTGTTCAGTCACTCGCACTGGGAGCCCCATGTGTCCCTCCGCAACCAGCAGTACTAAATGGGTTAGCGGTGGATCCCAAGCACCTGCCCGAATGGGGCCCTTTGTTCGTGAAAGGAGGGGATCATCAGCCTCCTGGGGGCATTCCCTCAAACTTGGAACATATCCCATTCGGATCAGGTCTGCCCTCCCTTCACTTATGTGGAGGAAGGGGGAGTGCCAACACACGGGAAAGTGGGCACAAACCTGTAGCCTCTTAACTGAGTAACAGAGACTGGTAAAACACACTGAGATCTACATAAACATACAATCCACAGATATAACAACTGTTTGGAACTGAAAGGGGGTGAGGGCACAACAGGGGGTAGGAAGATCAAGACAACCATCTCTTCCTCTTAAGTGTGGGAAAGCGGGGTGCCAGTCACACTCCAAGGAGGTGTCTCATCTGGAAAGTGGCTGGAGCTATCCACTTGTTTTTAGTGCCACTTGCTAGTATTAGGTAGCTGCCACTTTTAGGCAGTGCCCGTGAGAGTGTTATTTACCGGTGTCTAGGGTGGAACCGCTTCACCCTACCCCTTTAGTGATGATCCCAAGAATCTGGGCTGTTCAGGGTAAATCAGCACCCTGCAGCACCTTCTTTAACCCTGACCCTTGCGCATAATGATCTAGTGCATAAACCTCATCCCTCTGGGCATTGAGGCAACACGCTGCCTCCCCCTCACTCAGCAAAATGTGAAGACAGTAACATAAGAAATGAGGTCATTGCAATGCCCCCCCTCCACTTCCTTGTACTTAAGCACCCTCCAAGGTACCTGATCAGCGAGGAGCTTTTCTACCTCTGGGGAGCAAAGTTAACCCAAGTTCAGGGCATCAGCAGCTGCCTAGGCGACTTTGAACAAAGGGTCTGATGCTACAAGTAGTCTTGAGTGTCTAGAATGTACTCTGTCCAGTCATCTGGAAGTGGGGACTAGGCCTCAGGTTTGATGTGTAGGGTACCCTCCGATGTGGCTTCTCGGGGTGTCAGATCAAGCGCTGCAGGCAACAAGTCTCTTAAGGATTCATATCAATTGGATATTTTTAATTGGAGTCACCCCTGAAGAGCTACTACTTGCATCGGAGGGGATGGAACTCCATTGTCTGCTTCTGGCTTGTTGCTTCCTTATGGTCAAAGCTACTCCTTGGTCCTTCTTCGATTTCTTTCTTGGTCAGCTTCGGCTCACTTGCTGCCAGTCCACCTCCACAGGAACATCACTCCTTTCTGTGAGCTGCTCCTTCTGCTTTGGCTCCTGTACCACCTCCATCTTAGTTTCCCCCTCACCACGAGGCGTGCCAGGCTGCCCACCCCTTGCACTCTGCCTTGCATGATAGTCCTGAACAAACTGCTCTGCTGCCACCGGGGAGATAAAAGACATGTATTCACCATTTACCTGAAGGCACAGTGTTGCAGGGTATTGCAGAGAGGTGGGGATATTTAGGTTGTAACATTGCTGCTTAACTGCTGTGTAGGTTCAGCAGCGATTAGAAAGTTCAAAAGAGAAGTCCTGGAACATCTGGATTCTATGCCCCTGCCAGTGGAAAGCCCCCTGATCTCTGGCTTTCCATATATACCACTCCTTTTCAGGATATTTGAGGAATTTAATTAAAATAGGTCGAAGGCGCTCTCCTGGTTGTGGGTGGGGGGCTAGAGACCTATGTGCTTGCTCAATCTCTGGCAGTGCCATGTTATTAGCTTTAGTGATGGCAGGTAGGAATTGCTTCAGAAAGCCCGCCATGTCTCTCCCCTCCAGCCCTTCTGGGACACTGACCAACCTCAGGTTATTTCTCTGTGCCTGATTTTCCAAATTGTCCACCTTAATAAGGCGAAAGTTTAATTTTTGGTGGTGATCGAGGAGGGTCTCTTGTTGACTCTGTACTGTGCATAGTGTGTCCTGTAATTTTTGCTCAGACACAGAGACCCTGGTTGTAAGTTTCTCAATGTCTACATTCATTTTTTGTGCTGCTTTTTTTAAGTTGGAGGTATCTATTAAAATCCTGTCCAATTTAGCCATCATCACCTCTTACTCTGCCATTTGCTGCTCTTTTGTAGTCTGCATCTCTAGATTAGCGAGACCCACGGGTGCAGCTGCCATGTCAGTCCACTGAGAACCCCTTTTCGTGGGCATCAGTTATGAGAGGCGACCCATCTGAGGGACTGATGCACCTCGTGGTACTGTGGAAAAACAATATCGTTGTAGCTCAGTGGGTTCAATTCCGATTGCTTCTTGCTTGGGCTCATTCGATAGCTATTGTTTTCTCCAGTTAGGCTGTGGTTTCATAATGGGACTTTAGACACGCAATTGTTGGATGGATTGTCAAACGGCCCCCCTCAATGGTTTCCTTAAGAAATTATGCTGCCACCATGCTTGATGGCTAGCTTGCCCCCCCCCCCAATTTCATGTTGTGCCCCCTTGTTCTAGTACTTTGTCTGCATTGGGAAAGGTCCCCCACTTGCACCTTGTTTATGCCTTTGAGGTACTTGAAAGTTTCAATCATGTCCCCCTGCTCTCTCCTCTCCTCTCCTCCAGTTAGTACATATTGAGGTCCCTTAGTCTCTCCTCATATGTTTTGTGGTGAAAGCCCTGCACCATCTTTGTTGTCCTTCTCTGGATAGACTCCACCTTATCTATGTCCTTGTGCAGGTGTGGCCTAAAGGAACTGCACACAGTACTCCAGATGAGGCCTTACCAATGTTTTATACAGTGACATCACCACCTCCCGCCACCTGCTAGTGATACCCCGCCTATGCATCCATGCACCCCAGCATGCCACTGGCCCTCCCTGCTGCCTTTGTGCACTGCTTTGATCCCTTAAGGTCATCAGAGATGACAACTCCTAGGCCCCTTTTCTCTTTGGTGACAGTCATCCCCTCCCCCCATTGTTTTTCTTTTCATTTTAAATACTTTTTATAGTTCTACTATTTAGCCTAAGTTCACAGATTCATCTGTCTTTTTATTATGACAGGCCAAAGTGCAATCCTATAACCTATAGCGTGTTTACAATGAATTAATGGTTACTGTACAACTATATTCTGATGTAGCCTTTATGTAGGCTTATATACTATTATTACCTTTTGGGATTTAGAGATTTCACTTGGGGTTATATTAGTATATCAGTATATAATACTACATTAGTATAATATAAGGGTTATTGTATTTCTGTAGGCTTATATACTGTTATTGCATTTAGAGTTTTAGAGATTTCACTTAGTCTTATACATTTTTAGTACTGATATAGCATTGCAGTTTTGGTAAAAATTGGCATGAGGGGATGTGGGACCCTATCCGGTACACTCAATGGAGGGGGTGAGTGGGTGGGTGGAGAGGGGAGTTATGCAGATGGGTGATATGGGGGAAGGGAATAAAGGGGGAGCACAGTTAGCTGTAATGGATGTGGGATGGCAGTATTCTTGGATGCAATGTGGAGGGAAGGGAGCTGCCTGGTGTGCAGGTACCTGGGGCAGCCGAAGGCGGAGGTTAACTGGCTAAAGTGGATAATAGCAAGGGAGAGAGGCAGATGGGTGGTTGGCAATGGGAGAAGGGTGCTGTTTGAGGATACTGCTGACTTAGGGGGAGTCATGCACAGGGAGTTAGCAGAGTGTTTTAGGATATTAGTGAGCTCTATAGCATTCTCTGAAGTTATTCCAGTACCTTGCACCAGCACATTGAGGAAAATGAGGATAGATGGCTTTAATGAATGGCTGAGGGACTGGTGTAGGGTAGAGGGGTTTGTTTGTCTTGGAAGATGGGAAACGTATGGTTGGATGAGGGACTTTTTGCTAAGGATGGACTGCACCCAAGTGATGAGGGGTTGAGAGTCCTTAGGGTGAAGCTAAAAGGGTATATAGATGAGGTCCTGAAGTAAACTCTTAAGGGGGAGTATGAGGTTAGGAAGAAAGAAAGAGTCATCAAGAAAAGTAGGAACCTAGCTGGCTCTCCCCCAGTAATGGTGAATAAGAGTAAAATGGGGGATGGTACCAATGAAGGGAAAAACACTTAGAGGGTTATGTGTGCGAATGCCCATAGCTTGGGAAATAAAATCCTGTACTTAGAGGCCATCATAGTGGGGGGAGAACTTGGATCTAGTGGCAGTCAAGGAAACCTGATGCAAGAAGCAGCAGGACTGGGACTTGATCCGACCTGGTTTTACTCTATTTAGGAAGGACAGAGAAGGGAGAAGGGGGAGGGGTACTTCTTTATATAAGGGACTGCAGAAAAGCTGCAGAAACACAAAGGGGAAGGGGGGAGAGGAGGTACTGTGGGTCACATTTGAAAAGAGAAAAGGGTCAGTTATACATATGGAGGTGGTATACAGACCTCCGGTACAGGGAGAAGAAGAGGATAGACAGCTGTAGCAAGCAATGCAAATGATGGCTAGCAAGGGAGAGTTGTTGGTGGGGGACTTCAGCCTTCTGGATGTGGAGTCCCCCAGGAGCGGCAACTTCAAGGAGCAGGGACATCCTAGCCTCAGGAAACTTGTAATGGAACCCACTCAGAAGGGTGCGTTGCTAGACCTGATACTAGCATACAAACATATGAAAATGCCAGGAGATACAGGCCATACGGTCTATAGAGTCAACTTGAGTGCACAGCTCCCAGACTAATCTACTGCAGCTGCCCTTCCACCCCTTGCCCCTCTATCTGATTTATCACCCCCTTCTACCGACTACCCCCTCTATCCAGCTTACTCCAGTTTTGACATTACTTTTGACCCTGTCACACCTCTCTTAAAACTGCCCACAGATTGCAATATCACCTCCTCTGGCAGTGCATTCCACCTCACTACCACCCTTTCTGTGAAGTAGTGCCTCCTTATTTCCCTCTTGAATGTTCCACCCTCTAGTTTCAGACTGTGTCCCCTCCTGTCCCACCCCCCTTTAATCTAAACATGCCCTGAGTACTAAACCTACTCATATCCTTTAACTATCTGAAGGTCTCAATCATATCCCCTCTCTCTCTCTCTTCTATCCTCCCGGGAATACATGTTAAGCTCCCCCAGTCTCTCCTCAAATGGTTTGTCCCCCAGCCCAAGGAACATCTTAGTCACCCTGTGCTGGACCCCCACCAGTAGTTTTATTTCCTTCTTTGAATAGGGGCACCAGAACTGCACACAGTACTCCAAGTGAAGTCTCACCAGTGACTCGTACAGTGGCAGAATGACTTCTTCTCTCTCTCTCTCCTAGAGGTGATTCTCCTGGCAATGCACCCCAGCATCTTATTAGCCTTGGCCGCCACCTTACAACACTGCGCTGAGTGATTCATTTCTCCTGTGGCTAGTACCCCCAGATCCTTCTCCTCCAATGATGTGGATAACTGCACTTGCCCCAGCCAGTAGCAATTCCCAGGGTGCATGACTTTGCACTTCTTAGCATTGAACCGAAGCTGCCATGTGTCTGACCAGTGCTCAAGTCTTTCCAAATCCTCTTGGAGTACCTGCCCCTCTTCCACACTATCCACCTCCCCCCCAATCTTTGTGTCAACTGCAAAAAGGTGGATCTTACATCTAATCCCATCCAATATGTCAGCAATGGAGCTGTTTAAATAGCACCGGTCTTAGTACTAAGCCTTGCGGGTCACCACTGGTTATAGCTCTGGGAGTTAAGAGTTCTCCCCTTACAACTACCCTCTGCTGTCTGTCCTGCAGTCATTTCCTAACCCATATAACCAGTTTCCTCCCGCTCCCAGGTTTCTTGGCTTGCTAGTCAACCTTCCATATAGCACTGAGTAGAAGGCCTTGCTGATGTCCAGATACAAATGGAGATTGTGGCAATAACTGAGATTTAATGTAAGAACTGAGTTGGAACCAAACCATATCAAAATGAGGACCCTGGTCTTCTGGAGGGCAAAGTTCGAGAAAATTAGGTTATGCCTGAGGGAAGCCCTGACAGAATTGGGGGAGAAAAAAGGAGTAGAGGAACAGTGGGCTGTAATAAGACAAAGTGTTAATACAGCAATCTAGTATGTGTTAGGGGGATCAGCAAGACCAGGAGGAGGAGGAAGCCGATCTGGTTCACTAGGGAGGTGGCGGAAGTAGTAAGGGCAAAAAGACTACAAAAGAATGCAAAAGGAGGAGGATAGGGAATGTTACCAAGAGAAGCAAAGAGAGGTGGGGAAGACAGTTAGGAGAGCAAAGGCATTAATGGAAGAGACTATAGCCAAGACAATTAAGAAAGGGGCAAGACATTCCATCGGTACATTGGAGAAAGGAGGAAAACAAAAGGAGAGATAATTAGGCTGAAAGGGAAGGGTGGGTTTCATGTAGAGGGGAACCAACAAAAAACAGACATACTAATAGGTGTTTCTGCTCAGTATTCATGGAGGAGGGGTAGGGGTAGGGCCAGAGATGCAGGACAGGGGCATAACTGGCAGGAAGTGGACACCAGCCACTTTACAGAAGAAAGAGTCCTGAGAGAGCTAAAGATGCTAAGGGTGGACAAGGTGATGGGCCCAGATGCAGTGCACCACAGGGTGCTAAAGGAACTCCAGGAAGAGTTGGCTACACCCCTAATGGAGTTGTTCAACCTATCACTGAGACAGGGGATGTGCCAGGGGACTGGAAAAGAATGGATGCGGTTCCAGTCCACAAAGGTGGTGATAGGGGTGAGGTTGGAAATTACAGGCCTATCGCCTGACTTCTGAAAGCAGAAAACACAGACACATGTTTCATCCTACACATGACTCATCAGAGTGCCTCAGCTATCACTCAAAATGGATAATTGAGATTGGTTTACATGGGCAAACCCATGTTCTCTAAGATAAACAAATAATGACTTCTCACTTTATTATTGTAGTACACATCAAATAGACCCCCTTTACAGTACTTTTTTTTTTTATACAATAGGGGTGAAGTGATATGGCATCAAGTAAAAAACTGCATCAGAAGCAAAGTGTGATAACTAGCTCGTGACGAGTACACTGTGAAGATATCAAGCACAGTGTACACGTCATCGCCAGTTATCAATACTGTGTACATGTCACTTCTCCCATTCTAAAACAAAATATAAACAAAATAATCAAAAAACAGAGCCCTATTGCATAAAATGAATGCATGATGTCCCGTTGTGTGATATCTATGTATCACAACTCATGGACAGTGACCTCGGAAACCTCACTCGTGGCTCCGCTACACTCCGCCACTCATGAGCCGAGGTCACTGCCCACACGATACATATGGTATCACTCGACGGGCCATCACGTATTCCATCGTTATCAAAATGTTGATATTGTGATAGTAATGTCAAGAAATTATTTTGAACATCATATTTCTATGAACTATACCTGCCATTAGTTGCATTCCACATGCCACTTCTGTTAATTGCAATGTTGTTTGAACTGTCTTGGATATTGTTATGTATGTCTGTTTTGTCAGTACTTAATGGTCACTTTTATGCTTTTTGTATATTATGTAATAGCAAGTTCTCTAGCTGATTGCAAATAAGCAACTACCAATACTAGTAATTGCTATTTGAATGCTATACACAGGGCAAGAATTACCACCAGTGCTGCAAAATTAAATTTTTGTTTAGAAATAATAGTACAGTATACAGTATATGCAGCATAGACTAAATCGCCTTTATATACATAGTATTTGACTGCAGATAAGGACTGCTAGGCCCCACCCAGTCTGTCCGTATCCCCTACCTGAATCGGTGGTCGCTAACCCTGCTTGGTCATTGCTTTAGCCTTTCCTACCCACCTCTAGGGTTCCCTTGTGCATATCCCATGCATGTTTGACTCTCCCCACTGTGCTAGCTCCCACTACTTCCTGGGGTAGGCTATTCCATGCATCTACCACCCTTTCTGTGAAGAAAAACTTCTTCACATTTTCCTTTATCCTGCCTCCCTCCAATCTCATATCATGTCCCCTCATCCTTGAACATTTCCTCTACTGAAAGGTGTCACCCACTTGCACTTTGTTTATGCCCTTAATATACTTGAGGTTTCTATCATATTTCCCCCATTCCCACCTCTCTTCCAGTGTATACATATTGAGGTATTTTAATCTCTCCTCATATGTTTCCTGGTGCAATCTCTGCACCATCTTTGTTGCCCTTCTTTGAACCGCCTCCACCCTGTCTATGTCCTTACACAGATGCACCCTCCAGAACTGTACACCGTATTCCAGATGAGGTCTCACCAGCATTTTGCACAGTGGTATCACCAGCTCCTTTCTTCTGCTAGTGATGCCCCCTTCCAATGCACTCCAACATGCTTCTGGCCCTCCCCACAGCCTTGGTACACTGTTTGAGCACCTTTAGGTCATTTGAGATGATTATCGCTAAATCCCTTTCTTCACTGATGACCATCAGCAACCCCCTCTCATCCTGTAACTTTCCACCAGGTTTCTGCGCCCCAGGTGCATGATTTTGCAATTATTTGCATTAACTTTAAGTGCCATTCTTTGAACCAACTTTCCAGCTTTTCTAGCTCCCGCCTCATTTTCTTGGACCCTCACTCACTCCCTGGAGAGTTTACCCTATTGCAGGTGTTTGTGTAATCTGCAAACAGGCAAACCTTCTCATCCAGCCCTAAAACAATGTTACTAATGTAGACATTAAAAAGTACTGGCCCCAGGACTGATCCTTGAGGCACTCCACTGGTCATTCCCCCTTTCATCAGATTGGATTTAATTTACCACCACCTTCTGCTTTCTGTCCCCTAACCAATTTCTAACCCAGTTCTCAACTTTGTGACCCACCCCCAGCCTACCCAACTTGTTAACCAGTCTTCTGTATGAAATGGTGTCGAAGGCATCGCTGAAATCGAGGTAGGCAATATCCAACGCCCCCCGCTTATTATCCACCTCCTTCATCACCCAGCCAGAAAAGTCTGTCAGATTTGTTTGACATGACCTTCCTGCTGTGAATCCATGCTGACTCAGATCCTGTACTCTGCTGGATTCCAAGTGTTCCACAATTCTTTCCTTAAGCAACACTTCCTTAATCTTGCCCACTACTGAGGTGAGGATGACCAGTCTACAGTTTTCTGCTTCTCCCCTGTTTCCAATCTTGAGAAGAAGGACTGTGCCCACTTCCAGTCCTCTGGAACCACTCCTGTATTGCATGACTCACTAAACAGGACTGCCAGCGGTGCCGCTAGCACCATCCGTAGCCCCTTTAATATCATAGGGTGTATACCATTTGGTCCCATTGCTTTGTCCGCCCTCAGTTTTGTGACTTTTGCTTGGACTCTCCCTTCTGTAAATGGCCTGGTGTTCACCTCCCTCCCTACGTTGTTTCTGATGCCCAGCTGTGCTCCCTGTCCATCCCTCTCTTCAGTGAATGCGGAACAAAAGTATTTATTCAGTACTGATGCTTTTTTCTAGGTTTCCTTCCACACACATCCCTTCTTCCCATCTGAACCTTATAATCCCAGCAATGGCCTTCCTTCTTTCACTAATGTATCTATAGAATGTCTTGTCTCCTTCCTTTAGTGTCTGTGCTAGTCTTTCCTTGGTTTGTGCCTTTGCACTCCTAACTGCCTTCCCTGCTTCCCTCTGTTTATCTAGGTACACTGACCTATTCCCGTCATTCTGTGTCTCCTTGTATTTTCTGAAAGTCACCTTTTTGGCTTATTTAAATATTATTAATATTATTAGATATTCAAACATGACTGCAAAAAATAATTACCAATTAAGTACCAACTTTTTAATGTTACCCTTTGATGTTGTTCAGCCTTCAGCATCCATAGAACTGTAGAATGTAATGTCTGAAGTTTTTCTGCTCTAGGTCGAAGTCCAGCTGAAAATGAGGTACTTAAGTCAAATCAAGAAGAGGCAGCCTGTGGTAATTTGCTGTTAAGAAGTTCAATGGATAAAGCCCGAAAGTGTTATAAACCTAGGGACACACTGATTATCAATTTTTTTCTCTACACAAGATGGCCTAGCATGGAGCTGAAGTCTATAAGACACAAGGGTTGGACTTTTGTTTCCACTTAATAGGAATAATTTCCAAAAAATCAATAAAGATTACTGTAGGCCTCTCCTGTTGAACCTGATTATAACATTAATCAGGGAGACCATATGGCAACACTTGATAGGTTTATTATATAGAGGCCTTCAGGAATTTGTTGCAGATTCCTCTGAGACAGTATTAGAGGCATGGAATAAAGAATTGCCTGATAGAGTCTCATTTGATCAATGGTTGAAATACACTAGACCCTCGATGGGGGTCTCTCTGGCCCCGTATTGGAGGGAATTAGCATGGAAATCTTGGAATAGATATTTTAACACACCAGCTAAGCTAACAAAGATCTACCCAATGCTAAGTGATGAGTGCTGGAGGCTTTGTGGGGAAAAGAAGGCAGACCAAGTACATATTTTTTGAGGTTGCACTAAAATTAGAATATTTTGGCAGGAGGTGTCAAAGGCACTATTAGAGATATTTGGTCCAGAACTCATGCTTTCCCCAGAACTAGGATTGATCTCAGTACCACCTGAGGGTTATAAAGTGCAGAGAGGATTTCTCTTATTTACTTTTCTCCTAATGGCTAGGAAAGTGATAACAAGGCTCTTGAAGCAACTTAGATCACCTCTGATAGAGGAGTGGCATAGTTTGGTAGTAGAGCATTATTTAATGGAGTGAATAATAGCAGAGGCAGGGGGACGAGTAACACAGTTTGAAATCAGATGGAGGGCCTGGATGGCTTTTTAATGTTTTCATTGTGGGGAAGGAGAGGGGAGATGGAATGGAGGAGTATGCAAAAGGAGGCAACTATGTTCTTCAAAACTGTTTGTATCAAAAATTGCTTTAGTAGTAACTTGGGCTAACTTAACTGTGAATCAATTCCCAACAGACTGTCCTGTGCCTTCTGTATTGGAACGTATGAATCTCAGAAATAGTGAAACAATTGTATTACAAAGCTGTTCATGCTACTTCACTGTATATGTGATAATGCTTACTGTACCTCAAGAAAAATAAAATATAAAAAAATAAAATAAAGATCTCTGTGGGGAAAACAAATGATTCCTTTTGTTCAACAAAATAGTTTGAGTTTCATGTAAAAAATATTATAGTATTGTTGAAAGTTCACTATAAATGGATCTCTGTTATGGTATCAGTTATTGAGAACAATTCTTACCTGGAGATGAATGTCTTTTGATTTTGCAAGAAAAGGTCTAATCAGGGTAGAGGTAATCAGAATTTATTCATGAAAGTCATTCAGTTTACCTTCATGGTACAGGTTTAAAATAAATAATTTACATTTTTTCCAAAAAGGTTAGTAACCAGTGGACCTCAAAAGTCTCAAGTAAGTTTAAGCCAAGAGGTTGGAAACCCAAATGGATACTTATGGTAGACCAGGATAAAAATTGTCTGCCTTTATATTTCATAATTTTATTTTGTAAAAAAGGCTGTTTTTTTTATCCTTCATAAGCTGAGTTTGGACCATCATTGTTCAGTTTTTTGGAATAAAATTTGTAGAAGAGCTGAACTCAGGTCTCACATTCAAGTATAAAGATAAAGGGCGCTGGCCCAAATGAATTTGATGTATGGCCCAGGAGAAACGTTTTCTAGTTTTAGTCTCCAAAAGAGTTACCAAGGGTATCAGTAGTATCAAATGGATGGGCCCAAATGTTTGGGAGCGTGCTGGAGAGGAAACAGGCTAGAGGGGATAAGCTGCAGTTGGACCAAATCATAACTGACAGTGAGTTAATGATGGCAATGGGAATGATATTCAAACAAAACACACATAAGAGGGACTATAGTCAATATTTTCAGAATTTGGATCAGCATAGTCCCCATTGAGCCTCTTGCCAAAAATTAGCTCTCTAAGTTACTTTGTTTAAAAGTCACAAGTAATTATACAACCCTGATTTCACTACCCGTTCAAACAAGCTCTGGCAGAGCCTCTATGACTGTAAATGCATTAACTAGATAAGGGTGTTTCATGGGCTTAAGCATATACATGAATTGCTGTTGCATACACTAACTGAATCAAAGTACGGTACATTGAGAAAGGGCAAATATAAAAATAATGCCACTGTCCATATTACAGTTACTTATATGTTTCACATTTTAGTCTATACACTGTTATAGCAATCAACTCAACAGAACCGAGCCATCGTATACATGAAGGTACTGTACCTTAATTGCAAACATTGCTGAGACAACTATATGTTGTGACAAGGTAGAAGATAAACACAATGTTGAGACATGTTTTTCAAGACATTTGATGTGTTTAATTGATTTTTTTAGAGATTGCTATACAGTTCACTCACGTAATTAGTATACTATAGCAGTGCATATACCCAAATGTCAATGTAAATCTTACACATTTCATTTCACATTGTTCTCTTGAAGGAATATATTACTGTACAAGGCCTACAAATGGGTGCTAGATAAAAGTAAACTGGGGTAGGTGTGTTATTGAGGGTATTGAATAGATTATCTTTTATTGCTGCTCCACCCCAGGCACACTCAATGTGAAATGCAGCAACCCCTTCATATGAAGCAACAGGAATTAGTTAATACAAGGACAGAAACAGTAGGAGACTGAGTAAGTGGGTAGACAATCATGAGTATGGCAAGTCAAATAACATTTCAAAAAGTCTCACTATTATCATTCATTTTTATGTTTGCTTGCCTGCATGCACAAGAATTATTATGTGATAGCTTAAGAGAGAAGCAGGGTTTTGGAGGTGCAGCACTGTGAAAGCCAATGTCCCCACTGCATTCTGAGGCTTGGCCATGTATCCCCAATGCAGTGGCATGCTTCTGCTGACACTAGTTCAGCAAGCATGCCACCAAGTTGAAACGAATTGGCCGCTGCAATGAGGGAGCAACCCATCAGTGCCTTGCCTGGTGTAACATTTCAATAAACATGGCAGGTGGCAGCTCGCTGCCTGCCGCTCACTCACAATCCCTAGGAAGCTGACTTTGGGGGTGCCCAATCCCCCTGTCAGCATATGTACCCCCATTACTGCTATGCTTTGCTGATGGGGATGCCCAATCCCCCTCGGCATCATGCCCCCAAACACAGACATGCTTGCTGATGGGGGTGCCCAATCCCCCTGTCAGCATGTTAACCCTCCCATTTTCCTGGCGCTGCACCACCTGATTGTGTGCCACACTGGGAGCCCACCCCAGTGTGCCTAACATGACCTCACCAAAAAATATGTGCCACACTGGGAGCCCACCTCAGTGTGGCCAAAACCTATGAAAAATGGAAAACGGTCTGCAGTGATTTTTTTTAAATGTTTTTACCTGAAACAAAGAAATCTGTCCCTCGCCACTGTGTCTTCTCCCCCAGCCTGCACCCTCCCTCTGTGCACCTTGCATCCCCACACCCACCTCTCATCCCATACTTACCTCCAGAGCCTGGCACAATGATCTTCGGTGGACCGGGAACATGGCTGCACTCTTCAAAGCTGACTGTGAACTGAAGAAATGCCGGAAAGCTGTATAATGGCATACATGATTTTTTTTCAACTTGGGTGGCTATCTCAGCCATTTTTGTGAATTTTTGCTCCAAATTTTTAACGTGGGGTTCTGGGACCCCACCTCATGAATTCAGTCATTGTCATTTTGTTATTTGATCCTGAAAGGTGATTTCGCAGTCATTGCGTGGAATCACCTTTTGGGACCAAGTAATGAAATTACAGTGTCAGGGTTCTTGAGGTGGTCCTCCAAAAAGCCTGTGTTGCAAATTTGGTGGAAAAAGTCCAAAAAATGACTGTGTTATGAGCGTGCGTTGCATAGTTTCCATGCATGCTTGTAACTTTGCAAATTTGTAATATTCTCACTCCAGATTTTCAACATTGGCATTTTTTTGACACCTCCTTGTGAAAAGTACAGCTGTCATTTTTCACATCCTGGCCGAAATGTGTTTTCACACTTCTGGCACAGAATAGTGCGGTCGCTGTGGGAAATCAGTGTTTGGGGCAGAGTATGATGATCATAGTGACAGTGTGCATGAGCAGAGGTCACAAAATGCCTATGTTAAAAATCTGGTGAGAACATTTCACAAAATGACTGTATTAAGAGCGCGCGTTGTGCAGTTTCCATGGACACTTGTAACTCTGATAATTTTTAATATTTTCACTCCAGATTTCCAGCATTGCCATTTATTCACACCTCCTTATAAACAGTACAACTGTAAATTTTCACATCCTACCCAAAATGTGGTTTCGCACATGTGGCGCATAATGATGTGGTTGCTGTGGGAAATCAGCATTCAGGGCAAATTAACAAAATCACAGTGATACTGTTCATAAGTGGAGGTCCCAAAATGCCTATGTTAAAAATTTGCTGAGAACATTGTACAAAATGCCTGTATTACTAGTGTGTGTTGTGCAATTTCCATGCACGCTCGTAACTTTGCCACTTTTTTATATTTTCACTCCAGATTTTCAACATTGCCATTTTTATTCACCTCCTTATGAACAGCATAGCTGTCATTTTTGACATCCTGCCCAAACTCTGTTTTCGCACATCTGGCACAGAATGGTGCGGTCGCTGTAGCAAATCAACATTCGAGACAGATTAACAAAATCGCAGTGCCACTGTTCATGAGCAGATGTATCAAAGGCTTTCATAAGGTGGAGGTCACAAAAGGCCATGTTGAAAATTTGTAGTGAAAATATCAACAAACTCTCAGGGCATTATGGTTTCTAACCATAACATCTCGCCCTCTGCAGACTGACAGGTGTCAGGGGTGTGCCTTTGGATTGCTGGCTGTAATATTCATGCCATTCCACCCCCATCCTGCAGCCCGTGACAGGCATCAAAGTGTGCCTTGAACCCTTCTGCTCCAGAGTTCACCCCATTCTCCTATACTGCACCCATTTCAGCATATGTTCCTTATGGAATGGGGTGACTGTAAAGCCAAACAGCCCAAGGCACACCTCAGCACTTATAGGTGTCTGCAGAATAGGGTGAGGGGAAATGGCTTGATCGTTATTCGTGATGACCCAATGGCATACCCCAGTGCCTGTCCATCTCTGCAGGGTGAGGTGGGGTTCTCGTGAAGTTAAATACTTCACTGCCATTCCTATTCTGCATCTGTCTAACTCTTGCACTTCCAGTGCTAATACCAGCAAGCAAACATTCGGCATTGACAAATGCTTGTTTACAAATGCATCTGCATAGTTGATGATTTTTGTATAAAAAAAAAAATAAATAAATAATAACAATGGGAGTTATTCCACATATGTCCATAGGTGCCATGCATGCAGGTGTAGGGATCTGAGGCCTGGATGCACCAGTCTGCCCTTCTCATGAGTCAGAAGATCATGGTGTAGAGGCAGAGGTACTGGAGGTTCCATCAATAGCTGTTGAAGCAGAGGGAACCAAATCTGATGAGACCAAAGAGGGGCTATTAGAATCCTGTTAGCTCCTTCCACCTGTAGCTTCAGGAGGACCCTCTGAAGCACTGGGAAGGGAGAAAAGATGTACAAGAACCTCCCTGTCCAGCAAAGAGACAGCACATCTCACCAGAATACACGATGTCCAGGAATGAGTGAGCAAAAACTGGGTAGTTTTGCGTTGGATGGGGAGACAAAGAAGTCTATCTCCAGCCGATTCCACTGGCTGAATAAGCTTTCAACCACCTCTTGATTTATCTCCCACTCATGAGCCCTGACAGTGGTGTGGCTGAGGCTGTCTGTCAAGATGTTGCTGATGCCCACCACATGGACAGCAGTCAGGCTGAGGTTATGCTGGACTGCCCAGTACCACACTCACATCCACAGGCGCCGGGTTGTATGGGCCCATTGGACACTGGCCCCAGCAATATTTTTTGATCTGGGCTGAGCCCCAGCAATATTTTGCCACAAGCTGCCTTTTTTTTAAAGATATTTTCTCCCCCCTGATTTCTCTGCGCATGCCCTCTGCTGCTGACTGTGAGTGTGATGACACGCCTCAAGAATTCTCACTCACAGCGTAATACCGCTGTTAAATTAGGTGGGCTGCAGCTGGCATTATTTAAAACTGGAGTCTTTATCTTGCTACCTCCCTCCCTTCCCCTTAGTTTGTGCTTGCCCCCGAGAAAATCATTAGGGTTCACCGTTCAGTCACAGTGCAATTTTTCAGCATGCTGTACTGTGATTGGCCAGGGGGAGGGCTTGTATCGGGTGCGATATGCATGTGTGCGTACGTGCATTGGGGCAGTTCTGTGTGTTTGAAGGGGTGATTGTTTCCATTGTGTGGCGGTGAGTCACAGTGAGCAGCGGGCTGGCCTGGAAGAAGAGTGCGGTGGTGGACTGGTGGTCCAGGTGTCCAACCAGAAGAAAGAGGAGCTGGAGAAAACAGCTGGAGTGAGAGTGAGAGGGAGTCGAGTCGACGTGGTCCAGAGAGGGAGCCAGACGGGGAGTTAGATGCGGTACATTGGTGGGCAGCGGACAACCAGACCAGCAGCAACAAACAAGAGAGGACGACTGGGTCACCAAGTGGGGTCCTTCATCTGGGCAGCAGGCATAGCAGCTGTGCACAGGGCAACAGACCGCAGCCAGCAAAAGCTAGTCACAGCCAGCAAAGCCCAGGCAGCAGCAGGCCAGTGAGTGAGCCCAGCAGTACATCGATTCGGAGGAAGTAGCCGGAGTTCGACAGCAGCATTAGCCAGCCAGGCCACCAGCAGCAGCAGGCAGCATCGGTTGGTAACATTCCCCTCCTCCACTCCCTTAAGGCCCAGACTGCACAGCAAACCAGGTAAGGTGTGGTGGGGATGGGAGGGTTGGATGCTGAGTCCAGTAGGTGACTGGGGAAAAGAGGTGGTCTCTGCAGCAGCCAACAGTCTGTGACTAGTGGTACTAACTACACTCTGATGGGGCCATGGGGTGGGTAAACTGTGTCTCTGGCTCTGTCTCTGGCAGCTCTGCAGTGTCTAATTCATTGGGGGGTAGCTTGACTGGGCCCTGGGGAGCTTCAGGACTGGAACAGAGCTAGCCTACTGGCTAGCTTGCTAACTTTCTTGCTGTCTTGCTGAAGTCTTCAGTTAGCAAGCTAGCCAGTAGGCTAGGACTCAGTTCCCATCCTAAAGGCCCAGTCATGGGGGTAACCACTGCAATAAGCAAAACGGGTAATAATAAGGTGTCTATGGTGGCTTGTGGGGATGGGTGGGATGCTGGTCTCTTTCCACAGCAGTGTGCAGTTAATCTTATGGACATGAGGGTGAACTCTGTTTCTGGCAGCTCTGCAGTGTCTGATGCATGGGGGGGGGGGAGAATAGCCTAGCTGGGCCCTAGGAAGCTTCAGAACTGGAACCAAGAGCTAGCCTACTGGTTGGCTTGCTAACGTGCTTGCTATCTTGCTGAAGCCGTCAGCAAGTCTGTTAGCAAGCTAGCCAGTAGGCTAGGTCTTGGTTCCCATCCTAAAGGCCCAGTCATGGGGTAAGCACTGCAGTAAGCAAAATGGATAATAATAAGGTGTCTGTGGTGGTCTGTGGGGATGGGTGGGGAACTGGTCTGTCTTTGCAGCAGTGTGCGACTAATCTTATGGGCATGAGGGAGAACTCTGTTTGTGGCAGCTCTGCAGTGTCTGATGCGTTGGGGGGTAGCCTGGCTGGGCCTTGGGAAGCTTCAGGACTGGAACCAAGAACTAGCCTATTGGTTGGCTTGCTAACATGCTTGCTGTCTTGCTGAAGCCTTCAGGAGGTCGGTTAGCAAGCTAGCCAGTAGGCTAGGTCTTGGTTCCTGTCCTAAAGGCCCTGTCATGGGGGTAAGCACTGCAGTAAGCAAAACGGGTAATAATAAGGTGTCTGTGGTGGCCTGTGGGGATGGTTGGGATGCTGATCTGTCTCTGCAGCAGTGTGCGACTAATCTTATGGGCATGGGGTGAACTCTGCCTCTGGCAGGTCTGCAGTGTTTGATGCATGATGGGGGGGGGGGCATGGGACATTTCAGGACGGGAACTGAGACCTAGCCTACTGGCTAGCTTGCTAACTTACTTGCTGTCTTGCTGAAGCCTTCAGCAAGCAAGTTAGCAAGCTAGTCAGTAGGCTAGGTCTCGGTTCCCATCCTAAATGCCCTGTTGGGGGTAAGCAATGACACAGCTGGGACACGTTTCTTCCCTCCTCCTCTGGAAATACAAGAGCAGAGTCATGTACTAGTAGTACTTAGTGTCAGAAATATGAGCGTTCTTTACCTTTCCTGCCAGTGCGATCATAGCCCTAATCAGATCATTGTTTTGCAACTGTCTGACCTCATATTCAGCTAACAAATTATTGCCAGTACCGTAATTGAATGTATTGTGTATCAGTTCTTGAAAATACCGCAGGGGAAAAGAAAAAATGCTTATTGGCAATAAGGAATAAAGAATATTTTTTCCAGGTGTAGGCCTTGTGGGGCATAAAACAAACTGCAAAATTCTAACTGAAGGTTGTGGGCTTATAGAAACATAGACTTTGACGGCAAATAAAGACTGCTTGGCCCACCTAGTCTGCCAATTTCCCTACCTACAGGACAGGCCGCAGATCCTAGTTAACCAACAGCCTATTTCTTCCTACCCCCCACGAGAATTGCCTTATGTCTGTCTCATGCATTCCTGAATTCTCCCACAGTTTTAGACCCCACAACCTCCTCAGGAAGGCTGTTCCATGCATCCACTACCCTCTCTGTGAAAAAATACTTCCTAACATTGCCCCAGAACCGCCCCCCCCATCTTTAAATTGTGTCCCCTTGTTCTTGCACGTCTCTTTTTCTGAAAGATGCTACTCTCTTGGACTTTGTTGAGTCCACTAAGGTACTTAAAAGTTTCTATCATGTCCCCCCTCTCCCTTCTTTCCTCAAGGGTATACATATTAAGCTCCTTCATTCTCTCCTCATATGGCTTCTCTTGCAGACCCTGCACCATTTTAGTTGCCCTCCTGTGGGCTGCCTCCATCCTGTCTATGTCCTTGCGGAGATGGGGTCTCCAGAACTGGACGCAGTACTCCAAATGGGGTCTCACCAACTGTCTGTACAGAAGGATAACAACTTCCTGTTTTCTGCTGGTGATGCCTCTCCCTATGCATCCCAGTATACCCCCAGCCCTCCCTACTGCCTTCTCACATTGCTTGCTAACCTTAAGGTCATCTGATATAATTACCCCCAGGTCCCTTTCCTTTTTTGTTGTTGTTACTACCTCCCCCCACCCACATTGTGTAATCTTCCCCTGGGTTCTTGTTTCCCAGGTGCATTGTTTTGCACTTCTTTGCATTGAATCCTAACTGCCATACTTCTGATCATTCCTCCAACCTTGCCAAGTCCCTTCTCATCCTTTCCATTCCTCCTTGTGTATCAACCATGTTGCAGATCTTTGTGTCATCTGCAAAGAGGCATACTTTTCCTTCCAGTCCCTCTGCAATGTCACTTATAAAGACATTAAAAAGGACTGGACCCAGTACTGAACCCTGCGGTACCCCACTAGTAACCCCTCTTTCTTCAGAGTGGACTTCATTTACAATTACCTTCTGTGTTCTGTTGTCCAGACAATGTTTTGCCCAGGCTACCACCCTGGGACCCACTCCCAGGTTAGTTAATTTGACTATTAATCTTTTGTGTGGGACTGTGTCAAATGCCTTGCTAAAGTCTAGGTAGGCCATGTCCACAGCCCCTCCCTGGTCTACTACTTTGGTCACCTAGTCAAAGAAATCTATTAGACTCATCTGACATGACCTTCCCACCGTGAACCCATGCTGCCTTGGGTCCTGTGCCCCACTGGCCTCTAAGTACTCAACAGTTCTTTCCTTCAGAAGTGACTCCATCACTTTCCCTACCACAGAAGTCAAACTGACAGGTCTGTAGTTTCCTGCCTCTGTCTTGGTCCCACTTTTGTGAAGGGGAATCACATACGCCTTCCTCCAGTCCTCGGGTATCACACCATCCAACCATGATTTATTAAAAAGAGTAGTCAGTGGTTTCACTAGTTCCTCCCTTAATTATTTTAGAATTCTGGGGTGAATTCCATCAGGCCCTATTGCTTTGTCCACCTTCAGTTTTAGGAGTTCTTGCAGAACCCTTTCTTCTGTGAAAGGGCTGGGATCAACCCCCCTATCAAGAGTGCTTCTGTTAATTAGATTAGGCACTTTCCTCTCCTCTTTTGTGAACACTGAACAGAAATATTCGTTCAGTATCCCTGGTTTTTCACTGCCCCCCTTTGCCACCCACCATTCATTCTATTCAGCCTCACTATCCCTCCCTTTGTCTTTCTACGCTCTCTGACGTACCTATTAAAGGTTGTATTCCTCCTTCTTAACCGAGTTGGCTATCTTTTCCTCATTTTGGGCCTTTGCTATTCTGACTTCCCTCCCTGTTTCCTTCTGCCTTAACTGGTGCAGCTCTTTGTCCTGTTCCTTCTGTGTTTCCTTATACTTCCTGAATGCTATCTTTTTCTCCCTGACTTTCACAGCCACATCTTTTGTGAACCATAGTGGTTTTTCTTTCATTTTGATTTGTTTATTTGCTTTACACAAAGGCTCGTTGCCTCTGTGATGGCAGTTTTGATGATTCCCCATTGTTGCTCCACCCCTCCTTCTAGTCTGTTTGCTAGTGCTTTTCTGAGGCACTCTCCCATCTTGCCAAAGTCAGCCCTCCTGAAGTCCAGTACCCTCACTTTTGTATGACTTGACTCTGTAGCTGAGTTTAACGTGAACCACACTGTTTGATGGGCACTTGTTCCCAGATGGCAACCCCCTTCTAGATCTGAGATCCTCTCACTGCCCCCATTTGAGAGTACGATATCTAAGATTGCTCCCTCACGAGTGGGTTCCTAAACTAGCTGTCTGAGGCCCGCCACATGTAGGGCATTGCGAATGGCCCTGCTCTTGGATGTGGCTGCAGCAAATGTGCTCCAGTTAACATCTGGCATATTCAGGTCTCCCATTAACAGCATCTCCCCTTTCTGTGCCATCCTAAGAATGCCTTCTATCATATCCTTGTCCATTCCCTCCCCCTGACATCGGGGTCTGTACACAACCCCTGTGCGGATTGTGGTGCCCTTTCCAGTCTCCAAGGTGACCCACAGTGCCTCCTCTCCTCCCTGTTTACTCTTTTGTTCAGTTGCTTTTATCCCTTCCTTTACATAGAGAGCTACTCTTCCCCCTCTTCTCCCCTGCCTGTCTCTCCTGTAGGTTATGTACCCTGGTATGCTAACATCCCAGTCATGGTTTTCTGTGTACCATGTTTGTGTGACTGCTACGATATCCAGGTAGCCCTCTTCCATCAAGGAAACCAGTTTAGGGAGCTTGTTGCCCAGACTATGGGCATTGGTACTCATTACCCTCCATTTCCTGATGGCCTTACTCCTTTTTGCCCCATCCCTGTCCTTTTTGCCTTTGTCACTTTCCCCATTTACCTCTGCCCTTCTCCCTATCGCCACCTCTTTGTTGGTGTTTGCCGCACTTACTACCGTGATTTTTTGGGGGGGGCTAGGATTTCCCTGCTCCTTTCCAGTGCCTCCCCCCCTTGGCTAGTTTAAATGCTTGCCATTGAAGCATTTAAACCTATCACCTAGGATCCTGGTTTCCCTTCTGTACAGATGCAGCCTATTATGCCAGTATGGCTTGCATCACTCAAGTGGACCCCAGTCCCCAATGAAGCCAAATCCTGAGCTCCACCCAGTTTTCAACCACTGATTGAATCCCATGGTGCGGAACACCCTAGTCTCTCCTACGCCATAGATGGGCAGCACCTCCGAGAAGGTTACCGTGCGTACTACTTGTCTAAGGCCCATCCCCAATTCCACAAAGTCTTCCTGCACTGCTCTAATCCCTTTCTTAGCCAGGTCATTTGTCCCTAGGTGGACAATGACATACAGCTCCCTCCCCTGTGCAGCTGCTCCGGCAAACCTGAGGATTCACTCCCTGTCCCTCCAAGTCATGGCGCCAGGCAGGCACCTTACCTCCCTCTCCCCTTCCTCCCCCAGTTCTACCTTCCTAACAATGGAGTCCCCCACCAGGAGTTGTTTCCTTTCCTGTGGGGTCCCCTGCCACCCTTCTGTGGGTCTCCTTTGTGGAGGTTCCCAGCATCCTCCTTGGTCTCCACTGCAGGTGCCTCCATAGAGGAACCACACTTTGCCAGAATGGCATAGGGATTGTGGAGAGGTACAACTGGAGGGGTGCACCTCTGATCCACCACCCTCACCCTCCCTGAATCCACTGTGGTCCAACTACTCCTTTTTCTTGGCAACCTCTGAGGCAACAGCAGTGGCACTGGTGGTCCCTGAATGGAAGAGGAGGTTCCACAAATCCTGGCCAACTCAGCCTGGAGATGAGCAACCTCCTCCCTCAGCCCAGAGAGGTGCCTGCAGATGGGACAACACCACATCCTCCAGAACGTCTCCCTGAAGACTGCTGCTCCACAGCCACTGCACTGCACCACTCCCATCATGTCTTATTTCTGGCCCCTTAACTGTTGTTTGGAATCCTTACTCTTTCCTGTGTTTTTTTTTTTCTTTCTCTTCTCTCTCTATACTTACTTTCTGCCTCTGTGCCCTTTAAGCACCTGGTTGTCTTGTTCTGAGACAAGAATGTCCTATATTTCTCAGTAGACCCCTTACTTGCTCAGAGGCAGGCCTCCAGCAGCTAGAGGGGGCCAGAGCATTACTCTTGCCTTTCTAGGACGGTGAGTCTTTGGTGGCTCTGTGATCACTCAATTCCTGCTCCCAAACAGGAGTTCCTGTTGTCAGTCAAATCCTGTGCCTATAAAAGTAGAACTAGCTTTGGGTGGGAGGGTGAGGGAGGGAGGGAAGGAGGCAATATAGTCCCAGTAGAAGTCCAGTCACACAACACTCCTTCCTCCTGGTGTCTTCTGCCAAGCTACTAACAGAATCTTTCTAAGGCAGCCTTTAAATTTAGCTTCCTTCTAGCTAAGTCACTCCCCCTCCTTACTAGATCTTTCTACAAGTAATTTAAACTGCGCAGCTATCAAGCTCTTTCAATCACCTGAGATTTACACCTAGATAGCTGTTCAGATAACCATTCAGTTCAGTTAACTCGGACAAACACACTAATTTTTTTTTGTTTTGTTTGTTAGTTTGTTTTTTACCCTAAATGAAAGATCCAAGTACAAGACTTCTACTTCTTTAGTCCCAGTAGAGAAGTCCAGTCACAAAGCACTCCTTCCTCCTGGTGTCTTCTGCCAAGCTACTAACATTTATGTGTTAGATTTGAAATATGTATCCCCTGACAAACGAATACTCAGTTTGTGAATTGGGATTCAGAGATTTTGGCCCACTATGAATCAAAATCAAGTCTTTCTCATGTTTCAGATTGTGACCAAAATTTTGGGAATCCACTTGAAGTTATAATTCAACATTTCAGACTTGTTCCTAGTGAGACACATGCTAGTCAGAAGAAAAAAAAAACAGTTCAGTCATGTTTGTGTTGGGCTGAAAACTGTACAACATTACATTTGTTTTGTAAAATGTTTATCAATGTTGACCAACAGAGATTTCGAAGGGGCTCGTCGGGGGTGTTAAGCTACTTGGGAGTCGGGAGAAGATGGCGTGGTGATGAGGGTGGGGTTATGATTCCCTCATAACCGCCATCTTCTCCCAGGTAGCTCAACCCCCTCCCCCTTTTTGAAATCTCTGTTGCTCAATGTTGACAAATGTTTTACCAAAAATGTCACCTGAGAGGGATAAAAAAGGTCAGGTGGAGAGTATGAGCATTATAACATAATGAGAAAATAAAACAAAAAATAGGGATCCGCATTCCTCATTGAAGTGCACAGTGAAGCTTGAAGAAGCAACAGCTGCCAGCAAGCTGAGTTATTTTTAGGGTTCTTACTACTTCACTATTATGTGGCCTGCAGCTACTGAAAAGCTAGTTTATTGTATATAATGGCTCTTGGGTTGCTAGGACACAACTGTGCCACTGAAAATGTATCTGTTGGGCCGGTGTGCTTTTAGTCACTATCCCTGTTGGCTAGTGGCTGCAAAACTTAATTTTGACCCCTCATCTTCTATATGCCCGTGGGCATGTCTAAAAAAGTATATATAAAGTATCTCTCCTGGAGAGATGCAGTACTGTATGCTTTCTTTGGACATGGCCACATATAGAGACTCTCTGACTCTCTGTCTGTAACCTACATACCTGTGGATAATGGTGTCTATGGGCATGCACTGAAATGCAGTACTTGCTCCATTTATGCCACACTCTCTCCCGACCACTGGTAGACACATAGGGCAGCCAGGAAGGGGATGCACTGTGATCAGAAATTATGTGTGTGTGACTTGATGTGGGGGACCTGAAGTGTGTGTGTGTGTGTGCACATGGGTGTGTAAGAGGGGGTTGCGTTTTCTCATGTCTATTGCCTCCTACTAGCCTACAGGTAACACAACCTGGTGTTTCCTGCTCTGTTTTGGACTTTGTTTACTGGTAACTGGTTAATGGGGTGCCCAGTCTCCAGCTCCAGCCAAAGCAAAGCAACTGAACTTTTGTCTGTTTTGACGTCTGGGAGTGTGGGGTGGAGCAGAACCTAATGGGGAGGAAATAGAAGTGAATCAAATGAGTGTGGTCCTTGTAGCCAAATGGGGGACGTCCCTGACCTGCAGTATTACCTTTATCTGCTATGTAGGTGTTTCAACAGGCCTTGTATGCTGTGTTGTTGTGGGAGCATGTCTGGTGAAATGCCACTAGGTAAGTTTGGGGGCCGGGTCAGGACACTTTTCTGGGCCACACAGTTTTTCATGATTCTGAGGGATACACAGTATATGACAGCTGGCTGTGTAATTACAGGGTAGCATTAAATTTCTAGACTGCCTTCTTGTCACACATGCATATGCTTTTACAGCTCTTAATTGGGATTTTCATGATGATTGATATGGGGGCATGGGAAGAGAAAGCCTTGGTGGTGATCACCTTCTCTCTTTTTCTGGTTGTGCATGTTTGGTGTGTGTGTGTGTGTGTGTGTGTGTGTGTGTGTGTGTGTGTGTGTGCTAACAACACTTGTTCCATGCTGTTTTATTGTACAAGTCGATGTCATGGTGGCAACAGCAGATGTGGCTATTTTTCTTGGGGAAGGGGAGGTTGTGTTTTACATTACCCTCCCATGGCATTTGCTGCTGGACGGTTCAGCATGGGGGTTGGATGATGGAGACTTTGGTGTACATCCACCCAGTCTTGCTGCTTGAGTGCTGCCTTCCTGTGAAGGATAACTGCGCTGCAGCACTGAACATGTAAGTCATTATTTCCCTAGAGGCTCTTTTCAAATATTTCTTCAAATTCTGTTATTGCCTCAGTTATCCAGGCTTCTTAATTATTCTTTTGGGTGTTTATGATTTACATGTTGCTGTTAAGAACCATTTTTGAATTGTATAATGTACTTTCTGTCTCTGTTCTACTCTTCTATTCTTGGCACGATGCATTCATGTTTTATAGAACAAACTCGGTGGCTGAGAGGGACATCAACTACATCATACAGTTCTAAAATGGCAGGGGCACCTAACACCATGTAAAGCAGAAACACCCACTGAGGTTACTGAATGGCATGCAAAGAGGGAATAACATAATTTTATCCAGTACACAAAAAAACAATTTCTATTGGGGAAAAAAGACTTAAGCACAGTTCTCCTTTAAATGTCAACTGTGTCATAACATATGTAAGTCAAGAGGTGTGGTGGTGGAAGTCAGGAACTGAGTTCTAGGGTGCTCCTCTGTATTTAACCCCTGTAGTGATGAGCACTAGCCTCCTGGGTTGCACTGAGGTGGTGGTCGGGGACTGGAAAGTTGACAGTCTGGTCTCTGGTCCATGGTCCCATGCGCCTAACCTGGAGTTCTGGAAAATCAAGAGAAGAGGTCCCAGGGTGACAGACTACCTCCCCAGTGGCACATCACTGATCTGATGTGCACAGACGTGTAATACCAGTCCAGACCCTGGGGGGGGTGCTCCGGGAGTGGGTGATTGTGCTGGCTGGTGGCTGAGTGGGGACTGGGGAAGGAACGATGTTAATGGGATAAATGATTCTCTCCAGTCACCACTTCCCGAAACCTGACTACCCAATTTAGTGTTTTCATATGAAAACACTTGTTTATAAGTGAAGTGCCTGCACTTACTGACAGTTTCAGTCCCCCTCGTAAACTCTGCTGCTGTAACTAGGCAACTTGGTGGTTGCAGTGCCATGCCCTCTCATGTTTGTGTTCGACAACGCCACTGTTTGCTCGTGAAGCATACCGAAAGTAGTGTGTCAAGTTAACACACACCAACATGAGATTGCACCATGCAGCAGGGCCTGGTATGCTGCCAGGCCAGCTGGTGAAGTTTAGGATGACCATCACCGTAAGCGTCTGTGTGGGCATGGGCAGTAATGGTTTTTTTTGAGAAGTCTATTTGAGCTGTCAGGATTCAGGGGTTGGGGAGGTCACTGGGTAGTGTCGTGTTGGTTAACTAGATTTGTTTTAAATCTGTAAACTTTTGCTGAATATGTTGACATCCCTACTTATTCTCTCAGTTGCATACTGTGTGTGTGTGTCTCCAGATTTATAGTCTTCTAACTTGTTTGTGACAGCATGGCTAATGTTAATGTATGTTCCTTCAAAGGCAAGCAGCTGAGCTTGTGTCATATTTATATAACCTACCGACATTTATTTACAAGTTGTAAACTGAAATGCATTTAATGGAATTGTTGTGAAATAGAGGATGTGTGGTTTGTTCAGGAAAAGTATGGTGCATTTTGGAACAATGTCCTGTTATCTTACCAGTACTCTTACTGACTGTGGCAGTATGTGTGCACTGGCAAAGCAATGGCATATTTCTGACATGGTATCTATGATCATGCTTAGTATATTTCTGGTTTTCTCAGACCTTTTTATGTCGTTAAAGATAGCCCCACTGACCACACGCAATTATTAAAGTTTTCTGGTCACTGATGTTACCTGTGAAATGTATATGCTACAGTACATTCGTACTGTGGATGTATTAGGATGATGATGTCACATCATGCTTCTGATGCTGGTTATAATGCATGCTTCATTTTGCAGATGTAGCACTTGGTGGAGGGAGTGTGCCTGACAGTTGGGGGTCCGCCCCCCACGTACATCACACAGTACTCCTTCCCTGGTGTACAATTGATGCCCTCCCCTCCAAGCCTGTTCCCATATAGTAGTGAAAGTGTTGCTGGTGTGTGTAGTGATGCATCCAGTGACTCCTCCTTCTGATCCCTTCCCACCCCCTTATAGAGAGGGACGTGTTCCTCTGATCCCTGTCCCTTAAGGAAGAAAGAAGACCACAACACAGTAAAAGACACCACATGGTAATTACAATATTTAGTGACATTCACACACAGCAGTGAACCAAATATCAAGTTTCTTTGGGAAATCAAACCTCAAAAGGCCTCCACCCCCCCAAAAAAGTCTTCCTGTTAAAGTTTAAAAACAAGCCTTTTAAATACTGCTTCAATTCCTTTCCCATACTTGAGACCAGGGGCTTAACCCCCAGACCCTCGTGTTGTGACCTCTAACCTCTAGCCCATGGGGCGGGACTTTAAACCCTGACCCCTAAACCCTTACTGGTTGACCTCTGACCTCTGGGCAAGGGGCAGGGCCTTGACCCCGACCCCTGAGCCCCACCAAAAATTTTACTAACCCGGCTCCTCTACTCACATCACCTCCTGGCATAGAGGGTATGAGTGAGTTCCTCCCTGTTTGTTCAGGTAACAGACCACAGACATATTATCAGTCTGACTCAGGAGTGCCACTGGACATAGAAGAGGCTGGAAGACCTGGAGGGCATACAGTACTGCCCTTATTTCTAACACATTGATGTATTGAGATGCTTCCAGTTGAGACCATGTTCCCTGGGTCTGATGGTCTCCTAGGTGGGCTCCCCAGCCTTGACATGAAGCATTCATTATAAGGGTCATGGTAGGAGCAGGGGGTTAAAAGGGGGCATCCAAGGAGAGATTGGACAACTCCTGCCACCAAAGAAGATCGTTCCTCATATAATGAGACACTAGGACCCTGGGGTCCAGTTTGTCCAGCTGTTGATCCCACTGGACATGAAGAGTCCATTGGGTTACCCGCATATGCAATCTGGCTAAAGGAACTGTAAGGATCACAGCTGCCATCAGCCTCAGAAGATGGAGAATCGACCAGGCTGTGGTCCAGTGGGAGTTAGCCACTAACCTGGCCTGTTCCTGCAGAATCTCAGCTCCGCCCGATGGGATGAAGGCCATGCCTGAACCATATCCAGCACTGCCCCAAATGAATTGTAGGTGCTGGGAGGTGAGAGGTGGGACTTGGGATAGTTGACTGTTATTCCAAGTCTGGAAAAGAGGTCCAGGATGAAGGGAGTGACTCCCTCAGACTGCTCTGTGATGGGGTTGATAGAAGCCAATCATCCAGATACAGGTACAATTAGATACCTCTGCAGAATAGGGCTGCATCTGCCACTGCTAGACACTTGATAAAAACCCAAGGTGCTGAGGATAGGCAAAAAGAGACAGCCTTGACCTGTTTATGCTCCCCTGGAAGGCAAGACAAAGAAAGTGGTGGTGGGCCTGGAAGACAAGGATATGCAGGTAAGCATTCTGTATGTCCAGTGCACAAAGCCAGTGGCTATTGTAGTGCAGGGATAGAAGTCCCTGGATGGTGAGCATGCGGAACCTCTTGTACTAGATGTACAGGCTGAGCATGGAAGTAGTACCCTCTTCCTATCTGTGTCAGAGCCACGGGCTCTATGGTTGATTTTTGCAGAAGAGCCTGTATCTCATCCGCTATCAAGACAGGTGCCTTGGAGGATAATGGGAAAGGCCTGGGCGAGTTGTATGGAGACCTGTCTAGGACCTCTATGGTGTGACCTCTTGCTATTAATGGGAGGGCTTTAAGCCCAAGGTTCGATGGGCGGAGCAACAACGTCACTCCCCCATCGAGTTTAAAAGGTCACAACACCCTGGGTTTTGCCAGGATTCTTTTTTCGTTGCAGTTGGAGGCCATATTGATTGTACCTTCTCCTGATCCGTTCTGCTCGTTTGCCTCTGGCTGCCCCCTTTCACCTCATTCCCCTTCCACATTTTCTCTCCTTCTCTATCAGCATTTTTGAGTGTTTCTTTCACTCTGTTCACTCGCCCCCCTCATGCTACTGCTCCCTTCCCATGTTCGCTCATTGAGCACTTGCTCTCCTGGTGTGGTCTCTTAGCTCCCTTCCCTGTTCCCTTTCTCTCATCCTCATTTTCTTCCCACTGGTAGTTTATTTTCAGGTTTTCTTTCAGTCCTCAGCTTTGACACTCCTGCTTCCTTGTGCTTCCCTTCCTTCCTCCCTGTTTGTTTTGTTCCTTGAGCACCCTTTGTCTTTTCTCTGCCATCTCACCTGCCGTGGCTCGGTTTCTTGGCACTTGGGGTGCAGTCTCCCTTCGGGCACCCTCCGTCCTGCTGCAGCTCCACTGTGTGTGTACAGCTGTTCCCCCTGCATTGTACACATCTGAAACCACAATACCTACACCAACAGTCGCTGTGCTGGATACCTGCATTTGTCGTGTGCTCCCTTACGCGATCCGCTCATCACAGCTCCCTTGTCATGTAGTCCCTCTGTGGTTTACATTCCCTATGCTGCCGTGTTTCTGACTGCAGTGTTGATTCTGGGGTAGTGTGGGGTTTGTTTGCTTTCTCTGCAGTGCATCGACCATCTTTTGCTAGTTGACTCGTGTAGTTGCTTGCTTTTCCATTGGACTTACTGCTAAGGGGACCCGTGTATACAATCGTCAGTGATCCCTTTAGATTGTTCTTGTTTTCTGTGCACACAACCTCCTTTTTGGTCACTGCTGGAGCATACTACCGGTGAAGCAGGTGTTATGATACTGCATCACTACACTGTACAAATGCATGCATGCTGTGAAAGGTTCTTCAGAATCATGCCCACGATTGCCCATTGGTACAATGGATTTATTATCGCAAGAGACTTCAAGTAAGATGTTGTCCCTTATTTTTCGTTCAATGGATTCTGTACACACAGGCATGTTTATCTGCATGATTTATTTATGCTTAGGTCTTTTGGGATTTTCTACATAAGGATGAAATTAAGTTTTAGGTGGAGACCTTCTATATGACTGCCTGGTTCAAACTTTATTTAAAAAAATAAAATAAAAAATCTGCTCTGCTGCCTGTTCTTTTGGGGTTCCCCTACCCTGATGCCTTCTTTTCTGTTTTGCTTCCTATTGCCCTGCTAGTTCTGAGTTCAGGACTCCTCAACGCCACATATGGCTCCACCTCATGTTAGCCCTCTCCTCTCTGGCTTCAGTATTCTTTTCTCATTTACCCCAGGTTCCGAATTTTACTCAGTTTTGTTGGGGGTTCCTGCCGCACCACTACCAGCCTTCTAGGCTTCACTTCTTATTTGTATGGTCATGTCTCATATTCCATTATTCCAGCGTTCACTTCTACAACTCAATATTTCACCTCTCTCCTCCACCCCGTCATCTCTGTTCCCTCCATTCTGGTACCAGCCTTCATGGCTTCGATCCATCAATGTATTCTTCTCTCTAGTGGGTGCTCTCCCTCCTTCCTTGGCCGGTGCCTTCTTTTGGGGTTTCCCCTATCCTGTCTCTGGCTACCTATAATTGATCAAATGACACCTTATTGACCAGCAGCCCTCCTGCCGCATGTATCAGGTTCTTGACTCCGGTCGTCATTCACCACTTATTTCATACCAGCCATCATGGATTTACTCCACTCATGGCTTCGCTCTATCATCATCAGCCATCACAGATTTGCTCCAGTCCTGGCTTCCATCTCTCCTCATGCTTCCATCTCTCATCCTGCACCTTGATTTGACTCTATCTCCTCTCAAGCATCAAGCCTTCCTGTCCATCGCCCTTCACTATGGGCTGGCTGGGGGCTCTCCACCATAGTTCAAGTTCTTTCCAGTTCATTTCCGACTCTGCCTCCTCTCAAGGAGCCTACTTATTCACATCACTCTATTCATTTCTGAATATATCGCCTTTCAAAGAGTCTACTTAGTCAATTGCTCTATCAAAGCATATCACCACTGTCCATGTTAACCTGCCTCATTGGCCTCAGAGTCTATTTCCTCACATTGATCAATAGCTGTCATGGATCATACGACACCCAATCCAACTCGCCCCCATGTAGTTCTCATCCCATACTGGCTGGGTCCTATGCTACCCTATTGACCTCCCTATTGTCCTTCGTCCTTTCATACCTCACTTTCCAGTACCTGCCTTCATGGCATCAATCCCTCATTGTATCTCATCCATTCCTGTTACTTTCCTCAGCCTAGCGCTTATTCTCATCCTGACCGTCATAGATTCTTTCCACTCATGGCTTCCCTCCTCATTGTACATCATCCTATTTGACTCTCCTTGAGTGCCATCCTGAGCTTCCCCTATGGTTTGCAAACCCTCTAGTTCCTGACATGCCCTCTTGGCCTTGGAGTCTGTCTCCTTTCGAGGAGCATCACTGTTCGTATCGCTCCATAGGGCATGATTCCTTCATTCAAGTTGTTTTCAAGTTCATTCCCATCTCCTCTTCTTCCACTTCCATGCTGTCTCTTCAAGATTCCCACCACTTGTGGCCTGCTCTTAATATTTTTTTTTGGGCGTACCTACCATAACTCCTATGACACCTATCAACTGCGGCCATCCTGCTACACTTATTGAGTTCATAATTCCAATCATATTAAGTTCATAAATCCAGTCATCATTCACTCAGAATTACCTCAAGGTTTATCTATTTACATTGCTTACTCAAACATTCCTATCACTGAATTCCATATTACCTCATTGAATACAACCTCAGGGTCTAATCGTTCAGGGTTTAATCGTTTACATCGCATAATCAAGCATGCCTCTTCAACCTCAGTGTCTCTTCAATCACGGTGTCTGCTCACTCGCATAGCTCAGTCAAGCCAGCCTGCATCATCATCTGTCTCCTTATCAGCACATCTGGAATCTCCTCATGAGCACATCTGGATACCCCTTGCTGCTCTGTCTCATACATAGATTTACTCCCTCCCATCCTTTCTCCTCTGATCTACTATCTCTCATTAACTACTCGAGCATACCCTCCTCGGGTCCCTGCTACCTCATGTTCCTTATTTAATCTATGCCGCTTTGGAGTTTTTCCTTATCCCATCGTCACCCTCCCTACTTATATCCCTCATCTATGAATCATCCTCTTTACCAACATATGTCCTCAAATCAAACATCAGCCTGGAGGGAAGGTGACCTAGGCCTTGGATCCCCTGAGGTTTCCTCCTCAAAGGGTTTTTTTCCTGTCCTCCATGCCAATGGTCATAATATTAGTTAGAGTTAGTGCTTTCTTGTAGTTAGTTAGTTAGGTTCAGATGCTGGATGGAGGCAGATGGTGGCGCAGCTTTCCCCTTTCTCCTTAGGAAGTTAGCCCTTCTCTTCACAGAATTCATTCATCATCCTCATCTCTTCGAAGCTTGACATCTTTGGGTATTTTTTTTGGCTTCTTTTTAACCTACCTTTAGCCGACGCATTAATTCCTGGCACCTGTGGGGGGACCCCTCTTCTAGGGTTCCTTGTGTCATACCCCTACAGGGTGGTATATCCCATGGATAGAGAGGCGGAAAGCCACAAAGCAAATCAAGTTACACAAGTATCATCTCATATTATCTAATTCAGTTGCATAAGCACATCGAACTGAAGGTCCAAAGAGTCTGTGGTTATGTCGTGCAACCCCGGAAGGTGGAGGACAAATCTACCCCCTAGTGATTCCCCTAGATGATCTGGAAGAGGTGGGGGGGCCCACAAGACAGGAGGCTGAGGGAAGGGAGTGAGCAGCTCCTCTGGGGGGATTCTGGGACTTGGTAGGGGAAGTAGGAGTTCCTGATGCTGGATACCAGCATTTGGCCTGACATTTGGCAAAGGCCTCTTTGATGTGGCATCTCTCTTGCTGAAGAAAAGGCTGTTTGCTTTTGTAACCCTCTCAGTACATGCAGTGTATGTCATAGATGGATTTACCTCTTTCCACAATTCAGTGATAGTGTCCTTCCTTAGTGTCACCTCCAAATAACGTGGATCCCCTGAAAGGGGCATTCAGAATGGAGGTCTGGATGTCTTGTGCCAGGCCAGCAATCCTGACCCACAAATGTCACCTAATGCAGACAGCAGTGGCTGTGGTGCGAGCTACTGAGTCTACTGTTGCATAAGCAGCCTGAAGTGCATAATGACAGAAGATTTTAGTCATTCTCACTGTCTTGGCAATCTTGGCCTTAAGCTCCTAGTCTTGGATAACTTCTATCTTTGACTCGAGTGAGACCAGGGAAGATTTCTGGTAAGAAACCATGTGAACCACATAATTAAGAGACCTGAGGGCATAAGTGGAGGAGGAATGGATCTTGCAACCAAAAACTGTCCTGCTGCTTAAACTCCTTATCAGGAGGAGACATGCTCAAATGTTAGATTTAGAGGACCAGTCGTAGGCAGCCATGATAACAACCGAGTCTGCATTTGGATGGCCAGTAAGGTGTCTGACCCCATCTGGGGGGTGGTACACCCTGTTTGCCTCTTTTGAAACAACTGGAATGGAAGAAGGCTGTTGCGACATAGTGGACCTCAGGTCTTCATGGGGCCCAGTCCAAGGCAGTATGGGCACTGGAGCTGTGTCGGTCATGTCTAGATGCTCTGCAAGCCTTTTCTGCTTTGGATCCTGTTTTTGGATAGCCCACTCACAGGCATTTTGTATAGTTAGAGGAGTTCTGGAAAGGAAGGGTCCTCTGGAGAGGACTTCAGGGACTCCTTAGGCTGAGGCTCTATAGGCGTATGTGTACCAGAGCTTAAGGACAAGTCAGAGTCAGAGTCTGAAGAGTACCTGCAGGGGGTCTGAACCATTTTTAGAGGAGTGTCCTGGGTTTTATGCCTGACCTGGTGTCTACAGGAGCCTTCTCTGGAAAGCTAGGAATCCACAGGAGAGGCTTATCTAGGGATCGGAAAGGATGCAGGAGTAGAGGTTGCAACTGTTTTCCGATGGTCACGCTACAAGGCTAGTTGAGTCCTGGCCTCTTGGATCATGGTCTAAAACACTGCCTGGATATCAGCCTCAGGCTGCTGTGGAGGCAGAGACTGAGGCTGAGGAGAAGGTGGTAGAAGAGGAGGCTGGTATAATGGATAGCTTGGTGTCTGATATTAAGGGTATCCATGAGCCTGATAGGAGTAGAGAAAGCCAGATGGAGCATACCCTTGATTAGACATAGCCCGGTGTCTGGTACCACAGTAAATAATGGGGTGGATGACCAGGCATTGGATACCTCGGCGAGGGTACATTGGGTATTGTTGAGGTGGATAGCCTGGAACATTGCCATAGGTCCAGCTGGAGGTGGAGTTGAAGACCTGGTGGGAGGTGGGGCTGAAGGCTTGGCAGGAGGCCCAGAAGGACCAGGCGTTGGACCCATAGGGACATTCAAAGGGTCTGGCACTGAATCAGGCATAGGAATGTATGGCACCAGAAGATTCTGTGCCTGGGGGCCTGATGGAAAGCCATCCAGCATTTGATGAATGTCTGGAGTGTCAGATGTACCCTGACCCAGTGAAGGGTCACATGGTGAAGGGTCACTTGGTGTCGGGGTGTGAGTAGAACCCAATGGAGGACCCTCCATCATCTAGGGAGCAGGAGTCCAAGATGATGGAACCTGGTTGTCCAAGGTGGCCTGGGTTAAGGAGGTTCCCATGGAAGTTCTCTGGATTGATTAACAACAGGTCCAGTGGGTGAATCAGCAAGAGACTGACCCAGTGAAGGAGGAAAAACTTCCTGATTAGCGCCCACCTCCAGCTCTTGATCTTCAGGCAATCCTGGAGGGTCTGGCTGTGTCAATGGGAGTGAGGAACCCTCAAAAGACTATTGCATGTCCAGCAACTGGCTCCACTCGATGTTGGGGGTATACTGAGACCCCAACAGGAAAGTCCCAGTTGTGCGGTCCCCAGAGGAACTGGGGAGCGACTTATCAGCCATGGCAGTGCAGACGTCAGAAGAGCTAATGTACGATGTTTCACCCTGGGTCATGCAGACAACAGCAGAGCTGGAGTCCAGTTTACCAGCTGTGACCATGCACTTCTCAGTAGGGCTGGGGAGCCACTTATTGACTTGGCTGCTGGTGACAGACCCTGAAGAAAATATGGGCCTAAGGAGCACAATAGGGTTTCCATCATCCAAGAAGAGCCCTGACTGCACCATGAGTAAAGCAGGCAGGAAGGGAGGCTGTGGTCTGATCCACCGGAGCAGTAGGAGACCTGGCAGTAGGGGTACTTACTGAAGTGTAGGCCCCTCCAGTGTCAGTGGTACCCAATGATCACCACCAAGTAGATGTAAACTTATCATGGTCTCGGTGCCTCTCCTTGTTCTTTTTCTTCTTTTTGAGTTCTGGCTTGGGAGAAGAAGATTCTTTCCACAGATTCTGCAGCTCCTTTTCAATCAAGGCTAGGCATTTCTCTGGCAAGTGGGCTTCAGACTTTTTCTGGTGCCTAATCCATGTGGCCTAGTTGAAAGACTGGCAGGGTGCACAATCCTTGACCCGGTGTTTGGAGGACCATGGCAGATCACACAGCGGGAATGCTCAACAGCATGCAGGATCTGGGTGCGCAGGACTTGCACTTCTTCTTTTCGACGCATCACCCAACTGTTCATGTTCCTGAACTGTACCTCCAACTACATCCCATGCTGTAACGTTATCACTGTTATTTATATACTTCCCCTTTCTTCCATTTATCCCTCAAGATCTCTGGATTAGACCTGTTTATGTTAGACCCATTTATACTGTGTTTTACTATGTAACTGTTTGACCTGGTGTTCTGTTCTCTTTTTATGCTAAACTGGATGTTTGTGTAAATAGGCATTTTTGCTCACATACCTTTCAGTATAAAATAAAGACTGATTGATTAAAAACTCAGCTGACAGACCAGAACCACAGCAGTTCTATAAAAATCCAAACTGGCCATACTTGGTGCAACTCGTAGAAATACTCCCTCCGGAAAGACAGCCTCCCTCCGCCAAGCCCAACCCTTGGTCTGCACACAGTCCTCCTGCAAAGCCACTTTTCTGGTCCCAAGATCTAGGACATCCCTTGGACAGAGGTCCTTTTGCTATAGAGCTCTGTCCTGGTATAACTCACTCCCTGCCCCCATCTCAGATGCCCCCACAATTTCCAGATTCAAAATCGCATTTCACAGCCAACTATTTAATACGTGAAGCTGCACCTGTCTATAACTGAGGCATAGCTCCCTGTGCCCTGACAATGCCCACTAGGCGGCAGCCACACCATACCTCTTTTAATCCTCACCCATTGCTGTTTGTACTGCTATTATCCTGCTGCTTGCTCTTACCATTGTGCAAGAATGTGCCATTGTAACCAAACTGGCTTATCAGTCTACCTGATGTAGTCACATGTGGTTGTTAACTATGTACCCCGTATGCTGTAACCAAAGTTCTGTTAAGTGCTTGCAATAGTAACCATACTGGCTTATCTGTTTACCTGGTGTAGTCACATGTGCTTGCTAACTATGCAACCCATATGCTGTAACCAAAGTTCTGTTAAGTGCTTGCAATCTATGTAACCCATAGGTGGTAACCAAAAGTCTGTTATGTATTTGTCCTCAATGTGATGAGGTACCTTTGGAAATGAGCCTCTGGCTCAAAGGTTGTAAACCCATGTTCAAATAAATAAAATAAAATACTGCCGGTCCGGTCACTCTGGTTGCACTGTTCAGTCTTACTTTTACGTATCTGGTCCACTCCTGGAAGTCTGTTTTTCATCCCTTCCTTGACATGATTGAAAATGGAACCATCAGGACCAGACCAGATAGGTAAAAGCCAGACCAGATCATCTGGAGTGAGTGGATCAGCAATATTTGCACAAACTAAGCCCAGTCCAGATTTTACAGCACTGGTCCAGGTCTGGTGATCTGTTATTTACCCATACCCCACTGCATGTGGCTTAGTGATATACTGTACAGATGGATGCAGAGTCACTGTCTCACCCATTGAAGGTTGAAGTTTCAGAAAACCATTATGCTAAAAATGCCAAGACTCACTCCCCCACCCCCAAGTCACACTTAGTCCTCTACCAAAGTCATGCTTAAATATTGGTGCTTCTGCAGTACAGTACATCCACACCAAAAGCTTTTAATGCCATCATACCTCTTCTGCTGCAGTGAGCTCCCCCATCCATGAAGTCCCATTCTGCTTGTGGCAGGCACCCCCCCCCAGCCAACCAGGTAATTTTCCAGGGAGCAGCTCTTTACACCGCATCAACTAATTACTGCTAAACTCCTTATTTCTAAACATTTTGTTGAGAAATTTTTGTTTTAATATATCCATGGTCAGGAAAAATGAATTTGTAAAAGAACCAAAGCCCCCATTTATCAGTTCATTTAATCACAATACAGCATGTTATGAACTGATCAGATTCTATGTGTAAGTCAAATACAAATTAAACAAACACATGACCACCTATTCACAAGTGAAGCAAATGTGGTTACTGTCATCCAGTTGTAAGGTAAGGTAATCTTTATTTATATAGCACCTTTCTTAAAACCAAGGCGCTTTACAGACAGCAATAAAAACAACAGTAAGTACACATATAAAACTATAAATTAATTAAAACCATCTGGGAATGCTTTTTGAAATAAATAGGTCTTAAACTCTAATTTAAACCTCTCAACGGTCAGGCATTCTTTCAACCGACGAGGTGGAGAGTTCCACAGGGTAGGGGCTGCAAACAAAAAAGCACATGCACCAGATGTCTTCAAACGTACCCTGGGAACCTCTAGCAATCCCTCATCGGTGGATTGGAGAGGATGGAAGAGGTGGTGGGGAGTCAGGAATTCTTGCAGGTAGTGAGGTCCCAGTTTGTGTAAGCCTTTAAAGGTGAAAAGAATGACCTTAAAAGTGATCTGCCACTGAACAGGCAGCCAGTGCAGTTCGCACAACACAGGCATAATATGACTGGACCTGAGAACCCCAGTCCAAAGCCTGGCTGCTGCATTCTGCACTAGCTGCAAATGGCAGATATCAACCCCAGGAAGCCCTAGGTAGAGGGCATTGCAGTAGTCAAGGCGGGAGGTGATGAAGGCGTGGACCAATGCTGGAAGGTCATCCGGAGGAACCAGGTGTTTCTCTCAGGTGATGTTCCTCAGATGGTAAAAAGAGGATTTGACAACGGCAGACACCTGAGATTTCAGGGTCAAACCATCATCAAAAACAATGCCCAGGTTACGCACCTGGTCAGAGGTTATGAGCAGGACACCATTGAGCCATATGACCAACACGTGACCGCCCCAAAACCAGCCCCAGGATGACCAGGATCAACAACCATCACCTCAGTCTTGTCCGGGTTCAGACTCAGCCAGCTGGTGCTCATCCAGTCCTTTATCTCGGTGAGACAGTTGTTAAATACAGAGGCCGTATCCCTCTGTTCAGGTAGAAAGGATAGATGCAGTTGAGTATCATCTGCATAGCAGTGAAAAGTCAAACTGTATCACCTAATGAGATATCCTAATGGCAGCATACAGTATACACTGTGAACAACATGGGTGCCAATATTGAGCCCTGCGGGACCCCACAGGACAGGGGGAGGGAGTCAGAAGAATAAATTCCAGTGACTACCCTCTGAGACCTGCCTGTGAGAAAAGATTGAAACCACTCTAGGACTGTCCCTGACAGTCCACAGAGACACTGCAGGTGCTCCAAAAGCACACCATGGTCCACAGTGTCAAATACCACAGAGAGATCGAGAAGGACCAAGATGGTACGTGTCTTTCGATCCCTCGCTATCAGGAGGTCATTCAACACCTGGACAAGTGCAGTCTTGGTACTATGTTTCTTCCTAAATCCAGACTGGAGAGCATCATAAACATTGTGGGTCTCAAGGTGATTGTCCAATTGCATCACAACCACCTTCTCAATAACCTTCCCAATAAAGGGAAGGTTAGAGACAGGTCTATAGTTAGCTAACAAGTCTGGGTCCAAAGAAGGTTCTTTAGGAGTGGTTGTATGACTACCTCCTTAAGGGGAACTGGAAAAACACCCCTTTCCAGGGATCCCCAAAAATTTTAGCTAGGATCAGGCAGATAACAACTACACAACCCACTAATAGGGGTGTAGGGCCCAGATCCAAACTACAACTGGTTGGGCTCAGCGTTTGGACGATCTTCACAATGTCCATGAATTCCAGCTGGCTAAAGTCTGCCCAAACAGACTGGGTGCTCATCACCTCCTGCTGACCTCCATAGTCCCTCATAGTGACAGCAGTGCAGATACTGGCCCAGATGTCGGCAACCTTATCTGCAAAGAATCGAGCAAACTCCTCACATTTTGCCTGAGAAAAGGCCCTTCCGGGCTGGAGACAGAGTGGATTGCACAGTCTGTCCACAGTCTGGAAGAGCTGATCCGGTCAATTCCTTGCCGCAGAAATCTCCCTAGACAGGAATTTTGCCTTCTTACGGGTGATTTCTGATTGACAGCCTTTATAATAATCTATCAATCTAAGCCTGTCCGCATCTAGGCCAGACTAAAAACCTATAGTCACAAATTGTGGGTTAAGAACATTCAGTGGAATATAATCAGTAGCCCAGAACTGCCTGCCTGAGAAAATTAAGTTGGTGTATTATTTGGAAACAGGTAACACTGGGATTCCTGCAATAGAATGTCCTGCAAAGTAGCGCAATGACTGCTCTTAGGATGGTGGTGTTAAATGGCTTAATGAGGTGTTCATATGGGTTTAGGGGAACAGCAGAGCTTATTTGTTATGCAGAAAGCTCCAGAAAGTGTTTAACCCATTCTACTTCCAATAGCTTTCTATAATGTCTGTACTATCCATTGGTAATCTGACACAGAATGACTGCCAGAAGACAATGAGTTAACTTTCTGTGAGCTCAATTAACTCCTCAAAACAGAGAAAAAATAGTGCTCTATAGCACCCTATACACACACACAGGCAGTGTAGTAATGAGGTTTCAGAGGAGGAATCTATTTTTAACACTCTATCATGTTGTTTGGTAGCAAAAATGACATAGAATTTGATGGCAGATAAGGACCCCTTGGCCAACCTAGTCTGCCCATTTCCCTACCTGATGGATAAGCTGCAGATTCTAGTTAATGAACAGCTTACTTCCTCCTACCCCCCACTAGAATTGCCTTATGCTTGTCCGATGCATTCTTGAATTCTCCCACTGTTCCTGACTCCACAACCTCCTCAGGTTGGCTGTTCCATGCATCCACAACCCTCTCTGTGAAAAAATACTTTTTAACATTACCTCTGAGCTGTCCCTCCTCTATCTTCAAATTGTGCCTCCTTGTTCTTGCACATATCTTCTTCTGAAAGATACTACCCTCTTGTACTTTGTTAATTCCCTTGAGATACTTGAAAGTTTCTATCATGTCCCCCCCTCCTTCCTTCCCTCAAGGGCATACACATTAAGCTGCTTTAGTCTCTCCTCATATGTCTTCTGGTGCAGACCCTGCACCATTTTGGTTGCCCTCCTCTGAACAGCCTCCACTCTGTCTATGTCTTTGTGGAGATGGGGTCTCTAGAATTGCACGCAGTACTCCAGATGGGGTCTCACTAACTGTCTGTACAGAGGGATAACAACTTCCTGTTTTCTACTGTTGATGCCTCTCCCTATGTATCCCAGTATCCTCCCAGCCCTCCTTACTGCCTTTTTACATTGCTTGCCTACCTTTAGGTCATCTGATATAATTACTCCTAGGTCTCTTTCAATTTTTGTTGTTATTAACTCACCAGCCATTGTATACTCTTCCCTTGGGTTTTTGTTTCTCAGATGCATTACTTTGTACTTCTTTGCACTGAATCTGAGCTGCCACATATTTGACCATTCTTCCGACCTTGCCAAGTCCCTTTTCATTTTTCCACCCCACCTTGTGTATCAACCCTGTTGCAGATCTTTGTGTCGTCTGCAAAGAGACATACCTTTCCTTCCAGGTGCTCTCCAATGACAGTTATAAAGACATTAAAGAGGACCGGTCCCAGTACCGAACCCTGCAGTACCCCGCTAGTTACTCTCCTTTGTTCACTGTGGACTCCGTTTACTATTACCCTTTGCGTCCTGTTATCCAGCCAGTTTTTTATCCAGGCTACCACCTTGGGACCCACTCCAAGGCTGGTTAACTTGTATATTAATCTTTGTGTGAGACTGTGTCAAATACCTTGCTAAAATCTAGGTAGGCCATATCCACAGCCCCTCCCTGGTCTACTACTTTGGTCACCCAGTCAAAGAAATCTATTGGGTTCGTCTGACATGACCTTCCTGCTGTAAACCATGCTGCCTTGGGTCCTGTGCCCCACTGGCCTCTAGGTGCTCAACAATTCTTTCCTTCAGAAGTGATTCCATCATTTTCCCTACCCCTGAAGTCAAACTAACTGGTCTATAGGTTCCTGCCTCTGCCCTGCTACCACTATTGTGAAGTGGAATCACATTTGCCCTCCTCCAGTCCTCAGGTACCACCCCATCCTCCCATGATTTGCTAAAGAGAGTAGTCAGTGGTGTTACTGGTTCTACCCTTAGTTCTTTTAGAATTATTGGGTGAATCCCATCAGGACTCATTGCTTTGTCCACCCTCAGTTTCAAGAGTTCTTTCAAAACCCTTTCTTCTGAGAATGGACTGTTATAGACCCCCCCCATTCAGAGTTACTCTCTTGTTTGGTTTAGGTACCTTCCCCTCCTCTTCTGTTGTGAATACTGAGCAGAAATATTCATTCAGTATCCCTGCTTTTTCACTGTCACCCTATCCCTCCCTTGGTCTTTCTTCACTCCCTAATGTACCTATAAAAGGTTTTATCCCCCTTCTTAACAGAGTGGGCTATACCATAGTCATAAAAAGCCAGTTTCAGTGAAGAAATGCTGATGGTGTCATCTCCTGGACTTGTTGTCTAGTCCTCCCTTTCAGCAAGCTTATAAGATCCATTTCTTCAAAGTTTAAAGATCATGTGCAATGATTTTCAGTAGTAAAACAGACAGCAGCATTTAATAAACATTGTTTTAAAAACTATGTGTGTTTCATATTCAGCATGCCGTTATTTGATTAAACCAGAAAATGTTCCTATAGTTCACCTTTAGTTTGAACATTTTATGGAACTTACCGCTCTGTTGTAGTAGTGAGTTGCAGCTTTCTAGGAGCAGCTGATTATCCTGGTGTTGGGGAGAGGTAGAGGATTTAACCGGTGGTGGTTCTGATGGCCCCAGTTTCCTGGGAAGTGTTGTGCAATGTGAGATTGATTAGGATCAAGTTGGCAGTTATATCGGACTTGATTTCTTTGATTGAGCTGGCTTGCATCTCAGACACCGGGCTAGGTGATGATGCATGGCAAGTTCTGGAGGTGTCTATCCTGGTTAGATTCTCTGTGGTTCACTGCCCACAAAGGGATTATGGAGGGTGGCTAACTGGTTTACATTGGATTTGAACTTTACTGTGCATCCAGTGGAAGTTTCTGCATTGTTTGAAAGTGTGGCTGTACATCAGGGTCCAGGTGCAGGCTGCAGGATCCTTCTCATGTACCAGCCTCCAGGGTGTGAGAGGGAATTCCTGCAGCAAATTGCAGACTTTATCACTGACAAGGGATTGGAGGTGTCCAAATGGTTGATTCTGGGTGACTTCAATGCCTGGGTCAAGGACAAACTCTCACAATTTAGACAATATTTCCTCCAGTTGATGGAATCACTGGCACTGGGCCTTGCATAAGTGGTTACTGTTATGACCCATTAACACTGTCATGCATTGTTCTCAATAAGACTTGATACTAACAACCTCAAGATTGATCCAGTCATTTGGTCAGATCACTGTACAGTGAAGTTCTTATTTTGGGGCCCACTTTGTTGTCCACTCCCTCTTCCCCTACCATGGAGCCACCAAGTCTGCCACTGTTGTCTCAGGGGATGCCAAAGAAGAGGATCAGCTGGACTATGGTGGGCTCAGAAAGGGTGGGGGTGGTTGGTCAAAAGCATATTCCTCAACTGATACCTACAATATATACAATTTATAATCTGCTTTAGCAAGGTGGGATTAACAGGAAGAGGCACCCATGGTACAGGCCAGGGTACATGATTGGGTCCTTTGTAAGGGGGACACCAAAGAGGGTAGAAGAGGACCCTAGAAAAGGAGGAATCAACTTATGGGTGGGGTCTCAACTGTGAGGGGGATAGATCTGGGATTAGGAAAGTGGGGGAGAGGGAAGTTAGCTGCCTATGTGGCTCAATGGAGCAGAGGGATAGGAAGCGGATCGCTAGGGCAGGAGGACAGGAGGCAGAGTTGGATGCAATCTTGCACCTGGGAACTAATGATCTGGCTAAAGATGGGGCTGGGATAGCATAGGGGGAGTTTAGGGAGCTGGAGAGGGGTCATAGACAGGGAGTGTGGTCAGTGGCTTTTGCTGAGGTGCTGCCTGTCTATGACAGGGGAAAGGAGAGGGAGGATCTTCAACTCATGGTTAAGAGACTGGTGCAGAGGAAGCGGCTTCAACTACATTGAGGAGTGGGGTCCACTTGGAGAGATAAGGGCCTTTACAGAGGCAATTGCCTGCATCCATCTGGTAGGGAAACTGCAGTCCTCAATGGACAGTTTGGATGTTACTTTATGAACATGTAAACTAGCCGGGGGGGGTGACAGAAGAGATCAGGGTGTCAAAATCTGCCCCCATAACACAGGCTGAAGTAAAGAGTAGGGAGAACGCAAGAGAAGTGGATTACCCTAAGGTGCAAAATAATACAGTAAGGATAGTGGAAGAAATGAAGGGGGTGGCAGCAGGAGCATTAAAAAGAAATGGAGGAAGGAGGAAAAACAAAAAGGAAAAAAGGGGGGTAACAAAAGGAGTGGTAACAGAACCTGGAAAGTCAATTGTGCAAATGCTAGAAGTCTAGCAAATAGGATTCCAGACCTAGACACCATCATTTTAGAGGTCAACCTGGATATTGTGGCAATTATTGAGTCATGGCCCACTAAAAACCATGACTGGGACATACTCTGTTCAGCAAGGACATGTTGGGGAAAAAAAAGCAGGGGCTGTGGTACTTTATGTGAGGGAGGGCTTAAAAGCAATGAAGATACAGGAAATACAGGAGGCAGAGGTAATATGAGCCACCATAGAGACGAGGAATGGAGCCTCTATTCACACTGGTGTGGTCTACAGACCTCCAGCACAGGGGGAAGGGTTAGATATGCTACTGATTGAAGTCAATGGCAAGATGGCAGAAAAGGGGGAGGTGCTGCTGGTGGGGACTTCAGTCTACTGGATGTAGATCAGAGCCTCCCAGGTGTGGCTTCGGCTAGATAAAGGGACATCCTGGTCTCTCTCTGCAGGAGGTGTCCCTCAGTCAACTAGTCAGTGAACCCACGCATGATGGGGCAATTCTTAACCCAGTACTCTCCAACAGGGACAGTGTTGTAGATATCAAGGTTGGCACCTGGGGACTAGCAATCACCATACAGTGTAGTTCAGTATAACGATGACTGTATAATCAAACCACACAAAGACTAGGTTCCTGGACTTCAGGAGGGCAGATTTTAAAAAGATGGATGAATACCTCAGGGATGACCTGGTGGGAGTGTATGACCAGGATGGGGTGGAGGAACAGTGGGGGAAACTGAAAAGGCCAAAGTTGAAGGCAACAAACTTCTACATCAAGCACATGATTAAAAGCAAGAGGAAAAAGAGACTGCTATGGTTCTCACATGAGGTGGTGGAAAAGGTAAAAGCTAAGAGGGCAGCATTGATAGGAATAAGGAGACACAGCTGGATGAGGATATGGAGGTGTATCAGGGAAACGGAGGGAAGCAGGGAGAGCAGTAAGGAGCATGAAGGTGCAAACTGAAGACAGAATAGCCAAGGCAGTAACAAAAGGGGATAAGGCATTTTTAGGTACTGTATGCAAGTAAAAAGAAGGCCATGGGTGGGATTGTAAGGTTAAAAAGGGAAGGGGGAGACTGCGTAGAGGGAGAACAGAAAAAAGGTAGACATCCTAAACAAATACTTTCGTTCAGTGTTCACAGAAGAAAGAGATGGGGATGAGCCACAAAAATGTAACAGGAGCATTGGAGGGAGGGAAGTGGATACTCCTCTTATAGGAGAGAGTCCTGAAGGGACTCACAAATCTTTTTTTAAACCAAATTTATTTTATTAACTTCAAAAAAAATACAAATAGTGACCAATCAAGTGAACAGAACAATTTTTGTCAATAGATAAAAAGACCAGGAACCAGGACAAGTATTAGTCTTCAAGAAATATACTGTACATTGATAAATATCTAAGAAAGAGAACGTAATAGTAGACATACATAAGATTTACTTGTAAACACATCCCCTAGGTGAGTATAGTATCTAAGCAAAGAGTTGTGGTAGCTGATGCAGGGGTCTGGGGGAAATTTTCAGTCTGTCACATACAGCAGTACTCCTTGTTAAAAGAAGAACCTATGTGAACTCCTGATGTTGTGCAGTGACAGCTTAGGTGATCATTAGAAGGGTGCGTAATCGGGCTATGTGGAATGTGGAATTCTGCCAGTACAATTAATGCAGAATGACTATTCCGCCAGTGGAATTTCTGCCAGAATTTTGCTGGTTCTTCTGTGAAATTCCACCTACTGTGATCCGTAGAATAATATTCCGCTGAACAGCATTTTATTCTGTGGAAAATTATTCTGCAACAATTTCCATGGAAAATATTGAGATCCACAGCATTTGTTCCATGGAAAATCATTTTGCAGCTATTTTCTGCTGCGGAATTGCACCATTCCATTTCTGGCAGAATTTCACGGAATTTTGAAAATTCCACGGAATTTCATTCTGTCAGAATTTGAAAATTCCACACAGCACTAGTGTGTAATTTTTTCCATTTCTTTTGGCAATTTTTCAAGGATTTCTGAGGCTGGCCAATGATTTTTCTATCCTTAAGGCTAAGAGGATTTTGTCATGCTACTCCCCATAGGGGGTATAGTTTGGTCTGTCCAGTGCGTAGGATGACCAGTTTGACAATATCTGTGATGAGATCCAAGTAGTGCCTTTGGGTGCCTAGCAGATTGTCAATGCCTATACTGAAAAACAGTTCAGAGATGAAGGTGTCAACTCCCAATGGTGGGTCCAAGTGAGTTTTCATTTGCTGCCTTGAAGGCTGGGATTTATCACAGATCCATAATATACATTTTTGGGATCCAGCATGGTTGTTACATTTTGCACATATAGGACTAGTTAGAACGTTGAGCTTGTGGTGCTTCTGTAAGGTAAAGTACATGTTATTAGTAATTTTGTATTTCATGAGGTGTTGTTTATCAATTTTAATATACTGTATCTATAGATGTACAGTGGTGATCTACAAAAGTTTATCAGTACTGAGGTATACCTCGAGGTATACCTCAGTGATACTGAAGCAGGATCACATAACAGTCAATGCAAATTGAAATTGAGTGCCTCAGTGGTACCTAGAGGTACCTCAAGGTATACTTCAGTATTGATAAACTTTTGTATGATTGCTATAATCCCATAATGTAGGATAATCAAGTTGGTTCATAACATTAGGGAATTCTTTCACCCAGTAGGGGCACATGAACTTGATTTTGTCCCCTACAAGATTCTGAAAAGTTTTATATACTGTAGGATTGAAATTGTGTTGTCACCACTGGCCAGTCCTACAAGAGTCTGAAAATCTGTAATAGACTAGACAGCTGCACTGAGAGTGGTTTGGTGCTGTCATAACAGTCAACAAAATGTAAAAAAGTGATCACCCAAACAAAGGACTAATGTATAGAACAAGTTTATTTTGTAGAAAAAGTGCAGATGCTAAAAACACTGGCTCTAATCCATTCTGGAACAAAGCAGGTAGTAAACCAGAAATGCTGTGTTCCACCCATTTTATTCCAGAATGGCTTAAAGCCATTAGCATCTGCACTTTTCCTACAAAATAAACTTGTTCTATGCATTGGTCCTTGGTTTGGGTGCTCACATTTGTACATTCTGATAGTCTGCACCATTAGAGAAAATTCAGGGGAAGGGACCAAGTGTAGTTTGCAACATGTGAGTTTGTTGCACAAATTAAAAAATACCCATATTGATTATCTCCGTGTTGCATTTAAAAGATCAAATGTTATCTGTTGGTTATTGTGGAATAGACACGCTTGTTAATTAATATTAGTTTGAGGTAGAATGATGATGGGATAGGTTTATTACCCTGCTTTCAATTGGGGTTGAGTCAGAGGGACTGGGTTAAATCCCCATGGAGAATGTATCTATTAAGTTTGCGAAGTTGTAAGTTTATTTTAACTGGCCATCCTATGGGAGTATGCTTAAGCTTTGATGGTAGCTTTTTCCATGTTAAATAAGGCTTTGTGGTCTATGCCCAAGGCATGGCAAAGATACATCTTTATTTCTTTCTATTGGGGGTAGTAGATATGGAGACATGTTCCCATATCTTGCAGACACAAGGATAAGAACTACCTGTCTTGAGTCACTAAGTAGTACCGGCAGAGATTAGTGAGCAGTACTCCACCATGAGACATTACCAAGATTAAGGTGGAGTAGGCTATTCATGTGGGTTTTCCCTTTCCAAAATAGAATCTTCTGCAGTCTAGTGAACCATGTGTTTGACAGAGGGGGCCTAGCCTGTCTTACTAAGGGGTTAAAGTATCAAAGAAAGGATGTTCATCCATATAACAGTGATTATTCTTTATAACAACATCAGCAAATCTTCCCAACTTTAGAGTTCTGCTTGGAGTATTTGGAGTAAGAGAGAAAGGTTCGGAGTCAATATTGAGGTTTTCTTTTTTGCAGTTTTTTGAACATTATATACTTTATTGGTTTTTTACATCATAACAACATAAACAACAGAAAAAATACAGTTACATACACAATCATGTAGTGTCTACAGAATTAAACCAGGACTGAAGCGTGGATGGGGTAAAAGGTCATAGTTTTGTTCTGATCAAGTAGCAGGTAAATTATTAGATTTATGCCCCTCCCTCCCGTGGGAGGACCCTTGGGTGTAGAGTCAGAGGGAATTGGGACAGATCCACTTCCTGTTTCGACTGCAGCCCCTCCGCATTGTATTGCTGGTGTTTGATTACCGAGTAGCGGGATTTGGGCGTGCTCCATCTACTAGTGTAGTACTCCTTACAATTCTGGAGGGAGAAGGCCGTCTTTTCTGTTTTAAGGGCTTTGAGTATGGCATTATGCCATTCTTTGTAGGAGGTGTGGTATAATCTAGCTAGTGTCTAAGGATGGTTTGTTTTGCAATTGCTGCTATAAGGGTGATGTGGAATTTCCTGACCCCGAATACCTGCTTTAGATCAAGTACTAGAAGTGAGTGAATGCATTATCTAGTCCAAGTAAGGGGTCTAGCTGCTGTTGGATGGATGTCCACAGTGGGGCCACCCGGGGCAGTCCCAAAGAATGTGTTTTAGATTGCCTTTATCCTGCTTGCATCTAGTGCAGTTTGTGGATTGTAGGTGGCCAATTTTGTGTAGCCTATGTGGGGTGTAATACATGTTGTGAGCAATTTTCGTTTGCATCAGTTTAAGGCTATCAACCATAGTGTATCTGAAGAGGCTTTCCCACATTGGCTTCCTGACAGGGGAGTCTTTGAGCTCTGGGAACTCCTTCACCCAATATGGATAGATGTTCCTGTCTTGTGGAGTAGTGAGCACCAGGAGCTTTGGTAAGAAGTGGGGTGTGGTTGTGTTGTTAAGAAGGTAAGTTCCTCTCAGGCTGAAGGGTCATAGATTTACCAGGGTCTGCATAGGAGAGCTGAGGATATACTGTGTCGTAGCTGGAGGACGGCAAAAGGGGAAAGTTGCGTGCCTCGGAAGAGTGAGGAGTAATCGTTATATGTTATAAAGGAGTTGTGCTGAATGAGGCGACACAGGTGCACTGACTGTGCGGATTTGAGGAAACTACTGGGGATGGTTTTGTGCTGGATTTGGAAATTGGGGTTCCCGCAAATTGGTTGTGCTGAGGCCAGAATAGGGTTGGCTTTGAGGGATCTATGCAGTTGTCTGCTTACCAGGTGTGAGGTGCCCATCAGAGTGAGTTTGAGTGCAGAGAGAATCATTGTGAGTGGGACGTATATTGAGGACTCAATATCGATGTGAGTCGATTGGCATAGGCTGAGTTCAATTTGATGCCACAACGGTGTGTATTCTTTTTGGCAGGAGTTAGCATTTGCCTTAGTTCATCAGAGGAATCTCCCGGCATGTAGAGCTAGGTAATGAAGGTGGAAGTCTGGGAGTCATAGACCACCCAGCCATTTGGGGAGTGTTTTTGTATGCTCTGTGTGGTGTTTTCATTGCCCATAGAAAAGAACTTAGGAGTGCTTTTAGTTTGTTGAACCACGATATGGGGATGAATAGGTCCGACATTTCTAGAGGAAACAGTATTCTGGGTAGCACGTTCATTTTGACAGTATTGACTCTAGCCCAGAGTGTTAGCTGCAAGCTAGACCATCTGTTCAGGTTGTGCTTGATAGTTGTTAGTAGTGTTTCTAAGTTTAGTAATCGGGCCTGTTTTTTACTGTGAGTGATGTGCGTCCCCAAGTATTTGATAGACGTTGGGCACCATTTGGCTCCTCATTCTTGTAGGAGGCTTTTGGTGGCCAGTGGTTCAGAGTCATAATGCTGGTTTTGTCCAGGTTCAGTTTGTATCTGGAGAGTGCTCTGTATTCCTTCAGAAGGACAAACATGTCCGGGATGGATGTGGAAGGGTTATCCAGATGTAGGAGGACATCATCCGTGTAAATGGATAGTTAGTATCTGTGTTTCCCAGCTTGAATTTCCTGAATGTTCCCCTCTCTGAGAATTCTCCTTGTTAAAGGTCCTAAGTAAAGGCTAAATAGGTATTCGGATAGTGGGTAGCCCCGTCATGTGCCTTTGTGGAGGGTGAACATTTTGGAGTTATTACCACTGCATCTGATGTGAGCCGAAGGGTGAGAGTAGATTAGTTGGATCCAGTTAGTGAATGTTTCTGGGAATCTGAAATACTAACATGCTAAGATGTCTGCAGAAGAGGCCCAAAGTTCTATCAAGTCTGCTCAAAAATCAGCACCCAGTCTGGACATTATTGCTGCTCTCCCCTCCTCTCATCTCCTCTCCTCCCCCCATAATACCACTTGACCCCATCCCCCAACAAAATTGTACCTCCAGATCTGGCATTTCTCAGCTTTACCTTCCCCTTATACCTGTCCCAGCCCCGCTTGAATCCATCTAATGTACCCACAGCCACCAACTCTGCAGGCAGTGTGTTCCATGGGTCCACCGCCTTCTAAGTAAAGTAGCATCTCCTAGTCTCCCCCCTGAGCCTCCCACCAGCCAGCCTCATGGAATGCCTCCTGGTGACTCTCTCCTCCCTTAGGTGGAACACCCTATTTAGGCTGACCCTGTTCATTCCTTTTAGTTATTTAAAGACCTCAATCATATCTCCTCTGACCCTCCTCTCCTCCAGGGAGCACAAGTTCAGCTCCTCAAATCTCTCCTCATAGGATCACTCCCCCAGACCCTGTATCATCCTGGTCGCTCTCCTCTGAACCCTCTCCAGAAGTGCAATGTCCTTTTTTAAGTAAGGGTGCCAAAACTACATGCAGTACTCAAGGTGCTGTCGAACCAGGCAGTTATACAGAGGAAGAAGCACCTCCTGTCTCCTCGAGGTTATCCCCCTGGCAATGCACCCAAGCATTTTATTTGCTTGAGCTGCAGCCCTCCTACTCTACTCAGAATTATTCATTTTGGCATCCACAACCACCACAAGCCCCCCCCAAGATCTATAGTTTTTCCCCACCCAAAAAGTACTTATGACCTGTGTTCCTAAGCACCAGGTGGAGAACCCTACATTTCTTGGTATTAAACCTCAATTTCCAAGTGTGTGACCACCTCATCAGAGTCTCCAGGTCCCCCTGTAGGGCTCTTCTATCCTCCTCCCTGTCCACCACCGCCCTCAGCTTCAAGTCATCAGCAAAGAGGGTCATCTCACTCCTGATACCATTCCAGGTGTTTGAGATGTAAGCATTAAACAGTAGTGGGCCCAACACAGACCCTTGTGGGACCCTGCTAATGATCCTCCTTGGAGATGATACCTCCTCCTCCAACCTTCAGCCTCTGAAACCACCCAGTTAGCCAATTCCCTACTGACCTAACCATCCTAACCCCATTCCCCCCAGATTGTCCAGCAACCCTGGGTGTGGCACCAAGTCAAACACCTTGCTAAAGTCTAGAAAGAGGACATCGACTCGCCTTCCCTGATCCAGCAATTTGGTCACCCAATCGTAGAACTCCACAAGGTTAGTCTGACACAATCCGCCCTGAATGAAGCCATGTTGGTGATCCTTCAGATGGCCCAGTGCCTCCAGGAACACCTCCAGCCTCTCTTTCAAGATGGTATCCATCATCTTGCCCACCACTGATGTCAGACTAACAGGCCTGTAGTTGCCTAGCTCCTCCAGTAAGCCGCTTTTGTGGATGGGCACAACCCATGCCATCCTCCAATCCTGTGGCACCCAACCTGTCTGTATGGAGGAGTTAAAAAGGTCCACAAGAGGTGCAGCAAGGATGTCTGCCATCTCCTTCAGCACCCTGGGATAAAGGCCATCCTGACCTGGAGCCTTAATCTTCCTCAGGGACATAAGAGCCTCCCACACCCTGCTAACAGAAATATCAACATCAGAGAGCTCTCCCTCTTTCTCAGTCCTAGCCTGTCTCTCCCCATCTGGCATTGTCCCTCCATCATCTCTCGTGAAGTGAGAGGCAAAGTATGCATTAAGTACTTCCACCTACTCCCTGGCCTCCTTGGCACACCCATTCCCTGACCTCAGTCTGTTAATCTGCCCCTTCACTTTCCTCCTATCTATAATGTACCTAAAGAACCCTTTTTCCCCATTCCTGATCCCCCTGTGCTAGCCTCTGCTCCATCCTTGCCTTGGCCGAGCTCACCTCTCTGGTATCCGTTTTGGTTACCCATTTGTACTCCACTTTGTCCACGTCCCCCATGAGCACTTGTATGTTTTATAAGCAGATCTTAACTTCCTCACCACCTCCTGGACCTCCCTGGTCCACCAGCTCGGCTTACTGGTTTCCCCAAACTTGCGTTGGACCTTCGTGCAGGCCTTGGCTTCCAGGAGCCCTCTTTTAATAATTTCCCACCTGCTCCCACGATCTATATCCTGTCTAATCCCCTTCAAATGCATCCCCCCGAGGATCCCCCCCATACCCTTAAAGTCTGCTCCCCTAAAGTCAACCACCACTATTTTGGTGCGATTTTCCCTTCCCCCCTGATCCAGAGAAAACCAAACCATGGCATGATCGCTCTCCGCCAGTGGGTCCCCTACAGCCAGGCTTCTAACCAGGTCGCAGTCCGGCAGGACCATGTCCAAGATGCTACCATCCCTCATTGGATCAGTCACCAGTTGGGATAGGACTGCATGCTGAAAGATGTCCAGCAAGTGCTGCTTCCTTGCCGATGAAGATGCCATAGTGCCACAATCAACCCTCGGCATATTAAGGTCCCCCAGCACCACAGTTTTGCCCCCCCCTTGACCACAGTGATCCCTTAGATTTGTCAACAGGATCTCCTCGGGTTCCTCTGCCTGCATGGGTGGCCTATTAACCACCCCTAGATTGACCCTCTTACCCCCAGGCACCTTCAAGGTAACCCATAATGCCTCAATGTTTCCCTCTGCAGCCTCCACCCTGCATATATTGATGCTGTTCCTAATGATGAGTGCCACCCTTCCTCCCCTGCCCATGGCCATGTCCTTCCTGAACACAGTGTACCCCTCCAGGGTTTGGTCCCAGTCCTGCCGAGGGGTGGCCCAAGCTTCAGTGACTGTTACCATATCCACATCTCCTTCAATTAGCAACACCTGAAGCTCAGGCATCTTATTACCATGCTCCTGGCATTAATCAAAATCACCCTCCATCCCTGCCCCTTGACTCGCCTGTCCCCCCAGCCAGAGAATCTCCCATATACTGCAAGCCCCAACTCCCTTAGTACTGTCAGGTGCCCCTGTTAAGCACTCCCTTCCCCCCTGCTGGGGGGGAGAAGGCCACTTCCTCTCTTGATGTGCTTTCCAGCAGTAGCTTCAAGCCCCAGCCCTCCTCCTTCACAAGTTTAAACCCCATCTAGCTTTGATGAACTTGGTCAGTTTTAGTTTCAAAATCTCCTTCCCCCCAAAAATAAATAAAGCCTGTCCCTAGCATACAGCCCCTTGTCCTTCCAAGTTTCACCCCAGTTTTCTACCAACCCATGCCCCCTAGCCACGCACCATACTTTGAGCCATTCATAACCTCCCTTATTTTCTGCTTGTTTCCTACGCTAGCTCTGGGCACCAGGAGGACCTCCGAGAAATATGCTGTGCACCCCATGGCATGACACATGCTGGCTAGCTTACAGAACCTTGCCTATATCTCCTCCACACTTTTTCCCCTCTATGTCATTAGTGCCTAGGTACACTAACATGTTAGAGGATCCGCCACAGTCAAGGCCCCTAGAATTCTGCAGCCGCAGAGTTTTGCACAGAACTTGCAACCTACAGCAGAATTTCTGCAATGCCTCAGAATTCACTGTTCTTAGTGATTCTCCATTAATATTTCCATTTATCCATAGAACATGGTTCCCTTCCTCTCTTTTTATATCCCAAACCCCTGTATACTCAGAATGTGATGTTATTAATGCTATAACATCATACATTAGCTAATTAAATGGCTTCATTCTGCCACAGAAATGAATAGTCACTTATTTACCACAGCTCCCACTGCCAGAGGCGGTGGCACAACACATCAGGCATAATGATATTTGCTCAACCTGCCGTACAGCCTAATACAATTTTCAGTCTTATGTTATTACACTAGGGTCAACTTAAACCAACCCTTGACAATAGCAAATACCTGTTAAGTCCATACCTTACTTTGTACAAACATTATTTTTGCCTTTAAGGTATACAGATGCCATCTGAAATGAATAACCGGTAAAAATGAATTAACTTGTCATTTTTAAGAAAAATAAAGTAATTATGCCCAGAAAAGTGGAATATAATAATGTGTAGACCTGTTGAAAGAATGGACCTGTTAAATAAATAATTGTGCTGTGCACATTTTTTGCCAGGGTTATTGATTACATATTGACATTGATTGATAGAATCACCTAAACGTTATGGAGAAATGTTGTGTGCAGGGCTAGCTTTTGGGCCAGAGGGTAGCATGTTGTGTTTCTGTGCCAGCAACTCAGGTTCAGAGATGAGTTCTGGGAGCTGGCTGGGCAGAACAAGGACTGGGGGAACACATTGCTGCTCGGAGCCTGGGAAGGTATGGTGCAGTGTTCTGTCACATGAGGGACACATTGTGATGGGCTGGAGAGAGCTTTATCTCACAATGGGTTCACATGCATGTCATGGCCTGATGGTGATATGTAGTGTGTCAGGGGAAGCAGGTTAGCATGAAAATTGAGTTTTGCAATATCTCCTTTATTCTGTTTATTCCATTTCCAAACAAATACACACACACACACACACACACACACACACATTTGTATGTATATTATAGATTGCATATAACTACAAGTGATACACAGTGGTACCCTCATGAGTGGTACAGACAGTATGAGTATAGAAATACCTTATTTATCACATAAGGTCGCCTCTGCATATTTCATTTATGCAAAAGGCTAGGACCTTAAGGGATAGACATTTATTTTGCTTTTTTAGGCATAAAATTATTTCAATAAGTCTGTTATTTTTTGAAGTAGTGTTACTGTGCTTTCCCCCATCCCGATTGCTATAACTATTGCCATGGAAGTGAAGTCAGGATGACAAGCTGACACTGTGATGTGGTAGTTCGTTAGTGCCGCAGAACTTCGACAGAAATTACAAACCATTGCCTCAGAAGTTCTGTGGCAAATGGTAGTCTTGCCACTGAAGTTGGTCCCAGTGTGCCACAGAAAAGTAGGGGCTTTGCCCACAGTCCTTCACTAGAGCATAGACCAAGTGCTTGGCCTTGTGCACAGTCAAGCCAGATATACTCTTGACCTTGACAGGACAGCCTTACCCCCACTCCCACCTTCCCACTAAATGCCCCTGATCATGGAGTCCCCATGCAGGAGCACTTTAACTAATTCCTTCCCCTTGAGCCTAACTCCCTCTTCTGCCTTCCCTCCCCCTCACTCCCACTACCCCTCCATTATCACTGACCGCATCATCAAGGTGACTGCCAACCATTGCCCTTACCCCCATTCCAGCTATTTCCCCTGTCTGAACATTTCTCTCCTAGTTCCCCTCCCTGCTTCACCACTCTGGTCTGTTTCAGGAGTACTCCAGTTAGCCTGTGGCCCCTCCTGACTTACAGGGGTCTAGCTACAAGTCCTCCCCCCTTCATTCTTTTTTCTGCTGTCCCCCACACTTACTCCCTGCTGGTCCCTTTCCCACTGGGATCCATACTCCCCCCTCCCTGTTCCCTCATCCTCCCTCTCTAGGCATTCCCAACTCTCAGACCCCCTTCTCATGCTGTCCCTTGAACTTCTATCTGGCCAGGTGCCCATACTCTCAACCTCCCCCACTCACTTTCATCCTGTTTCCATTCTCTGCTTACTGCATCCTTTACTTCATCTGGGGCCCCCTCCTGCCATGGTGTCCACCAGTGGTGAGTACCTGTTTGAGACCAGGATCCTCCAGTAGGTTGTTTACCAGTGCTTCCCTCCTGTGAGGTGAGTTCTCTTGCCATGGTCCTTGGAGACCCTTTTGCCCATTTGCTAAAAGCCATTACCATCTGCCATCCATCGCACTCCTCGTTGTCTGCTCTCCTCAAACCCTCTCCCCATTTCTGCCCCCTGGGCTGGCCAGACCTATCCTGAATTCTGGTGGCCCACCATCCTACTGCACCCACATTTGCAGGCACCCTCCATCCCAATTGTCTGTGGATATGTGCCTCCCATCGCCTGCACTCATGCCTTTTAACCATCTATGCAGCTCATACCTGAGCCTGCTCAGCTCAGCCTCCTATCCCATCAACCTGGCACATATAGGACAGTGCGCTAGTCTCCACAGTGTAATCATGGCCATTGCAGCTCCACAGCCACTGCAACCCACCAGCCTGCTTCCCCCCATCCTGAAACCATGGTCCCCATCCCCTTCCAGTAGTGACCCCGTACTGCCCAGCTGCCCCTGTCTGCTGCTCCATGCTGCTTCTCCTTCCCTCCCCCTATACCAGCCTCCTCTAACATGTCCTCAAGCTGTTGCAGCCATGTGGCCCTGGTCTTCTCAAGGGTACCAACTGTTAAACCAGTGACTCTGCTGCAGCAGGAAGTAGACTGAACCAAAGCAGTTTAAATCAACCCAAAGCAATGCAATATCCAGCTAGCATCAAATGTGTCATTTACCTATTCAGTTCAAGCAAATTTAGCCTGCAAACAGTTTGCCCAGAAATTAGCTCAGATCCACCCCAAAAATAAAGCAGCTCATCCCCTCTCCAGGAAGAGCACTATAGATTCAGCCCAGCCAACACAGACTGCCCTTATTGAGCCCAGATTATCCCCTAACTCAGTTCAGTGCAGCTCCCTTAATCAGATCAGGTTTTCCCCAAATGCTCGACCCTACCCAATGCAGTGCAAATCCCACCACAACCGGGCAAAATAGTATCAAATTAGACATGAAGTCTGATGAAGACAGCTTGTAGCAGCAAGACTGTTGTTCCAGTCTGTTCGGGTGTACCACAAGGTTCCATCCTTGGCCACCTACTCTTCAGCATCTTCATGAATGACCTGCCTGCCACTTGCCATGACCAAATTCTACTCTATGCAGATGATGCAGTCATTTTCTCTAGCCACTCTGACTACCATCACTTCCAGCAACAGCTACAGCAGAGTTTCTCAGAAGTTGAAACCTGGTTCAGGTCACGTAAACTCACCCTAAACTACTCAAAAACCAAATCAATGCTGTTTCATGGTACTCACAACAAACACAAACTCCAATAACTGCTAATTTACAATAGTGGTGGCACTGTGCTGGAACAGGTAGACCAGTTCAAATGCCTGAGAGTGACCCTTGACTCCATTCTTTCATACTCCACGCATATAAATAACCTAGCTAAAGCTGTGAATACAAGCATCGGCCTGCAATATAGGCATAGGCACTGTCTGACAGATGAAGCATTAAAACTTGCCATCCAGAGCTCAATTACCTACACCATACTACACCATAGCAGCAACTAGGCTTAGAGGTGACCTTTCACTACTATCTCCCCTCTATCATCCTAGTACCCCCATTCTTTCTTCACTTCGGCTCCCCCACCCTTACCAACTATGCATGTGCACCCCCTTCTCACCAGCCTGTCTCTTCTCCTCCTCCTTCTTTTGCCTTCCACCAACCCTATTGTCCCTATTAACCCTCAGCTTCACTATTCCAGTGTTCCTACCTACCCTCCTGTCTTCCCCTCCTCCTTTACCACTGCTCCTCCCCCTCCCTCCTCCTCCACACACCCCATATGCTCCTCTCCACCTCACCCCCCATCCAGACATTACCTTTCCTCCCCCCTCAGCTCCCTTGCACTTCTGATCATGCAAGCCTTCTCTGCCTGTGCTGCCCTACCCCACCCCCTGTGCTACTAAACCCCTTCCTCATCCTATCGCCTCCCGGCATAAACTCTCCATCTGGCACCCTCTGACCAGAGCACTTCTCCTCCTTCTACTCCTAACAGAGAACATACATCCCAACCCAGGCCCTGCCCCTCCCACCCAGCCCACTGGTCTTCAAGTAGCCTCCATGAACATATGCAGCCTGCTGAAGAAATTTGACACCCTACAGTGCTGGGCCTTGACTCATCAACCAGACATCATAGCCCTGGTTGAAACCTGGCTGTCAAATCCACCCCTGACTCATTTGTTTCCTCCCAGGCTATACCTTATACCGGAGGACCGAGTAAAACGAGGGGAGGCTGTGCAATCTACACTAGGGACACAATACTTGGACACGCACTCCCCACCCCTGCCCTTGTAAATGGGGCCCAGGCTCTTACCCTCAAACTCACCCCGGACCCCTCTAGGAGCCCTCTCTATCTCACCACAGCCTACATTCCCCCAAAGAACCAGTACCCGGCCCTGGTATCTTTAATGGACTACCTGGCAACCCTCCACCATAAGGCGGAGCAAATCCTAGTTGGGGACCTTAATGTAAATTGGCTCAGCACCTACTCATCTGCGATCAGAGACTCATTTGCCGCCTAAGACCTGACGCAACTTGTCACCCAGCCCACAAGAATTAACCCTAAGAGAGGTACCAGCACCCTTCTGGATATTATTATAACTAACCGACCCCATAAAATCCAAAACATCCAGGTCCTCCCAGACTCCCTAAGTGACCACTCCCCTATCCTATTTCATTGGGCAGTCTCCAATCCCAAACCCAAAGCCCAGACCACCCTCCACAGGTGCCTCCGCCCTGGTGGGCTGAAAAAACTTAAAGTATTCCTCACCCAGATAAACTGGTCCCCCATTCATCATGCAACCAACATTGACACTGCCCTCGCCTTCTTCACTCACACCTTCAACATGGCCTGTGATCTCTTTGCACCCCTCACCAAAATCCGGTCCAAAAAACAGAATGCACCTTGGGTTAGCCCGGCCCTTCTACAATTACTAAGAAATCGGGATAACCTCTGGCACCTTGCCACTGAAACGGGTTGTCTGTCTGATAGGCAGGCTTACAATGCAGCCTGGAATAAGTGCTCATGGGCCATCAGGAAAGCCAAGGCCAACCATTACCAGGCCTCCCTTACCTCCTCCTGGGGCTCGGCCCGGACTTTCTGGGATAATATTAAGCAACTTAATGGAAAAGCTCACTCCCCTGCCCCATCCCAGCTCACTAGAAATGGCACTACCACCACCGAGCCTGCCACCATAGCTAACTGGTTCAACACCGCTTTCACTGACCTTAGCTCAGTCCTCCTAGTAATTTCTTTGACCCTCCCCCTAACCAACCTCTCCCTGTCCTCCAGTTCCCCAGCTTCCACCTGCGCAAGATTTCCACCCAGGAAGCCAGACCCATCCTAATCAAAGCTTTGAATGGCAACAGTCCCGGCAGTGACTCACTGACCCCAGTATCCTCAGGCTGGTGCTAGATGAAGTCCTTGCCCACTCACCAGCCTAATTAACCAGTCACTCTGCCTGGGACAATTTCCCATGGCTTGGAAACAGCCATTATCACACCTATTCATAAAGGGCGACAGGTCATAGCCAACAACTACCGGCCAATCTCCATCCTCCCCCATCTCTAAAGCCCTGGAGAAAGTGGTGGCCATTCAAATTACTGATTATCTGGCTAAGCATAACATCTTATGCCCAGAGCAACATGGCTTCCGTGCTGGTCACAGTACCAGCACTGCCCTAATTGAATTCTCCAACTTCCTACACTCCTCCTTGGATACCAGCTCCCTAGCTGGTGCAGTGTTCATCGACCTCTCAAAGGCCTTCGACACCATCTCCCATCCACTTCTGCTGAATGCACTCTGCCACACTGGTCTCTTGGCTGGCCCCCTAGCATGGTGCACAGGCTATCTTGACGCTCAATCACAGTGTGTAAAAATCAATAGCACAGTCTCCGATACCCGTCCCATTCACTCTGGGGTCCCCCAAGGCTCCATCCTGGGCCCCCCTTCTCTTCTTGCTCTATCTGAACACCCTGCCCAGTGCATGCCCTGGCAAAATTCTACTGTATGCAGATGACGCTGTCCTTTTTGCCACCCTCCGCAATCCCGTCTCCCTCCAGGACACCCTACAGCAGTCTTTCAACAGTGTCGAAGCTTGGTTTAAGGAGCGCAGACTCATCATCAATCTTAAAAAGACCAAAGCTATGCTCTTTTCCCACCCCCAAAACAAAGCTAGCAACCACCCACTCTATATCCTTCCAAGTACCAATCAGCCACTGGAACAAGTCTGCTCCTACAAATACCTTGGGGTTACCTTGACTCAGCCCTCACATTTCACAACCACATCAATGCCCTAACATCCGCCACTAACACACAGCTTGGCATCCTCTTCCGCCATAGAACCTGCCTTCCCCCAAATGCTCTCCGGCTCGCTGTTACATCATCCGTTCTGTCCCTTGTAGACTATGGTCTACCAGTCTATGGTGCTGCCGACACCACTGCACTCAAAAAAATTCACTTAACCCTGAACAAAGCCTGCAGATTGATTACTGGTGCCCCCAGGCTCACACACACCTGTCAGCTGTATGTCGAGGCTAAACTGCTCACCCTGGATGAACGGCTCCGATACCAAACCTGTCTCCTCCCAAAAAAAAACCTACTCGGGCTCTCCCCCGCTGGGGTAATGGCATCCATCCACCAGAGCCCTCCCACTATTGCAACATGGTCTTCCAACAAGACCACTCTAATGGTCCCCAGATCAAGAACCAGCCATGGCCAGAGGTCCTTCTGCTATAGAGCCCCAACCTGGTTTAATTCTCTCCCTGCCCCCATCACCAATGCCAACACCATCTCCAAGTTCAAAACCACCCTTCGAAACCACATCATCAACACTCGTAGCTGCTCCTGTCTCTGAAAGTAGCCTCCACCTCTACTTCTCTTGACAAAGCCCTCCGGGCGGCTCTCCACCTAGCCATCCCCACCACCACTTCCCTGTACACCGTGCCCATGTTTAACCTGGCCAGTGCCAGCTGTTTCAGTGTTTACCTATTAGATTGCTCACTATTGATACCAACTTGTAACACCTGTTCTCAATTACATGTACCCTGTAACCCAAATGTATTTGTCTGACCACAGTGTGACGTGGCGCCTCTGTTGAACGCCTATTGTTTTGCAAACCTACGCTATGTAACCAAAAACACAATGTATGTCTTTATGTGACAAAGTACCTTTGGAAACGAGCCTCTGGCTCAAAGGTTGTAAACTGATTTTACAAATAAATAAATAAATAAATACCTCTTTAATTGACTATGGCGTCGTAGTTTATGGATCAGCTACTGACACTGTCCTCTGGCGTATAGCCATAGCCTTAAACAAGGCCTGCTGACTCCTCATCACAGCCTCTACACTCACACACACATGTGATCTCTATGAACAGGCTAACTGGCTACAACTTCAAGGCAAAATTCAGTATCAGATCTACTTACTTGCTAAGAAGACGGTGCTAGGCCTCCTTCCACCAGGGGTTCAGTCTATACTTCCCCCTCATTGTGCTACCCGCCTTACCAGGAGTTCTGGAACACTAATCTTCACAGTTCCCCACTGCTGGACCACTCAAGGGCAGTGTTCCTACAAAGTTAGGGCCTCTAACTGGTTCAACACACTCCCAGTGGATATCACCAATGCACTGAATCTCAACTCCTTTAAGCACAAACTACGACAGCAATTGGTGGCCAGTGCCTACTGTGACTGCTACACTTAAATTCCCTGCTCGCCCTCCTGGCCTCTCCATTACATATGCACTCTCACCACACCTCACTCCCTCCTTATTAACTCCTTCCAATATCTCACGTCAGCCACTTCAGCCTTCTCCCTTGCCCCCCCCAGATTTCACTCCTCCCTCTCTCCATTCCCTTTCACATCCTTGTCCCTCCTTTCACCTATTACTCCCTGAACCTCCTAGCTTTTATATTCTTTCTCTCCTTTCTCCCCTAGCCCTCCTTAACTCCCTCCTAGTTCTCATTTCTCTCTCCTTTCTCCTCCTTGCCCATACTAAAGCTTCTCTCCTTCCCCCACCCATCCTGTTACCCCCACTTACATCTCCCATCCCTTCTCTCCTACCCTCCATCAACACCTCCTCCTCTCTTTCACCACCTACCTTATCCCTCTAATCCCCCTACCCTTCATTTGACTCATTATAGCCCATATTATTGTTTATGTCAGTTTATTATTGCTAATTTACCTTGACGCGGGGCCTTTGTAACCAGCCCTTAATTTTGACCGTTTGCTTTTATTTGAGCTCATTTACTTTGTTTTCTGGTGCTTGCTAATAATGTATTTGTCTTCCTGACGAGGAGCCTTTGTAAATGAGTCCCTGACTCAAAGGGTTATAATTCTGATTACTTCTTAAAATAAAAAATAAAAATAGACAGCTTGTAACAGGCAGCTTCAAATTTTGTCAGAAAAAGTACACGGCAATCTCTCCAGTGAGCTCCGACCTGATAAAAAGTTCCAAATGAATCGCCCTCTTGTGGAAAGTTCAGTTAGCACTCCTGGCAAATCCCTGAATTTTCCTTGCTGCAGGCTCCTCCTCCTCCCACCTGCATTTAATACAGCTCAGGGCCGGGGTGGGTAGATGGGTGGATGGGTGGTACGAAACCTCCCTCTTCTTCTTCTTCTTCTTCTTGTGCAGCTCTAAGGATTGTGGCCGAGCTGCTTGTCTTTTAAAGCCTGGTTGCAACTCAAAAACTGGTGCCTCCAGCCCTGATTGACTGGGCCATCCTCCTCAGCCACTGATGTGGCCAATCAGGATCCCCTTTACAGCTGAATCGGCCATGTAGCATGTTTGATGCAGGCTGCTTTTGAAAAAAGCACTGGGTGCATTTTTTGAAGCAAGGTGCCACTTGCTTCATTTATGTTTGATGCAGGCATTTTGTGGCAATCTAAATCATTTGCGAATCAACCCCATTGAGTTTGTAGCCCAAGGTCTCACTAATTCTTCAAGGGCTTGTAGGGCCATAGGAAGAGATTGAGCCACTTTAGTTAGGTGGAGGAGAATATCATCTGCATAGGTTTCATAAAACTAATTATATATTGACAATGTGCATAAGGGCAAAAAACTAAATAAAAAGAAAAACATACTACATAAATTTTGAATAACTAGGCATTGACAGTGTCCCTTTAATGTTACCAGTCTACTATTTAAACTTGCTTACTCTGGGGAAGCATTCATCCTAGGTGATTTCAATATAAATTGGTTGTCACCTAAAACTACCAAAACTAAAAATGAAATTGGAGCCCTAAACCTCTCCCAACAGATCCCCAAATCCACCTACCCAAACTACAAAACACAAGAACACTCCCTACTCAACTGGGCCCTTACCTCCCACCCCAACCGCGTCATCACCTCTGGCATCTTCCCCGATTCTCTCAGTGACCATAACCCAATATACATAGTTAGGAAAGTCCACAGAGCTAAATCACCACACAAAACCATACAACTATGCTCTTTCAAGTCTCTTGATCTTGAACCTCTCCTGAGTAACCTTGCCACTTCTGACTGGTCCCTCTAACCTCCTTCCCCTCAATTGATAAGGCCCTTGCCTACTTCAAAGAAATCTTTCTTGCAAACTGGAACGCCTTTGCCTCACTCAGACAGACCAGATGCAGAGGTGGCCTGCCTCAGGGCTAGAGATTGAGCCTGGAAGCATCATAAAGCTACCCAGGGAGCCTAGTGACCTTGTAAACTAATTGTGCTATTTTTGTCGACCTGGCCAAGGCCTTTGACACTGTCTCTCAGTCCTTTCTCCTTGACTCACTCCCAGCTGCTGACCTATCTCCCTCCACCACAAACTGGTTTAAGGCTTACCTTATTGGCAGAACCCAGTCAGTTAAGATCTTGGATGCCACTTCCCCTCCCCTCTGGATTAGCACTGGAGTCCCCCAGATCTCTGTATTAGGGCCCCTTCTATTCTCCATCTTCTTAAATGACCTTCACTCTGTTTGCTCCCCATCCTCTGCTATACATATGTATGCCGATGATACAGTTCTGTATGCATCTGGTGCCTGTCCTGATAAGGTTACAACCAGCTTACAGCAAGACTTTGACAAGGTTCAACTTTGGTTTGCTAACCATCAACTTTTCCTCAACGCCAAGAAGACAGTCTCCATGACCTTTGGCACAAGGCAGAGACTCTCAAGGCTTCCCTTCTTACCCATTTTTCATACCCTTGATGGGACTTTACTTGAGGACACATCCTCCTTCAGGTACTTAGGTGCTTTGTTGGACCAACACCTAAAATTCTCTAGACATATTGACGCCATCCAGAAAAAACTACATCCCAAGCTTGGTGCCCTGTTCAGGAACCGTAGTTGCATCCCTCCTACTGCTAGGTGTGAACTTGTCCAGAAGATGATACTGCCCATTTTTGACTACTGTGACATAGTCTATAGTGCTGCCCCTAAGTCCTCCCTGGCCAGAATGGACACCCTCTTCAATTCCTTCTGCCGCTTTTCCTTAGATGCCCCCCTCACACCCACCACTGTGATCTTTATCGTGCCCTGTCCTTCCCCTCTCTTGCAAATAGGCATCTCTCCCACTGTGTTAAATTCACCTCCAAGCACTGGTTGGGTGAGCTCCTTTCCTACCTCACCTTCTCCTCCTTTATAACCCCCCCCCCACACTCGCATTCCCTTAGATCAACCGACTCTCGCCCTCCGGTAGTACCCCACAGATCCGCCCAAATTGGCCATTCTGGTTGCTCTCACTGCGCCAGAAAAATCTGGAATTCCTTCCCCCCTCAGATCCAGCACTCATCCTCTGCCTACTCCATCAGCTCTGCCCTCAATAATTACCTTGCTGTTAGCTGCTCCTGCCATGTCCCTCACTAACTTCCTCCTCTAAGGCCTTGACAAACCCTACCCCTCTACCATCACCTTCATTTTACCCTGTGCACACCCACCCACATTTCTAGCTCTCTCACCCTTTCCTCAAATTGCTCCCCCTTACTGGCTTCCCTTTATCTCTCACAGAATATAAGGGGCCCTGAATGGTCTCCAAAGGGCCTTCCCCTACCCCTGCAAAGGGGCTTGTATCTCTCATCTACTCTCTTTCCCCACCATCCTGAAAGGGTCTCTTTGGGACACTTCCTTATCCCCTTCTCTCTGGGCAGTGCAGTGCAGGATCCTCACATCCTGAAGTGGTCTCCAGGGACACAACTCTTCCCCCTCCCTCCTACCTCACCCCTGCCTCTCTTTTCCCCCTTTTCTTTCACGTAAGCACTTGTCTACTTATTAACCCAGCACTTACTATTGTCCACTGTTTTTACCTATCATGCACAACACTGTTGTAGCACTGTTTGTAACACCTGCCTTACAACTGTATGTTAATGTATGTACTTATAACTTGAATGTTTAATGTCTCATTTCTAATGTACCCCTTCTACCCAGGAGATGAGTGACTTGTCGCTCAGTGTGCCTTCCTGGTGAAATATTTCAAAAAATAAGTAAATAAATTTATTTTTTTAACCCTTTCTTTGATGTGATAATCAAATTTTACATTTTCTGTTCTACCCAGAGTCCTAAATGTTTGTATTCTGAAACCTAGGACAAATATTCATTATTACTTGTTTTTATTTCTATTGAGGGACTTTTTCCCTCTGTTATCATGGGGTTCACATTTAATACCATGATTTTCAATTCTTTAGTATTGAACACTGGTTTAGAGTTTATATTTGGCCTCCCTTTACCTAGTCTAGAATTACCCAGCAGGATCTCCCATCTCAGCTAAGCAGTCCACAATTCCTTGCCTCTCATTATTCCGCTCCCTTCTTGCCACTCCCTTTTCACTACCATCCCCGCTCTATTCACCCCTCCCTGTTACTCTTCCTCTCCTGTATCCTGATTGACAACTGCCCATGGCAAGCTCTACCTATAATTAAGTTTTGCAACTGTATGTTAAATCTGATGCTTTATTTTGCTTTATCACCTATCTTGTAGTCTATTGCACTATGCCTGATTATGTATCATTGTATTGTACTGTCTCTGACATGGAACCTTTGTAAAAGAGCCTTGGCTCAAAGGTATTTGTAATCCTAGAAAAAAAAAAAAAATAAAAAAAATAAATATTTGTGCAAATTCCCTTTGTAAATCTTGCTGCACTTGGGTAGCATTTATTCCAGGCATCATTATTACTTTGTGATCTGCATATACGGTACCTGTAATCTAATTTCTGATTTGTTTGCAAGGTCTGTTAACTGGTTTGAATAGATTTAAAACAACAGGGGGACTAAAATAGATCCCCGAGGGACTCCTCTATGAACCGGTGCTTTAATTGAAAGATCTCTACCCATCAAAACTTGCTGTGTTCTTCCTAAGATATATGATTTAAACCAGTGGGAAGCATCAATTAATATACCAATTTCCAAAAGTCTGTTTAATAAAATTTGATGATCTGCTGTGTCAAATGCTTTTGATAAATCCATAAACACTGCACTCACCAACAATCCTTTTCTAGGGAAGAGGCTACTGTATCTATCAAGTCAATGAGTGCAGTGCCCATGGAGTGCTCTTTTCTGAATCCCGACTGGTACCTGGACAACAGAGAGTACCTGCATCTTTTTTCTTTGGTGTGACCTCCTTTAATATTGCAGGTGACACATTCAAAATGTGCTAAGGTCATATAGAACACATGTATAAAAGCCTCAGTGTTCTTGGGAGAACAAATACAGCATAAACCAAAAACCCTTCTATATAAATATAAGCATTGCCTTAATGAAATCTCAGTCAGATAAACTTAATTGTAGTATCCTTGTAACTGATAAGAAATTCATTGCAAAAATCTTTGTTAATGCACCAGGTAGGGGTAAACTTACAAATGTAGGGAAATATGTGGTTAGGGTTCCCAAACCTAACACCCCACCCTACCAGGCAGCAACAGGAAAAAACATTATGGTTTAATCCCAGCCCTGTGTCTTTGCAAATCGGGTATGGGGTATGCCTTGGGGTTGTCACCCCTATTGCTCACCCCATACCATCAGTAAGTAAGCTGAGATGTCTACAGTACATTAGAATGGGGTGAGCATTAGGGCTGACAATCTCAAAGCATGCCCCATGCCTGAGTTGCAAAGATGCAGGAGAAGTCAAACCATACTGGTTATTCATGCTGCTGCCTGCAGGGTGGGGATGGGGGGATTGGGTTCAGAACCCTAACACCACATTTCCCTACTTTTGTCATTTATCCCTAACTAGTGCATTAGCAATGCTTCTTTTGCAATGAATTTTCTTTTTTTTTATTGAGCTATTTGGCTCTGTCCCGGCACTACCGCCCTCCTTGGTGATGGGGAGGCACATAGTGGCTCTGGTCCCTCCCTCAGAGGGGCTCAGTCTGAGGACCTAACCTTCCCCACCCTGATCTTCCCGCAATCCCCCATGTGTTACCCCCCAATGGCAAGGATGAAGGTGAAGGTGTCAACTTTCCTTCCTCCCTGAAGACCAACATCTAGACTCTGGGGGGCCTGGCTCAAGTGCTGTTGGTGCCATCATGGAGCCTGCCAGCTCTGACATTTTTGCTGGTTTTCTCCCCACCCCTTGCCACAGTTGCCTGCATGCTTGTGGAGGTATGCGCATGCAGTGACCCACAGAACCCTCCCAATTTGAGTCACTCCCTAACTGCACCACCACCGGTCTACCACCCAGAGTCAACCCTGTGGTGAGAGTGGCTAGATCCCCACCCGAGAGTGGAGAGCTGCCTGATGGCCTCTCAATCCATCTCTTGGCATCCCCCCTGCTGACCACTGATGGCCTGTGCTTGTTCTTGAACCCAGTTTGCTGGCCTAACATGAGGTGTGGCATTCAGCACTTCAGCCCTCAGCAGCACTGGGCTGGCTGCAATGAATTTTCTTACTTGAGATACTATAACAATATATTCATTTGCCTGTGGGAGTGCAAGGCTCTCTGGGCCCTGCACTTCCATCTTTTCATAGATGCATACATCTATGTTGCTGTGCAAGTGCAGGGCCCACTGGGCCCTACATTTCCATTTCTGCCAAAACAGGAATTTCTTTCCTTTGTTATGTGACTTGTTAAAGTTCCAACATTATCCTAAGGGAATTTGCATTTTTAATTTTTTATGCTTTTTTATATTATACTTAAATGTTTAGGGGTAATATGTGTTATCGGGTTGCACCTGAAAATAGGCACTTGGCTGTGTAGTGTGCTTACCTGGTAAACAAATGCTAAATAAAAAAAATTCTTGTAGCAGGCATTAATACCTGTTTTGATATATAGATTGTTCCTTAAAGGAAAGTGACATCCTCATATCTTCTAAATTGTATTTGTTTCCATCTCAACAGACAACTCTTTTCATGTAGCTGATAGAGATGTATTCAACTGCATTAATCTGTTTTCTCACTTCATACTAGGTCTTGTAATTGTCCTGGGAGGCTCCATTTGGTGATTGTTGAACTGCATCGTCTCTGACAGCTGCATTAGCATATGAGAACATAATGTGTAATCAGCCTTTAAACTCCCCAGTATGCTTGTCTGCTTAATTAGTCTTCAAAGAAACAAGCTGCAAGAAGGTATGAAATACTACTTTCACTTTTAATAAGCTTTGCAAACTATCTGAGCTGTAATGCTGGGATTTCCCTTTAAACTCCATTCAGTCTATGTGTTTCCAGAGAGTTTTTGCAGGGTATTTGTTCTTTCAGCATAGAGATACATGATATAAATGGTTGATCTGACATCATGTTCTCATACGAACATACAAAATTTGCCAGCAGATAAAGGCCTAGAGGTCTATCAAGTCTGCTCGAATATGCAGCTAGCACCCCTTATTCTGCAGCTGCCCCTCCCTTCCACTCTTCCCCTTCATTAACCCTCCCCCTTGTCCTGTCCCATCCTCATTTGAAGCAGTCCACTGTTCTACTGCATACTACTTCAGCAGGTAACGCATTCCACCCAGCCACCACCCTCTCTGTAAAAAAGTGTCTCCTCATCTCCTCCTGAACCTTCCTCGCTCCAGTCTCATATCATGGCCCCTGGTGTCCCTCCCTCCCTTACTTGAACAGCCCTCTGTACCTGTCTTGTTTATTCCTTTCATGTATTTAAAGGTTTCAATCATGTCACCCCTGTCTCTCCTCTCCTCCAGTGAGTACATGTTCAACTCTTTCAACCTCCTCTCGTATGATAAGTCCCCCAGCCCCTTGATCATCTTTGTCACTCAGTGCTGCACCCCCTCCAGTAACTTAATGTCCCTCTTCAGATACGGATGCCAGTACTGCACGCAGTACTCCAGGTGTGGTCTAACTAATGACCTATACAGTGGCAAAATCACCTCCTCCCTCCTCCCTCCTCGAGGATATACCCCTTGCAATACAAACCCAGCATTTTGTTGGCCTTTGCAGCTGCCTTCCTACATTGTGCTGAGTTGTTCATTGACCTGTAATGAGCACACCCCAGATCCTTCTCCTCCTCTGTCTGGGCTAGCTGCACCCCCTAGCTGGTAACTCCTCCTTGGGTTTTTCATCCAAAATGCAGCACCTTGCACTTTTTGGCATTAAAGCCCAGTTGCCAGGTGTCTGACCAGGTTTCAAGCTTTGCCAGATCATCCTGCAACCCCTGCCATCCCCCTAGGTCATCCACCACCGTGCCTACCTTGGTATCATCAGCAAACAGACTGATCTTGCTCTTGATGTCCCATGATATGTCTGCAATGAATATCCCAAACAACACTGGTCCCAACAACGAGCCCTGTGGAACACCGCTCATCACTGACCTTGGGTGTGAGAGCTCCCCACCCACCACCACCCTCTGTTGCCTTCCCTGCAGCCAGTTTCCGTCCCATCTCACCAGCTTTGCACCCACCCCTGTGTCTACTAACTTCCTTCCCAGCCTTCCATGTGGCACTGAGTTGAATGCCTTACTGAAGTCCAAATACTGGACATCCACTGCATGGCCCCTGTCCAGTTGCCTAGTTACCCAGTCATAGAACTTGACCAGGTTGGTTTGGCAGGATCTGCCATGTATGAAGCCATATTGTCTGCTGTCCTGTAGTCCTTTGGCCTCTAGGAGGGCCACCAGCCTCTCCTTCAGGATAGTCTCCATTAGCTTACCCACAATGGATGTGAGGCTCACTATCATATGCTCATATACTCATATGCTAATGAAATTCTCATGGACAATGAAATTTCAACAACCATAAAATGGAGACCCCCAGGGCAGTCACAGGGAGCTACCTTGAGCAGTGAAAACAAACTAAAGGTAACACATATAGCCCTAATAGTTATAAGAAAGGAGTTGTCTGTTGACATGGAAACAAATAAAATATTAATAATATGAGGGAGTAGTTTTCCTTTAAGTCCAAATAGAGGGAGTTATGGCTTGTTGAAGTTTCAATGTTATCCTATGAGAATTTGCATTTTTTTTTATTTTTTTAATATTGCCCCAAAGTGTGTAGGGGGATATGTGTTATTCTTGTAGTACTCATAACAGGATTTTGCTTTGATACACATATAGTCCTTTAAGTCCAAATATTGATGTAGGTATGACTTCTTAAAGTTCCAATATTATCCTAAAGGAATTTTCATTTATTTTGTTATATTGCCCCTTAATGTTTCGGGGGATATGTGTTATTCTTGTTGTACTTATTAAGACCTTTGTATTGATATGTACATTGTCTCTTGTGTCCAAACACTGAGGGATTTATGAATTGTTGATCTTCCAATGTTATCCTAAGGGAATTTTCATTTTGTACTTTTTATATTGCCCCTAAATATTTTTTTTTTTTTTTGGGGTATGTATTTTTCTTCTAGTACTAAGTAAGACATTTGTTTTGATATATACATTGTCCCTTAAGTCCAAATATTGAGGGATGTATGGCTTGTTGAAGTTCCAATGTTATCCTATGTGACTTTTTATTTGTTATATTGCCTCTAAGTGTTTAGGGGGTAATATGTGCTATGTTTGTAGTACTCATTAAGACTCATGTTCTGATATATCGATTATCCTTCAAATCCAAATATTGAGGGAGTTATGGCTTGTTAAAATTCCAATGTTATCCTTTGAGAATTTTCCTTTTTAAATGTTTATGTTTTTTTATGTAGGCCCTAAATGTTCAGGAAGTGGGTTGTGTGTTATTCTTGCTGTACTCATTAAGGCCTTAGTTTTAATATATAAATTGTCCCTTAAGTTCAAATATTGCAGGAGTTATGGCTTACTGAAGTTCAAATGTGGAAACAAAAACTAAGTTCAAAATCTTTTCTCATATGAATGAATCTTTTCATGTATCAAATGAAAAACCCATACAAAAAAGGATGCCTTCATACGAAAAAAGAATCAATCTTTTCATAAGAAGACATCGTTTAGAACTTCTTCATTCATATGAAAAAAGGGTGCCCTCATACGAAAAAAATTTGGACTTCTTTTTTCCAGATTCTCTTTTTACTAAGGATCCATTTTTGTATGGCCAAATTATCTTTTTCATATGGCCATATGAAAAAATAGAAGTGAGTCATGAAAATAGATTTTAAAATAATAATAAAAAAATACATTTGTGGTCAGTTTTCTAACAATGTGCAGAATTCACCTAATAGGGTCCATATGATAAAGCTACTGTACATGTGTTGGTGTCTATCCAGGATGTCATTTTTGTGATTTTAAGTTTTTTTTTAATGTAAACAAGATGGTGATCATACAAAAAATTATTTTTTCATCCTGAAAGTAGATTACCCCATACAAAAATGGATCATTTTTTTGTAGAGACTAAATTATTGTTTTCATTCCAAGCAGCTATCCAAAAGACTGTAATGAACATGCTCAGAAATTAAGTTTTAAAATGTAATCATTCTGGAATGGATTAAGATTTGTTCACCATACCAGCAAAAGGCACATCTGTGTGCCAAGCTCTTTCTACCCTGAACATTTCAGTCTAAAAATTCCAAACCATCTGGGCACTAAGCAATGGCAAACAAACAGCAACAAAAATTTTTTTTTACTTTTTCACTATCCACATCTTGGAATCTGCACATTCAACTGGAACATATCTTTTCATGTCAAGAGACATAACCCACCCCCCCCCGAGACTGCACATGCAAAATCTTGTGCAAATCCATTGAACGGTTGCAAAGATATTGAAGAGCAAATTTTGAGGTTTAACATAGGTAATCCTCATAGACATTGCCTAATCCCCTCAGGGGTACCTCCTGGCCACTCTTGCCACTCCTCTAAATGACATTCAACTCCTACAACTTCCCCTCCATCCCCTTTCTCCCTCTGTTTTCCATGATGATGCCTGACTTCGGCAGCCCTACCCTGTGGATTATTAACATGAATAAATGCCTCCTGGACCCCGAGGAATTACCTGACTGCCAAGTTTCTCAACTATACCTCTCCCTTCTACCACTTCTCCAATCTCTCCCTCCTGCCAATTCTCCAGTCTCCTAAGAACCTGTTCTCCTGCTTTGCACTTTATAACTACATGTATTGTATCATTATACCATCCTTATTGTTCCTTCATCCCATGCTTAACCGTAACCGGACATATCTGTTGTGTTATGTTGTATTGTAAATGTACCTGTCCTGACATGGAACCTTTGAAAATGAGCATTTGGATCAAAGGTCTTTTCCAAAGAATTAAAAAAAAAAATTGTAATATGTAACAACTGCAGTGAGCAGACTTGAACTAACAGCAGTAATCTGTGCTTAAACAGCTTAAGAGCAAACAGTACAAACAACTGAAATCATGAAAGGTATTGAAAAACAGTCAGTTTTAAAAGTTATGGGAAAAACCCTGTCTTCTATGAGCCATGAGGGCTGGAAGGGGTAGGGAAAAGACCCCAACTGACTGCATAGAGCCACCTTTCACCTGTAGGACCATGGATGGCACAACAGGCCCTGTTCTTTCTGTACCAGATCAAGCTGTCCCCCTGCTGAGATCTACCAGTCAAGGGTTAAAGCAAGGTAATGCAATCAAATAGGGGAATGGCCTTGGGTGGGGTTGGAGGTGAGATCACCACTACCAGAGCCCAGGTATTGAAAAGAAAGGAACCCAAGGGGTGGATGGGGGTGCAAATGTGGGAATGGGGTTTGGTATGAGGCCACTGGGTAGAACTGTACCAAGGTACCCTTCATATAACAACAGAGGAAATGGGGGGTGATCAGGGTGTTGAACAAGGGGAAGGGTAGCTTAAGGTACTGGGTAATTTTTTACAATGTTATATGTTAAGGTCATGAATGGGAAGGCCCCCTGGTCCTTTCTAGTCAAACAAATCCATTTAGAAGTTTCTGATGGATAGTGTTTGAGCACCCTTGCATTTTAAGTTAGAAAATCTGAATGAACCAGGAGACAAGTCACAAGTCTGTTAGAATTATGGGATATATTCAGCATATGCAGAAAAAGTGTCATGGCAACTCTTGTAAAAAGCTGGCAAGCAGCCAAAGTCTGTACCAAGGGCTGCTGTAACTGAGCGGGTCAAACTAAGTTTAACAGTTAGGGCAAGTATGCGGAGGATGTAACTAAACCATATCAGTGTAGGAAAAAAACTGATAGTAGGTGGTCCAATCAAGCCAGTGAAAGAAGCTCTGGTGGAGACTGGTATTAGAAGCTGTGTGTCCAGTCAAAGGTAAAGGGAAAAAAATGGATTACCCAGCACCCAAAGGGGTCATTTCTGAGATTCCAGATTGACTTCTACATTTAAAGAGCTGCTGACACCTCAAAGAAAACTATGAAAAGCATAACATTTAAGTACAATTCAGCTTGCAATCCATAAGTATTCTATAGTGTTCTCCTCATTATTTATTACTGAGGCAATTTGCATGGATAAATGATCTTTATTCCCCAGAGTTCATCTGCCTTTATAGCTTATTCCCTACTAAAAGTCATAACCCTTTGTTGTGACATCATAATCTGTTGCCATAAGAGTAACTGTGATGTCACAGGCAGTGGTTTATGACTTCAGGTAGGGAGAAAGCAACATAAATAGATGAACTCTTCAGGTGGAAATATCCTATTTTCATGCAAATTACACCATTACACCATTAAAAAATAATGGGGAGGATGAATATAGAACTAATATAAAATTCAAGCAGAATTGTGTCTGAATATTATGTTTTGTTAAACTTCTCCTGAAGGTGTCAGCTGCTCTTTAAATCTGAAATGTTTATGACCTCAGCTGTTGAGATGCACCAGAGCACTGCTGAAGAGGAGGACTGTTGTTGGGATGATGTCACTGGGGTGCTGAGAGAATTAGTATTCCAGGAGAATCGATGATGGCTTGAAAAAAACAGCCCAAGGTGGAAGTCAGAAAACACACACTGAGGGGATATGGAGAGTAGTGAGGAGTGTCCCGACATGGCACGAAAGCAGGCTCCACCTTAGTAGAGGATGGTGCTGGAATTAGAGGTATAGGCATGTGACTGGGTTGAATGAAACCCTGCCCCATTTGTTATGCAGAAAGAGTTTAAAGCAAGGATCTGTTCTGTCCTCTCCTTTTGTGTTTCTGGTTTGTCTGATTGTGCAATCAAATGTCTTTATGAGTCTTAAAAAATAATTACTCTGATGGTCTTGTGGTTCCTCCCCCACCATTGCCATGCCTTCACTTGCTGTTTCTTGCTGTTTCTATTTTTTCTTCCACCTTGCATATATGCAGTTGTAAAAATATGTGTGAATCTTTCCGTGAAACTGGAATCCCTTGGTTTGAAAATGTATAGTTATATTGATGAAATTATTGCAAAAAGCTACTGGGACTTAGGAGGGGTAACTCTGAAATGCAGTTTAACCTGCACAAGCTCATTTGCAGTTGTCAACAGGAGATTAGTTCAGGGACACAATGTTCTATTTTGTTGCACCTTCAAGAAAAGAAACTGACAACATTTTGATACATTTTGTGAGAAACAGGATGTATTTTAACAAGCTTAGGATGCAGAAGTTAATTGCCAGGCAACGACTTCTTATCAAAAGAGCAATCTTTTGTTTAGAGATTGAAATTTAGAATTAGAAATACCCTCAGATGAAGTACTTTGTTTTCTTTGTTGCTATTGCCTTTGTAAATAGTTACCCTGAATAATTTCATTTTTTATTTTACTGTTATTGATAATAAAATGCTACTAAGTTGTGAATTTTAAAACGGTTCCTGGTTTTTCAATGCTTCCTGACCTTTGCCTCAATGACAAGGCATCATTATGAAGTACTGTGATTCAGAATCCTGGGAACAATAAAAGCTGGGTGGTCGTGGCTGGAAAAGGCAAATGAGTCCATAATAGTCCAAATAAGTAATCAAGCACTAAATATTAAAGCCCAGACACTGAAGTGACTTTATGTTTGGTCCTGATTAGGGATCCAATAATTCATCCTAAGTGGTAGCGTAAAACTGATATACAGTGGTGCTCATATCACATGTAAAGGCAGGTTACCAGTTCCTGGCAAATTGTCTATTAACTTGGCCATATTTAGGCTCAAGGAGCATGGTGTCCAACAGATGCTTCTATATGTATGTAAGGGGGAGAACAAGGGGCAGAAGATTAGGAAGTTCTTGGTGGGCTTTTTTGTATGAAGAGAACTCATGAGTACCCACAGCCATGGTGATTATCAGGCAAGCCAGGTGTGGCATTCTCAGTTTTATGGCAACTTTGTGGACTTTGGTTTTGATGGCTTTGTGAGCTAGTTACTTATTCCTTACATGAGTGGCAACATCTCTGAAGATGTGGTAACAGTGTCCTTTCCAGGTAAGGATTTGTTTTTCCCTTGGCTTTCCTCTGTATATCGAGCTTACCCTGATAATTTAAGTATGTGAGCATGATCGTCTGTTGTTTGCCATTTGGCAGTGGCTGGAGCTGAAGCAATCAGTGGGCCTGCTTTACCTAGTATATAGAGCTGTGAAGAAGGTGGTCAGCTACATCTTGGAGGAGGTCATGGATGAATGCCATCATATTAGCTCCTTCAGCATTCTCAGGAATGCCTGCCAGGGCTAGATTATTTCTTCAACAATGCCCCTCCTGATCTTCTACATGGTCTTCAAGCTTAACAAGTGTCTTCTGTAGATCCAAAAGTTCTTTTTCTTCCCTGTTATGGACTTCTTCAAAGGAGCTGATACTTGCCTCAGTGTCCTCAAGGTGGCAGTAAAAGCGTTCCCATGTGGGCTTAAAGAATTGGAGGTCTTCAGCCACTTTAGTCAGGATCATCTTTATGATAAAAAGTTCAGTAAAAAATTTGTGGCATTTGTGTGGTTCAGTGTTGGCTACTGCATCTGTCAAGGAATCGGTTGGCGGGCATCACTTCAGAGGTTTTGACCTAGGAGGCAGTGGGGGAACCACTGAAGAATCCATATTTTCGGTAACTTCAGTTTCAGCCATTTCATTGCAACTGTTTAGTGAGGTGAGTGAATAAAAGTTTTAATACTAGAAGAAAATAAACTTATGCTGGTAATAATGAAAAAAGCCATGTTTATGAGCCAAAGGACTATGGAATGGATCAAGATCTGACCATTCAGTCAAAGCACATCATGTTACTCCCCCAGGACTCATAAATCTGAAAGTGGGCAAAGCAATAGTGCCAGACAGGGTCCACAAGGATATTGCTGGAGGCTTCATCGCTGATGGTCCAATGTAACACCTCATTGGAAACAGCAGTGGACCTGGAGGAATGGAGGAGGGCAGATGTAGTCTCACTTCACAAAAGTGGTAGCAGGAAAGAGGCTGACAATTACAGGCCAATCAGCTTGGCTTCAGTGGTGGGAAAGTTAATGGAATCACAGCTGAAAGAAAGGATTGTGAATTATCTTGAATCCAATTGGTTATAAGACCTGAGGTAGAATGGATTCATGGGGAGGGGGGATATCATGTCAAATGAATCTAATAGATATCTTTGACCGGGTGACTAATGAACTATATCAGGGTGCAGCAGTGGCCATAGCCTACTTAGATTTTAGTAAGGAGCTTGGCACCATTCCACATAGGAGACTAGTAAGCAAGCTGGGTAGCTTAGGAGTGGATCCAAAGGTGGTAAAGTGGGCAAGAAATTGGTTAGGTGATAGGCTGCAGAAGGTGGTGGTAAACAGAATTCACTCCAAGGAAGGGAGGGTGACTATTGGGGTGCCTCAGGGATCAGTGCTTTAATGGGTCCTCTTTACTGTCTTTATAAGTGACATTGCAGTGGAGCTAAAAGGCAGGTATGCCAGTTTGTGAATGACATCAAACTCTGCAATAGGGTGGACACTGCAGGAGAAGTGGAAGGGATGTGCAATGACCTGAAGAAAATCAAGGAAGGGTCAAGGGTATGGCAGCTGGTTTTTAATGCGAAAAAGTAAAAAATAATGCACTTCAGGCACAGAAACCCAGGCCAGAATACAAAATATTGGGATTGTACTGACAACCAACAAGCTGAAAAGAGATTTTATACCTTATACAAAAACCTTATACAAAAGTGGGAACAAAGAGGAAGCAGGGAACTACAGACCAGTCAGCCTCACCTCGGTAGTGGGGAAGATCATGAAGCACTACTGAAGGAGAGATTGGTGGAACATCTGGTTGTCAATGGACTACAGGACCCAAGGCAGCATGGTTTCACCAGGGGGAGGTCATGTCAGACCAACCTCATTGAATTTTTTGACTGGGTGACTAGGGAGGTGGATCAGGGGAGGACAGTGGACATGGCCTATCTGGACTTCAGCAAGGCCTTTGACACTGTGCCACATAGAAGACTATTACACAAACTGGGGAATATGGGTGTGGGCAGGACAGTAGTGTGGTGGGTAGGTAACTGGCTGGGTGGCAGGACACAGAGGGTGGTGGTAAATGGATGTCACTCCACAGACGGAAGAGTGACCAGTGGGGTACCACAGGGATCAGTGCTGGGACTAGTCCTATTCAACATCTTCATCAGTGACATGGCGCAGGACCTAGAAGGCAGAATTTCACTGTTTGCTGATGACACAAAGCTCTGTAACAGAGTAGACACACCAGAGGGTGTAGACAGAATGAGAAGGGACCTGCAGAAACTTGAAGAATGGTCAGGGGTTTGGCAGTTGAAATTCAATGCAAAGAAGTGCAAGATAATGCATATGGGGCACAAAAACCCTGGCACAATATATCAGTTGGTGGGTGAGAATATAGCATGCACCAAGCAGGAAAGGGATCTTGGGGTTATCATCTCTGATGACTTCAAGGTAGGGAAACAGTGACAAGGCAGCAGATAAAGCAATAGGATGCTGGGATGTATAGGCAGGGCATCACCAGCAGGAAAAGGGAGGTCATAATTCCGCTTATACAAGACACTAGTGAGGCCCCACCTGGAGTACAGTGTACAGTTCTGGAGACCATACCTACGTAAGGACATAGACAGGGTAGAGAAGGTTCAGAGGAGGGCAACAAAGATGGTGCTTGGATTGCATCACAAGTCCTATGAAGACAGGTTGAAGGAACTGAACATGTACTCCCTGGAGGAGAGGAGGGAGAGAGGGGATATGATAGAGACATACAAGTATCTTACAGGGAGGAACAGGGTGCAGGAAAACACTATTTTTAAGCGAAAAAGATGTTCCAGGACTAGAGGGCATGGGATGAAGTTGGATTCCTAAATTTTCCCACTGATTTTGACCCCACAACCTCCTCATGAAGGCTATTCCATGCATCCACCACCCTCTCCATAAAAAAATACTTCCTCACATTGCCCCTGAGCCGTCCTCCCTCTATCTTCATATTATGCCCCTTTATTCTTGCACATCTCTTTTTCTGAAAGATGTTACCCTCTTGGACTTTGTTGATTCCCTTGAGGTACTTGAAAGTTTCTATCATGCCTTCCCCCCCCCTTTCCTCAAGAGAATAATACATATTAAGCTCCTTTAGTCTCTGTTCTTATGGTTTCTGGTGCAGATCCTACACCATTTTAGTTGCCCTCCTCTGGACTGTCTCCATCCTGTCTATGTCCTTATGGAGATGGGGTCTCCAGAACTGCACGCAGTACTCCAGAAGGGGGCCCACCAACTGTCTGTACAGAGGGATGACAACTTCCCGTTTTCTACTGGTGATGCCTCTTCCTATGCATCCCAGTATCCCCCAGCCCACCTTACTGCCTTCTCACATTTCTTAGAAACATAGAAACATAGACTTTGATGGCAGATAAGGACCGCTTGGCCCATCTAGTCTGCCCATTTCCCTACCTACAGGAGAGGCCGCAGATCCTAGTTAACCAGCAGCCTATTTCTTCCTACCCCTCACAAGAATTGCCTTATGTCTGTCCCATGCATTCTTGAATTCTCCCACAGTTTTAGACCCCACAACCTCCTCAGGAAGGCTGTTCCATGCATCCACTACCCTCTCTGTGAAATAATACTTCCTCACATTGCCCCTGAACCGCCCTCCTTCTATCTTTAAATTGTATTTCCTTGTTCTTGCAAGTCTCTTTTCTGAAAAATGCTACCCTCTTGGACTTTGTTGATTTCACTGAGGTACTTAAAGTTTCTATCATGTCCCCCTCTCCCTTCTTTCCTCAAGGGTATACATATTAAGCTCCTTTAGTCTCTCCTCATACGGCTTCTCTTGCAGACCCTGCACCATTTTAGTTGCCCTCCTCTGGACTGCCTCTATCCTGTCTATGTCTTTGCGGAGATGGGGTCTCCAGAACTGGACACAGTACTCCAGATGGGGTCTCACCAACTGTCTGTACAGAGGGATAACAACTTCCTGTTTTCTGCTGCTGATGCCTCTCCCTATACATCCCAGTATACCCCCAGCCCTCCCTACTGCCTTCTCACATTGCTTGCTAACCTTAAGGTCATCTGATATGATTACCCCCAGGTCCCTTTCCTTTTTTGTTGTTGTTACTACCTCCCCACCCATTGTGTATTCTTCCCCTGGGTTCTTATTTCCCAGGTGCATGTAGTAATTATTATTGCAATTATGATTTCCCAGATGAATTGCATATACAATAATGTATGGGTGTGAGTGCATAACGAGAAATTATGTGCACTCGACGTGTGGGATGCTACATAAACCCCGAGGCGAAGCCCGAGGGGTTTATATCAGCACCCCACACCAAGGGTGCACATAATTTCTCATTTATTCACTCATCCCCATACATTGTTTTATGTAATTGCTGTGGAGTGTTTTCCCAGCATCAGCTTGTGAAAATTAGTGGGAGTGTAACTTGTGTGCAGGTGCTGTTTAAAAAAAAAATTTGATTGCTGTTTTGAGCCCCAGGAGTTAGATTTATTTTATTTATTTATTTTACTTTCACCAATACAAAAAAAGGAAAAAAATAAACTGGTTTCATGGTTTGCTACCTGATGTGAGTGAGCAGGGATAAGAGGGCCATGTCCATGCTGTAGCGATGATCCTCGCTCGTTTCTTCATGAAGATAACTTGGGGAAGGTGGCTATTTTTGAGGTAGACTCCTTATGAGAAAGGTTCATGTAGGAGTGGTAATTTGTTTTAAGATGAAGTGTGTAATTCCTCTCAAGTCCCGATTTTGTTGTGTGCCGCAGTTGTAGTTCGTGATCCGACAGTTCCGGGATCGGTGAGTGAGAAAAAAAGAGTATGGGCATGCGCAGAATGCGAGAAACCTGGCATGTGTTTGCCATTATAACCCACGGGTTATAACGGCAAATTATAACCCGGTTTCTCAATGGGATAAAACACTCCCCAGTTATTACACAACATTTATCTATGTTAAAGCTCATACTCATGGATGATGCCCAGTCACAGATGCTGTTCAGGTCTACCTGTAGGCCCCTAGCCCCCCAGGGTCCGTCACCAGCCCAGCCAATTTAGTATTATATGTGTATCTGCTGATCCAGCATCCCCCTCCTTTGTCCATACTGGCTATGAAGATTTTAAAGAGCACCGGACCCAAGACCAATCCCTGGAGGACCCCACTAGTGACATTCATCCTATCAGAGTAATATCCATTTATATACACCCTCTGAGATCTTTCACTCAGCCAGTCCCTGATCCAACAGACTACTCTGTGGTCCGTTTTTATGTCATTGAGGCAGCACAGAATTTGTTGATGGGGGACTTTATCAAAAGCCTTTGCAAAATCCAGATAAATGCAATCCACAACTTGCCCTCTATCCAGGGCTTTTGAGATTTTTTCATAAAAACAAAGCATATTAGTCACACATGACCTCCCTGTCACAAACCCATGCTGTTCTTTGTCAGTCTGGTCTTTGTCCACAAGGTGGGCCTCAATTATGTACTTTAATATGGATTCCATCAATTTACCTGGTACCGAGGTGAGAGTAATGGGCCTATAGTTCCTAAAATCTACTCTATCATCCTTCTTATGGATGTGCACCACATTTGCCTCTAACCAGTCCCTCAGGACTGTTCCACTTATGAGTGATTGTTTAAATACCACAATCAAAGGTACCACAATATTTGGGGAAATCAACTTTAGTATCTTATTTAAAATATTGTCTGGTCCTGCTGAATTGGTACAGTACATGCCGCTTATAATGGACTCAAATGACCAAAGGCATTTCAGTCGTTATAAGCATTGTCCGTATAATCGCTAATCGAACAAAAAAAAAAAAAGAAATGGATTGTACTTCACAGTATTGCACAGTGATTAGTGAATACAGCTCTTTTATGACTATGTTTAGATTGCTGCGCAGACATTCTCAAAGTAAAACATAACTTTTATTAAATCACTTAAAAGAGTGTGTTACAGTTTGACTTGCATGCTGTATCAATCCTCTTTCTCAGACTCGTGCTGCTGGAAGAACTGTGAGATTTTCGTTTGGTGAATCTTCTTTTTGGCATATTTTCTCCAGTGCTTGTTTGTCCATGCCATGATCTCCCAGTCAGGCAACAGATCCTCCCGCTGCTCCATTGTGCGTCTAAGCATGAGCAGAGCATTTTCTACATCTGACACGGTCACCATAACCTCAGGCTCTCCTGGGAAGTCATCCTTCTTGTCCATGGTTGCCTCCTTAGCTACAAGTCCACGCAGGGCATCAGCGATGTCATCCTCCTGTGGTTGCGGGTCATCTTCGCCCATACGGCAGATCTCATCGAATTCTTCTGGGGTCAAACCAGGTGGTGGTGTGGTTTCTTCTGGGGTGTTAACTTGTGTGTCAACTTGTGGGTTACACTCCTGGACTGGTTTAAAACCTCCCTTGCGAAAGCAATTCGAAATGGTCTCAGTGAAGACAGAATGCCAAAACTCAGACATTAGTCTAACTGCATCCAGTAAGTTTATTTTTTTCACACACTCTGCTGCAGTTAGATTGTGTGAGGCATCAAGTAGACTTAGCATCCTAACCCTCATGTTCCACACATAGTGGCGCTTAAAACTGTAAATGATGCCCTGGTTCAAGGGCTGCACAATGTTGGTGGTGTTAGAGGGCAGGAAAATTAATTTAATGTTACGCAGCCCAGGGACTTCAGGGTGTCCACTAAAGTTATCTAGGCAGAGTGCACTTAAGGCTCATTAGTCACTTATCCCATGCACGTAGCTGTTCAGAGAAAAATATCTCTGTCATCCAGGCTGTTCTGTTTGCCCTGTAGATGACAGGAAGGTGGGACACCCTCTGAAGCATCTTGGCTGCACAGACTTCCCAATGACAAGCAGCTCACGCTTTTCAGACCCTGTCATGTTGCAAGTGAATAGGACAGACACCCTCTCCTTTGCTTTTTTTAGACCCATAGGCATCTCAGCCTTAAATGAGAGGGTGCCATATCCTACACACCTGAAAAATAAGCCCATCTTGTCAGTGGTGAAAATATCACTGGGAGAATAGCCACGGAGAAGACCAGGTAAAACATTCCTAATCCAACCAGCAGCGCTGTCAGCATTGACATTCTGCTTGTCACCATGTATTTTTTTAAAGCAGATGTGCCGATGCTTCCAACGGTAAACCAGCCATCGGTAGCTTTGAAATCTGGCTTACCCATTGAGACAGCCAGCTGCTGAGCCTTCTGTAGGACCAAAGGTCCGCTGATCAGAGCTTCACGACCACAGGCATTTGAAAACCAATGGAGGAGAGCCTCCTACACATCAACGTCTTTACTATCCCATTTTCTCTTGTGCTCAGGATTGTGATTCGAGTGCCAGTCAGCCATGAGACGCTCTTTTGCTTTGATAAGATCGCTCAGAGTTGATTTTGAATTACGAAGTGAATTTATAAATCCCTGAGGCTCAGCTAAGGAAGTGTGTTAATTTCTTCCAGGATTTGAATTTTCCTGCCAAGAGTCATCCCGCTTTGTTTAATTCCGGCCATTATTGAGCACCAAACGCAGTAACTCAGGATACCTGCACAATGAGGAACCTAATGAAAGTGCTAGCTTTTATGTTCCACTAATTGCATCGTTTCACACCTTGTTAAGTGGAGCCAGAAGGTGTTGGAAGGAGACTAAAATGGGCGGTATAGACAGCGGCCAAAGTTCGGGTTAACGAAGCAGTTTAATATGCAGTAAATAGGAAAAGGCATTTGGCAAATGAATTTCGTGGGGAATTAACCAGTGGTCCGAATTAACCAAGGATGTATTAAGTGGCGCATACTGTATCTTTTAAGGACTGTATCTTATTTAGTACCATTTCAGTAGTGATCTTAATTGGTCTTTCCTTATTCGGCCTAATGTCAATCTGATCCAGTTGTTTTTTGGAAAATATTGTACTGAAGTAGTCGTTAAACATGTTTGCAGCTTCAACTGGATTAGTAACTATCTCATTCCCCTTCTTAATAGAACATTGATTATGTTTAACATAGAAACATAGAATTTGATGTCAGATAAGGACCGCTTGGCCCACCCAGTCTGCCAATTTCCCTACCTAATGGATAAGCTGCAGATCCTAGTTAACCAGCAGCCTACTTCTTTCTACCCCAACCCCCTAGAATTACCTTATGGCTGTCCCATGCATGCTTGAATTCAACCACTGTTTTTGACTCCACAACCTCCTCAGAAGGCCGTTCCATGCATCCACAACCCTCTCTGTGAAAAATACTTCCTTACATTACCTCTGAGCTCGCCCCCCATCTTCAAATTGTGCCCTTGTTCTTGCACACCTCTTTTTGAAAGATGCTACCCTCTTGACTTTGTTGATTCCTTGAGGTACTTGAAAGTTTCTATCATGTCCCCCTCTCCTCCTTTCCTCAAGGCTATACATATTAGCTCCTTTAGTCTCTCTTCATATGTCTTCGATTGCAGACCCTGCACCATTTTAGTGCCCTCCTCTGGACTGCTTCCATCTTGTCTATGTCCTTGTGGAGATTGGGTCTCCAGAACTGCACACAGTACTCCAGATGGGGTCTCACCAGCTGTCTGTACAGAGGGATAACAACCTCTACTTTTCTACTGGTGATGCCTCTCCTATGCATCCCAGTATCCCCAGCCCTTTACTGCCCTCTCACATTGCCCGCTTACCTTTAAGTCATCTGATATGACTACCCCCAGGTCCCTTTCCATTTTTGTTGTTGTTAGTATCTCACCCCCCATTGTGTACTCTTCCCCTAGGTTTTTGTTTCCCAAGTGCATTACCTTGCACTTCTTAACATTAAATCTAAGCTGCCATACATTTAGCCATTCATCTAACCTTGCCAAGCCCCTTCTCATCCTTTCCACCCCACCTTGTGCATCAACTCTGTTGCAGATCTTTGTGTCATCTGCAAAGAGACATACTTTTCCTTCCAGTCCCTCTGCAATGTCACTTACAAAGACATTGAAGAGGACCGGTCTTAATAATAAACCCTGCGGCACCACACTAGTAACCCCCCCTTCTTCAGAGTGGACTCCATTTACTATTACCCTCTGTGTCCTATTCTCCAGCAAATTCTTTACCCAGGCTATCATCTTGGGACCCACTCCCAGGCTGGCTAACTTGTATATTAATTTTTTGTGTGGGACTGAGTCAAATGCCTTGCTAAAGTCTAGGGAGGCCATGTCCACAGCCCCTCCCTGATCTACTACTTTGGTCACCTAGTCAAAGAAATCTATCAGCTTCAACTGGCATGAGCTTCCCGCTGTGAATCCATGCTGCCTAGGGTCCTGTGCCCCTCTGGCCTCTAGATACTCGACAATTCTTTCCTTCAGAAGTGATTCCATCATTTTCCCTATCACTGAGGTTAAACTAACAGGTCTGTAGTTCCCTGCTTCCTCCCTGCTCCCACTTTTGTGAAGGGGAATCAAATCTGCCCTCCTCCAGTCCTCAGGTACCACCCCATCCTCCCATGATTTGTTAAAGAGGGTAGTCAGTGGTATCACTAGTTCTACCCTTAGTTCTTTTAGAATTCTGGGATGAATTCCATCAGGCCCCTTTGCTTTGTCCACCTTCAGTTTTAAGAGTTCTTTCAGAACCCTTTCTTCTGTAAATGGGCTGGTATCAACTTCTGTATCCAGAGTGTTTCTATTGTTTGTTTTAGGTACCTCCCCCTCTTCGTTTGTAAATACTAAGCAAAAATATTTGTTTAGTAGCTCTACCTTTTCACAGTCACCCTCTGCCCACCCCTTCCCCTTTATTGAGCCTCACTAACCCTCCCTTAGTCTTCCTTCACTCCCTGATGTACCTAAAACAAGTTTTATCCCCCTTCTTAACTGAGTTGGCTATCTTTTCCTCAGTTTGGGCCTTTGCTGTTCTGACTGCCTTCTCAGCTTCCTTTTGCTTTAACTGATACAATTCTCTGTCTTGCTCCTTCTGTGATTCCTTGTACTTTCTGAATGCTTTCTTTTTCTCTTGAACCTTTACTGCCACCTCCTTTGAGAACCATAGTGGTTTCTTACATCGTTTTGTTTTGTTTATTTGCTTCACACAAAGGCTTATTACCTCTGTGATGGCAGGTTTTATTATTCCCCATTGTTCTTCCACCCCTCCTTCCTGCCCATTTTTCTAGTGCATTCCTTATGCACTCACCCATTTTGGCAAAGTCAGACCTCCTGAAGTCCAGTACTTTTGCCTTTGCATGGCTTGACTCTATTGCTGTGTTTATTGTGAACCATGCTGTTCTATGGTCATTAGTTCCCAGATGGCTACCCACTTCTACATCTGTGATCATCTCTCCATCTCCATTTGAGAGGACCAGGTCTAAGATTGCTCCCTCTCGAGTGGGTTCCAATACTAGTTGTCTAAGACATGCCCCCTGTAGGGCATCTAGAATAACCCACTCTTAGAAGTGGCTGCTGCAACTGCACTCCAGTTAACATCTGGCATATTCAGATCACCCATCAGCAATATCTCCCCTTTATCTGCCATTGTAAGCATACTTTCTATCATTTCCTTGTCCTTTTCCTCCCCCTGAGAGGGGGGTCTGTATACAACCCCTGTGCGGATTGTGCTGCCATTGCCGGCCTCCAAATTGACCCACAGTGCTTCTTCTCCTCCCTATTTACCTTTTTGTTCTGTTGCTTTGATTCCTTCTCTTATGTAGAGAGCTACTCCTCCTCCTCCTCTTTTACCCTCCCTGTCCCTCCTGTAGATAGTGTATCCTGGTATGTTTACGTCCCAGTCATGGTTCTGTGTGTACCATGTTTCTCGACTGCCATGATATCAGATGTTCCTCCTCCATCAAGGCCACTAATTCAGGAAGCTAGTTACCCAGACTATGGGCATTGGTACTCATTGCTCTCCATTTTTTGATGGCTTTACCTTCTGTAGCAGCATCCCCCACTGACCTTCGTACCTTGGTCTTTTTCTCATTTAGTACCCCGTTTTGTAGGGGGAGGCTGGGATTTTCCTGCTGCTTATCAGTGCCTCCCCCCTTGACTAGTTTAAAAGCTTGCCAATGTAGTAGACCCTTGCTCTGCCTGAAGGTCCTTCCCAGACTCTTGGTCACAGGCCTGGGGTCCAGTGGGACCGCATCAAAGAGATCTTGGCTTCCAAGGACTCCTCAAAGACCGGATGGGCGCTCGAATCACCAGTGACTTGGCCGTGTTCACTGATCTGCATCACAGTGACTGGTAGCCAAAGGGGAAGCCCAAGGGCCAGCCAAGCCGACTAAGGAGGAGCCAGCGTCCTTGAGCTGCAGAGGTGTGGGTCCACCAGAATGGGTGGAGAGGTAGGTGCTGGCTGAACTGGAGGTGTCAGCACTGGCTTGGGCTGCAGGATTTCCTTAAGGAATTAATATACCTATAGAATTGCTGCATATTATCTTTTTTGGCTGTGGATGCTAGATTCACCTCCATTCTTTGCTTATTTTTCCTTATCATCCATCTACACTTATCCTGCATTGTTTTATATTCCCTCCATACCTGATGGTCCCCTGTATTTGATTTATGTAAATTATACAATCTGTGTTTTGTTTGATTTATAGTTCTTAAAGTGGAAGCCCTCTGCTGATTGGATTTCCACTTCTTGGTTTTAGTATTGTCTCACTTCAGACTGATTGTGCCTATTAGAGATTTTGAGTGTTGGACTGAAACACTTGTGCAGCTCCAGAAGGGGTCTATCCTATTTTAACTCATGTTTTAGTATTTAGTGTTGGGAGGTGTGGGTATTTTCATTTTTGTTTATTGTTTACATTGGGGTATTTTATTACAGTTTTATTGTTGAAATTGGGTGGATATTTTATTTTTATGTTTGGATCATTTGAATCTCTCTCCTCTGTGAGAGGGAGTGGGAAAGTTTCTAATTGGGGCTATTTTAAATATTTAGTATTGGGTTGCTTTCTTTGTGTTATTTATATTTATAGTTTTTTGTAAGTGTAAGTCATAGGGTTGGGTTTTGTTTTTTATTTTGGGTTTGTTAGGGGTTTCCTTTTATGGGCTTAGTGCACTTTGATTATGTTAGGCCTGTGGAATGTGTTGCAGGCCTTCCCACGGTCATGCGCTATTCGTCCTCTGTTCTCAGCACCCTCTGCCCGTTCTCCCCCTTTGATGTTTTTAACTTACCAGCACTGTAGACTGCTGGGTATTGCCCATGGGGGGTGCAGACACCGGAGGATGAATGAAATGGACTCTCACTTTGGGGTAGTTAGATGCAGAAGATGCCCCGTGGTGAAATGGGGTCTGGAATGTGGTTCGCCATGTCTGCTCCCCATACTCAAGGGCACCACCATTCCTGGTGGGCAAGTAGCTGGGGGGGAGCCTGGAAACCCGTCCAACTCGAGCGGTGTTATGCAATGCCAGATCAATTAAGAACAAGACTGCAATTACTGCAGATCTTGTCAGAACAACTGATCTGGCTTGCATCACTGAGACCTGGCTGGATGAAAATGCCAGTCCCATGCTGGAGGTTGCAATTCCGGCTGGGTACTCTGTGATACACTGCTTGAGATTTGACCATGGGGGGGGGGCATGGTTGGTTTCAAGACTGAACTGGGCTTCACTAGTGTATCAGTTGAGGAGGCTGAATCATTTGAGTGTACTGTAGTAGCAGGTGTAGATTGTAGGATAGCTCTCATTTACCTTCCACCTGGGAAATGAGAAGCAATTTCTTCAGCAAGTAGCCGATTTCATGATTGACATGGCGTTTGAGTCACCCAGACTGATGGTCCTGGGCTACTTCAATGCCTGGGTCGATGAAGAACTCTCTCAATTTGGACAACACTTCCTCCAGTTGATGACATCTCTGGGCCTCACACAGATTGTTACCTCTGCTACTCATAAACATGGTCACTCCCTTGATTTGGTTTTCCTCCTGGAGACTGAAGCCTCCGATTTGGGGGTGGAACCTGTCAGTTGGTCTGATCATTACACCGTGAGGTTCAATTTTTGTACCCCCCCTACGTAGGTCTATCCCTGTGGAGATGGTTGTTACAAACACACTCAGCAGGTCAGACCCTCTGCTCCCACAGTGCCAACCTCTGAGCACAATAGTGTGAACAAATAACAGACAGGATAAACCTCCTGCCTGCTTTTGGGTCCAAATCATCTTTAGTCTCAAGTTCTGGGGGGATTCAAACTGTGAACCTTATGCTAGCATACCCAATGTACAGGCTCAGACACGTACCCTCTTCAGGGATTGGGGTACAATCTTTCACTGGAGCACCAAGCCAGGCTTCCAAAATGAACCCTTAAAACTCTATAAGAGACCTTAAGTATATTCTTACCTTTTCCCAGTTTAGTAACACCATCAAGCTCTTCAAAACAGCTGTCAGACTTAACCATGTAACATGCATGCAAAAAGAACTTGGAAGACACACCCAGGCAGTATCCTGAAAAAAGATTCTTTACTAAAAGATGATAAAAATTAAAAAATGTAGACACAGCACAATATATAAAAGCGCTCACAACCACATAAAACAACAAGGGAAAAGTACAAAACAAAAATTCCTGCCACAATACATTTAGACCGTTGCTGTCTAAGGTATTACCTCTGGAAGTGCGTTTTAAAGTTAGATCAGAGAGCATTGTCTCTCTAGAGTACCAAAATGATATAACAACTTTTCAGACACAAGTATCAGTTTAAACTTTGTGGGCCTGATTCTAGAAGTTTGGCGCAAGTCACTGCCAAACGTGACTTGCGCCAGTCGCAGCTGCGACATTGACCCTGCACCCTATTCTAGAAGGGGCATGGTCTCCACGTCTAAGTCCTGCGAATTGCGACATGCAGTCAGGTATGCTGAACAGAGGGCGTACCTGGCGAGGAAGTTGCAAGCCGCAACCGCAGGTTGCAAGTGCTCACCCCATTACCCATACACTGCTGGTGCCCCGCAGGGCTAGAGGTCCCCTACCCACTGTCATGGGCCACAAATCACACCATTGCCAACGTACTGTAAAGTATGTACAGTACAGGCATCCCTTATCCCGTACATACATCTGGTGGTCTAGTGGCCCCCCCCATCCAGCCATGCCAGTCCACCCAGCACCCCCACCCATCCCCAGCCATTCAGTAAGCACTCCTATTGAATGCAGTTGGCATCTGGCCATGGAAGTAAGAGGTGAGCTGTGCCAGTCACCGGCTGGGGATGGGTGGGGTACTGGGTGACTGGCATGGCTGGGGGGCCACTTAGACTTCCAGGGATGGTCTGATGAAAAGCTGATATTTGAGGCAGTGACTCGGGGTCGGGGCATGGGGGGGGGTTGACAGTGCCACCCTGTGGGGCATACAGTGATGGGTTATTCAGCGGCGGAGGTGTGGGCAGTCCTGCAGGGTATATACAGTATGCATCAGGGGCAGGGGGTGTGGGCAGCCCTGTGGGGCACCCACTGGGTTATGCTGGGCATGGGGAGAGGGCAATTGTGGATTGCCTTCTTAGCTGCTGGTGGGTCTACAGGACCTCTGGGGGGGCGTCCATAAGTTACACCAGCTAAAAGCTGGTGTATCTTAAGTTGCCGGTTCTCCTCCAGGGTTCTTGTAGAATCCCGACATTGGGGACTTTGTTGCTGCCCTTTTGGAATGGGGTACAACTGCTGCCGTAAGCCCCCTAGTGCCATGTCGCAGGGGGTTTATGGCGCAACTGCCGGCTTAACAGCTGTTCGGCGCAAGTGGCCTGCGACATGTTGTAGGCCACATTGTAGAATAGTGCATGTCGCAACTGCTGGTGGAAGTTGCTACTTGCACCATTCTACTTGGCGCAAGTGCTATTATGCCAGGCATAACTTTTCTAGAATCGGGGCCTGTGTCTCCACACCCCTTCTGTGAGTCATCTAGCTCCTCCTTTTAGAATATAAAATTACAAAAAATGATTTCCTCTCAGGAGGTATTTTAAATAATGTGACTTCAGAAGAAAGAAAAACATTTCCTAAATTATGACAGTCTTTAATCAAGCATTTCCTTTGAACTGGTGGCTGGTTCCTGTTTTCCCAAGCAGATCAAAGGGTTTTATGACATTTTAACTCATTGTCTCCTAGAAACGCCTGTAGGTGTTAGCAAATCTAACTGCAGTGTGTCCCAGAACACCTACAGAAGTCACCTACAGACTTCCTTTGTGCTCTAGAAACATCTGGAGAAGTCACTCACATGTTTTAATATTACTTGCCAGCCAGAATAGTTTAGAATTGACTGCATAGTACCATTAGAAAGGTAATGTTATGCTGAACAACTTTGCCACTGACACTTTGTGTGTATCATGTTCACTTTAGGAGTTATTCATATTTGTTTATGACATTTTGTCCATCTAGAACCACCTAAGCACTTTGAAAAAAAAAACACCTTCTGGGTATCTCAGCCAGTATAAAACAAAAACTGAACTGAGTACAGTTGATTGCATAGAACCATTGGAAAGGCAATTTTGTGTGCAACAACTTTGCCACTGATACATTGCATGTATCATGTATACTTTAGGAATTACATGCATTTGTTTATGGTATGGTGTGTATGGTTCAGATTTGTCCCTCAAACCTCACCAACACACCTTGACTCAAATGGGGAAAAAGTATGTTTAATACTACAGAAATAGCTGTTTGTTTTACAAACAAATTATTAAAATTACATCTAATGTCTGGATGCTTAATTTGGTGTTGATATGTTTCACATTTCCCAACAAAAAAAGGTTTATGGTGCATTTTTTAGTGGAAAAAATATTTTGTTTTGCTGTTTCGACCAGCACAGAAATGAAACTAAATTACCTGCTATTTCTTGCATATGACCATTGGAGAAGTAATTTATGCTGATCAGTTTTGCCACTCGTACTTTGTGTCTAGTACTTACGTTTTTTGAGCTATTAGCATTTGTTTGCGGCATGACAATTATGGCTTGATTTTGCTTAGAAAGGCCCAGGATTAACTGTTAACAGTATACAGGAGACAAGTACTGCAACTTCAGACAGGTCCTGTGGAGGCAATGAATTAACACATTGCTGTTATCAATAGGTTCCTCTTGGAAATCATAAAAGTTTATTAGGCTTATCCTCTGGCAGATGGCTACAGCCTTAATTAAGAACAGACAGGAAACTCCCCTTTACTGGTCATTTCACATCCTCTGATCAGTTTACCTATCCTAGCTTCACTGAAACCTGGGGGAGGCACCCATGGAAGCCCAGGCTGTCTATATTTTTATTTTACAAATATCACACAATAATCATAACCAGCCTGCCAAGTGTCCCAGTGGTCAGTTATCACTCTTTATGGGTTGTGAGCTCTGAAGGCCTAGTGGCAGAAATTGACCTCTTGGAGTTTCCTGTGGCAAGCAGGAATCCAGATGCTCTGGTGTCGGCCTATAATAAGGTCATCTCTACAGCACTGGATTCTATTGCTCCAGTCCGTGTTCATCCTCTCTCCCTTCGCTCTTGGGCTCCTTGGTTCGATGGAACCCTGAGGGAGTTGCAATGACTAGGATGAAGGTTAGAGTGGTGCTGGAGGAAATCTGCAATGGAGGCCGACCACCTTAGATTGGTAGAACATTATCAAGTCTATCAATCAATGATCTCCCTTAAGAAGGCATAATTCCTGTCTGGGGAGATTGCTGCCACTCAGAACCAACCAACCCAGCTCTTTTTAACTATGGACAGGCTGTGCAACCTGGCCTGCATGCAATTTAGAAGAGCCTTTTCGCTATTGGAGTGCGATGAGCTTGCTCGGTTCTTTGCGAATAAGGTGGCGGACATCTGGGCGGAGATCCTCTTGACTTGCTGTATGGGGGATGCTATTGATCAGTGCTTGGTCACTGTCCCCCTTGTATCCTGGAGCACCTTTTACTGGCTGGAGTTCACAGTTGTCATGCAGATTGTCCAGGGTATGTGCCCTACGTACTATAGTTTGGACCTGGGCCTAACTTCCCTGATTATGGGTTGTTGAGATATTATCGGCCCGGTCCTGGCACAGATAGTCTGGTGCTCCCTTGATTCAGATGAGTTTCCCAGCTCCCTGAAGAAGGCAGAGTGACATCCCTCCTGAAGAAGGCTTCTTTGGACCCAGACTCTTTGGCCAACAACAGACCAATCTCAAACCTTCCCTTGATAGGGAAGATAATTGAGAAGGAGGTGGCGGTACAGCTGGAGAATCACTTGACCATCCATAACATCTATGAACCTCTCCAATTTGGTTTTTGAAAGAGGCACAGTACTGAGACTGTACTGGTTTAGGTGCTCAATGATCTCCTGATGACTAGAGATCAGAGAAGTCGCTCCATCCTGGTGCTCCTTGATCTCTCTTCAACTTTTGACACCATGGACCATGGGGTGCTGCTTGAGCACCTGAGGTTCATTTGTGGCCTGACTAGTACAATCCTCAGGTGGTTTAAATCTTTTCTCACTGGCAGAACCCAGAGAGTGATGTCTGGGCTTTATTCCTCTGACCTTGTCTCTCTGTCATGTGGGGTTCCTCAGGGATCGGTGCTGACTCCCATGTTGTTCGCAGTGTACATGCTGCACCTCGTAGACATTGTAAGGTGGTATGGGCTGAGGTTTCACTGCTATGCTGATGATACCTAGCCCTACTTGTCTTTTGCACCTGACAAGGATAGTGCTTTCTTGATATTTAACAACTACCTCACTGAAATCCAGGACTGGATGAATTCTAGCTGGTTGAAGTTGAACGCGGGAAAGACTGAGGTGATCGTTGTTGATCCGGGTCAATGGATAGAGGAGTTGGGGCTGGTCAGCCTTCTGGACTTTTTCTGGGGGGCTCCCAACTCCCTACCTCCAAATGGGTGCGGGACCTGGGGGTGGTGCTTGATGATGGGCTGACACTGCGATCTCAGGTGTCGGCAGTCGTCAAATCATCCTTTTACCATCATAGGAACATCGCCAGGATCAAGCACCTTGTTCCGTCTGGTGACCTTTCCACACTGATCAATGTCTTTGTGACCTTGTGCCTTGATTATTGCAACTTCCTTTACTTAGAGCTACCAGGGGGTTGATATCCACCACCTGCAGCTAGTGCAGAATGCTGTAGCAAAGTTGCTGATGGGGACTTCCCGATCGTTTCATATTACACCTGTGCTGTGCAAACCGCACTGGCTGACGATTCGGTGGCAGATCACCTTCAAAATCAGATAACTGATGTGTAAAACCCTACATGGACTTGGCCCTGTCTACCTGAAAGAGCTTCTGGTACCTTACTGCCCCGAGCAACAGCCCCGTTCAGCTAATGAGGGGTTACTAGAGATTCGGAGGGTATCTTTAAAATCTTCAGGGTCCCATGCATTTATGTACGTGGCCCCAGCCCTCTGGAATTCTCTACCCCGTTGGCTTCGGGAGTGCACAACTGTGGGGGGCTTTAAACAGATGCTCAAAACATTTTTGTGGCAGCAGGCTTATTCTAATTAATTCTTTGATAAGGATCTCCTCAGACTGTTTTCTGTTGTTTCGTATTGTTGATTTTATTACTGATTTTACAAGTTTTAATGTACAGCACTGTGATATTTTGAAAGGTGCTTAATTTAAATAAAGATTATTATTATTATTTTTTATCAGTTTTAGTATGGGTTTGGTTAGCCATTTAGGTTTTTCCCCCTAGTATTACACATTTTAATTTTTTTTGTATATGCCTACCACGTATATTAAAGATTTCTTGTTTAAAGGTATTTCACATTTCATCCACAGTTTTGTTGTTTAACTTGCTTTCCCAGTTTATCCCTTCCAGATGCTTTTTAATATTATCAGTATTTGCAGTCCCAAAATTATAGATTTTTCTGCATTTGTTAGTTATAAGAATATGTTGTCTAAATGTAAAGCTTCCCCCACTATGATCACTATGCCCTCGGGGGGGGAGGGGGGTATGACAGGATGTGATATTTATTTCTTTTGTTGTCATCACTAAATCAAGTATGTTGTTTCCCCTGGTCGGGGTTTCAACATTTTGGGTCATTTCTGCTTCTTGGCACAGTTCTACAAACTCCTGACCCTGAGAGGTCACTGCTTCTTGTGTCTTCCAATTTATATCTGCATAATTTAGATCTCCCACAAACAATACCTTCCCTAGTTCACAGGATTTTTTCATCTCTTTATTTATATCTTTGGATACCTCTATCGAGGCCGCAGGGGGCCTGTAACATACCCCTACAATAATGTGTGCATTTTTACCAGTTTCTATCCTGATCTAAATGGACTCTGGTCCTATATTTTGTTAGATATGTTAGTAGATTTCAGGGTATTTGATATATATGCTGCTACCCCCCTCCTTTTTTATCACATAAGAGGGCAAAGTGACATATGTTTTTGTAGCCTACAACCCATTTACGCATCAGGGTACTGGAAGCTGTAAAGAATACTAGTAGTCAATAAGTGAGTTTGGGGATAAGAATGCTACTTGTACTGATTTTGCATGCAAATGGTGAGAGATTGGGGCTAGCATGGTATGTGACCCCAAGGCTACAGTTGACAGCCTTGCTGATGCATGTGAGGTGGAAAGAAAAGTCCAATGAGGGATCATAGAAACTTAGAAACATAGACTTTTATGACAGATAAGGACCGCTTAGCCTACCTAGTCTGCCCATTTCCCTACCTACTGGATAAGCTGCAGTTTCCAGTTACCCAACACCCTACTTCCTCCTATCCCTCATTAAAATTGATTTGTGTCTGTCCCATGCATTCTTGAATTCCCCCACTGTTTTTGACCCCATGACCTCCTCAGGAAGAGGGTTCCATGCATCCACCACCCTCTCTGTGAAAAAAATACTTCCTCATGTTCCCCCTGAGCCACATCTCCTCTATCTTCAAATTGTAACCCCTTGTTCTCATACATCTCTTTTTCCTGAATGGTGCTCCTGCCTTGGACTTTAATAATTCCCTTGAGGTACTTGAAAGTTTCTATCTTAAATCCACCACCCCCTTTCCTCAAGGGAATACATATTGAGCTCCTTTAGTCTCTCTTCATATGGCTTCTGTTACAAACTCTGCACCATTTTAGTTGCCCTCCTCTGGACTGTCTCCATCCTGTCTATGTCCCTGTGGAGATGGGGTCTCCAGAACTGCATGTAGTTTTCCAGATGGGGTCTCACCAGCTGTCTGTACAGAGGGATAACAACTTCCTGTTTTCTACTGGTGATGCCTCTCCCCATACATCCTAGTATCCCCTGACCTCCTTACTGCCTTCTTCCACTGCTCACCTACCTTAAGGTCATCTGATATTACTACACCCAGGTTCCTTTCCATTTGTGTTGTTGTTAGTCCCCCCCCACTGTGTACTCTTCCCCTGGGTTTCTGTTTCCCAGGTGCATTACTTTGCACTTTTTAGCATTGAATCTAGGCTGCTATATTTTTGACCATTCCTCCAATCTTGCCAAGTCCCTTCTCATCCTTTGCACCCCCCTTTGTGTATCAACCCTATTGCAGATCTTTGTGTCATCTGCAAGGGAGGCATACTTTTCCTTCCAGCCCCTTTGCAATGCCTCCTATAAAGACATTAAAGAGGACTGGTGCCAATACTGAACCCTGTGGTACCCCACTAGTAACCCCCTTTCTTCAGAGTGTACTCCATTTACTATTATCATCTGGGTCCTGTTGTCCAGCCAGCTTGTTACCCAGTGTACCACCCTGGGACCCACTCCCAGGCTGGCTAACTTGTTTATTAATCTTTTGTGTGGGATTGTGTCAAATACCTTGCTAAAGTCTAGGTAGGCTATATCCATGGCCCCTCCTTGGTCTGCTACTCCAGTTACCCAGTAAAAGAAATCTATCAGATTCATCTGACATGACCTTCCCACTGCGAATGCATGCTGCCTGGGGTCCTGTGCCCTGCTGGCCTCTAGGTACTCAACAATTCTTTCTTTCAGAAGTGATTCCATTATTTTTCCTACCACTGATGTCAAGCTAACAGGTCTGTAGTTTCCTGCCTCTGCCTTGCTCGTTCCTTTGTGAAGAGGAATCATATCTGCCTTCATCCAGTCCTCAGGCACCACCCCATCCTCCCATGATTTGTTAAAAAGGGTAGTCAGTGGTGTCACTAGGTATCTCCTTAGATCTTTTAGAATTCTGGGGTGAATCCCATCAAGCCCCATTGCTTTGTCCACCTTGGCTTTTAGGAGTTCTTTCATGACCCTTTCTTCTGTGAATGGACTGGTATTGACCCCCCTGTCCAGAATGCTTTTATTGTTTGGTTTAGGTACCTCCCCCTCTTCTTTTGTGAATGATACTGAGCAAACATACTCATTCAGTATCTCTGCCTTTTCACAGTCACCCTCTGCCCACCCCTTTTCCCTTTATTAAGCCTCACTATCCCACCCTTGATCTTTCTTCACTCCCTGATGTACCTAAAAATGGTTTCATCCCCCTTCTTAACCAAGCTGGCTATCTTTTCTTCAGTTTGGGCCTTTACTGGATGGGCCTTGCGGTCCTTATCTGCTGTCAGCTTCTATGTTTCTATGTTTGCTATCTTGACTGCCTTCTCCGCTTCCTTCTGCTTTTACTGATACAGTTATCAGTCCTGCTCCTTCTGTGGTTCCTTGCACTTCCTGAACGCTATTTTTTTCTCCCTAACCTTCCTTGCCACCTCCTTTGAGAACCATAGTGTTTTTGTACTTAGTTTTGTTTTGTTTTGTTTATTTGCCTCACACAAAGGCTTGTTGCCTCCATAATGGCAGTTTTGATTTTTCCCCATTGTTTTTTCACCCCCTCCTTCCTGCCCAGTTGCTTGTGCATTCCTTAGGCACTCACCCATTTTGGCAAAGTCAGCCCTCCTAAGGTTCAGGACCTTTGCTTTTGTGTGCCTTGACTCTACTGCTGTGTTTATCGTGAACCATACCATTCAGTGGTCGCTAGTTCCCAGATGGCTACCCACTTCTAAATCTGTGATCCTGTCTCCATCTCCATTCAAGAGTACCAAGTCTAAAACTGCTCCATCCCAAGTGGGTTCCAATACAAGCTGTCTGAGGCATGGCTCCTGCAGGGCATCGAGAATGATCCTGCTCTTGGATGTAGTTGCAGCAAATATGCTCCAGTTAACATCTGGCATATTCAGGTCCCCCATCAACAATGGCTCCCCTTTTTATGCCATTCTAAGGATACCTTCTACCATTTCCTTGTCCATTTCCTCCCCCTGACATGGGGGTCTGTATACAACCCCCATGAGAATTGTGGTGCCATTGCCTGTCTCCAAGTTGACCCACAGTGCCTCCTCTCCTACCTGTTTACCCTTTAGTTCTGTTGCTTTGATCCCTTCCTTTGTATAGAAAGTTCCTCCTCCTCCTCCTCCTCATTTCCCCTCCCTGTCCCTGCTGTAGATTGTGTAGTCTGATATGTTTACATCCCAGTCATGATTCTGTGTGTACCATGTTTCTGTGACTGCCATGATATCTATGTGTTCCTCTTCCATCATGATCACAAGTTCAGGAAGCTTGCTACCCAGACTATGGGCATTGGTACTCATTACTCAAGTGTAACTCCTAGATATTTGAAGGAAGAGACAGTTTGGAGTGGGGATCCATTGTTACAACGTATGACTAATTGGGCATGGGTCTTCCTGAGTCAATGTGGGGTACCAGAAAGCATCACCTGGGACTTAGCATTGTTCAGTAGTAGCTTGTTGTCTTTAAATCAAGCCTGGACAACCATTAGATCTGAAGTTAGGGATCTGTTTAGATCGGCCACTGCAGCAGCATTGCAGAAGAAGATGAGGTCATCAGCATACAGGAGTGGGGTGGAGTGGCTGAAGCATCTGTGGACAAAGTTCATGTGCAGTGAGAGCAGAAGAGATCGTAGGATGGAGTCTTGAGGTACACCTGGTAGGGAGGGGAGGTAGTCAGAGAAAGTGGAGTCAGTCCTGACTCACTGTTGCCTGTTAGAAAGGAACTGTAGATAGAGAACCAGGGTAATGAGTTATCAGATATCCTGAGGGCACTAAGCTTGTTGAGAAGCATTGTATGACTGACAGTGTCAAAGGCTTTTGTGAGGTCTAAATACACAAATTACAGTGCTCTCTTGCTATAATGAACAAAATGGGGGTAATAACACGAACTTGTTCTAGCATCCCTTTTGTTATATCAAGGGATGCTAAAAAAATATACAGACTACTGGTATCCTGTGATGCAGGTGTGGGGGAAAGGGTGCTGACTGTAATGGTGACCCACTCCCCAGCGAATCCTTCATGGCGATGGGAGGGTAGGACGGCTGGATTGGGGGGGGTCGGCGAGTATAGTGGCAGGATGTTGCTATAGGTACGCTTGTGGGGGGGAAGCAAGCACGCATAGCGAGGGGATGTTAGGGGTTGTGCCATAGTGGTTGCTGAGCTGTCCCCATGGTGAAGTGGGTTGTTGGCACTGGTCAATGAGGTACGGAGTTCAGGTCCCGATGCTGGTGCAGTTTTATTGTGCCCAGCCTGAACCTTTTATTTTTTTTATGTTTTCACCCCCCCAACATGCACCCCACCCGGAGTTGAGAATCCTTTAGTAGGGGGTGCGAGAGTGCACCCCACAGAAAACATTAAAGAAGTAAGTCCCTGATGCCATTTTGCTATGCACCGAAAAGGTTTTCGGCACTGTAGACATCTTGATAATGGCGATCGCCGTTAGGCTTTTGCTGTTATCACATAGAACCCAGACTACTACTTGTGGTTCCAGACAGGCATCCCTCCCACCTGACCTTCCCCCCGATGCTGTATAGTTAAATACTGTAGTTTGAACAAATGTTTAGTATGTTATTTTATGTTATTTTATTTGGCTTACAATTAAGAAATCTCACTTTTCTCACTCCCCATAAAAAGGCATCCCTCTGTGCCCACTCAACCATTCAGTCTCCCAGCTGCTGTTTACTTATACAGCATATGCTCATCCTAATACCTGCTGTTCTTTGCTACAGTACTTTCTCAACTCACTGACTTCTTTCATGGCTTTCTCGGCTCTGGTCAGACCACTGGGTCTTACCTCTTTGCTGCTCAGCTGTCAACAACAATTGACAGTGGCTCTGGTCGGACCCTAGATGCTTCCAATATTGCTTAATTTTGACTGGTACTGACGGCTGCTCTGGTCAGACCGTTCCCCCTCCTCTGACACCTCTCATCTCCAACCATGCTTCTGTTCCCCCTCCTCTTTGACTCAAGAACCTCTGCTGACTCCAAAACTAACTGCTACTGACAGTGGCACGTAGTGAGAGGGATGCAAATCAGAAGTACTTGGAAGTACAGTACACTAGTAAATGGCAGCACTTTTATTTATTTAATGTTCCATTCCATTTAGTATACTACAGTATTACAAACTTGAGCAAAAGTGAACAGCAGCAGGCATGTGTTATGATAGTGAGTTGTTGGTGCATGTTATACATGCATGCCAAATACTGTACAGCCCCCAAAAAACAGCTGATAAAGTCAGGTAGCCACAGGAGGCCTTCATAATACCAGAGTTTTCGCTGTAGTGAGGAAGAAACTGTACTACTACTACTACTACTACTTAAACTGTTCAGTTTTCAACATCATTGTCAAGGAACAAATGGAAGATGGACAAGTGCCTAGTGACTGAAAGAAGCTAAGCAAATGGAGAGTCAAGGGCAGGGAGAGAAGGAGAAAAGGGCTAGGTGTGGGGACAGGTGTTAAAAGTGAACACTCTGAGTAGGGTTTTAAGAAATTAGAGAGAAGAGTTTGCTCAAGGGGGATGGAAAAGAAACATTTTCCTACAGGTGAGGAGGTAGAGGGAAAAGGAAGCCTGACAGACTAAGGACTTGGATGGTAAGAATGGAGCAGGTGTCAGAAGATCTAAGGGCTTAAGAGGGAGAAGAGCTGAAGGAGGGTGAGAAGAATGAAAGGTAGGAGGAGAGGATAGGGATTAATCAGAATTTAGAGATAAAAACAAAGTGGGAGAGGTGTCTACCTTCCAAGGATGGGAAAGACAAGCATTGTTATATAGGAAAGGGTGTGAGTGCTGAGAGGACTGTTAAAACAAACTGTCAGAAGAAATGTAGAGGGGTCCAGTCTGACCAGTGAGGACATTGAGCAATACTGTGGCATGTAGACCATATGTGCAGTCAAACATGAGGTTTATTTGAGGATGCTGTCATGATGTTTTGAGAGGAAAAGACAAGACTTGTTATGATGTAGGGCATCAAGCTTGGGGAGAAGTATCTTAAGGATAACACTGAGGTGGCAGAAGAAATCTAGGTGATGGGCTAGTCAGACCCCATGATATTTGATGGAAGTGGCTGCCTTTGTGGGGAGTCAGCCATGGTCTTAAAGACCAGAGCACTGCAGTATAGAGGCTGACAATTCTGTTTCCTGCCAAAGCTCACATATATAACTTTATAATAGTACTATTTAGAGTAAGTTAGTTAGCAAGAATCCAGTGTTCGGCATTGTCAAAGTCCCACTGGAGTTCCACTTGAACTCAGGCCATTCTGTTCTTAAACTGGATTTTTGTCCTAATCCAATGTTGGTGACATCACAATCTGCTGGTTTGAAAATTATTATGGTGACACAAGCAGGGTATCATGTCTTCTGCTTCTGAGCATTTCCTCAGCTGTAGATGAAGGGGCAAAGTTCCGGTTTTTACATAAAATAGATTTGGCGAAGAAGAAGAAGAATGGAATGGCTTAAAGTTCACTTTTTTTCATTATAGTGTAATAGAATTCTGCTTATGCCAATGGTGGTTTTTTTTATGCAGGCCATACCTCCCAGTGTTTTTTACCCTGCTCCCATTACAACATCTTCTGATATGTCAGTGTTGTGTTTCCTGCGCTTTTGTTTGTGTTGGCAGAAGAACTATTGAGGCCTGCTGAGATACGTCTGGCATGCAGTGATGTTAATAAATTAATATGGAACTAAAGCAAACAGTATGCTCTGAGCCAGGGTCACTCTGAAAATCAATTCTGCTTAACTAGGTGATCAGAGTAAAGGAAGGGCAGAGAGTTAGCACTAGCCTTCTTGCTCAGCACGATAACAACTACGGCTATTGAAGACCAAACCCCAGAAGATCACATATTTGTAGTCAAGCACAAGGAGGTTCATTTTAAGGATGATCTCATGACCTATGGGGGGGGGTAGACATGACACATGATGTAGATCATTAAACTTGTGTAGGAGGATCCATTAAATAACACTTAGAAGGCAAGAGAAATCAGTGACAGGCTAGCCCGACCCCAAAGTATTTGAAGGAGTTGGCTACCTCCAAGTGGGAAGCATCACCCCATCAAGCCTCAATAATAGAAATTATTGCCAAACAAAAAGAAAATGTGGAAAAATGCGGTAAAACCCCTTAACAGAGATGCCAGCAAACAGGCATACACAATGGAGTTCTGTATGTCTGTCTACCAACATCAATGTTATGCGGCTTTACTACATTTCAACAGGTATTTTTCTGTTTGGCAATAAATTCTTTTGCTCACATGTTTGTGTTTTGTTTTTTTGCACTGGCTCCTCCTTTTTGGATCTGACATTATCGACGCTTGATGGGGTGATGCTGTTCTTTTTTGTTTCAATACTGTTTCATGAACTAGTGCACTGAGCATCGGGGCAGACTTTTTTGTTCATGGTTTTGCCTCAAGGGGAGCCATCCAGAGTCTTGAAGACAGGGGTATTGCAGTGCAGAGCCCGACAATTCTGCTTTCTGCCAGAGCAGGTGGAAACCATGTTGCAGCATTAGTATTCAGAGTAAAGATGGTATTTAATAAGTTAATCTGGAACTAAACCAAACAGTATACTATAAGTCAGGGTCACTTCCAAATCAGTTCTGCTCTGCTGGGGGATGAGAGAAGATGGATCCAGCGTTATCACTAGCCTTCTTGCTGAGTATGATAGCCACTGTGGCTATTGAAGGCCATACCATAGAAGACCAGCTCTTAAGGCTGCAGGAGAGAGCACTAGATTATGCAGTGGAGGACTTCAATGATTTTACTCCACTGCCACATGCATTCAAGCTTCTGTCACTTGAAGAATCTATAAGCAATGTATGTATTGTTGAAGGGGTGGTATTAATGTGAGTTTTGTAAATTTAATTGAATACGGCTAAGGAATCAGTATGGATGCGTTTAAGAATTGCGGCTGATGTAGCATGTTCCAGTTTGTCTGCTTCAGGATAGGGTGGGGGTTGTGGGGAAACAGAGGTGCTGGTCAGGAGAGTGGTAGTACATTGCATTCTTAGTTTGTGCATGTTCTTAAAGCTTAGATACGTCATGGCCCTGTTTGGAATGGGAGCCTCCTAGTGTTGATCATGTTGAGTTCCACAGTTGTTCTCTCTCCTGTTCAGGACCTTGGATAATCATACTTCCTGTACTTTGGCAACCTCTCACTAAACTCTTGCCATTAATTGCAGATGGTGTAAATTACTAATGTATCTTTCTTGTTATGTGACACATTGTGTGCATATAAACCAATTACCTTCAATAGGTCTATCTGCAGAGTAATGCTGCAGAAATAAGCAACTCCTAAATAAGCACTGAAGTACAGTACAAGCTCAAGTGAGAGAACAAGTAGTTTAGTGATATCGTGAGATGCAAGGAGAAATTCAGAACTGTTTCTTTAAAGTAGATATTGAAATCTTAATTGCCTTTGTTACTCTAAAACAGAACTAATAAATTTACCTTTGCTCAGGACAATGAAGAAGAGACAACCTTTCACCTTCGATTCACAGTGAAGCAGACAAACTGCCTGAAGTCAGACTTTAGCAAAGAGCAATGTCAACACCAGAATGGGAAGGTGAATAATAGTTTTCCACAACTTATGCTGACATCAGTGCATTGTTGTTGTTGTTGTTGTTGTTGTTGTGTGTGTGTGTGTGTGTGTGTGTGTGTGTGTGTGTGTAGGGGGAGGTCATTCAAACTGTGCTCCAGTACATAGAATGTGAGGTTTCCATTCAGGTGGAAACACAAGGGTGTTAAAATTAAATCTGAGCATTACAGTAAAAATACAAATGTATTATTTCATTCATTCATTCATTCTTTCATTCATTCATTCAGTGCATTTAGAGTGAATTAGAAAGCCTGAGTGACTATATTGCTTCCTAAGTAGCCAGAACAAAAAGGCTGAAAATACTACAGATATGATATGGATGGTGGGAAAAAGGTTATCTCAGTGACCCCAGACAGAACCCTTACTTTGACAAAATCATTATATGAAGACGCTTTGTTGATGATGCCATCCTTTTGTGGGATGGCACAGAACTAACGTTACAGGAATTCATTCAATTTCTGCACTCCACGAAGAGCCATCTTCGATTCACTTATACGTGCAGTCCTGAAGAAATTCCTTATTTAGATTTGAGCATAAGTAAGGACTCCAATGGAATGGTGCAAACAGATACTTTTAGAAAAGCTGTAGATGGGAATACAGTGTTGATGGCTTCCAGCTGCCATTCAGCCCATATCATGCATAATATTCCTAAAGGTGAATTTTGGAGAATGAGAAGGAACTGCAGTACTGACCAGAATTATCATAAGACAGCTAATGAATTACAAGATAGATTTGTTGCCAGGGGTTACAGTAAACAGAAAGTCACACAGGCCAGAAGATTTACTCACAATATAGACAGGAATGTCTTATTAGAGACAATCAATACAGAACAAGAAAGAGAGTCACAATTGAATGTGATTACTACTTATTCTGCACAGGCAAACACATTTGCAGAAATTGTTAGAAAACACTGGGTGGTTTTAGAAGAACTCGGTTTTAAAGACATTGCAGCAGAGAAACCCAGGTTATCCTATAGAAGAGCTAGAAGTTTAAAAGCCATTTTGACATGGCCACTTTCAAGAGACACCCAATAACACTACATGGCTAACTAGACCTGCAGGCAGGATGCTATAGGTGCAATAACTGTGAATATTGTAAGTTTGTAGCAGCTGGTAACAATTTTATCATAGTGAATTCTGGCAAGAACTACACAATTCATCAGCTCACTATGTGTAGTACTGCAGGGGTGATTTATTTAGCAGTTTGTACCTGTCATGCCTTTTATGTAGGGAAAACCACTAGACCCTTTAAAGTTCAAGTGGGGGAACACCAAAGGGCTATAGAAAGAAGTGACATCATGTGTGCCACAGCTCAACATGCAATAAATCAAAAAAGATGGACAGATACACACATTTTTCTACATGACAATTGACAAAGTCAACTGCAACCCAAGGTGGGGGTGTCAGCAATCTGGTGTTAAAACATGAAGCCTTTTGGATTTTTAATTTAAAAGCAACCAGACCTTCAGGTCTAAATGTAGGTTTTGAAATCAAACCATGTCTACAGGATAGAAAATGAATTATAAAGGTTCTTTGTGAATCCAGATTTATTGTTCAGTCCCCCCTTAACTTTCTTCAAGTATTACTTGAAGTTTTCTCCCAAAGAAACACTAGTATTCAGATCTCTGCTTTCATGTCCTCTATTACTGCCCCCCCACCTTCTCAGCTTCTTGATTTTTATGTATATATACTTTTAACATGGTTAGTATTTAAGTACCTGTAGAATAATTTGATTAGACAATGTATTTTGTGTGTTATAGATTTGCCTCATGGGATTTCTGTGGTGATTCATGCTGTTTTATGTACAGTATGTGGAATATGCAGAAGTTTTAACAAATGAAATTGAAGCAACAATTGATGTCATTATGCCACAGCTATTTGCACTTGTATATGATACACCAGCACTTTGTATGCCCTAGCCTTTGAGAAAGGGTCCAGGCAGGTCCTGAAATGTGTCAGGCGGACGTTTTGTTATTTTATGCAATACATTTCCTCCTTTTGTACCTTATGGATGGTGTCAGTACCATTTGTGGTGGTGAGTGCCCAGATTTCCAATGTTGAACCCCCCTCTTGCCTATCCATTAACCAGTTCCTTACCCTATTAACAACTTTGTATCCCACCTGTAGGTTGCTCAATTTCTTTATCAGTTTCCTGGGCAGCAGTGTTGAAGGCCTTGCTAAAGTTCAGATAAGCCATGTCCACTGCCATCCCCAGATCTACTTTCCTGGTCACCTGGTCAAAAAAAAAATTATTAGAATCCTCTGGCATAACCTCCCCCCAAGAATCCATGCTGTTTTTGATCTTGCAGTTCATTGCATTCAAGATACTTCAACAACCTCAGAGTACTGAGTCAGGGGTTATGTGGGGGTTCCTCATGTTGCCCATCCCCTTCTCCCAAACAATCACCATGGGACAGTAAAAGACTGCTCTGTTGATTCTACTCCTGCTTACCAGACCAATCAAAGGCTGATTGCATGTACTTTTTCCTTACCTGCCAAACAGTCCTCTTGCACTGCGGTCCTCACACGAAGGACTGCAGCACAAAGGACAGTGGGAGAGGCTGCCAGGAGAGGCTGCTGGTTGCAGGGTATGCTGCCCGAATAGCTCCAACCAAGGTGCTGATAGCATTAATGACTATTTCAAAACACATGCATGAAGTGTAGCAATGGTTAATGTTGTTCTGAGGCACTGGAAAGTAACCCCACTCAACAGCGGAGTAACCTGATAGGTTCCAAAGTGCCTATGTCAGCCAGTGTTAATTTGTTTATAGTCAGATTAGCTGTAGTTGGAGGGTTGTATTATCTAAACAGAAGGGGTCACACTGTAAAGCATTCACACCTCCCTGCTAGCCCTGTGTCTGTTAGAAAGTACTGTATCACTTTAGCTGCTATGGACTCCATTACATGTAGTAACTCTGTGTCTACAACTTTCCTCAACAAACTCCTCCGCCTGCAGTGGGTCTGTATATCAGACAACAGGGTTGCACTCTGCAAGAGGTTATCTCTGTTCACTTTAAGGTGCCATGGATGTTTTTCTGTCAAAGGTTGCTGGTTGGTATACAAGGGAGTACCTCCACTTGTTAAACCTTGCATTAGTGCTCCATAGTGAGTATCAGAACTGCAGAACTTGCCTCATATTACTGCTGAGTGTCACAAACCCACTCAGCAGGTCAGGCCCTCTACTCCCAAAGTGCCAACCTCTGAGCGTAGAATTGTGAACAGTGAACTGAACAAGGTATCCCTCTTGTCTGTTTTGTGGGTTTGAGTCACCTTTGTCCCAAGTTCTGGCAGGATTCAAACTGATAACCTCTTGTTAGCGTACCCAATTATCAGGCTCGGATAAGTCTGTCTTCGGGGAGCCAGATATCTTTGCCTACAGGCACCTAACCAGGTATTTCAAAATGAACCCTTAGAACTGTATGCAAGACTTAGAGAACTCTTATCTTTTTCCCAGTTTGGAATCACAGTAAGCACATGCACAGTGTCAACTATAACCATTCTAAGCGTCACTTATATAAAAAGAAGTTTCAAGGCACACCAGGCAGTTTCTGTTTTTAAAATATATATATTTACTTTAAAATAGACAAAATAGGAAAACAGTAAAATACAGAACAAGATATCCCAACACATACAGCCTTAAAACAAAACAGGTTTAAAAGTACAAATTCTTACAATACATACACTCAGACTAGTCTTGTCTAAGGTCTCCTTACTTCTTAATCTTTCAAGCTTTGCTGTTCTTCTTTTCTCAGTCAGCTAAATAAATATCATCTCTGTAAGGTCTGCTCAGTATATTTAAAGCAGCCTTGAGCCAGACTTCTCTCTGAGGTCACCTAACTCCGCCTTGGTGTATTAAAAGTTATATTTTATAACACAGGATGTCCTACTAAGATATTAGGTGACATAATGAATCACCTCTCTTTATGACTGGTCCAAACCGGTCTGTGATCTGCTTTACCCAGACATCGAAAGTCTCTTTGATGTAATCCACTGAATACCCTAAGCAAATGCATATTGGACTTGCTATTTTAGTCTGGGACCTGTTTCACATAGACATCAAAAGACTCTTTGATGTATTTACTGGCTATCTTGGGAGACACCCCAAACATGCATATTCTCCTTCTTTCCTGACACCTAGTGCAAATCAAAGGATTTCCCTGAGGATGTTATGAATGGATATTTTATTTCTGGTGCTTCAAAGCAAATTTAACAAGCTAATTGCATCTCAGATCTCTGTAGATTGACCTACGTCCTGTCCTTTGAACTTATGCCTGGGGCAGGGGGTTGATGTGTCATTTCAGCCAGACAGTAAGTTCTTCCTGGCAGGCACTTCCCTACATATTTTATATTTAATAAAAAAATGATACAGCATTCAGAACTGGCTGTCCACGTCACAATCCCTCCCCACCTAGACTGAATTTGGGGGTTCTATCCCCTACATGGGATGAGCTTCCCAAATCAGTTCACTCCTCATAGACCCTAGACAGCCCATCTGAGTTCTGGTTTTTGGCTCCAGTCCTATGTACAATTTTCAGATCATACCCTTATAAAGCAAGACTCCATCTGAGCAGTCTGCCATTGTTTTTCCCTATCTGAGTCAGCCAAACCAGGGGGTTGTGATCAGTCTGCACCACAAAAGACTGCCCATACAAGTAGGGCTCCAATTTCGTTAGGGCCCAAACTATGGCCAGACATTCCTTTTCCACTGTGGATTATGTCTGCTCCCTGGGAAGTAACTTTTTACTCAGGTAGGGTATTTGGTGATCCCTCCCCTGGCTGGATGTCTGACTTAGTACTGCCCCGATACCCATGTCTGAGGCATCAGTCTGAACTATAAAAGGTTTGCTATGGTCCAGACTTGTCAAAACAGGAGCACTGTACAGTGCTTCCTTTAGTTTGGAAAAGGCTTTCTCACAGGCTGGGCCCCAAGTAATTTTCTTTGGCATCCTTTTCTTTGTCAAGTCAGACAGGGGAGCAGCCAGGGCACTGTAATCAGGTACAAATTTTGTATAGTACCCTGCTGTCCCAAGAAAACTCCTGGCCTGCTTCTGAGTTTCTGGTCTGGGCCATGCCTGGATTACCTCTATTTTTATTTGGTTAGGATGGAGCTGTCCCTGGCCTACCACATGCCCGAGGTATGCCACTTCTCCCAAGGCCACCTGGCACTTCTCGACTTTGACAGTGAACCCAGTCCTCTGTATCCTGCCCAGCACTTCCCTAAGGTGGGATAGGTGTTCCTTCCAGCTGGTACTAAAGATGGCAATGTCATCCAGGTATGCCATGGTGTACACCTCAGCACCATTCAACACCTGGTTCACCAACCTTTGGAAGGTGGCCGGGGCGTTCTTCATTCTGAAAGGCATTACTTTAAACTCAAATAAGCCTATCGGAGTGATGAAGGCCGACCTCTCCCTAACTCTGTCTGTCAACTCTACCTGCCAATACCCCTTTGTCAGGACAATGGTCATAAGGTAGGTTGCCCCTCCCAACTTGTCCAGGAGTTCATCCATCTGGGGCATCGGGTGGGCATCTGACTTTGTGACTGCATTGAGTCCGTGATAGTCTACACAGAAATGAGTTGAGCCATCTGGCTTGGGTACAAGGACTACGGGTGAGGCCCAGGGACTGTGGGATCTCTGGATTACCCCTAAATCCAGCATCTCCTCCATTTCCCTCCTATTGTCCTTTTGGACAGCCTCTGACACCTGATATGCTGTCTGCTGTATGGGTGTCTGTGTCCCTGTCTCCACATTGTGTGTCACTAAGGGGGTTAGTCCAGGCTTGGCGCTAAACAAGGGGGCAAAGTCTGCTAAAACCTCCCTTACTTTCTGGATCTGGTCCGGGGTCAGCTGGAGAGTGAATTTTACTGCTTCCACAGAGGACTCCCATTTTCTTTCTTCCAGCAAGTCCAAAAGGGGTCTCCTTCATCTGTACCCTCCCCTCCCCATGACTACACACTGCAAACACCATGTCAGCCCTATTTGCATATGGCTTCATCATGTTGACATGGTACATCCTTTCTGTCTGTCTACGGTCAGGTAACTCCACAATGTAGTTCATGTCATTTACCTTCCTAACCACTTTGTACGGTCCTGCCCACTCAGTCTGCAGCTTGTCTTTCTGGACTGGAATAAGGACCATGACTTCCTGACCCACCATGTACGAGTGAGCTCTGGCTCTGCAGTTGTACCACACTTTTTGTTTCTGTTGGGCAGCTGCCAGGTTGCTCTGGGCTGTCCCCATAAGCTCCTTCAGCCTTTCCCTAGGCCTAAAGATGTAATCCACAATGGGAGTTCCCTGGGTGGTGTGCTTGCCTTCCCAGTCCTCCTGGATCAAGTCTAGGGGCCCGCGTACCCAGCATCCATATAAGAGTTCAAAGGGGGAAAATCCTGTCGACTCTTGGGGCACCTCCCTGTATGCAAACAACAGGTGGGAAGGTATTTCTCCCAGTCCCTCCCATGCTGTTCAGCATACACCAAGAGCATTGACTTTAGGGTACATTGAATTGTTCCACAAGCCCATTGGCTTGTGGGTGATACAGTGTCATGCATCTCTGCACCACCCCACACTTCTCCCATAAACATTTCATCAGGTCCGACATGAAGGAACCCCCTCGATCGGTGATTATCTCCTGCGGAAACCCAACACAGGAGAAAATCCCAAGAAAGGCATCTGCCACTTTGTCTATTTTCAGTGAGAATAGGGTGACTGCCTCAGGGTACAGGGTGGCATAATCCACCACAGTCAGGATGCATCTCTTCCCTGAGGAGCTGACAGTATTTAAAGGCCCCACAATATCCATTCCCACCCTCTGGAATGGCTCCTCCACTATGGGTAATGGAATCAGGTCGGCTTGGGTTTTCTTGCCCACCTTCCCTATTTCTTGGCACCGGTGACAAGACCTGCAATACTCCTTCACCTGCTGGGTGAAGTTAGGCCAGTAGAAATTCTGGGCCAACCGCTGCATAGTGTACACTATTCCCAGATGACCAGACAAGGGAATATCATGTTCAATTTTGAGCAACTGCTCATGTTACCCCTGGGGAAAGACAAGCTGCCTGTCTAGCATCCCTTCCTCTGTCGGTACTGCCTGAGTATACATAAGTCCATTTTCCCAATAAACCTTATGTCTGCTGTCACCTCCCTGTGTTCCGTTAGAGTCTGCACAAGCCCTCAGCTTCTCTAAACTAGGGTAACTCCTCTGAGCAGCTGCAAACCCCTCACACAGTCCCAAGGCATGGGACAGGTCCCCTTCAGATGCTAAACTAGGGTTCCTAGCACTAGCGTCAGGGCCCTCAGGATCACTGTCAATCCCAACCCTCTGATAAGGGGTCTCCCCTCCCTCTTCATAGTAACCCTCTCTAGCTGTGGGGTTACTTGCTACTGGGGAAATTTCTACCCCCCCTTTTATTAGTCTTCCCATCTGGAGACAAAGGCTGAGGAACCAGCCTCTCAATGGTTTCCACACTGTTTTCTGTGGGGTTCAGGGAGCTACAAATTTCCCTTGCTGCTTGGCTATGGGTAACTGCACATACTATCCCCTGCTGGAGATTGTTACCCAGGATCACATCCACTGCTAATGTTTTGGCTACAGCCACCTGTTGCACAGTTCCCCCTGTTTCACCCCAGTCTAGGAGAACACTAGCGAGGGGCAATGTTTTCTCCCTGCCCAAAAAGTCCTGGACAGTTACATATTTATTGGGTATAAGCTGACCAGGCTGTAACAGATCCCCTTTTACCAATGTCGGGGATGCCCCTGTGTCCTTTAACCCCTGTGTCTGTACACCATTCACCATGACTGGGTGCATGTGTTCCCTCATGTTCACTGGCATGCTTCCAGGGACACACAAGCAACCCACTTCTTTTCTAGCACCCAGTTGTGTATTATGGCTTGCCTTTTCAGGACACTGTCTGGCAATATGCCCAGTTTCTTTACACAACCAACATGCATTTCTTACTTCATAGAAATATTTTTGTTGAAACCTGAGGCTAACTGGTTTTGGTGGAGGCAGTGAGGGTTTTAGCTGCCCTGAAGGTGCCCTTTTCCCTTTCTGTGCTGCCACGCCTGCCCCATTCGCTCTCAGAGAAGATCTGCTCTTGGCATAGGAGTCCGAGAGTTCAGCAGCCTCTTGCACTATTTTTGGATCTCTGTCCTCTAGCCTTGTTTTTAACTCTGCTGGGCATGCCCAATAAAACTGTTCTAATAAAATCACATTTTCAATTTTATAAACAGAGTTTGCCTCAATTCCTTCCCACCAATGTTTTAAAAACTGACGTTGTTTCATGGCTAGCTCCTCATAGCTCATATCAAGTCTTCTCCTGATCTTACATAATTTAGCTCTGTATGATTCAGCAGTTAATTCAAACTTCTTTAACAGTGCAGCTTTTAGTTTGCTGTAATTATTACTATCCTCATTGTCCATTTGACCCAATGCATCCCGAGCTTTCCTGGTAAGTAGCAGGGATAGCTGGAAGCTCCAGGACTCTCTAGGAATTTTAACCTGAATACAAACTTTTTCAAAAGAATTTAAAAAGGCATCCGTTTCCTCCCCCTCCTTAAACTCGGCTATTAATTTGGAGTTCAATTTGTAACCCAGTCCTGCAGTCCCAGTTAAACCCAAGCCACTTACCTGCTCTGTTGTTGCTGGTTGGAGTCGTAGCTTCTCCAGTTCGTGTTGCCACTGGTGCTCCTCTCTCTTCTCCTCTGCAGCTCACTGGTGCTCATGCTCCTCGTGGTCTGCCTCCCTCTGTTGTCACTCTGCCTCTTGCTGTTCCTGCTCTGCCTCACACTGTTCCCTCTCTTCCTCTCGTCGTTCCTGCTCTGCATCTCTGCTCTCTCGCTCCCTCTCTTTCTGGAACTCCAGCTCCATCCTGTGTAACTCAATTTGCAGCCTGAGTACTTCCAGATTCAGGATACTGGTGACTATCCTCTGCTGCTGTGGCCCTTCACTGATAGTGGCCCTGCTGTCCTCCTGACTGGACCTGGACACAGCACTGGCCGCTAGCCCTGTCACATGTGAGGTTTGGTCCTTTTCAGTCACGGTCAGTGACTCACTGCTCTGGGTATCTACTACCATCAGGGCCTCTGTGAGGTTCTGCATTTTGGCTGTCACCTCAAACAGGACTCCTCTGTCCCCGCACAACTGCTTTAAGTATTCTACAGTGTGTCTGCTGTAGTTGGAAGCCATCTTTCCTGACTACTGCTAATCTGACTAGCACTTTAGAAAAAAATAAAAAGGGTAGGAACTTGACTGTAAGCCAAGGGATATAGTTCTGTTTCCTTTTGAAATAAAACACTGCTTTTCTTTTTCCCAAGCTGACACACTGTACAATAAAGCTTATACCACCAAACTTTTTATGCCACCGCTGCCAACCAATCTCTCACAAATCCACTCAGCAGGTCAGGCCCTCTACTCCCAAAGTGCTATCCTCTGAGTGTAGAATTGTTAACAGTGAACAAAACAAGGTAACTGTCTTGTCTGTTTTGTGGGGTCAAGCCATCTTTGTCCCAAGTTGTGGTGGGATTCAAACTGATAACCTCTTGTTAGTGTGCCCAATTATCAGGCTCAGATAAGTCTGTCTTTGGGGGGCTGGATATCTTTGTCTACAGGCACCTAACCAGGTATTTCAAAATGAACCCTTAGAACTCTATGCAAGACTATAATAAGCACATGCACAGTGTCAACTATAACCATTCTAAGTGTCACTTATATAAAAAGAAGTTTCAAGGCACACCAGGCAGTTTCTGTTTTTAAAATACATATCTTTACTTTAAAATAGATAAAATAGGAAAACAGTAAAATACAGAACAAGATATCCCAACACATACAGCCTTAAAACAAAACAGGTTTAAAAGTACAAATTCCTACAGTACATACACTCAGACTAGTCTTGTCTAAGGTCTCCTTACTTCTTAATCTTTCAGTGCTTTGTTGTTTCTCTTTCCTCAGTCAGATAAATAAATGTCATCTCCGTAAGGTCTGCTCAGTATATTTAAAGGAGTCTTGAGATGGTCTTCTCTCTGAGGTCACCTAACTCTGCCTTGGTGTATTTAAAGTTATATTGTATAACACAGGATGCCCTACTAAGACATTAGGTGACATAATGAATCACCTCTCTTTATGACTGGTCCAAACCGGTCTGTGATCTGCTTTACCCAGACATCAAAAGTCTCTTTGATGTAATCCACTGAATACCCTAAGCAAATGCATATTGGACTTCCTAATTTAGTCTGGAACCTGCTTCACATAGATATCAAAAGACTCTTTGATGTATTCACTGGCTATCTTGGGAGACACCCAAAACATGCATATTCTCCTTTTTTCATGGCACCTAGTGCAAATCAAAGGATTTCCCTGAGGATGTCATGAATAGATATTTTACCTCTGGTGCTTCAACACAAATTTAACAAGCTAATTGCACCTCAGATCTCTGCAGTTTGACCTACATCCTGTCCTTTGAACTTATGCCTGGGTGGGGTTTTGATGTGTCATTTCAGTCAGACAGTAAGTTCTTCCTGGCAGACACTTCCCTGCATATTTTATATTTAACAAAAAAAAATGATGCAGCACTCAGAACTGGCTGTCCATGTCACATTGAGTTCTATTTACTGCAGTTAATTTGACTAGCTGCTTAACTAAAGCACCATATGTTATAGATGGTCACTTCGTGGCTACCTGTTCCTGTCTGTTTCAGTAACCATCTGTGCTATTACACAGGTAGTGCAGCAGCTAATTAACCTTGATGATACTGTACTTACTGCTTCATGTCCCATATTGTAGCAATATGTTCTAGTGCTTGAATCACCTTGCAACTAAAGTTACTTTACTGCCTCCTTCTCCCCATTGTGGCTATAAATGCTAAAATCACCGTACAATTTAAAAGTATAATTAGTCCCTAATATTTTGTGTGAATGTTAGTTCCTGCCTTTCTATTGGTTTGCTTTTTAACCCTTAGATATCCCTAAACTCTGAGCCAAGCTTGGAAAATCCCAGTGTGGTTTCAGTGCTCTAACCCCAAGGTTCCTCTTCATTACCTGTCAGAATGACGTCTCCCCTTACAAGAGTGGGACATCCTCTTTTACCCCTGCCATCCCTCCACAGTATTACCACTACACCCTGCTCTGGCCCTCCCACTAGGCACAATGAAACTCTTAGTGGCAACCTTGCTAATGAGCTCACTCACAACAGAACTCTTCCTGATATCTGAGCTCAGCACCCATATTTTGACCACAGGCCAAGCTGCTCTGTTTCAGTTGTTACCCAACAACAGCCAGGCCATTCTTCTGCCCCCTCTTGACTGCTAGGAGTCCCACTCAAATCCCCTGCCTTTCCTAGTCCTCCTGAACAAGAGGGAGAGATTCCTCCTTGGTGCTTTCTTGTCTTCTCTAACCACCTCAGGGTTCCCCCTTACCACTTCTCATAATCCCATGCATCTCATTCCCATTCTATTGCTATTTTTAGTTGAGGATGTTGAGAACAACCCAGGCCCATAAGCCTCCCCTCTTGCCCACAGTGACCCCATATGGGGGAACAAGCATGGTCTACAAATTGTGCATCTCATCATTTGCAGCCTCTTGTCCAAGTTCAGAAAGCTGGAGGTATGTGTTTCCCTATATAACTCCTACCTCTTGGCCATCACCAAAATATGACTGAAACCCCCTACTGCAGACTCTAGCTGCTAAGCTGCTCTTGAATGGTTTTACCCTCCCAAAACTAGATCAGCCTGGAACTAAAAAGAGAGGTGGAATACTCTCATACTGCAAAGACCCACTTAGTGCCACCTTTACCTCCTGCAGCTCACCTGCTCCCATAGTAAATGGCTCATCTCTGAAATGTCTATTGGGTCTGCAAAGCAGATTTGAATTGATTGCTGTTATAATGCCCCAAAGGTGGTACTACCAGCTGTACTCACCTACTAGACAGCATTGGTCACCTCTTTCCCTCAAGACAGTTCATTATGATGGGTGATTTTAACCTGAACTGGCTAAGCAGCTCCCAAACAGATTGCTGTGAACTGCTGCAGCAACTAAATCTCACTCAGCTCATTACCACCCCTACCTGCCTAAATAACCATACCTTAAACCACTCCCTCAGGGACTGGATACTAACCAATAGAAAGGAAAAGGTTCCTTATGCTGGAGTCCTATTGAACTCCATCAATGTCCACTCCCCTACCTTCTATATCTGGTTCTCCAAACCACCCGTCCTTCCCCCAAATACCTGACCTTTAGAGACTTCTCTAAATACCATGCCATCTGCTTGTTCTTGGGTTTTAGGATAGTCAACTAGCCTGCCCTGCACAAGATGATGGATGTCAAATCAACCCTGAGCTTCCTTACTGCAGCCCTGGCTGCAATCCAAGAAAGGTACTTCTCCAACCACCCAGAGAGTATGTGGTAATGACACGCGATCACTCTCTAAGGACGTCTTTAAGACGATAAAGGAGAAAGATGCCAAATGAGCAATATATAAAGCTTTCCACTCACTCTCCCTGTGGAGTGATTTAGATGCCTGTGAAACCTCTGGAAAAAAGTAATATAATCACACAAGGCTGAGTATCTCCATAAACTTCAGTCCTGTAGCCTTGGCAACCCCAAACATTTCTGGTCAGTGATTAACTCCCTTATCACACCTGAAACCAGGCAGGCTACCATTAAAGTTGCAACAGGGGCATGATCCATAAATGACCCTTCCAAGGTTACAGAAATCCTCAATGCCAAATTCACTGTCCCGTCAGACTACCTAGCCAAACTCCCCCCTTGAAACCCCAATTAATGTCTGTCTGGCCAGGTCACAAATATCTCAACACTCCTCAATTTTATTTCAATGCCATCTCACTTCAAGATACCCACAAGCTCCTCGGGAGCCTCCTTAACTGAAGTAGTGCCAGTAGTGATGGCCTCTGCTTCAGATTCCTGAAACATGTAACCCACACCTTTGCCAAACCCCTGACAATGGTTTTTAACTTTTTTCCTACCTCCTGAACTATATCCCCACTATAGAAGCAAGCCAGAGTCATCCCCATTTTTAAATTTGGTGGCCCACTACTAGTTGACAGCTACCACCCTATCTCCATCCTCTCCCACCTGAATACAATTCTGGAAAAAGTTGTGCACCAGCAGATCTCTGACCATGTGACTAAATATAGCCTCTTCTGACCCCAACAGTGTGGCTTAAGGAAAGGTCACAGTACCACCTCAGCCCTGATTTGCTTCACAAGCTATGCCTTTCATAATATGGATGAAGGCAAACTCATAGGTGCAGTGTTTGTGGATCTCACCAATACATTTGACCTGGTAGACCACAACTTCCTGCTAAGTAAGCTAAGTGCCACTGTATGCTCCACCATGTCCACCACATGGTTTTGAGGTGATCTTTCTAGTCAAACACAGGTGGTCTGCACAGGGGATTCAACCTCCACTGCCCGGGAGATCAACACGTTGGTCCCCCAAGGAACCAGTCTTCTACCCCTCCTGTTTTCCATGTCTGTAAACCTCCCTTCCCATGGATAGCATCATGTATAACTAGCTATTGTACACTGATGAACTTATCTTATACCAAAGTGCTAAGACCCCAACAGAACCCTCAACCTCCTTCACTAACAATTTTGGTGCCACCCAGCAATGGTTTCTAACAAACAGACTTCTAGTTAATGCCAAGAAAACTAAGGCTGTGCTCTTTGGATCAAAATCCAGGCTTGCTCGGACAGCTGGGGACACTACACCTCTTAGTATTCTATCTCCTGATGGCTCACCCCTTGAATCTGTGACTTCCTTCAAATACCTTGGAGTCACCCTCAACTCTGCATTGACTGTCACTAATCGCATCAGAGAGACCATCCTGTGAGTGAAACAGAAAATAGGAGCTGGATATAGGCTTAAGAATTACCTGACCCCAGAGGTCAGACTCGTCATTGTTCAGGGCACCTTACTCTCCCTGCTGAACTATTGTTCTCCAATTTACACTCATACCTCTTGTTCAGGACTTTCCAGACTAAACACAACTTACAGCAATATACAGAATGCAAGATTGCCTTGATGTCTCCTTACTGTACACATCACTGCTCCGCTACCAGGCCCTAGGATGTTCCCCCTCTGACCCACTGAAACTACCTCCTAGGATGCCTTGTCGACAAATCTATTAGGGAAAAAGAGACAGCCCCCGTCTCCCCATACTCAACTAAAGCCCTGTCACCAAGGCCTCTGGAACTCCTCTAGCCTTATGTTAGAATGCCCACAAGTCACCACATGCATGGGCCAAAAGGCATACACTTTCACTGCACCAAAACTGTGGAGCAGCCTGTTTGCATCCCTATGGACTCTAGACTCACACTGTCTATTCTAGGCCCACTTCAAGACTTCACTTGCAGCAACAGTCACCTGTACCTGCACCCTCCCTGGTTGACTGCCGGACCCTGCCTAAGGGAAGCTGGACAGCCCATATCAACTCTGAAAATTGTTGCTTTTGGTGTGGTGTATCTTAGGCTATTGTTACTTGATTGTTTTATGTTGACACTATGATGCCTCTGTACAACTGTGCACTTGATGTGTTTGTACTGTGCTCTTTTTTATGCACAATTTTGCACTGTACTGTTCCATTTGTAGAGTATTACTTAATGTGTTTATTTGTATACTGTAACTACTTGTAATTACGTTACCTTTCCTGGGTTGTGCCTGAAAACAGTCCCTTGGATCAGTGCACCCCCCCCCCCGGTCAACATACAAACTAAAAACTAAATAAATAAACCTTTCCTTTAATGAGATTTCCAATAATATCCCCACTACAGATGTTAGACTGATTGGCTTATAGTTGCTAGCCTCTGCCCTACTGCTCTTATGGAGTGGGACCACATCTGCTCTCCTCCAGCCCTCCAGAACCACACCTGTTTTCAGTGATTTGTCGAATAAGGCTGTCAATGGGTTGGATAGCACCTCCTTGAGTTCCTTTAGTACCCTTAGGGAGTATCCCATTGAGTCCCATAGTCTTGTCCACTTTCAGAGCTGTAAGTCCCTTCAGGACTCTTTCCTCTGAAAATGGTCTTATGTCCACCTCACCCCCCACTTTGTTCATGCTGATCCCTGCCGGTCCATCTCCCCAACCCACTGTGAAGTCTGAGCTGAAGTACCTGTTCAGGATGTCTGCTTTTTCTTGATCATTTTCTGTGCAGTCTCCCCCTGCCACCCTCCTTATCTTCACTATCCTTCCCCTTGCTTTCCTAGTCTCACTTGTGTACCTGAAGAAAGTCTTATCCCCCTTAGCTACCCCTTTGGCTATCCTTTCATCTGTCTGTGCCCTTGCACCCCTCACTGCCTTTCCTGATTCATTCTGTTTTACTTGGTACACCTCCTGTCTTCCTCCCTCTACATTTCCATATACCTTCCGAATGCCATCCTTTTTCCCTTCACCACATTGGCCACATCCCTAGGAAGTAGAGAACCATAACTGACTCTTTCTGTCTACTTTTATTCACTCCCTTCGCACAGAGGTAGGTTCTTAATTATGCTTTACATTATTTTTCCCCACTGTGCCACTACCACTCCCTTCCAATCCCTCCCTATGAAGCAGTTTCTGAGGCAGTCTCTGATGTCTTTAACCTCTGCCCTGGTAGAGTCCAGAACCCACATCCTTGTGGGTTTGCCTCTGTTCCTGCCTTAATCTTGAATCACACTGCATAGTAATACTGGTACTGAGGGGACTTCCCACTATGACATCTGCAATGCCATCCAAGTTTTTAAGCAGCAGGTCCAGAACTGCCCCATCTCTACTGGGTTCAATAACAAGCTGACTGCGAAAAGAACCTTGTAGGGACTTAAAGATGGCCCTGCTCCTTGTTGAAGCTGTAGTTGAAAGGCTCAAGTCCACACCAGGCAGACTGAAGTCTTCAACTAGCAGCACCTCTCCCTTACTTGCCATCCTGATGCTATCATCCCCAAGTGCCTTATCCAACTCCTCTCCCTGTGCTGGAGTCTGTATATCACCCATGTATGGACTGTCACCACAGTACCTATCTTCAGGATGACCCACAGTGTTTCCAGCCTATTTCTTTCCTTTGGATGCCCCTGCACTTCCATGACCTTGATTTCATCCATCACATACAGTGCAACCCCTCAACGCCTCTTCCCTTTTCTTTCTATGCTGAAAGAACAGTAGCCTGGTATGGCTCTGTCCCAGTCTTGGTTGTCAGTGTACCATGACTCCACTATGGCTACCACATCCAGACTAGTCTCCATCATGATGGCCTCCAAGTCTGGAATTTTATTTCCAAGGCTCTTTGCATTAGCATACAGGGCTCTCCATACCTTACTCCCTCCCTGCTTGCTTTTCTGTTTCCCCTTCCTGACTGTGCCCTAAAGTTCCCCCTGCCCCCTTCCCTTGTCATCTTCCCTGTTACCTGTCTCCTTTGCACCATCCTTCTTGCTTTCCTGATTTATATCCCCTTTTCTCTGCCTTGTACCCATCCCTGACTTCTTGTGCTCCTGCCCTAGGATAGCTTACTCCCCTTTGGGCTCTTTCTCCCTGCTGCTTCATCATCTGGTGAGGGCAACTGTTGCCTCCCTTGGATTTATATTCTCCTTTCCTGCTAATTTAAATGCTCATCCAAGTAGCATTTAAACCTCCCACTAAGGACTGTTGTTCCCCTTGTGGAAAGCTGCAGGCCCATATCCTCCAAGGTTGGTCCCCTGTCCCCAATCTAGGCAAAGCCCTACTCCATGTACTGTACTATGAGCTCAACTTGTTGTTAAAAGCTCTGGTGCAGAATATCCTCTCCTCTCCTCAGACTTATACAAGTAACATCTTGGCAAAAGCCAAAGTGGGTGTGACCTGCTTAATACCCTTCCCCAGCTCCATGAACTTTTCCTGCACTGTCCCTACCCTCTCCCTTGCTAGACAGCTCAGACTTCCAACAGTGGCCCCTGTGAATAAATAGTAAAAGCAGGAGTCTGTTTCTAACAAGAATCAATATAGGTTTATGGGTTAGGAAAAATAAACCCACTCACCACAACCGAAATATCTTTAGAACATTTTATTGGTGTAATCAATCAACAGCCAAGTTATCACATGAGTACTGCCATTATTATGTTTTGATGGCCAAGTCTGTTCTTCAGGGCAAGAATAATCATACTGTAAAAATAAATTTATATAACAGCACTATTAATATATAATAAACATTCAAGTCAATCACATTTTACTGACACCTCAAACTCTTGTACATCAGATAGAGTACTATGCTACCATAAAAGATGCATTTCTATGCTCAGTAATAATTACACAGATTAACAGGTACTAGTGACCAATTGATTTCTATTATTCATTAATAAACATTCATAATTCTGTGTTATAAGCTCTACAGAAAGCATATTATTAAACTGCTTAAAGTAAGAAAAAGTATCTCAGTGTACTTGGTTCCTACTTTAAATACTCATTAAATCTATTTTTTCAGCTGTGAATCATAATATTCAACTAATTACAGCAAGTATGGCTTTTGATAGGATGCATCAAACAAAGTTTCACTAAATAAAAATGAAAATAATACTAATACAGTAGTTGTATTAATATATCAACCTCAAATATACCAAGTCTTGCATTCCTTAAAGCATTAGAGCTGTCAAAGGGTTCCCAATCTGTGGAAGGTTGCAAAGATTGTCCCTGTTTTCGAACAAACTCTATCCAGAGCAAATATGGCTTCAAAATTGATATTATTGATGGTAGTGAAAAACATGTAAGAAAGACAGTATCATAACAAACACATACTATATGTGTTTTTAGCAGCACAAGCATTTGAACCTTAATCAAAAGCTTACATCCATGAGACTCTAGCGCCTCCATCCAGCTTGTATCCCCCTTCACAAACTAGTGGTATTATAAAGGGATGAGATTTTAATCATGTGATTGATTTGCACATTATAACCTCTTTTTTCCTTTTTATATATGTACAAGAGAGAGGGTCATTCCCCTCCCAGGTGCAACAATCTGGCTTGGCTCGGGACCTGAGAATGTCTGAACATGGAAGTATGCTAAAATAATCATGGGGCCTGCTGCTTCTTCCAGTTTTACATTTTTTGTCCCCATCCCTGCACTGGGGCATGCATGTCAGACATGCATATGTGAAGGCATGTGCACGCCCACAGAATCCCACAATTTCCTCCTTTTCCTGCCATCCTCTGATCTGCATTACTACCACACCTTGATCTGGTGGCAGTCATTCAGCAGGGGAATCAGTCCTCCCTCCCTGGCAAAGGACAGCAGTCCAGAGGACTCTCAATCTTTTCCCTCTCCAGCCAATCTTCAGTACCCCAGGCTCATTCCTGAAACAGGGATGCTACTGTGGCAAGAGGTAAGGCATCTAGTTCCTCAGATCTGTGCACCACTGGGCCAGCTACTAATGTTATTTCTTTGCTGAACTGTAATTTAATTATATCAACATTTATGAGCCCATGAGCAACTGCAATGGACTAGATAGGTTGGGCAGTGAATATAATTAATCATGTTTTACTGTTTCTTTCTACATGTTCTCTCTGATCCCTGCTACAACAGTTTGTAAGGCTGGGTGTTAATTTGAGCAGTATTATTCATGACCTCATAGTGGGAAGTCACAGGGGTCAGATGGAAACTAATATGATCATGTGTTTTAGAAAAAAAACTTCTCACATGATAGAATTATCATCCTGTAATTTAAGCAACCCCAGGTACACTATACAATGTATATCTGCACTGACATTAATCATCAAATGAGATATTTGCAGAAGTAGCACAAGAAACAACTACAGTATATCACACATTTCCATTCTGTGCCATGCATGTACACTCACCCCATGACAGAATGTTCTATAATTCTTTAAAAAATATTTCTAAATCTAAGGGCCAAGGTGACTGTATTGGCTATCGTAAACTAATAAGAGTGCAAAAGTTCTCCTGTAAGAACTGCACTAACAAGGTCCACAGACCCCAATAAAAAGGAGGGACATGGAGTAAAATTATTATTATATTGGGTACTACAATTTTGTAAAAATAGTTTAATAAATATGGTACCAACAAATGGGAACAGTGACCATGTTGGTGCTGTTCTTAAAAGAAAACTTTTATTCGCTTTATCCGTTAAGAGAAAAGGAAGTGCAAAAGAAGAAACAGTAGCAGAAAAGATCAGAGCCAAAAGGCTGACCTTCAAGAAATCTAAGGGAACCCAGCAGGATGAAAATAGGGAGGCATACCAAACTTCCCTAAGGGAAACAGTGAAGGCAGTAAGGCAGGCAAAGGCCCAAACTGAAGAAACACTAGCACAAACAGTAAAAGAAGGTGACAAGACTTTCTATAGATACATTAGTGAAAGGAGAAAGTCCAGAGGGGGTATTGCTAAGATCAGTGGGTATAAGGGGGCATGTGAGGAGGAGGAGGACCATGTAAAAGCATTTATCCTAAATAGATACTTCTGCTTAGTATTTACTGAAGAGAAGATAGAGCAGGCCCCAGAGCTCAGCACTATGGACACAGGGGGGACGGAGGTGTGCACTAGTCCCTTCACAAAAGAAAGGGCCCTACAAGAGTTCAATAAGCTCAGGGTGGACAAGTCAATGGGACCTGATGGCATATATCCCAGGGTACTAAAGGAGCTAAGGGTGGAACTAGCAGAGCCATTATCAGTACTGTTTAATGAGTCTCTGAGCACAGGTGAGGTCCCAGAATACTGGACAAGGGCTCATGTGATCCCACTCCACAAGAGTGGTAGCAGGGAGGAGGCAGGGAACTACAGACCAGTCAGTCTTACCTCAGTAGTGGGCAAGATTATGGAGGTACACCTTAAGGAAAGGATAATGCAACACCTGGAATCCATAGGAGCACAGGATCCAAGACAGCATGGGTTTACAAAAGGAAGGTCCTGTCAAACTAATCTCATAGATTTCTTTGACTGGGTAACCAGAGTGGTGGACCAAGGGGGAGCAGTTGATGTCACCTACCTTGACTTCAGCAAAGCTTTCATTACTGTTTCACATAGAAGATTGATTAATAAGCTGGGTAGGCTTGGGGTGGGTCAGAGGTTGGTCAACTGGGTGGCACGCTGGTTGATGAGCAGAAAACAGAGAGTGGTGGTAAACGGTATGCAGTCAGAAGAGATGCAAGTCACAAGTGGGGTACCTCAGGGATCAGTCCAGGGGCCAGTTCTCTTCAATATCTTCATCAGTGACATTGCAGATGGACTGGAGGGTAAGGTTTGTCTGTTTGCAGATGAAACAAAGATCTGAAACATAGTAGATGATCCAGATGGGGTGGACAGACTGAGAAGAGAGCTGGATAAACTAGCAAAATGGTCAAAATAGTGGCAACTGGGGTTTAATGCAAAGAAGTGCAAGATCATGCACATAGGGAAGAGAAACCCTGAAGCCAAATATAGACTGGGAGGGGAGTTGCTGGCAGTCACAAGGGAATTTTGTACAATCAGAGAAAACAGTTCCACAGGAAATGGATGAATGCCCGTGTTAAATATTAAACAGCTGCCTCTCCGATGTGTGTACACTGTTGTTGTCTTCTCCCAAGCCCGAGAAAACGAAATTGTGAGGGCGCTCTTAGCACACATAAATCCACAGACAGTCTTCTTTTATATTCTCAAATTTCTTTTTATTATCTTAAAATGTGGCAGTCCTCAACGTTTCACCAAGTATCTTGGCTTTATCAAGAGATGCCCTTATAAATAGACACACAGGGGCATCACTGAGGTTTTGGGGACTGGAACAGATTAAACCATCGGATAGAGGGGGAGACTACAATAGGATAGTCGAAAGGGTGGAAACAAAATGGATTTTTGAGATGAAGGCATTAGATCCAAGAATTGGTTTAAATAAAGACATTAATTGGAATTGTTGCCGTAGATAGGGATTTTCCTTATTGACTTTAGTTACTTTCTCTTGTTTATCTCGTTTTCTTCACTTCTCTCTTCCGTCCTTTCCCGGCCGCCTTCCCCCCTTCCCCCCCTTCCCAATCCCCCCTTTTCTGTTATTTTTATACATCACTTTTGTTTAAATTTGGTGACAGGATATTGAAGTCAATGTAAATTAAAAGTTTCGGAGGTTATAAAAAATTCTAAATCCATAATAAGACTAATTAGACATTAATTTATGTAACTTACGTTAGTAAAAATGTAGGTATTCTTTTGAGACTAATTCCCCTTTTCTCCCCCTTTTATTCTCTTTTTCAGTTTTTGTTTTTATAAGTGTTGCATCTAGGATTGAAGAACTAATATTGTACCCCCCCCCCCAATTCGGATTCGAACTTATGACTTTGGAACAGTAGTAAATGGCAACTGATAGTGGAAAGACATCTTAAATTTAGTTTGAGAAGTAGTTGAGTCATTAGTTGATTAAATTTAGAGTGGATATTTATTCGTTTGAATGGAGAACGATAACTTTTTAGGAGATTTGAAAGAGAGGTTAAATGTATGACTAGGGAATAAACGTAAGGGGAGATTTCCCTTTAAGAAGGAATAGTGCTTACATCATCAGAAGAGCGTATTTAAGTGACGGTAAAATGCCGGGCAAAAGTTTAAAAATCTTGGCGTACTGGATGAAGGAAGCAGGACATGTAGGGAAGAAGACATCTCCTTAACTCGTAGAAGAGAAAAGTATGAAGGTCAGAATTGGGTAGATGCATATCTAAAGTAAACGTATAGACGTTTGAAGTGTGTTATGCTTTTCAGTGAGTGCCGAATGAACCAATATAGGACAAAATGTCAAGGCCTGAATTAGAATGTGTCGAGGGAATGAACTAAATGACTTTGTAGGATAAAAGGGAGTCAGGCTATGATAACAAAATGTATGTTTAACGCAAAATGTCAAGGCTTGAATTAGAATGTGGCGAGGGAATGAACTAAATGACTTCGTAGGGCAAAAGGGAGTCAGGCTATGACAACAAAATGTATGCTTAAGCATAAATAAAATTAAGACAGCGACTTGTAAACAAAGATTTGGATCATAATTAAAGGATCATGGGGGCAAAAAATAAACAATTTAGGGGTAAAAATAGGAGTGGTGATAAAATAGAGGCCTCCTGTTAATGAATGAATATGTGAAATGAAAGGGATGTATTTTAAGATGTTTTAGAAAAAAGAAAGACAGTGACTAAAAGAAATATAAATTGAAATATTTGTCACTGCTTTTCACTTTCTAGCTGAGAAAGAAGCATGAAGAGATAAATAAAGATGATGCCACACAAGAAGGCACACTTTAAGGCTTAAAATGATCGTTGAGATTGAACAGGTATTAATTAAGCATTAATGTGATAGGCTACTGATAAAGTGTATTATAGCATGATGTTTTGGATGTTTCGGGTGATGGGTTCTGACTATGTGAGCAATACAACCATTACAAAGATATAAGAATTTATTTTGGTTTTGTTCTGTACAGGATCAGAAATTCATGCAAATGGTATAAATAATATTAGAGAGCTCAACAAATTTTATGAAGTAAGTGGCACCAGTGTAGATGATTTAATGTATTTTTGTATATTTGGAGAAGTTTGAAGAATATAAGCAGTGGTGTAGACAGTCTTTTTAATTTTAATTTTGTTTATTTGTATATTTTTATAAGGGCATCTCTTGATAAAGCCAAGATACTTGGTGAAACGTTGAGGACTGCCACATTTTAAGATAATAAAAAGAAATTTGAGAATATAAAAGAAGACTGTCTGTGGATTTATGTGTGCTAAGAGCGCCCTCACAATTTCGTTTTCTCGGGCTTGGGAGAAGACAACAACAGTGTAGTCACAAGGGAAGAAAGAGACTTGGGCATCATCATCACTGATGACCTGAAATCATCCAAGCAGACCACTAAAGCAGTAGGTAAGGCTAGGGGGATTATGGGGTGTATTAGTAGGGGTATCACAAGTCAGAAGAGGGAGGTAATAATCCCTCTTTACAAGACACTGGTTAGGCCCTATCTGGACTACTGCGTGCAGTACTGGAGGCCGCACCTTCACTAGTACATTAACCAAATTGAGGCAGTCCAGGGAAGGGAAACCAAAATGGTGCAGGGACTGCATCAGAAAACATATGAGGACAGATTAACAGAGCTCAATATGTATACCCTAGAGCAATGGAGGAAGAGAGGTGATATGATCGAAACATTCAAACACCTTAAGGGCATTAACAAGGTGAAAGAGTTTAACATGTTTCAATATAAGAAAAATAGCAGGACAAGAGGACACAGCATGAGATTAGAGGGAGGTCAATTAAGGGGTAATGTGAGGAAGTTCTTTTTCACAGAAAGGGTGGTGGATGCATGGATTGGCCTACCTCAGGAAATGGTGGATATGAATACAATGCAGGGCTTCAGACAGGCATGGGATAATCATAATTGAGCAATGCAGATAAGTATAACTGGATAGGCCATTGACAGAGCAAAGGCACATTCATAAGGTAGAAAAAGAAATGGGCAGACTGGATGGGCCTTTCGGTCCTTATCTGCCATCAACTTCTATGTTTCTTTGTTTCTATGTAATGGCTACCAATGCTGCCACCTTGTCCCTTAGTGTTCACTGAAATGGACTGAGAAAACAGTTTTCAAACTATTATAGAGCATTTTGTCATGGGTGAGTGTAAATGCATGCCATGGAATGGAAATGTGCTATATACTGTAGTTGTTTCTTGCACTGCTTTTGTAAATATCTCATTTTGTGGTTAATATTAATATGGATATAAACTGTGTAGTATAATTGTGGTTACTTAAATTGCAGGATGGTAATTCTGTCAAGTGAGATTTTTTTTTTCTAAAACACATGAGCATATCAGTCCCCCTCTGACCTCCATGACCTCCTAGTGTGAGGAGACTGTGAGACTGCAAATTATGCAACTCAAATTAACACAGAGCACTACATGCTGCAGTGGTAGACATCAGAGAGCGCATGCACGTGCAAGAGAGAGAGAATGATAAATGTAAAAAGAAACAGCAATACATGATTAATTACTATAGAATATGACATTTTCAATGTCAAATAATTTTCACTTTTTTCACTGAAGCAGTTATTTGTGCTAAAAAGAGAATTTTAAAACCTAGGAGGAAACAATATGGCTGTGATTGATGGAGCACAGAACTGTTATCCCTTACTGCCTACAGACAGAACTGGATGTCATGTAAAGGAATTCTGGACTAATGACTGACATTTGTCTCTGGCAACGTAGGAGAGGTGTTGCAACTGCAAAGAAGCCACTCTTTGTTTTTTTGTGTCTTTTGGGAAAGGACTTTGTTATCTGGCATGGGAGGCTGTGCTGCAAGTCCAACTTGTTCTTTGGTGGGAAAGAATGCTTTGAAGTAATGCTGAGTCCCTTTTTGAAGCAAGATGTCTGCAGAGCTCTGCCCACTGCAGCCATAAAAAGGAGATCCCCAAAACCTGGAGAACTATCATCCAATTGCAATTTTTCCTGTTCTTAATAAGATCCTTGAAAACCTAGTTGCCCTGCAGGTAACTGAATACCTGCAAAAATATAGCTTGTTATCTGAGTTGCAACATGGCTTTAGATTGGGGAAAAGCACTTCTACAGCCCTTATGCAGTTCACAAATTATATTAAATTAGCTACGGACAAGGGTATGCACACTGGTGCTGTCTTTATTGATTTAACTAAGGCTTTTGATCTGGTAGACCATTCTCCAGTCTTCTCTAGACTGTCTTTGGTTTTTCACTTTCTGTTATATCTTGGTTTACTTGTTATCTTAGTGACTGGCATCAGTTTGTAATATTTAATAATGCAGCTTCTTACCATGCTGCTATCAGACTTGGTATTCTACAAGCATCTCTCCTGGGGCCTTTGTTATTTATATAGCCAGCAGAAAAAAATGCCCCCCAAACTAGGTGTGCTATGGAGGATAAAGCAGCAGGTAAAACACACAACTCTAGCACCACCCAATGTAAAGAACAGACAAAGACCAAATAAATCAGCAAAATAATTTTATTCTAAAGTGTGCATAAAACCTCTTAGGAGCAGAGGAGTAAACCCACTACTTCTTATCAGTTTTGCCAGAAGGTGTCATCGGTATGAGGTGGTGGGTTTACTCCTGTTCTCCAGGTGAGGGGTTTTATGTACACTTTGAAATAAAACTATTTTTCCAATTTATTTGGTCTTTGTCTTTTCTTTATGGTGGCTGCTGCTGGAGTTGTGTGTTTTACCTACCCTTTGTTGTTTACCTTTTTTATTAATGACTTTCCTAGAGTCATCTCTAAGTGTTCCTCATTGTTATATGCAGATGACATCGTTGTTTATATGAGCTCTGAGAACATGGATGATATTAATTCTCTGTTTAATGCTGATTTTGGCAAAGTTCAAACATGGCTGTTACAAAACAGACTTCTTTTGAACACCAGTAAGATATACTCCATGTGCTTCGGATCTGTTCTTAAACTCAAAGCCTGCCCAACTATGTATTGTGTTCAAATGGGTATCCCCTTACTGCAGTTCAATCTTTAAGTACCTGGGCATTACATTAGATCCCTTCTTAGACTTTTCCCTTGATATCTCCAATGTATGCAAATTAGTACACTCTAAATTAGGACTGGCATGTAGAGTGAAGCATGCCCTCACCCCTTCTGCTAAACTCACCATTGCATTTGGGGTATTATTGCCTAGTCTCACCTATGGCCTGGTACACCTCTCCTAAAATAGCTTCTGTTTTCTCCCTAAATGGGCCATAGCCTAAAATGGCATCTGCTGCTTTGCCTTATCTGCACATAGATTGACACACCACTATGCACTTTATAGAAATGCAGGGTGTCTATTGCAATGTCTCTTAAACACTATGCACTAGAATGTACTATCGATGATCTATCTCATTAGATCAGGTAACCCTGTTGCCCTTGTGGCCATTCTTAAGAAGTCTGAACAAGCATATTGCCTTCTGTCTGGTTCCATATGATATGGGTGAAGGAAAAACAATTAGTGAAAAACAGTGAAGAAAAAATGGCAAGGAAGCAAAGCACAACCAGGAATATACAGCAGTGGCTGAACAGGTGACCACTGTTTTGTGTTTTAGCTGGGGGCTTTGCTCCCCGCACCACCTGACGTGGGGAACTTTACCCCCCACATGTCCCTTTTTATAGATAATCATCTTGGGGGGATGAAACTTGGGGAAGGTGAGAAAGCTGCCAGTAGCCTTTTCTGTTATCGCCATAATACTGGGTCTATATACTGAAAGGTGAATGGAAGAAGGCGATATGCTCATATATTCCTTTCATTTGCATCAGCAGATCCAACTGGTCTGTTCATTTAATAATATTTTATGTATTCCCTTTTAAATGCCTCCAAATTTTTAGTGGTTACCACCCTTCTAGGTAGGCTGTTTTATATCCTACCTGTATGCTGCATGAAGAAATGGTATCTTCCATTCTTCTTTACAGTGTCAAATTTTCTCTGAAGTTTGTGTGTTCCTAGGGATACCAGTTTTGCCTGGATTTGAATACCTAGTTCTGTCTTTATTTCATCATCATTCATGATTTTATACATGGCTAGCAGATTGCCTCTGAATCTTCTCTGTTCCAAGCTACACAGTCCCAAATACTGTAGCCTGTCTTCATAATTATATCCATGCAGTCCTCCAGTCATCTTGGTGACTCTGTGCTGCACCTTCTGCACCTGATCCACCTCTCTCCTCATATGGGGGCTCTTCAAAGGAGAACCATAATCGAGGTGGGGCCTGATATAAGATTTGCAGAATGGCAACATACAGTTACTGTAGCTGATCAGTTCACAAAACTTCTCTTGATATTCCTTATCATGAAGTTTGACCTTTGTATTATGGACATGTGATGTGCCCAGAAAATCAAGTTATTATCTACCATGATACCAAAGTCATTTTCTTTCTCCAGGTTTTTAATTACCTTAGTACTTAACTGATAGTATGCTTCTTATTTTTCTTCCCCATACACATCACAGTACACTTATCTACATCAAAGGGCATTCCATTGACTGCTGACCAGGTCTCTATTATATACAAATCCTTCAACAAGATCTGCATATTTTCCTGAGTGTTTACAGCCCCCAAAAAATTTAACATCATTTGTGAATCTGACCATCCAACTGTTTATTTCTTTATGAAGATCACTAGTCTACAGGCTGAACAGAGCTGGTCCCAGGACTGAGCCGCGAGGGACCCCACTTGTCACTTCTCCATAAGCTAAATGGAATCCTTTTACCCTGACTCTGTTTCCTTATTGTTATCCATTTTTTTACCCAGATCATAATTCTTCCATCTATCCCTAAGCTATCCATTTTTTTTAATCAGTGGGCTGTGGGCAACCTTGTCAAACTCTTTCTGTATGTCTAAATATATGACATCCACTGGAATGTTTTTGTTGATATTTTTGTTTACATATTTGTAAAAACACAACTGATTAGTTAGAGAAGTCCTGTTATGCTTGAATCCATGTTGTTTGAGTCTTTATGATTGATAGTGATTAGATATTCTTCTAATTTTACCTTTAAGAATGTTTCAGTCATTTTACATATTGTGGATGTTAGACTTTTAGGTCTATAATTCGATATACTGTATCTCTCCTGTCCCTCTTCTTAAAAAGTGGCACCACAACAGCTGTCTTCCAGTCATGTGGAACAACACCTGTTGAAAATGAAGCATTAAACAATGCTGCCAGTGGTTTGGAGATTTGACCGCTGACCTCCTTTGGAAATCTAGGGTGCAACAGATCTGGCTGACTTGTTTATTTTAAATTTTTCTAATATTTTTTCTATTTCTTGGGCACTGATATCTAAACTTAATTCTGGATATTCTCCATTTTTGATAGTGACATTGTCATTGCTTTTATTGTTGAACACAGTATAAAAGTATGAATTAAAACTATTAGCTATATATGCTGGTGTTTTTAGTTCATTTCCTTCACTGCTAATAGGCCCTATTTGGGAATAATTCTTGTTTATATTATTTACAAAGGCATAGAAACTTTTGCCATTGTCTTTTCTGTGAGCTATATTAAATTCTAATTTCTTTCTTTCAAGTCTGACATCTTCTTTAATGCATTAAGTTTTTTCTTATAAGATGACACTGTATCTTCTGTACTTTTTTATAGTATCATACACCCTTTTTTCATGCATTGTTTCAAAATCTTGTTTGTACACCACATTGGCATTTTCCCTCTTTTATTATACATTTTTTATTGAGAACATATTTCTCTTCCACTTGAAGTGGTTTATTTTTTAAGATGTCCCACACCTCCTCTACATTTTATTGAGGAAACATTCTTCTCATTTCTAATTTGAGAGATCTGTGTTCATTTTTGATAAAGTTGCCTTATTTTAATTTTTCGTAACTGTTACCCCGTTATCCCTACTGGTTTATTATAAAAGGGAATTCCACGATACAGTGGTCTCAGCTGAACAGACTCTCCCTTATGTTGAACTTTTTAATTAATTCACTAATATTGGTTATTAACAAATCTAGAACATTACCACCTTTTGTAGGTTTATAGATCATTTGTTGCAATTCTGCTATTGTTACACATTCCAGAAATCTGTACTCAGTTCCAATGTTTGAGGTTTGGGTTGCCCAATTACTATCTGGGTAGTTAAAATCCCCTGTTATGAGCACAGATCCAGAAGCAAATGATTTGACACCTTTTAATGGACTAACATAGATGTAACAACAGGAACAAAGTGCTCTAGCTTTTGGACCAACAAATACTTTGTCAGAAGTGTAATGACAGTTATTTAGAAAAAAAACAATACTTCTACAACCAGATCATGCAGAAACAAAGCAGAAAAAAATCCCCATTGGTTTAAAATACTCATTTAGAAAAAAACAGAAAATAATGTCAGAGAAGCTTAGCAGTACCCTGTCACCTTCAGCTGGGAGAGCCTCAGGGTCAAAGGTGCTTAGTGCAAAAGACATGCAAAGAACTCTACTGCATATAAATGAAATTGACATGTAAGATGACAACTACTTGAGCAGATGGCTCATAAATCAAATTATAAGTGGCACAATGTGTATAAGAATATAATTACTGAATAACAACCCCCCACCCAGATTAAAAAACATACTCAGATTGTCTTAGGAGTACAAGAAGCATCTATGTATATATAACAGACAAACAGTAACCAGTAAAGTTTTCTTAGAAAGATCAGTAGTTATACACTGTATGATGTGTAAAACTTAGCTGGACCCATTGCCCAGCTAAACTCTCCAGTTAAATATTATGCCTTATAAACTTCGAAAGTCTATAGAGTAGTAACAGGAATTTATAAATGATAATATAAATATGAATTGACAGTATAAGTGTCAAACAAAACACTACTTGTCAAGGACCACCAAGGAACTAAAACCATGCAGCCTGATATATACACATGTCAATAAATTCTCAGTGTATAATATTTTACTTATTTATTTATTAAGATATTCAGAAAGACCTTTGAGTCAAAGACTCATTTACAAAGGTTCCACGTCATACATAGAAGGTACAAGGACAATATGTGTTACAGATTGCAGTACATTACACTACATAACAAGGATTGGAAACACATTTGTTCAGTGAGTGACTACCAATCCAAGACAACAGGATTTACAATGATTTGCACAGCCATAAGGTAGCAAAGAGGTTCTGAAGAAGGCTGTTTGTCAAATGATTAGCTCGTAGAACATTAAATATGGAGGACACCAAATGTTGTTCTAGGACATCGGGAAGGGAGTGTCAGTTGCAGTCACATAGGTTTGAGGCCTGTAGGTGATTCCTTAGCCTGGATTTAAAAGGGCCAAGCTTTGTTTTGTCAGTTATTAGGCTTGGGAGTGAGTTTGTCTAGGAAGGGGCTTTGTAGCTGAAAGATCATTAGAATTGGGAAGTCCGGCAATGGGGAACCCAGAGCAACGGGTTTGTTCGAGTTATGTGTGGTTCTGCCAGGAGATGTTGAGAGGATAATTTTGTCAAGGGTGGGGGGGGTGAGGCCTAGAGTTGTCTTTTTGGTCATTAGGCAGGTGTGGTACCTGATTCTGTTGTCTAAGTTTAGCCAGTTTATGGTACTGTTGAGGGAGCAGGTGTGTGTGAAGCGATCACATCCAAGGATGAGATGGCAGGCTTTGTTAAGCACAAGTCGGAGTCTATTGAGGGCTGAGGTGGGTGCGGCACTGTAGATGAGAATACCGTAGTCTAACAGAGAGAGGATAGAGGAGTTTATGGTCAGTTGTAGTGTCTCAGGGATTAGGCAGTGTCTGTACCGATAAAGTACGCCTAATCTAGAGCTAATGGCAGTTGATAGGTGCAGGATATGTTGATTAAAGTTGAGGGCAGGGTCTAGTGTAATTCCTACATATTTAAAGATGCTTACTTGTTCTAGGGGGGGTTCGTTTAACACTGAGAATTTGGGGTGGGTTCTGGGGATGGGAGAAGATCATGACTTTTGTCTTATTGTAGTTAATTATTAGACGATGGGCAATGAGCCATTGTTTGGTTGCACAGAAAGAGTGTTAGAGAGTTTGGTGGAGTTTAAGGGGGTCAGGATCAGAGGCGAACAGGACGGCGTCATCCCCGTATAGGAGCAGGCTGCCGGGGCAGGTCGACAGGAGGGAGTTTAGGTAAAGACTGAATAACAACGTGATGTACTGAAAATGTCTAAGGAATCTGAATAAGAAATAAAAATTTAATTCTGTCCTCCACTCCACACATACAACACACCCTACCCCACCCCACACCCCCATAACATGGAAGGGGGATAACTAGGTTTAAGGAGATACACACACACACACACACACACACACACACACACACACTCGTAATGCACCATCATTCACAATCACTGCAATTGTTACCCAAAGGGAATTCAACTTGTCAAGCAATCCCATGTAAAAAGGATCATGTTTCCTAATACCTACAAAGTAAAAATGTGGCACTATTTAACCTTACTCCTATTTGCACAGTAACACCTCCAAGGATTCTGGATGGGAACAACAATGAAATAAAAATTCCATCCTCCCCAGGGTAAGGTAACTAGAAGTAAATATAAAGTATGTGTGTAAGACAAGAGTTCTAACATACCTACATTTCTACATATCGCTACAATGTTAGCCTAATGTAAATAGATCTGTCCAGGACCCCCATGCAAATGAGATCTCACACCTCAATATATTCAAAGTAAAATAATGTGACAGTTTATAATAACACTACTGTATGTACAGTAACAGGCTAGGGAATCTGAATATGGCGCAATGGAATCAGCCACATTCCTGGGTGAAGGTAAATAGTAAGAAGAAATGAATATTCATTATGTGTGTGAAGTAAGAGTACTAACACACTGTGACTCCATGTATCTAAATAGAAGTCTATCTCAATGTGACAGCAAGCCCCACACCTGCTACATTCACATACCTCCCAAAACACACACACACACACACACACACACACACAAAACACACACACCTCACATGTGCTGAAGTCCTACAATATGTCAGTCTCAAGAACAAGAGGTCTGAGGATGTTAAATCATGTATTGTCTCATGAAACTCAAATCTGTTCTCATCTTATCTGCTGCCATATTGAGACGTAAAATAAGTTTAGTCACAAAAGCTTGTTTCTGTTGTGTGCTTTTGAGATTTCCTTTTAAGACCATTACTGACATATCTGAAATTGAGTGGTTAGGCTGAGAGAAGTGTTACCCCACTGGTTTTTAAGTCTTCATCATTATGTTGCTTGCATGCATGTGCAAGAAACATACTGCCATCATCCGAGTTTTAGGAGATGTGTCAGCCCGTCTTCCAATGCAGTCAGTGTGTTTGCAGGTGTGGCCCCAGTTCCCCAATGAGTGCTGCAGATGTCTATGACAGATCCAAAATGCAGTGGCATTCAGTTGAAAGGGAGAGCTCCACTTCAGTGAGCAGAGCTTTCCCCCCCCCACGCACACACACATGCAAGCACGCATATTGCATGCTGATGCACTCACCCCACGCACACACTGTCCCCCGTCTGCTCCACACACCCCCAACAGCTGTCCAGGTACCACATTGGAAGCCCAGCCCAGTGCGGCAAAAACTGTTATAGCTGAAGGGGGTGCCCAATCCCCCGTCGGCTCCAAGGCTGCACGCCCCCCACAAAAGCTTTCCCGGTGCCATGCTGGGAGCCCACCCCAGCATGGCAAATCTTGTTTTGGCCAATGGGGGTGCCCAATCCCCCGTTGGCTCCACATCCCCCCAAACAGCTTTTCCTGCTGCCACGCTGGGAGCCCACCCCAGTGTGGCAAATGTCCCGTGTCGTCTTCTTAAAAAAACCAAAAAACCTGTGATTAAAAAAATGGTCCCTCGTAGTCTCCCTGCCCCCTCCCACAACCCGCACCCACCCACTGCGCACCCTGCCTCCCCACCCCCTCTTCCCATACTTACCTCTGGAGCTCGGCGACGATCATCGGTGGACCAGGAACACATCTGCACTCTTCAAAGCCGACGGGAACTGAGGAAATGCCGGTAAGCTGTATAATGGGATAGATAGGTTTTTTCAACTTTGTTGCATATCTCAGGCATTTTGATTTTGGACCAAATTTTCAACATGGGGTTTTGGGACCCCTCCTCATGAATTCTTGCACTGTCATGGCGTGTCCAGGCCGAAGGGTGATTTTGTGGTCACTGCGAAATCACCTTTCGGGACTGATTAATGAAATGACACTGCCAGTGTTCATAAGGTGGGCTCTCAAAAAGCCTATGTTGAAATTTGATGGCATTTCTAAAAATGACTGTTCTAGGTGCATTGTGCGGTTCCTCGCCTTTCGTGAGATTCATTAATTTCAATATTTTCCTCCAGATTTTCAACATTGCCATTTTACCACACCTCCTTATGAGCAGTACAGCTGTCATTTTTACATCCTGCCCAAAACATGTTTCCACCATATAGCGCTTAATGGTGCAGTCGGTGTCGAACTCAATGTATGGGACATTAAGAAAATCACAGTGACACTGTTCATGAGCAGAGGTCTTAAAATGGCTATGTTGAAAAAGAATGATGAAAAAACTAAAATGACTGTTTTACAGTGTACGTTGCGCGGTTCCTTGCGCTCGTAAGTTCGTGAATTTTCAATATTTGCACTCCAATGACTTCCAAATACCTAAACAGCGCATAGAAGCAAGCAACACTCGGCACTGACAAATGCGTGTTTTAATAGTATGTTTGTGTGAATTCATCCTAGTGCGCAGTTGTTGGCTTGTCTCTGCAACATAACCTGTTTGTGGACATCTCTTGCACTGAATGAAATAAACAATATCTGTGATATACATGTATAGCTCCCGTGTACCTTGAATTGTCTGTTTTGTGATGTAACCACAGAGTCCAAAGTGGAAATGAGCTCACAAGTCTTACAGGTGCGTTGACTGCAGGGTTCTATACCATTTAGTGTCATGGTATTCTGTTCTGGCGAAAGCTTGCTCCTGATAATCAGGCTGGCTAAGTTTGGTGGTTGTTTAAAAGATAGTAGTGGTAGTTCCTTAAAAATACAATTAAGGGTCTCATCCTCACTAAATATTGGGTTGAGGTCTTTAATAATCTTACGTAGAAGTTCAAGGTCTGGATGATATGTGACTACTAAGGGTATTCTGTCTGTAGCTGTCTTTTCTTTATGTTGAAGTAGTTGTTGTCTTGGTACTTGTGCTGTGTGTTCTGTCGTCCTGTCAATTTCTCTGGAAGAGTGTCCCTGCTCAATAAAGGTGTTTTTCAACATAGCCAAGTGTGTATCTCTGTCCTCCTCATTTGAATAAATACGGTGGCATCGGAGTGCTTGACTGTACTTGATAGATTTTTTTTGTGTGTGATTTGGGTGATTTCTTGTGTAAGTATCTCTGTCTGTTGGCAACCTGAAAATACATGTATGTAAGGTTCCTTCCTTAAAGTGCTAGTGTACTGTCTGGAAGCTGCCTGCAATTAATTGTAGCTTTTAGGTGTAGTCAGCTATCACTTCTCATATCTCAAGTATTTATTCTTTTCTGTTTGCTAATTAGAAGATTTCCCACCTGGCAATACTGGGGTGATGTGTGGATCAGCACTCTGTCTGGAGGGAAAAAAAGTCAGTTATGTTCCTCTCATTAAAACAACACTGAAACCACACTGACTATGACATCACTAGTAACCAAAGAGAACCATTTCTCACTGCCAGGTTTCACTTTCACATGAAGCAGCAGACACTGGCTCTCCCTGGTTAGTTGTGATGTCACAATTTCCTACATTTTGATTGGTAGCTTGTGAAAGTCACTGCTCAGGCTACAAGGATTGCTGTGCCTCAAGGTCTTTGGATTCACTTCTGATGATGTAGTGGGAGGAACAGAACTGACTTTTTTTCCCGCTCCAGACAGAGTGCTGCTCCACACATCACCACAGTACTACCAGGTGGAAAATCTTCTAATTAGCAAACTGAAAATAAAAAAATACTTCAGATACTGGAAGTGATAGCTGACTGCATCTGAAAATTACTAATAATTCCAAGCAGTTCACTAGCTCTTTAATGGTAACTGTGGTGCCCAGAAAATTAACATTGGTGGTAGAATACTCCAAGGTGAGCTTTATGGTAAGGTGAAGGTTATTAAGTTCCTGATGAAAATCTTTAAGTGCATCTGTGTCCTCCTTCCAAATGAGTTATGAGTATATCACCCAATGCAGCCATTGTTCAATCTGAGCATTGATTGCTCTGTCCATCATATAACCTGAGCTCAGTGGCCTGTAATATACTGCAATGTATAATTTCTCAGTGCTTTTCATGTTCACATTAATCCAGAGTGACTCAATAATTGATTCAGTATTTATCGGGTTAATGATTTTGATTTGTATGGTGTTTTTTATATAAATAGCCTCTCCTTTTTTTCTGATCTACAGTGCTCGAATTATTATGAAAAAAAGTAGGGGGACCAATGGTCATATTCAGAGCTGAGTCTGTGAAAAAGGGAGCAAAAGTCCTCACAAAGCTAGGGGGGGTTTGGAGCATGTCCCACCAGGAATTATTTTTTTGCACTAAATGTTTTTATTAATTTTAACCACACAATAATAACAAGAAACAGTTACACAGTGAAACAGCATACAGAGTGATACAGTAGAGCCCGCTTATAAGAACATCCTATTTGCCAAAGGAAAATGTTCTTATAAGCGGGCTGTTACTAAAAGCGGGCTTACATTAGTTTTAACTCTGCTACTGACCGCTAGGTGGCGCCTGACCCCTACAGTAATAAAAAAAAATGAAACAAGCAAAATTCTTGTATACAAGGCACAGCACAGATGATTAAAAACCTCAGTTCATTCAAAATTTAAAAGTTTAAAAATGCACAGTGCAGCACTAGGTTAAAACATAGTTATCCATTGGTTTTAGCAAAGTAGTCCATGATCTTTTGCTGTTCGTCACTCGCTAGTGACAATTCATCAAGATATGAGCTGAACTGAGCTGAACTGAGCTCTGTGTCTACATACTCGTCAAATTCTTCTGATTTTTTGTGTGTGAGTGTCAACACGGTTCTTTGTTTCTCCATGGCAGCCTGCTTTGCAATGGATAACTAATGACAACATTTAACTGTTTTTTCAAAGTCAGGCTAGCCACAGAGGAATGTCTTACAACTGAGTGTACTGTCATTTATCTGCGGTTTGCTACAGCATTTAAACTGCAATTAATTCGCCGCTAACAGCCAAGAATGAATGCTGACTGCTAATCTGCATTAAATCAGCATTAAATGTGTGCCACTTGGTTGCCATTGATACTGAAGCAAACACTGTCAGGGTGATTAAGATGAAAGCAGATATGCACAGAGAAATGGTACTGCAGTTAAGGGTTTAATGAGCTGTGACTGGCAAGTGTGATTACCGATTGAATGACTGCTCTGAGTGTGAAAACAGGTCCTAGGACAACAGTTTACACTCCTTCACTAGAGAAATGTGTTCTTATAACCAATCTGGCTGTTCTCATAAACGGGCTTCCCTCCCATTGAAAACAATGGAGCAAGATCGGTACATGGAGCAAATGTGATTATAACTGGGATGTTCTTATATCTGATGTTCTTATAAGTGGGTTACACTGTACAACAATATTAAGGACCAATACATTACATGATTTGTAATAGCTAGAAGTTCAATGTGGGATTCCAAAAGCTGTAAATGAATACCATAGGTAGTATACTAGATCAGAAGGTGAAGGAGAGGAAGAAAGGTATATCAATGTTCTAATATAAAAGTTGTATCCGCATTCATTGCTGTAAAGTATAGAAACACATAAATAAAAGAAAAGGAGCTTAACAAGGTAACAATAACAGTTAGTGCATAAACAGTTAATGAGAGAGAGACATCATCCTTACAAAATGTTCAAAGGTGGATACCTAATAAAATAAAACTGACTAAGTATACAACACATGTGTTCTAAGATTGTCCTGAATGCAAATAGGTTAAGTAGTCCTGCCAACACAAATTGTATTTATGCAGTTGGTCGAAAGTAGGACAGATGCTCCAAAGATGCATGTTGGGTTCAACTTCTAAAGGTCTCTGCCATATTATTTATTTATTTTTTATTTATTTTTTGTTGACCGGGTAAGTGCACTAGACAAATCCTGCCTATTTTCAGGCATGACCCGGGGGAGGGGGATACAGATGAATAGAAAATACAAAATCACACATGCCCACATAATGCAAAGCATCATGGGCTGCATATGCAAATCACCACAGAATGTTATGCTGGTTCAACTTTAAGCAGAATTGCATGTAACCCTTGCCTCAGTGTTTGCTCACAGAGGTTCTTTGTCTTTTAAATAGTTTTTTATTTTAATGGGTTCACCACAACATAACCAAGACACACTGTCTTAGGGTAGCTGGTTCATTCCACTGGGGTATCAAACAGACGAGGCATACTGATGAGTCCTGGTAGGATGAAACATGTGTCTATGTCATCTGTTAGCACCCTTTGCAAACTGTGTGAGAGGCCTTTTGGAGCCATGCAATTCTGCTTAAAGTTGAACCAGCATAACATTCTGTGGTGATTTGCATATGCAGCCCATGATGCTTTGCATTGTGTGGGCATATGTGATTTTGTATTTTCTTGAAACTTGGCTTCCCAGCCAAATGCCCTTTGGGATAACCCTTGCCTCAGTGTTTGTGCACAGAGGTTCTTTGTCTTACAGATGAATGCTAACTGACCGTGAACCAGATTAAACTGTTGGTGGTATTTTTAGTGAATGATTGGACACAAGGAATTTATTTAAAACATCACTGTACATGGTGCATTTTCCTGCATTTTAGAGCTAAGTAAGAAATGTTAAAGCCTACCAGGATGAAACACGCTGTGATAAGGATGTTATTGTTTCCTGCAAGAATGCTTTAAAAATGAAACAATTTATGAAATTGCATTCTTTGCTTCATTTGTTTCTTGTTGTTTTGTCCGCGATCATTTCAGATCCAATTTTTGTAACCACAACTTAATTTCTTCTCTCCCTTCCCTCTCTTACTGTCTTCTTCCCTCTCGTCTCTCTTTTTCTACTCTAATCCCTCAGGCCTCTTGCAGAGTTCTAGTATCTTGAAGGGGCCCCTTGGGGTCTAGGCTTACTCTTATCCCTCTAATTTCACCCTCAACCCTCACCTGATAATAATTACCCCTCCCATCCCTTCCCTGTATGCTTTCCAAAATGTTGTCTCTCTTTAATTGCCCTCTTTCATAGTTGCCAAACCGTCCTTTTTCCCACGTCTATCTGTGCCTTAGCCATCCCCCATTTACTTCTCCTTGCACTTAAGCCTGTACTCATAAATTAAACTTATTATACAGCACAATGTACCCCTGTTTTATGCTAATTCCTGCTCTACCAATGCACCTTAATGTAACAATCACTGTATTAAGCATATGTATTATTAGTGTAACAAGCACTGTACATTGCACATGTCTTATGCTAATGTTTGCAAAGTGGACTTGTGTAACTTGTATGTATGTATGTATGTATGTACTGAGTATTTGTATGTATTATTTCACTTTTCCCATTGTTCCCTTCCCCCCAGGTCACACCAGCAGACGAGTAACTTGTTGCTCAGGTGCCTTCCTGGTGAAACATTTCAATAAATAAAAATAAATAAATAAATTTGTAAAGTAGATTCTCACTCCCCATTTCTCTCACACTCTGTAAAACAGATTACACTTACCCCATTTGATAATTACCCCTTTCTTCCACCAACACCACATTTCCACGATATTTTGCCGGCCGACTGCCTGCAAGTTTTGCACCATACTCCAATCAAAAGAAATGAACAAGCAAGGCAGTTTATGCAAAGGATTATTATCATACGAGCTGCCATTCTAATTTGAGTACAGGGGGGGGAAAAAGGACACAACAGCAGAGCACAAGAGCAGCAGGCAATGAAAACAGAGGGAAGGGGACAGTCTGCTACTGTTAAGGGATGACAAAAGGGTAATTTGTGCATTATAATGATAGGCAGAGTATTAAAAAGAGATTAAACTAAACTAGTGGATGAGTTCTGCAGCAGTTAACAATGGGACTTCCCCCACCCCCCACCCCCACACACACACACATATGCCCTCACTTTATTTCTTAAATAAGATTGCTATACATTTCGGTCTCTGAGGTTCAGTTAATTTTGAATGACTGATGTCAAAAACTTCACTGGTCAAAATCTTAAAGTCATTCCAGTTTCGGGGGAAGTCAAAATACTTCCCAGGTTACAACTTTGGAAGCCGATGTAGTGTTGTCAGCGACAATTGTGTAATATACACATTACAGATAATGCTGTACCCCCCATTCAGTCAGAAAAAAAATATCACACCACTGTTTGACTCCATGCCTGCAAAATTCAAAGTCACCGACATTTTTCACTATTAGGAGTCAAATACAACCTCCTTAAATAATTAAATGAAGCCCCTGGCTGATGGCATGTTATCCCACCTTCTCAGGGGTCACTGCTGGCAGATTTAGGAGACAGTGAGATTAACATGCATTTTTCCTAACACGTGCAATATTTCCTTCCAGGTCTCCCTAGTTTCAGTAGCCCAGCCCCCTTATTCTGACCAACCCCACACCTCCCACAAATGTCTCACATAGTCACACCACTATCCAAAATATCCATAATTCACAGGATCTTCTCTTTTACTTGATCTAGCACTGAACGTCTGTCATGTTATATACATAAACAGGCTAGTTCTCTAATTTACTGATCAAAAATCTGAAAATGTTGCAGATATGCCTCGACTGCACTATGCAAATCACTTGGGATGCATTACTGAAGTAGGAGAAAGCAACATATTGTCTATTTTTAAAACATACATATTTTACCTGGGCTCCGGAGATACAACGCACCCTCCCCATATAGTCTTGCATCACATGGACTTCATATGAGGTTCAGCGACAAACACACATCTCTACCTTGTCTTACCATACTTCACATGGCTCTGGAGACTAACACCCCCCAGCCTAGCCTTACTTCACATAGGGCCCGGAGACACAACCCCCTCCCCCATACCAGACTTATATTACTTTACATGGGCTCTTGAAACAAAAAACAACATTCTCTCTAGGCTCCTTACCTTACCTCACATTGGCATTGGAGACAAGTACCCCATCCACAAACTTGTCTTGCTGCACATGGGCTCTGGAGACTAAAGTATCCCCCCCCCCCCAGTATGAGTGGTCAGGCTGAAGAGGCCAAGAGTGTAGCCCTGACCCATTCAGGGTCTCTCTCAGCTCTGTCTATGGTGGCAACTTGAGTTGACACAGCTAGAGGGTCCAAGATCTAGTACAGCTCCACATGTAGCCCTACCCCACACTCCAGCCCCAGCTGGCTAGCACTGCCCCCCCCCTCAAATTTCACAGAGTTCTGACTTACGCCTTCTTATTTCTGCTTATCCCCCAGCCTTAATATAAAGGACAATATTTACATACCATCTGGAGTTGTGTGCTCTTGATTTTCTTATCATGTCTAAAATAACAAGACACATCCAGCAGAACAGCTAGCAGCAATCTGATTTCAACAGGCAATACAGCAGGGTTGCCACACTAGTCCTCTGAGCTCCCAAAACTGTGCTTGTTTTCTCTCCCTCTCCCTCTCATTGTCTCTCTCTGACAGCTCAGCGACAGTGAACAAATAAGTTGTTTCCAGGGGCTCAGTGTGGTGGCTACTGGCTACTACTTTCACCTCCGGTTTAAGGCACCTATAGTCTGAGCTGAAATGAACACCCCCAACTGTTCTCGTTTAAGGAGGTGTCACACTGGATATATGAAAGAAGGCAAGCACAGCAGCATTTTTTTTTACAATAAATAAGGCTAAAGATAAGGATCTCTGACTATCACCTTTTTAAAGTATTTGTGAAGGACTAACTTTGATGCCAGTTGTGGATATTTCTTTTAGCTGTGGGAGGCTTTTGTTTATTTGTTTTCCAGGAAGGCAGCCATCAAAGCAGTCAAGCAACAGCATGCTATCACTTAAGGCTTGTTTACACCACCAACTTTGCAGTGCATCAACCCATGCGCACAGACTGATGCAATGCAAAGTCAACTTCATAAATATTTTCTGGAGCACCATGAGTGTACCCCAGATCTCTTTTCTGCTACTGCTCAATTGTGGGTACCCATATTAGAGGAGAGTGCGTTAACTGATGTAAACCATTTGATGCTCTCACTCCAATGGGAAGCTTTCTGTCCCAGTGTCTCCAGGCATCCTCTACTGAATTAACAGCCCCTCCTCAGAGTGACTTGCAGCACTGCAAGAGTGGGCTGTGTAAACATTAAATTGATGGAGGAACAGCCAGCACAGTGAGAAGGGAGCAGTGCAAATGCATGAGCACTGCTGCCTTTGAAACACTGTGTTGGATAAATATCTGTCTCATGTATAACTTAACTCACTTTGATGCCAGTTGTGTGGCTATGGGTTGGAGGGAGGCTATTGCTTTCATGGATGGCTGCTAAAAGGGAAACCATGGTGTTAATTACTATTTTTCACTCAGGCAGGGCTGGTGCACTTTGTGTTCCTGAAATGCAAATCAGCAACTTCAGCAGTGAGAAGTAAGGGGGCCAAAATATGGCCTCCTCCTGGCACCTTACAATTACACAGAACTCAGGGAGCCCTCCAAAAAAGTATGGGGGCCTGGCCCCCTCAGGCCCCCCTGTAATTTGAGCACTGCTGATCTATCTTGTGTGTATAAATTATATCCATCAATGTTTTTATTCCAAGCTATATTCCTATCCCACGGCACAGGGTCATAATGTCACACAGCAGAATGCTGTGCGGCACAAGCGTGTTGCGTGATTCCATTTTATTTCTTGTTCTATGGGGGGCTCTGCCACCCACAGCCCCAATACAGGGGGCTGTGCCCCCAGACCCCCCCACTAAAGATTCCAACTCCAGGGGAGGTCCAACTTGGAGAGCGCACAGGTCCGGGATTCGCCATAATGCCATACGCTATTAAGCGTGCAACATTATGACCCGGTGCACTATCTCACTAGGTTTCTGTAATTGTACATATGTCCACATTTTTGAGTAACACCTCTAGCTCAGCCTTTTTAGTTAAGTTAAGGCTTCTACCGTTAAGCGACCACACTTTTAGTCCCCTGGGTTTATTCTGTTTATTACTATTGATATTCTCATTATTGACTATAATTGGACCATTTACATTACCTTACCCCATTCTCCCCTTTTGTTTTAGTTTAAATTCCTGTCTATAGTTTGTTTTAGTGCCAGACCCAATTTCCTGCTTCCCACCTTGTTCAGATACAGCCTGCTGATTCCCACTATCCATCTCCCTTGCCTACTGGGTGCAAGGGACCCAGCCCTTTAACAGAGGGATGGCAGAGTGTTGCATAGGTTGATTTTCATGGTGATGAAGCGAGAGCATGCAAGGCTACTGGTTGACAACCTGAGTGAACAGAGGCTGGAAGTGAGGTCCAGCGGGGGGACCCAGTGGTGAGTGGTGGCAGTGCCTTCAGTAGAGGCTATCATCAGGTGAGAGAGGGAAGCTGGCAGGTGGCATGGAGAGACGACCTTCCCTTACCCCCCCCAGGTGAGGTAACTGTAACTGCCCTGGGACCACTAGAGGGGCAATTGAAACCGATCACAGATGGCAAGTAACATAAAAAAAAAAACAAAAGGGAAAAAACAATCACTATAGTAACATCTACATGAATGTATTATTAATATAGAATCCAGATATCAGTTTGTGGTCCTTCCCCCAGTAAGTGGCTATTGTAACAGTTTTTGGGTGTACTTGATTGGCATAAGTGGGGGACTAAGTGTAAGAACCCTCTTAGTTATTATTAAGCATAATGGTATGCAATTACCCCCATAGCAAACCTAACCAAAGCTCCAGTGCTGTTTACAATTACCTCTTGTGCAGTGTAAGTAATAAATTCCATGTGGGCCCTAGTGCTCTTGGGCCAATGGGGATAATTGTAACAACTCTGGGGCTTGGGTTATTTACACTGTGTGTGGTGGTAATTATAGCAGTATCATCTTCTGGAGATAATCGCAGCACTGGGGCTTGGCATACTTATATGGGGTGATTATACTGTATGGGGGCAATTCTCACAGCTTAATGGTAGGCAGGGTAATTTTAACCTCATGGAGGCTTGGGGTACAATACAAATACAGTATGGTGTGATTGTAGCAGCATTAGGACTGGTGGGGATAATTGTCGCAGCAGTAGGGCATGGGGTAATTATGCTGTATACGGTAATTGTAGTTTGGGGATAATTCAACAACACTTGGGTTGGGGTTCTCATTCTGTATGGGGTAAGTGTAGCAGCATCAGGACTTTTGGGGATGATTTCTACAGCATTGTGGCTTTGGCAGGGGGGGCTTGTATTATATGAGGACAATTGTAATAGTCTCAAGGCCGACGGAGACAATAACAGCAGGGGAGTTTGGGATACTTATACTCTGTTGCAGGGATGGGCAAAGCCAGGCTGGATTTTGATTTGCCAAATCCAGAACAAGTTTGGATTTGGTTCGGCAAAGGGCTTGGAGTTGCCTGATACAGGCAGGAATCAAATACATCTCACACTTATCATAGGCGTTATTTGTTATTTTTTAAATATTTCTTTTTCTAATGATCTTTCATTACTTGCAGTGATTGTGTGTGTTCTCCTTCAGCACACACACTGCAGTCCCCACCCTTCTCCTTTCAGCCCACTTCCCTAACCTCCGAGTTCTGCCTCACTTGTCTTGGTTTTTTTAATGTATTTCTTCCACAGACACCACAGTCCCCCCACTTCAGCCCACCTCCCCAAACCCCAATGATTACTCTCTCACTTTTCTCTTCAGCTTTATTTTTTTATTTCTTTTCTTACACTGATTGTGTCACTCCACTTCAGCACACACACCCCAGTTCCCTGACCCCCACAATCGCTAGTGCTTGCTGCTGTACCAATGCCAATGCCAGCAAGACAACATTCGGCATTGACAAATGCTTGCTGATTTTTGTTATACCTTGGCTCTTTATATTGTTTGTTTCCAGATGCAATATCAACATAAAAGATTGAACAGCTTCTTTAATTATTTTAGGTGACAATTTTGTACATCTTTAATTTTTGCATTGGAGAAATAGCTTATAGTGATGTTTTCCTTATTTCCTCTAAAACTATGCCTGTCCATATTTTTCAGAATCGAGTCATCCAGTATGTACACCTGCTTCTGTATTGTGCATTGTATTGTCCCCTTCCCTGGCTGATGTTGGTATATTGCTCTCCATCAAGTTAACATGTATGTCTTGCGTAACATACTCACTTTGTGACATATTGTTCTGACATGGTGGTCTATCATTATTTATTTGGATCTGACCTATTTCTCTATGTAAAACTACATCATACTAACATACTAAGAATGCTAGCAGAATAGGCCCAATGGTCTATCAAGTCTGCTCGAGAGCCAATACCCTGAGTGGGCACCATCAAGGATGGGTTGTTTGGTCACTGTAGGCTTTGCAGTGGAAGCATTGTTCTCAGCTCCTTTAACTACACCTTGTATTGCCCCAGTCATCTTATTTATTGGTGTATTAGGGACAGTTGTGTTTTGATTGTTATTGTCAGGGCCAGATGCTACAACCACATCCCTACCTTCAGCTCGTAATGTCTCTCCAGCTTGAACTCCTGTATCATTCAGTGCTACCAAGGGCTCATAAGTATTGCAGAGAACTTTTTTTTGAAGCCCATTGCTCTCCTGTCTTTTTTATATTTCCTTGTTTCTGGAATTCAAACATCCTGTTCTTCTCTATCTTGGACACTTATCTTGTACCCTTTGTGCCCTGTGCATGTTTCATGAATTTTGTCAGTATCACCAAGTAGTGTTTGTTATTGAAAAGATAGCAGTTTCATTTCTAAATCCACTAACTGGCACTTTAATTTCCTGATCTGGATGCATTCCTAACAAATATAAACCAAAATTTTGTTTATGACTTTCGTACAAATTTCCTTACAGATAATGCATCTTATACTAAAATTTCCATTCAGAAGTTTAACTATGTTGGTATCCAAGGCTTTAATGAGGCTTGTCAGAGATATTACTCTCAGAAATATTTTTTCCCACCTTTTTACATGTTACAATATTTTAGTAGTTTTGTTATATACCTTAAGAGCTGTAACTTCAGCCTAGGAGTATGGTAGGGGACTTAGTATCAATGTAGTATTTACTTGAATCACACTGACTACAACCAGTTGTTTAAAGTGCCTTGAAGATCTATTTAGTAACAAAACGTAGCTCAACCAGTATCATGCATCTGTTACATAGGACGTAAGCACTGCACATATATTGCTTCCACTAACCTATGTAGCATCTCTTGCTCTTGTTCCCTCCATCCTCTGCCAATACTGTAGACACACGCAGATGTGCTGCATGTTAGTGCACATCTCCATGTGCATCACCATGCACCAACCCCGATCATGTGGGGAGCTCACTAAATACTCCAAGGACCAGAAGTGGCTATCCTATACTTTCTGTACCTCATGGTGGTATTTTGAACAAAAAACAGACCCTGTGGTACCTTTTATCCACCACCTCATGCAGTGGACTTCTACAGTATATTTAAAAGCTTGAGCACTGCCCTAGCAACTGGCCATCTGCTGTTAAAAATAATAATAAAACAAATGGACTTCTGGGAGTAGTGGAGCACTGGCGGCCTCCACTAGCCCACAATGCATTTAGCACCAGTCAGGAGGAGCACAGAGTGTCACTTCCCCAACAGTTGGCAGTTGCCTGGCAAAGGCCCACAACTTCTCCCTCCCCAGAGGGCTGTTTAGAATAAAAAATATATTTCTCCTGCAAGTGCAGCTGGACAGTCAGGCACACCTGCCTGCATGCCTCAGATTATGGCAATATGTCCCCGCCTATGTGGGGCACTCAATAAATACTCTGCAAACTAGAAGTGACTATCCTATGCTTCCAGTACCTCATGGTGGTGTTTTGAACAAAATACAGACCCTGTGTTACCTGTTACCCTCCACATCATGTGGTGGACTTCTACAGTATATTTAAAAGCTCGAGCACTGCCCTAGCACCTGGCAGTCTGCTGTTAAAAATGATAATAAAACGAATGGACTTCTGGGAGTAGTAGAGCACTGGCAGCCTCCACTATCCCACAATGCAACTAGCAAGTCAGGAGGAGCACAGAGTGTCACTCCCCCAACAGTTGTTAGTTGCTGGGCAATGGCCCACAACTTCCCCTCTCCCCAGAGGGCCACTCACAATAACAAATATATTCCCGGTCCCTCTTTTGCCCTCACGGTTTTTTTCCTTCTCAGTAAATGCAGTCATTCTTTTTCCTTCACCCATGGGATACCCTCCAATCCACTAACCAGGAGCTGCTCTTAATACCTAAATGTGTCACAAAAAAATTTGATAAAATAGCCGTTTGTCTACTTTTCTCCTTGATACTTGTCGACTTTGCCCCTTACCATAAGTTCTGCACAGTCACATTCTACATTCAAGGCTAAATTTTTGTGAGTGCCTTACGTCCCTTGACAATCGTTCATGCTTCAGTTCTTGACACTCTGTGCCCACTAATTTATGTATTATGTTCTAACACTTCTGTATTGTAGAATTATTTTTGATATCTGCTAAGTACTTCTCTCCCACGCACATTGTAATGCATGCTGATGTCTACTCAGTCTTGATCATTTGAATCTTAGTTACTCAGTGCTCTGTGCCAGCTACAATTGTAACTTCTCTTCTGTGCTACTTTATTGAATGGTGTCTGGTTATTGTTATTTCTGTACTCATCCACTGCTGGTTTGTATGCATCCTGATTATCTGCTTAATCCTGCATTATTGTTACATTCATTGTTTTACTGTTGTATGATGTAATTCTCCTGGGTCATGCCTGAAAACAGGGATTACATTGTCTAGTGCACTTACATGGTTAACAAAAACAAACTAACTAACAAAATCAATAAATGCAGAAATAATTAAAGTGATGACAAAAATCAGATGCATCATTTATATATGATTCATTATTATATCATCATTTATTAATATTGATTCAGTAGATAATTGTAAAACTGCATAATGTATGTTTTATACCTTTTTATTTCTATAATTCTTTGGACCTTGCATCCCTCACTTCATATAACTCAAAAATATTTAGGTTGCATGGAAACTGGACTCTGTCCAGTCATCAGCAGAACAAATGTTCTGCAGCCCAGTCAGTACACAGAGGAGAGAAAGAAGTAAGTACCTCTGTTTGTATGTGTTCCATAAATATGTACACTGTGCCCATGTGATTGAAAATGTAGTAATTATTTGTGCAGCACCAAGTTGTGCATTATAAAAAGAGTAATGTGTGCTTCAGAACAGCACAGGTTCCAGTTACCTTGGTGGTGCAGCTGGTTAGCACAACCATAATGGTATTCTGGGCAGCCTGGGTTCAAAACCCAGCTGAGGCACTTATTTCTTTTTCTACTCTGTTTGTATGTGTTCCATAGATATGCATACCACACCCATGTGATTACAAACATAGTAATTATTTGTGCAGCACCAGGTTGTACATTATAAAAAGAGTAATGTGTGCTTCAGGACAGCTCAGATTCCAGTTGCCTTGATGGTGCAGCTGGTTAGCACAACCAGCACGGTATTCTGGGCAGCCTGCGTTCAAGTCCTAGCTGAGGCACTTTCTTCTTTCTCACCTCTGTTTGTATGTGTTCCATAAATATGCACACAGCACTCCAGTGTGATTGTTACAAGTAAATATTTGTGTTGCCATGGGTTGTGCATTTGAGAAAGAGTAATCTGCTCTGGGACAGTCCAGGTTCCAATTGTCTCAGTGGCACAGCTGGTTAGTAGAATCAGAATGATATTCCAGGTGGCCTGGATTCAAGTCCCAGCTGCGGCACTTACTTCTTTCTCTCCCTGATTTGTATATGTTCCAGCTGATGAGGTTTGTCTGGCATGACCTCCCCTTTACAAAATCATGCTGCTCTTATTTGGCAGTTCATTTTTCTTGAGGAATTCCACCATCTGTTCTTTGAGATTAGCCTCAAGTAATCTCCCACACAAAAGAAGTCAGACTTACTTGTATGTAATTATCTGGGTCCCCTAAGTCCCTCCTTGTGAAGAAGGATTACATTTGCCACTGTCTAGTCCCTCAGAACCATGATTTGTACCAGAAAGCAGTTAAACAGCTCTGCCAGTAGTCACACCAGTGACACCCCTCCCAGTTTCCTCACTGGAGACCATTTTTTCTGGTTTGTCTTGACTTCCTTTAATTACCTTGGTGCCTTCAGTACCCTTGCTCTAGTAATAAGCTTGGTTTCAGCCTTCTGCCAGTTGCCCTCCATTGGTTTGGTAGAGCACTCCATAAGTGCCCCCTTCCTTCATGGTGAATATTGAGGCAAAGTATTCATTTAGGAGGGTTGCCTTCCCCAACGCCTCAACCACTTTAATTTCCCCATTCATCAGCCTTGTACGGAACCCCCTTCTTCATCTTTCTACTTTTCCTAATATGTCTATAGAAGGTATTATCATTTTACATGACTTTCTTCATGATTCTGAGTTCTGCCTCAGCTTTGGACCTCCTCTTTGCTGTTTCCATTGTCCTTAGTCTGTCCTGGCAAGTTTCCCTTCATTCTGCTCCCAGCTATACTTGTTGAAAGTCACCCTTTTTGCTCCAACAGCTTCTCTGACCTATTCTAAACAGAAAAGAGCCACATCAGGGTGATTTGGGGCGCTCAGTGACAAAAGTATACAATAGGAAAGAACAGTCATGGCACACACCAAGGCACAAAAAGATCAGGAGCCAGATATATCTTGGTACAAAACCATTTCCTCCATTTATTTAGCCATTCACATCACAACTAGACCAAAAGGTCTAAGGAGAGCCACATAGAAAAAGATCTGACATTTGAACTCGATGATTCTTTATCAAAGATACCGCCCCATATCCCAACACTTAAATAACAACTGACTTATCACATGACTTACATTTTAAATATACATATTTAAAGGTGCAGAGTCATATAAAGTGCTACCAATTACATATAATGAACAGCAAACAATTAATATATATCTACTACATATTAACTAGACATAAGAACACTATATACCTACTATGCCCCATTGTAGTTATCCAAAGTGCACAAACATAGAAGTCAAACAAGAGAATATATTGATAGACATAATTAAAAACTCTCTCCTTTAAATCCAAACTTTAATTCATAGGGTCAAAATGCAAAAACATTCCTTTATTTCAACATTTGCATCAAGCCCTTTGATTGGAACAAGGAGAGAGAACAATACAGAGAGATATAAAAACAAATTCTGCATAAATATGCATTTGTATATATATATAAACCCTAACCAAAAAGGAACCAAGAGCTAGGGGTTCCATAGGGGAAAAAAGGGATTCAGGAGCATGATATTAAACAGCAGGATAACCTTGATACACATAAATACACACAGGCCAGAAGGAAAAAGAGGAAAAAGGAAAAACTCAATAGGAGTCTTGTACTTCCTCGTCTTGACCATCATTTTCATTCAACATTTGCAAACTTTCAAAACTATACTTTTAATGGCATCCCATTTAATCACGACTGCCTCTAATCCATTCACTACTTCAAGCTAAACCAGTAGGAGTTCTATCATCCTTACAAATTTGCTCCCTAAGTCCAGTTCCTGAGTCTTGGTTCAGGGTTGTTAAATGGTATGCTAAATCAAATGGTTCTGCAATCTCTGGTCCCTGGGGCTTTCCACACTTCCTTGATAGCATTTTGGTTTGAAAGCACCAGATCGATGGTGGCAATCTCCCTGGTGTGTTCTTTGTCATGCTATATTAGAAAGCGATACTGAAAGGCATCCTCTGATGCATATCTGCATGTGCTCCTTGCTCTAGGTATATCCCTGTTAGCATCTGGCATGTATAGATTGCCTGTCTGGACCACATTCCCCATCACAAAGCTATTTTAATACACACGTCCACACAAACACACACACACACACACACAAACACACACATGCACATGCACACACGTACACACTTTCACAATGCAGTATGCTTACTGTAGCTCATGAAGAATATGTGCTAGCAGTGGGACAGAAGAGATATTTAGAGTAACATTTTTCATTTCTGTTTTCTCAGAAGAAGACGAGACACTGCTTTGCCTGTTTCAAGTTCAAGAAAGGCAACTTTGATTCACCGAAAAGGTTTGTGGACTGTGTGCCCACACAACGTCTAACAAAGGTAATCAGGAATTTTTTTTTTATTTTTGTGAATATTTTCCACCTGGATAAGATGAGGTGTCCCTGTAATTCTATAACTCTCCTGTTGTAACTTCTTGCTCTTGAGCCCAATAAATACAAAACTTCCGTAAACACTTTTCCTGCAGTATCCTGAATACCACCATTAAGTCAGTTCATTTTTTATCCCATCTTGTCTCTCACCCCTATACAACTGATACACAGCCTGAGCTTGATATTTTAGCATTTGCTAGGGATGTACAATTGCCGGTGCTCACTTGTTTGTAGTACTTATTGATTTATTTGTTTGTTTATTGATTGAATTTTGGTAACCTGGTAGGTACACTGAGACCACGGGTCCCTTTTTCAGGGGCAACCCAGATACAGTTACAAGTTAAAATTACAAAGTACATCAACAACATAAAACTGCATTAGGTACAGATATGGGTAAAGAAGCAAGAAATTAGGAACATGTAGTATGTCACACAATACACTATACACAACAATTACTCATGAGTAAGGCAATATACTGTATGTGAGATAGAACAATCAGTACAAAATACAGAAATACATAGAAACAAGACATGAGCAAGGTTATGCCAGATGCAGTAGCCGTATGCTATAGACAGGGATGTTTTGGAAGTCGCTGAGTATATTGTTTGAAGTGAGAGTATGGTTCAATGATAGCAAGTGCATTAGCAGTACTCTAAGAGGTAGATAGTTGACCCTTTCTTGAAACCTCTATGAGATGGGGAGTTAATTAATGAGCAGATAGTAAGTTCCAATAACATGGAGCAGTGTGCATGAAGGACCTTTTACCTGAGTTAGTCCTAACTATGGGGATGTCAAGTAAATTGCAATTTAAAGAGTGCAGTGACTGTCTCAAGGGCTTTAGGGTAAGCAGGTCATTAAGACTAAGAAGGGTATAACTCTGGTCAGTTTAAAGGCTAGACAAAGGATGGGATATGTCATCCTACCACTTAGGGTAGGCCAGTTCAGTGAGGAAAGGACCTCACCATAGTGTCTCCATGGGGAAGATCCAGACATGACATGGTTATTTATTTATTTATAGCTTCAGAATTACAACCTTTGAGTCAGAGACTCATTTACAAAGGTTCCACATCAACAATCAAAGAAACAGCAGAAAACAATAACAAAAATACATAACTAAATCAAAGATCAATAACTTCACAGAAAAGCTAAAAATGGAACAGCAAGGATCAGTCATATAATAACAGACCATGTCAATTTGCATAGACAATTGGGATAGAAAAAAAGCAGGCCACTGATGTAAACTTACAATAAAAGAGTATAAAAGAATAAATGAGTCTCCAATTGATAGGCTCAGTCATTTAAACATACCTTGTCAATGACTGGAATAATGGAACTAAACTGCAAGCACTTGAATACAGGCAACTTTGAAGTAAATTTAAAAATGCAGGTGACATATGGATGCTACTGAAGGTACAGGGAAACAAAAGTAAAAGGGAGACCAGGAGGATAAGAGAGCTGTGAGAGGAAAATACAACATTAGGAGAGTAGAGAAGCCCTAAAGTAAATATAGGAGTCCAGAGGGGAGAGCAATAATAATAATAATAATAGTAAACTTTATTTGTTGCAAGTGCAATTCAATAGATACCAAAGAGCTTTTACAGAAAACCTAAGAACAGTAAATATTTAAAGCGATTAAAATGACAGAATTCCATGAATTAATTATCAGGATAAGCAAGAGAGACCAGAAATGTTTTGAGAACAGATTTAAAGCTCTCCACAGTCAGGCACCCCCTTATCCAATGAGGTAGAGAATTCCACAGGGTAGGGGCTGCAAAAGCAAATGCATGGGCTCTGGAAGTCTTCAAACAGACCCTGGGAATCTCCAGCAATTCCTCATTGGCAGATCAGAGTAGTCAGAGGAGGCGGTAGGGATAAAGGAGCTCTTGCAGATAACTCAGTCCCTGTCCATATAGGGCCTTGTAGGTCAGCAAGTCAACCTTGAAGGTGATCGCCACTGAACCAGCAGCCAGTGCAGTCCATGCAGCACAGGTGTGACATGGCTAGATCAAGAAAGTCCAGTCAACAACCTGGCTGCTGCATTCTGCACCAGCTGCAAGTGGCAGATATCAATCCCTAGAAGCCCTAGGTACAGGGCGTTAAAGTAATCAAGGCAGGCGGTCACTAAGGCATGGATCACTGTCAAAAGATCACCAGGTGGAACCAGATGCTTAATCAGGGTGATATTCCTTAGATGGTAAATTGAGGTCTTGATGATGGATTACACCTGAGACTTCAGGGTCAACCCTTCATCAAAAATAATGCCCAGACTCTGCACCCATTCAGAGGCCAGCAGCTTGCGACTACCAAGAAAAAACCCAGAGGCCTGCCCTGCCAAGGAGCCCTCTACCCAGTGACCTGGGTCCACCACCAAAACCATAGTTTTGTCAGGATTGAGTCTTAGCCAGCTGGCACTCATCCAGTCCTGGATCTCAGCGAGGCAGCTGTTAAACACTGAGACCATGTCATCCTTGTCAGGCACAAAGGGCATGTATAGCTAAGTATCATCTGTGTAGCAGAGAAAACTCAAGCCATACCACCATACAATGTCTCCCAACAGCAGCATATGCACCACTAATCACATAGGTGAAAGCGCAGAGCCCTGGGGTACCCCTCATGGTGGAGAGAATGCATCAGAGGAATAAATTCCAGATGTAACTCTCTGGAATCTACCAGTGAGGAATAAGTGGAACCATCTGAGGACTGTTCCTGACAGTTCACAGATAACCCACATGTGTTCCAGCAATACGCCATGATCCACGGTGTCAAATGCCACAGAAAGATCAACGAGGACTAAGATGGAATGAGTCCTCAAATCTCTTGCTGTCAGGAGATCATTGAGCACCCAGACCAGGGTGGTCTCCATGCAATGCCTCTTCCTAAATCCCAATTGGAAAGGATCGTAGATGTCATGGATGATAAGGAGGTCATCCATCGCAGCACAACCACCTTCTCAATAACCTTGCCCACAGTTGTGGGTGTCTTTGTGGGCACCAAAAACTAGTGGCATGCAGTATTTAGGGCAACTCTAATGCATGTAAGAGAATAGTTAGATGCTGCTCCATAGATTATGAGACCATAATCAGGCAGGGAAAAGACCAAGCTGATGACCGCTGTGTGAAGGGTATCAGGAGTGAGATTGTAGTGATGTCTGTAAAGGAGACCTAGCCTGGTATTAATAGCCTTGGAGATGAGGTAAATGTGATTATTGTATCATAGGGAACAATCAAGTGTGACACTGAGGGATTTGAAGTTATGTACCTGTTCCAGTGGTTCACTTCTGTTATTAAGGATCGTTAGTTGAGCAGATTTGTACCTGTTGTGGGGATTTGCAAACTGCATCACCTTAGTCTTTTTGTAGTTTAATATCAACTTATGTTGGGTGAGCCAGGAGTCAACTAAGGCAAAACTGTGCTGCAAGTCACAAGTGAGGTGGGATGGGTCAGGGTGGCTCGTAAAAAGGACTGCATTGTCAGCATAAAAGAGAAGTTGACTGGGGCAGGCCTGAGGAAGGGCATTAAGGAAGAGGCTAAAGAAAAGTGGGCTGAGAATTGACCCTTGAGGGATACCTGATAGAATCGGGTGGCTGGAGGAAAGGGCTCACTGTACTTTCACCTGTTGTGATCTGCCAGCTACGTAATTCAGAAACCAAGCAGTGGCTTCATGAAAGAGGCCAAGGGAGGGCAGTGTCATAATTAGTTAGGTCAATGTAAACTGACACAACTATCTGACCACTGTCAAGTGCACGGTGAATGAAGGTGGTATATTCGAGAAGGGAAGTGGTGATGCTGTAGTTCACCCTGAAACAATGCTGTTGCAGGCAAAGAAATTTCATACATGGTTCAGTAATCAGTGAGCTGGACAGCCACAATCCTTTTGAGTACTTTGGAGAGTGGTGGAAGTATAGAGATGAGGTGGCAGTTGGAGTGTGAGGTTCTATCACCATTCTTGAAGACAGGGGTCACCATGGCTGCTTTCCAGAGACTGGGAAAATGATTTAGTCATAGGAATAGATTTAAGATCTTTGTGAAGAGGAGCAGAACATCACTCAAGACAAGAAGGAGCAGATTTAAGTCAAGTGAGTCACTGCTGTGTCTTGACTTGTTGAGGACTGGAAGCAGGTACATTTTAGCAACTGACAGTGTGATGACCTTAAAGTAGAAGGAATGGGGGCTGGGAGATGAGTCATACAGTACAGGACTGTTATGGGTAGGGTGGGGAGGGGAGCCAGTAGTGAAAATGTCCAGAGGAAGAAACCCACAAACATCTGTGGACACGTTATTGAAAGTATCCACAAGTAGCTGTGGATCCTGTGTGGGAACCCCATTAATGTTGATCAAAGAAGGAGGTGCTTTATTGGGCTTGCCATTTAGTTATTTGATGTTTTCACACAAGGTCTTGCTGTTTCACCAAGAGTCTGAGAGAACTTTTTTGTAGTATTCAGATTTAGCCAGGCAGGTAGCATGGGTGCAGTTGTTTCTGGCCATCTTGTAATTCTGCCAGTCCGAAGAGTTTCCTGTGGCATGGGCAATGTTCTATAGATGGTCATGGGTTGCAAACAGGTTAAGAAGATGGGGGAGTTACAAGGGTGGCAAGCACCTTTAGTTTTCCTTTTCCTGGGAGGGGTGAAGGTGTCACAAGCTGTATTGAATATGTTGATAAAATATAAAAATGCAGAATCAACATTGTTGGCCATGAAAACAGGAGACCAGTCACAGTGCTTTAGGTAGTGTTGAAACTGCTTAAGCTGACTTTCTTTTAGGATACGACAGTAGGAAACCTTGGGTGTGGGTTTGGGGACTTTGTTGGACCAGAAACATACTACAGGGGAGTGATCGCTAAGGGTGTCAGGTATGGCCCCAATGCCCGCAAACCTTTCTGAGTGATTCATAAAGATAAGTTGTAGTTGGGTGCAGTTGCCAGTCCTGTAGTTGATTCTGATGGGAGAATCTACCAGTTGGGAGAGTCCCTGTGCTACAATTGCATCCTGGAATGTGTCAGCATTGGGGCAAGCAAGTTTAAATGAAAGTCACCAAGGGCAATAAATTAAGAGTGATTTGGGAGGTTCGAAATGTAATCTAACATGAGGCTAAAACACCTGGTTGTATCTTTTGGAGGAATGTAGACAGAGAATCTTGTACAAAATAATCAGCTAGCTGGTTGCCAAGTTCCTGAGAAACTGGAGCACCAAAGCATCATATAGCAAAGTGGGGTGCAGGGTAACATTTTCTACAGAAAGTCTGGTCTCAGAGGTCAGGGAGTTACTCAATTGATATAGAAGACCAAGATTCTGATGTATTACTTTCACAGCATGCTACACATGTGGTTCAAATGTAAGGTCTTGGTCAATAAAGATACCAGGATATTTTACCGTATCCACTACCTCCAGCAGTGATCAGAGGAGGTGGGTACAGTTAGCAGGTGTTGCCTGAATGTACTGGGATGCTGGGGGCCAAATAATACTGCTTTTTCACAATAGGCCTGGAAGTACATCCCAATTGGTTACTGATGCATAGGTGTACTTTTAGGAGGGAAGAGGAAACATATCCCTCCAACCTTTTTTCTGCATCTAGTATGCTTTACAGAAATTACTCCCACCAAAGACTTCATCTGTGACCTCACCAAGATCCCTACAGTTCATAAAAAGTATTTCATTTTTCAACCTTCAGTCTGCTGCTTCTTTTACTCCCTACCATACCAGAAACTCTGTTGATAACAAAGTGGTTGATCTTTCGTAGTCCATGCTACATGTGCATAAAATTATTTACACAGAATGTTGGAAATGCTAACCAATCTGCTATGGCATTAGATGTTTTATTTTCTTTAATACCAGGTTACAAGGCCAGCAAGCTCTGGCCACACAGCATGGACTATCAGCATAAATCCTTCAGTTGGCAGGCATGGGAAAGAAAAGCAGGGGTGCTAGCCTTATCATTGCAAGGGGCCAAATGTAAGCTCTTTGCCCTGCCATCATACACACATTCCCTCAACCCCAACATCACATCCCAGCAACACTGGTCCTCCACAGCCATGTGGGAGAACAGATTTTCACATTATGTTTTTGATGTAGTGCACTATCATTCAGTTTTGATGCTGAACTGCTTCCTACATGGTGTGTCTGCTACTGAACAATTGCCTCCTAGGACAGTCACTGTCATCATCCAAGAACATCATAGAACCGCAGTTGCACTGCACTAGCTATGTAGCTATTACAGCACAACATGGAACGTCTGTGCACATGCACATTTCGTGATCCTCCAATCTGTTGGAAGTGGCTGCAGTGCTGAGACTGGTGACAGAAGAGAGGCACCTGTTAAAAATATAAAAAGTAAGGACAGTTCTGTAACTTTATGATTGCCTGTACACTATAAAAGACAGTGTATGAGCAATCATACATGACAAAATCTATTTTTCAAACTTGATGTTCCCTTCAAGTGGAATGTATGCCCTCTTAGGTTTGAATCCCCCTCATTCAACCTTAAAGTATACAGTTCAGGAATTCCTTGTCTTTGGGTGCTTCATATATCATTATTATATCTCCCCCTACTCTCCTTCTTTTCAAGGAATATAAAACAAGTTCTTCCAATTTGTCTTGCTATCTCATATATCTCTTATCCCATATCATCCTTGTTGCTCTCCTTTGTACAGTCTGCAGTCAGATTATGTTTATCCTGTATGGGTCTTATTGCTGAACTCCATATTCCAAATGTGGCTTGACTGACAACCTGTACAATGGTATCAGTACTATACTGTCTCTGCTTACAAAGTTTCTCCTCATGCAGGCCAATAAATTGTTTCCCTTTATAATCACTCTCACATTGTTCATTACTCTTAAAACTGCTTGATGCTAATACTCCTAAATCTCTTTCACAATTACTCTCTTTCAGAGTTAAGCCATTTAACTTATATTTAGCAAATTTATTCCTGAATCCAAAGTGCGAAAACAGTGCATTTATCTGGGTTAAAGTACATTTTAGCCCCATGTACCCGTTCACTTAGAGCAGCTGATTAATCTCATTATGGAACTTTACCATGTCCTGCTAACTCACATGTGAGTTTTGCATCACCCATGAATTTTGCCATCCATCCCCCTGCAGTGCACTGAGTATCTACCACAGATATATTAACTAGGATAGGACCCAACACTGATCCCTGTGAGACCCCATTTCTCACCTCCCCGAGTCTAATGACAACTCATTTGTCCTTACTCTTTGTGTCTAATCATGCAGCCAATTCCTTATCCATTTTGTTATACTGCTGTTCAGGGCTATGTTTTCTACTTTGTTCAGTAACTCCATGTGTGGCATGGTATTGAATGCCTTTCTGAAATCTATAAAGATCACATCCACTAGTGTATTGTTGTCCAGCAGCAACACATTGTTTTGAGGAGCCCTGCTGATTACTGATACATGACCATCCTCTTCAAAATCCATGCTGTGACTCATCAGCGATATTATTATTGTGTACATATTGATTTATGTCCTCCCTTAAGATTTCTTCTTGTGTCTTAAACACCTCCGAAGTAAGACTTCCTGGGCTATAGTTGTCTTTGTCTCTCTAGAATCCTTGCTTTTGTATATTGGGATTGGAATGGCTTCCTTCCAGTTTTCTGGCAGCATTCCTTCTAGACTAGAATTAAATACTGCATAAATAGGTCCTGCCAGATACTGTGCCAGTTTTGTAAGCATTTTTTCAAGTCAAAGCCAGGTAACATTTTAATTTTATAGCGGCTTGTCCAAGGGCTCAGAGAGCTTTACAAAATAGCAATAAAATAGAATAAACAACCCATAACAAATTAATAAATTAATTCAATCAATCAAAATCTTTATTTATCCAGGTGAACATCATTGAGGAAGGCTCATTTGCAAGATGGACCTGGTTAGAACAAGTCAAAGTTACAACAGAAACAATAAATATTTATCTATACAGTCAATACAATGGAATACAAAAATAGAATCAATTTCAAGGTGCTGTAGCATTACACAAGTATTCATGATGCAGTACAGAACAACTGTGCAAGGATGTAGATGCATGTGTACATAAAAAATAAAAAGAGTGAGAAGGGAAACGGAGCAAAGGTTAACAACAGCAGGTAGGGTTTTATACAGTACTTTGTACAAAAACGTAACAGCCTAGAAAGAAGTGGATATCAGGGAGTAGATAGTAGGTATGCAAGAGATAATAAGTAATGAAGAAGAGGAAAAAAAAGAGGAGAAAAGAGAAACAGAAGGAAAGAGGATCAGCGTTGTAAGGAGAGTGAGAAGAAATCTGAAGACCTATTCAGATTCAAATTCAAATCAGATTAAACGTTTTTTCAAATAAATAAGATTTAAGCAAGATTTTAAAGGCATCCACTGAGCTGGCAGTCTTGATATATGGTGGAAGAAAATTCCAGAGGAGTGGCATAGCCACCCCAAAAGCCCTATCTCCCTTTCTTCTTAAGTGAGAAGGTGGCACAACTAATAGGTCAGCTTTGGTGGAGCATGGGGCAAACAGGAGGGTACAGAATCAGGAGCTCTTTAAGATAGTCAGGTCCCAGACTGTGTATTGCCTTGTATGTTAACAAGCCTCTCTTGAAGGTTATCCACACACTCATAGGCAGCCAGTGCCGAGAGCGTTTGAATGCATTCCATCCAGTCCCTGTGATTTATTTGGATTTCATTTTAGTTTTTTCAGAATTCCTCCTCTGTATATGATTAATATTTCTTCCCCCTCATAGTCAATATTTTCTATATTATCTGCTTTTGGATAAAAAAACACTGAGCAAAATATTGATTTAAATAATTACTCATTTCGGTCTCCTTCCCCACTTCTCTTCCAATAGCTAGTAATGGTCCTGCTTTCTGCAATTTTATCTTTAGAATTCACATAGGTAAAGAATACTTTGGGGCTATGTTTTGAACTCTGTTTTATTTTCTTGGGTTCTTTTTTCTGCTCTTACTTTTAATTTGCATTCCCTTTGTATTGTTTAAAGATGAACCAAGTCTCTCTGTCCTTTGTTCTAATAACTCTTTTATACAAATGTTTCTTGTCTCTTATACCTTTACTCACTTTCTCAGTTAGCCATGATGTAACTTTTCCTTTATGGTCATTCTTTTTGATCTCTTCACTTCCACCATTTTGATTTTATTCTTTTATAGATCCCATATTTCTTTTGTTCCGTTTCCCTAAAATTCACTTTCCCTGTCCCAATCTTTCAGGTTAGCATTCATCTCCTGAAACCTAGCATTGCTTTAATTTTTCTTGATGGTAATTCTTTTCTCAGCAATGACCTTTCTATTAATAGAATATTCAGCCATGTTGTGACTGTTACTCCCTAGTGGTTCACTCTCTGTGCACTTGCTGATGTTACTTGTAATGTTACCTATCATCAAATCCAGTATGTTGTCCTTTCTTGTTCCCTTAGTTACATCCTGTGTTAAATTGATTGCACTTAAGGGTCTTAAAAATCATTACCTATGGTGGTGTTTGATGTCTCTTTAACTCAGTTTATACGTGATAGATTAAAAGCTCCCACCAGAACCACATCCCACTTTTTACACATTATTTCATTGTCATGTAACAGTAGGTCATCAAGCTCCCCTGCTCTATCTAGTGGTCTCTAATATCTTCCAAGGTTTGAGCTCTTTTCTCTCTCTCTCTCTCTCTCTCTCTCTTTCTCTCCTCTCCTAATATTTAACCAAATTACTTCTTGGTCATTTCTTATTGGACCTTTAATTTCCTGCACATTAAAGTATTTTTTTAATGCATACTGCCACTCCCCCTCCACCTGTTTTATACATCCTGTCCTTTCTAAAGATATTTCCCCATTGTATAGTGTGAAGTCATGCATCTTTATCAGACCACCATGTTTCCATTATTCCATATACTGTATATTAATGTCTTCAGTAATCAACACATCCTCCAGTTCCTCCATTTAGTTGGACATACTGCTTGCACTATGCACAATGCGTCTCCCATGATTTCTATCCTTTCATCTCCTCCTATTTGTGCTCTCCGTCTCTTGTTTTCACACTATTCCCACAGCCTGTATCTTCAGTTCTTAAGTCTCCTGTTCCCTGGAATGTCAGCTTAAAGATCTAACAATATGCTTGTCAAGTCTCTCAGCCAGTACTGTTGCCCTACTATAGTTAGATGTAAGCTTTTGCTTCTGTACAGTTCCTGTGCACATTTAAATCTATTCCAGTTTCTGCAGCATTGAAATTCTCTCATTTTGCCCACAGCCTTAACTAGGCATTCATTCACCTTATTGCCATTAATCTCTCTGCCACAGCCCTGGGCACCAGTAGAATTTCTATGATTATGACTGGACAGTCTTTTGCATTTAACTTCTCTGACACCTGTTTCTTAATATCATCACCTAGATGATTCCCAATATCATTTACCCCTACTTGTACATCTTCTATTGGCTTCTCTCTTGAAGCTTTCATAAGCCATCCAGGCCCTCTTTCAAGTCAGAAACCCTTACCTGACATCTCCCCAAACAGTTGAAAAGTTACTGAGCCTGAGTGAACAGTTTAAATGAATGTGGGTAAAAATCCAGATAGGAACACAAACAGTCGAACCAGTCAATTAGTGAGAATGGAGGTAGAAAAGATGAAAATCCTCCCGGTTCAAATAAAGCCAGAACCCAGCCCAGGGCAGGTCTCAGTATATGCAATTGTTCACCTTCACTTGGATTTCTGGGGAAACCCTAGTCTCTGCCAGGCAACCCCCAGAGCCTCCAGCAGTGCCATGAGCACTGGCCCACCAGTAAGCACTCCCAACCCTCCCGGAGAAAAACAGCTACCCCCCTGCACCCACCTCTAGGTTGGCTGGACTGGCTGAACCTCTCCTCCTTCTCCTCTTCCTTCAACATGACACAACACAATATCAGAGCCAGTAGTTGAAGTAGTCCTTGAGCACCAAACCAAGTCCAGTTGCTCAATTAATAAGTTGTTCCCAGGCTAGCTTCAGCGTACAGGAAGGACCTTCCCTGGCAATGCACAAGACTCCCAAATACTGATGACTGGTAGAGCTAGTCAGTACCGAAGTTGGCATGAATCAAACAACTTCAGGGCAAATTGTTCGTGGGCTCCAATGATTCTAGTAAACAGGAATGAATGGCAGCACTCCTAGATGACTTTCTCTGGTCACAAGAGTCTCAAAGCATTTCACCGGTCATAATGGGAAACACCAGCAGTTCTGCAGAGCTGAACTACAAACCACCATATCCCCGAACCTTGAAAATGGCTAAGCGTAGGTAGCACGACCAGATAGAAAATAAAATAAAATGAACAGTATAACTAACGAGCTGTATATAAAAAAGAAACATAGAAAAAGAACTTCAGCACGGGGGGGGGGGTTAAATAAAGTAAAATCTGCAAAATCTGCAGAGCTATGTTCATGGCTGGCCCAGTGTGGCTGTCATCTTGATTCATATTTGTTGGTTGTGTTAATGCGATGGCAGTCAGCCACCCTTCCTCTTTTTCTTCTGTTGCCCCTTGTTACATATGCCTAGGTCTTCTCTGCCTCTTCCTCCTCCTGTAGCAGTCATAGGATTTCTTCCTGTTCAGAATCAGTTGTCTTCGGTCCTACATTTTGGCTCCTTTTCCCTTACTGCTTACAGAAATGGAGACCTCTGTTGTTGCATCAAGCACCTTCTTCAATGAAGTGAAATGTCATCATGTGCTCTACAGCACAGTCCACATTCTGATCTGCAACTGCAAACATTCTTAATGGTTCTTTTGACAGTGTCTATGCATGGCAAATTCATAAACCAATCTCAGTGCAGTACTCAAAAAATGTACACAGTCTTTACCAAGCAAACCAAATCCCATCGCATATAAAATTCTTAATGCTAGGCAATCACATAATTTAAAGGGAAACAGTGGAAAAGGCACAGCTTTACCCAGGAACTACAAAAATGCCTGATTAGTGCTTTCAGACAGTAACATTTTTTTAACAAATTACTCTAATTGATTTTTTAATGATTTAAACAGTGGCCTTCAACTTTCACTTTCTATTGCTGGCAGCCACCATTTCATGAGTAGTAGAGAGCTTCCTGAGAGCTTCCTGAGCTCACTTTATGCTAATATGTCCTGCCAACCAATAGCTGAGGTGAAACAGGCATATTAGCATACAGTGAGCTCAGGAAGCTCACTGCTGCTCATGAAATGGCTGCTGCCAGCAACAGGAAGTGGAAGTTGTGGGTAGCTGTTCTAAATCATTAAATAAAGTTGTTGCTGCCTGAAAGCACTAATTGAGAGTTTCTGCAGTGTCTGAGGAAAGCTGGGTCTTTTCCATTGTTTCCCTTTAACAGCAATCTCAACAAAAGTTGTTGACAAATCTCTATTAATATATGTTGTCATTAAATTTATATATTTTGATTGGACATTCTGTTTAACAACATCAGGTTTCCATATATTTTCTATGAAATATAAATATGCAAATAAAACTTCTTGAGTCATAAAAAAGTGTAACCATGATAATTACAAAGTGTAAAAATAATTACAAAATTCAGTACTGGATTCAGTTAGTGAAATAATGATGGGAAAATATAGAGATTAATATCATCACAAAAATGACTCCATAAATATATTTTAGGAGAATCTTAGTTTTAAATACCCAAATAATTGCATCCCACAAACAAGATAAATGTATGTTACATGTACTCCTCACACACGGTATATGATGATGACTGCATTCATTGAATGTGTGCCAGAATCCTTTTCAAGTTATCCTAAAAGACAAATGGGAGAAGTAGAGCAACAATAATGATAGTATGCAGAAATGTCTCCTGTATAAATGCTTCACTCTTACCTGATTTCAACAATGTTCAAAACTGGCTGGCAACTCATCAGCTTGTCCAGAACGCAAAGAAAACTCAAGCCATGCTATTTGGCTCTGCCCCCAAACTCAGGACCTGTCAGATTTCCCTGATGATATGTGACTTAGGTGGCTCATTAATTGAATGTGTGTCCTCCTTTAAGTACCTCGAGTCCTCCTGGATCAATCCTTGGATTTCAATCTGCACATTCAATCTGTCTGTAAGGTCGTAAACATGAAGCTGGGAATTGCCTACAAAACAAACTATATGCTAAACCCCTCTGCTAAGCTGGCCACTGCCAGAGGCATCCTCCTCCCTGCCCTCACATATGGTGCTCCAATCCTTGTTTCAGCCAATAAAACAACCCTGTATTAGTGGGATGTTACCTATAATCATGTCTGCAGGTATGACTCTTCGTCTCCTAGGCTAAAGCACCACTACCAACTCTGCAGTGACTTGGGGTGGCTCTCACCCTCTGTCTGCTGACTATTCTTCCTTAGCTCACTTTTTGACTCAGTAATCATAAACAAAACTCGATCTTCTCTTGCAATGATGCTTGTAGTCCAATCCCCCCTCCTACTCCTATGTACTACACTCAGCTGAATAGTCTCTACTGTACGTGCCAAGGTGCAAGACATCTAAAGGCTCCAGTGCCTTCCGCCATGCTGCCCCCAAGTTCTGGAACTCCCTTCCACTGGCTCTTCATCAGACCACATCCCATCTCAGTTTAAAAAAAAAGCTTCGATGGCATCTGTCTTTAGTTGACTCATGCACTTGTTTTGACCCCACCTAATTCCTCTCTGCACCCTCCTTTCACACTTACCCTCTTTCTGTATCCACCTTTTGTTTCCTCCACTTGTGAAACCTATCTTATCTGCCCTCAAGGGCATTTTTCATTTGTAACCCTCCTGTCTTTACCAATAACACCCTGTTGGATATGTCTTTCCTCATTATGTTTCTTTTCTCCCTCTTTTTTCCTATTTTAGTTATAACTTCAATCTGCATCACTTTCTATTGTCTGCTGCCTTACCTATATTTATTGTTGCACTAAGTTATGTTTCCTATTATATCTGTCACCTTATTAACTGCTGTTTACTCCAGTGTGCGTGCACAATGTCCTATCTGATTGTATGCTACGTTTACCATTTTGTATTTACTTTTACTGTTCAGCAATACTTGCAACTACTGTACTGTACATGATGTTCCTGCACTGATGTAATGTACTTGTCTTGTCACTCTTTTTTGTACTCTCCCAGGTCATGCCCAAAAATAGACATTATTTGGCTAGTGTACTCATCCGGTTAACAAAAACTTAACCAACCACACAAAAACTGTAGGCCAAAATATTTTTAAAGGCAAAAATGTTATTAGTTCTAAACATGTTTTAATTGATGCTGAATGTGTCCTTAATTCAAAGGTACTATGTGCTTTCATCTAGTATTACAGAAAATGCAGCAATTTCAAAATTCTTTGCAGGATTGTCCATTGCAAACAGAGAATAAATTAATACCACAGATATGTTTAAAGTCCAAGATTCCATTAAGATCAAATGACCACAGAGCCTGGAGAGGTTAAATCCACTGTCATCTGCTCTTGCTACCTTGGCTGATTTTGTCAGGTAACCATTACTGTCTCCTCTGCCCACCCCCTGGACCTAAACCCACTAATTCTTTATGCAACTCTGTTTATTTGTATTCAGCATCAGCCTTGCCAGGACATTGTTACTAAACAACTCCACTAGTATTGTGCTATTTTACTATTTTGTATTTATTATTAGTTGTATAATTTACTCCACCCACCCCCCTTTTTTTTACTACCTTTGTATATTTTCTCCCTGTTCTTAATTACCCAGTGCTATGTACTGTCTCTTAATGCTTTGAATTCGCTGAATTCCTGTGCCATCCCCATGGCCCAGGTCATGCCTGAAAATGATCCTTGGAACAGTGCACCTACCTGGTCAACAAATAAATAAATCCATAGAATAATAGATATGTTTGTGAGCATTACCAGGGAGTAATACCATGGAGAGGTTCTGGACACATAGGAACCTCGAAAGCAATGCTTGAGAGATTCCACTATGTCCAGAACCTCGAGATGGTAGGACTCCCAGGTAATGTTCATAAACATATCCATTATTTTTTTTTTACTATATGGATCTGGTTCAGAACTTTTGTCAGAGGAAAAACAGGCACCTGAATATTACAGTTAACACTCACTATGGGAGCCTATCCTCTGCTGTGCATAGTCTTTATTAGATACATGTCATGACAGGAGCACTGCACTGATGAGCTGTTCAGTGTCAGTATTACCTTCAGTAATGAGTTTATTTCCATGCCAGAGGAGTGAAAGCAGGATCAACCAGATAGTTCCGATGGGTAAAATAAAGAAAAGAAAAGAAAAAATGCTGCAGTACATGCCAAGGACATTTCTCTCACTAAGCAAGAAAGCGTGCCGCCATGTTTCTGAAATTGTTCTGCCTGTCCACACAGGAAAAGTGGCCAATCGGAAGGTACACTTATGAAGCCATGGGGGGGGTCAGACTTGTGCTGTTGTGGTTTGGTGATAATAGTATCATTCAGGTATAGAATGATGGTGTTATCGCACCTGAATGATACTATTGTGAAGTGTAGTATTATCGCTCTGGGAGTGATGGTATTACTGAAAAAAATTTGCATGCTTTACAATAGTATTAATTTAAAAACCCATATATTGCTGGCCCGTGGGCGCAGTGGTTGGATTTCCGCTTGTGGTGCTGGCAACCTGGGTTCAGGAACAGACCCGGGTCATCGGAGGGCGGGCCGGGGGAAGAAGGATGGAGCATCCTATGGATGGCTCTCCTTCTCCAGGGGGTGGGTGGGGAAGTGTCTGGTACACTGAGGACTCATGGCGGAGGCCGGGAGACACTCACACTACCGGTGCTCACTCACAGGGAGGTGGGGCAGATGCAAGTGTCATTGCGCGTCCCCTCCTCCACAGAACACAGGAAAAAGAAGTAGGCAGACAGGGTCCACCATCTAAGTGAATCCCTCCTTGGGACTTCAATCAGCCACCACTGCCGCAATCCCTCGACCAGTCACTAGTCCCGCGGCATGGATAGGGGACCTTTGCCATGGCCCTGCCCTCCAGGGAGGTAAGCCGGGGGTAACTGGGGGATGGAAGCAGCTATAGGTGGTGGTTGAAGCCTTGGGGACTGTGACCAGGGTGGACGAGTGACGGCGGACCTGCTAAGAAAATAAAGAATAAAAAAAAAGTAAAATGAATAAAAACCCATATATTAAAAATAAATAAAAACATGTTCTTCTTTAGGAGTATCATAACCCAAGCTCCCCCTCTTTACATGGGTAATATATACTCAGTTAAACAGAAGTACAACCCCCCCATGGATCCCCACTGTGCAAAACAATCCCCCCCAAAAAAGAAGATGAAGAAAAAGAAAATCCAAGCACATTAACAACACTGAAGATGCTACCACCACATGCACCTCCTCAAAGTGTACACCCAGGTCAGAAACAAATTCAATGTTCCTTGTGTTTCTTATTTCCTTGTTGCACAATTTGAGGGACCAAAGGGCTTTGTCAGCAAAAGTACAAGTATTATACATGGATGTATAATCATATAATTGATGAAAATTTCTGAAAATTGTCAGCTATTGTATTAATCACTAATTCTTTGAATTGTTTGTTTGTTTGTTTTGTTTATTTAAAATCTTTAAAAGTCCATGGGCCAAAGATCCATTTACATGGGTGATCAGAACAAACAACAAATACACTTAAACAGAAATATAATAAATTGACAGAATTAACAGTTAAACAATCAAAAGCATTAGGAACATAGAAACTTAGAAACATAGAAATTGATGGCAGATAAGGACTGCCAGTCTCATGCAGTCTGCCCATTTTACCTACCTGATGCATGTGCCATATGACTAAACTTGGTCATTTGACTGTTTACTCTTACCTATCTCAATGACTCCCTTATGCCTATCCCAAGCCCTTTTGAAGCCTTGTATGGTACTTGATTCCACCACCTCCTGGTGAAGGCTGTTCCATGCATCCACCACCCTTTCTGTGAAAAATAACTTTCTTACATGTCTGCTTAGTTGGCCTCCTTCTAGTTTCATGTCGTGACCTCTTGTCTTACTGTTCCTTTTATACTGAAACATATTTGACCCATTCACCATGTTAATACCCTTCAGATATTTGAATGTTTCAATCATGTCCCCCCATCCCTCTTTTGCTCTAGGGTATACATACTGAGATCCTTTAATCTGTCCTCATATGTCTGATGCTGTAGTCCTTGCACCATTTTGGTTGCCCTTCTCTGGAAAGTCTCCATCTTGTCAATGTCCTTGTGCAGGTGTGGCCTCCAGTACTGTATGCAGTATTCCAGATGGGGTCTAATCAGTGTCTTGTAGAGCGGCATCATTGTTTGTTTGTTTGTTTTATTTATTTATACTGTTAAGACCATGAGCCAAATGACCCATTTTCATTTGTGATCAGTGTGCAAGTAATTACAATACATTTAAATAAGGTAACAATATACAATAAAACAAATACAATAAAAATAAAAAACACATTTATTTATTTATTTAGTTTTTGTTGACCCGGTAAGTGCACTAGACAAATCCTGCCTATTTTCAGGCACGACCCTGGGGAGGGGGATACAGATGAATGCCAACTGACCTTGAACCAGATTAAGCTGTTGGTGGTATTTTTAGTGAATGAGGGAAATTTGGCCAGGACACTGGGGAAATTCCCCTATTCGACAGAGGGGAATACTCTGTCCAAGATGGCAGAACCTTCTGTGCTTGCTGCAGAGGTGGATGGGGAGGCAGGAGACTTGGTCTCAGCTCCTGTCTCTGGCTGTTTGGGGACCTCGACTGACACTTTTCTGATTGAGAAGGAGACTGTTTTATCTACAGGTACTTCCCTGGCTGTATTTCATGTTGGAGCTGTATCTCTCCCTGACCTCAAGGCAATGGACAGTACTACCTCTCTTGATATTCCTATGATGAATAACATGTCTCTGACACTTGTGGGTCCGAAACTGCAAGACCATGACATTGGAGAGCGCTTGGCTAAGTCGGACTGCCATTCGGCGCTACATACTCTGACTTTGCTCAATGAACTACCGAGTGCAAGGAGTGCTGCTACGGACAGTGATCGCTCCTCTGCTCTTTCTGGGGGACTCACAGGACTATCAGGGTTGCCCTCTGTGCTGTCGCCTGCATCGGAGAGTTCGATGCAGTTGGACGCTGTGGCTGAACTGAGGCCCGCTTTGCAGATGCCGATGGACCATTCTACTGGACAACATGATATGCTCCCTGAGCCACCCTCGGATGGGAGACCTCCTTTGCAAATCCCTGCACAAACTGTTTCTAATAGTATGGAGTCTACCTGGTCGGTAGAATCAGCATTATGTGGTGCTGGATGGATTCAGGAACCTAAACTTGGCCGGTGGGTTTCCGGTCCATCCCCTATTGGGTCCCCCCATCCTGAGGACTTTCTGGAAGTACAACAGGAGAAATCAGATTCACAGAGTTCTCCTGACCCCTTGAGCATGCCGATGGAACTTCAACTCACTCAGAATCCTGTGTTAGCCCTTGTGCAAGAACCCACTTCGGCAGTCCTTCCTCCCTTTGCTGGCAAGGCAGTAAATGTCTTGGATTCTGCTGCTACGGATAAGACACCTTCTGTGCAGGTGGGACAGTCTCATTCTTTTTCCTCTTTATTTCAGCATCCTATCCTGGCTGCGAAAAGGCATAACGTTGTGAGGCTTGTTTATAGAGGTGGACTTCCAGACCCTCCTGACCGCGTGTATGTGGCCAGAACTCTGTTGAAGGACTCATTGAAATTTTTTGCCCATGAGATCTATGCCCTGATCCATGTATCGGGCGAATCCACATTTGATGTGAGTTTTCAGACGTCTCGTGGCCTAGACAGCTTTTGGGCTAGGTACCACACCTTGAGGAATACTGCTTTGTGGACTTCTTTTCAGGCCATCCCCCTCTCGAAACCCGTCTTTAGGACCATTACGGTGATGTTTTGGAATGAAGGTGTAGCTGTGTCTGATATTGTTTACTGGTTGAAACAACGCTGCAAGGTACAGGGCCAACCTGAAGCTATCCTGGACACAGAAAATATTTGGACGGGATGGTGGAAGTTTAAGGTTCTGTTACATACCAATGACTCTCGCCCTGTCCATTTACCTAATTCCTTTTTCCTAGGTCGTGATAGGGGGGTCCTGTTTTACCCAGGTCATCCCAAAGCCTGTTACAGGTGTGGGGATCCCTCACACCTGAGTAATGTATGTGATAAGATAAAATGTAACAATTGTGGTGAGTTAGGCCATGTTGGGATTCATTGCCAGAATGTTAGCAGATGTAACCTTTGTGAAGAGCTGGGACATTCGTTTCAAATTTGCCACTGGTCTGCCCATGCTCAGGCGAATCATGATGGTGGTGTAGATCAACGCTTTGTGATTACACAGGATCAAAAAGCTCGGCTTCGTACCACGGTGGCCGCACCCCCTGCGGCGGTGGTGATCCCTGCTCTGCAGACCCCTATGCCTGTGTCTCCCCAGGTCATTGCTCCTCAGAAGGCTGTTATTGTGAAACCCCCGTTAGAAGTGGAACCCCCCTCACTGACACATGCCCTGTCAGCTGCATCTGACTTAGATCAAATCCCAGGTTCTAGTACTATGCCACCCCCGTGAGACCCTTTACTGTTATGCGTCGGAGGTCTCTGAGGACTGGTCCTCGTACTTCACCGCCTTCTACACAGACATTACTGACCCAACCCATAGCCCTGTCTAACACCTTCGAGGTGCTTCAGCCATCTACTGATGATGCGGGTGGTGAGTCTGACACTTCCTCCATTGCGTCTTCCCTCCCTGATGGCACTACAGATTCGGAGCTCCAGCTGGGCACCGGCCTATCACAAAAGCATAAGGCTAGAATTAAACTTAAAGGAAAGAATTTGGCTGGGAAGAGAAAGTCTTGATGTTCCTTGCCACCCTACCTTTTGTGAAATGGCGCACTTTGTTTGCCATACTAGCAATGTCAACAGTATGAAACGTATGGAGAAATGTAGGTTAGTGTTCTCCTTCTTAAGACTTTTGCCATTGGGTATCTTTTTCTTGCAGGATACTAGACTCCATACGGTGCAGGAGATTAAGCAAGTTAAACAAGACTGGCTTTTGGGCCCATCGTTTTGGTCTTATAGGCCCAGACCCTTGTTCAGGTCTCGGCATTTTACTTAATGTTTCGGACTTTCGGTTACTTAAATTGTTTGATTTAGTTCCTGGTAGGGTCCTCATTTTGGATTTTGTTTTAGGTGACTGCCCGTACCAAGCCATAAACATTTATGCCCCTCAAGTTAAATTGGCTCGCATAGCCTTGTTTTCTTTGATTCGCCCCTATTTATACATGTCCTTCCAAGTAATTTTTTCTGGTGATTTTAACTGTGGCCTGAGTCTTCAGGACAAAAGTTAATTTGCCACCACCAAAAAAATGTTTTGTGACTCCCATAAATTGGATAAACTAATTCGTACGGCGTATTTGATCGATGCTTACCTTTCTTTCACGACCAATCATACCCCCCACATTTCAAAAAGGCACGTTGGCAACAAGGATTGATTTTGTCTTTTTGTCACGTACGTTGCCAATAGGCTCTGCTCAGGTACAGGCAGTGGCCTTCTCTGATCACAAACTACTCTCAGTCGGTATAGGTTCAGTCGCCCCTTTTAGCAAAGGGCCGGGATTTTGGAAATTCAACACTTCCCTGTTGCAAGATCTGATGTTTCAAAGATTTCTTCTGTCTTTTCTTTCTGCTCGTAAATCTGTGTATTTGCTATGACGATCCGATCCGTTGGTGGTTGGATATGAAACATGCCCTGATTGTATGTCTGAAAAGTTACAGCCGACAAAAATGTAGGAGGGATTATTTGGCTTATTTACAGAAGAGAGCTCATCTCCAGTCGCTGCTTTCTATAGCACATATGACTGGTCAAGACCTGTCTCTTCAAATACAAGCAATGCGGGGATATGCTATGTTTTCAGTCCAAACAATCCCAACAATTGTACCATCAACATAAATTTCACATGTCTGGACCATGGGATGTAGTTTGCCCCTTTGAGTCTAATTCACGTCGCGTTTCCCAGAAATCAATGCTGAGCCTAACAAATTCTGTAGGTGCGTTGTGCTCTACGCGTTCTGAAATTCTGCAGATTGTGACGGATCACACAACTGCCTTATTCTCCCCCCTTCCCAGCAGCTATGGATGACATTGCCACCCTGTACACGGATCTTGAGATCCCACTGCCTTCGAAACAGAATGTGGCTGTGGCTTGTGCTACCTTGACGGTGTAGGAGCTGTCTTCAGTGATTTCTTCGCTGCCCTTGCAGAAAACCCCTGGCCTGGATGGTATCCCAGCTGATTTGTATAAAGTGTTAAATGTTCACTTGGCCACTGAACTGACCTCAGTATTTAATGCCTTGTTGCGTAGTGAGGATATTCCATTAGACTTTATGAAAGGTGTTTTGCTGTATGTCTACAAACAGAAGGGCGACATTCACCTCCTTGAGAATTGTCGCCCTCTTTGCATGTTAAATACTGATTTTAAAATACTAACGAAAATTATCGCGAAACGTCTGAATGGCATTGCGTCCGAGGTCTTGCACCCTGCCCAGTCTTGCTCTATACCTACCAGGGGAATCTCAGATCACCTGATTCTCCTATGGGAAATGTTTGCCCATGGCTTTGCAGGCCTGACCATTGGTATCATTGTTTCAGTGGATCAGAAGGCGGCATTTGATTTGGTTAACCATGATTTTTTGTGGATGGCATTACGTTTACTGCATATACTAGAAGACATGATAAGATGGCTACAAAAGTTCTACAGGATGGCCATAGTGGTTCCTGTGGTAAATGGGTGGGTGGGACCTATGATTCCCGTTAAAAGAGGAGTCCGTCAAGGCTGTCCTGTTAATCTTCTGCTGTATGTCCTGTTTTTAGATGTCTTGCTTCGACGCCTGAATGTTCACCCTCAGATCCATGCCATCTCTCACCTGCTCTGCTATGTACCTTTTAAAGCTATTGCATATGCAGGCGATATTTGTTTCCTAGTAGCTGATACATCTCGGTGACGGCCTCCTACAAGTATGTTCCTTGTTTGGAACTTATCAAGAACCCGTCTGAACTTTGACAAAAGTGTGGGAATCAAGTTAGGATCTGTCGTGGCCCCGATGTCCCACATTGGCCCGCTATGTCTGGTGGAAGGCTCCATTCGTATCCTAGGGGTTTATTTTGGGACCAGAGATTCTGATTCTTTTAATTGGGATAATAAATTGTGACAGGGTAAACAGAAAGTCGCCTCTTAGAATAGAGGGTCGCTTGGGAAAAAAAAGCGAGTTTATTTGATAAAGACCTTTTTGATTCCATTGTTTCTATATTTAAGTTATGTTTTTCCTATTCCAAAACAACTGGAAGCAACAGTTTTCAGCCTGTTCTTTCAGGCGTTATGGGGGAGCAGGCTGAACCCGATCAAGAGGAATGTCACTTATTTGCCCATTACGGAGGGAGGTGTTGGTATGATAAATCCTTTGTTGTTTTTTTCTAGTGTTTTTTTCACAGCCAGTCTACAACCACTTCTGATCAACTCACAGAGGGGATGGGAAATATGGTTTTATGATTCCTGTGGAGGTTGGTTCCACCAGTGGGAACACAACTCCTTACGTGTGTTACGACACTCAGAAGACACACCATTGTATGTGAAACATATGTTTTTATGCTTGAAACAATGGAAAGTAATGCCTCAGATGCTTCTTGCTCATTCGCATAAGACCCTGTATAAGACTTTTCTTTCCACTGTCTGTTTGACACAATTCCCTTTTGATAAATGTCCAGTCCAGCATCTTTCTTCCCTTTTATCTTTGTTGCGGTGTAAAAGAATACCTGCACACATGTGGGATTTTCATTGACTATCTTGCCATGAACGGATAAATGTTAAAGCCAATCACAAACATAAACAGCTTCAGGATAGATTGTGTTCTAGGCCATTCTGCACTGCTGCACTGGTGACGATCTCTCATCTATTTTTTGAATATACATTTATTCGGAATTGGTGGGCCTTTTTGGCATGGCAATGGGCTACTCCGATATTTCAGTCAGTAACTTTTCAGACGCTTATGTATGGTGTTTTTTCCCCTCAATGGTCCTCCTGGCATATGGATACTTTAAATCTTGTCTTCATTGTGATAAAATGGAACATTTGGATGGCTAGATGTCAATTTGCCCTACAGCAGAAAGACTGCACATATTTAGAACTAGAGCGTAAAATTGTGAAAGACTTGAAAACCATCTACGAACTTGAACAGAACATGCACTCAGAGTCAAGCCTGCTTGCTTTATGGATTGCACTTCCTTGGATAACTGACTCAGATTTTGCTGTGACTTGATGGTTATTCCTTCGTTATTCTTGTGTACTATTTTTCTTTTCAGTTTGTGATTTGCTACATGCTGTATTACATTTGTATTCCTTTTTTCTCCCCGTTGTTTGCAGATTTTGTGCAGTACTGGTATGTGTTACACGATTTTCTGTCTCAATAAAACTTTCCCCTACTCTTTTCGATAAGTGCCATGGGATCTTTAACATCCACCTAAACTGCCACCAATCCAGGCAGATGGGACCTCGGTTTAACGTCTCATCGGAAAGACGGCACCTCAGAAGTGCAGCACCCCTCTCATGCTGCACTACAGTGTCAGTACTGGGATATTAACCCAAATGCTAGATGTGGGAACTGAACCCACAGCCCTCTGATCTCCCGGCATCAGAGGCGAGTGTGCTACCTACTGAGCCACTGACACTGCGAATACAAATACAAGATGTGCACAGCATGTCTTAACAGTATTATTCAAAACAATTACATTTATACTTTAAAAAAAGGTACTCTTTCAGCTTGTGTCTAAAGGAACAAAACAAAATGTTAATACAATCAAAAACAGATTGCAGTACATTAAAAAAAGATGGAAGTGTATATAATATTGCTTTCTGACCCATTGAAGTGTGCATTCCTGGAATGCAAAAGGAAAATAATCTGATGATCTTGTCATAACAATTGTATTCTGTTTCTTAAAAAAATGAATGAGAAACAGACCTGAACTCTGTTAAGTGTCACCTTTTTTGCAAGTGTACCTAAATGGAATTTATATCTTCCTTCAAGTGGAAGCCAACCTACTTGTCCTCGTAGGTTACAATGATGAACCTTTTGTGATGGTTTAACAAACCTAGTGACTGAATTGAGTAATACCTTTACCTTAGATAACAACCCCTCCCTTGCAGAATAGTAGAACAATAACCCATAATCAATTAATGGCAGTAGAAAACTTTGGGCCAAGAAATGTCAAGTAGAGATGGTTAATAGTGGTGACAAGCTATACAATGCCCTAAGTCCTACAGCTAGTGATACCCCTACTAATAGACTCCAACATCATTCTAGCATTAAGATGTTTCTTTCAAATTGATTTAAAAACAGATAACATATTAAACACACCAGTTATACAGTAGGTAATTGCTTACATTTTTTCCCAAACCTTTACACTGAGCCTCAGCCGGGTACAAAGAATCCCTGTGGCTGTGGTGTGAGCCAAAAAGAGATCTGGGTGTACAATATAGCTGTGAACTACTACACCCCTTAAATTTGTGACTGACTGAGTTTCTTTTGATGTTTCTGAAAACTGATTCAGTACACTGCAGTGGGAAAGTATTTTCCAATACTTTTTTCTCATTTTTTTAATTTTCTGAAACAGACCTGTATATCCCAAAACCAATATCCACCTAGTCTGGTGCCCATCTTTCAATCTTGGAATCAACAGAGTCCATGCTTTGAAAGACTACTTTTTCAAGGCTTAATCTAGTATAGATTTTGCAAGCCCTCTTTTATTGAGGCATGAATATAAATCCTGCTGTGCAAGAGGAAATCAGATTACACACTCTGAACCATTTCTCCTTAACTGATGTAATAGTCCATATGGTATGCTTGACAGGGAAAGGGGAAATTGTTTAACCAGAAAAGGCACACCAAGCCAGAGCTTATTTCCAGGTGTGATCTGGAGCCCAAGGAAGTTAAATGACTCGCTCAGGGTCACACAGTGTGCAAATGTGGGCTGATGGTATTCCAACCCAGGTCTCCAGGTTTGCAGTTCAGTGCCCTTAACCACTATGCTATACTGCCTCCAGATACCAATCTGATACCAGATTGAGTGGACGTGTACTACTGGCATCTAGGATGCTGTCTGTGGCTGTCGATTTTCTAAAACCCTTATTAATGATCCTATTGTTTTCATCAGTTGAGAGACTAAGGTAAACAAAAAGTTGATAAACAAGTTGTTGGTCTTACATGTTTATTTATTTCAAATGTTTCACCAGGAGAAATATACAGAGTTGTAAGCAACTCATCTCCAGAAGTATCCTGGGGAGAGGATAGAGGGAGAAATACATAGCCATACAGCGTAAAAATATTTACAGAGAATGTACACTTATATGAAGGCACACTTTTATACAATATGCCATAAATTATACTTCAAGTAATATACATGAAATGTAACAGAGCATATACATAGGAATTATTTACAGAAATGTAGCATCAACAGCAAGTAATATTTGTTTACAAGAGCAGAGGATAAACCAAGCAAGTTAATGCAAGAGACTAGGGTAGCCTAGCAAAGGTGAAGAGTAGAGAGGGGGAGAAAGGAGAAATTAGAGCATAGGAAGGAGATAAGGGAGATCCAGACAGGGGTGGCAGTTTTAAATAGTTTTTGTCCGATGCCAAAAGTCATAGATAAAGTTATTTTAGCATTTAAGGAAAACTGGTTTGAGTTGTACCAGTTCTGGATATTGCTGAAAGCCAGTTGGAGTCCGCTTGTCAGGCCTGTTAGAGAGGAGCCTGATGCAAACATGACAGTGTAGTCAGCATACATATGTATGGATGCAGATGTATATGCAGAGGGGAGGGAATTTAGAAAGATGGAGAAGATGGTGGGTCTGAGCACTCAGCCTTGGGGGACACCATTGTGGATAGGGAAGGTGGGGGACAGAGAGGTAGCCATTTTTGACAGCTTGAGTTCTGCCCCATGAGATAGGAATGGAACCAATCTGTGGCATGAGTAGAGAGCTCAGCAGCAAAGAGCTGGGCTAGGAGGAGGGGGTGGACCACAGTGTCAAAGGTATTGGCCAGGTCAATGAAGAGAGCAGAGGTAACCAGACCCTGGTCCATACGTGACAGGATGGCATCAGTGAGCCCAAGAAGGGAGGAGGATGTGGAGTGAGATTTATGAAAACCAGACTGCAAAGGGGGTGAGGAAGGAAAAGGAGTTACGAAATGTGGAGAGCTGAGAGAGTACCACACACTCTTGCAGTTTAGCAAAGGTAGGGAGATGAGAGATAGGGTGGTAGCTGCCTGGGATTGAGGGATCACCACCCTTAGGGAGGGGAATGACAGTGGCTGCTTTCCAGGAAAAGGGGACTGAAGCCAGAAAGAAAGAGGTTGAGGAGTAAAGTTATAAGGTGACAAATAGCATAGGCAGAAAGGTGCAAGAGCTTTATGTCCAGACCAACTGGACTAGTGCCCTTTGTGGGGTTCAAAACAAGCAGGGGCTTTAAGGGCTTCAGCAGGTGAGACAGTGTAGAAAGAGAAGGAGGGGGGTAGAGGGTGCTGAGGGGGGAGAGAGAGAGAGGAGGGGAAGGGGGGAAGAGAGGAGAGGAAGGTGGAAGTTATTAAATTCAGCAGCAACAGCAGAGTTCAGAGATAGTGGCCCGACTCACCTTATGGGAAGGGTGGCAGACTGGGTGGGGGAGAGAGAAAAGGGAGTGTATGACCATCCAAAACTTGGATGGGTGGTTAATGTTGTTTTGGAAGTTGGAAGTAAAATAATCAGTCTTGGTGAGTTTAATTGCCCTGGTGTAGGCATTGAATAAAGTTAGATATCTGTGGTAATCAGTAGGGTACCCAGAAGATTTGTGAACCTTCCAGGGCTGATTGCATGCCTGCAAGCAGGCTAGTAGCTCAGCAGAGATTCAGAGCAGGTGACAGCCTCAGACGCTAGGTTTCTTAAGTGGGGCATGACGATCCCAAAAGGGCATGAAGTGTGTTGAGAAGAAGTTTAATGTCAAGTCCATGGAGCTGGTAGTGAATACAAGTGGCCAATGTTTAGCTGCTAAATCCACATGAAGTGAAGAGAGGTCCAAGGACTGGAAAGAGTGAATCTGGATGAATTTGGGTGAGGTTTTGAGGCAGTGAACCTTGTGAATGCAGTACACCATATGGTGATCACTGAGGGCATCTGGCAGGGTGCCCAAAGCAATAATTCTATGGGGGTGTGAGGTGAGGGGCCCAGTCCAGAAGAGTGTGGATTAAAGTTTTAAGGTTCAAGCGAATAAGATGAGAGATTAGTTGGGAGAGGTTAAGGGATTTGATGTTAGCGATCTTTATGGATTTTATTATTTTGGGGTATAATCTAGATTGTGTTAAATTAGTAGTTTGGTCATTTTAGTTATTTAGTTGGATTGAACTGCATAAGGGGTTGATTTTTAAGTACACGATATTCTGTTCTTAAATTGTTTAATTTTGAGAGGTTGTAACTTATGAGATGTGCTTGTCTGTTACCCTCCCAGTCGTGCGCTACTCAGCCTCCGCTCTCCACTCCCTCTGCCCTTTCCATAACCCCCCTCTGGTTTTTTCTGTCTACCAATGTTGTCGGGCTCTAGGTATTGCTCATAGATGGGGGGAAGGGGTGGGGGGTGAACAGTGGAGGTGAGTGGAGCGGGGCACTCTCATTAGGGTGATTAAGCCCAGTTGATGCCCTGGGGCGAAGTGGAGCTTGGAGCGTGGACCACCTTGTTTGGTCCCCATACCCAAGGGCACCATCATTAGCAATGGGCAGGTAGTCAGGGCAGCCCAGGAGTTTTGTTCAACCCAGGTGATGTTGTACAATGCCAGATCTGTCTGGAACAAGACTGCTGTGATTTCAGATCTTGTTGGTTCGACAGATCCGACTTGCATCACCGAGACCTGGCTGGATGACAATGCGGGACCAATATTGGAGGCCGCAATTCCAGCTGGGTATATGGTGATACATTGCCCAAGGTTGGACCCCGCGGGGGGGGTTGCAGTCTGTTTTAAGACTGAACTGGCACTCACTAGTGTTCCACTCGAGGAGACCATCTCTTTTGAATGTGCTGTTGTGGCAGGTGTGAGCTATCGAATTGCTGTCATCTACCATCCACCAGGAGATGAGAAGCAATTCCTTAAGGAAGTTGTGGTCTTCGTTGTCGACACGGCTTTTGAGTCTCCCAGGCTGATGGTCCTGGGTGACTTTAATGCATGGATCAACGATGAACTCTCACAATTTGGACAACACTTCCTCCATTTAATGGATAAACTGGGCCTAACACAGGTGGTTACCACTGCTACACACAAAGGTGGCCATTCTCTTGATTTGGTCTTTCTCCTGGAGATCGAGGCATCTGACGTGGGGGTGGAACCAGTTGGCTGGTCAGATCACTACACTGTGAGATTCAATTTTGGTGCCCCACCTTGTAGGTTGACCCCTGTGGAGATGGTCAAGTACTGTCCTTTGCGGAATATTTCTTCCAATGGCCTTGCTGTGGTTCTTGACCTATCACAATTTCCTGTGCATTGAAGTGATCCAGAGGTGTTGGTTGTGGCCTATAATACTGCTATCACCTCTGCCCTGGATTTTATTGCTCCAGTTTGTGTGCATCCTCTCTCCCTTCAACCTCGGGCTGCATGGTTTGATGGGGCCTTGAAGGAGTTGCGGTGACTTGGACGCAGGTTAGAATGTTGTTGGCGGAAATCTGGCCTGGATGCCGACCATATTAGACTGTTAGAACATTATCAGTTTTATCAGTCAGAAATCTCTCATAAGAAGGCAGAGTTCCTGTCCGGGGAAATTTCTGCTGCTCAGAACTGACCAGCTCAGTTATTCAGCACTGTGGACAGATTGTGCAACCCAACTTGTCTACAGCTCCGTAGAGCATTTTCACAATTAAAATGTAATTAGCTTGCTTGTTTCTTTGCTGATAAGGTGGCTGACATTAGGTCAGAGATCTGTTTTACACATTCTATGTGGGTTGCTAGTGGCCAGGATTTGGTCACCACCCCTTCATTTTCCTGGAGTACCTTCGACCAACCGGAAATCGTAGATGTTATGTGGATTGTCCAAGGGCTGCGTCCTACCTGCTGTAGTTTAGATCCAGGCCCTACTTCCCTAATTCTGTGGTGTGGGGAGTCTATTCTTCTGGTTCTAGCACAGATAGTCTGGGGTTCCCTTGACTCGGGTGAATATCCCTGTTCCTTGAAAGAGGCAGTGGTGACACCCTTGTTGAAGAAAGCATCCTTGGACCCAGACTGTCTTGCTAACTACAGACCTATCTCGAACCTCCCCTTTGTGGGGAAGGTGATCAAGAAGGTAGTGGCAGCCCAGTTGGAGAACCCTTTGACCATCCATAGCATCGATGAACCTCTCTAAACAGGTTTTCAAAATAGACACAGTACCGAGACTGCACTGGTTCGGGTGCTCAATGATCTGCTGATGGTGAGAGACCAGGGAAAATGGTCCATTTTGGTACTATTAGATCTGTCATCAGCATTTGACACCATTGACCATGGGGTCCTACTTGAGTGCCTGAGATGTATTTGTGGGCTCTCTGGGATTGTTCTCAGATGGTTCACTTCATACCTCACCGGAAGAACTCAGAGGGTGGTGTCTGAGTTTTTTCCCTCTGATCCTATCTCTCTACTTTGTGGGGTTCCTCAGGGCTCTATATTGTGCCCATGTTGTTTGCAGTGTACATACTTCCCTTCGGAGACATTGTGAGATGGTATGGGCTGAGGTTTCATTGTTACGCAGATGATACCCAGCTACACCTGTCCTTTGCACCTGACCAAGAAGGAGCTATCTTGGTATTTAACAGCTGCCTAAATGAAATCCAGGACTGGATGAGGTCCGGCTAGCTGAAGCTGAACTTTGGAAAGATGGAGGTGTTGGTATTGGATCCGGATCACCGGATAGGGGGACATGTGGCGGGCACCCCATCTGGATTGTTTTTTTGGTGATGTCGAGCTACAGATCTCTGAACGGATGTGAGATCTGGGGATGATCTTAGATGCGGGGCTGACTCTTCAGTCCCAGGTGTCAGCGGTGGTAAAGTCATCTTTCTACCATCTGAGAAACATCACCAGGATCAAGCACCTTGTTTCGTCCAGTGATTTGCCAACTTTGATCCATGCCTTTGTGGCCTCGCGCCTGGACTACTGCAACTTGCTTTACCTTGGGCTTCCGGGGGGTTGATATCCACCGCTTGCAGCTGGTGCAGAATTCCACACCCCAGGTGTTGATGGGCACCCCTAGATCTTCCCATATTACACCGGTGCTGCAGGAACTGCACTGGCTGCCAGTTCAGGGGCGGATAACCTTCAAAGTTGGATTACTGACTTTTAAAGCCCTGAACGATCTGGGCCCTGATTAGCTGAAAGAACTCCTGATCCCTTATCAGCCTGTGATATCGCTCCGCTCAGCTGATGAGGGGTTGCTAGAGATTCCAAGGGTGATGTTAAAATCTGCTGGGGCCCGGGCTTTTATGTTTGCGGCCCCTTCCCTTTGAAACTCTCTACCCAGTAGGACTAGGGAGAGTATGACCGTGTGGAGTTTTAAATAGGCTCTTAAAACCTTTCTGTGGGAAAAGTCATATAGTTTTACTGTTCATTGGTTTGCCTTTGTGTGTTTTTATAATATTGCTTTGTGTATCTCTGTTTTGTACTCTTGTATTTTTATCTTATTTTATTGAAATGCGCCTTGACATTGGAAAGGTGCAATATAAATAAAAATATTATTATTATTATTATATTATCCCCTGTCACCACAGACAGGGTTGCTGCACCCTGCTCCTTTCTAGACAGTTGAGGTTGCTGTGGCCTGCTGTGCTGTAGAGCCCAATGCCTCTGCAGTTAGGGCTGCTGCACCATACTGCCACTTGCCACAAGATTCAGGACATTTGCTGCACCCTGTTGCATGCCTCCACAGTTGAGGTAGTTGCACCCTGCTGTCCCCCTGCCTCCAGACTCATATCCCTTGATGCACCCTGCTGAGACAAAAGTTGGGAGCAACTGGTGCAGTGTCCCCGATTGTGAGGGTGGGAAAGAGGGGGCAGCAGGGTTCAGCAACCCCAACAGTTCGGGAAGGGTGCAGCATGAGTAAGGGCATTTGCTGCACCCTGTCCCATGCCTGTGAAGGCACGGGTCTCTGTGGTGCATGCGGGCACAGTGGTGGCAGGTGACAGAGGACAGCATGGTGCAGAAGCCTTGACTGTGAGGCAGGAAACAGCTGGGCATCAGGGTACAGCAGCCCTGACCATGGCACAGGGTGCACATGGTGCAGCAGCCCAGCCCATTTGGGGCAATGGAAGTGCATTGCAGGGTTCAGCAACCCCAACTGTTCAGGCAGGGGGCATGAAACTCTTACGCTCTGATGTACTTTGGGAAAATAGCAAAATGTTTGAACAGATTGTTTTACCAACTTCTTGCTTATAATATAACTGTACATTAGAATATGGTCAATAAACTAATAAAGTAGAAAGTAAGCTGTTCAATTCACTCAACTGACTTTTCTTCCTAAAAGCTCATAAAGCTCTCTGTTGCCAGTAACCTATCCACTTCTGTGACACAGTTGCCCTTATTAAGGGCATCCACAGTATGCTGTTCAGTGAAGGTACCATGTGGAAACAGGAGCTGTTTCAATATAAGTATGAGGGACTGGGCAATAACCAAAGGAGGTGACTTCCTCACTGAAAAAAATAATTACAAATCTCCTGTTCTATAAAAACAGAAGCACCCCCCCCCCTCACCTTGAGAAATGTGTTTGGCTCCTGAGTCAAGTATGTGTTTCTTGTATTGCAGAGCAGAGATAAATGGCGGCAAAGTGAATGTGAGAGGATTATGAAGCAAGATCACCTGCCTGGTCAATTTGCTTTTGTGAACCGCCCTTCGTAGGCATGCTGGTAATGTAAAAAAGTTAATTCTTACAAAAATTCACTACAGAACAGATGACAACTACATTCTGAGTCAAACTCGGGAAGCTTGCTTTATGACACTGAGCCACTGGAGTGACATGGCAAGCTAGTGTCATGGGTTTGTGACCTGGATCTAGGTAACTCAGAGTAGAGACTGTCAGAGAAATCCTTCTTAGGGGCAGGCATAGTGGCCTCCTGACAAAGCTTCGCATCTAGAGATGAAGCACTGGAATCTGTTGCTGTGCTTTCACCTTTTGAGTGACTAAATGTTTTAATCTTTCTGCAGTACATTTTGTTTTATTTATTTAAACATTTGATAAGAAAATACATAATTGACACACATCTGAAGATTAGATTACTATCCACAAAAAAACATTTGGCATGAGGCTGGGTCTGTGAGTGGCTAGGAGCAGGTGCATATGGGGAGTGTAAGTTGTCAGATTTGGTATTTGAAGCAGTTGTGAGAGGGTGAGTTTCTTAGGAGAGGTGAAAGTTGGTTCCATAAAGAGAGGAGTCTGTAGGTGAAGGCAGATTTGCAAGTGGGCGAGGAGGGTTTGAGTAGGGAGAAAGAATGGGAGACCCTTGAGTGCAGTGGGTATGGGGAAATGGCAGCTGGTGTTAGCCTCTCTGCCCAGTTAGGGGGGAGCAGGTCAAACCAGAATTTGGATATGAAGGAGATGGAGTGGCTGAAGTGATCATGGGATATGGGTGGTATCCCGAGGGAAGAAAGGCGAGTGCAGTGGTAAGTTCTGAGATGAGAATTTGTAGCAAAGTGGCAGAAGGCTTAGAGGAAGGAGTCGAGCCTGGATAAAGAGAAGAAGGGGACAGTGTCTTACACTATGTCAGTGTAGTCAAAGATGAGTGTGATCATTTTTGTGCTTGCTTGCACGCATGTGCAAGAAACATAGTGCCATCATCCGATATTTCGGAGGTGTGTCACCTCCTCCTCCAATTCAGTCAGTGTGTTGGCAGGCACGGCCCCTGTAAGCCAATGCATGCTGGAGCTGTCTATAACAAGCTCCAAAATGCAGTGGCATACAGTTGAAAGGGGGAGCTACGCTTGAGTGAGCAGCGATAAGATATCACCTGCTCATGCGCAGCTCCCCCTACACTCACACACACACACAGAAGCGCATGCATACTGCGTGCGCCCCAGCACACATGTAGCCGATGGAAGTGCCCAATCCCCGTCGGCTTGTGCTCAGCTCCCCCAAGCCTTCCACATGCCACGCTGGGTACCCACCCCAGCGTGGCAACTAATAGAATAGCCGCCAGGGGTGCCCAATACCCACTCGGCTCCACTGTCCTCACCCCGAGTGCTGGGTGCCATGGGGAGCCCACCCCAGCATGGCAACTATCATAGGCCGACGGGGTGCCCAATCGCCGGCTCCACGGCCCCCAGCCATCCTTGTGCCATGCTGGGAGCCCACCCCAGTGTGGCAAATGTCCCACATCTTTCTTTTTTTAACCTGAAAAATAAAAACAGTCCCACGGCGCTTCTCCCAGCCCCCCCTCCCACAACCTGCACCCACCCACTGCGCACCCTGCCTACCCACACCCCCTCACCCCATACTTACCTCCGGAGCTTGGTGCGATGATCTTCGGTGGACCGAGAACACGTTTGCTCTCTTCAAAGCCGACCACGAACTGAGGAAATGCCAGTAAGCTGTATAATGGGTTAGACAGGGGGTTTTCAACTTTATTGCATATCTCAGGAATTTTTTGGAATTTTGGCACCAAATTTTCAACATGGGGTTTTTGGGACCCTTTCTCATGAATGATATGACTGTCATGACGTTATTCGGGCCCGAAAGGTGATTTCGCAGTCACTGCGCGAAATCACCCTTTGGACCTGAATAATGCCATGACAGTGACATCATTCATGAGAAGGGGCAAAAATGTTAAAATTTGTTGGAAAAATTCCAAAACATGACTGTTTTACGAGTGTGCGTTGCACATTTACTACACACTCTCATAAGTTCGCGAATTTTCAATATTTTCACTACAGATTTTCAACATTGCCATTTTATCACACCTTCTTATGAGCAGTACAGCTGTCATTTTTCACATCTCACCCAAAACGTGTTTCCGCCCAAGTAGCGCACAATGGCGTAGTCGGTGTGCGAAATCAATGTATGGGACACATTAAGAAAATCACAGTGACACTGTTCATGAGCAGAGGTCTTAAAATGGCTATGTTGAAAATTTGGTGAAAAATTCCTAAAATGACTGTTTTACGAGCGTGCGTTACGCAGTTCCTTTGCATGCTCGTAAGTTTGCGAATTTAATATTTTCACTCCAGATTTTCAACATTGCCATTTTATTACACTATTCCTTATGAACAGTACAGCTGCCATTTTTCATATGTCACCCAAAATGTGTTTTCGCACATGTAGCGCACAATGGTGCTGTTGGTGTGCAAAAGCAATGTTTAGGACAGATTAAGAAAATCACAGTTACACTGTTCATGAGCAGAGGTCTTAAAATGGCTATGTTGAAAATTTGGTGACAAAGTCCATAAAATGACTATGTTACGAGTGAGCATTGGCAGTTCCACGCACCCTCGTAAGTTCATGACTTTGTAATATTTTCAGTCAGATTTTCACCAGTGGCATTTTCCATACTTCCTTATGAACAGTACAGCTGTCATTTTTCACAACATGGCTGAAGTGTGTTTTCACACTTTCAGTGCAGAGATGCGTGTCGCTGTGGGAAATCATTGTTTGGCACAGATAAAGAAAATCACAGTGACACTGTTCATGATCGGAGGCACCAAAATGCCTAAGTTGACAATCTGCTGTAAAATCCCCAACCTAATTATATTAATGTAGTTTGCACAGTTTCTATGTACGCTCGTGACTTCACCATTTTTTTAAATATTTTTACTGTAGATTTGCAACATTGCCATTTTTTACACCTCCCCGTGAACAGTACAGCTGTCATTTTTTACATCCTGTTTGGAATGTTTTTGCACCTGTGGTGCTGAATGCCATAGTCGCTGTGCATAAGCAGCTTTCGGCTAACAAACTGATATTCCCCCTGTTCATGAGGTGGGGTCACAAAAAAAACATGTTGAAAATTTGGAGTGAAAATACCAACGAATGCCTGAGGTATTAGGGTTTCCAACCATAACGCCCAACCCTGTAGAGAATGACAGGCATCTGGGGTGTGATTTGGGATTCTTGTCTGTAATGCTCATACCATTCCACACCCTGCAGCCAGTGAGAGGCGTCGAGGTATGCCTTGGACTCTTCGGCTCCAAAGTTCACCCTATTCTCCTATAGCACCATCTCACCATGTTTCCTAATGAAATGGGTGCGCGCAAGAACCAAAGACCCAAGGAACACCGTGACACTTGTCAGTGTCTGCAGGGTGGGGTGTGGTGAAATAAGCGTGGCCGTTATGCCTGACGACCCAAACGCACACCCCAATGCCTGTCACTCTCTGCAGGGTGGTGGTGGGGTTGGCTTCAGTTTAATACTTCACTGCCATTCCTATTACGCAGCTCTGTAACTTCTACACTACCACTGCCAATGCCAGCAAGCAAACATTCGGCATTGATAAATGCTTGTTGTTAATAATATGAGTCTAATGGGCAGTTGGAGGGCATCATGATTTCTGTATAGTAGACCTAGCTTAGGCCGGAGCTTTGATGTGATGGCATCGGTATGATTTGAGGAGTTTAACTGGGGGTCGAGCCATACGCTTAAATATTTGTACATAGAGACAGCATTTAGTGGGGTCCCATCTAGGGAGGCAATAGAAAGTGGACAGGATATTCTCACAGGTTTTTTAGCAGACCCGGAAGTTATGGAAACAGTTTTGGATGAGTTTATTTTGAGATGGTTTGCTTGAAACCGTGACTGCATGTTATGATAATCATGTTGCAGTCATGACTGATTGTCGCTTAGAACTGGGCCAGATGTGAAAAGTATGGTGTCATCTGCGTACATGTGGACGAGGAATGTTGAACAGACAGATGGGAGGTCATTAATAAATAGAGAGAACAGAATGGGGCTTAGAATCATGCCCTAGAGAACACCAGCTAGTATGGGGGAGTGGAGTCTGCAATCCTGACTGACAGGAGCCTATTTTCAAGGTATGATCTGAACCACTGAAATGGAGGAGGGGTGAGTCTGGCTACCTTGAGTTTGTCAAGGAGCAGGGTGGACAGAACTGAAGGCCTTTGCCAGATCAATGAAGATTGCAGCACTTAGTTGACCTTGGTCAGTGGTGGACTGGGTGTGTCTAGTAAGGTAAAGAAGGGAGGATATGGTGGAATGATACTTTCTGAACCAAGACTAATATGGGGAGAGAACATTTGTGGACATGAGAAAGTTAGTCATTCTGGACAGGACAAGAGCTTCTTGCAGTTTGGCAAGAGCTAGGAGGAAGGAGATTGGTCGGCAGTTTCCAGGTACTGAGGGGTCACCACCCTTGTAGAGAGGGATGACATAAGCAAGTTTCCCAGCTTGGGAGACACTACCAAAGGAAAAATACAGATTTTGTAGGTAAGTGAGGGCAACAGCAACTGCAGGTGCAGATATACACAGAAGTTTGGAGTGGATAGCATCAGGGCTGGTAGGGTTTAGGGGGCTGCGTGAGGGCTCAGGGGGGAGGTCAGGTCATGAAGGACACAAGTGGTGAAGAAGTTGTTTAGGGTTTCTGCTATTTTGACAGCATCTGAAATTGTCTGGTCATTATGCTTGAGAGTTGACCATTTCTGCATTGTCTGTAGTGTGCTAAATGTTGTAAACTGGGGCAGTGGAACGTCCTGCTGCATACTGTCTGCTTGATGAAATTGATTTGTATTGTTATTGAAAAAATTAAGTGAACAAAATATATTCAGAGGGTGTACACTGGTAACCCTTAATGCTTGGAGAAGCAAGTGATGCTTCTCTTCCTGTGTTCTTAGGGGATAGGGATAAAACCAGAAAAACTGCTTCCCAGGGAATTACATGATGGTCACTTGTTCCTACACACCTAAAGGGCCTTCCTGATTAGAGCCCCCTAACCTAATGATTTTTCAGTCTGGCTCACAGAACAAGCATCTCCCCCAAGCTTGCGGGAGAAACCTCCTCCAAGGACAGAGGTGAGAAGTAAAATGTTAAGGAAGTCTCTTAGGGAGCTGGAGGGAATGATGCTCCTTCAGAGATGCATACAGAGATACATAAAATGTGCTGGCAGATAGGGACTTCGAGGTCCATCTAGTCTGCCTATGTTTTTTCCTACCCCCTCTACTTGGAATCGCTTGGTAACTTACCGATGGTTTACCTATAGCGCTGCTACAGCTACATCTCTGACATCCCCAACATAGACAGACACAATGCCGAGTGTTGGCATTGTCCTGTCAGGGATATTGGCATGTTTTGTCCGGGGTGCTGTACTCCCGAACCACCCCATATGGGGTACTCCACCCCCACACCTCCTGGTATTTAGTTAACCAACTCTGAGTCAGAGTTGCCTCGGGGAGGGCGCAAAACACCAGGAGATTCAGTGCCAGTGTCCTCGGAGACCATCACAGTGACCTGATGCTTTCTGTCAATTGCTGTCATTGTGATGGTCTTTGCTGTGGGAGTTTCGATGTGCAGTCAGTACACCCATACCTCTCAACCTCTTGCCTCATAAATCAGGGACAAGGCTTAAAAAAATCTGGGACAAAGGACCAAAATCAGGGACACATTTTCAAAATGAGAGATATCCACCCAGAAAGCTGGTAGAATATGGGTCTTAGTGCAAAATGCATTTTCTAAAGAAGAACAAGTCTATACATTAATGCTTGACATTATTTTGTGCTTACAATCTCCACTGTTAAGCCATGGAAACACACATTTTAGGATGAACAGAGTAAAATTTTGAGGTAAAATCAGGGACAGTTGAGAGGTATGAGTACACCCTTACTGACATGTTTGTCCCTTGCAGTTTTAAATTGCCTGACTGTCTTTGCCTCCACCACTCCCTGAGGTAGTCTGTTCCATGGGTCCACCACTCTTTTGGTAAAAAATAACTTTCTACTATTACTCTGCAATCTACCCCCCAACTGCATGTCATGCCCTCTTGTCCTACTACAACCGGTAATCTGGAAGAGGTCCTGTGATTTTACCTTGTTGATACCCTTTAAATACTTGAAGGTCTCAATCATGTCCCCCTCTCCTTCCTTTGTTCTAAGGAGAAGAGGTTTAGTTCCCTTAGTCTAATGGTGTAGGCCATGAACCATCTTTGTTGCCCTTCTCTGCACTGTGTCCAACCTACTGATATCCTTTTTGAGGTGGGACCTTCAGAATTGGACACAATATTCCAGGTGGGGCCTCACAAGAGATCTACTGTATACAGTGGCATTATCACCTTGCACCTCCTGCTAGTGATGCTTTCCCTATACAACCCAGGAGGCCACTCGCTTTCTGTTCCACCTTCACACATTGCTCCCTAATCTTTAAGTTGTCAGAGATGATGACTCCCAGGTTCAGCTTCTGCTTTGCAGCTGTTAGCTTTTCCCCTCTCATATGGTACTCCACCCCTGGGTTCCCCTTTCCATATGCATCACCTGGCATTTTTTTCACATTAAACTTCAGCTGCCAGTCCTTTTTCATTTTTTGCAACCCCTCTTGTGTATCGACTCTACCTCAGAGCTTTGTGTCATCTGAAAACAGACACATCTTTCCTTGCAGACCATTAGCAATGTTGCTGATATACACATTGAACAAGACTGACCCCTGTGGAACCCCACTTGTCACCATCTCTTTCCCTGACAATGCTCCATTGACCATCACACTCTGCGTTCTTCTGTTTAGCCAGCTCCTTCCCCAGGCTATTATTTTGTGGCCCACATCCATGTGCTCAAGTTTGCTAATCAATCTTTTGTGGGAGACCAAGTCAAAGGCCTTGCTGAAGGCAAGATAAACCACATCGACTGCGCCCCCCTGGTCCACTGTTTTAGTGACTCAGTCACTATGTTCCACTAGGTTGGTTTAGCAGGACCTTCCTGTAGTAAAGCCATGGTGCTTTGGGTTCACCTCCCTGCTCACTTCTAGAAAAGACAGAATTTGCTCTTTTAGAAGGGATTCCATCATCTTACCCACTATCGAGGTGAGGCTGCTTTTGTGCAGTGGCACCACTGTAGCACTTTTCCAGTCCTCTGGGACTACCCTGCTTTCCAGAGTTTTGTTGAAGAGTGCGGCTAGTGAAGCTGCTAATTCCTTTCCAAGTTCCTTGAGTATCCTTGGATGCATGCCATCAGGTCCCATTGCTTTGTCCACTCGCAGCTTGTTGAGCTCTTCCAGGACTCTTTGTTCTGTGAATGGACTCATGTCCACTCCCTCAGTGGTAACTTCCTTTTTGGTTAGTGCTGGTCTGTTGAAACATAGACTTTGACGGCAGATAAGGACCACTTGGCTCACCTAGTCTGCCCATTTCCCTACCTACAGGATAAGCCGCAAATTCTAATTAACCAGCAGCCTATTTCTTCCTACCCCCCACAAGAATTGCCTTTTGTCCGTCTCATGCATTCTTGAATTCTCCCACAGTTTTAGACCCCACAACCTCCTCAGGAAGGCTGTTCCATGCGTCCACCACCCGCTCTTTGAAAAAAATACTTCCTCACATTGCTTCTGAGCTGCCCCCCATCTTCAAATTGTGTCCCCTTGTTCTTGCACATCTCTTTTTCTGAAAGATGCTACCCTCTTGGACTTTGTTGATTCCACTGAGGTACTTAAAAGTTTCTATCATGTCCCCCCTCTCACTGTTTTCCTCAAGGGTATACATATTAAGCGCCTTTATTCTCTCCTCATATGGCTTCTCTTGCAGACCCTGCACCATTTTAGTTGCCCTCCTCTGGACTGCCTCCATCCCTTCTATGTCGTTGCGGAGATGGGGTCTCCTGAACTGCACACAGTACTCCAGATGGGGTCTCACCAACTGTCCATACAGAGGGATAACAACTTCCTATTTTGTGCTGGTGATGCTTCTCCCTATACATCCCAGTGTCCCCCCAGCTCTCCGTACTGCCTTCCCACATTGCTTGCCAACCTTAAGGTCATCTGATATGATTACTCCCAGGTCCCTTTCCATTTTTGTTGTTGTTACTGCCTCCCCCCTCCCACTGGGTAATCCTCCCCTGGGTTTTTATTTCCCAGGTGCATTATTTTGCACTTCTTTGCATTGAATCCAAGCTGCCATACTTCCGACCACTCCTCCAACCTTGCCAAGTCCCTTCCCATCCTTTCCATGCCTCCTTGTGCATCAACACTGTTGTAGATCTTTGTGTTATCTGCAAAGAGGCATACTTTTCCTTCCAGCCCCTCTGCAATGTCACTTATAAAGACATTAATAAGGACTGGACCAACACTGAACCCTGCGGTACCCCACTAGTAACCCCCCTTTCTTCAGAGTGGACTCTATTTACAATTACCTTCTGTGTCCTATTGTCCAGCCAATGTTTTACCCAGGCTACCACCCTGGGACCCACTCCCAGGCTGGTTAATTTGTTTATTAATCTTTTGTGTGGGACTGTGTCAAATGCCTTGCTAAAGTAGGCCATGTCCACAGCCCCTCCCTGGTTTATTACTTTGGTCACCTAGTCAAAGAAATCAATTAGATTAATCTGACATGACCTTCCTGCTGTGAACCCATGCTGCCTTGGGTCCTGTGCCCCACTGGCCTAAAGGTACTCAACATATCTTTCCTTCAGAAGTGATTCCATCACTTTCCCTACCACAAAGGTCAAACTGACAGGTCTGTAGTTTCCTGCCGCTCTCTTGCTCCCACTTTTGTGAAGGGGAATCACATCCACCTTTCTCCAGTCCTCAGGTACCACACCAGTCTCCCATGATTTGTTAAAAAGGGTAGTCAGTGGTGTCACTAGCTCTCCCCTTAATTCTTTTAGAATTCTGTGGTGAATCCCATCAGGCCCCATTACTTTGTCCACTTTCAGTTATAGGAGTTGTTTCAGAACCCTTTCTTCTGTGAAAGGACTGGGATCAACCCCCTATCCAGAGTGCTTCTGTTAATTGGATTAGGTACCTCCCCCTCCTCCTCCTTTTTTTTTTTGCAGTTCAAATTTGTATTCATTTTTATACAGTTACAGAGAGAAGATCCAATAATCCATACAAACAAATGACACAGTATTACGTACTAGTAATTAAATCAACTCTCCCCCCTCCCCATCCCTCTCTCCCTATTTCCATCCCCTCACACAGGGTAAACTGCCTACTGGAAAGAGAAAAACCTTTATGGCGATTGGAGAGAGTACAATGCCACAAGAGAGCCCCAAACCTTGTGAAATTTCTGAGATTGATCATGTAGACTAGCAATTGTCTTTTCCATTCTCAGATTTGCCAGCAATTCCTGTAACCACTCACTATCAGTAATGTCAGTCATATCTTTCCAATGCCGCAAGACCAGATTCTTGACCGACATAGCTATAAGGGTTATGTGATATTTTCTGTTAGTGACTGTGATAGAAGAAATATCCCCCCAGTATACATATTTTGGGAGAGAAGATGTCTGATAAACCTAATAGGGGGTCGGCCTTCTGTCGAATTATATTCCAAAGAGGGACTATCTTGGGGCATGCCCAGAAAATGTGCAGTAGATTACCCTCATCCTGCTAGCAATGAATGCATGTGGAATAAATATAATAATAACTTTATTGTTAAAGCACCTTTTAATATATCAAGGTGCTGAACATATCAAAAATCACAACATACAATACCAATTATTATAAAAAAGGGTCTGAGAAATGGAGCTTTCTGATTGGCTGCAAACATTCTAATAGCCTTATGTTAATCTTTTATTAACATACATGTAGAGCTTAGCCACATGCTGAACAAGGTTTAACACTGTTTAAAAGCATTTTTTATTGTAATAGCAATAAGGCACTCCCAGGGATTATGTTAATGGTCAGTTAATCACCCTCTAGGGGCATGTGGCACTCGGCTACACCTCGTGTCACAGTACACCCCAGAAGGTGATTAACAGATCATTAACATAACCCTTGATCATGCCTTATTGCTTAAATAAAATATATAAATCAAGTGATTTCATAACAACATCACATATTAAAAACAAACAATAAAATATCCCATAAAATCAAAACACAATATTTGCATTCAAATTACATTAATCCTCCAGGTAAGCCATATTCCACAGGTAAGTCTTTATATTTTTCTTAAATATCTCCATGGAGGTGCACTCCCTTAACCAGTGTGGTAGAGAATTTCAAAGAGTGGGTGCAGCATAAGAAAATGCTCTACTGCCAGAAGATTTTTGGAATCTCTAACAACCCCTCGTTGGCTGAGCAACGCGATCGGCTGGCGCAGTAAGGCACCAGAAGTTCTTTCAGATAGGTCGGACCCCTATCATTAAGGGCCTTGAAAGTCAATAAAATGACTTTAAAGGTGATCCACCACCATATAGGAAGCCAGTGCAGTTCGCGCAGTACTGGGGTAATATGACTGGATCTCCTTGTCCCAGTCAAAACCCAGGCTGCAGCGTTCTGCACCAGCTGTAGGCGACGGATGGAAGAAGATAGGAGTCCCAGCCTAGCCAATTTCTGAGGTGAGTGATAGAAGTTATGCAAAATTTTAAACTGTATTAACTGGAGCTTATCTTGTTTAACATATTTATGACAGTTCGTCCACAGAGAGGGCCAATTAATTTCCTGATGGTGAAAAGGAGAAGACCAAAATTGAGTCGGGCCAAAACTATCAGGCCATTTTCAGTTGTGGATTATTCCATACATTCTAGACACAGCATGGGGAAGGTCCGCAATGGGAATCAGTTCTATCATGCAGGATGGGCTTGGGGGTATGAGTGGACCCCTCCTCCTCTTTTATGAATACTGAGCAGAAGTATTCGTTCAGTATCCCTGATTTTTCACTGTCCCTCTCTGCCCACCCACCCACCATCTATTCTATTGTCCCCTTGGTTCCCCCCTGTGCTATCCTTACTTCTGTTTGGGCCTTTGTCCTTTACAGCTTTTTCTACCTCCCTCAGCTTCTCCCTGTATGCCTCTCTATCGAGGTCACTACCTGAGTCCTTGTATCTTCTGAAGGCAATCCTCTTTTCCTTAACACTGACTGCTACTTCTCTTGAGAACCAAAATGGAAGCCTTTTTTTCTTTGTCTTGCTGATCTGCCTGATACAATGTGCTGTGGCAGTGGTTATTGCCTGCTTTAGTCTGGTACAACAATTTTCAACTCCACCCCCCCATTTGTCCTGCATTTCAGATTGTCCTTCAGGTATGCTCTTATGAGATTAAAATGAGCCTTCCTGAAGTCTAGGACTTTCTGTTTTGTATGGCTAGCTTCTTGATTTTACTGACTGTGTACCACACCATGTGATGGTCACCAGAGCACAGGTGGCTACCCACCTCTATGCCCGAGACCTGACTGCTGTTAGTAAGTACTAGGTTAAGGATTGCCCTTTCCCGTATAGCCGTCTTTACTAACTGCTCAAGGCCTACCTCATATAGTGCCAGTAAGAAGTTGCAGCTCCTTATTGATGCCCCTGTGTAGGAGTTCCAGTCTAAATTTGGTAGACTAGTCTCCCACTAGCACAATCTCGCCTTCTGAAATTTTTAGGATATTTCCAGGATATCTTTGTCCCTCTCTTCCTCCTGTGATGGCAGTCTGTAGATCACTCCCACCATTATGGGAGCCTTACAACTGGATCTAATAGTGATCCACAGGGCTTCTGCTTCATTCTGAGTTCCATGGAGCTCTGTTGCCTTTATTCTCTCCTTCATGTAGATTGCTACCCCTCCCCCTTTTTCTCTTTCTGGTCTCTCCTGAATAGGTTGTAGCCTAGGATTACTATATATCCCAGTCATGATTATCATTGAACCAAGTCTCAGTCACAGCAACCCAGTCCAGGTCGGCCTCCCAAATTGTGGCCATGAGTTCTGGGATCTTATCTGCCATACTACATGCATTGGTGGACATTACTATCCATTTCTGGTAAACACATTTATTTGCTTACCCACCCTCCTTAGTTTTCTTTCATTACCCTATTACTACTTCTGTTCTATCCCTATTTTGTATCCTTTGTCCTTATCATTCCTTAGTCCTGAAGTAATGATCCCTGGTTGTGGGGAGAGGTAACAAGATTCCTGCAATAGGGAGCAGGCATGGTTTCCTTCTCCCTACCTATTAGTTTAAACTACTAGCATAAACTTTTAATTTCTGACCTAACGCCAGAGCCTCTTGCTTTGTTAGGTGTAGACTCAAAGTGAAAGTACTCCCTTTCACAGAAGTCTTTCCAATTACCGATGAAGCAGAATCCCTTAATGAGGCACCATTTCTTTAGCCACATTTTACATTTATTGATCTCCTTTTCCCTGATTTTCTGTTTGTTATCCCCCTTGTCCCAAACAGGCTACACTTTGGAAAAAGGCTAAGCTAAATGAAACAGAAGACAACTTTTTCCCTAGGAGATCAGGTGCTCTTTTGTCTCATCCACTGATCTGCAAGCCAGATCATTTGTCCCTATGGGGACCAGGATGTCAGAGCCCTTAGCATCCTTTTTTTTATTTTGAACTCTGTTTATGCTCCTCACTGGTCCCATAGACTTCCTCTCCAGTGTGGTCTCTTGGTCAACCTTTATCCTGCCGAGCCTGAGATCCTGACTGGTCTGGCCTTTCTGTTCCCAGGGCGCTCCTCCTACTCCCCTGACCACTCCTCCCCCAGCTATGAGCCCCCAGAGTGGGACCACCCTAACTCCCCCAGTGCTCTATCCATAATCTAGAAAAGCACCCAGAGAGAGAAGGAGACATGGTAGCTGGCCAGAAGAGATCCAGCGAGGGGCATGGGGGTTGGCCACTGGACCCACCATTGCCTGTCCAGGTGCTGGGGCCATTTTTGCTTGTTCTATGGTCTTGGGGGCATGGATGTGCAGTGACCTCCAGTGCAACATGGGCACACTCCCGCATCTGTCTGCAGGATGTCTGCCACTGCCCCCATACCTCTGTAGTGTGCACTGTGTTAGCTGACCTCCCACTCCCCACTAGAAGCAGCCAGAGCTGTGCAGTGCATCTATCCCTTCCCCAGAAAAGGAGTGCTGTCTGACAGCAGCTAAATCCAAGTCCACACCCTCCCCTCTGATCTACTCCTGGTGGATCTAGATTGCTCCTGAACCTGGGGTGCTGGCATGGCACAAGGTGTGGTGTCCAGTGCCTCAACCCTCAGCACCACCGGGCCAGCTTCTTAGCTTCCTTTTGCATGATTTTTGTGACACAGACAGTGTTCCTCCAAGCCGATGATCCTCTGAGACATAGGACCTTTACCCTTGTGTTTGTACTGTCAAATAAATGGGGCTCCCCTCCCTAATAATGGAGTCCACAACAATAAAATGATTCTTCTTTTTGGGTTTGATGTTATGCTTCACATTTTTTGCTTTGACATTGGTCTCCTTCATTACTTTGTGGTGCACCTCCACATCATCTGCCTCGGTGTTTGGCATTGGTGCTAGGGGTGTGTACCTGTTTTCAGTCTGGATATGCTCCTGGATGTTTTAATTGACCTGCTGGCTTTTGTGCCTATGTCTCCCACTTTTATCCTTTGCCATCTGCCATCCCTGAGGTCCAGTTTTCCTCTGGGAAGGGGATCAAGTGGCTGGTAGAGGTGGGCTGGTGGCAGAGTGTAACTGGCCAGCTTTTTTTTTTTTATTTTTTATTTTTCCCCCTTCTTACCACCTTGGAGGAACTTCCTTGGGGATCCCTAGGCTGAAGTCTCCAATCCCTCCCCAGGTACCTCTCATGGTGCCATGTGGGCCTGCCTCCATCATGCCTTGGCCTACCCCCAGGTGGGGAGGAGAGGAGCTCCCCAATTCCTCCCTCCAGTTTCATTAGTGTGCATAAGGAGATCCATGTATAGCATCCATTGAGAGCCCAGTTATGGGTTATCTGGGGGCAGCCAGGTCCCATCTAAGTCCTCCTCAGTGGGGTTTTATCCTTGTCTTTCTGGCCTCCCCTCAGGAGGTCAACATGCTTGGAGAGCCTAGGGGAGGGGCATGTCATGACGTGCCAATGTGTCGATGCTCCAGCTCTCAGCCAACATCCTCCCTCCCTTTGTAATGCCTGTTTTCCCCACCACACCTCCACCCGTGGTCACCCAGGTGGCAGTATAGCGGCAGGACTGGCAACCCACCCTCCCCGGAGGAGGAGGAGAGCAGCATCTGGGTGCTCAATCCTCCTCCCCCTGGCCATCCCTCCAGCTCCCTGAGTCCATTCATGAACCCGGGTTGCTGGCACTGTGAGTGGTAACCCTACCACTGCACCGGTGGGCCAGCCTGGCCAGCTTGCTTTTGAGACATGTTATTTCAGCCCAGGCTGCCCTGAGCTGATCCTTGAGGTCCCCTATCATTCAACAGGTGGGATAGTTTACTGACCTCAACATAGTCAATCTTTCATGGAGGGCACCACATATTCTACAGATAACAAAGTCCAGCCCTATATTAGATGGCATCTAGTTATCCCTGTGACAATGGTTGGATTTCCCTCTTATTTTTCCTACATTGAGGTCTGTCCTGTACTGGATATGTCCTTTCTGGTCCTCCACCAGCAAGCAGAGCTGTATAATTTTGGGTGTAGCTTCTGTCAGCTATGAGTGTACTCCTGCTGCTTGAAGGCAGCAGGTATGTCTTTGCTAGACCTGTAGCTATAACAATAAAACAAGCTTAGGGTGGATGGGTGGCAATTAGTAGCCCAGCACTGCCTCTTCTGCTCCTCCACTGATGCTGAGACTGCTGTCCTTGTGATAGCCATGGAACAGTAGTGCTCAGGTGGAAAAAGAGGACTTGGCATTACCCAGAAAAGTGAACCCTGATAAGGCTGGTTATGAGGGAAAAATAAAAGATTCAAGGTCCCTGGCCATGGTCCAGAGTTAGTGTTTTGATGCTGTATTGTATAGATGCCTCATGTTTAACACAACATCCTTGTTTCATGAACTCCTGAGCCAGGCATGCTACTCAGGGTGGTGCTTCTGGACTCAGATTGGGGTAGGGGATTGATGGTGTGTCACTCTAATGCTACTGGACCTTTGGCACTTTATCATAGTGGACATAGCCATGAAAGACATGAGTGTGTGATGGATAAAAGGTAAAATGCATGTAAAAGTTACATTATAGTTGGACGAGTGCAGTGTTAATATATTAGATAAACAATTTAGAACTGAGACAGTTATCAGTTCCCTAACCAGGACAGTTCACTTTTAAAATGTTGACCCTGATAGAGATTGTTCACCAAGTGCTTTGCACTAGTCCCTGTGGCACTCTCAGTTGCACCAGTTCAGAGTCCTGTCATCAAGTTCCAGATGGTGGACCCTGCTTTGGGGTTCATGCCACAGAGGATATGGGTGGGAAAAGTTTCTTGGAGCTTGAGGATAATGAAATGAGTACCATGAAATCAAATAGGAGCAGAAATAAGCAGTAACGAAATGTGATCAGAGCTGATACAGCTGTGGTGAGCTTTTGGGAGCAGAAAAAAAACATAGAAAAGAATATGCAGTGCTCTCATGCACCAGAGTCAGCCATACCTAACACTGCAGCAATCACAGTACTGTGCATGCATGATACTCACACATGTGCAGTTTGCCCCAGAATAAGCCTTACAGAACATGGCAGTACTGACATAACTATGTATGCATTATACTCATACATGCACAATGTGTTTGTGTCACAGATCCCCCACCCATGTCTTAACCAGTATGCCTCGTGCACCTGGCTGCCACAGACCCTCCTCTGTGTTTGCCCCTTACTCTTTCCTGTGCCCATACCCAGCCCTCTCAGCTGCTGCAGACCCTTCTCTGTGTTTGTCTCTCACACTTTCCTGTGCCCACACCCAGCCCTGTCAGTGAAAGTGGCATGCCCTGGACTCCTGGATAATTGAAGCCCAGTCATCAATCCCCTGCATCAAGCTGACACTGACTGTTCAAACCCTAGGTGTAATGTAGGTCTGGTTTTATAACATTTTAATCCACTCACTTTCTGTATCAAGAGGGATTATCTTTTATTCAGTTAATTAAAATAAAGTAAACATGTCTATTTTGAAATACAGATGCTTCCTAAGACTTGCAATAATTCATGTTAAACAGCAAGAGATTGAACATGATTGACTAAGAGTCCTTTACAACATTAAATTACTATTTTACAGTGTGAGCTGGACATGATTGAATTAGGTATCCCTACAACATTAAATTACTATGTTGCAGTGAGGGGTTGGACATGATGTACCTAGTGCCACTTACAACATTAAATTACTATGTTACAGTAAGGGGTTAGACAAAATGGACCTAAAGTCCCTGACAACATAAACTTACTATGTTACATTGAGGGGTTGAACGCGATGGACCTAGACTCACCTTACAACGTTAAATTACTATATTACAGTGAAGGTTTGGACATGATGGATCTAAAGTCCCTTACAACAGTATAATACTATGTTTCAGTGAGGGGGTTGGACATGATAGACCTAGTGTAATTTACAACATTAAATTACTATAAAAGACAAAGAACCTCTATGCGCAAGCACTGAGGCAATGGTTACCCCAAAGGGCATTTGGCCAGGAAGCCAAGTTTCAAAGAAATACAAAATCACACATGCCCCCACAATGCAAAGCATTATGGGCTGCACATGGTAATCACCACAGAATGTTATGCTGGTTCAACTTTAAGCAGAAATGCATGGTGCAGAAAGGCCTCTCACACAGTTTGCAAAGGGCGCCAACAGAAGACATAGGCACGTGTTTCATCCTACCAGGACTCATGAGTATGCCTCATCTGTTTAACATTAAATTACTATGTTGCAGTTAGGGGTTGGACATCACTATGTTGCAATGATGGGTTGGGCATAAAGGACCTCAAGTCTCTGACAACCTTAACTGACTATGTTACAGTGGGGGGATGGAAACGCTGGACCTCGAGTCCCTTACAACATTAAATTAATATATTACAGTGGACATGATGGACTTAGTGTCACTTACAAAAATTAAATTACTACATTTCAGTGAGGGGTTGGACAGAATATACCTCGAGTCCCTGACAACATTAAGTTACTATGCTACAGTGAGGGGTTGGTTATAATGGACCTAGAGTTTTTTTTACATTAAATTGATATGTTACAGTGAGGGTTTGGACATGATGAACCTAGTGTCTCTTACAACTATAAATTACTATAGTACAGTGAGGGGTTGGACATGATGGACCTAGAGTCATTTGCAACATTAAATTAATATTTTATAGTGAAGGGTTGGGCATAATAGACCTTGAGTCCCTTATAACACTAGATTAGCATATTACAGTGAGGGGTTGGACATGATGGACCTAATGTTACTTACAACATTAAATTACTATGTTACAGTGAGGGGTTAGACATGATGGACTGAGAGTCCTTTACAATATTAAATTAATATGCTGTAGTGAGGGGTTGGACATGATGGACCTCATGTCCCTTACAACATTAAATTACTATGTTACAGTGAGGGGTGGACTTGATGAACCCAGAGTCCCTTATATAATTACAATACTGTGTTGTAGTGAGGGGTTGGGCATGATGGATCTTGAATCCCTTATAACCTTAAATTACTATGTTACAGTGAATGGTTGAATGTGATGACTCAAAGTCCATTGCAACATTAAATTACTATGTTACAGTGAGGAGTTGGACATGATAGACATACAGTTCCTTACAACATTAAATTACTATGTTACAGTGAGGGGTTGGGCATGATAGACATACAGTTCCTTACAACATTAAATTACTATGTTACAGTGAGGGGTTGGGCATGATGGACATACAGTTCCTTACAACATTAAATTACTATGTTACAGTGAGGGGTTGGGCATGATAGACATACAGTTCCTTACAACATTAAATTACTATGTTACAGTGAGGGGTTGGGTATGATAGACATACAGTTCCTTACAACATTAAATTACTATGTTACAGTGAGGGGTTGGGCATGATAGACATACAGTTCCTTACAACATTAAATTACTATGTTACAGTGAGGGGTTGGGCATGATAGACATACAGTTCCTTACAACATTAAATTACTATGTTACAGTGAGGGGTTGGGCATGATAGACATACAGTTCCTTACAACATTAAATTACTATGTTACAGTGAGGGGTTGGGCATGATAGACATACAGTTCCTTACAACATTAAATTACTATGTTACAGTGAGGGGTTGGGCATGATGGACCCAAATTACCTTACAACAGTAAACTACTATGTTATTGTGAAGAGTTGGACATTATGGACACAGGGTCCCTTACAACATTAAATTACTATTAACAGTGAGGGGTTGGGCATGATGGACCCATAATCCCTTAAAAGCTTTTCCAGGACCTCTGCATGCATGGAGGGGCAGCAAGCTGTTTGAACATTGTTTTGCACTCAATATGCAGACTGCTATAGCTACATCTGCAAACCTTCCTCCTTGCTAGCCTCACATGCTATGAAGCCTGATCAAATAGAAATAAACAATGTAAATATGAAGGTGGACATCAGACAGCAAAATAAATGGGAGAGGTGATTAAGTTTAAAAACTGTAAAAACACAGTGTCTTTATGGGTCTGAACAAGAAAATGCACTAAAAGGCATCCAGCTAAAATATAATGTCAACTTCTATGTATCTAACACAAGAAGACTGAAGATTAACTACCAAGATAATCAAAGGTTAAGACTTAAATGTGTTGCAAAGTAATCTGAGAGCAGGCAGCAGTGTAATGCAGGACAGCTTGCAGACTGAGAAGTGCCATTGAAAGAAACTCATCTTTTCATTGTTTATGGAAGTTAGCTTGTTGTTCCAAAGTTATTTATCTTATATGCCCTTAACATGATGAGCGCCTACTTCAAGACACTAGACAAACAAGCTGGAAAAATAGTGTTGTAACTGGTCTACTCAACAGAGAGAAGGGGGTATTTCATTCAAATGGCATAGTGATATACAGTTGTGGAAGGATAAACTGAAAACTCCAAAAATGTGTGCTTTGGTATCCCATTTTCCCAGCTACAGCAAGAAGGCTGCAGGCTCCACCCACAGCTGTAAAAATGAATCTATGTCACCAGGGGGAGTAGCTAAATAAATATTGGGGACAAAATGACTCAGAGGCTTGATAGTGTGTTAATTAACCTTTTACCTACTGTACAGGTCACTGGTTCAAATACAGTCCAGGTCTGTAGTGTCAGAACACCATTCTTATCTGATGGCTATTTAAGGGCAAATAAATGAACTGTGGTGGTTCTCAGTCCAGATACTAGTGGACATGTATCCACATAACCAAACCACAAACACTATTGGCACCACATGGCACCCTAGCTGGTAGTCTCGCATGAGAAGCAATGGACTGCTTAGACAATGGAGTGGAGCTACCATCTCACCTATCAGGTGGCCACTCCATGACACAGTTGAAGAACATTGGTGGGGTAGTATGGAGAAACATACACTCTGTCAGTACTGTACCTGTCATACTGTTAATAAGTGGACTTCAGTCTCTGAGACTGTCAGACCAACATCTTTCACAGACATAAAGCTCACTACCATAAATGTAGGTAAAAAAATATTGCACTATTCTGGATGTGAATATAGATTGGGGGGGGGCTGTCTGAAAGGAAGGTCCCCATGGCTTCCATATGGTAGGACCATGTGAAACTGCTGTACCTGATCCTTGCTGTTTCTTTCTGTTTAGGTGCTGCTTACCTTGTTCTCAGGTGAGACAGAAAAAGAAGACCAAGAAATTTCAATGAACCTGTTTATTTACACAGCAAAATCACATGAGGTCTAGTGCATGGGACTACCATGGACTATATATACAACGTTTCACAGGGTGATCGACTGTATCTGAAGATAACACTAAACTACTTATTAGAATGAAGTGTAAAAACATGTTTATAATGTGAAATAATTGCAGGTGATGTATTCTGAAATAAAAAATGGTTTCTCTAAAATCTTCTGTTTTCTCTTTGTTGTGTCACTGGTTTTGGGATAAGGAACAACAGTTAAATGAATTACGCAGCTTTATTTATATGGTTTTGATGGTAGAATTGAATATCAATTTGTAAATCTCCTTTATGTAAAACAGGGGTGTAGCTTTGAAAATAAAATCTGTACACCCAAAGCCTTGCTGGAGACCCCAATTTTCTTGGACCCCTGCATTCCATTAGCCTTTTTGAAAGTGGCACACTGTTTGTCATGCTTAGCCCATATGACCGGAGGTCCTTTTCACCCTCTACAATATCAAGAGGATCCCTACACAGTGAGAAGGACATACCTCTGCTTTTTTCTTCCTCAATTTACACTTTATATTTGGCTATGTTAAAGAATGAAACTACATTAACATAGACATTAGGGTTGAAGAATGCAAAGTGCACAAAGTAGAGAAATGAAAAACATTAGGGTTTGATGAGGTCGTGCGCTAGCCGCCAACTGTAATGGCCGCTTAGCAGTGCAGTGGAGCATTAAATCCTTCACTTGTCACTTTCAAACCTAGGTATCAGCAGTCAAAAGTAATTAAATCATCATCGGAAGGATGAAGAGCATTCCTGTGCAATTTCAGGTCGATCGCTTGGTTAAAAAATGTAATTTCCTCACAGTGAGTCATTTTGCATTACACCACGTATTTACTCTAACGGGCGCTGCAATGTCAGTTTCAAATTTCAGTGCTCATGCAGGGAATAGGAACAATTCTCCAACACAGGACAGAAGTGATGATATTAACAACATTAAAGAAATGTTACATGGAATTACATTAAGTCAAAAGGAAATAAAACATGATATTGCTGGGCTTAAGGTAGTGGTAGACATGATTAAATCAAATTCAGACAAGTTTAATGAAAGACTATTTGAGGTGGAAGAAAGGGTGGCAGCAGTTGAAGATTTTGTTTTTAAACTGGGCACTGATTCAGAGGCGTTTCAACACCAATTTACGCTCCTTTGGCAAAAAGTTGATGACCTCGAAAATAGAGGTCGGGATAACATTAAATTCTGGGGGTGCCTGAAGAGTCGAAGGTCCACAAATGTCTAAGTTTTGCAAATCTTTATCCCAGTCCTACAATATAACCCAGGGTGGCCTTTAGAAATTGAAAGGGCTCACGGACTCTTTCTCCTAAGCCAAAGGCAGGTCTCCCTCCTAGACCTATAGAAGCATATTTTTAAGGTTCTGTAAAAGAAGAGATTTTAAAAGATTGCAAGAAGCGGAGGTCACTCTAAGTGGAATGGGAACCATATTTCCTTCTATCAGGATTATTCTGCTGAGGTGGTGTCCCAGAAAAGCTTTCACAGATGTCAGGAAAAGTTTACAAAAATTAGGCCTCTCCTACAGAATTAAATACCCTGCTATATTAATTGTGTCAGCTAATGGAGTGTCACACACATCAAATCACCTGATGAGGCAAGCACATTTGTGAATAACTGGTCTAGAAACATACGGTTTTCAACTGTCAGAGGCACACTTTGAAAATGCTAAAAGTTCCAGCCCACAACAGCCCACGAGGCTCAAGAGCAACACTATCATCATCAGAACCTCGACATCCTAAAATTCTAAGAAGTCAAGTATTACCAAACATCCGGTTGTGATGCCTGAAGCTTCCCAGATGAGGTGGCAGTCTGTGAATCGGAGTGCAAAGGTCTTTTGTCCAGAAATCGCCGTGCATCCACAAGGTTTATGACAAAAAGCAATCCTGATAAAATCTCGACTTCTAATCGCTATGACTCGCTTCTAGTGAACATGGAGGAGTCAAGCGTGGAAAATCAATCATCAGTGGGTGATCCGACGCTCAGTCAGCTAGATGGTTCCCAATTGGATGAGAGCCCAGATGACCCTGAATGCCCCACCCCTCCATACTACCCAGATGATCCATGATGCTTTTAAAGAGACAGTTATCAGTTTGCATTTGCAGAGTGTATCCCTGTGAGGTAAAACTCGTTTTGCCAGTGACATTACTATGTTTATTACAGCCTCCGAGAGTTGATTCATGAATTTTGGAATGCAATTGGGTGGTTGAGCAGCTATTTCCATGATTCCTAGATCACTTCAGCCAGCCAGAGAAGGGAAAGTACAGTTTTTTTTTTTTTTTAGAAACTCATGAGGACAGTCTCTTTCATATAGCTACTATGTCCAGTATTCTTAGTTCCTACTATCTCTCTGTTATTATGGATAGTGTATTATGACCTCTCTCTTTTGCACTCAAGTAATGATCATATGTATGTGTGTATATATATGTATTCATAAGAGAGTGAGACAGACAGAAACTCCTAGATACTTAAGGCTTCTAGACTGCAAATTGAGTTTGGCACTTGCAATGCAGTTAATCAGCCTGTTCTGTCTAAGGGAAGAGATGTATGTTTAAATGTCCTTATGCCCTCCCCCTTTTTTTTTTTTCTAAATGTCCTAACACTCTCTATGTTTTCACTCTTTTCTCTGTGGTATTCAGAGGCTGGCCAAATGTTGTCATTGCTTACAAGGATTGATGGGAGAGCAGCAATAGTTCTGGTTTAAAGAGGTTTGGACATAATTGGATCTTACACATCATGAGTTTGCACATTTCTAAATAGCTCAAGCTGAAGGAGTTATTGCTGTGTGTGATCACTCATTGATACACACCATAATTCAACCTTAAATACCCTAAGCCAGTACAGACTCTCAACTATTGCCAGTGTCCTCTCCTCTCTGGTATTTGAAATAAAGGTCTCTAATTAAGACAGAGTACCAGGCCTCTAACAGTTTTTTTGTTTTACTCTTTACCACCTACTTATCCCATTCTATATTCTGTATAAGTTGTGATTAACCCGATCCTGAAGATGGATGGTGCATTTTCACTGCTTGTTGCTGATATGGGTTTTTTTAATCCTTAATGCCGCACTCGTTCGGTCTGGAGAAAGCTTTATCTTATTAGGAAAAGTTTTGTCGTATTAGAAAATATATATATATATATATATTTTTTTTTCTCTACTCTTTTCTAGGTCATTTATACATATTATTCATTATTTAGTCGTGTGACAGGAGCTTATGACCCAGAGTCCTTGGGTTAACCGGACTATCGGATTATAGCTCTGTGATGATGTTTAGTCTCTTTTTATTAAAACTACTTTTGTTATTTCATACATTTAATGTACTTTTTAGTTTTATCTCTTTCAGGTTATTTAGGCAAGTTGAGATTCATAGTGTTGGAATATTTATTTACCAACTTTTCTCAAGTTGTATAGTTAAGGTTATTGCTTTTTGGAAGATGGGGGATGGGGATTACCTCACTCAAGTGTTGTGCGACATGTCTACTCTATTCAGTTCTAGCTTAATCAGAAGGTTATACTTTCATACAGCTGACAGTTTGGCATTTTTCTTATATAAATTGTTTTACATATAGCTCGACTCAGAACTTATATGGCTTAATTTTAGGATATTCCAGATTGTATATTATAAAGCTAGTCATATGACACTTGTTAAATTAGATTGTTAGTCAACGAAAATGGGGATAGCAAAGTGAGTATCAAATGTGTTTCTTGGAACGTTAAGGGGTTAGGTTCCTATTAAAAGGAAGAAAATATTATCTTACCTCTTTAAACTTAAATCAGACATTGCACTTTTGCAGGAGACACATTTACTACCTGATGAGGCCTTAAAGCTTCAAGCGATCCTGGGTAGGTGAAGCTTTCCATAATTCGGTTAGTAAGAAACAAAAAGGATTAGTTATTCTTATAAAAAAAACAGTTAATTTTGTCATGACTTCACATCAAATAGATTCTAATGGTAGATGGCAAATTCTGGAAGGCTCCGTAGATGGCACAGACATTGTTATATGCAATGTCTATGCACCTAATGGTGAGTCCAGTGCCTTTTTTAGAGACTTCTTTGATGTAGTTAGTAAGATAACCTGTAGAAATATTGTGATTGGTGGCGATATGAACATTGTACTAGATCATTTACTAGATAAAAGTAATTCACCTAGTAAGATAACCAACTCTAAGGCTAGGAACATCATAAAGGATAGGATGAAAGACTTAGGTTTATCTGATGCATGGAGAATGATGTATCCAGACAGTAGAGATTACTCTTTTTTCAAATAGGCATGGTACATATAGCAGGATAGACCTGTTCCTCTTATCCGGAAACATGTTAAACTGTATGTTAAAGGCTGAAATAGGCATATTAGTGATCTCGGACCACGCCAATTTCTGTCATCCTTCAATTAGATCCCAACAATACAAAACCATTCCACTGGCGGTTTAATTGCTCATTGTTAAGGATAGTGATTTTCAACCCTGGTTGGTAAAGGAAACACAACAGTTTTTGATATTAATGATAACAATGAGACTTCCTATATAATTTGGGAGGCCTACAGAAGGCTTATCAGAGGCAGAATTCTTAGCTATTCAGCCTACAAAAAGAAAGAAAAGGAGAAATATCTGGCAAGTAAAGAGAAGAGTTGGAAGATTTAGAAAGATACATAAAAATCATAAAGGGGTTGGTTGGAGTATGCTAAGGAAAATAATATTGTTAAGATATGAAATAAATAAGATTCATACAAGTAAAGCAGAATTTGCTCTGTTTAGGGCCTAGCAAAATTATTAGAATCGGGAGAAAGCTGGTAGATTATTGGCCTATAGACTTAAACAAGTTCAAAATAGAAACAACATCGCAGCATAATGGATAAAGCCAAGAACACTTTTACCAGAAACAAAGATATTAATTATGTCTTTCAGCAATTCTACAAGAATCTATATAAATCCAATGGGTCGGATAATCTAGACTCAATTGACAAATTCTTACTTAGAGCTAATTTACCCTTGGTTTCAAAGTCAGATCAACAATGCCTAGATAAGGCTATTTCAGTTAATGAGATTCATGAGGTTATTTTGAGCATGCCCAAGTGTAAAGCACCTGGATCAGATGGCCTGCCAGCTGAATTTTACTCTATGCTGAAAGATGAAATTAGTCCAATACTACTTAAAGTTTTCTGAAGCAGAGGACATTAAATCCTACCACCAACAATGTCAGAGGCAATTATTATAGTTATGCTGAAGAAAGGGAAGGACCCCTGGACCCTGCCAGTTATCGCCCTATTTCCTTGTTAAATATTGATTATAAGATTTGGGCAAAATTATGGCAAATAGATTGCAAAACATTCTCAATAAATACATTCATGGAGACCAAGTTGGGTTTATTAAAGGAGGCGGCTTTGAAAATGTTAGAAGAATTCTCTCTACTATATGGTTGGCTCCCCAATTACAAGATGAGTCTGTTTTGTTATCATTAGACACACATAAAGCTTTGACTCCATAGAATGGAATTATCTATACAGAGTATTAAAGGCCTTTGGAATGGGAGATAAATTCACAGATAAAGTTGCCACTATGTATCATTCTCCTACTATGCGAGAATATGTACTAACGGTGTGCTTTCTGGATCTTTTTCATTAGAAAGAGGTACTGAACAGGGTTGCCCCTTTCGCCATTACTTTTATTTTAGCTTTGGAGCCTTTATTATGTATTATTAGGGAAATAGATTAATCTCTGGGATTAGAATAGCAAATTGGAACATAAGATTGTAGCATACGCTGATGATTTACTGTTATCTATATCCAATCCATATAGATCTCTTCCACTCATAATGGAACTTCTGGAAGATTTCAGACTACTGTCAAGCCTCTCAATTAATTGGTCTAAATCTGAAATGCTCCCTTTGAAGGGTAATAAACAAAATCTCAAGAACTTATGTCTGAAGAATGCATTGTTATGGCAGGAGAATTACATTGCCTATTTAGGAGTAACAGTTTCTAACAGGCTAGATTTATTAGTTCATATTAATATGAAAGTTATTGTAGAAGACATGAAGCTACAACTAGAGAAATGGGCCAAACTAAACTTGTCATTATGGGGGAAAGTTAACGCCTTGAAAATGATGTTGACGCCAAAGATTCTTTACCTCTTTAATGTCTTGCCAATGCATATCCAGTCTTCTTGGTTTAAGAAAATGGATTATCTGATTAAAATTTTCTTTGGGAAGGTAAACAAGCTAGGATTAGTTTGCCTAATCTAAAAAACATTGGCAACAAGGGGCATGGGGCTACCAGATTTCAAGCAATACCAACAAGCCTTTTTATTTAGACAGGCTAGCTATTGGTTCACATTGTTTGCCAATAGTCCTTTGTGGGTCCAATATGAACAGTCCTGTGTTTACCCTTGTTCTCTTTATCACATAGTTATGGGCATTTACCCTAATTCTATTAAATCTCATCCTTACTTAAAAGCTTCAACTAACTCCATAAATGCTTATATTAAATTACTTTCGGCCACCCCAGTATTGTTGAAATATACTCCATTATGGAGGAATCTGCATATTAGATATGGTGATAAAGTTCTTACCAACAGCACCTGGGAAAAAAAAGGTATTTTTTTATTAAAAGATATAACTGATCCTCACACAGGCATCCTTAGATCTTTTACTGAGTTAAGACAGATCTATGGATTGCCTTATACCCAATTTCACTCCTATCTACAAATTCAGGAGGCTCTAAGAAGCATTTTAGACAATAATTTAGCTTGTCCCATTTCCAAAGACTTTGATAGCCTATTAGTCTTGGCTAATACCAAGGGAGGAGGGCAAATTATATAGGTTTTCAATTAAATCTAGGCCAGATGTTACTATGGCATCCAAAAATTATAGGAAACTTATCTGGGGTACTATATCCCCAGACATGGGACTCAATCTGGTACAGTGCCTATAAATCTAGTATGGATGTACAGGGTAAGCTGATCCAATTTAAGTTATTACATAATTGGTACTACACCCCAGAAAAAATGTATAAGCAAGGGTTATCTATGTACAGTAATTGTTGGAGATGTAATGCTCCAGATGCTAATTTATTCCACATGATATGGGACTGCCCATCAATAAGGCCGGCCTGGACTATTATTTGGAAAGCAACTCAACAAATTCTGCATCATAATTTCCCTTTTGACCCTGGTATATTTATAATAGGTGACTATAGTTTGATTTCTGGTATACCCACACATGGAAAAACTGGTTGGCTATAGCCTCCTTGTGTTTCAAACGACTGATCCTTAGTCATTGGAAAACAATCAATCCCTACATTGAATGAATGGGCCAGGATGCTCACTAAAGTAGCTGTTAATGAATACATCAGTCATTGTCAAGCTAGAACTTGTTACAAATACAAGGATATTTGGACCCTTACCTATCTTGGTTAGATCCCCTTAGAACCATTAGGTTGGGACAGATAGATATACTGTTGGATTTAAATTGTGTTCCTTTATATATAGGTTGCTTGTCATTGGGAATATTTAAGTCTTAGTCTAAGATATCAGTCTATACTATATAAAGACAGAAGGAGAAAATTTAATATATATTGTTATATATTTGTGGATGTATGTAAGTGTGTATTTCATTGCAATATATGAAATTTGTACAATGTTTTTACTGATAATCTTATTAAAAAATGTTATGAAAAAAAAACATTAGGGTTTTGGGTCTCTGAGTATTGGTGAGTCACTCATGGAAGTTAATGAGGGGATATGGATAGGATTCAACATCCCTGCACCCACTCTTCTTCTGGGGTTTAGGGGGCAAGTTGCTCCACTCATTGACCACCACCAGTGCAGGATGAAGTCACCACCTTTTGCATGCATTGCAACACCAACAGGGCAACACACTGATATTGGTTGGCATTCAAGGGGGGTGGACATCCATCCCCCAACCTATCCACATCATGGGGGAATCAGGGAGTACCAAAGGTACAAGGTAGGTTCCTGAAATGGAGGGTGATGCGGCTGGCAGCTGACAGAAGAAGGGGGCCCGTTGTTGGTGCAGGGCCTATAGTGACCCAACCTTCATCCTTCCAATTACACTTTCTCCATTTTCCTTGCCACCCTACGTGTACAGATGCAGTCCAGGGGCCCATCCAGCTTCAATATGCACATCAACCCCTTGTAAAGGAAAGTTCTACAGACTGCCACAAGGTGTTGTGTGTGTGCCTCAGAACACTGTTCTTTCCCTGCCCAGGTTGGGGCCACCTCTGCATGCTGCAGCACCTTCTCCCAACCTTGACCCTTTCAGCCAGGTCACTGAGCTTGCATCCAAACTCAGGTCACTGGCATGGGAAGGCAGTGTGGTCCCCACTAGGCCACTGGCCATCCCTGCAAACAACATTATGTTATATTTTTTTTGTAATATTTTGACCCCAACATTTCAACATAGTCTTTTTATGATACCCCCCATTCTGAACATGACAGGTGTCATTAATAAAATACAGGACAGACATCTTTTGCACCTCAAGTTCAAAATCACATTTGGGCAGGATTTGAAAAATGACAGTTGTCAGGTTCATTAGGTAGTGTGGAAAAATGGCTATGCTGAAAATCTGCAGTCAAAATAATGAAAACTGCTGAAGTTATGAACGAGCATTGAAAAATGTTGACATGCTTTGATAACTTTATTGTTTTTTTAATATTTCAACCCCAAAATGTTAACATAGTATTCTCTTGACCCCAACTTATGACCCTGGTAGGTGAAAATCTTCAAATCCTGGGTGAAATGTCATTTTGCACCACATTTGCAAAAAACATATTTTGGCAAGAATGTGAAAAATGAGAGCTGTAACAATCATGAGGTGTTGTGAAAAAATGGCTCTTTTGAAAATTTTGGGTCAAAATATTGAAAAATTACCAAAGTTATGAGCAAGTGTTGAACATTTTCAGTATAAGCTTCAAGTTTTATTGTTTTTAATATTCTGACTCAAAATTTTCAACATAGCCTTCTTATGACCCCACATCATGAACCCAGTAGGTGAAAATGTTCAAATCCCACCTGAAAGTTGATTTCACAGAGCAAATGCAAAATCGCATTTAGTGCCAGATCTGAATAATTTCAACCACCCTGTTCATGAGGTGGGGTCCCACAAAGGTCACTTTGAAAATTGGGGAGCAAAATATTAAAAAATTACCATGTTGGGGTTGCTGAGCAGTTAACTGAACAGATGCACTTCCAAGCTCCGTCCCTCCAGAACTTTTAAAAAGTATTTTTCATAGCTGAACATGTTAAGTGTTGTATTTAGAGGGAGGTGAAAGTTGTACATTCTGCTTTTGTAGAAATTTGGAAATTTCTCAGATTTTTCCAAACTTCCGCCATTGGCGAGATTAGAATCTTCCAAATGTGTTTGGATGATTTTCGCCCTGTTCCGTGGAATTTTTTGTCTGAACTGCGGAATAGTTCACATGAACTGTGGAGTAACAGTTCTGAGAAATTTGTGTTTAGCAGTTTAATGAATTATTCCTACGTACATGTAATTATTCTGCAGTTCAGTGATCAGTTCTGCTGACATTTTTCTACGCAGTTTAATGCAATAATCTGTGCTTTATAATATTTTTTCTGCTGTTCTAAGTCAGAATTTTCACAAAAGTTGCTAATTTTATTTTTGCACTTTTGTGGAAATGATAATCTGCCTTTCGCAGAAATTGCACAAGTGGAAGGTATTTTTTCACACTCCTCTAGTTGCATTACTTGTTTTAGAACAAATCACCAATCATAATGGATGAATATTTGGTGGTAAATACCAGGAAATTGCAGTGCTCTAATACTAAATCACTGAAGAAACAAAAGCTGACCATTGTTCTGGAGATCCCCAGACAAATCTCACACTCTACTGCTGAGCTGACCGTGCTCGGAAGAATAGTCATGGAACAGATAATGGACACCCTCAGCCCTAGGCTAGATCTCTTGCATAGTAAACTGCAAGACATTGCTGAACATTATGCTACTCATTTGGCCAGACTTGACAAAACCAAACAATGGATCTCTAATTAGGATGGCTGTATTGACCTACTGTGAAGGTGTGGGATAAAACAGACACAACAAACCAGAGGTCAAGTGAATAAAAATGCCAACGTGTGTTATTTTATTCAAATCAGAAAATCAAAAATAAAACTGATAAACATACAGAAAGCAAAAGGTTATTCAGTGTCCAGTATCCAGCAGATGTTCTAATTTCAAAAATTCATGAGGCTTAGCTTCAGCCTTTGCCAATAGAACAGTATAGAAACAAACACACATTTCTGAGGTCCTCCTCATTTGGTTGTCAGTATTCAGCTGATTCCCCTATCTATCTTTGTTACTCCAAGTGGTGGGTTTTTATACCTTTCATGGATGACATCACCATTTGCTAAAACCAGTATAAACCTTTTATTCTCAGGAGTTCCCCACTAGACAGTAAAGACATACATGTTCATACATGTTATCTTTTCTAGCCTAGTCTCAATTCCTCTTTTCTTGGTTAAGGAGGTTTTATGTTAAGGGGGTTCTATGTTTCCAGTTTGTAGATAAATTTAATAAGATAGTAAGTCCATAAGAGTTCCACTGGGTTTGCAAGGGGAACGGGAGAATGAGGTAACACAGGATCTGTACTAAATCCCTACTTCAATAATCCCAACATTTAAAATCTCAGCTCTGTTTTCCCGATGAACATTGTGCCTGACATCTGAAATGACTGACTGCTGAAATCCCGACAGAGAGGTCATATAAACACGAATGTGAGCACTTACCCAGAGCACCCCAGAATCACAGAACAAACCTCATCATAGAACGAGCATAAGTGAAGCCCTCAGTGTCACAGATTTAATAATTGACTCACTAATGGGCAACCCCCCCATTCGTACGTCACTGGATATAGGAGTGCTTACCAGGGTGGGTTTTCCAAAATGTGTCTACAGTCAAAATGTAGAAACATAGAAGTTGACGGCAGACAAGGACCGCAAGGCCCATCCAGTCTGCCCATTTCTTTTTCTACCTTATAAATGTGCCACCGGCCTTAGCTCTGTCAATGGTCTATCTATTCATACTCATCTGTATTGCTCCCTTATGCCTATCCCATGCCTGTTTGAAGCCCTGCACTGTATTCATATCCATCACTTACTGAGATAGGCTGTTCCATGCATCCACCACCCTTTCTGTGAAAAATAACTTCCTCACATTACCACTTAATCGGCCTCCCTTTAATCTCATGCTGTGTCCTCTTGTCCTGCTATTTTTCTTATATCGAAACGTTAGACTTTTTCACCTTGTTAATGCCCTTAAGGTGTTTGAATGTTTTGATCATATCACCTCTCTCCCTCCATTGCTCTAGGGTATACATATTGACCTCTGTTAATCTGTCCTCATATGTTTTCTGATGCAGTCCCTGCACCATTTTGGTTACCTTCTCTGGACTGCCTCAATTTGGTTAATGTCCTTGTGAAGGTGTGGCCTCCAGTACTGCACTCAGTACTCCAGATGGGGCCTAACCAGTGTCTTGTAAAGAGGGATTATTACCTCCCTCTTCCAACTTGTGATACCCTTACTAATGCACCCCAACATTCCCCTAGCCTTACCTACTGCTTTAGTGGTCTGCTTGGATGATTTCAGGTCATCAGTGATGATGATGCCCAAGTCTCTTTCTTCCCTTGTGACTGCCAGCAACTCCCCTCGCAGCCTATAGGTGGCTTCAGGGTTTCTCTTCCCTATGTGCATGATCTTGCACTTCTTTGCATTAAACCCCAGTTACCACTTTACTGACCATTTTGCTAGTTTATCAAGATCTCTTCTCATCCTGCCCACCCCATCTGGATCATATACCCTGTTGCAGATCTTGGTGTCATCTGCAAACAGACAAACCTTACCCTCCAGTCCATCTGCAACGTCACCGATGAAGATATTGAAGAGGACTGGCCCCAGGACTTATCCCTAAGGTACCCTACTTGTGACTTGAATCTCTTCTGACTGTATACCGTTTACCACCACTCTCTGTTTTCTGCCTATCAACCAGTTTGCCACCCAGCTGACCAACTTCTGACCCACAGCAAGCCTACCCAGCTTATTAATCAATCTTCTATGTGGAACAGTATCGAAAGTGTTGCTGAAGTCAAGGTAGGTGACATCAACTGCTCCCCCTTGGTCCACCACTCTGGTTACCCAGTCAAAGAAATCTATGAGATTAGTTTGACAGGACATTCCTTTTGTAAACCCATGCTGTCTTGGATTCTGTGCTCCTATGGATTCCAGGTGTTGCACTATCCTTTCCTTTCCTTAAGGAGTGCCTCCATAATCTTGCCCACTACTGAGATAAGACTGACTGGTCTGTAGTTCCCTTCCTCCTCCCTGCTGCCATTCTTGTGGAGCGGGATGACATGAGCCCTTCTCCAGTCTTCTGGGATCTCTCCTGTGCTCAGAGACTCACTAAACAGTTCTGATAAAGGCTCTGCTAGTTCCACCCTTAGCTCCTTTAGTACCCTGGGATGTATGCCATCAGGTCCCATTGCCTTGTCCACCCTGAGCTTATTGAGCTCTTGTAGGACCCTTTCATTTGTGAAGGGACTAGTGCTCACCTCCCTCCCCCCCGTGTCCATGGTGCTGAGCTGTGGGCTCTGCCCTACCTTCTCTTCCATAAATACTTAGCAAAAGTATCTATTTAGGATAGATGCTTTTACATGGTCCTCCTCCTCACATGTCCCTTTATCTCCTTTGATCTTAGCAATACCCCCTCTGGACTTTCTCCTTTCACTAATGTATCTATAGAAAGTCTTGTCACCTTCTTTTACTGTCTGTGCTACTGTTTCCTTGGTTTGGGCATTTGCCTGCCTTACTGCCTTCCCTGCTTCCCTTAGGGAAGTTTGGTATGCCTCCCTATCTTCATCCGACTGCGTTCCCTTATATTTCCTGAAGGCCAACCTTTTGGCTCTGACCTTTACTGCTACTATTTTTGAGAACAAAAGTGGTTTCCTTATTCTTTTGCACTTCCTTTTCTGTCTAAGACAATGGAATGTTGCTTCAAGTATTGCATCCTTAATGCTTGCCCACTTTGCCTGTACCACCTCAACTGTACTTCTTTTTGCCAAGGCTAGCTTAACTCTGTTGGCCATCTCATCAAAGTCAGCTCCTCTGAAGTCCCATATGTTTGCATTGGAATGGGATGATTTAGTTGTAGTGGCCAAACTGAACCATACCATGTGATGGTCACTGGCCCCCAGGTGACCTTCTACCTGGAGATCTGTGATCCTTTCCCTGTTAGTCAATACTAGATCTAGGATAGCCCTGTCTCTTGTGGGTTGTTGTACCAGTTGTTTGAGGTCCTCCCCCTGCAGGGAATCCACCATGTGTCTAGTTCTAGCAGATGTTCCTGCTAGTATTGACCAATCTGTATCTGGCATGTTGATGTCTCCCATTATCAGAACCTCCCCTTTAGCTGTCATGTTTTGTATATCTTTTAACAGTAATGTGTCTATGTCCTCCCCTGGTCTGGGGGCCTGTAGACAACCCCAGTTCTTATGGCTGTTCATTTCCTGTTTCCAGGGTGACCCACAGTTCTTCTGGTTCCTTATGTGTATTCTGAATTTCTGCAGCTTTGCTATTTTCATTGACATGCAGGGCCACTCCAATCCCCCCTCCTTTTTGCACCTCGATCTCTTCTGAACAGTGCATAGCCAGGCACTGAAGTCTCCCAAGTGTGGTTACTGGTAAACCACATCTCGCTAATTGCTACTATGTCCAATTTAGCCTCTGTCATTATTGCCTGCAGGTCTGGGATCTTGTTTCCCAGTCTGTGAGCATTTGTGTACATTATTTTCCATTGGCCTGATTTTGGTGTGTTAGTTGTTGGGTGAGGTCTGGTATTTCCCCAGTGTGTCATATGGGGAGTTGGACCTTTTTCCTTACCTGGTGATGAAAATGAACTGCAAACATGCTGAATTCCTGTTTGACTACTAGCTCAGTGGGGGGGGGGTGCTCTTCCCATTCGACGTATGGGGTGCTGCACTCCTCTCCCCATTTGCTAGTTTAAATATTCTGCAAAAACATCAGACTTCTGCCCCAATGCACTGACTCCCTCCTTAGTCAGATGCAGTCCATCAAATTTAAAGAACTTTCGCTCCCAAAACTGTTGCCAGCTCCGTACAAATTTGTGTCCTTATTCCTGGCACCAGCCCTTGAGCCACATGTTTAGAGCCCCTATCTCCCCTTCTCTGACCATATGTCCATCTGCCCCCCTCCCAGACAGGCAGGATCTCAGAGAAGGAGATACCAGATGAAATGGATGATAGTTTGTCACCGAACCTGGTCAGGTGTTTCCTGGGCTCCACAACTGACTGGCTGGCGAGATCATTAGTCCCTATGTGTACCAGGATGTCAAAGTTTTCCTCTGCTTCCTGAACAATTTTAGCAATGAGGTCAATGTCTCTCCACGCTGATGTACCAGGGAGTCATCTGACCATTACCCCTGGCTGGAGATAGGTATCAGCAACCCGAATCATGGAGTCTCCTATGATCAGAAGTTTTGGGGATTTCCTTTTTGCTTTTCTTGTTTTGGTTCCTGTTTTGGGTGAGTTTTGTTGTGCTAACACCTGTGCTGCAGTGTCCTGCTCTGCAGTTTTCTCTGCCCATTTTTTTGATTTTGGAGACAGAGACAGATACCTGTTTGTAGTTTTGATATGGTTTTTGGAGGTAATGTGTTGGAGAGTACCGAGTGATGGGGCACTCAATTTGCCCCTCCTAACCACCTGCCAACCTCCTGGACCAACTACCCTCTGTGGTCGAGGTGCTTCTGTTGGATGTTGGGGGAAATGGCAGGTGGTTCTTATAATATATTTCCTCTTGAATATGAAATTTGAGGCGTGCAATCTCTGCCCATGCTGCCTGGAGCTGAGCCCTAAGATCTCCAATGGCCCAGCATGTATGACAGTATCCTAAATCCTGTAAAACTGCCCTTCTGAAAAGTATTCCACAGTACCTACAGTTAATGATATCCATTCCAGATAATTTGCTAGGTTTATAACCTGGACAGAGTAATTAGAAGGACGAAAATGCAAGCAAAAGTTTGATTTTGTGTTTTGTTTGTTTATACAACTTGTTATAACAAGTTAAATTACTAGTGCCCCTGTAAATGAGGTCACTGTGTGGATACCCCACTGATCCACCCCTTCCTGCTTTGCCACAGAAAATGTCATGACTGTACTACCCTATAAAAAGAGTGTAGTGTGGGGTGGTTGGGGATGGGGGTGGGTGGCTGGGCCCTTCCCCTGCTGAAAAAGAAGAACCACAGATGAAAGAAACAAGGAGGTAAAAGCAGAAATAATCAGTCAGCAACAAATGCAGCAACCCTGAAAGCTTATTCTAATGATAAATAAAACTGTAAAACCTGTAAAGCACCACCTGCAATAATTTCACATTAGATATACCCTGTAAGAACCACTTTGCTACAGAGAAAAATAAAGCAGTAACAGAAGATATACCTTGCAAAAGACAATTTGAATCAGAAGATTACAGCAGTAATCTGTTAGCACACACCCATAGGCATACCTTGTAATAATGCAGCAGAATGTATACCCAGCAACAACAATCTTAATCAGAGAAAAATAACGCAATAAAATGTTAGCAACAAACAGTAAAAATCCCTGTGAGTACAATGTAAAAACAACAACACACAGTAAATCTACCTAGCTGAAAGAAGTCTTAATCCTTTTCTTTGCTCTGGTAAGGTTCTTTGCTCTGTCCTTTCAAGCAACCTAGAAGAAAAGAGCTCAGGTGAAGCTAGGTGCCTTGGCCAGCAAACTTAGTCTTCCCCTGTCACTTTATAAGAACCAAAATGTTGCTCTCCCCTCACCCCCACCTCCCTTGGCAGGGGAACACACTTCACACTTCATTAATTCACTCATAATAATTGATAATAAGAATCCGAGTGGTTACCAGAGCTGGTTTTCCAAAATGGGTCACGTAAAATAGGATCCTGTCCATAGAATCAGGCAAACCCACAAAAATGGAAAACAAACACTAATCTTAGCCTAAACAGGATCTTACACAGCAGGATAACCCTTCATGCAAAACAATGAGGTATTCCCAGTAAAAAAAGTTGCATTTTGTTTCTTTCTGCACTTTATTTGGTGCTTATTTCATGATTTTTGGTTTGCATTTTGCACTGACTGCATCAATCCCTCCACTTTTAGCTTGCTGAAATCAAGGCAGACTCTTTATTATACTCATATGTTGTTGTTCCTCTCGTTACACTACTGGGAGCCCCAGAATGACAAATTAACATTTTTTCCTCTAGCAAAATGATATTGGGCTACCAACTCTTCAAGCACCATACTGTTAGTTGTGTTTTTCAAGCAAAATGTGCTGGCCGCATGTCAGGATTGCAACAGTTGGTCTTTTCAGAAGTCTGGCAGTGGTTTTGACAGGAAAACTGTGACGGGATTTAGCGTGTCGGGCAAATCAATGTCGGGATTTAGTACCTAACCAGGTTGCGCGCCTCTCCTCCCTTCTCCTGCCAACCCTTGGAACTCATCATATTTTTTTCTCTTTATTTCCATTAAATCATTAAATGTGATACCCTAAAATAAACAAGCATACAGCAAATGTATTTAATTTTCATTCCCAGCACAAGCAGCTGTCTCACTTTCGCTGCATAGAGATGGTGAAAGTGAGTACTTTAACATTAACATTTTGGACAGCTGCTCCCTGTCTAACAGAAATAAAAGTGAAAGGAATGGGGGGGTCGGATACCTCACACATGGGTATCTACCTTAGATAGGGCTCACCTAGTGACCCCCCTGCACCAGAGTGGTGCTTGACTTTAATAATGTTAAGCGCTGGATAAGCTCACATCAAATCTTCCTTAATGCAAGAAGACAGTCTCAATGACCTTTGGCACTAGACAGAGACTCTCTGGGCTTCCCTCCCTTCCCTCCTTCCACACCCTTGATAGTACAACACTAGAAAACACCACCTAGGTGTCTGGCTTGACCAACACCTGAACTTTTCTGTACATATTGACACCACCCTGAAAAAATGGGCACCCCAAGCTCGGCGCCCTTTACAGGAACTGTAGTTCCTTACCACTAGCTGTTAGGCATGATCTTGTTCAGAAAATGACACTCCCTATTTTTGACTATTGCGGCATAGTCTACAGTACTTCTCCTAAGTGTTCCCTTACCAGATTGGATACTCTCTTCAGTGCTTTCTGTCACTTTGCTCTTGATTCCCCCTCCCGCATACATCACTGTACCTTGTATCATTCTCTAGCTTTCCTCTCCATTCCATGCAGGCATCTCTCTCACTGTACCAAGTTCACTTCTAAATTCTGGTTTGAGACTCTCCCCTCTTGCCTCTCCTCCTTACTCTTTACTCCACCTCCCTCCTCCCGCCCTCTCAGATTCACTGACGCGCTCACTCTAGCTATTCCTCATTGATCTACCTCCATAGGCCAGGAAGCTTTCTCCTACCACTGCCCAAATCTTTGGAACTCACTGCCACCTCCTATCAGACTTTCCTCTTCCCATTTTTAGCCCTTCATAATTTCTATTCCTGTAACTGTATTTCTTCTTAGCCCCCCTTCAACCCTCCCAACACTGGCACATTATCCTATAGCTCTACTTTACTTCTGTTCTCCTAAATGTACTTGTTACTACCCCTCCTTCACAACCCTCCCCACCCTTGTGCACTATCCCCTACTCCTCTATCCCTGACTTACCTCCTGTCTTCTAACTGAACCCTTGCTCTGATTACTTCCTCACATGCTACCACCTATTAAACCCCCTCCTCCCACCCCCTACCTACTGTGCTATTTTGACACTCTATTGCTGTCCTCCCACTACCTCCTCTCCCCCTCCCACTGATGCACTCCCTTTTTCTATTCCTAGTTTAACCCTGTTTTGTTCAGCTTCCCAATGTATTATCCCTCTCCTCCCCTTTGGTCACCTGCTACATTCCTCTCCTCCTCCTCCTCCTCCTTGCCCTCCCTTTTCTCTCCTCCTTTTCTGCCTGGTCCTGTCCCCCTTGCAGGGTTCTCTGTCATCCTAAAAGGGTATAGCTCCTGGCTCCCTCTCTTCTACCCCTCTTCCTTTCCCCCCATTGTCTAATCCTGACTCCTTGCAGGGTTCTCTGCATCCTGAAGGGGTATAGACTGTCTTTCTCTCTTTCTTCCTCTCCCTTCCCCACACTTTCAAATCCATTGCCTGCCCACCTCCTACTTCTTTATCCCTCTCCTCCTCCTCTCCTGTTCCTCCACCCTTCTCTTCTCTACTTCCCTGCTCCCTTCCTGTCCCTTCCCTTTCTGTATGGTTCTGTCCCCCTTGCAGGGTTCTCAGCATCCAGAAGGGGTTAGATCTTGGCTGTTCCTCTCTCTCTCTCCCTCTTCCATCCCCCACCTTCTACCCCTTGCCTGTCCACTTCCCCACTTGTCTTATAATTGCTCTCCCTTGGGTATACAATAGCACTTCGAATCATGTGCTCAGCCTACTACTTCTAGCACTTAAAGTGTGTTGTCCATTCTCTAACCTTTACCCTACTGGATCACTTGCTCATGGGTTGTTGCAATGTATGTTATATCCAAACATGGTTTTGTTTACCCTGGCCAGTTTGTCTGGGTTATTTCTGCTCTGCAATTGTGCTACACTGTTTTGTTTTAGTAATTGCAGGCTCACCTCATGATACCCTAAAATACAAGCAGGCACGAAATAGATGTACCTCACAAATTAGGCAAATGAAGAGCGCCTATTTCAAAAACGCCCTTGAATCCACCTGGGGTGATGGAAGAGCTTTTTGGGACAACATCCGAAACATAATGGGTAAACAATCAAAATCGTCACCTACCATTATGAAAGTTGATGGATCCACCACTCTTGACCCAAAGTCTATTGCAGATGCACTTAATAAGACATTCACAGACCTTAGTGGGGTCCTCCCCCCAGATTTCTTCTCAGACTTACCTGTGCCTAGCCTAGTATCACAAAACACCCCTCGTGACAAACCACAATTTTACTTCAAGAAAATCAAAGTGCACGAAGCACACAAGTACATAAGAAAGGCCTGCTCCAAATCCAGAACAAGTAGTGACACGCTAGATCTAAAAATCCTGTCTCTCACCCTGGATGAAGTAATTCACCCCCTTGCAAAAATTCTTAATCTGTCACTTTGCCAAAGTCAATTTCCCAACAAATGGAAATCTGCCATAGTTACGCCAGTGCACAAAGGGGGGGACAAAACCTCAACAGGAAACTATCGACCAATATCAATACTCCCTCCCCTCTCCAAAGCACTTGAACGAATAGTGGCAGACCAACTCTCTGATTACCTGGACAAATACAATCTACTCTGTAATCAACAGCACGGCTTTAGGAAAGGACATAGTACAACAACAGCCTTACTTGATTTCTCTGGAGAAGTCCACTCAGCCCTGGACAAAGGGTGCCAAACAGGTGCAGTCTTTATCGATCTTACAAAGCTTTCACACAGTCCATCATGGCTCTACTTACCTCCTACTTTCTAGCCTAGGCCTGGTCAAGGTCCTTGTGCTTGGGTAAAAGTTACCTGTCCAATTGGTCATAGGCTGTAAAATCTAATGAACTCTCTGACTTCAAACCAGTTCTCTCGGGTGTACCACAGGGATCAATTCTTGGACCGCTCCTCTTAGCCTGTTCCTTAACTCCCTCCCAGATATCTGCCAGGAGAAAATAATCTTATACGCTGATGATGCTGTAATTCTCTTCCCACAAGGATCCAAACTCCTCCACGAAAAAGCCTGAAACTTGCTTTCTAGTGTTGAAAGGTGGTTCCTGGATAGTAAACTTGTGCTAAACCACAATAAAACAAAAGCCATGCTCTTCTCCAATCACCAAAACAAAAATAGGCATACTCCACTCACACATACAAACCTCTCAGGAATTACACTGGACCAAGTAAATACTTTCAAATACCTTGGCATCACTTTTGACCAAGGGCTCACCTTTGCAACCCACATTGACAACACTGCGAAAACCGTGAACCAACGCCTTGGAATACTATTCCGTAACCGTCAATTTCTAAATCAAGTGGCATTGAGAATAGCTATATAGAGTTCCATAATCTCAATCATTGACTATGGCTTTATTATTTATGGCTCAGCTACCTCCACTGCTCTAAGGTGTATCTCAATCACTCTAAATAAGGCCTGCCGGCTCCTCACGGGGGCTCAAAGACTGACTCACATGTGTGATCTGCACAATGAATCAGGCTGGTTGAACCTATCAAATCGTCTTATTTATCTCACCTGCACAATGGCAAAAAAAACTATCTTGGGACTGACTCCATTATGTATTCAAAACCTACTCTGACTGAATCCTGGCTCACGACCCTCCACCAGATCTGAACGCCAACCTTTCCTGGTTCCGAGATGCGGACTGCACAGGGACAAGATCTTTCCATACAGGGCCCCGACATGGTTCAATACGCTTAGTCCACCTACTCTATCCTCAACCTCGCTTGAAGCTTTCAAATCCATGCTCTATGCCCACCTCACCACCACTAGCAACTGTGATTGCTCTAGATAAAGACTACTACTCCTCATGTCCATCCTCACATCTGAGGCCTCTTCCTCCTGACTAATGAACCCTCTGGTACCTCTACTACTTCCTGTCTCCCACCCAAACTCACTCCCCTTTTTCCTGTCCTCTCACTTACTCTCCTGCTCACCACCTTTCCTCCTCTCTAGCTCCTTTTGGTGCCTAATGATCACCCTCTCCTGGAAGTTTCCTTAACCTAAATTGTCTGCTCGCTTGAACCTGTTATAGCTTGTTTTTCTATGAAACTTAAAAACGTTACTGCCTTAAACTGTTAATAGCAAATTTATGATGTAACTTTCCTGTCTGGTTTTACCTGTATTGTGTATCGTGCTTTGTTAAATGTTCTTTGTGACGTGGAACCTTTGTAAAAGAGCCCTGGCTCAAAGGTATTAATTCCTAGACTAATAAACTAAACTAAACTAAACTAATTTCTCTGTTATTGCTATGTGTTTGCCTATTCTTCCAATTACTTTCTCCACCCAACCCAGGACACTTCTGGAAATGAGTTGTTTACAGCTCATTTTGTCTTTCCTGGTGAAATATTTTCCAAATAACATTAAATAGATAAAGAGGGCAACAGTCCTTACTGTTGATAATCACCCAACCAGAACCCTGAAAGGGTTGGAGATTCTGCTCACCCACACTAGAAGCTCTGCCTCATGGACCCTATGAATCAAAATGCATCTGAATTCTGATGTGCTGACATCAACTGTTACCATTCAATTCCCTGAGGCTTTCTACACAGGTTTTGCAATACCTGCATAGACATCACCTTTCATCTATACATCTAAACATTTGTTTTCATTCAGGAAACACACATGTATACAGTTCATTTGTCATGATCATTTGCCTCATAACAGGACAGAAAGTCAGGATTCTGGTGTTGGGACCCTGTCCTATGTGATAACAGCGAAGGCCTAAAGGCGATCGCTGTTATCAAGAAGTCTAAAGTGCCGAAAACATTTTCGGCATGCTGACACCCTGGTGCACAGCAAAATGGCACTGGGGACTTCATTTTTAATGTTTTCTGTGGGGGGCTGTGCCCCCCAGACCCCATACTAAAGGATTCTCAACTCCAGGGGGGTGCATGTCGGGGGTGTATGAAAACATAAAAAAAATAAAATGCTCGGGCCAGGCACAATTAAATTGTACCAGCGCTTGGACCCAAACCCTGTACCTCACCAACCAGTGCTGGCAACCCACCCACCTCACCACAGAGTCAGCTCAGCAACCACCACAGCACAACCCCTCATGTCCTCTCGCTGAGCATGCTCGCTTCCCCCCATGCTTGTACGTATAGCGACATCCTGTCGCAATACTCGCTGACCCTCATCTGGCTGCCCTACCCTCCCATTGCCATGAGGGATTCACTGGGGAGCAGGTCACCATTAAGATCGACACCCTTTCCCCAGCACCCTCATCATGGGATACCGGGGTGGGGCTATGGTGGCAAAATTTGGTATGAACCTCCTATAGTAACTAGCTAACCCAAAGAAGTAACGTACATGTGTCTTTGTACTGGGAATGAAACTGTTAGCTATGGCCTCCACTTTACCCACATCTGGCTTTACCATAGCTTTACCTACTGTATGACAAATCCCAAATACTTAGTTTCAGTTTGGGCCACTTCACATTTAGTGAGGTTAATGATGGATGGTATCCCTGCCCAAGGTCTTCCCTTGACCCAGACTGTCTCGCTAACTACAGACCAATCTCTAACCTGCCCTTTTTGGGCAAGGTTATTGAGAAAGTAGTCTTGTTGCAGTTTGAGGATTTTCTTACCACCCATGAAGTCTATGATCCTCTCCAGTCCGGTTTCAGGAAGAGGCATAGTACCGAGACGGCGTTGGTTCGGGTACTTAATGATCTTCTAATAGTGAGAGATCGGACGAGCCATTTGATCTTGGTTCTCCTTGATCTCTCTGCAGCATTTGACACCATGGACCATAGGATGTTGCTAGAATGCCTGTAGCTGCTCTGTGGACTGTCAGGGACAGTCCTCAGATGGTTCCAGTCTTTCCTCATGGGCAAAACCCAGAGGGTAGTATCAGGAATTTTTTCCTCAGCTCCCTTTGCTCTGTCCTGTGGGGTGCCACAGGGTTTTGTGCTTTCCCCCATGTTGTTCATGTTATATATGCTGCTGTTGGGAGACATAAGGCATTATGGGCTGAGTTTTCAGTGCTATGCAGATGATACTCATCTGTATATGTCCTTTGTACCCGAACAAAATGATGCATTATCGGTCTTTAACAACTACCTCACTGAGATTCAGGACTGGATGAGTGCTAAGTGGTTAAGACTGAATCCAGATAAGACTGAGGTGTTGGTAGTGGACCCGGGTCACCGTACAGAGAGGTTGACTCCTGGGTTTTCCTCTGGTCTCGTGTTAGGGGGTAACCAGTTGAGACCTTCTGAACAGGTGCAGAATCTGGGCGTAATTCTTAACAGCGAGCTGACACTGAAGACACAGGTGTCAGCCGTTGTCAAGTCTTCCTTTTATCATCTGAGGAATATTGCCCGGATAAAACACCTTGTTCCACACCATGACCTTCCCATATTGGTTCACGCCTTTGTTTCTTCGTGTCTTGACTACTGTAATGCTCTATATCTAGGGTTGCCAGGGTGGATCTCCATCACCTGCAGCTGGTGCAGAACATTGTGCTGCACGAACTGCATTGGCTGCTGGTGCAATGAAGAACCACCTTCAAGGTCGCGTTGCTGACCTATAAGACCCTACACATTCAGGGAGCAGGCTACTTGCAAGATCTCCTTCAACCCTACCGCCCTCTCCACCCACTGTGCTCCTCCAACAAGGGATTGCTAGAGATTCCCAGGGTTCGTCTTCAGTCATCCAGGGCCAGAGCTTTTTCCTTTGTGGCCCCAACTCTGTGGAATTCTCTATGTCGTCGAATTCAAGAGTGCCTGTCCACAGAGTCATTCAAGGCATCTTTAAAGAGTTATTTATTTGAACAAGCCTTTGAATAGGTCACCTGTTGTCTTTTAGTTGTTTTTATACTTATATTTATTGTGTTGGCTGTTTTTTGTGATGTATCTGCGCTTTGATAATTTTGAAAAGCACATTATAAATAAAATCTGATTTGATTTGATTTGATTTAAAGGTGTTCTAAGTGTGTTTTACAATCTGCACTATAGATGACTACATCATCCAAATAAGTCGCACAGTACAGTGTATGAGGTGTAAGTATTTGATACATATAGCACTGAAAAGTCACAGGGGCACCATGGAGGCCAAAAGGCACGGTGGTAAATTGGTAGAGTCCTATTGGTGTACCAAAAGTTATTTCCTGTGCGTGTATTGACAAAGGGATCTGCCAATATCCTTTAGTAAGATCTAAAGTGCTAATGCACTTTGCATTCCCTATTTTGTCTAAGAGGTCATCAATGCGGGGCATGGGGTAACCATCAAAGGTGGATATTGCATCAATCTTGCAAAAATCAAGGCAGAGCTGGATACCACCCTTCTTTTTATCTACCACCACCACCACCGGTGAGAACCAGGCATTACAAAGAGGGAACAAGAATTCCTAACTGCTGCAGTTTGTGGACCTCTATGATAACCTCCTGCCTGACCTTTTCAGGTACCTATACGGTTTCTGGTGTATAGGTTTCTCTTGGTTTACTTTGATACCATGTACTACACCTTTGACTCTCCCAGACGTTTTCATAAAAGTTGTCCTGAACTGATGTAATAGTTGCTGTACCTCCTTCTTCTGCCCTGCATCTAGCTCAGGATTAACTTGGGCCTCTACTATTTACTTTTCTTGTTCTAGTCTTCTATAAGCAATCTCCAACTCAGTGTCAATCTGCTCTGGGTGCACAAACATGGTGAGTATAAAAGTGGGTTTCTCATACCATTTACGTAAGAGACTGGCATTGTGCACTTTTTTATGGGGCCATCATCCTGGCATCTCCATTTCATAGTTGACTACTCCTGTCTGACAAAGGATGTTATAGGGTCCCTGCCATTTCATGAGGAGCTTATTCTTAGAGGACATCAACAACAATAATATTTTGTCCCGAGGTTGGAAAGATTTACCTTTAAGCCCGAGAACATATGTTTCTTTCTGTTCTACCTGCCTCTGGGAAAAATTTCGATGGACCAGTTCCATATACTTAGTCAATCATTGTCACAAATTTGTCATGTATTCGACAATATAAGTTTGACATACATTTCTTCCTTCTTCCCTATGTTCCTTTACCATTTCCAGTGGGGCCCTGGGATTCCTTCCATACAACAGTGAGAAAGTGGAAAACCCTGTTGTGGCTTGGGACACTTCCCTATAAGCAAATAGAAGGTAGGGTAGATATTTGTCCCAATCTCGACCTTTTTCCTGCACATACTTCTTCAACATTTTTTTAAGGATCTTTTTAAAGTTTTCCACCACGCCATTAGTCTGCAGATGATAGGGAGCTGTTTAACTGCTGACACACCTAGTAGTCAGTATAGTTGTTTCAGGATGAAGGAAGTGAAAATGCTACCCTGATCGGTTAAGATTTTTTTGGGTATACCCATTCTGCTAAAAATCTTGGCCAGCTCCTTGGCTATACAAGGAGCAGTAACAGTATGAAGGGGTATTGCCTCAGGGTACCTGGTGGAATAGTTGCAAACCAGCAAAATGAACCATTTCTCCTTTTAATCTTTTGGATAATGGGCCCACTTCATCCATTGTTACTCAAGCAAATGGAGTCATGACATTTGGTATAAGCTGGAGGGGTACATTATGCATTTCCTCCCTTGTGCCACAAACTGGCACTCTGAACAAGAACAGCAATACTCAGCCACATTGTCATGAATGTTTGGCAAAAAAAAACCTAGTCAGCAAACTACTAATGGTACAGTCTCTCCCTTCATGGCCAGCCATGGGTAGGTTATGGGCCAGGGAATCAACTTCTTCCTATATATATATTTGGGGCACCATCAGTTGATCTATACATTCATTAGTATTTGAATTGGTACATACTCGATATGAAATGTCATTTTTCATAACCTTTTGTGGTTGCCCCTCTGTAACCACTTGATCCACCTAGATAAAAATTGGATTAACGTTACGTCCTGCAGTTGTTCTCTTCTAATATTAAACCTTTGCAGACTTGTTCCCAACTCAGGCATGCCAACCTGGTGTGTCTCTCTCCAAAGTCTTTTCAAAGCCTTTTTTTCTGTCTGGTATTTATCCTCTTCCCTGGGCTGTCAAATAATCCTTCAAAAGGGAAAATCTGCTTTTAACTTTGCTTGGGTCCTGGTGGTTACAGCGGCCAGATTTTTACAAGTCTGTTGATTTTTTATCAACTGGACAAACTTTTGGAAGGTTTGGCCTATCATAATGGATACATGGAGTCTGGGTACCAGACCAACAGTCATAGCCTGTTCCTTGTTTTCAACTGTTATCATGATAGATGCAGTAGTGTACTGATGGATGTGCCTATGAACAAAAATAACTAGCATTAGGACCAGAAATGTTCACTTCTTTCATCAGGTCTACCCTGACCAATGTCTGCCGATTTCATGAGTCTAATAACCACAGCATTTGTTATTTTAAAATCTCTACAGTGGTAACATATCCTCAGTTCGCTAATGCTAGATGAGCAGGCTCCCTTCTATTTGGGCAGTTTCTGGTGATATACCCTTTTGCCAGGAAACCGTTGCAAATCACATCAGCTGTATAGTTCCTTCCACCCTTTCATTTCTCCAATTATTCCCTGCATAGTGAGGGTTTCTTGGGGTAGAATATAGAAAAGTTCTTACCAGATAAGATAGATAGATAGATAGATAGATAGATAGATAGATAGATAGATAGATAGATATATACTTTATATCTATAGCACTCCTTTCCGAAGAATCAGAGTGTTTCACACAAAATACCATACAACAATTTTAAAAATGTAAAAGAATACAATTAAAATCAGCACTATTATCCAGACAACACAGCAGATAAAACTATCTATCCAATCAGTTTCAGTACACTTAAGTTATCTAAAAATTAAAAGCCTGGCTAAATAAAAAATGTTTTAATCCTTTTTTGAAGGTATTCACCGAGGGTGCCTCCTGCAGCTGTTTAGGCAACAGATTCCATAGGGTAGGTGCAGCCACCAAGAATGCTTGTTCACCAGAGTGGCGCAACCTAACCCTAGGAATATCCAGGAGACAACCCTCAGGGGAACTGAGAGCCCTGGATAGGTGGTGAGACACAAAGAGATCTTTCAGGTAGACTGGTCCCCCTTCATGTAGGGCTTTGTAGGTCAGGAACCTGACCTTGAAAGCAATCCTCCACCTAACCGGCAGCCAGTGCAGTTCACGGAGGATGGGCATGATATGATCATAACTATGCACACCCGTCAATAATCTTGCCACCATGTTCTGCACCAGCTGCAGTCAGCAGAGGTTACCTCCAGATAGCCTGAGGTACAGGGCATTGCAGTAATCCAGTCTGGATGTTACAAAAGTATGTACTAGTAAGGCTAGGTCCTCGGGGGTAACAGTTTCCAAATCCAGGTAATGTTCCTCAGATGATAGAATCCACTCTTAACAACGGCTAACACCTGAGCATCAAGTGTCAAGCTGCTGTCGAAGATCGCACCCAGATTATTCACCCATTTGGATGGGGTCAGTGTCATTAGGTGGTTGGGGAGAAGAGCTTTGATATCCTCTGGGTATGGATGGTCTAGCCACCAGGTAGTCATCTACTAGAGTGATGGTGCACTCTGCTGAATCAGATTTATACTCCTTCACCCATACCTGGACATCTTGGGGAAGAACCTGTATAAACTGTTCAATAATTAGATAGACAGACAGACAGATAGATACTGTAGATAAAAACCTTTATTTTTTGACAGGAGGTAACATTTAGGATTATGAGGCCCTGTTTCACAAAGTTGTCCTGTATTAAGCATTATCATTACATGGGAAAGGATCATACATATGTTCATGTTTGACCCACGTATAAAACAGACATTAAAAGCAGACATAACGTATCACATAATGAGCCTGAATTTCTACATGGACATTACAACAATGTATAACTGAGACATTTACAAGTAAACACAGATGAAGTGAACTAAATCAACAAAGATATCAAACATTACAAATAATGACCCTCCCTGAGCCCCTCATCCCTCCATCACCACAGCATACGATTACCTTATTCCTACCCAAAATATAAGCATTTGTCTTTCCAAGCCATGTCAATCCTTATTTTAAATTGCCCTAACCTTTTTGCATTGCTTATACTCATGATTATAAGTTCCATAATCTGTTCTAAAGTCTTTGTTGTGGGTTGCAACCATTTACAACAGAAATCTTTAAGTCCGGCATAGTTCTCTCTGGTGAGTCCTGGCTAGCTATTTTCTTTGAGTGAAACCTCAGGCGATAAGTCTCGGTATTATATGTCATAATGCCTTAGAATCTCCTCCTTAACCCGGTCATGAGTGTTTGCATCCTGTACACTTAGGTGGCTGTAGACTAGTTGAGACTGTCCAGATAAATAAGGAACCAGTCTATGTGACCCACTGATCCCTGGGCCAGGCACACGTTTGGACAATCTACTCAAATGTCATCTGATAGGCCTTAATGTCATTGGCTTCTCTCAATTTAGTCAATTTAATGTCTCTGGGTATATTTTGATCTGGATGACCTGGGATAAGAGCTTGGATTGCTCACAGGGTATCCATCCACTTCTCATCCTGCCATTGCTGATCCTCTTCTGTCGTTGAGCCTCTGCTTGTTTCCACTCCATCTCCAGCTGCTTCATACAAAACCATTGTAGGAGGTCACTGGGATCATCCGGGGCTCTCTCCTCCATCTGTCCTTCTGTCTTGCTCTCCACCTTGTCCTTTGCCTTTCTTCTGATTCCAAGATCCAACCCAGGTCATGGTTTCTCTCCAGTTTTCTCCACCATGGCACGAGTGAATGGATATGTTTTTGCCTCAGCACCCTGATCTTTTTGCATATGTCAGGGTATTGGTTCAATATCCACTGACAATGTCCCCCAGGAAGTTTAGACATACCAGAAATCCCACATCTGACACCACTGTGATGGTGTGGAATAAAACAGACAAAACAAACCAGAGGTTGGGTACATAAAAGTGCCAACGTGCATTATTTTATTCAAATCAGAAAATAAAAATAATAAACATACAAAAAGCAAAAGGTTACTTAGTGTCCAACAAACTTTCTAATTTCAAAAATTCCTGAGGCTTAGCTTCAGCATTTGCAAATAGAACAGTGTGGAAACAAGTACGCATTTCTTGGTAGTCAGTATTCAGCTGATTCCCCTATCTATCTTTGTTATGCCAAGTGGTTGGCTTTTATACTTTTCATGGATGACATCACCATCAGATGAACCACTCCTTTTTGCTAAAACCAGAATAAACCTCTTATTCTCAAGAGTTCCCCATCAAACAGTAAAGACATACATGTTTATACATATTATCTTGTCTAGCCTAGATCAAATTCCTCTTTTCTGGGTTAAGGGGGTTTTATATTAAGGGGGGGTTTATGTTTCCATTTGGTTTCATCTCAAAAGATAGTTTTAATGAGATAGTAAGTCCATGAGGGTTCTACTGGGTTTGTAAGGGGAATGGGAAAACCAGGGCACGTTCCTCTTCTTTCTCCAGTCAACCCTTGGAACTCATCATATCTTTTTCTTTGTATTTCCATTAAATCATTAAATGTAACACCTTAAAATAGACAAGCATACAGTAAATGTATTTCATTTTCATTCCCAGCACAAGCAGCTGCCCCACTATCGCTACATAGAAAGGGTGAAAGTGAATACTTTTAACATCAACATTTTGGACAGCTGCTCCCTAACTGTAATAAAGAGTGAAAGGAATGGGGGGAGGGTTCATATATCTCACACATGGGTATCTACCTTAGATAGGGCTCACCCTGTCACACCCACTCCCAGAAAAAAATAGCCCATTTGGAATGGGAGCTGGAGGAATTTAAAGTTTTATTAGACAATCAGGAAAATTATCACTGGAGGATGAACTTGTGGCACTGATAATTACCAGAATGGCAATGAAGGAGCCAGTGTTGAAATTTCTGTGATGTAATTTTGCCCGGACTTTTTTGTTTGCCTTCAAGGGGTGGATAATATAAAATTGAAAGAGCCCGCTGTGGTGCTGAAACCAGCTGATGGCCAACCTCCTCACCCAAATTATTACATGGTTTCATAACTTTGGGGACTGACAGGTGGTCCTGTGTTCTTTTCAGAGCCAGGAGGAACTGGTCTATGAGGAGAGCAGTCTTCATATTTTTTAGGAATTCTCTTAGCACTTGCAGAAGAAACACCAGGGTTTTAACCCCATTTTGAACAAACTACAGGAGCTTAAAGTAGACTTCATCTTTGCTTACCCTGCACTGCTGAAAATTAAATACGAGGGAGTCAGTTACTCCTTTTGGGAAGCTGATAAGGCATCTGCTTTCCTTCAAGAGCTACAAAAGAACCTGAGTAAATGAATGGGTTGACTGATGGCATGATCTAGTGATGGTTCCATGTGTTTGCTACCCTGCTACTCTCCATGTTGTGTAAGTTGGATTGGTCTTCCCCGTCTAATTTCTCCTACTCCCCTACATGGGTCCCTCTGGATGATGAACTGGTGACGGATCATTGCTCCCATTCACTGTAATGTCTGACTTTTGTGACTGGGTTGTCACAATGGCAGGTACTGTTTGAATATTGTCTCAGGCTTGTGGCCATCTTTTGCTGTGGCACTGATGTAGAAATATTTGTTCTTGAATGCCTCGTCCTCTCCTGAACTGGTTACACTGGACTTTTATGAACAAGGACTGGCTTTGTTTGGCCTAAATGAGCCTTTTGAGCAAGGTTCTTTGCCCAGAATAATGAGCACCATAACCTGAACAGGTAAGCTTAGCGGGGCCCAAGGGGTGGGTGCTGTGTGATAATTTAGACAGCCGCGCGTCCTTCCCCCCATGCTTCCATCTGGGTAGCCTAGGACTTATAGCTTGCAGTCTCCTATTATGTGTTTTGGTTTTTCTAAAATTAGTATTAGGGATGGGTGCATACTATGGTTGATGAGGTTGGGAGTCAAGGGGTGGTCTGAGAGAATGTTTGGTGTGGAGGTGGAGGGGGATTCTAAGGGGCTTCCTATCTCTTTCTTTGTTTACCAATGAGAAGTGCTTACTCTACTTAGATGGGGGGGTGGATAACTTGATCCAAGGGTTCTACAGATTCCTGCAGGTATGCTGTTATGGCTATGCTTGTGGGAGGGGAGGGCAGGGTGGGGGAATCTGAAGAGGGTGGTGGTGCCAATCTTTGCCCACCATACAGCAGATGGTGCTCAGGCATTTTACAAGGCTTCCGTCTCAGTTCATACATTAGAATTTCCCTCTTGGTGAAGACTGGATGCAGGGGGCCCATGTGCCTGGGTGCATGGCAGAGGGTCTCTTGTTGGACTGCTTTGGTGCCTTGCCTTGGGAGCTGGGGGTATGGTTGACTCTCACCACTCAGGCTGAACATTCCCTGCTGGCTGTTTCACTTCTTAGGTGGGACCTTTGGATACCAGCCATGCAATGTGCTGGTCTGCACTTTAAGGTGTGGGGCTTGGAGCTTCTGCCCCCGATATGACTGGTGGGCAATGGGGATTAAGTCTGGACTGGGTTCTTCTGGTTGCCAAATGTAGGGTCCAGCAATGCACCTTGCAGCATCTGCCCTCATCCTTTCTCGTGGGGTCATGGCTCTTCTATATTTAATTATAATGCAATATAACATGGAGTGTTCTAATTCTATGGCTATGTTTATTTGACAGTATGTGTTCTAGTGGAGCTGGGGAAGGGGGAGTTCAGTTACATTATAGGGGTGGCTTTCTAATGTTCCATTAGAGTAGAGCGAGTGACTTTTGTTGGTTTGTTACTCCTGTTCACACTTTTTGGGATACATGGATATGCTATGGTTTGAGAGGGAGAAGGTGGGGGATATTGTGACATGAGTTTTATGTATTGTGGTTGTTACATTTTATGGTTCTTATAGTTATAAGGTTGATCCCTCTATTAATCTCTCTGTGCTTGTTGGTGGATAGCCTGGTGCTTTTAGGTGGCTGCATAAGTACATGGATTTGTGTCCCTCAAGGAATTTTTTTTTTACATCTGATGGATACCAATAACCTGACTCATATAATTTTGTGAAATGTAAAGGGTTTTCTCCCATTAAAAGACATGAAGTGTCAATGGCTTTGAAATGTCAAAACATGCAGGTGGCTGTCTTACAGGATGCCCACCTCAGTGATGCAGAGCATGTAACACTGGTTAAGGGCTGAGGGGGAGCCTGTTTTTCAGCTCCATGCTCCTCACACAAGAGAGGAGCCACTATTCTCATACATAGATGTTTTCCTCTGCAGGTTCACAGAAGTGTAGTTGACCGTAAGGAGGGTCAATATATTTTTATTGCAGGTGAGGTATATGGAGAATGGGTTACATATGGGAGGATATATTCCCCTGCATTTTTTGACCCCACATTTTATCAATCCCTTCTAGACTGTCTTACATGGGAGCAGTTCCCTAACTTGGTGTTAGGAGGGGATTTTAATTGTGTGATGCTCCCTTTGGTAGACCACTCTGCAGTAACCAGTCATCATAAACATACTATGATGCAGTGGCAGTTGTGTATGTGTGAGTTAGATATAATGGATAGTTGGAGAACTACCAATCTGGACGTGAAGGAGTATACATTTTACTCTCATCCACATGAAACATGGTCTTGAATTGATTACATTTACATATCCCATGTACATTATCATCAAGTGGTCCACATTTGGCAGAGCCCTATTCACATTTTCAATCTTGCCATGATCATCCTTACCCTATGGGTAGCAGATTCCAGGAGATGCCTCCTCCATGGATGTTTCACACTTATTTATTAGCTAAGGTAGAGTTCAGATCATATCTTAAGGACCAGTGGGGCATTTATATGATTGCAAATTACTAGTCTGCTCTTTCTAAAATGGTATACTGGGATGCTGGTAAAGCTTATATGCAGAGGGCTATAGTTAGCTATGTCTCGCGATATAAAAAGGAGAAATGGGAAAAACAACAGGAGTTGGAGGGTCGGTTAAAGGAACTGGAGAAGCGAGTAGCTTTAGGGCTGGATGATGTGGCCATGAGACAACTAGTGATGGTACAAGAAGCACTTAATCCTTCCTGTCTTCTGTGAGGTCACAGAGAAGGAGAATAACCTAGGGGTGATCATAACAGGTAACATGAACAACTCAGCTCAGTGCAGGAATGTGGCAGCTAAGGCCAACAAGATGCTGGGGTGTATTGCGAGAGGAATCTCATCCAGAAATAGGGATGTGATCCTGCCACTGTACAGGTCACTAGTCAGGCCAGATTTGGAGTGTTGCATGCAGTTCTGTCATCCCTTTGTGAAGAAGGATATCAGATTACTGGAGGGGGTGCAGTGTAGGGCAACAAACATGATCCTGGGGCTGGAGGGTAAAACCTATGAGGACAGGCAGACCAAGTTGAATATGTACACTCTGGAGGAGAGGACAGATCGGGGGGATAAGATTTGGACCTTCAAATATTTGAAGGGGATAAACAAAATGGATGCAGAAGGGATATTTAAGCTGATGAGAGGGAGGGGCACCAGAGGGCATGGTCTCAATTTACAGGGTGGAAGATATCAGAGAAAGTTGAAGAGGCATTTTTTTCATAGAGAGGGTGGTGGAGAAATGGAACATTCTACCTGAGGATGTGATATCCTGTACCACAGTGGGAAGTTTTAAAAGGGCATGGAACAGGGTGCGAGGTGGAGTAAAGGTGAGGCGGGAGAGGAGAGGAGAGTGGGGCAGCTGCAATATAAGGGTGCTAGCTGAGCATTCAAGCAGGCTAACCTGATAGACCATAAGGCCTATTTCTGCTGGCAGATGCGTATGTTCATATGTCCTTACCAGCAAAGCTCAAACTGATTTTTTGCCAGGCAATGTTTGTTTGAATGGGGCAATAAGCCTGGCCCTGTGTTGGTTCAAATGGATTGGGGGGGAAGAGGCTGACACATATTCTAGTCATCTGGAATAGTGTTGGAAATCTGGTGCAGGAGAAGGGTCAAATTATGGCTATGTTCCGTTCCTTTTATGAATGTTTATATATTGCGGCGTGCTTGGGAGAATGTAACTCAGCAAAACTTTTTCTGGATGGAATTACCCTTTGTAGACTTACTGATGCATAAAAGGCAGAGCTGGCAATTGAAATAAACCACAAAGAGCTCTTCAAGGCCATTAGGGGGCTTAAGAGGGGTAAAGCAGGTGGGCCAGATGATTTTATTGCCGAATACTATAAAGAGTTGGCTGATTCCCTTGTTGACCCCATGTGGGAACTTCCCAAAGTGGTGAGAAAGGAGGGAGCCCTTCCTGGAACTTGCTATGAGGCATCCATATGTGTCTTATTGAAGCCAGGTAAGGATCCATATGAGTGTGCCTTTTACTGCCCTATCTCTTTGTTTAATTGTGAAGTGAAGATTATCTCTAAGGTACTGGCTGGGGGATCTGGAATAGGTTCCCCATGTTTCATTCACCCAGATCAGCCAGTTTTGTGAGTGATTGTCTGTCATACCATAATGTGCATAACCTGCTCAATGTGGTATGGCAGGGCTCTCGGTATTTGGGACCCACCTGTATGTTGTCCATGGACACTGAGAGGGCCTTTGACCAAATAGAGTGGGATTACCTGTTTGAGGTGCTGCATGGCTTTGGCCTGGGGATGACTTTGTTGGTCTCATGCCAGGTGGCATGCATTTTGATCAATAGATCCTTTACCATGGATTTTCCATTTCATAGGGGACTAGGCAGGGATGCCCTCTCGCCCCAATTTTATTTGCATTAGTTTTAGAGCCATTCACTGTTGAGATTTGGGACACAGATGAAATTCACAGTGTTCAGGAGAAATCTGGACATCAGCATAAAATCACTTTGTATGTGGATGATCTCCTGCTGTACATTATGGAGATGAGTCGGTCGATGCCGGCCTTGCTCTGGATCATTGCAGACTTTGCTACTTTTTCTAGATACAACATCAAGTTACATAAGTCCAAGCTTTTGTATCTTGGATGACCACCAATGGGTGGGAGATCTGTGGATTGGGGTCTAAGGGTGTTTAATAATTCCTTTAAGTACCTGGGGATTCAGTTGGGAAAGGATTTAGGTTTCCTATACCATTTGAATTATATTCCGTTACTCAATAAAATTCCCAATGATCTCACCAGGTGCCAGGCACTCCCTATTTCTTATTTAGGTGAATAAATCTTTTGAAGATGAAAGTCTTACAAGGATATTATACACAGTGCAAATGTTCTCACCTGAAGCAGCTGAAACAGGGTTTTACAATTTTTCTGTGGCAAGGAAAATGTAAATGAATGAGCCTGCAATGACTCAAGGCTGACACATCCAAGGGGCCCGAACATCCCCGATCTAAAAGGCTACTTTCTCACAATTCATAGATATATCCAGGATTGGGTCAATCATACTCTAGCAGCTGGATGATTGGATCTGAAAGAAGAGGGCTGCCCAGTCTGTTATTCAGTATATCTTGTAAAGGGGGGTACCAGGCATATGTCGGATTTAGCAGTGCCAACCCGTTGATCCTCAGGGTGTTGGAGGCATGAGACCAGGTGAGAAAATGTAGAGGTGCTATGGATAATACATTATTAGTGCCTGTGGCATATAAACTGTACTTTCTGTCCAGTCTGCTTGACAGTGGTTTCAGGAAGTGGGATAAAAGGGGGTGGGTTGCCTAGGTAATCTCTTTACCACAGTGGGCATGCATTCTTTTGTGAACCAGCAGGGGAACAAGGGACTCCCACATGCTCACTTCTTCTGATACCTACAGATTAGGGTTTATAGTAGAAGCTTGGGTAGAGATACAATTCAAGCATCACCCCTAGCTCCAAATGAGTACCTGGTACATGTCACAAACCCACTCATCAGGTCAGCCCCTCTGCTCCCACAGTGTCAACCTCCAAGCACAGTATTGTGAACAAGTAACAGAACAGGGTAACCCTCCTGTCTGCTTGTGGGTCCGAATCACCTTTGGTCTCAAGTTCTGGGGGGATTTAAACTGTGAACCTTATGCTAGTGTATCCAAATGTACAGGCTCAGATAATCTGCTCTTCAGGGGATGACAGATATCTTTCGCCTAAGGGCACCTAACCAGGTATCCAAAATGAACCCTTAAAACTTTTTAAAAGACCTTAGGTATATTCTTACTTTTTTCCAGTTTAGTACACCAACAAGCTTTGAACAGTTTAGTCAGTCTTAACAGTCTATACTTCACATGCAAAAGAAAGAACTTCGAAGACCCAGGCAGTCTCTTTAAAATAAGAGGTTTACTTAAAAATGGATAAAAATATGTAAAATGTAAACACAAAACACTATATCACAAAGCATACGATCACGTAAAAGAAAACAAGTAAAAGTACAAATTCCCACCAACATACATACTAACATACTAAAATGCCAGCAGAATAAGCCTAACAGTCTTTTGTGTCTGCTCATTTGGTCAGCCCCCACCCTGGGAGCTGACCTTGCTGCCCCCCTCTCCCTCTCTGGTTTCTCCCTTACCAGTCCCAGGTATTCTTGCTGGACTGGCTTTTCCTTCTAGAACCCTTTCCCTGTACCTGTCCCACCCCCTCTTGAATCCCTCCACCATTTCTGCCTCTGCCAGCCCCCTGGTCAGCACATTCCATGGCTCTACCACCCTCTCAGTGAAGTAGCACCTCCTCCTTTCTCCCCTGAATCTCCCTCCCCCAGCTTCCACCCATGCCCTCTAGTTGCCCCCCCTCTTTTGGAGCACAGTGACTGCTCCTCTCCTATTTAGCCCCTTCATGTGCCTGAAGACCTCTATCATGTTCCCCCGGTCTCTTCTCTCTTCCAATGTGTACATATTTAGCTCTTCGAGCCTCTCCCCATAGGTCCTGTCCCCCAAGCCCCAAATCATTTTGGTTGCCCTCCTCTGGACCCTCTCCGGGAGTTCAATGTCCCTCTTTAAATGTGGCCTCCAAAACTGCATGCAGTACTCGCAGTGTGGCCTCACCAAGCAGTTATACAGTGGGAGTATCACTTCCCTCCTTCTGGAGGTGAGCCCCCTAGCAATGCATCCCAGCATCCTGTTGTCCTTTGCCGCTGCCCTCCCACAAGTCTCTGAGTTGTTCATCTTGACATCCACCACCACCCCCAGGTCCCTCTCAGCCATCTAGACTTGTTACATTCCCCCCCAGGGTGTACACTTGGCCTGGGTTTCTGGCTCCCAGGTGCAGTACCTTGCATTTTCCTGCATTGAACCTCAGCTTCCACTTTCTAGACCACCTTTTCAGTGCTTCCAGGTCCCACTGTAGGGCCACCTTCCTCTCCTCTACATCCACCACCTCCCCCAGTTTTGAGTCATCTGCAAAAAGACTCATCTCACTCCTGATATCCTTCCTTATGTTAGAGACGTAGACGTCAAACAGGAGGGGCCCAAGAACTGATCCTTGAGGGACTCCACTAATGACTCTCCTTGGGAATGAGACTATCCCACCAACCACGACCCTCTGGGTCTGGTTCTGGAGCCAATTTCCTATCCATCTTATCATCTGGTTGCCCACCCCCATTTCTCCCAGATTATCCAACAGGCCCCCATGAGGAACAGAGTCAATGCCTTGCTGAAGTCAAGAAAGAGGATGTCCACTGGTCTACCCAGGTCCAAGGCACTCATCACCCAGTCATAGAACTCCACAAGGTTTGTCTGACACGATTTCTCTTGATGAATCCATGCTGTCTATCGTCCAGGCAACCCAACTTTTCCAGGTCCCCCCAGTCTCTCCTTAACAATGCCCTCCATCACCTTGCCCACCACCGATGTCAGGCTGATGGGCCTGTAGTTCCCTGCCACCTCCCTTGATCCTCCCTTGTGGATAGGCATTATATGCGCCACCTTTTAGTCCTGGGGCACCCACCCTGTCCTCAGAGAGATGCAGAAGAGTTCTGCCAGGGGTTTCGCCAGGACATCCGCCAGTTCCTTCAGCACTCTGAGATGTAATTTATCCAGCCCTGGTGCTTTCTCCATCTTAAAGGGCCTGAGGGCTTCCCTCACTCTCTGTGCCATGATTTCCACCTCCACTACCTTGTCCCCCTGCTTTGCTTTCCCCCCACCTGCCAGTGAGGCCCACCCTCCCCAAACTCACCAATCAGTAAGGGTACCCCCCTCAGTTTCACCATCTTTTCCCATTGTGATGCAGCCCCTCCATTTTCCTTGGTGAAAACTGAAGTGGAGCACTCATTTAGTACCTCAACCTGCTCCCCTGGGTCTTGTGCCCATCCCTCCCCTGTTTTAATCCTGCTAATCTGCCCCTTCACCCTTCGTTTTTCCCCAGTGTATCTAAAGAACCCCTTGTTCCCTCTCCTAATTTCCCTGGCCAGGTTCTGCTCCTTCCTTGCCTTAGCCACCCTCACCACCCAATGGCCCTTCTGGCCATCAGCTCGTACTCCCCTCAGTCCCTTTCACTCCTTGAGCACTTGAATTGCCTATAGGCTGCCTTCTTTCCCCTAACCACCTCCTGAACCTCCCTGGTCCACCAGCAGGGTTTTGAGGCCCTACCACATTTTTGTCTTACTCTTGCACAGGTGCTTTTAGCATCCTGCACCCCCCTCTTGATGATTTCCCACCTACTGTCAATGTCCATGTCTGGCCCAGTCCCATCCAAGTGCTCCTTAAGGATCCTTCCCATTTCCTTGAAATCCACCCCCCTTGAAGTCAGTTACCTCTGTTTTTGGGCAACCTTCTACTCTTCCTAGGTTCAGGCAGAACCAGACCCTGGCATGGTCGCTCCCTGCCAACTGGTCCCTTACCTCTGAGCCCCTAGTCTGGTCACTGTCTGCCAGAATGATATCCAGTATCTGCTCCTCCCTGGTCAGTTTCTCCACCTGCTGAGTTAGGAACATGTCCTGAAACACATCCAACAACCTCTGTTCCCTGGCCACCAAGGATGTCATAGTCTCCCAGTCTGTTCCTGGCATGTTTAAGTCCCCCAACACCACCATCCTTCCCCTTCCCAATCTGCAGTGTCTCCCAACTTCTGCCACCAGACTCTCCTCCAGCTCCTCCGCCAGCACAGGGGGTCTATACACCACTCCTATTTTTACTCTCTTGCCCCCCTTGTTATCAAGGTGACCCAAATCACTTCCACAGTTCCCTCCGCCTCCTCCATGCCTCCTATGGCAATGCAGTTTTTGACTATTATTGCTACCCCTCCTCATCTTCTCTCCTCCATGTCCTTCCTGAAACCTCTCCCTCAGTTAGCATCACCTGGAGCTCAGTCATTTTATTGCCCAAGCTCCTGGCATTTAGCAGGACTACCTTCCACCCTTTCCCTATACTTCCATTTCCCCTACTCGTGTTCCTGTGGGGATTCTGTCTTCCCCTGGTCCGCACCTTACCAGTCAGCCTTATCCTGCATTCCTCCAGCTCCCAAAGGGGATGGAGACAGAGTCCTTCCTTTATTGGACCCCCCTCAACAGTCTTATCTCCCATCCCTCCCCCTTCACAAGTTTAAACCCCACCTTTCACCAATGAACCCCTTTATTTTCAACTTAAGGATTTCCTTCCCCTCCGAATTGAGATGGAGCCTATCTCTAGCATACAGCCCCTTATACTCACAGGTCTCCCCCCAATTGCCTATCAACCCATACCCTCTAGCCCCACACCACTCCCTGAGCCACTGGTTTATCACCCTAATTTTCCTCTTGTGTTCCCCACTGGCCCTTGGCACCGGCAGGATTTCTGAGAAGGAAATTGCACATCCTATATCATGACAGATCCTGGCAAGCTCTCTGAACCTTGCCTGTATCTCTAGCTCACTATTTCCCTCAGTATCGTTGGTACCCAGGTAGACCAGTATATCTGGGGAACTTGTGCAATCCTTTGCTAGCTGATATACCTCATGTTTGGCCCTGTGCACTGTTAGTCCAGGGAAGCATTTTGTTCTAACTGGGCAGACTTCTCCCTCCCTATCCCATTTGATCCCCCTGATCATGGAATCCCCCAACAGGAGCACTCTGGATGCCCCTTTTCCTCCATTCCCCCTTCCATGTCCCTCATCCTTTCTACCAGCCTCTTCCCCAGCTGGCTTCTTGCTCCTCCCCTATCTGGGTGCCACCTGCCATGTTCTCCTTGTTTAAGCTGGCCACCCCTTCCCCTCTGATTCTATGCCCCTTGTCCTCCTGAGTATCCTTCTGTACCTCGCTACCCCCCCGTTACTACTCATGACTGGTCCTTCCCCCCCATCTACTAAACTAGTCTGGCTCATCCTCCCTTCCTTCCTGTCTCTGTTCAGCCCCTCCTTGCGTGTCGTGCTCCCCTGGCCTAAACCCTCAGCTCCCTTTACTGTATCCTTCTTGTACTTCTTGTCCTTCTCCTTGCCCTTTCCTCCCAACTGGTTCTTTTTCTCATACTTTCCTCCCTCTACCCCCTTATCCTCCTGCTCTGATCCCCTGTTCCCCTCATTTTCCTGCATTCCAAGTTCCCCCATTCCTCCCACTATCCAGCCCCTGCCTCCTGCCCCCTACTCCCTTTCCATCTCTAACCACCCCTGTAATGGCTACATCACCCCCCCATCCTCAAGCAGAAGAAGAGAATTGAAGTGGTTACTGAGCTTAAGGTCCAATCCACCTCCCCCATTGCTTCATTCTGTCCAGCCCTAGCCATCTGCCCACTTCCCTGAGAATGACCTCCCTTTGGCCCCCATCTGTGAGGGTCTCCAGTTACCTGCAAGCTTCCTTCATAGTATCCTCCTTTTGGGCTCCATCTGCCAGGGTCCCTATGTGACCACAGATTACTCTCCTTAACTCCTTTCCCTATGCACCCCTAGTGTTTTGTGCAACCCCATGAGAGATCCCCTGCCCTATTCCCCAACCATACCTCCCCATTCCCCCAGCTGTCTCCTAAGCCCTTCAACCACCTCCCTAAGCTGTGCCAGCTGGTGGCATACTGGGCAACCACCAAACTTCCAAGCCCAGTCTAGTATCATGGCTGCCCCATACCCTGTGCATCCCACCACCCTCCCAAAGATGCCTACCCTAATGATATGTGGTCCCACCCCCCTCCAAGTAGGTTTTTTTGGGTGAGCCACCAAGTTCCCCATTAGTCCAAGACTTTTAAACTTTCAACACTTGAGTGGCTGTACTTTTCCCCACCTGACTATTAGCCTTAAGAATTTGCTTACAGGGGAAGTTTTCAACTCCCTAAGCTCCTCCCTTCCAGCCTTTAAGCTCAACCCCCAGAGACTCTTCTGTATTTAAGAGAGTTCTTAAGGAGTTAGGCCAGTTTTAAAACACAACTTACAAACAATAAAAACTTACAGAAACTTAGGACAAAGTTAGCTTTTCAGAACCTCACCACAATTTCAAACTTCAACTGCTACCTCCCTCTGCCACAGCCAGAAGGCTTAAAATGCTTCAGTGAGAATTTTAAACAGAGATTAACTGAAACACAACCAACCTTGATTGGTTGGCTGTGTTACTGGTCAAAGACCTTCCCCCACAAGAACAGTCTACAGCTAGCACAGAGAGATCTAAGGATTTGTGTCCCTCTGTTCCAGATTGTTCTTAAGGAGTTAGGCCAATTTTAAAACACAACTTACAAACAATAAAAACTTACAGAAACTTATGACAAAGTTAGCTTTCCAGAACTTCACCACAATTTCAGACTTCAACTGCTACCTCCCTTGGCCACAGCCAGAAGACTTAATATCATACAGTTAGGCTTTTTCTATCTAATGTATACCTCTACACAGTGCTTAAAGTTAGATGTTGTTTCTAAAAGCCCACAAAGAAAATGTGTCTCAAGATCAGACACAGAATTGCTCAAACTGTCTCTCAACACACCCCTTCCATGATGTCACCTAGCGCCTCCTTGTTAAACATAAAAAATATGCAAACAAGATGTCTTATTAGGATGTATACTAATTAAGATGACATCAGCAAAAATTCATTTCTCAAATATGACTCTTTGATCTTGTGTGGTTTCTTGTTTCCAAGAATATCACAGGACTTTTATGACTAACTCTGCTAATTTTTCACCTAGGTACAATATAGCTTTTTAACACCAGTTATATTAACTGTTCTTCCTCTTAAGACATCATAAAATGTATATTTTAGTTTTCCAGTTTCAAAGCAGCACAGATCATAAAAGTTTACAAGCCCTATATCCTAGCAGTTGGCCATCTCCAAGGGTTTCTGGAACACAAGGGAGGGGAGGGCCTCGGCACCCAACTAGGGATCTGAGGTTCGAGCAGACTCAATAGACCATAAGGCCTAATCTGCTGGCAAATAATATAGAGGATAATGGCTGGGGATCGGGTGATAACCACACTATAATCACCTCGAGTGGTTGCTAGGGCAACATAGTAAACCTCGAGAGCGCAGCTCAAGAGGTTTACTGTAGCCCTAGCAACCACAAGAGGTGATTTCAGTGTGGTTGTCACCCAATCCCCAGCCATCATCTTTTATAGTGTATGGTCAAAAAAACACTGTTTGCATTCGATATGTGAGAATTATGGAACTCTGGTGCATTCTTTTTTGTTATGCCACTGTTTGGAAGTTCTGAAGTGTGGTTAACAACTTTTAAAATTCTAAACAGTGCATAACAAAGCTGTGTGACTACTGGCTATGGTGGTTAATAGGCACTTACCATACATTATATGTTAGTATGTTAGTAAGTCAGATAAATAGGAGACCTTTAATTAAGGCTCTCTAGTCTTTATAATTACCTCCAGGTTTCAGGTTAATACCTCCTGTATTCTCACTAAAACTTGACCCATGGCACAGCTGCCTTATGGAGACAAATCACACACTACATTTTTATACTACAAAAATCATAGAACAATCATAGCCAGCTGGACAAGCGTCACAGTACATACTGATAAAATGGATTGCAAAGGGCTGATACATAAAGCTGTCTGACAGGACAGAGTCTGCTTCCCAGAACTCCCCAGCAGAAACAAAGCTCTCTAGGAACAAGATGTTAATATGCATATCAGGAAGGAGGATTGGATTTCACTTCTACAAATACATATGGGATTATTACTGTACAATTAATGGGTTTCACTTTCTACCATACAGAAACTGGTCACATAATTTACTGTTATAAAGGAGTGTTTATAATGTCAAATACGTGCTGGGTTTCTGTTGCTCTGTGCATGCACCTGCCACAGTGCTTCCATAATCTTCACTCTAGCCACACTCGCCACCCTTCCTTCTCAACACTGCACTGCCACTCTGACTGGATATAAGTTACTTCTTTTTTTTTTTTTTCAAAATACTGGAGTGACTGCTTCCTTGTCACAAAATCAACCACAAACAAAAAAATAAATAAACCTCCAGGCGAACTAGCAACCAACCAGACCACAGACTACCTTAATAGCCAAGTGGACCAGCAGCTGCACCACAGTGACTTTTATTTTATATAATTGCTGTGACCAGACAGCAAAACCCAGTAATTATATAAAATAAAATATGGGGCAGTCTCTGGGTTTATGTGGCATCCAACCCCTTGGGTGTGTGTAAAATTCTTATTACACAGACCGCCTCATACTTTATTCTATTTGTAAAAAATACAAAGAGTTATATTATAAATTTGTCCATTATTTGTATTGTCCCCCCGGATAATACATAAGTTTAATCCAACTATCTGCCCATTATATGGTAAATGTAGGGATATGTTGGGCTCTTATGTCCACTATTTCTGGACATGCCCATCTTGCAATCCTTCTGGGCAGCTGTAGTGATGGAGCTCTTGTTTATGGCAGGCTGACCACTACCCTTGACACTGGCTACCCTGTTATTTGTGTGACAGGATAGAATAGGACCCTGTCCCATTTACTGTGGAGAATGTGCTTAAATGCAAGGATCTGTCCTTTTCAGTCCCTTCTCTGTCTGGTTGCGCAAACAAATTTCCCTGAGATTCCTTGGACTTGATCGACCCAAACAGTCTCACAATTCTTTGGCTCTCACTGTCTCTCAGTTTTCTTTCACTGTCTGTTTTTCTCCCTTGTATATCTAGATCTACTAATATAAAAATATGTTCAAATCATTGTATGGAATGTAACTGATATTGGGATCCCTTGTGTTTGGCATAGAGTATTACTATTGAAATATACTGTATATATGTGTGTGTGTGTGTGTGTGTGTGTGTGTGTGTATAGTCTATGCAAAAAAAATGTTAATGCATCAGTTAGGGTTCTTCTACAGCAAAAAAGCGAGGAAATTAGATTTTAGTGTTCCACCCCTATATCTTCACCCCCACCTGCTCACATCAGGCATCAGGGAGTGTGCATTGGGGTCACGTGGCCCCTACCTCTCACCCTATCCCATGTGTAAACAAGCTGAGGTGTTGCAGTGTGGGAGAATGGGGTGAGAGTTAGGAGCCGATGACCTAAAGCACACCCTCAAGCCTGTTGGTGGGGGCAGGTGGGGTGGGTGCAAGGTGGGAACCCTAAAATTGAATTTCCTCAGTTTTTTCACTGTAGAAGAATCCTACCTGATGCATTAACAAAGTTTTTGCATATAATTTCCTTACTTTTTAAGAAAGAATAGAAAAGTAGAAAGTTGAGCAAGTTGGTGGGAGCGCAGAGCCCTTTGGGCCCCATGTTCCCACCAGCTTGTAAGTGTTAAGCCATATTACACACCCAATGACTAAAAAGTACATTCACAACAGCAAGGCCAGCCACCAAACAAATGTTAATCTAGTACAACAATAGAAAAGATGTCCACAAAATGTAAACTGCGCCACACAATATCTCCACAAAAAATATATTTTCCAACATGTAAGACAAATCTATTAACATCTACAGGATGTGCTGTCAACACCCTCCAAATTTCAAGTAAAAAGACCCTACCGTGTCCAAGATATAACATGACACAATTTGACATTTTCATTCATCAGAGTGGCACAGTTCCACACCTGTTGACATTTAACACACACAATGACTGAAAACTACATCCATGACACTAAGGCTAGGTATTCCATCAATTTCAAGCCACTACCACAAGCAAAATGCTGTCCGCAGAACGTAAACTGTGCCACGCCATATATCTGACAAAAAAAAAATATTTTCTGACATGGAAACATTGTAATTTACATCCACATGACATGCCGTCAGCACCCTCCAAATTACAGGTGAAAAGACCAAACTGTGTCCGAGATATAACATTTTAACGTATGAGATTTTCATACATCAGACAGGCACAGTTTCGCACCTGTTGACATTTAACACACACAACAACTGAAAACTACATCCATGACACTAGGGCTAGGTATCCTATCAATTTCAAACCACCACCGCAAGCAAAACACTGTCTGCAACACGTAAAGTGTGCCACACTATATCTCCAGCAAAAAAATCCTTTTCTGACACATAAGCATGGTAATTTACATCCACAGGACATGCCGTAAACACCCTCCAAATTTAAAGTAAAAAGACCAAACCATTTCTGAGATATTCAATATTAAAGATTGGTAAAATTTCCATATCTATTTCATTATAAAAAAATCTGGCCATCTTGTCCTACCCTCACGATCAAAGATGTCGATCAAAGAATCTCACGATGAAAGAATTTGCAGGCTCATGATCAAAGAATTTGTAAGCTTGGGAACAAAGAATAAAAAATGCTGTAAACCACAAAATTTAGGGAATTTCAGTAAACCACCATGGTTTGACAGAACAACCCCCCCTGAGCAAAACTCACCCTCATTTGACTTCCAAGGGCACCCCTGGGCTGAGAAAATTTATTTTTTTAATCAGGCCATCTCATCCTCCCCTCATGATGCACGATCACAATCAAAGAATCTCACAATCAAAGAATCTCACAATAAAAGAATTTGCAGGGTCGCAATCAAATAATTTGTAGGTTCATGAACAAAGAATAAAGAATAAAAATAGTTGCAATTTTAAAAATTGAAAGAATTGTGTCAAACCACTGCCATGGTTCAGCAGAATGAAGCCCCTTGAGCAAAACCCACCCTCAGTTGACTTCCTAGGGCACCTCTGGGCTGAGAAAATTGATTTTATCATCCAACCATCTTGTCCTCCCCTCATGATGCAAAATCGCAATCAAAGAATCTCATGATCAAACAATTTGTAGGGTCATGATTAAAGAATTTGCTTGCTTGCGAACAAAGAATGGGGGACGGGATGGCCAGATTTAATATAAATTTTTACAGCCCAGGGGTGCCCTACAAACACAAATGAGGCTGGATTTTGCTCAGAGGCCTTCGTTCTGCCCCATCTGAATAATTATAATAGTTAATGACATATCCCTGGTATTCTAGTGGCCCCTCATCATAGTAAATAATGTAATAATCTCTAATGTCCTGGCACTCGAGTGGCCCCCCCAATTTTTTTTTAAATCCCTGGCAGTCTAGTGGCCCTCCTGAGTAAAGTAAAGGTAAAGAGGCACTCAGAAATATTTTCAGAGTGCCTGTTTGCATTACCGCTTGTAATGCACACAGTCGGCGGCTGGCCGTGGAGGTAAGAGGAGGGTTGTGCCAGTTGCCGGCTGGGGAAGGGTGGGGGATGCTGGGTAGGCTGGCACAGCTGGGTGGGGGGCCAGAGGGCCACTAGACTACCAGGAATGTGAAATTATTCTTAATTTTATTGTAATGGAGGGGGGCCGCTAGACTACCACAGATATCTACAGGCACAATGATACTATTTATACAGATGGGGGAGCCACTAGACTACCAGGGATGTTAACACTCATTTTTTTATACAACTCTGGGGGATCTAGATAGAATGGAGGGGCTGCTAGACTACCATGGACATCTACACTCACAGTGCATATTATTTCACACAGATAGGGAGGCCACTAGACTACCAGGGATATCAACACTTGTTATTTTTTATACAACTCGGGGGGGGCACTAGACGGCCAGGGGTTAAAAAAGAAAAAACATTGGGTGGCCACTAGAGTATCACTACATGAGACATCATTACATTATTTACTATGATGGGGGGGCCACTAGACTACCAGGGATATGTCATACACTATTATAATTATTCAGATGGGGCAGAACAAAGCCCTCTGAGTAAAACCCAGCCTCATATATGATTCTAGGGCACCCCTAGGCTCAGAAAACTAACTTTTAAATCTGGCCATCTCATCCTTCCCTTGTGACACACAATCACGATAAAAGAATCTCGCGATCAAAAGTTTGCAGACTCGTGATCAAAGATCGTTAGCGAGTCGTGAACGAAGATTTTAAATGTTAATAACTCTACTTTTTGACCGATTTGGATGCAACCAAATGCATGGCTCAATAGATCGGGGCCCCCTGGGTAAAATCCATCCAAGTTTTACTTCAGGAGTGACCCCTGAGCCGAGATATTTTTTTTTCCCAATCGGAAAATTAAAAACAAGATGGTGGGCCTTGCGATCAAAGAATTTTGAAAATCCTCTGGGACAAAGATTCTTGAACCACGAGGCTGCAAATTCTTTGATTGCCAGGTGGGACCAGATGGCCAGAAACCCATTATTTGTTTGCAAAACATACATATAAATTTCCCCATTGACTTATAATGGGACCTTAAAAGTGGCATAACTTTTGAATGCCTTAATATTTTTTCACAAAACAAAAAGCGGCATGTTTGGCCACCAAAGCTCTTTCAAGTGAGCCATCTCACAGAGCAGCATGCCATACAACGACCGTGCAGGTCCACATCCAGAATCCCAAAAGGTGCCTCCAAAAACTGATAATTTTGTATTTTTCAGTGCTTTTGTACGCAAAGACCATAAGTCCGACAGAAACGCAATTTGGCAGATCAAGAGATCTACCATGTCCCACTGTGTGTACCAAATTTCAGGCAAATCTGTTGAACAGGTCCAAAGTTATTAATGTCCAAACTTTTGACTTTAGTATGTAAGTGACTGCTGAACCCTAACTATAGTGGCGCATCCACGCCACTATAATATATATATATATATATATATATATATATATATATATATATATAATTTTAAATGATTGTAAACTCTAGAGGTTGCTTGAGTGCAAAAGTTGAGCTTTTTGCAAAAGCTGTAGGGGCCTCAAGATGGACATTGTGTTCATCTTGCCTGAAACTTACAAGAACAGGATGTTTGCTAAGGATGGGAGTTGAAAAGACTTATAAGAGAGCTGAGCTGCAATTTCTGGGAGTTTTCTTTAGAAGAAAAAGGAACACAAGACTGAAGAAAGATTTTATTTTTTTCTCTGTACATAGTTATTCTGAACAAGTTTATTTTTTTTATGTTACTGCAACTGCAAATAAATAGTTTTGTTGAATTCTACAACTGCGCCTAGTTCTCACTGCGCTTCCTGACCTGTACCTCGATGACAATTTGGTATAGAGGATATGGGTGAGGAAGGGTGGGTCCCACTATCTTGATGGGTTAGAGTCCTCCTAGTCCTTGTGAGACAATATATGCACAACACTCAGGTCTCCCGTGTGAGGATAATGTCTCAGTAGTGGAAAACTTTGATAGTTCAAACATTAGCAATGGAAAGACTCACATACATTTTAAAGGGTAGAAAAGAGGTTCATTTAAGTGTGGGAGCCCTTTTTGAACTCCTGACCCTGAATGGAAACCCAGTTGCTATGAAAAGGTGCCAGCTAAGACACAAGAATGGGGAGGAGGGAAGGGCGGCCCACCTCTGATCCCTCATATGCTATGGATTGAGGTGAAGGTTCATCACTGCACAGTTGATGACCACCATATGAATTTCTGTTGTCTGACTTTTAATCTGTGCTCTTAACTGTATATCCCACCATGTTTCTTTATAACAACAAAAGTTCATATGGAATGGATATATTGTAAAATTTGTTGTTGTAGTGTGTTCTTGTTGGTATCATTAATTTTGATTGTTTTTTCTTCCATGTTAGTATGTGTTACTGGTATCTACTAATGTATATACAGCATTAGGATTGGCATGTATTGTATGTATGGTTATGTATTGTTTTTTCACTTTTGTATTTAGTAGAATACAAAGATAAAAAAATGCTGTGTTATGAGTAAAAGTTCAAAACATACTAAAATACATTATATGACACATACAGTAGCTAATTTCCTCAGTTCCCGGTTCAGTGTCGAAGAAGACATGTCATGTTGATTTCCTCAGTTCCTGGTGCAGTGTAGAAGAAAATGTGTCTCTGGTCCAGAGAAGATTACGGCATTGGACCTCTGGTAGGTAAATATAGAGTAAGGGTGTGTGTCATCTGGCGGGTGCTGAGTGGGGGGGTCAGGTTGGTGGTGGAGGGTGGGGACAGCAGTAGACAAGAAGGGACTGTTTATTTCAGGGTACCTCTAGCACTGGGGATTGGACATCCTAGTGCCACCATCATACAAGGAGGCACTGGTGGCAGCCACTCTGGTGTCCATGATTGCTAAGTAAGGGGATGGAGGTTGTCTATAGTGACACCAGGGATTGGGCATCCCAGTGTCAGCAGGTTGAAATTAGGGTGGTTGGGCGGGATCTCAGGGGAGGAATGAACCAGGATGGGGTGACTCCCCCCAGTGTCAGCGTATATTCAGTTGCTGATCATTAAACTAGCAGAGGAGAGTGGGCACAATGGTGTCCATTTCCAGCATATATGGGTGTTTGTGTGGCTAATGGTGGATGCTCTGCTTAACCAAAACAAAGACACACATACAGCCCAGCCACTTGGTTCCTGAATGCATTCTTGTAAAACAACCACATTAAACAATCTAGTCAGAAAATGCAGTTATCTTTACAACAGTGATTTTTTTTAAACTGTGCATACTCAGAAATGAACTATGTTTCTTACATAGTTTAAAAACTATTTAAGTTTGGGAGATACTGTAAAAAACACAGATGTACATACCTTGGGCCAAACTCTATCAAACTTGCAAGTTTTGGGTTGCAAATCCTCCTAGTTGTGTAGATGTAGGTGAGAAAATAAGTTCTTAATTCATGTAATTTTTGTGTTTTTTGCCCTTCTGTAACTTTGCCCCTGGTGAACTGATTGCCACAAATTTATCAGGATCCAGAGATTCAGGCACCATCTCCATGTTGCTCACATTTCACATAAATCAGTTGAATGGGGACACAGTTATTAAGGTGCAAAAATTGGGGTTTAACACTGAAGTGCTTACTCAGCCCTAATATATAGGCACAACTACATCTGTGTAATATATTAATTGCAAAAAAAAGCTACATTAATATAGACATTAGGGCTGAAGAACATAAAGAACACAAAATAGAGAAATGAAACAAAAGGGTTTAGGGACTTTGGAGTATTGGCAAATCAGTGGTGTGGTCTCCCTTGGGGTTGTCAACCCTAATGCCCACTCCCTACCCCCAGTCCATAGCCTCCTGTCCAAAGCACAAGGCACAGTTTTAAGCCAGTGCCTTATAGTGATAGATACTTTAGAGGTAGAGAAGCATAGCTTACCACTTGTTCCCAGCAAAATCTGTCATAATTTTCCTCATACAGGGCCCTCAGGGATCTGCATGAAGAAAAGAGGTGATGTCTGGACCTTGTTTGCTTACAGGTGGTGGTGGGCATTAGTGTGGACAACCTCAAGGAAGATTCTTCCACTGATTCATCAGTACTCTGGAGACCCCGAACTCTAATATATTACATTTCCCTACTCTGTGCTCTTTGCATTCTTCATCCCTGATGTCTGCATTAATGTAGTTTTTTTTTTGAATTAATTTTCCTTCCTTTTCTGCTAGTGGAATCATATCCTCATTGATGCTGGTCATTTTGGGACCTGCACAAAATGAAATAAATAGGATACTGGGCGTAGTCCTGACCCAGTGCATGGGTCCATCAGGTTTCGACATACTGTACATGTCAACACTCAGTGAGGAAAGGCTCCCTGTACCAGCACAAGGAATTGTGTGTGCAACAGTCCCTCACCAGGCTGAGGCCAGTGCTGCACACTGCAGCACCTTCCTCCTCCAGCCATCTCTCACTCAGCTTGCACCCAAACTCAGGTCACTGATATAGGAAGGCAAAGTGGTCCACACTGGGCCAACAGACATCCTTACAAAGAATGTAACTTTATAATTAGTCATGACACTTTGACCCCAAAATTCCAACAGGGTGTTTTTATGACCCCTCATCCTGAACATGACAGGTGTCATTTAATAACATGCTTGACAAAATGTAGTTTTGTGGAAGAAGTGCAAAATCACATGCTGACCAGGATCTGAAAAACAACAGATGTCATGCTCATGAGAGCATGAGAAAAAATGTCTGTGTTAAAAATCTGAGGCTTAAATATTGAAAATTACCAAACCTAAGAGCATGTGTAGAAAAACTGCAACATAACTTCGTAACTTTGATGGGTTTTTTTTACGTCCCAAATCTTCAACATAGTATTCTTAAGACCCCACCTCATGAACCCAGTAGGTGAAAGTTTTCAGATCCCTGTCTAAATGTTATTTTGCACCACAGGTGCAAAAACACATTTTGATGAGGATTTGAGAAATGACAGCTGTAACGTTTATGAGCATGAGTGAAAAAAATGGCAATGTTGAAATTTTGGATCAAAATATTGAAAATTACCAAAGTAATGAGTGAGCATAGAAAAATGTCAATGTAAGCTCATTACTTGGTTATTGTTACATACTTTTTGCCCAGATTTTAAACACAGCCTTTTTGAGACCCCAGGGTGATGAAATTGTTCAAATCTAAACCAAAAGGTGATTCCACGCAGCAATCACAAACTCACCTTTTGGGCTGGATTTAAATAGAGTCACCACACCTACTCATGATGTGGGGTCCTAAATAGGCCATATTTAAAATCTGGACAAAAAGTACATAAAAATGACCAAGTTATGAAGTAAAACTCACAATGCATTGAAATACATTATATGGCACATACCCATTTTCTTCAGTTCAGAATTGGAGAGTAAAGGCATGTCTCCCATCCAGAGTTGATTATGGCATTGGGCCTCAGCTGTGTGAGTATGGGGTAAGGAGAGGTGCTTGGTGCTGAGTGGGGGCTTGGGGGGTGGATTGGCGACTGACAATGAGGGACCATTTTCATTGTTTCAGACAAACAGCAAAGAATATCACACATTTACAGGCACCTCTGGCACTGTGAATTGGGCACCCCAGTGTTGGCATAACACTGGGGGGCACCAGGGGTAGGCGCCACAGTGTCCAGACTTTTGGGTTGGGAGGAGGGAGGTTGTCTACTTCAACACTAGGGACTGGAAACCCTGGTGTCAGACAATATGAATTATGGTTGTTGGGGTAAGTATAATGGAAAAGCGGGAGAAGGTACCTCTGCCACTAGGGATTGAGCAGAATGACCCTTGGGGACAGTGGAGTGGGTGCCCTGGTGTCTCACACTACTGGGATGGGAAGGGGATTGTGTACACCAACACCAGGGACTGCACTCCCCGGTGTCAGCAACTATGAATTACAGACATGGGTAGAACATTATGGAGGAGGAGGAGGAGGGGAACTAACCAGCACTGGGGTGGGCACCCTGGTGTCAGCTTATATCATTAATTAAACTGGCACCAGGGATTGGTCACCCCAGTGTCTAGTTCAAATAAATAGAGCCACTCATGCAGCTAATGGTGGGCACAGCAGGAAAAAAACACACTTGCACAGTACCCTCAGCAGAGCTGGGGCTACACACTGACAGTAGCCCCATTCCTGCTGAATGAAAGCAGTGGGAATGGCATATGGAGACAGGGAACTGGCTCTGCCTCCTGTTAAAACAGCATGTTCTTAATATGACCACATGACTTTACGTGGTCATAAAAATATAGTTATTTTTAGAATGCAAATTACTTTTACAACTGTTTGCTCAAAAATTTAATTATTTTTTTCTTAAATATTCATATGTTTGTATTTTAAAAACTGGTACAGTTTGGTAAATAAAATCCAAAACACACATCTTGGACCAAACTCTATCAAACCTGCAAGTTGCAGGTTTCAAATATTACTAGTTTTTCAGTTATAGTCAAGCAAAAATAAATGCAGATAAATGTAAGGAAACTTGATTTAACAAACCCTGGAAGAATGAAAAAAACTGTTTAATTAAATGAGTGAAGAAAAACCTGACCAGAGATAATTATAAATACTTGAATAAAACTAGAAAGGTTTTGCATTGGAAACTCCTCCTCACCTCTCCTTCCCATCTTGTTTTGAGTACCTCAAGGTTCTAGTCTGGGCCCCCTATTGTTCTTCAATTTTATAAACAAACTCCTGTCAGTCTGCATTTCTTCAGATATTCATCTCTGTGCTGATGATGCTATTTTGTTTGCATCTGGCCTCTCTCCCTCTGCTGTCCAAGCCCCTCTACTGTCCTATCTAAATGCCATGCTCAAATGGTTTCATAAAAATCTACTAAGGGTAAATGTCAAAAAGATAGTCTCCATGACTTTCGAGACCCCCCAAAAATGAGCCTCCATCCATACTCCTCTTGTCTTTCATGCACTTTATGGCACCCCCTCGGAGTCAGTAAATACCTTCAAATACTAGACCAGCCTTTATCCTTTTCCTATCACATCAACTCCCTCTGCAAAACTGCATCTCAAATTTGGGTTCCTGTGCAGGCACAAGGACTCCCTGTCCCTCCCTGTGCACAAGCAATTAGTAGTCAAACTCAACATGCCCCTGTTTAATTATGCTGACATTGTCTTTCTTGTTGCCCCAGCAACTACCTTATTGAGGCTGGACATGTCTACAACTCATTCTGCTGTTTTTCCCTCAGACTCTCCCCCTCGCACTCACCACTATTCTCTTTACTCTTCTCTAGCTCTCTCTCCCCTATCCTATAGGCACAACCCACACATTCACTTTCCTAGCCAAATATTGGTTAGGTACCCTCCCATCATACATCTCTGACCTCCTCTCCTCTACAGCTTAAGGTCCAGAGATCTGCACTCCTTTAAACTGCCCCATCCCCAATCCACTGTGGGCTCTATCTTTTTCCAGCCACCTCCCCAACCTATGGAAGCAGCAAAAGGCCTTCCTATGAAGCTCCTCCTCCCTAAATCATTTTAAGCAACAGCCCCAAAGGTTAGGGCCTAGCTCATGCTCTTGCTCAATCCCCATGCCTACAGGCAACTAAGCCTGACCACTCCTTGCCTATGTTCTGTTGCTCCAGTCTACTGTTCTCTAGTTCACTTATACACACTTCTCCAACTTAATAGGTCAGGTTGGAGGCCATTTGGTCACAACATTCACATTATTATCATTGTGAAGTCAACTTGTGTGCTTACTGTTACTGCCTTCACTGCAAGAACTGAATTACTCAAAAAAGTTTTAGAGCAATTCCCTGGGAAGTGAGAGATTCACCATCCCTATCCAGTTTCAAAGTGTTTGAAGACCCATCTATTTTTGCTGAGCTTTGGCTCTGGCTCTGCTGTATAAACTCTGTGTTTAATGTTTTGTAAAACTACTTATGAGTACTTTTGTTGGTCCCATGTCATAATGGCAACCATGGAAAGGAGATCACCATTAAGGTGAGTGTACATTGCCGAAAATCAGTTTTGGTGATGTACACCCCCAGTGCACAGCAAAAGGGCACTGGGGACTTAGCATTTTCTTGGTTATGCAGGGGGCTGTGCCCACCGCACTCCACTACTAAAGGATTCTCAACTTCAGGGGGGGTGCATGTTGGGGTGCTGCAAAACCTTAAGAAAAAACTGGGGCCGAGTGCAACAAAATGTACATATGCCCAGACCTGAACCCAGCACCCTCGGAACCAAAGCCTGCCACCCACCCAAGATGCCACAAGGCCAGCTTGGCAGCCCACCATGGCATCATACCTCACAAACCCTCCCTCCCCTTCCAATCCCTCTCTCAGCATGCTCACTCCCCCATGCATGTGTACATGTAGTGACATCCTGTCACTGTATGCACGAACTCCCCCCCATCTGGTCACCCTCACTCATCAGTAGCCCTGTCGCTATGCACCATAATTGAGTTGCCCTTTTGGAAAGCGCCAAATCAGTTGCCTATGTCATGGGCTGCCCTTTTGTTGAATTTGTCTGTTTTACTGGGAGGCAGCCAAAACCTCTGGGAATGGATGCTATATAAATAAAATTGCCTTGCCTATAGTTTCACATTGCACAATCTCATGCTACTTCTACTTTTCCTGTAAGACCTGGAAGTTGCCTGCACTTTTTTAAATCTCTTCAAAGCTGCTGTGAAGCTAAGGAAAAGGAAAATGTCTTTGTTAAACAGACCAAATGGACAATTGTAATTATTTATGAAAAGTATTTTTATTATATTTATGGCAAACTCGTTTTTTATGTGCACATAATGACATTGATTCGTGGAACTATAAACCTTTGAAACTTAAAAAAAGGCACTGGGTTTTAGAGAGTAGCTAATGTTGGTGCAAGCTACTTGGTTCAATCCTGGTTATACCATGGGCATTGAAAAATAATGTGATGTAAATCTATTTACATTTGAGAAACTTTTTTAGCTGTATTTACTTGGTCAGCAATACTGTATCTTGTATCTTTTTTGACCAAATTTGAATAGGCAGCACATTCCCAATTCCTTCGTATGCCAAAAAACAGAAATCTGACATCCCCACTAGATTCAAGACTGAATTACCATTTTATTCCAAGTAAGGAATAGGGGAATTATTTTTAACAAGAAAAGGCACACTAAGCTGGATCTTGTTTGCAGGTGCAATCAGGGAGCACAAGGAAGTTAAGTGACTTGTCGAGTGTCAGTCAGTATGCAGGTTGGGGCTGATGAGATTCAGACCCAGGTCTCCAGGTTTGCAACTCAGTGCCCTTAACTATTACACTATACTGCCTCCCATATTCCAAACAGAGAAGAGTTAATCTTTGCCATTTTTATTTTCTCATTACTTTATTGGTAGGGATATCTATCAGATTCCCGATTTAAAGTTTAACCCAGTAGTTCATTATTCTTGTTTTGATTACTGTTACTAAAGTAAATTGATCAAGTTCTGCCATGACTGCAGAGATTTATGCTCCCTTATGGAGTCTGAGTAAATGTTTACAATATTTAGACACCATAATATCTAACTCTTGTATAATTTTAAGATTTGCAGCCCTTAACTCTGATGCAAAGGACATTTGTGAAATTAATGTAGTATTACTGTACCAGCTCTAAGAGCAGCAATGACTGTGCTACCCTCATAGTTACCATGGAACTCAGCAGCACTTTCACTAATGATATTCAGTTCCCATCAATAAATACGGTAATTTCATTAATAATTACTTGAGATACAAATACCAAGGTATATGTACAGATGAGACAGCCAGGATGAAGTGCAGAAATGCTGCAGAATATCACAGAATGCTGCAGTTTACTGCTAGGGCCATTGTAAGTCAACGACAACTAAGCCCTTTTGTCATGCAGGATTTTGTGACATGTCATTACTGCAAGTTACTGCACTTCATTGTGACTGACTCCACTGTAGCTTCTAGCTGTTTCTAGTTTGGAATCTTCAAGTGTCCATGAATATCTTTGTTTTTTTAGGATTTGTTTCTAAATATTATTGTCTTTGTCTAATCATTGTTGATTTCCACCTGTATTGCTTTCAGTTCTGATGACAATAAAACATTTGATACCTATTAAACAAAGCTGGAGCTGAAACACGGCATTGTTTTGTGTCTTTGTTAAAGGAGAACTGCTCTGAACCTGTGTAAGTCATTTACCTTGTAGAATCTGAATTTTAAACACTGGCTCTGATTCTGTTACTGTTCCCTCTTGACCGGCCTCTTAGTTATCCAGGTAGGTGTTTCTGATTAACACACATGTAGTATGTACCATTAGGAACTGGACATCGTAAATACGGGAAGCTAATTGGCCGAGAGGTTTTTGAAGCCATGATGATATCAGGCTATATCATCACGGCTTCAGAAAACCTCCAGCCACCAGCCTCCTCACTGACCGTGCAGTCTTCTTCATCTCTAGCAGTCCGCAGTGAGTCGGACTTCCAGTCGGCTGCTATTTAAAAAAAAAAAACTCCCACCAGCTGTGCACACAACAGAATTCAGCACAACAGAAGCCGCTGGGAGCAATACTTTCAAAAGCAACATATCAATCAATCAATAAATCAAGTCTTTATTTATACAGGCAGTCACCGTTGAGCAGAGCTCTTTTTCAAGGTGGACCTGTTTAACACATAGATACAGGTTATACATTCAACACGCGTTTGGTACAGTATACAGTATGGGCAATGCCCCAAAGCAGAATTTATATACAGGTAATAATACAAGTAAATAGATACAATTTAGAACACTGGCTAGGGCTGGTAGGTAAAAGATAATTTCACAACATCAGTTGAGGACTACAGACCCCATGTACGCTTAAAGCTATGGCTAACTGACTAGGGGAGAAGTACAGCAGTGCATTTGAATGGGGCAAAATATATTTATTTATTTAGTTTTTGTTGACCGGGTAAGTGCACCAGACAAATTCTGCCTATTTTCAGGCATGACCCGGGGGAGAGGGATACAGATGAATGCCAACTGACCTTGAACCAGATTAAGCTGTTGGTGGAATTTTTAGTGAATGAGGGAAATTTGGCCAGGACACCAGGGAAATTCCCCTACTCTGCTGGCTGTTTGCGGCCAGTAGGGGTGTCCAAGGGCCAGACATGGCCACTGCTACGACGTGGAGTGTGGAGGAGGTGATGGTGAATGGCGTTTCAGAGTTGGACGTTCCTCGAGTTACACCGTTGCAGACTGCTACGCTGCATGATATAGAGCCGATGGCTGATGTGACTGAGCAAGTATCATTTTCACAAGGAGATGGCAGTTATTCAGACGAGGTTGGGAGTTCTCAAATGGCTACCTTAGCGATGAATCCCAAGGCTATTGTGGAGTCGGCTTCTACACCTTTGATGCAGGATGAACATGTGTTGGAAATCGACATGCCGGCAGCACGCAGTACCCGGAAGTCTGTGGAGTGCTTGGCGTCTTTGGCGTTAGCGGCAGTGGAGGAGGCAGGTATCAGAAGACGTAGAACGGAACTCTGTAACTGGGAAATTGCAGCACAGAGTCGAACTGGGGCTGTGAAGGTAGTGCGACTGCAAGGCAAGTTTGAGTCCGGTTCTGAACAGATCGTTGGAACGAGCACGGAGTCCTATGAGAGGGTTGTGAGTACAGAGCACTTTTTCACTCGTTGCCCCACATTTCAACTGATTAAGGAGGCCGGTTTTGTTTTTAAACCAACCACACAGGACTTAGTGGGAGAGCCTCCTATAACCCCTGTTATTTACCAAACGAAGCATGGTGTGCAGGACGGGGTGACTGATTTTCCTTTTGCACATAAAAATAAGGACCACAGAGCTCTTTCTGATTCTGTTAAGACAGTGGGTGTAACTGTATCTGAGGCTCCCTCTGACCCTCAGAACCTGGGACAAGATGAGACATGGTCCCAACAGGCAGCGTTATCGGCTGCGGGGTGGAAAAAAATGAAACAAGGAATTTGGACACCGGACTCAGCTTGGGACAATTCGCTGGATTTAAATAAATCTGGTCCAGAATGGCAACCTGGGGGTTTACAGTCAGGTGTAATGCTTGAAAATCCAGTGGTTCTGAAAGAGTCATTACACAAATGTATTGGGGAGAATAGTATGCAGCAGAGTAGTCCTGTATTAGAAGGAAAGGCAGAGGTAAACAGGCCTGAAAAACCCCTCATGTCCAGCCTTTTTTCTCAAAGCAAAAGGGAAGCAGCCCCCAGGAGAAACACAGTTCATATTAGATACAAAGGGGGATTGAAGGAACGGCCTGGTAGATATTTTGTTGGGAGATCTTTATTAAAGGATTCTTTAAAATTTTCACCCCGGGATGTGTTTGCTTTCATCCACATCTCAGGGGAGGATAATTTTGATGTCAGTTTTCGATCCCCTGCCTTATTGGAACTATTCTGGGATAGATATAACCAAGTTAAATTTTCCCCACTGTGGACTCCTTTTTTAGTCATTCCCTTGACGAAACCCTTAATTAAATTTATTACAGTAATGTTCCGGAATGAGGGAGTACATGTTGAGGATATCGTCTTTTGGTTGTCCCAGAAATGTGAGGTACAGAGTGACCCTGAACCAATTCTAGATGCAGAACGGTTTTGGACGGGTGGGTGGAAATTTAAGGTGAAATTGCGACAAAATGCAGCAGGTATAGAACACATTCCTAATTCTTTCTTGTTAGGAAGAGACCAGGGTGTGGTTTTCTACAGTGGACAGCCGAGGGCCTGTTATCGGTGTGGTGCAAAATCTCATTTATCAAGCTCCTGTGATCAGACGAGATGTGACAATTGTGGGGAAGTGGGTCATGTGACCATGTTTTGTTCTAATGCTGTTAAATGTGACCTATGTGAGGAATATAATCACGCCTTTAAGGATTGTCCTTGGGCTGCACAAAACAAAAATGTGGGTAATACAGAATTAATTATTCAAAAAGCTCAGGAAGATGAGACTAATCAGATTTTGGGACAGCCTTTGGCAACATCACTGTTGGTTATACCAGATTCCATACCTGTGTTGGACACTAAGGTTCCGGTAACCAGCCTATCAGATTTAAAGGGGATGGAACAGGATAGTCTTAATCCTGAATTGTTGCAACCTGTTTGTTATGTTGAGGCGAAGGGGATTTTACCGGATCAGTCAGGATCACCTATAAAACCTCATCTGGCTCCTAGGCGCTCGAGTAGGACCATTAAACCTCAGTTGCCATCAGAACCGGAAGGTATTGCATCTAAAAACTCTTATGAGGTTTTATTATGGGGGGATTCTGAACTAGATATAGCAGATACGGATTCTCAGGTCTCAATTCAAGACGGTCATGTGCCGGCTAGAGAAGATTATAAAGGGAAAAAGAAGAAAAGAAGAAAAAAATAGGGTACTTGAGTATTAGTCAGCTTAAGCATGACCCTCACTTTCACTTGGGCTACCTTAAATACACACAGTCTATTAAACACTCAAAAGACGAGCAGTTTTTCAATTACTTCATGATTTAAAAATCTCAATTATTTTTTGCAAGAAACTTGGATGTTTACTAAACACCAGGGTAATATTTTTTCGAAGGATTGGCCGTGGAGGCCTTCCTTTTGGTCTTTTGGGGAGGAGACAGCAGATGGAGTAGGCATTCTTTTTAACTCATATAACTTTGTTCTTCATAAACTTATTGATTTGAGTCCAGGGAGAACGTTGATTTTAGAGGGACAGTGGTTTACGTACACCCTTCATTTAATAAACATTTATAATCCCCAAACCAAGGCGGGCAGAGTAATATGCATGAAAAACATTCAACCTTTTTAGTGACTACCATCCCCATCCTTTGGGGATTTTAATTGGTAGTTTGGCACACAGCAGGACTAACTTAGGAGAGGTAAAAAATATTTTGTGATTCCTTATGTTTAACAGACATTGTTAAAAAAGCAGACTTGAGGTCCTGTATGGATCAGGGGGTTTCAGGGCTAACAGGTACCTTTTTTACGAAAGGGAAAGGTTACACTATAGATTATCTCTTTCTTTCAAAGCATATTTCTTATAGTAATTCTCATATACTTCCGGTAGAATTCTCTGACCACGCATTGTTAATGGTAAATATAGGAGTTGTAATTGGTAGTGGGAAACAGAGAACGAGATGGAAGCTGAATACCTCTGTTCTGAGGGACACTAAAGTTCAAACATCAATAACATTCATATTACAGGCAAGGTTGTCCGTAAGATTTCTATATCAGGATATTGGGGTATGGTGGCAGGAAACAAAAGAAGATTGTATTCAGTGGTTACAAAAATATGGTAAAGTATGTCAAAAGAATAAATTTTTTCATTATTTAAAGTTAAGAGCCCAATTACAATTTTTGCTTACTAGAGCTAACACATCCAGGGGTGACTTTTCATCACAAATAGAAGAAATCAAAACAGAAATGAGAACCTTTCAATACGATAGAGCCAAAACTTTACATGCGGTTATGTCTAATCACATGGGGAAATCAATAATCGGTGACCCGTTTGAGTTGTGTAAAGGGATTAAGGAAAATGTGTCTTTACACTCCCTACAGCAGGGCAATGACACAGTTTCTTCTGTACAAGGAATGGGGGAAATAATTATTGGGCATTATAGGGCTTTAGAGGCACGGGAAATGCCTTCTTTAAATCAGATTAACAAACTACTAGTCCCCCCATCATACCTGAGTTGGAGCCTGTTTTTCTTCAACAGCTCAAACAACCCTTTTCTCATGAGGAAATTAGGACAGTTATTGCCTCACTTAAGGCAAATGTGGCCCCTGGACCGGATGGTCTCTCCAATTTATTTTATAAAACGTTTCAACTAGAAATTATTAATTGTTTAGCTGTAGTTTTCAATTTTTTTCTGGACACAGGAGTAATAGTACATTCCTTTTCTGATGGATTACAAATTTATATTTTTAAATCAGGTGATAGAAATGTATTTCAAAATTGAAGACCTATCACTTTGTTAAACTCTGACTATAAAATTTTGACATCTTTACTTAATAATAGGCTTAAAGAATTAGCAAAACGTAGTTTTTTACCAGTGCAGCATTGCTGCATTCCGGGCCGCAGTATTCAGTCAGTCTTGTGCTTGATCCGAGATTTGATAGAAAAACTTAATGACTCAGGAGAGCAAGGTTTTCTAGTGACATTGGATCTAGAAAAAGCTTTTGATAGAGTCAGTCATTTATTTCTCTTTTCTACTTTGGAATTCTTTCATGTTCCAATGCAGTTATTGAATTTAATTAAAAATCTATATAGCTCTGGCAATGTGTTTCCATACATTAAAGGTGAAAGGGGAAGGGGTTTTAAGGTAAAGTGTGGGGTGAGACAGGATTGCCCTTTAAGCCCTCTACTGTATATTTTCTCACTAGAACCTTTATTACGAGCTGTAAGTTTAGCCTCTTTGAGGCAAGGGATTAGTATCCCAGAGACGAATTTGGCAATTTCTATTCAAGCTTATGCAGATGATGTCTGCCTTTTTTTTTCAGACATTTCACAACTTCACAGTTTTTTTGTTAAATTTAATGAATATGCCTTTGTAGCTAATGCAAAACTTAATTGGAATAAGACTAAGGGTCTAATCATGGGAACGCCTTTTTCAAACCCCATCATTTGGAATTCTATTTCTATAACCTCAGAACCGTTAATTATTTTAGGTATAAAATTTGGTCCACAAAATTGTCCAGAGGATAATTGGAAACTGGTGTTAGATAAGATAGAAAGTAAAGTTAATAGATGGAAAAGGTTTAGATTTTCCAAAATGAAAAGAATTCAGGTTTTGAGACAATTTATACTACCTAGTTTATAGTATGTAGCAGCAGTATTTCCATTACCAGTCAAATTTGATACTAGGCTTTACAGTATTTGTTTTCAATTACTGTGGGGGAATAGACTTAACCCGGTAAAGAGGTGCTTCACATATTTAGAGAAAAATAAATGGGGGTTGGGAATGGTGGAGCCAGTTATCTTTTGTTTTGCGATTTTTTTTTCCTGGTCATTAAAAAATGCTTTAAGTGGATCCAGCAGTCCGGAGGTTCCCTTTTTCAAAAGTTTATTGAGACGTTATTTTCTGGCCTGGTTACATTACGCCCCTAAACTTTCCGGACGTTTCTCTTTGCCGGATTACTTTAAGCCGGCAGCACAGAAACTTTTTAAGTGGAACATAACAAGACAACAAATTATCAGTTGTTCATCAAGGACGCTTTATAAAGAGCTGCTGGCTGCACACTACTCGGTAGTACCGTGTTTTAAAAACTGTCCTAGTGATCAGAATGATGCTATATTGCAGCAGTTGAATAACCCAAGATTACCTGTTTATATGTGGGAAAACCAATGGTTAGCATTATATGGGAAATTAAATGTAAGGGGTACGGCGAAATATAAGGCTAAGGAAGAAAGAACTTGTCCCTATATAGATTGTATAAATCAAGAAGAAACAATGAATCATTTCTTTCTAAAGTGTTCAGTGTCATCTAAGTTTTGGGAACATTTAGCAATGGTTTGGAATCTTCCATGGTTAGCCAGGCCTACTTATGATATTCTGGTAACTGGAATTTTTCCTTCCTTCTTACATCAATATAATAAAGGGACTCTGAGGGTCTTTATTGCTAGTTTAAGATATTGCTTATGGCAAACGAGATGCCAGTGGGTCCTACATAAAAAGAAGCCCTCAGTTAAGGGCTTTAAGGAATATGTTGCTATTGTTCTGCATAAGGTATTTCTTACTGATTCACAGATGTATAATGAAAAAAAAGTTCAATTCTGGTGGAAAGGTTTCTCGCATATCATTAAATACAAATAGATTAGAGGGTGTAATATTTCATTAACTAATTCAGTCTCATGAGTCATTAAATGTGGTTTTATCATCTAGATGGTGTCACCATACTGGAATTCGTACCTTTGTATTATCAGGTTGTTTAGGATTATACCTTGGGGCTCATAAGCTGGAGTATGGGAGTGTCCTTTTATCGTGTTTCTCATGAGCATTTCATTTTTTTTTCCTCTGTTAATGGTGAATATACTTGTTTCATGATTTTTCTTTTACGGATTGTTATTTTGTATTGATTACTAACTAGCTATGGATGCTCTTAGTGTTTAATTGTTTTTTCCTGTGTTTTATTTATTATGTGTTTATTTCAATAAAGTTACCCCTACTCTTCAGTGGGGGAACCTCTGTCCAAGATGGCGGCCCCATCCTTGCCTGCTGTGGAGGAAGCAATGTAGGTGGGAGACATGGTCTCGGCTTCTGCCTCTGATTTATTGGAGACCTCGAGTGAAGTTAAGGATATTCTGAAGGATACTGTTGCTGCTTCTGGTTTTAAAATACATCTGCAGGATGCAGTGCTTGAACCTCTGTTACCTCCTAGTGATATGGATTCTCAGTCTCCTCAGTCTGCTGTTGGAATTGAGGAAGATCTTCCTTCCTCTGACCCTGATACTGCTTGCTCTGCAGAAAAAGAGATTCAGGAATGTTTGGCTATGGCTGAACGCCGTTTTGTGATCACTAAAATGAAACTGCATCAAGAACTGAAGCGGCTATGTGCCGACAATTTGGGTGTGCGTACTACTCCTTCTCCTACTGTATCTGGCTGTTCTCTGGGACAGAACACGGTGACACCCTTGCCTACTGCTGTACAAGCCTGTCAGGAAACTCCTGTTGTGTCTACTGCTGCTTTACTGCCACCCGCTTCCCAGCCGACTACTGTGAGTACTGCTTCTGTTATTAAAGGTGCAGTGTCATCTCCCTCTACCTCTGAACCCTCGGTTGTGAAACCACTTGCTGCACCTACCTGGACTATTGACTCAGCTTTATGAGGCACTGGATGGGTGCAGGAGCCCATTGCTGGGCAGTGGATCTTGGATCCTTTTCCTATTTGGTCCCCTCGCCCGAAGACTTTCCTGAGCTGCGGCGTGAGTCCAGCAAGTCTGCAGCTTCTTCTGACCCCTTGTGTTTGCCGAAGGAACTGGAGATGACACAGAACCCTGTTTTGGGCCTTTTGCAGGGTTGTCCACTTTGGGCATCCTCTCCTGCTGTGTCTCTGGGGACTTCAGTTCCAGGTTCTCTACAGCAACCCCCGAAGCAGGATGAACCAGGTCGTTCTTTTTTCTCTCTGTTCAAATTCCCAGTCCTGGCTGCTAAGAGGCATAACGCTGTCCATTTATCTTATGTGGGGGGATTACCTGAGCCTCCGGATCGAGTGTATGTAGCGCGTACACTTATTAAGGATTCATTACATTTTTTTCCCATGAGAGGTATGCTATGATTCACATCTCAGGTGAATCTACTTTTAATAAAAGTTTTCAAATGTCTCATGGCTTGGAATGTTTTTGGACGAAGTACCATGCTTTGAGGAATACCACTTTATGGACTCCGTATCAGGCCATTCCCCTCTCTAAACCAGCCTATAAGACTATTACTATTTTGTTTTGGAACGAGGGTGTTGATGTGGCTGATGTTCTTTACTGGTTGAAACAACGCTGTACTGTTCAGGGTCAGCCTGAGGCTATTCTGGACATGGAGAATATTTGGACTGGAGGCTGGAAGGTTAAAGTCTTACTGAATACTACTGACTCTGGCTCTGTACACTTGCCTAACTCTTTTTTTATAGGTTGTGATAGGTGGGTCCTGTTTTATCCGGGCCAGCCAAAAGCTTGTTACCGGTGTGGTGACCCCTCTCACCTTAGCAATGTGTGTGATAAGGTGAAGTGTAATGTTTGCAGTGAGTTGGGTCATGTGGGGGCTCACTGTCTGAATGAGTGTAAATGCAACCTTTGTGACGAGCTGGGGCATACATTTCAGAATTGTCAGTGGGCTGCCCATAACCAGGATTTTCATGATGGTGGGGTTGATCAGTGTTTTATCATTACCCAAGTGCAGAAGGCTCATATCCATGCTACTTCAGTTGCACCACCTCCTGTAGTCTCTCAGTCCCTACCGCAGGTCTCTGTTTCTGTTGTTGTCCCAGGTGTAGTGCCTCTGGTGGTTTCTCTTCCTGAGAGCCCCATGGTTGTGGCCTCACCTACTCCTGCACCTGATCAGTCTGTTCTGCCTGTCCCTGATTCCGTTCCAGGTCCAAGTAACATGCCACCCCCTAGAGAACCCGCTAGTGTTGCTCATCGAAGGTGTTACCCTCCCCTCCTATAGCCCTGGAGCCCTCCCCTGTGCCCCTGTCAAATTTCTTTGACTTTTACAACCTGTCTCAGACAATGCTGGAGGTGAGTCTGACTCTTCCTCCATTGCTTCTTCTCTCCCTGATGGAACAACTGACTCTGAATCACAACTTGGTACTGGTCTCTCTCAGAAGTGGAAGGCCAGAGTGAAACTTAAGGGGAAAAAAGTAGTTGGGAAAAGGAAATCGAGATGTGTTTCTCTGTCCTGTTCATGTGCTATGTCTCATTTTGCTTGCCACAGTATTAACATAAATAGTGTGAAGCGTACGGCAAAAAGGTGATTAGTTTTTTCTTTTTTGCGGCTTTTGCCCTTGGGAATTTTTTTGTTGCAGGACACCAGATTCCATACCACTCATGAGATCCGACAAGCACAGAAGGACTGGTTATTAGGCCCCTCTTTTTGGTCAATTGGTCAGGACTCCTGTTCGGGACTAGGGATTTTAATTAATGTCCCTGAGTTCCACTTGCTTAAATTGTTTGACGTGGCCCCTATTAGAGCGCTCATTTTAGATTTTGCACTTGGGTCCTGTCCCTATCGGGTGATTAATGTTTATGCACCTCATACTAAGACTGCGCGTATAGCTTTATTTTCTTTAATCCTCCCTTACTTGTACACTTCTTTTCAAGTTTTATTTTCTGGAGACTTTAATTGTGGTTTGAGCCTTAATGAAAAGAGTTCTTTTGCTACTACTAAGAAGTTGTTCTGTGATTCTCATGAATTGGGGAAATTGGTCCGCACTGCTCATTTAACTGACGCCTATTTCTCTTTTGCCAAACAACACACTACTACATTTCAAAAGGGTAAACTAGCTACCGGGATTTATTTTGTTTTTTTGTCTTGTACCTTATCTGTTACTTCTGCCTTGGTACAGGCAGTCACGTTTTCAGACCATAAACTGCTTTCTGTTGGAATAGGATTTGCTGTCCCTTTACGTAAAGGTCCCGGGCTTTGGAAATTCAACACTTCTTTGTTACAAGTCCCGAAATTTATGCAGTCTCTCTTGTCTTTTCTTCAGGCTCGTAAATCTGTCTTTATCTGTTATGAGGACCCTATTCAGTGGTGGACTGATACAAAGCATGATTTGTTAATTTTTTTGAAAAATTATAGTCGCCAGAAATGCTGAAGGGAATATTTGGACTAGTTGCAGAAGAGGGTACATTTTCAGTCGCTGTTAACAATAGCGCATACGATGGGGCAAGACCTTTCCCAGCAATTACATTTACTACAGGAAGATATGTTGAATTTCCAATCTCAGCAATCGCATCAACTTTACCATCAACATAGATTTGGCACCACTGGAAAACGTGATGTTGTTTGCCCTTTTGAGTCTAATTCCCACCAAATTGCCCAGAAAACTATGTCATGCCTTGCAAATCCTATAGGTACTTTATGTACCTCCCAGTCTGATATTTGTAAGATTGTGACAGACTATATGTCTACCCTTTTTTCTCCTCTCCCAGCTGTTGCTGGTGACCCTGTGTCCTTGTATCCTTAATATCCCAGCCTCTTCACAGCTGAGTCTGGACCAGACGTGTTTACTCATATCAGAACAGGACCTGAAACTGGCTATTTCTTCTTTACCTTTGCAGAGGACTACTGGTCCGGATGGTCTCCCTGCTGCCTTGTATAACGTGCTGGAAGACCACTTGGTTCCAGAACTTACATCTGTGTTTAATTCTCTTTTGACAATCGAATTCATTCCCTTGAAATTTGTGAAGGGTACCCTGATTTACATATACAAGCAGAAAGGAGGCGTTTACTTTCTTAAGAATTGGCGCCCTTTATGTATTTTAAATACTGATTTTAAGTTGTTGATGAAAATCATAGTGAAGTGTTTGTTGTGCATCCTGCACAATCTTGTTCTGTGCCCAATAAGAGAATCTCTGACCACTTGATTCTCCTTTGAGAGTTATTTTCTCATGGTTATGAGGATGTGGTTATGGGTTTTGTTGTTTCCGTAGACCAGCAGGTGGCCTTTGACTCTGTTAGTCATGATTTTTTATGGGAAGCACTTCGCTTTTTGCATATACCGGCTGAAATTATTCGTTGGATTTGTGCTTTTTATAGGATGGCTACTGTTGTGCCAGTAGTGAGTGGTTGGGTGGGACCGATGATTCCCATTAAGAGAGGAGTTCGTCAAGGCTGTCCACTGAGCCCTCTATTGTATGTGTTTTTCCTGGATGTTTTGCTCCGCCGTTTGAATGCTCATCCTCAGATTCGAGCTATCTCTAGTCCTGCCCTGCTATAGCCTTATACGGCTATTGCATATGCAGATGATGGTTGCTTTCATGTAGCTGATGAGCATTCTGTGGTTGTTTCTCTTGAGGTGTGTTCCACATTTGGAGATGTTTCCGGTACGGTTTTAAATTTTGATAAAAGTTTGGGTATCCGGCTGGGCTCTTCCTCAGCCCCCCCTTGACCGTGTTGGCCCTTTGTGTTTTGTTATGGGTCCTGTTCTCATTTTGGATGTTTTTTTTTGGGACTCCGGATTCTGATTATTACAACTGGGATGCTAAATTGCAACAGGGTAAAACTAAGGTGGCCTATTGGAATGGGGGCAGATAGGGAAAAAGAAACGTGTTTTCTTGATTAAATCATATTTGATTCTGACCTTCCTCTATTTGAGTTATGTATTCCCTATCCCTAAACAACTGGAAACTGCGGTTTTTAGCCTGTTTTTTCAGGCTCTTTGGGGTAGCAGGTTAAATCCCATAAAGAGGAATGCCACCTATTTGCCTATCACTGAGGGTGGTGTTCATATGATTAATTCTCTGTTGTTTTTTACTCGTATTTTTCTTACTGCAAATCTCAGGCCTTTGTTGATTAATACTCAGAGGGGCTGGGAACCATAGTTCTATGACTCTTGTAGGTTATTTTCATCAGTGGGAAAGTAATTTATTAACTGTGCTACGACACACTGCTGGTATACCGATTTACATTAAATACATGTTTTTACATCTGAAACAATGGAAGATATCTGCACAGATGTTATTACATCATTCTCATAAATTTTTATATAATAGTTTACTCTTGACTGTTTGTGCTGTACAGTTGCCCTTTGAAAAATGTCCTGGCCAGCACCTTTCTTCACTTCTGTTTCTTTTAAGATGTAAGAGAGTGCCCGCCCACGTGTGGGATTTCCACTGGCTGTCATGCCATGAAAGAATTAATGTAAAGGCGAATCAAAAACATAAGCAGTCCCTTTGAACGATTTTGTTCTCAACTGTTATGTATTACTGAACTCGAAACTATTTCTCACTTATTTTTTGATTGTTTTATTATTCGGAATTGGTGGTCCTTTTTGGCACAGGCTTGGGCTGTTCCCTTGTTTCAGATGGTTACTTATACGAATATTGTATAAGGTGTTTTTCCCCCCAGTGGTCTGTTTGGCACACGGATACTCTGAACCTTGTTTTTGTCATCATCAGCTGGAACATCTGGATGGCACGCTGTCTGTTTACTTTGCAGCAAAAAGACTGCTCCTACTTAGAGCTTGAGAAGAAAATTGTACAGGATCTAAAGAAAATTTATGTTTATGAAAGTACTTTTTTATCTGAGGTGACGCTTCTTGAACTCTGGAAGGCCCTTCCTTGGATCACGGACTCAGATTTTGCAGTTACTTGATTTGCTGACAGCTTGTTTTCTTTTCTCAGTTTTCTTTTTCTGATTTTTTTTCTTGTTTTGATTAGTTTGTTTTTGTATTTCATGTCTTGTTTTCTGCTGTACGACTTTGTGTCTCAATAAAACTTTCCCCTACTCTTTTCAATAAGTGCCATGGGATCTTTAACAGCCACCTGAACTATCACCAATCCAGGCAGATGGGACCTCGGTTTAACGTCTCATCTGAAAGATGGCACCTCAGAAGTGCAGCACCCCACTCATGCTGCACTACAGTGTCAGTATTGGAATATTAACCCAAGTGCCAGATGTGGGAACTGAACCCACAGCCCTCTGATCTCCCAGCCTCAGAGGCGAGTATGCTACCTACTGAGCCACTGACACTGACTATAGGGTGTGGAATTGGTAGGTACGGTGTTGAAACACAAGTTGGGAATTTCTCTTCATTCAGACATTAAGATGGAACAGCAACCATAACTTGGGAGCAGCTGCAGTCGGAGTTCAGACCTGTGGATGTACCATGAGTGGTTTAGGAGCCATTAGAGGATGGGCAAAGCAGTTACAGACTTCCCTTACCGCGCATGAGTATAGCACATTAAAGATGGGCAGAGAGAAAAGGGCATCTAGTTTAAGGGTCTTTTGTAAGTATCCAGCAGCATGTGAGTGGCAGCAATGGATGAATAATTTTTTTTTCTCTGAAAAGGACAAACAACAGACCCACGCACTGTAGTCATTCTCACACAAGCCGCAGCTCCTCCACGAAAAGAAAGCTACATCCCAGCCACATAAAAAAAACTGCCAGTCTTGTCCCAGACATTCCTAACCATTCTAATAGTAGCTCTTACAATAACAGTCCAGAATGAATCGCACCAAGACTCTACCTTTTCCTCATTCATTCATCATTGGCTCGCCTCTCCAACTTCTTTCTCAGCTTACCAGTCCTCAGCATCCAATTCCCAGAACAAAAATAATAAAAATAAAGTGCACTGTGAATGGAGAACACTTTAAAAAAAGAAAACTGTAGTGGTAAGGAGCAGGTCACCCAGTCACAAGAGCTCCACTTCCTTTACCACGGCCAACAGCACTGCCTGCTGCCCAGAGCCCTCCAGGAACTATTTTATTTAAAGGTATTCCTCCAACACCCCCAAAACACATTTTTATAATGTTTCTATTTTTTTTTACTTTAAAAAATATTGAAACCACTTCATAATAGAAATAATGCACTCCATGCTCTGGTATATCATGGGATATCGTCACTTCTCGGGTCGTTGGAAGCACTCGGCCTGCGGTCTCATGCCCAACCACGGAGGCATGACGATATCCCATGATATACCACACCCTGGAGTGCATTATTGCTTAATTTTAGAACTGTATGATGTAGTTTATGTTCTTACTCAGCTCTTCCATTGTTGGAACAATGCAACCATGTTCTACAATAGAGCTCTATAGTTGAGAGGGGCATAAACTACACCACAGAGCTCTAAAATGGCACTTAACATCAGAGTGCAAATCAGAAACAGCCCCTGAGATTACTAATAGGCCTGTATAGATGGAACAATAGAATAACTGAAACATGTATTTCAAAAATAACTTTTACAGGGAAAAAGACTTTCAGGTTCAGTAAAGTTCTTTCTTAAACTTGATTGTTTTAGTTAAAGAGCCTCTTAGGCCATATTTTGCTTTAACCAATTTGCAGAATAAAGTCTTTGAATTATGTAGAGCAGACCTGTATTAATACTTATTTGCTTATGTTTATATCACAACATTCCTCTATTTATGTTGTCAAATACTCCCCTCATGTTTTAAAAGCTTAAAGACATTGACCATTCACCTGAAGAAACTGTGCAACTGGGTGATTTATTTAGTTAGTTAGTTAGTTGGACTATGGTGACTGGTTAGGTACAATAGACTACTGACAGCCTATTTGCAAGTATAACCAGAGAGAGTACAAAGCATGAGCTACTACCAGGGTTAAAAACACAGATACAGTAAGTCAGCAAGATACAAATATAGAAAGCTAACAGTTCTGGGGTATGGATAGGTATGGTGTGACAAATATTGTAAGTAGACAAATAATTAGCCTAATTAGCAACTTGAGACATGGCTGGCAAGTATGAAAATTAATGGCGGGAAAGTACAATATAAAAATGTTATAAACTGACAAGTAATTAGTTAAGTAAGAAAGTAGGCTGAGAGAAGTACGGATGTGTCAGCCACAATGAAGTACAGTAACTTGCAGTAATGACATGTCACAAAATCCTGCATGAAAAAAGGCTTAATTGCCATTGATTTACAGTGGCCTCTGCAGTAAACTGCATTATTCCATGATATTCTGCAGCATTTTTGCACTTCATCCTGGCTAACACATCTGTGCAGTCTGAGGGGCTAGAATTAAATTAAAGAATGTACATGCGGTTGTGGTCAGGGTGTTGGAAGCAGTTGCAGGTCATGGATGGGTTTATGTAGGATTTGAGAGCTGATTTGAAAGAAGACATGGTGATAGGCACTGCAGACATTTTAGGAGTAGGTTACAGTGCCAGAACAAATGAAAGAAAGCCTGCTCACCCACTTTGGTCAAACATCTGGATGTTACGAGTGAAGTGGAGTGCAGAGACCTAAGTGAGTAGGTGGGTCAGAAGCTGGGTAGTAATGGGATGTGTGTGGCTAGGGGGTTCACCTGGAGTTGTTTGTGTATAAAACAACCTAGGGCAAAGGCTTAAGGGGTGCGGGGGTAGCCAACCTAAGGAGAAGTAGAGAGAGCAGTGGTGTGTGAAATGTAGAGATGAAAGAGCAAAGCAGCATATGTTATTGTAAGTAACATCCAATTTGTGTGCAGCAGAAGTCAAGGGTGCATTTGTGAAGATAGGGAGAGAGCCATATTGTTGGTAGGGGAGGAGGATGGCTTGGGCAATGGCCAAATGGGCATTTGGGTAAACAAGTGCCTGCAATGGTAGGCTAGGCCCGTTTGAGAATTTGTGGCTTTACAATGGTTTGAGATGTGGAGGTGAATTTCATGCCTCGGGTCGAGGGTAACACCTAGGTATTTAATTTCCTTGACTACAGTGAAAGAAAAGCAATTTAGGCACCTAGGGCTCGATATTCAAAATTGGGCAAAGTGGAATGCAAATATTTGCACTGCACCTTGGCCTTACCCAGGTGCCTAAAAATGCTATATTCAGCAGAATAGTGCACTAGTGCTATTACACTGAATATAGGGTCATTGTGGCCCATTGGTAAGCCACTTAGTGCTGGATAGATATGGTTCCTGAAATAGGACATCAGGCTTACACCTGTGATAAACTTCTTATATTCAAATGGACCCATTCAAATCTGCCCATTATGGACTCATTTGAATGGGTAGCCAAGCGATTCAGCGCGGTGCCACCCTCTACTAGCCCAGTCCTAGAGAGTAATCCCTTGTGCTAGTGCTCTTTCCCCCTCCAATCATCATCCCAACATTAAAAATTAATGATTCCCTGGTGCTAGTGGTCACCCCAATCACCATCCTAAAGGTAAACCTGAAAGTTTCCCTTAAGTCCAGTGGTCCCCCTCTCTGATTGCCATCCTGAAGGCAAACATTAAAATTTCCATTGTATCTAGTGCTCCCCTGCTGATTGCAGTCCTGAAGGTACACCTAAAAGTTTTCCTGGTGTCTGGTGGTCCCCACCCACCAATCATCATCCTTAAGTTAAAAATGAATGTTTCCCTGTTGTCTAGTTCCTTCCCTGTCAATCGCCAGCCCGAAGTTAAAAGTTACAGATTCCTTGGTGATAGTGGTCACACCTTCAATCACCATCCAATGTAAACAATAGACATTCCTGGGTGTCCAGTGGCCCCACCCTCCCACCCGCACTCCATGCCTGATGGCTACAATAGTATTCCTGGTGTCCAGTGGTCCTCACTCCCGATCACCTGCCTGACACACTGACACTGTTTCCTTGGTGTGAAGTGTATCCCTGCCCCATCCTGATCCACTGTATGTGGAACAGAAACCATTCCCTGCTCGTCTAGTGGCTGCCCATCCCCGGTCTCCCCTTGCAATACAATGAATGCTTCCCTTGGAGTGTAGCAGACCCCCTCCCTATCCTTGACATGACTGTAGACTACACTTTATATCTTTTCCTGGTGGTTAGTGGACCCCTCCACCCCAGCAAGTACTGCCTCGCCACCTTGCTCCCTCCAACCCATCCCAGAGTTGGTGACTAGCACAGTGCTTCACTCTCCACCACAGCCAGCCTCCAACTGAGCCATCAATGAGCACATATTGTATACATAACAATAATGTATGTGTTTTATCGCCTTTGAAGATTGATGTTGACATTCTCTAATTATGGGATATGCACAGATCTGTAAAGACATCAGGATGTCAGCTCCCTGACTTTTATCTCCATGGTGGCAAACAGAGTAAGAACTAATATGGACTAATGAAGGCAGGACACAAAGTTGTGGTGAACTAAATAATGGACTAATTCACAATGATTACCATGATGGTAATTTTGGATAGGAAGCATCCTGATTGTCAGTTTAAATTAATGATTCTGATAGTGACCGAGGGGGGATGTTATTTAGAATGATCATGAAAATTGTGATATTAATATTGATACAGCATGACTATTTGTAAGGAATGTTATGACTGCTTTCAATGGTTATTGATTGTAATGTAATAGTTACCAAATTATAACAGAGGGGAGAGTAGAACATAAAACTTAACACTTGATAAAGCACCCGAAGGGGTGACAAACAGCATTGGGGAGTTCTTGCTGCTGCTGTGGGGAGTTTTATGAACATTTATTTATTTAAGAGTTTCACCAGGAAGGCATACTGAGCGGAGTACCGCTCGATTCCAGATGCGTCCTGGTGGGGGGAGAGGACACAGACAGCAATTATGACACAAGAATTACAGTACAGCTACTTTACAGTGCGGAACAAACAGGATTATACAATACCATAACAGAGCTAATAGTTACGGTGTCTAAGGCAATGGCTAGCAGAGTATCTAACTACTAACAATTCCAGTGAGCCCACAGACCAACTAAGAAATTTGAGTGAAATAAAAAAATGCTTGAAGGATATTTGTGAATTACGGTGGGTGCTACAGGCCAGATTTTCCTCAGGCTCTGGGCTAGGGCCTGGGACATGGCGGGTGGCGAGGGGCTAAAAGTGGGAAGCTTAGGTGTAGGAGGGGGATAGATGGCATTACTGTGGAGAGGACTGCATGAGCAGGAGGGAGGGAGGGAAGGATGACTTGAGGAGCCAGTTTAGCCACTGAGGGGTGTCTGTGCCAATGTCAGCCGGTAAAGTGTTCCAAAGTTTAGGCATGCAGTAACTGAAAATGACCTGGCATTTGGCTGTGGTCATTAGAGGGACATACAGTAACTGGGAGTCAGTATTCCTAAAAGAGAATACACCAAGGAGGGTTGTACTGCAAAGGCAGGCTCTAGGTAGGAAGGGAGGGACTGCAACCAGAATTTTGCTGTTATCTTCGCACAATGGGTAAGTCTTCGATCCTGTAATGAGGGGAGGTCAAGCAGCTTGTAGAGGTCACAGTGGTCCACAGAGTGCGTGCCGTCCAAGGCAAAGCGGCAGAAGGAATGGAAGAGTGGGTCGAGTCTTGCGAGGGTGTATTTGGGGGCGGCGCTGTTAACTACGTCACCATAGTCAATTAAAGGGAGAATCATTTGTTCTAGGATTGCTTTGTGAGTTGCCAGGGGTAAGCAGCCCTTGTTGTGGTATAAGGCACCCAGCTTGGGGTGAAGTTTCTTGTATAATGAGTTGATATGGGCTGAGAAGTTGAGGTGCTGGTCAAGCCAGACTCCAAGGTACCGGAAGGAGGTGCAGGCCTCCAACGGAGTCCTGTCTATAGTATGATAAGTGGGGATGTGAGGAGCCGGGCAAGCCTCTGACTTGTACCAAAGGTTAGGGAGATTGTTTTTTTGGGGCTGAGGAAGAGCTGGTTTGATTGAAACCAGAGCTGGACAGCATTGACATCGTCCTGTAGAATAGAGACCACTTCAGAGGGTGAGGGACCAGAGGCATACAGTACCATGTCGTCAGCGTACATATGAATGGATAAGTGTTTACATATGGAGGGCAGGTCATTCAAAAAAATGGAGAACAGGATTGGACCAAGTACTGAGCCTTGGGGGACTCCCAAGGTTTCAGGGAGGGGGCTGAGGTAAGATGACTGATTCTCACAGACTGGGATCTGCCAGTTAAGTAGGAATTGAACCATTTGGTGCAGGTACTTGATAAACCTGCCTGGGTGAGTCTGGATAATAGAAGGGTGTGGGAGACGGTGTCGAACGCTTTGGTGAGGTCTACAAAGATAGCCAAGGTGATGTGCCCATGATTCATACCTGTGAGGACAGTGTTGGTGAACCTGAGGAAGGAGGTGATGGTGGAATGAGTCTTCCTGAAACCTGACTGGTACGGTGTGAAGAAAGAAGAGGCATCGAGAAAGGAGGAGAGTTGGTCTAGCACAAGGAGCTCTTAGATTTTGGCCAGGATGGGGAGTAGGGAGACAGGGCGGTAGTTGCTCGGGGTAGAGAGGTCGTCCTGTTTAAGGAGAGGGATAACAGTAGCACTATTCCAGTCATATGGTACTGAAGCAAGTGAGAAAGAGAGATTGAGGAGAGCAGACAGTGGGGAGGCGATGGCAGGGGCAGATAGGTAAAGCATTTTGGAGTCCAGATCCAAGGGATATTTACTTTTGCTGGGGTAAAGTGCCCATTGGGTTTTAGCACTTCTGTAATTGTTACCATGCAAAAGGCAAAGCCTGGGGGGGTGTAAGGAGAGGGAGTGGGTGGGCTAGGGTGAGATGGGGGAGTGTGGATAGGAGAGAGGCCGCGCAGCTGGTGAAAAAGGTGTTAAAGACTGAGGCCACTTCACCTGGGTCAGTGATGGTGGAGCCATCAACATTTAATGCTTGGGTGGGGGGCCGGGCCAGGTGGGCGAGAAGCAATTTGATAGATTTCCAGAATTTCGCAGGGTAATTTAGGTTAGAGTGGAAAAAGGTCTTGAAGTGGCTTGCGTTGGCCTGCCATAGAAGCCTAATGCAGGAGTTGCAGAGAGTTCAGTAGAACTGGAGTGCTTCCAGGGTATTGGAGGCCTTATAGGCTTTCCATGCTTGGTCTCTGGCATGTAGCTGGTTGATAATATCAGCTATGACCCAGGGCAGGCGGGCACCCCTGACATGGGCCCTTCTCAGCGGCACATGGTGGTTCCATACAGCGAGGATAATAGATTTGAATAGGTCGAGGGCGGCGTCGATGGAGGAGGCCCGACGGATGAAGGACCAGTCCAAGTTGGACAGATCATATAGTAGGGCTGATAGGTCTAGGGATTTGTAGGACCTGGTGAGCAATATACAGGGGGAGGAGCTTTGGGCCTGAATATTCTCCTTACCACGTAGATCATGTGGTGATCACTTAGTGAGTCTTGGAGCAGTCCTGAGTAGAGAATGCAGTGCGGGTGTGTGGTAAGTGCCCAATCTAGTTGGGAGTGGTTTAAGGACTTGTGATTTAAATGTGTTGGTTCAGAAATTTGTTGGGACAGATTTAGTGTATCTACATGGCACCGAATCTTGGAGCTTGTGCTGGAGAGCCAGTTCGAGTTGAAGTCACCAAGGATAAGGAGTTCTCCCCCAGCACCTAGCTGTTTAAGGGTGCTTAGATGGGACATTATAAGGGGCATAGGGGTGTCGGGGGCACAGTAGGGCCCAGTTATATAAATAGGGATTGAGTGTGGGAGTGATAGCTTAATCAGCAGTAAGTCTATTGTAAGCGTGGACAAGGACAGCAAGATAGGGGTAAATTGAAGGTGATCGGTGATGAACATTGCAACGCCTCTGCCCCTTTTGTTTCCCTAGCAGTCATGCCAAATTAGTGTATAGCCAGGGATTATTAATTCTTCATCCAAATTAAGGGGCTTGAGCCATGTTTCGGTAATGATCAGACTATCTGGGCGTAGTATAAGGACATTAGGTTGGAGGAGGGTGATCTTGCTCAGTATGCTGCATATGTCCAGATGCATTAGTTTAAGTCCCTTGGGTAGATTAGGGTTTGGGGAGGGGTTGGGGTGAGGTGGGCCAGGGTTACGCTCAACGTCGCCTGAGAGAAGCAGCAGCAGTGTAAGAAGTAGTTTGGTTTTGTGCAAGAGCCCTTGCGACTTCCGGAGGGCGTGGAGTGGCTGGGAGGGTTTCTGAGATGTAATAGGGTACAAAAAGCACAGGGCAATTTGTCCAATGTGAAAAGAGAGTGGCAGGATAGAGGCACCGGGAACCCAATTTAACAGGAGATGTTGAGGCGTCAACTCTGTACTGGTGGTGGCCTGGTAGGGCAGAGGAGATGCTCTGCTGCCTGAGAGTTTGGTGTGTGGTTGTGGCTGTGGGTGGGAAGCGAATGGGTGGGTTGATAAGGGTGGGAGGAGGCATAGTATGGTGAGCTGTAGTAGGAACATTACGAGAATTGATGGAATTATTTGTGCAGCTCGATAATTTAAAGAGGCCACTAGTGGTGGAAGCAGAATTGCTGGTATGTTGAGCAGCTCCAGTGTTTATAGTGGCCACTAGTGGTGAGAGCAGATAGCCTGCTAACGGAAAAGTGGGCTGATGGATGAAATCACGTGATCCTGTGTGCTGTATAAGGCAGAGTCCAACATGGGTGGTGGCGGGGCTTCAGATTGCAGTGTGCAGCACTCCAGCTCAAACAGCGGCTATGTGGTGTGTCATACCTGAGGATGCCCAATTGTTTCAGCGGGGGGTTTTGCTTGGGGGAGGACAGGACCAGAAAGGCCCTCACGACCTCCTCACGGACACTGGGGAGAGAAGAAAGAGGCAAATTATTTATTAGGTAAGCAGGAGGAGGGGCTCACAGTTCACAGTTTCACCCATTTAATTTCTAGTGTAACTTTCAAATTCGTACCAAATTAAGTGGATTGCTCAGTAAGCACAATTATTCATGCAGCTTCCTTACAGCTAGGCAATAAATTAAATAGCTCAAGAGTAACTCCTGGCACAAGCTGCAGCTGAACTCCGTTTTAAACATACAGCAGCTGAAATAAATTCACTTGTAGGGAACTGCATCTAAACTCCATTTTAAATATACAGCAGCTGAAATAAATTCACTGATAGGAAACTGCATTTAAACTCTGTTTTAAGCATAAAGCAGCTGAATTAAAGCTACTTGCAGATTCAATTTTAAACTGAGGTAGGCTAAATTAACCACTTGCAGTGAGATAGGATTAGCGCTAAAGCTGAATTTAAAGCACCCTCTGGCGAGTGACCAAACAGTATTTTGGCATTACATTAGGAGATAATCCTAGCACAGCTAAAATTAGGTTAAAGCACCCTCTGGCTATTGCGCAAAACACTGTCTTCGGACTAAGCAAAGATAAGGTGATAAAAATTATCAGCATTGCTCTTCCAATGGAAATTTGTCTGGGCCCTGAAAAATGCGCTGATTCAAAATTCCTTTATTCAGATTGCAGTGTGCAGTGCTCCAGCTCAAACAGCGGCTACGTGGTGTGTCGTACCTGAGGATGCCCGATTGTTTCAACGGGGGTTTCTGCTTGGGGAAGGGCAGGACCAGCGAGGCCCTCAAGACCTCCTCACGGACACTGAGGATGCCCGATTGTTTCAGCAGGGAGTTCTGCTTTGGGGAGGGCAGGACCAGCGAGGCCCTCACGACCTCCTCACAGACACTGAAGATGCACGATTGTTTTAGCGGGGGGGTTCTGCTTGGGGAAGGGCAGGACCATCAAGACCCTCATGACCTCCTCACAGATACTGATGATGCCCGATTGTTTCAGCAGGGGGTTCTGCTTGGGGAGGACAGCACCAGTGAGGCCCTCATGACCTCCTCACAGACACTGAGGATGCACGATTGTTTTAGCGGGGGGTTCTGCTTGGGGAAGGGCAGGACCATTGAGGCCCTCACTACCTCCTCATGGACAATGAGGATGCCTGATTGTTTCAGTGGGGGGTTCTGCTTGGGGGAGGGCAGGACCAGCGAGGCCCTCATGACTTCCTCACGGACACTGAGGATGCTCGATTGTTTCAATGGGGGGTTCTACTTGGAGAAGGGCAGGATCAGTGAGGCCCTCGTGACCTCCTTACGGACACTAAGGATGTTCAATTGTTTCAGCGGGGGGGGTTCTGCTTGGGGCAGGGCAGGACCAGCGAGGCCCTCATGACCTCCTCATGGACACTGAAGATGCCCGATTGCTTCAGCGGGGGGTTCTGCTTGGAGGAGGGTAGGATCAGCAAGGCCGTCACAACCTCCTCATGGACACATGCAAAATTGCTGGCAGAAAAAGGCCCACAGGTCTATCAAGTCTGCCCGATTGTGCAGCTCTTAGTTTCATATCACTACAGCTGCGCCCACCCCACCCCCACCCAAACCCCTCCTTCCACCTCTTTCCCAGCCCTTCCCCTTTTGTGTTTTTGTCTGTACTAACCCTGCCCTTGACTCTGTCCCAACCCTGCTTAAAGCTATCCACTGTTCTTTGAGCGATTAACCCCTCTGGCAGTGTGTTCTAACCCGCCACCACTCTCTCTGTGAAGTAGCGCCTCCTCATCTCCCTCCTAAACCTTCCCCCTTCCAACTTCAGACTGTGCCCCCTAGTGAGCTGTCCCCCCTTTAAGCAGAACAATCCTCCCTTCTTGACTTTGTTTATGCCTTTCAGGTACTTATAGGTCTCTATCATGTCCCCTCTTACCCTTCTGTCTTGAAGCGAGTACATGTTGAGTTCCTTCAACCTTTTCTCATATGGCAACTCCCCTAGTCCCATGATCATTTTTGTAGCCAGACACTGCACCCCCTCCTGTAATCTCACATCATTTTTAAGGTATGGGCACCAGTACTGTACACAGTGTGGCCTCACCAGTGATCTATACAATGGCACAATGACTTTCCCCTTTCAAGAGGTGATCCCTCTGGCAATGCACCCCAGCATCCTATTTGCCCTTGCTGCCATCCTCCTACACTGTGCTGATACCTTCATGTCCCCTGTGACTATTACCCCAGGTCCCTTTCCTCCTCTGAAGTCATTATCTGCACTCCCCCCAGCCAGTAGCTGTTCCTGGGATTTCTGGCTCCAAGGTGCATGACCTTGCATTTCTTAGTGTTAAACCCCAACTGCCACTCCCTAGACCAGCGTTCAAGTTTAGCTAGGTCCTCTCTGAGTGCCTGCCTCTCTTCCACATTGTCCACTTTTGCACAAATCTTAGTGTTATCTGTGAATAGGCAGATCTAACTCTTGACCCCCTCTGTACTTATTTTTAATATTGTTCTAATAAAATTTTTTGGGGGAGGCAGTATAGAGCAGTGGGTTAAGGCTCTGAGCTGCAGATCTGGAGACCTGGGTTTGAATTCCACAGCCACCTAGGTGCATACTGTGTGATCCTGAGCAAGTCACTTAACTTCCTTGCACTCCCAGGTCACATCTAGAAACAAGCTTCGACTTAAAGTGCTACTCCTGGTTAAACAATGTTCCTTTTCCCTTTGAAGTAAAGTGTTTTTTTTTTTTTTTGCAGAGATTAGGTGCAGGGTCTTTTCATTCCTGAATACAGTGCCCTCACCTATTTGCACTGCTACCTTCAGGGCAACCCAGTTTTTCATTGCTCAGTGGCCTGGATATCCCAGTGCATTACCATACATTTTAAAGTGAATAAAGAAAAAAATATGATATCAGTTAACTGGAGCAACTACTAGTATAGGAAAAAAGTAAACAAAACTGTGCTCTTTTATTTATTTTGCACATCTGCCTAAAGGCTTATTGAAACCATATTATGGGCTTATGTGCAATACTACAAGGCTCCCATTCACTTAGCAATTGCTCAAGTACCGAGAGATTCTCCCTTTCTTCCCTTTAATGAAAGATGGGTAACCATCAGGAATAACATTTATCCAGATTTACTGATTGATTGATTGCAAAAAGTTTCACCAGGAAAGACATACTGAGCTGGTAACAATTTGTTTCCAGATGCGTCCTGGGGGAAGAAGATGAGAACATCATATAAAGCATTTACAATATATATTGAGAATACACCAATACTATTTAAATGATAAAATAATAAAACATTAAATACAAGTCAGAGTAACAGATGCACAGGTAAGGGGAAACTGATTTTCAGAGCAAAACTAGTGTGGGGCAAAGGAAGAGGGTTAAAGACAGTTGCTGGAGGGAGAAAAAAAGTCATGAAGGAGTGACTTTAAGGAGATAGCTGAAGAGCAAAGTGAATAGAAAAGGGAAGGGAGGGCCAACATTTGGGAAAATGATAAGAGAAAGCAACTGACCAGCTGTAGATTATCTAGAAGGAATAGCAAGGGACTGAGAACAATATTACATAAAAGATAGCAGGAAGCTGAGAGAGAAACATAGAAAGTGATGACAGAAGGGAGCCATGCAGTCAGTCTAGTCTGCCCATAATCCTACACCTTCCTTTAACTGCTTTTCAGTGTTATGGTGCCCTTGTATCTGTCCCACACCTTCTTGAAAGTTTCCATAGTGTTTGACTCCACTATCTCCTGTGGAAGGCAGTTCCATGGTTCAACCATTCTCTCCGTGAAGAAGAACTTGCGTGTGTTGCCTCTGAATCTGCTCCCTTCTAGCTTCATGTTGTGCCCTCTGGTTCTTGAGTGATTTTTGATATGGAACAGGTTCTGGACTTGTACCTTTTTTATTCCTTTTTGGAATTTGAAGGTCCCGATCATGTCTCCTCTGTCCCTCCGCTGCTCCAGGAAGTACATGTTTAATTCATCCAGCCTCTCCTCATATGATTTGTCGTGCAATCCATGAATCATTTTAGTAGCCCTCCTCTGCACTGCTTCCAGTAATATTCTTCCTGAGGTGTGGTCTCCAGATGATAAGAGGGAGGTAACGTAGGAAGAAAGGGAACCAAACCAGAATTTAGATGTAACAGAGGCACAGTGGGAAAGCTGCCTGGCATCAAGAGAGGGAATGAAAAAGCAAAGTAGAGTGAACAGTGGTGAGTATGTGGGGAACAATCTAAAGCAAAATTACAAATAGAGTAGAAAAGTGAGACCAGTCTGGCAAGGGTGGATTTGGGAGTTCCACTGTTGACTAAATCACTGTAATGAAAGATTTAGCCTTAATAAGGCTATAATAACTGGTCAGCAATTTTTTAATTGTCTGACCGAGTTATAATTTGCCATTATAACCCATGGGTTATAACAGCAAACACATGCCATGTCATTCAAACAAGAGCCGCATCCTGATTGGCTCTTTACTTCTCCTGGGCAGGCTTACTAGTTATAGAAACATGGCGGGTCCTCTGTCCCACTTAGCGAGGAGCTGCCACACTGAGAGTGCATGTAATTTTTTTTTGGTTTTAAATATTACATATCTACCTTATTTAAAGTGCATGAATGATGATGTATCTGGCTGATCCCCCAGTTCAAAAGCTGCACTGGGAATTTCAGGGCTGCACCACAGAAAAACTGCCACCGGGAATGGCTCGCACATGCTTCAGAGGTAAGGGCCATCAGGATGGGACAAACCAGATCCCAAATAAATAATAAATGCTGCAAAAAAAAAAAATTTAAAAATCGTCAACACAAAAGGAAAGACTTAGAGAGAGAGAGAGAGAGTGTGTGTGTGTGTGTGTATATGTGTGTGTGAGAAACTAGTAAAATCGGTGTGGCAAAAAATTGCTGAACAGTAATTATAAAAAATAAAAGATGGGGAAGTCTGCTAAAACTCAAATTTAATGGTTAGTGTTGGTGTGGGATGCTTTTATAAACCCCCTCGGGCTTCACCCTTGGGGTTTATGTAGCATTCCAGATCTCAGACAACCATTAAATTCTCCTTACGCACACTTCCCCATCTATTATTGTATATGTTACGGCCTCCATACTCTTATTTTAAGAACACTGGCAAGCCCCTGTCTCTGCTGAGCATGAGAGTTTGTCAGCCACAACGGGGCTGTGGTTTTCCTTGTAGCAGCTGTCAAAATTCTAAATAGCTATTTTCTTATGTGCCAAGCCTACCTGGGGGGGGGGTCGTCTCAGTATCAAATTTTCAAATGTGAGGTGTAGGAAAAGGTCTAGCATCTGCCTGATGGACTCACACACCTCAGATCAGAGCTGAACCTGCTCTGGACTCCCCCAGAATATATGATTCTGAGTGCCTCTCCCTCCACAACCTCTCTGACATCTATCTCTGTCACTCACTAAGGTTCATAGTAAGGTTGTTGAAGAGCAAGGAGGCCGATGGCCCGTGTAGCTGTTATGCTAACATAAATTGAAATAGGGCAGAACATACCCTGAATTAATTAATTTGTCAAGATGTGCTTTAAATAAGCTTTTAGTTTTGCTTATGACTACCTCAAGCGGCAGTCTGTTCCAGGGTCTATCAGATCTTAGTATAAAGAAAAATGTCCTTCTTACATGATGGAAATGTTTGCCTACAAGCTGCAAGGGGTGCCCCTTCATGTTACAAATGTCATTTTTGATGTCAAGACTAAGCTCAGTCATAAGATATAGATCTTGGATTAGATCAAACAAAAACAAAGAGACCCCCAATACGATGAGTGGCAAGGGTCATGAGATTAACAGAACAGAGTATATTTTCATAAGATTCATGTTAAAGGCCATGTAGATGTTTTGTAAATTCTCTTTGCACCTTTTCTAATAGTTTACAGTCATTTCTTTCTATAAGGGTACCAAAGCTGTGATGCATATATTGCAAATGCAGCCTAGCATATGCCCTGAAGAGTGGCATCATTACCTTTGGATCTCTGGACTTAATGTTGCGCAAAATAGACCATACTACCTTGTTTGTTTTCTTAATTACCACATGTATATGTTTAGAATGCGACAGATCATGAGATATAACAATGCCCAAGTTCTTGTCATCTGTTGTTGAGTTTAATAAAGCACCAGCTAGTGTGTATGTGTATAATGGATTACGTGGTCCTAAATGCATAACTTTGCATTTTGATGTATTAAGCTTCATCCCCCAAGTGTGGACATAAGTAGTTATTGTATCTAAATATTTCTGTGTAAGTGATGCTTGAGCTTGTTTAGTACAGGGGCCCTCGATTTTAATGCCATCTGCATATTTAATGGTCGATGAATGGCAGTTGGTAGTCTATAAAGACTTGAAAAAGGCAAGGGCCCAACTCAGGCCCCTATGGGACGCCGCTAGAAACATTACTTCATTTGGATAGAAAACCATTGATTTGGACTCTTTGTGTTGTATTATGTAGCCAGTTGTTTATCCAGTTTATTAGGTGTTTATTAATATCAAGATTATGAAATTTCGTGATGAGTGCCCAGTGTGGCATGACATCAAATGCTTTACTGAAGTCGATAAATACAGTATCATATGATGTTTTATTGTCAAGCAAAGGGATGATGTGTTCATAAAAACATATAAGATTAGTGAGGCCCCTTTTAAACCATGTTGTTCTGGATCGTGGTTATTAAGGGTCAGGGAAATGATGTCCTTAATAAGGCCTTCAAGGATCTTGCATACAGATGATGTCAAGCTTAATGGTCGGTAGGTTTCCCAATTATTTCTTGGGCCTTTTTTATGGATCCGGACACCATTAGCTACTTTCCATTCCTGTGGGACAAAGTTTGTGGATATACAGTTTTCAAAAAGCAGTCTTGATGGATGTGCCAAGCAATCAGTCAATAGGTAAAGAAGGGGACCGGCTGTATTATCAGGCCCTGAACAATATTTGCCTTTCTGTGCCCTTAATTTGGATAGGATAAGGTATGGATAAGGTATTCAGAGAAACTAATGTGTGGATCAATGTTATTGATTGATTTAAGGCACTTTTTTTGAGTATTGTTGAAGATATTACAAACATTTTTATTAAACTCATTAGCCATAATTATGGAATCCTGAGCCAAGTGATTGTTTAATAGCAGTGGCCCTACCTGACAGATTTTTTTAAACAGTTAATATATGCATAAAAATATTTACTATTTGACATATTTGCAGTTGTAGCAAAGCTGTATTCCCATCTTTGTTTAGCCTTTTTAATTTTTCTTTTGCATTTGTTTTGAATATTTAAAAAAGGAACCCAGCTGTTAGTATTAGACTTTAGGTAAATGCTGTATTACTTGATTATCCAGCCACTTGGGTGAATGTTTATGGTTTGGATTTCGATGGAATGAATGAATCCCTTAAACAGATTATGATATTTTTAAGGGTATCCCAACTTTCCTGAACATTTAAGCTGCAAAAATACAATCCCAATTAATATAATTGAGCACTTTTTTCGTTGTTTGCAAGTTAGCTTTAGCGTAAAGATAAGTAATGCTGAAACCTGAGTTATAGACATTGGCCCAGATATTCAAAAGGGTTGTGCCATGAGCAACAGGGATGCACCAGCGCAAGTCCAAAAATTGGCCATTTTGCGATATTCAGCGGGAGGCAGATACGCCCCCCCAAATCACAATGTGCAAGAGTGCAATGGTAATGAATGCATGTGCAACTGAAGGGGGAGGAACCATTCATAAATGGCATAGTACAATATTCAACAACATGCGCCAAGCGCAATAGGGGAGCAAATGGAAGTTGCGCAATAGCAGATATGATCCAAAATAAAAAAGAACAAGAGAGGCGCAAGAACGCTACAGGGAAGCCACATGTTGGTGAACTGCAGGCAGCCACACAGACACACAGAAACTGTGAGCAGGACAGGGTAGGAGCAGGACAGAGCACCTGGAACCACCAGGAACAGGGAAGGTGTGGGGAGCCTGTGCCACAGTGCAGGACAACATTTGGAAGTGCCACACAGCACAGAGGGCACAGACAGTGAGCAGTATGGCCACTACAGGGAGGTGTTCCTGGTGCAGGGGAGTAGCAGACAGTGGGGGAACAGTAAAACAGTTTCCGGGGTAACATAAGCCAGGGACATGGCCAGTGCCACCATCCAGATGGAGGCAGTTATGAGGGGTGAGAAGGCAGGCAGCAGGGGGGCACGGCCGTGGAAGGGCCCGTCGGTGGTATGCCCCCAACAGGCAGTACCGAGCCCGCACCAGCTTCGAGCTGTACACTGATACTGAGATTGTGGGCCGGTACACCTGAACTGAGCAATCCTAAGGTGGCTCCATGAGCTGTGCAGTGATGTGATGCAGGCACCCACATGACAGAGTCATGCTCTGTCAGTGGAGATCAAAGTGACAGCTGTCATGTGCCTGCTTACCACGGGTACCTTTCAGAGACCAACAGGGGACATGACAGGCATAACCCAGGTGGCCGCATCACGCCTTCTCACCCAATTCCTCAGCACACTGCTGCCACATGCTGTGGAGTACATCCGTTTCCCCAGCACTCCGGCGGAGCGCACAGCAAACATACAGGAGTTCCACATGGTAGCATGTATGCCTGGTGTGCTCGGGGCAATAGACTGTTCCCATGTGGCCATCCACATGCCACCAGGCCCTCAAGGGACCGCATACATGAATCAGAAGGGGTATGCATGCATCAACAGCCAGATGGTGTGCAATGCCGGGGGGTGCATAATCAATGTCTGTGCCACGCACCCTAGGGAAGCACATGATGCCTTCATCTGGCACTAGTCCGGACTGTGCCACAGGTTCGAGAGTGGGGACATCCCCACTGGCCACCTAGTGGGTGAGTATGCAAATCATGCAGAAAGACATGGAGCTTGGGAGGGGCATAGTCAGAGGTGACATGTTTACTGGCCTAGATGGCCCATGGCAGGGCAACGCTGATCACCAAACTAATGTCCACCCTCTACACACAGGTGACAGTGGATAGCCACTCCGCCCCTGGCTGCTCACACCATACCGGTGGCCTGCGACCCCATCACAGCAATGCTACAATGAGGCACATGCCACCACATGCAGTGTCGTCAAGTGGGTATTCGGGATGCTGAAGGCACATTTCTGTTGCCTGGACATGTCTGGCGATGCCCTACAGTACAGTCCCTCAAAGGCCTGCGGGCTATTCCTGGCCTGTTGCATCCTGCACAACATGGCCAATGACTGTGGGATAGCCGTACAGGTTGAAGAGGGGGGACAGCGATGGGGACAATGAGAATGCTGGTGAAGATGGTGATGGGCAGCCCCCCTTGGTCGAAGGGACCCCTGACTGATCCGGATGGCATAGCTGCACTGGGACACCATCACAGAGAGCACTTCAACCAACCCAGGTAAGTCATGGGGCCATGTGCAACCACCAGTGGCAAGAGCACAACCCACAAACACACGTGGACAAACCCCAGGGGTGCATGACATTAAGGGAATTGGCCGAGCATGGAACCGCACACGCCATCAGGGATGGGCAAGGTGTAACACGGCACGTGGTCTCACACACACACACACACACACCCCACAAGACATGCACAAAGGGTAGTAGACATGCCGACCCCAACTGCCACCCCCTAGCCACATGCACATCCACAGACCACCACGCCCAGTGCCTGTCATTGTGCGTGTGTCAGAAGCTGGGCATCATTGCACAGTGGTGGACAGTGCAATGCAGGCAACATCATGCACATGCCACAGCGGACAGCAGCTGGGATGGTGTGCAGATGGAATATGTGTGTGTGTGCAGGGCCGGGTACCCCACCCGTGCATTGCATGTTGAACAGCACAATGCACACAGGGCAGCATCAGAGAGTAACCGTGGTGGAAGACAGGTCAATCACGCGCCACAGTGCCACAGCTGCCATGGATGCATGGGCAGCTCTGCCGAGACCCGCCAGCAGTGACAGGCTGACGAATGGCCTCATGGGGTGGCACCAACAGTCCTCCAGGGGTTCTGCTGCGTGAACGCAACCTTGCTCGCTCAGGGATCTGCAGCACACCGAACATGCCTGCGCCAGGCATGATTGGGAGGCCCACAGCTGAACCTGGTGTCAACAAGGAGGGTGTCACATGATGCCGGGAATGGGGTGGACATTACACTGCGCAGTGTCTGCGATGCATGGGCAAATAACTGTGTGCCCACTGTGGCCATGTCAGCTGTGATTGTCCGTGTCAGCCTGTCAATGGCAGCGGTCACATCCTCCCACATCTGGTCCATCCCTGCCAGGAGCAGACCAGTGTCCCTGCTGTGCCACTCCTCTGCCTGGCACAGAGCTGCACTGAGTGCATCCACTGCCGTCACAAGCCGCAACTGCTGATCGACTGATTCTTGAAGTATGCAGGTGTGCTCTTCTAAGAGGTTATCTGCCTGATCAGCATGCTGTCCCTTACGGTGTTTGCGGCCCTGAAGGGAAGCACCCCTTGAGGGTGGGTGCTGCACACCAGGTCCAGGCCTGGGCATGTCCACAGGCAGTGCACTGATGCCACCCCCTGACACTGTACCCCCATGGCCATTGGCCAACTGCTGACACTGCCCCTCTGGCTGCCACTCTCCAGGGCTCAACGGTGCCACTGCAGTGGCCGCAACAGCCCCACTGTCCTGGACACACACCAGTACTGCCCCACTGGTGCATACAGGCACAGGCTGGGACTGTGATGTCACACATGCCTCCATGGTGGCACCACCCACGGCCATGCCCATGATGTCACCTGCTGTGTGGCCATCCTGCAGCCCACATGTATTACTGTCCATGAAGTGAGCTCCATCATCATCAGAGATGGATCTGGCACCAGCCTGAGTCTCAGCATGCTGGCATCCATGGACGCTGGCATTCTGGGACATGGGCAAGGCCTCCTCTGCACCTGCTCCAGCAACATCAGTCCAGACAGCCAGGCAGGCCCACTGTGGCTCTGACCCTTGGACACCTGTGGAGGTGGACGGGGCCCTCCTCTATGTCCGTGGTATCACCCTCAGTGGACAAGCAAAAAGCACTGCTGACCCATGTAGACACTCAGAAGCTGTAAGGGAATGCAGTAGCAATAATGTATCTGCCCTACCCTGTGCCCCCCCCCATTGACAGACCAGGATCTACCATGCAGTGACAGGCTACCACCCATCTGGAATCCACCACCTGGAAGACCCTCAATGGCCCAACGCCACATGCTGCCAGCAACCCACTTTTCTTGTGGGGTCAAGTGTTGCATGGCCAGCTGCCCCCCACCGGTCACAGCCCATGCTGCCCTGATGGCAGCCACCTTGTCCTTAATCCTCCACCTGTCTGTGTCCATCTTCTTTTTGCACTCCTGCATGGACCGCTGGTGGCTGCCATGCAGGTTGATGGCACACGCCACCTCTTCCCATGCAGCAGCACAGGCCTGTGGTGTTCTCCACTGTCCACTGAGCAGCAGCTCCTGGTCAAGGTAGGCCTCAAACAGGGCATCTGTTTCTGCCTTGGTGAAGTTAGGCCTCCTCTTCCTCCCACGTCTCTGTTCCTCTTCCTCCACCTCACGATCACTCATTCTTTATCCTGTGGGAATGACAGGTGTTACCTGTGACTGTGCAGTCCCATGCATGTCCCACACACCACAGTCCACACTTCCAAACAACATGCAACTCATCACAATAGACTGCAATAACAGACTATGGCCACTGCAGCCCAATGTCGCAATTTTATAGCGCAATGCATGCAAATGAGGCGAGGCGCAATTTTAAGTGGATGCTAATGCAGTATCTGAGCCATTGAATGGCTGATTAGCTGATTTGCATATGCTGGCTGAATATCGCACTGTTGCGCTTTGCACAATTGTGTTGAACGTGCTCAGGCAAGGGCACATTTCTGTGACATTCGCAGTGGACACTGAATGGCACATGCCCAGGGTGCTAACGCCGACGTCTGCCATGCTGCTGACATGCTGTGTGTGGGAGGCAATGCAGGGCATGGCCACCATTGTGCCAGTAGTGCTACTGTGCTGTTGACATGTATGACATTCTGGCACTGGGGCACTGTAGGTGCACTGGGGCCACAGCATGGTAGGCCACTTACAGGAAGTGGCACACAGGTGCCCTACTGTGCTACACATGGTGAGTACCAATCATGCTGTAGTGGTCCGTGCGCAAGAGACCCCTGACCCTGTGCTGATCTTTGCCCCCTAGGCACCATGCGTCCACATGGGTGCACCTCTACTGTGCTGTTCAGTAACAGCATTATGGGGAATGACAGCGCAGTACCGTGCAGTATCTGCACGTGGCGAACGTGCACTACAGAGTGCCATTTTGACACCAAAACTGTACAGGATGGCATGGAGAAGGGCACCCATCTGGAGCCAACTGGAACTGGCCAATCTGGTCCAGTTAGTGGAGCCCCATGCTGCTGCCCTATTTGGGGAGGCACCCCTAGACAGGGCTAGGAGTGTGGTGCTGGAGGAGGTGGCGGTGACCCTGGAGGAGGCTACAGGCATGGAGAGGGACCATGGAGCAGTGCAGGCACTCCTATGGTGACCTGCAGTGGCGGGGCCCAGACAGGCTTGCCTGTCTGCGAACACGTACCAGGAGGGGCACGGTGCCATGGCCAGGTAGTTGCCCCATCCATACCCTGTTAACGTCTATACGGGTAACATGGTGGCATGTGTCCAACACATGTGGGGGCCATCCAGTGTTGGCTGTGGTGGTGGTATCGGGGTGGGGGGAGGATGGGTATGGCTGTGTGGGATTGCACACACACGGGGGCAGGGGGGACTTTGCTACCGGATTGTACTGATGTTCCTCTCTTCATGTTTGCACTCTAGGCCCAGAGGAGTGTCGGTGGGTGAGGGAGAGGAGGCTGCGCCGTGATGAACAGCAAGCCAAGAGGGTGGCCGGACAAGACAGGCACAGGGACCAGCCTGATGATGGTGAATGCCTTACATCCATGATTACTACTGCATGCTGTGTAACAGGGTGGGCAGCGGGGCATGGCCACCATTCATTGACACCACTACCATGCACGCAACTTGGTACAGTCAGCACTGTCCAGTGGCACTGGATGTCTAAGAGTGCGTCAATGATGGTCCATGCGTGCACCGGGTACATGGCTGTGCCACTGCCTTCGCACCGCATAACAATGTCACTGAACAGCCACAGTGGTGCTGTGCAGGACTTGTCCAGTGGGTGTGTGCAGCAGTCTGCATGGCTGTGTGCACCTGGGTGGGCAGGTTTTGTGGACGCGATCACTGTGGGTGGTCACACACCATCACAGAGGCATGTCCCATGGCAGAATGCCATGCACAGTGGGTGGGCTGCATGGAGCTGTGCATTCACACCTATTGACTCTGCTCCCTTGTCCTAGGTGGACGGCAGCTGCACGACATCAGGGTGGCACTGTGGGAGATTCTCCAGGTTGCCAGGGCATCACTGGAGATACTGAAATGCATCAACAGGCTCAGTGTCAGACGGCATCATGGCGGAAGGAGAAGCCAGAGTGGGAAGTGGGGCTCCTGCTGAGCTTGGCAATGCTCCTGATTTCCCCTACCCCCCTGGATACACCCTCATACCCCTCCTTCCCTCTACCATTTGTTCACCCCTGCCCCTTACCCACCCCCACCTTGTTTGTGGCCTTCCCCCCAAACCTTTGTGAATACTTGTATATAGTTTTGTTTGTTGTTTTTAAATACATTTCTTTTGACATGCCTACTATGGTAGTCTCTGATTTGCAGTGGGCTATAGGTGCTCAGCTTCAGTGGTGTACATGGCGTCAGAGGTGGTGCAGTCATGTGTGTGTGTGCATGTATCCGTGGGGAAGTGATTATGGTGTGGAGTGGCTATCAGTTACTGTCTGTGTTGTGTGTGTTGTTCCCTGTGCACTGGATGACTGTGTGTAGTGGTCCACAGTGCATGCTCTGTGTCCATGGCACACCTGTCAGACCATCCATGGCTTGTGTAGCTGACACCCTTACATGTCTGTGACCTGCACAGTCCGCTGACATGTCAGTGGTGGCCGTCCATGTTGGACAGCCACTGTACCCGGCACAATGTCGGGTTGCCTCCTGTCACTTGTGTGGTGCATGTCTGCCTCGGGTGACACTGTGGCCTCCGCTGTTGTTGTCCCACCTCCATGCTGTCACTTGTGTGTGTGTTGCAGGGGGGATGTGCACCACTGTCTGTCACTTGTGCTCCGGGCAAATGCTGGTGGCATACAGCTCCATGGTGCCTGCACAGGGTGGCTGGCACTCCTGTGCCATGGAGGGCTGATGGCCATGTGTACACTGTTTCCATGGCCACATGCTGGGGGCTTGGTTGCCCCACTAATGTGTCCCTGTGTTGGTGTGCCCTTGGGTATGGGTGGGTGTTTGTCCATGCACTGTGTTGCATCCTGTGTGATGCATGCTTCCATGTACCACTGTGGGTGTCTGCGCTGGCTGTTGTGGCCAGTGCTGGGTCAGGGTGTGTCCTTGGGAGGGTGTGCAGGGTGCTGTACCACTGGTGGTGGGGTCCGGAGCATGCCTTGTCACGTGTGGGATACCTCATGTGCCGACACATGGTCGGTCTCTCAGCTGTACCTTGGGGGGGACGTGCGTGGTGGCACTGTGTATGCAGTCGCTGCATCACTGTGTGCTGCCACCCACTGACAGGTGCTCATGGTGGGGCTGCCTTGCATGGTTCTGTGGTGCACAGGATTGCATTGTCACAGTGGGGGTGGTGGCATGCATGGGGTGTCCTACACTGGTGGACGCTTCTCCTGGGCAGGGTGTCTGGGGATCATGGTAAAGGGTGTGCTCTGCATTGGTGGGATGGTGTGGCATGGGGTGGTCAGCCCTCCTTGTTTGCCAGTCACAGCTTGCCAGGGGGTGTGCTGGGGCACCATGCACCAGCTGTGGGTTTGTTGCTGGTATCCATGGGCTGGTGGTTATTCCAGCTCTCCACCTGTTGTGCAGTGCATGGGGTGTGGGGAGCGATGTCTGTTCTGCTGTGTGCTCCTCTGCCCATCTGTGGCATGGGTGGTGGGGCCCTGCATCCTGTCCCTGTGCATCCCTGGTTGTGCTGTTGCACTGCTGCCCTGCTCCACGGAGCATCCCTGGTTGCGCTATCGTGCATCTGGACTGCTCCACTCAGCATCCCTGGTTGTGCTATGGTGCATCTGAACTGTGCAACTGCACATCCCTGGCTGTGCTATGGTGCAGGTGGTGCAATATTCAGTCATGTGCCACAGGCACATCTTGACTTGCACAGTTTTTGAACATCGCACTTCTTGTGCATGGGTGCAATGGACTTGCACTTGCTCCTGCAGTTGAGCACTTTTTGGGTACAGTTTGAATATCTGGGCCTTAGTGTTTTTCCAAGGAAAACTGAACAGAGTTGTGGTCACTGCTACCAAGTGGAGCCCTTACCATAAGGTTATTGAGCACCAGTTCATCACTGCATACGACAAGGTCTAAGATTCTGTTGCCTCTTGTAGGTGACAGAACACATTGTTTTAAGTGAAGCTCTGAACATGTTCCCAGTAATTTCTTGCCTTTGCAGCAAGTGGCAGTGGAGTTGTTCCAATCAATTTCCCCGAGATTAAAATTGCCTGTAACTATGAGGTCACCTAGCTCCCTTGCGTGTTCCATTTCTAGGATTATAGCATCAAGAATCTTGGATGGTGAATATGGGGGTGATAACAAGAACCCAATATTAAAAAGTCACATTTTGTCTGGTAGACTTGAAGCCATATTGTTTCTATTAAACTATGTGTTTTAGTTTTGTCAGTAATGTCTAATGAATTTACAATATTACTGATGAAGATGGTAACCCCGCCACCCTTTCTGTTTTGCCTATTTAATTTACATGAATTGAAATCTGGTAGATAAATATCCCAGGATGCCTTATTGTCACCCCATGTTTTGGATACAGCAATAATATCCAGGATGTCTTGGCAGGCCCTAATTTTAAACTCATCATATTTTTGGGTTAACTCATTGCCTCCACAGGCTCACTCTAAGATTACACCACTTGTCTCCTGAATCTCCTGTATACTTTTAACAGTGAATCCTGGGCCTTTCTAAACAAAATCAAGCCATAGTCAGCATGTTGCAAACAAATGCTAATAGCTCAATAATTGTACCTGCTAGACACAAAGTTTGAGTGGCAGAGTTATTCAGCACAAAATTGCCTTTCCAATGGTGGCATGCATGTAATAATAAGTAATTTTGTTTTTTTTTCTATGCTGGTCAAAAGAGCAAACAATTTTTTTTTCACTAAAAAAGAGCAACAAGCCAGCCCGGTGGCATTGAGGGTTGAGGCGCTGGAAGCCATACCTCGTGCCACGCTAGCGACCCGGGTTCGGGAATGGACTCGGGTTGGTGGGGGTCAGTGGGGAGAGGGAGGATTGAGCATCCCAATGGATGCTCTCCTCCCTCAGGGGTGGGACACCAGAGTTGCAATATATGCACCCAACACTCTAAGAGAGCCGGTGGGAACACCGGTTCTCGAGGGGGACTGGCGGCTCCGTTCACAGAGTCGGGGAGGGGGGACGTTGTTGGGCGCTTGAGAGAGATGTGTATCAGCACGTCACCTCTCTGGACGTACATCCTTGCGCCAGCGTCCCAGGGGGTAGGGTTCAGGGGGAAGCACAGAAAAATGGATAAGCCCCTCGGTGGTCCTAGATGAAGATGGCTCCACCCAAAGACCACCAAATCCAGGACAGACCCCAATGTGCAGACAAGGAGGGAGGTGAGAAGCACTCTAGGGGTAGATTCTGGGTGAGTGGCGCAAAAAGGGTATGAGCAGTCCGAAGGAGTGGACACTGAGGTAGGAAGGGGGATAAATAAGAAGTTTAAAAAAAAAAAAAAAAAAGGGCAACATAAGCCATTTTCTTGTTGGAAAATATGTAAAATATCAACACCAAATTAAGCATACAGACATTAGATGGTGTTTTAATATTATATTAGTTAAAAAAAGATATCTTTTTACTATAACACGTAATTTTTCCCCATTTTAGTCAAGGTACTTTGGTGAGATTTGAGGGCTGACTCTCAACCACCCACACCATATCATAAACAAATGTGTATATCTCCAAAAGTATACATGATACACACACAAAGTATCAGCATGAAAGTTGATTAGCACAAAAGTGCCTTTCCAGTGGTGTTATGCAACCAGTTGTAATCAATACGGTTTTTATTTTATACCTGCTGAAGTGCCAAAAAAGTGAATTTTATTCAAGCTGCTTAGGTGAATCTTGATGGAAATCATGTCAGCCATACACACCATACCATAAACAAATGTGAATAACTCCTAAAGTATACATGATATACGCAAAACATAAGTGGCAAAGGTTTGCAGCACATTACCTTCCCAATGGTGGTATGCAAATAATAATATGTAATTTTGTTGTTTTTTTTAAGCTTGTTGAAACAGCAAAAAAAAATATTTTTTCACTAAAACACACCATACTATAAACAAATGCAAATAACTCCTAAAGTTTTACATGATATGCACAAAATATCAGTGACAGAGTTGTTCAGCATAACATTACCTTTCCAACGGTGCTATGCAGTCAAATATATATTATATCCTGTTACACTATATATTAAAATATATAAGTGATTTCTCCAGATGTTGCTTGGGCACACTGGAAGTCAGTAGCCGACTTCTGCAGATGTCCTCAGGACACACCAGTGTTTTTTTACTGATGACTACAGGTGTCTGCTAGGAGACAATGAGTTAATTAAACAACTAGCATTAAAGCTCAAGAAATGTAGTTTGTTTAGTTTATTACTGGAGTATGATTTATTATGACAGTGGTTATTGTTAAGAGATGAGGGCAATCCTCTCCTCTCCCCAAGAGTGCCTAGTTTGAATGGTGTTCAAAGGTTAAGAGGAAATGTTTACCCAGTCAGGTATTACCTCATCTGCTAAGATGGAGTCTGTTCCTGCAGAAAAATTCTCTCCTATCATTAAACTCTTCCCAATGAGTTAGGCATTTGATTTCCTGTTTAAAGCACCATTTGCGGAGCCATTCATTTATACATTTAATTTTCGGGTTCAAATGGGTAGAGAAACTGAGGATTAGAGATGCAGCGAATTTAAATTCCACCGGTAAAGTGAACGCAAAGTGGGCACTTCGCATTGCCACTTTGCTAAGTGGAGTGGGCAATGCAAAGTGCTCACTCCGCCTTATCATTACCATTAAGGCGGAATGGCAATGCTAAGTAAGGTGAAGTCATTGTTTTTAACGGACTTCGCATTCCTCATGTATGATTCTAAGTGATCCACTTGGTGTTTCAGATTTGGCAGTCCCCCACACATCACATGGCTTACAGTACTGTAAGTCACATGCTCTTTAGCAAGGCAGGAAGAAAGTGAGTCATACAAGTAGACACTTTTACTTTCTCCTGTGCAGGTGGAGAGAGAGAGTAGTGTGTTTTGTGACTGCTGATACTTAGAGATCAGAACAAGGAGGAGATTTAAACTTTGATTTAGACCCAACAGCTTTTTTAAAAGCTACATTTTTTTGTCTTTCTGTACTGTTTTTTTACTTAATTTGTTCTTTCTGTAAATTTTATTTTTCTTACCTTTATAAGTAGTTAGTTGTTTGTCTGTGTGACTGTGAGTGTGTGTGTTGTGTGACAGTGTGAGTAGTGATTGCTCGGACTGAGGGAGCTCAGTAGGAGAGATGGACCAGGGTGAGGGAATGTCTGGGGTGGGGGCAGCTCTGGGAGAGCGTGGCAGTGGTGAGCGTCATACTGTGTGCATGTGTGGAGGGCATGGGCGCCTATTCTGTTGGACTGCTTGAAACTTGTGAGTGCCCCCCCGGAAGCAGGACCAGCACCGCCTCCTGTCCTGACTCTGAGGCAGTTGAACCACCACCACCACCAAGTCCAGCACCAGGTCCTCTGGAGCAGGATGTGCCTGTTCCCCCGGGCCCAGGTGTGGACCCCATCCCTGTTCAGCACCGTGACCAGATGGCTGCCAGTTCATCAGGCCATCCCCAGCCTATGCCTGGTCCTCCCCGCACCTCCATTGTTTGGCAGTTTTTTGACTGTGTCGGGGAGGACAGCAGTGTGGTCAAGTGCTGCCTATGTGAGGTAGAGGTGCACCGTGACCCCTGAGGGACTCACTTGGGGACTGGGGGGCCAGCACACCCATTTGCTCAATCACCACCAGTTGAAGTGGCAGGCTGCCACAAAATGGACCATGCCTGCACTTGCTGGCCATTCTGTGGCAGAGGGTGCAGCTGTGCATTGCAGCATTCCTAAGAAGAGGAAGGCCACTGTAGCACCTGCTGCTCCACCAGCACCATCACCCCCCACCACCACCACCAGCAGTAGGTCAGCCTGTAGAACGTGTGGTCCCCACAGAACTGCATGTAATGCAGGCTGACTTGGCATTTCACTGGAGTGATGTCAAGGAGAACAATGAGAGGGTGAGTGCTGTGTAACAGCGGCTGGATCACATAGAGGGACATCAGTCGCAAATTATGTCCATGCTGGAACTGCTGCATCCCACCTTAGTTTTTTTTTTCCTCACACCATGTGCCCCCCACACCTTCCTTGCTGTGTTATAAAATGTATTCCTCCACCATCCCCAACCCTTGTATGTAATTATGCCCTTTTTTGTTGTCTTCTGTATACATGACACTTTGTATTCTGAGCACTGCAAGAATACTGTACTAAACTGCACGTGTGCAGTCAGTCTTCTTTCCAGTCTGTGTATGTACTGCAGACACTGTCATAGAAACATAGAAACATAGAAGTTGACGGCAGATAAGGACCGCAAGGCCCATCCAGTCTGCCCATTTCTTTTTCTACCTTATAAATGTGCCATCGGCCTTTGCTATGTCAGTGATCTATCTATTCATAGTCATTTGTATTGCTCCCTTATGCCTATCCCATGCCTGTTTGAAGCCCTGCACTGTATTCATAGCCACTACTTCTTGTGGTAAGCCATTCCATGCATCTACCACCCTTTCTGTGAAAAAGAATTTCCTCACATTCCCCTTAATCGGCCTCCCTCAATCTCATGCTGTGTCCTCTTGTCCTGCTATTTTTCTTATATTTAAACATGTTAGACTCTTTCACCTTGTTTATGCCCTTAAGGTGTTTAAATGTCTCGATCCTAACACCTCTCTCCCTCCTTTGCTCAAGGGTATACATATTGAGCTCCGTTAATCTGTCCTCACATGTCTTCTGATGCAGTCCCTGCACCATTTTGGTTGCCCTTCTCTGGACTGCCTCAATTTGGTTAATGTCCTTGTGAAGGTGTGGCCTCAATACTGCACGTACTCCAGATGGGGCCTAACCAATGTCTTGTACAGAGGATTATTACCTCCTCTTACGACTTGTGATACCCTACTAATACACCCACCCCCCTAGCCTTACCTACTGCTTTAGAGGTCTGCTTGGATGATTTCAGGTCATCAGTGATGATGATGCCCAAGTCTCTTTCTTCCTTTGTGACTGCTAGCAACTCCCCTCCCAGCCTATAAGTGGCTTCAGGGTTTCTCTTCCCTATGTGCATGATTTTGCACTTCTTTGCATTAAATCCCAGTTGCCACTCTTCTGACCATTCTGCTAGTTTATCCAGATCTCTTCTCATTCTGCCCACCCCATCTGGATCATCTACTCTGTTGCAGATCTTGGTGTCATCTGCAAACAGACAAGCCTTACCCTCTAGTCCATCTGCTAGGTCACTAATGAAGATGTTGAATAGGACTGGCCCCAGGACTGATCCCTGAGGTACCCCACTTGTGACTTGCATCTCTTCTGACTGTATACCATTTACCACCACTCTCTGTTTTCTGCCAGTCAACCAATTTGCCACCCAGTTGACCAACTTCTGACCCACCCGAGCCTACCTAGCTTATTTATCAATCTTCTATGTGGAACAGTGTCAAAGCTTTGCTGAAGTCAAGGTAGGCGACATCAACTGCTCCCCTTGGTCCACCACTCTGGTTACCCAGTCAAAGAAATCTATGAGATTAGTTTGACAGGACCTTCCTTTGTGAACCCATGCTGTCTTGGATCCTGTCCCTATGGTTCCAGGTGTTGCACTATCCTTTCCTTAAGAGTGCTTCCATAATCTTGCCCACTACTGAGGTAAGACTGACCGGTCTGTAGTTCCCCGCCTCCTCCCTGCCAACACTCTTGTGGAGTGGGATCACATGAGCCCTTCTCCAGTCTTCTGGGATCTCTCCTGTGCTCAGAGACTCACTAAACAATTCTGCTAATGGCTCTGCTAGTTCCTCCTTTAGCTCCTTAAGTACCCTGGGATGTATGCCATCAGGTCCCATTGCCTTATCCACCCTGAGCTTGCTAGCTCTTGTAGGACCCTTTCTTTTGTGAAGGAGTAGTGCTCACCTCCCTCCCTCTGTGTCCATGATGCTGAGCTGTGGGCCCTGCCTACCTTCTCTTCAGTGAATACTGAGCAAAAGTATCTATTTAGGATAGATGCCTTTAGGGTCCTCCTCCTCACATGCTCCCTTTTCTCCATTAAGCTTAGCAATACCCCTCTGGACTTTCTCCTTTCACTAATGTATCTATAGAAAGTCTTGTCACCTTCTTTACTGTTTGTGCTAGTGTTTCCTCAGTTTGGGACTTTGCCTGCCTTACTGCCTTACCTGCTTCCCTTAGGGCAGTTTGGTATGCCCCCTATCTTCATCCTGCTGTGTTCCCTTATATTTTCTGAAGGCCAGCCTTTGGCTCTGACCTTTTCTGCTACTGTATTTGAGAACCAAAGTGGTTTCCTTCTTCTTGCACTTCCTTTTCTGTCTAACACAATGGGATGTTGCTTCAAGTATTGTATCCTTAATGCTTGCCCACTTTGCCTGTACCCTCACCTGTGTTTCTTTTTGCCAGGGCTAGCTTAACTCTGTTGGCCATCTTATCAAAGTCAGCTCCTCTGAAGTCCCATATTTTGCCTTGGAATGGGATGATTTAGATGTAGTAGCCAAATTGAACCATACCATGTGATGGTCACTGGCCTCAGGTGACCTTCTACCTGGAGATCTGTGATCCCTTCTTGTTAGTCAGTACTAGATCTAGGATAGCCCTGTCTCTTGTGGGTTGCTGTACCAGTTGTTTGAGGCCCTCCCTGCAGGGAATCCACTATGAGTCTAGTTCTGGCAGATGTTCCTGCTGGTATTGACCAATCTGTATCTGGCATGTTGAAGTCTCCCATTATCAGAACCTCCCTTTAGCTGTCATGTTTTGTATATCTTCTAACAGTAATGTGTCTATGTCCTCCCTCTGGTCTGGGGCCTGTAGACAACCCCAGTTCTTATGGCTGTCCCATTTCCTGTTTCCAGGGTGACCCACAGTTCTTCTGGCTCCTTATGTATTCTGAATTTCTGTAGCTTTGATATTTTCATTAACATACAGGGCCACTCCTCCCCCCCTTTTTGCACCTCGGTCTCTTCTGAACAATACATAGCCAGGTACTGAAGTCTCCCAAGTGTGGTTACTGGTAAACCACGTCTCACTAATTGCTACTATGTCCAGTTTAGCCTCTGACATTATTGCCTGCAGGTCTGGGATCTTATTTCCCAGGCTGTGAGCATTTGTGTACATGATTTTCCATTGGCCAGATTTTGGTGTGTTAGTTGTTGGGTGAGGTTTGGCATTACCCCTGTGCATCGTATGGGAGACAAACCTTTTTCTACCTGGTGATGCAAATGAGACGCCAAACACACTGAATTCCAGTTTGACCACTAGCTGAGGGGAGGGGTGTTCTTCCCATTCAACGTATGGGTGCTGCACCCTCTCCCATTTGCTAGTTTAAATATTCTGCAAAGACGTCAAACTTCTGCCCCAATGCACTGACTCCTCTTTAGTCAGATGCAGTCCATCAAATTTAAAGAACTTTCGCTCCCAGAACTGTTGCCAGTTCCTACAAATCTGTGTCCTTTTCCTGGCACCAGTCCTTGAGCCACGTGTTTAGCTCCCTATCTCCCCTTCTCTGACCTTCTGTCCATCTGCTCCCTTCTCCCAGACTGGCAGGATCTCAGAGAAGGAGATGCCAGACGAAAATAGATGATAGTTTGTCACCCAGCCTAGTCAGGTGTTCCTTGGTCTCCACAACTGACCAGCTGGCGAGATCATTAGTCCCTATGTGTACTAGGACATCAATGTTTTCTCCTGCTTTTGAACAATTTTGCAATGCGGTCAGTGTCTCTCCATGCTGATGTACCTGGGAGACATCTGACCATCACCCTGGCTGGAGATGGGTATCAACTCCGAATCATGGAGTTCCTATGATCAGAAGTTTTTGGATTTCCTTTGTGCTTGTTTAGTTTTGGTTCCTGATTTGGGTGAGTATTGTTGTGCTAGCTCCTGTGCCACAGTGTCCTGCTCTGCAGTGTCTTCTGCCTCTTTATTTGATTTCAGAGATAGAGGCAGATACCTGTTTGTAGTGTTTATATGGTTTTGAGGTAATGTGTTGAGAGCAGAGTGATGGGGCACCTGATTTGCTCCTCCTAACCACCTGCCAACCTCCTGGACCAACTACCTCTGCGGTTGAGGTTTTTCTGTTGGATGCTGGGGAAATGGCGGGTGGTTCTTATAATGTATTTCCTCTTCAATATGAAATTTGAAGTGCAATCTCTGCCCATGCTGCCGGAGCTGAGACCTAAGATCTCCAAAGGCCCAGCATGTAGGACAGTGTCCTAAATCCTGTAAGAATGTCCTTCTGAAAATTGTTCCACAGTACCCTGCAGTTAATGAAATCCATTCCAAATAAGTTGCTGGGTTTGTAACCTAGTCAGAGTAATTAGAAGGAAAAAATGCAAGTAATGGTTTAATTGTGCTTTGTTTAACTTGTTATAACAAGTTAAATTACTAGTGCCCTGTAAATGAGATCACCTTGTGGAGGCCCCACTGATCCGCCCCTTCCTGTCTGCCACAGGAAATGTCACAACTGTGGTACCCTATAAAAGGAGTAGCGTGGTGGTAGATGGGGTGGGGTGGCTGGCCCTTCCTGCCTAAAAGAAGAACCACGGACGAAAGAACAAGGAGGTAAGAGCAGAAACAATCAGTCAACAACAAATGCAGTAACCCAAAGCTTATCCTAATGTTAGATAAAACTGTAAAACCTGTAAAGCACCACCTGTAATAATTTCAGAGAAGATATACCCTGTAAGAAACATTTTGCTCCAGAGAAAATAAAGTAGTAACAGAAGATATACCTTGCAAAGACAATTTGAATCAGAAGATTACAGCAGTAATCTGTTAGCATACACCTGTAGGCACACCTTGTAATAATGCAGAAGAAGGTATACCAGCAACAACAATTTGAATCAGAGAAAATAAAGCAATGAAATGTTAGCAACAAACAGTAACAATCCCTGTGAGTAAAAATAAAAACACCACCACACAGTAAATCTGCTTAGCCAAACTAAGTCTTAATCCTTCTCCTTGCTCTGGTAAGTTTCTACTCTGCCTTTCAAGCAGTCTTAGAAGGAAAGAGCTCAGGTGAAGCTAGGTGCCTTGGCCAGCAAACCAAGTCTTCTACCTCCAACTCCTTGACTTAAAAACATTTATTAATGAGTACAATGGTGGGATGGTGAAGCCTGGAGAGATACTACAAAACAGACTTACAATACATCCAAGTAACTAGTAAAAAAATTAATGTTGTGATTCGTGACGTGATCGTAAATCATGATTTGTGACTGCCCTGGGCCCCAATGAGGTGTGGCACAAAACTCCTTGACTTAAAAACAATCATTAATGTGTACAATGGTGGGGTGGTGAAGCATGGAGAGATACTACAAAACAGGCTTACAATACATCCAAGTAACTATTAAAAAACATTAATGTTGTGATTCATGACGTAATCGCAAATCATGATTTGTGACTGCATTTTGTGACCGTGATGATGAAGAACATCATTTGTATCACGAGTTACTCATGATGATGGTCCTGACTTAAAAATGCATATTAATGAATACAATGTCCATGCAGAATTATGCACCACACCTGTCCAGTACTCTGAAGGGAAGCTAAAGATACAACTGTGACTTAAGTTAGAGATAGAGAATGGGCTCTAAAGAGATGCAAATGCACAGACAGATTAAGATTGCGCTGCACACTGAAGAGATGCGGATGCAAAGGCACAACACCTAACCAGTGCTCACCATCAGAAATTCAAATCTGGAAAAGAATACTTTTGCCGGTTGGGGCAGGCTGCGGGGAAGGGGGGCAGTGTACTGCACTGCTGCAGTAACAGTCAATAGTACTAGTACCAGTAAAGATACCACAAAGAAGTACAAAAATGACGCAGCTGCAGTGGATGGCAGGTTCACATTGCTGAAATTATGTGGCGCAATAAAAGGTGTCTGATTTGATGACACACGTCACACACATACCGCACACACACTAAGTAATGTAGCAAATTGAAAACTTCATTAATATAACCACGATTTTAAATAAACTAAAATTATGCACTGCTGCACCACAACAATCAGCATAAAAATGGCAAGAATTATTGAAAATATTACTGTGTGTACATTAACACAGTTATACAAGGAAAAATATCACCAAAACAGAAAGCACTGTCTTTTTCTCAAAGTTAATCTATCTATACCACAGATACACCCTTCCCCCAAAGCACACTTCCACTGTCTCTCAGTACACAGACTGAATGTTGTACATTAACATTGAAAATCCACACACAAACAATAAATGCTCGATGATATGAGCAGAGGAGGGTTTCCTATGATTGATGAACTAAAGTTTCAGCAAAAAAAAAAAATTACTCAAAAAGACTTTTCTTACAACTTTTTGAAGGTTTGAATCGTAGAGAGCTCTCAGAGCAGATTGTCTCCTACTGCTTCCTACACACACTACCCCAAACTGAGGCTGTGCAGAACAATCTAGAGCCCATGAGACCTGAAATCCCATGAATCACTGCAAAATTCACCTTTGGAACTTAAAAACAAGGCGAAGTGAGGTGAAGTACATTGTTTTCAATGTACTTTGCCTTAAGAATGGGTGGAGTAGTGGTTTGGGAAGGTGGAGTAACGTGAAGTCAGTGTTTTCAATGGACTTCAGTTACCTATTATAATGTGAAGTACTCTGCTTCGTGTTGCAGAGCACTTTGCGAATTCACCTTCACCCCGCGAATCACTTTGTGGAGCGAATTGGGGCCACTTCACCCATCTCTACTGGGGAAGGGTAGAATTTCTGGTACACAGTGTCACATCCTAGTTCCACTAACTTGTTTGACAGTGCTACTAAATCCTGTTTAATAGTTTGAACAGGATCACAGTATATATTATTTGCCCCCACATGTATGATCACAAGGGGATTTTCCTTGCTACCATGCGTGATGTCATTGACCATTCTGGTGAGGTCAGCAATTTTAGTGCCGTTGAAGCTGGAGCATGTCCTGCTGGTTTTATCTGGGTTACAGATAGCTCTGTCTACATGTTTAACTATCAAATCACTGAATAGTATGACTTGTCTAGGACATGAAGGAAGGTGGGGGGGGGGGTCATAAAAAATTCCAGCTCCTGACACTGAAGGGTAATTAGAGGATGATGAATTAGCCCCAGTCATATGTGTATTGACTAATGATGGGGTATAGATCTCTGGTTCAGAAACATTTATAGGGGTAGAAACAATGCTAGGTGGGAATATATTTTGAGCACTTGTTATACCCCCGGTTGAAGGGCTGGAGAGGGAATCTGGAATACTTCCACCAGAGTCGTCACAGGGAAGAGAGACTAGGGGTCAAACTTGCTGTACAATGTGATACTGAAATGGTCAGCTTTATACCCCTTTTTGCATGCTCTGTTACTTTGGATTTGGTAACAAGCATCGTCTGAGCAGTCATAACCACATGAATCCTCCTCCCTCACCCATTTTTTCTTAACTCATGGACAGAGATGGCAAACTGGGGAGCTGAGTAAGTGTTTCTAGAGAGTTAATTACTGCTCTGCATTGTTAGTTGTGAATTATACAATGGTGTGTGAAAATCCTGTAACCTCATTGGTCAAAACATGTCACATGACCGTGGGTAAATCCTGCATAACCCATGGCTGATGAATGGCATTTATAAAAAACATATTTAAAACACATTTTAAATTTATTGTACACATGGATCCATTGTATAATGACTCGTGACACACCACACAAGGTGTGGGTAAATCCCCAATAACCCACACCCTGTTGTGCCTTATTGCTTAATTATTCTGCTGAATCTGCTGTGAGGGGACAGCTGGTCTACTGTCCATGGGAGAAACATTTATAGCCTTAAACCTGCAGGCTATATCCAGCTGACTTTTCTCTAAGGCAGCAAGTCTGGAGTTGAACATAAATATTTTCAGGAGCATTTCAGAGTTCTGTATGCACTTATTGCAATGAAAAGCTAGTCTTGGGGCATCTGCAGCAATTATCATGTTCATATTACATTCTGAACATTGTAAACCCACTTCCCCAGCTGAGGTCATAATGGTGTTATTTGAATGGGAAGCCATTTTATTGTGGGAAGTAAAACAAATAATAAGACCAAATACTCAAAAAACAGCTGCAAAATATATACAGAAAATGGTAGGATATGACTGTATGAATGAAAAAAATAGCAGTAGCACTCTTACGACCTAAAACTCCTATTAAAAGTAAAGCAGTTAAGCAGAAAGCTGCATGCCATGAAATTATACTCAAAGCAATTAGTATGACTTCCCTCCTGTATAACCTTGGAAGAGGAATTGCACTCACCAACACTGAGCATCACTGCTGGCCTTCTTTCCCTCTTGCCTCTACTGACACTCCAGACATGCATGTCTCTGCGTGCATCTCTGTGCATGGAGCTGCTTGCATACCTGCTCATGCTCGCCCACTCTCAGAGGGACAAGATTTAAGTATCCTGTGACCCAGAAGTGCTGCACTGGGTCACGCACTCCACTACAAATAACAGAAGTAAACTAGTGTTTAAAAATGCTGACAGATGGCTATAAAGAGCATTTTAAAACAACAGTCCCCCATGGATATGCAGACAAGAGACAAAATACAGCAGAAGCGATAATGTAGTTCCCCCTTCAGTCAAACTGAACTACAGATCCTCAGCCTGCTTCCTGGGTCCTGACCTCCAAATGAGTTTAAAAGCAAAGGTTGCAATTAGGAACGAATGCTGCAAAGTGCAACCTCTAGCTCCTGCACTGCTACACTACCACACACACATGCACACACACACACACACACACACACACACACACACACACACACACACACACACACACACACGTACACTTGTTCCAAAGTATGCTGAGACTACTGGAGTGGTGAACAACCATGCATACATTTTGCACCTAAACTCTCACCATGACAAAGACACTGTAGTACTATATATCCCCCCTACCAGATTTCCTTCCATCCCTCAGGCATGAATAGTATATGGGCCTTATCTTCCCATTTACCCAGCACCTGCTTTATGGCCACTTGCCCTTCCTCTCCACAAAGAAATGAATAAGCCTGGGATATGAAGCCCCTCTGATTTGCCATCATACTTTAGAACAAAAACACCCCAGGTGGCAAGTTCCAAGTCAGAGTCTCCCATCCTGGACCCTTCAATAGGAAATCCCTAATTTGCAAAAAATTATGAAAACAAATTTGGCTCAGGCAAAATTTTATTTGTAACTGCTAAAAGCTTTTAATTTGATTGGTGTCTGACAGCAATTGTGTTATGCATACTAAGCCCTTTCTAGCCCACACCTGGAAGCTATTATCCCATCTAGTTGGGGGAAAATGTGGAAGCCACTGTATTGGGATCTTGTCCATACTTTCAGTGAGAACAGATCAATGAATTTGTGGCCACTGGGCATCCTAGATAAATTTAGTTAGGTATTTCTTCAGTTCTTTCCAATCTTTGTGTGGGATAGGAAGAGGTAGGGTAGAACAGAGGAATATAAATATCAGTAATATATTCTTTTTGACTATTTCTAGTCTATCTGAAAAGGCAAATGGGAGGGTATTCCAGTTATTAAGATCTACAGACACTTTTTGTTCAGGGGGAAGTCATAATTCACATTGTAGAGGTTGCAGAGATTGACCAGAATTTGAATGATCAGAGAACAGACTTTATCTTTTGCCCATTTAAAGGAGATTCTTGCTTTTATTTTGTCCAAAAACATTCCACTGACTGACAGAATTTCTGATTCATCAACATTACCTTTAAAACCAGCAGCCCTTCCAAACTGATGCACTAGTGCAAGCAGGGTGGACACTGACTGTTGGGTTTCTCCTGTAATTATCAAGGTATCATCCCCTTAGAGAGACATTCTATTATTTCATTAGCATTGATCCCTCAAAAAGCTGTCGCCTGCAACACTACTGCAGCTAGTGGCTCCATGCAGAGCGCAAAAAGCAGGGACAAGCGTGAGCAACCCTGCCTCATCCTCTTTCTATCTGAATTCCCTAAGAAATGGTATAATTAACTTTCGCCCCTCCTATTGGTCTGTCATAAAACATGGCAGTCCAGGACAGAAAGCTCTTCCCAAACCACATGATCTACATTATCCCATGCAAATATGTCAATTGAAGAGATCAAATGCCTTTCTGATATCTAAGAAAAGGGAGTGTTGCCGTGACTTACTGTACCTATGCTGTGTCCTGGTTGAGAAGGGATATCAGTCTGTAGGTGACACATGAATCTCTACCCTTAGCTGGCTAAGGTAAAACAGCTATAAGGGCCTCATACCAGGTACCTGGGGTCCATCCTTTCTCCCTGCAGCTACTAAAAATTGAAGTCAGGACCAGAGCAAGCTCTTTTCCAAGAGCTTTGTAGAAATCCATGTTAAACCTTTCTGGTCATGGGGCCTTCCCACTTTTCAAATCTAAAATAACTGCTTGAATTTTCTCCTCAGAAATAATTTTTTTCCAAATTGTTGCTAAACTCCAGAAAGAGGGTATTTAGTGTTAAACCATTTAGAAAACAAAATGTACATGCCATAGCCTCTTCTTGTGTCTTTTGTTCTGTATATAAAACTTGGTTGAAGTCCCAGAAACTTTTTGCTATTTTGTTAGGGGTGACCCAAATCTTACTGGGGTCCTACCCATCTCTAATAAATGGCACTACCCTATCACCATTTGTTTTTTAAGCTTATGCACTAAGACTAGTTTATTTTCATTATTACATACAATAAGTCTTCTGTTTTTTTTTTATCTCTAACTGTAACTGTAAAATTATCACCTAATATTAAGATCTCAGGTTTTTTGATCTCAGTAGTGAATTGGGTAAGATCTCAATCAAAAATATTTGGCTTATAAAGTGGAACATAAATATTTCCCAGTATGAAAGTAATAGTGTTCACTATAGTTATTAGAAGAAATATATAATTTTTATCTAATATCAGTATTTTCCACAGAGAAATATAATCAATCACTTTCAGAGCTAAAATTAATGTACCAATCAGCTTACCAAATTTGGCTTGCTTAGAAGCTAAGACATCAATAAGAGTATATCCATTTAAAACAATTTCCATTTCTTCTAAAGTTCAGGTTTCTTGCATGCCTATTATCTCAGCTTTATGAATAACTGTAACCAATCATCATCATTCATCATTGTTATCATCATCAGATTTTGACATAAGCCCTGATTCATTCCAAAGACTATTGTACACATTTCATATTTGTGTTCTAGTGTATCTTGGTTTACCACATACTGAAAGGCAATAGTCAATCAATTAAAACATCATGGAAACAAATGCTTAATTGCAGTTCTGATTTTATCAACATCAGTGATCAAAATTCTCAGACTGTCTAGTTTACTTTCATTTCTTGTGATCAGATTTGCCAAGAAGAAGTTATAAATTTTGAGAACAAACTGACCACATCCACTATAGCTTACATGCCTCTCAATTATTCTGAAACATATAATTATACTGTATATTGGGATATTCTGTGCATTTGCTAAAACAGTTTTTAATTAAAAAGGTAACATTTTATAGACTCATTTTCCATGTTATGAAGACCAAATACTGATAATTTTTGTGAACTTTTTCTTCAGCCTCTTTGTATAACTAGTGGTCAGCTGCAATGGTCTGTTTTATAACCATGTATGGTGACCACCACATGCAAATGTCACACTCTCTAGAATTTCAGTGTCTTATTACATGGTGAGAGATAAAGAGAGCAGAAACTCCACTCTATAGCTGAGCAGTTGTAAGAAGGATGCCAAAGTTAAAATTTTCATGGCTTTATTCCTTCCAACTTCTTCGTGCTCAAAACAACAAATGCAGCAGCCTGGCTGGTAACAAACAACTCAACATATTACCTTTTTCAAAAGGCTTTGCCAAAAGGCTTGGGGCCACATATTCAAAACGCTGCCCTGGGGCAAAATTAGCTCTGCCCGGCAGCCAAACTTAGCATGGACACAAAAGCCTGCTATATTCAAAAGGAATAGCCTAGGGCAAACAGCTTCTGAATATAGCATGGAAATGAAGCTGGGCAAACTGGGCTGGGAGTGCAGGGCATAATTAACCCTGGAATAAGACAGCTTTGAATATAGCAACCAGGAAGTGCAAACCACAACAGCAACACAGTGCACAGTGACTAGGAGGACTGTAGAGGTGGAATATGTGGCCAAAGTGTGTGCCAGCAACAGAGTGGCATCAGCAGAGCTGCATGCAGCAGTAAATCGGAATGTAGAAGAAGAAGAAGAATCAGCATTTATATAACACTTTTTCTATACAGTGTATTCCAAAACATTTTACAAGCAATGCTAGACTGGTAGTGAAGTGACTGAATCTGTAGTAGTGGCCATATCGCACTTCAACACCCACACACAGCCTGGAGAAGTGCATGAACTGGTTTATAGGAAGAGGAATGTTGGCTGGGACACCAGGAATGTCCCCTACTCTTTGCAAAGAGTGCCCTGGGTTCTTTTACTTCCAACTGGACACCCACCAGGACAACACCAGGATGGGTAGAAGGGACCCCAGTTTAGCATCTCATCTGAAGGACAGCACACCCCAGCAGTACAGCACCCCCCTAATACTGCACTCAGGTGCCAGTGTTTAAGGTGCAAGTCCAATCCTGTGTGGGACAAGAACCCATGACCCTCAGGTCCAGAGGTGCATGAGCTACCAACTTATACATGCTGACCATAAGCAGAAGTTAAAAATAGTGCCGTGATGGTTGCATGGTGCACAGTCATTTATGTAGGTCTAGCATGGTGCTAAGCCATTTGCCCGGCACTAACACATTTGCCTGGGGCTAAAATCTGCCATTTTCAAAAGTGACATGCAAATGAGCCTACTTCTCCAATCAGTGGGCAAACAACCACATTTGCATCTCATTATGCCCTGATTTGCATGCAATTTTCCCAGCATTACTGCCTGTCCCCACAGCTCCATCTGTAAGTCAGTCTGGAAGTACAGAAGACAGCAGAGTCTGCCACAGCTCCACCTGTAGGTCAGTTGGGAAGAGTATGGCAGGAGCTGCAGGCTACACATGTTTAGAACTACATGGTATACTGTGCTCCAGGGGACTGCATTGCACATGCACTGGTGATGGTGTTGGCTTCAATTGTCCAACTGTAGGGCCTGCCATACAGTGCACTGCAGCCGGTACAGTTGCATGGGGGCCAGTGGGGTATGTGACACAGCACTGCCTATGGCATGGTGGGCAGCATTGCCTGCAGCACCATGCAGAGTGACAGCCCCATCATGCTGCTGTGTACTGACAGTAGAATGTACTGTATTGCTGTTGTGCGATTCACAGATGCTGCACAACTGGCATGGGATGCCTACAGTGACATATGCATTTCTGGGCAGGGGTGTCAGCAGGCAGCCACACCATACAAAGCAGCATACAGTACATACACAGCACCATTGACAGTGCATTTGATGGTGGCTGGGGACCACCTGACCCACCTAGTCTGCTCAGTCTCTACCTATTGGAGTGGCTGCAGAATCCAGTTTCCTAGCACCATACAGCCTCCTACCACACTTGCAGAGTGCATCATGCCTGTCCCATGCTGTCCTGAAGGCCATCTCTGTCTGAGACCCCATGACCACCTTGCTGTATCCCAGAGGAGTGACTGTGGTGTAATAGATGGGGGGGGCACACAACTATATAGGGATTACACAGTACATTATTCATAACAGCAATGATGTAATGTTGGAGGGGACCTGTGCCCCCATCCCCCCTACAATTACTCCCCTGTTGTTTCCTCTATATTGGTTGGGGTTGCACAAAGTCTCACTAACAGCATGCAAGCAGCGCAATGCATTTTCCTTGAGTTAAAACCACCTTTTCCCGGGTGGTATTTTCCATCATGCAATGTATCATGCTAAGCTACGCAATGATGCCTAGCACGGCACTAAGTGCTGAATATCAAGTTGCACTCGCCTGCCCCCTGTTTTTGCACTTTGCATACATTATCAGTTTGCCTGGCACTAAAGCAGTTTGAACGCTAATGGCCCTTTTGAATATCACACTCCTGCACTAATCTGGCTCTAGCCCATTGCAAACAACTTTCGCACAGCACTAAGTTTTGAATATCTGGTCCTTGTTGTACACAACAAGCTAAATCTATGAAGTTTAACCAAGATGGCAGTAAGTATGTCAACCATTGAGTTTTTAACTGGAAGAAATAGGAGAAAAATCAGACTAAAAGAAATACCCCTAAATTAATTCTTAAGAGATCCAGTGGCACTATACTGGATTACAGCAAGGAAACAAGTGATCTGGAGGGTGATTCCAGTAAAGCATGTTTAGACAGCAGCTCCCCCTCTCAACAGTCCAAGAAGGGTCATAAAGCAGTTAAATCTTAGCACATGAGTGCAAATCATGCAGGTGGTGAATAAGGAGAGGGAGGAAAAAGCAAAGGCCTGCACTGGTGCAACCAAGCCAAGGAAGGCACCAGTAAGTAATGTGGTTAGCATGTTTGGCCACACATTATTTGATGCTGAAATTTCTGTTTTGGAAAAAGGTCTGAGTTTTAAACCTATGCCACCAGCATAATATTTTAATACCATTTTTGCACAAATGTTGTCAAAATTCGAACTTTTGCGTGCACTATAATCAGAGAGACTCTGAATCAGCACATCTAGTAGGAAGATAGAGGAGTTTGGAGAATGAGCAAAACATCAGTAATGATGTGGGTAATAAAGCAGTATTTAAGAGAAGATTGACTTTATGTAGTCCATTGCATGCTGGCATTCAGATGTTTGAGCAATTATGTGAGAGTGATTTGGAACAAATTGTAAAACAACTTCAGACATCCCTTGAGTATCATAATCTAAGTACAGTACTCAGGAAAGCAGGGCACTTAAACAACTCTCTGAATGTTGTGAACTGACAGCAAAGTCTGCTGGCAGGGGGAGCTGTTGTAGTGAAGGCAACAGACAACTATGAGAAGGAGGTACTGCGGAGCTATCGGACTCAGTCTACTACCGGAAACTGGCTAAAAAACTCACAAATCTGTATAAGAACATTATTAATAGCTACTTACAGGAATTATACTGTAATAGAGCTATCTCATAGGATCAGAAAGAGTACTCAGTGACCCCACATCCACATCCAACTTGAACCACTATTTATATGCTCCCTAAGATCATTCCCCTTTAAAGGCTAAACTTTCTGATTTGGAAGTTTCCTCAGGTGTTGTAAATTGGTTTGCAGACTATCTTCTGGACCATATGCTGGTGGTCTCTATTAACTCAGTTCAATCTGAGGCATGTCATCTTAAGTATGGAGTACCTCGGGGGTCCACATTGGGGCCCATGTTGTTCTCTTTGTTTGTCACCCAACTCCCACCTTTATGCACTTTATGTGATACTCTCTTACATGCCGATAACTTGATTGTTTATTATCAATTTAATAATCGGGATCAACTTGCTGCTCAAATGGAAATGGAATTTCAAAATATTTGTCAGTGGTTTATTCAAAATACCATGGTTTTGAATGTAAGAAAAAACAAAACTGTGCTTTATGGTACACCTTTTGTGCTCAGAAATTACCCTAATTTTGAGGTACATGATTTGTCTGGTAATAATATTGGTGTCTTAATTTAGATATCTTGGTTTCTTGTTGGACTTAAGCCTGACTTTGTTGCCTCAGGTGACTCAAGTAAGCTGAACAATCAATAGCAAACTTGATGTATTATGTAAGTTAAGAAAGTACAATAAAACTTACATTAAACTTTTCATCCAATGAGTTGTTTTAACATTTCCAACCAAGTTGCATAAGTGTTGCTGGATCCAGAACAAAACCCTGCACAAACCGTCTCTTTAGATTTAAAACCCAGTTTTGCATTGCATTGTGACTGGACTGCCAATGCACTCCAATTGAGTGGCAACAATATTTTTCAGATATTACTCTTCAGCTGGTTAAACATTGAAAAGCAATGCAATATGAGTTGCCCATGCATTGCCAGCTGCAAAAAAGAATGTTAAACCAGTCCATTGGTGGAACAGTTTAATATGACGTGTACTGTACATTTCGTTATCGATTCAGCAAGCTATTGTGGATGGTTATTTGTTACCACATTTAGATTATATTGCAAGTCTTTATTGTAATCTTGGGGCTAAGGAAAGCAATATTTTGAAAGTAGCGTGTCATAATATTTATCAATTTGTCCTGGCCCCTTCTTGTCGCTTACATCGTTGTTTACTATATTCTAGCTTGGGGTGGTTATCTCCTAGTAGTAAATCTACCTTTTTTTTTCATGTGTCAGATTTTTAAATCAATTAATAGTTGCCATTATTATCCACTGTAGGATCTCATTAAAGTTTGTAGTACTGGACTGGGACTTAAATCTTCTACTGTTACTTTACTCACATCTTCTTTGTGTAAATCTAAAAAGGGTTCTCATGCTTTCTCCAATGCTGCTCCAGCCTTTTGGAATAATCTTCCTAGCAATTTATGTACTTCAATGTCATTAACAGTGTTTAAATTTAGGTTAAATGAATACTTGTCTTGTGTGATTAATGGATGCATTTATTAATGTTATTGGGAAGAATTTATTTGTTAATGTCAACTGTTTTTATGTAACTATATGCTATATATGTTGTGGCCTAATTGTAAGTACTCTGTTCAGGCCTGAAAATGGGTATTGATTTACCCAGTGCTCTTACCCTGTTAACAGATAAGTGAAATGAAAGATTCACTAGAGATTAATTGATCCCCCTGAAAGATCTATTATTTCTGGGGTCGGGAGCCCTATGGAACAGTGCTCATGCTACACTGATTCTTTTCTAGGTGTCTTTGTCAGCAATCTGAGATCCCATATCGAGGACACAACATGGACCCTGCGCCAACTCTGGAAGGTGTTCGCCAAGGCTCTATACTAGGCCCCATTGCTGTCTGCCTTACACATCAAGTCCATAACTGAAAACCTGACCCACTGTTCTGCCATCCTCCACACTGATGATCTGGTTCTTTATACTGGCTCCAGAAATATTGATCAAATCAACCAGTACCCAACAACTGACCTATGGTCAGTGTACAGCTGGTTATTTGAAAACAAACTAATACTTATCATTAAAATGCAAGCCATGCCATTTGTCATGTCCCTCAAACTTAGAGCATGCCCATCCCCTCTATCTGTAGCATGCCAAGATGATACCCTAGTTCCCACTACCTCCTCCTTCACATACCTCAGAGTCATACTTGACCCCATGCTGGATTATGCATCCCATGTCATGAGTGTCTGTGAACTCCATGCTGGGTGTCCACATAAAATGGCCCGAGACAAGACACCACAGGAATACCTTGCCATTGCCTGGGGGATGCTCCTCCCCAAGCTTCTCTATGGTGCCCCAGTGTAGTTTGCAGCTTATGAAACTACTCCCCTCAAATGGGAGGCCACATACAGCAGTATTTGCCATTTTGTGTTAATGCCTTAAAGGCTCACTCACTACTGCTCCCTCTACAATAAGTTGGGTTGGCTCTCCCATCTTTTCTGCATGATCATAGCTTTGGAGGTGTGATGTCTAGAATAATACTGAACAGTCAGCCTCTCCTCTTTGCTTCTGCTCTCTAGATGGTGAGTAATGGTTACCCTTGAGGCCAATTGGAAATGCCCTGCTTGCTATCCCTAGGGTGAAAACTTATGCAACTGAAGTGTCCTTTACTTATTCAGCCTCACAGTCTTTGCCTAGCTTGCTCTGGGTGTCTACTACTTCTTACCCTGTTGCCTGATCTTTATTTATTACTGTACCCTAGATACAGTAGGTTGTCTCCTAATTTCCATTTTCAGCCCTCCTACCTGTACCTAACTTGTCCTGGTAACTACTACTCTTTACTCAGTACAACTGTCAACTTTCTCTGTGGCTCCATACACTATGTGAGATTTGTATCTGTTCCCCGAAGTTAACTTGCAATCAACTTTATTGGTGACCTTCATGCCACAAGCACACACTGTGGTTAGAAACTTAGTCAAGCTGCTGGAAAAACTTCACACTTGAATGCAGCAATTATATCTAAACGGCATCTTCATAGTGAGTAATAGTGGATGAAATGTGATTAAAGTAATAATACTATAGACTGTGGTTTCTGCAGTTTCATGCATGGCACCTTGCATTAACTTGATAGTGCAGTTTAATGTGAGGTGCCATTCACAAAACTCTGTAGGAACCTTGCATTAACTTGATAGTGCAGGATTTTCTCTGCCAAGCTGATATGAAAAAGTTGGTCTGTGTGTCGTCACGTATGTGGCCACTTTGCCTGTTGATCCATGCAAAGTAACAGTTATGGGAGCTACAAATAAAAAGGAGGGGAGGAGGAAAGGGGAACTTATTTAACCAGGAGAGGCACACTAAGCCAAAGCTTGTTTCCAGGTGCCTTAGCACTGCATGAAGCAAGAATTGGTCCAGTAGTGGAATTTACCCTCTACATTATTGAGCACATGTTCCACCAGTACAAGGCGCTGTCTGACTATATGCTGATTCACACCACTTGTGATGCCTCAAGAGCTTCTGTGAGAGTAGTAGCAGAGCAATGCCATCTCATTGGTTGTTTGACTCTCATCTTAAAGCTTATAGAACAGGCAACCCAGACATTTAGTGATCACATGGCATCCGTAAGACAAGCAGACCCACTTCTGGGTGTACCAAGAAAGGCACTGCACAATGTGCATCAGCATCTAGAGGAATGTGATGATTCTGCTTGGGCTGCACTCATGGAATAGATGCAGACACTACTTAAAAATAATGCCTTCCTACAATTCATCAGAGAACACAGAGCATAAAAAGTTGCCACCATATTACACCCATGAGACATGTATGGACTCACAATACTTCTTGGGGTAGGGGCAAGATGCATTCCTGTGGGTGAAGAATAATTTCATTCAAACAATGTATACAAAGTAACTAACAGCAATGCTAATCAAGCTAAGGGTGGCATCAAAACCTCAGAAATCCTAATAATGAGCTTGACTCTATAGTATTGATCCTGTGATCCCAGGTGACTGTTGTTAGTGCTGCTGACCAGTTTGGCAGCTGGTTTAGAGGGAACAATGTCCGATCAGATATCAGGCAGAAATGAAAAGCTGGCACCCAGTGATTTTAATCATGTAATTGTACACTACAGCTCAAAGTTTGCTTGACAACTGGCGTGCCCCAATATAATTGCTGTTTTGTGAAAAGACAGGAGAAGATGAGGAGGCCAATGTTAGCCCTTGCTCTTAGCACATTAGCCTTTGTGTCCATTACTGGTCAAATTCCAGAAGACCAGCTCTCAAGCCAGGAGAAGAAAGCACTAGACAGAGCTGTAGAGGATTTCAACAAGAAAACTAAAGCTGCTTTCAGAGTTTCTGCAGTTACTTCCAGGGAAATGGTATGTGATTAAAGCTTGCTCTGTAGTTAGCGCTTTCTTCAGTTTTCACTAGCAAATGGGAGATAGGTAAGGAGGCAGTTGGCACCAATCATATTTATTTATTTGGAATTACTTCATTTGGGATACCCGATGAGATGCAACATTTTGTTTTTATATCAGTCCCAGGAAGATAAGGAGCAGTCAACAGGATAACTTAGTCCAGCAAGTATAGCTACATACAAGCTAAAACATACACAAAAAAACAAACTGTACAGGTAAGTATATCCAAACAGGAATCAAACCAAGCTGACAAAGTGGGATCACACCAAACAAAGAGCGTGAGCACTGCTGTACAGCAGGCTCATAATTAGAGAGAGGGGGATTTAGTTGGAGATACAGTAGCACACTGCTGCAGTGGTGTCTGCCAGGATCAAGACCAGCCCAGTTGTGAAACTGTAACGGGTACAATACTTGCATAACAAAAGGGGTTACTTGCCCTTGACTTGCACTGTTTCTTGCAAAATTCTGCAAAATTCTCTATATTTCTGCAGGATCCCGTGCTTGATCTTAGCATACACTACTGAATATATACCTTATCTACTGACTGTGGGAATTGTGTCATATCTATGAACTGTTGACTTACAACTTCACTGCAGCTGGACAGGATCAATGTATTTGCATTTATATTTGCATGTCCGAATATCCGATTAATTCCATTCTGCACATTGGTGTCTGCTTACTAATTTCAAACATTATCACTTGGTTAGAGGCATTAGTTATTGTTTAATTATTGTTCAGTGTACCATCTCTAACGTATACGGTCAGTAACAACTGACGCCTGTCTCCTATTTGCTATTTGGTTTTCTGTAGGAGATGAATTGCCCTTGTCTCACTGTAAGATGGTGGATATGGATTTACTACGATAATCTACAATAGTTTTTCCACGTGTGATTGTTGTCTCTGACCTTCAACATTAGTTTTAAGCTAAATTCTTATCTATATCTTGGTTTAAAATGTTGTTTTCCTGCTTCCTTCCTTTTACTGTTTCATTCCAATTATTCTGATTTCTTCTTTCCTATCTATTGGTTTCTGTTTTCTATATCTTGTCGCATTGTCTGTTCTTGACTGGTTATAATAAGACAAACCATAGACTTCATAAAGGTAGGGATCACCAGGGCTAGCAGCAGCTGCCGAACTGTACAGAGGTAGATCTGAATACTTAATTCCACCTTCTTCCTCCAGACCCATTTCAAGTGTAATAATTATAAAGAAGTTTGAGTTGAGGAAAACAATGTATTTTGTATAGTCGGTCTTTAAAGCTGACATTGTCTGTGCCATAGATTCATCATATAATTAGATAGACATACAATACTTGCCATGATATAACACATCCTAACACACTCTATCATACCGTACCATACTGTACTATACCCTACCCTACCTTACTGCACCATATATCATACCATACAATACCCTACCATACTGTACCATACTGCATTGTATCATATCATAATGTACCATGCAATCTATTTATTTATCTCTTTTAAAATGTTGCTCTAGAGAAAACACATTCAGCTGCAAACAGCTTTTTTGTAGATGTGTCCTAATGAATGGGCATGAAAGATTAGTAAAACAAAATGCAAAAGTGCATTAATTAAACAGATAACATGATGAATACCAATATACTGTAACACAGGAGCATTTTGGTGCAAACCCGTATGTGGATGCAAAAATGTACATGCAAAATAAGGAAATACTGTAAAAAGTTTACAGATGTGGTAAGTTTGTGCTCTGCTACACTCTTGGATCATCTCAATGAGAAACACAAGGTGCTATATAACAGGAATGCTTAACGGGAAAAAAAAACTACCCACAAAAAGGTGTGCGTGTCAAAGTCTATATGCACATATTGGAATGACAAAACAGGAGAGTAAAAGTTCTTACCCAAACTTTGTTCTACTCTTCAGTGTCTATCACCTGGTCACAGTGCAGTGGTACAAAAAAGGATGAATACATATTTACAGGCAACAACATGTCAACTGCATCCCTGCAACTAGCTGTCAGGCCTACGCTGACCCGTAACTCCACCAAAGCCACCTTCCTAGTACCCAGGGCAAGGACCTCTCTCTGCCAAAGATCCTTCCATCATAAAGCTCCGGCCTGGTTTAACTCCCTTCCTGAGGCAATCACAAAGATCCCCGGGATTGTCCGGTTTAAAATAGCCCTCCGTCAACCATTATTGCTAGGCGATGCTGTAAATGTCTGTAGCGGACCTAACTCTGCCTCATATAGCCCTATGCCCTCTGGCTCCCATAGCGACTGGGTAATGGTACAATGAACAACTGTAACAATGGTGTTAACATAATGATGCATGTAACTCAACAAATGTATGTATTTATATAATGATGCTTGTAACTCTGCGTGTGTATTTATGTATCTCACCTGTATGTAACCACTGTCCTAAACCTCCTTAATTGTTGTCTCCCCCCCCCCATGACGAGGTACCTTTGTAAACGAGTCCCTGACTCAAAGGTTGTAAAACTGATTATTTCAATAAATAAATAAATAAAACTCTTCTGGCTCAATTCCCTATTCCTGGCAACAGGCGGCAACAATGTGTGTGTGTGCATGCATGTGCCACTTGAATGCTGCTGCTTCTAGAGAAGGCAGGGTTATGCCAAAATGTTAGCCTTCATGTAGCACATGCATGCATGTGCACATTGTTGCTCCTGTTTGCTACTCCTCAGGTTATGGAACAGCATATAAATAATGAAGCAAAAAAGCAAATGTGTGTAAAAGGAAATGCCTGCTTCAGCTAGCACATGAGGAATAGGCAATTGACATATATCCAACAGTTTAATCCTGTTTAGACAAGATTCCTGTCTAAGGCAGTGGCATCTCTCTCTCTCACATTCTCTCTCTTATATATATATTTATATGATTTATTGAAAGATTGATAACTGGGAAAGGGCTAAAGTTCATTTCCAGGTGCGACCCGAGGGGGAAAAGGGGTGCAAAACAGTACCAAAGAAATTATAAGTATACATGAAACACAAAAATACAGATAAGTAAATAATATGAGCACAATGTATGAAGACTAGTAAACACTATTTTACATAATTTAGGTGCAGGATGCAGCTAAAAAGCAGATTACGACCAGATTAAACTAATAGTCTCAGAAGAGCAAAAGTAAGTTGGCAGGAAGGAAGGCGCCAGGGACTACACATTGGGATCAATTTTAAAAGGGCTTGAAGAGATGCAAGAGGCAAGTTGTAATTGGCTTCACAACTTACATCAAACATGATTTTATAACACAGTCTGCATCTGTTCCAGACTCAGCTACATCAAAGCCCAGTTACACTAAGGTTGCATTCAACAACCCAGTGCAGCAGGTTGCAAGTAGGCTTGCACCATGGCAGAGTTGCCACATCCCCTTTTTTGGGATTTCAGAAGCCCCACTGTGGACACAGGAGGGGCCACCGGTTAGACCAGCCAGGAGGTAGTCTAACTGGCTTGCCTCAAAGGGGTGAGGTGGGACAGGGGGCTGTAGAGGGTGCACCAGGGGCACAGGAGGTGGTGGGGGGAAATGGAGCACAGGTGGACAGCCACCACAAGCTATGACACCACACGGCGTGGCGCTATAATACACTGTTAAAAGTGTCATGGCACCTGTAAGCCCATATTGTACTCTACCCTGCTCAGGTAGCCTACTAGCCCCTCATCCCCAAAGTTGTCAGTGCTCCCTGGTGGTGTAGTGACTCTCCACCCCACCCCACCAGTCCCTGATCTCTGATTATAGTGCAGAAAGCACCCTGATCCCATAGTACCTTAATGCCCGATCACACCCACATGTAGCATGTTAAGCATCTGGTGGTCTAGTGGCCCCCACCCTCCCCACCCTGACAGGCTGTAGTCAATCACCTTGCTACCCTCCACTCTCCCTGACATGCTTCTGTGGTTGGCACAGCCCACCGCACACCTCCACAGTCAGCTGCAGAATGTGCTCTGTGCGCACTGTACACTATGCAGTAGACAATGTTCAGTACATGGTCCCTTCAGTCGCATTCTGTGGCTATCTGTGGAGATGCATGGTGGGCTGTGCAAGCCACAGAAGCATGTTGGGGAGAGTAGAAGGGAGCAGGGTGGTTGACCACTGTGTATTGAGGTGGGGAGAGTGGGGGACCACTAGACCACCATGGAGTCTGATCGGAATTTATTTTTTCTTTTGCCGGGAGATCAAGGATTGGGGGGATGCTATACCACGTGGCAAATGTTATAGTACAGTTGGGGAAGATCACTGATCAGGGGGTGCCAGGCTATCTATGGACAAGTTTAACATTCATTTTATTTGGACACATTACAATGACATCCAGCCAGTGCCACATCACATGAGCTGTTGCCCCCCTGTGCCCTGACACAGCCCACTGCCTCCTCCTATGCCCCAATGCCCCTCCTGGCACAGTGTTCCCTCACTCCCCTACCATCCTGGCCCCTCTAGTGCTGTTCTGAGTTGTGATGGGTGGCCGCATATCTGCACCAAGTCCCACAGATGTAACCAAGCCTTTGGTGAACCTTGTGGTCTGCAGCAAACCTGGGAGTGTGGCACAGGGATCAAGCAGATTATAAAATCTGATACAAGGTCTCTGGCACAACTGGAGTTTGCTGCAACCCTTAGAGTGATGCAAGTTGTGTTGATCTAAGCGGTCTTTGAAAATCAGGCCTATTCGCTGTATGCATCTTAGGGGCAAATGCATGAGTTTACCGGAGATGGTCTGAGCAATTGCTGTAAAGCTGGAAATGTGGGGGTGAAACAAAAGGAGGGGGGAAGTTTGTTCCAAAGAGAAGAGAGATGGAAGGAGAAAACATGTTGGCCAGTTGAGGTGTGGGCTTGAAAAAGGGTAAAGCTATGGGAGAGACTAGAGAGCATGTGGTAGGGGGGAGAGGGTAGCTGGAGCAAGATCAGAGGAGAGATAATATGGAAGGGAATTAAACCAGTATTTAGAAATGAAGGTGAGGCAGTGAGCCTTGTGGCTCTGCTGCAGGGAAGGGAAGGAGAGGGTGGAGTAAAGTTCACAGTGGTAAGTCAGGAGATAGGTGTTTGAGGCAAAGTGACATAAATCATTAAAAAGTATATCAAGTCTAGTAAGGGAGGAGATAGATGCTGTGGCACAAATAGTATCAGTATAGTCGATCATGGGAAGGATCTATTTGGTTATTAAGTTGCACCAGACTGGAAGGGAGAGACTGTCCTTATTGCTGTATAGCATTCCCAGTTTGGGTTGAAGTTTTGTGTCCAAGGCATCAAGGCGGGACAAGAAGTCTAGAGATGGATCATGCCAAACTCCAAGGCATTTGTAAGTAGGGACCACGTCAAGAGGGGTGCCAGATAGAGTGGAAATCAGTGTGGGGAATAGCTAGTTTTTGCTTCGAGTCAAATGTCATAGCGACAGTTTTTTTAGGTGTTCATTTTGAGGCAGTGATCTTGAAACTAGTTTAACACCTCAAGAAAGTCATGTTGGATGAGGGCCTGGATTTCAGTAACAGAGGGGCCAGATAGGTAAATAAAACAGCTTAATCTGGTTCAAGATCAGTTGGCATTCATCTGTATCCCCCTCCCACGGGTCGTACCTGAAAATAGGCAGGATTTGTCTAGTGCACTTACCCGGTCAACAAAAGCTAAATAAATAAATGTGTTTGTCCATATATATATATGTGTGTGTGTGTGTGTGTGTGTGTGTATGTGGGTGGTGGAGCAGACAGAGAGAAGATAATTCATAAAGGGCAAAAAGAGAATAGGACCAAGTACAGAGCCCTAAGTGTCAGGAAGCACAGGAAACCCAGGAGCAGTTATAAAATTCACATGTGGTGTTTTATTATCAATAGCAGTAAAATTAAAATTGTTCAGTATAGCTATTTACAGAGGCAGTGCAAACAGAGAAAAGGAAATCCTTCCTCTGAGGGTATCTCTTATTCCATGTTTCAGTCTCACAGCAAAACTATGGCTGCTCTTTTTGTAAGTTTTTGCCTGGGAACTCGTTAAGAGACATCCTGTTTCTCACAAAATGTTCTTGTCAGTTTCTTTGCAGGTGCAACAAATAGAACACTGTGACCCAGAACTGACCTCTTGTTGATAGATCTGCAAAGAGTTTGCAAACAAGCCTAAAAGGAACTCAAACTGCATCTCAAGTTAACCCCATAAATTCCAAATAGCCTTATGCAATTATTTCAACAGTATAACTGTATACATTTTCAAACCAAGGGATCCCAGTTTCACACAAAGATTCACATATATTTTTAAAACCACAGAAATGCAAGGGGAAAGAAAAGACAGAAACAGTGAAGGTAGAGGGACAGCAAGAGGCAGAGAATCATGAGACTGTGTGAGGATCAGTTCCTAGGTCTCACAAGAATATTTAGTTGCCCAACCTAGCAGACAAGAGAGAGAGAGAGAGAGAAAAGGAGAGGACAGAACAGATCCTTGCATTTAACTCTTCCTGCATAACACATAGGCCAGGGCCTTTTTCAACCCTGCCACACTGGGGAATGCAAAAGAGGATGGGGGGGGGTGATAGGACATTGCAAATCTGCACTGCCTGGTGCCTTCCAGTGAGATAAAAATTAAACCATTTAACCAGGGGGCAGAAATACCAACAGCATGGAGTTGTTTTATATCTACTGCAGTTCTAATGCAATTACTTTAACATAATCCATAATTAAAATGATGTTATCCCAGGGCACTTGGGAATGCTATATGGGGTAGGGATCTGGGTGTTGCAGTATATACTGTACCTACCTTTGTGTACCATTTACATGGCAAATTGGTAATAGTAGCTAGGGCATCATATGTCAATCTGATGAAAGGTCTGACAGGTCTCCCACAGTGGCACAGTGGGGTAGCGACTTCTTTCTCTGAATTTGAGATCATGACTTTGATCTCCTTCACCAGCAGAGGAGCATCTTCAATCATGATTAGCTCCTCTTCATAGTCTGCTGCAGGGTGCTCTCCATCCTCTCTTCCTCCTTGGGTAGTGATAGGGCATCCTGGAGCACAAGGGACTCTACATGAGGGTTCAACAAGGTTCTAGGTTAGTTGCATTCCTACAATGGTATTGCATTTGGTAACAAGTGTGTTGTGCCCAGGTTGGAATAGCAGCCTACTAATCCCATGTACTCATCTGATCACATCAGCTGTTTCTGATGGGATGATAGAGGTGGTATCAGTGGGTCTCTGGTTTTTGGCTGCTTAGGCAGTTCAGGTTCGGTAATCATGACACAAACATCCAGTTACCCAATTGGCATTAAAGAGCCCCAGAGGATGTACTATCATCCTGTTGTTTTTGCTTCTTTACTCTATGTTAATGCTAGTTAGGAGCATTTTATTTTATAAATGAAAGTCTTCTTTAGATACCACAGATCCCTTGTCATAACTCTGATGTTTCTGCCCTTCTAAAACAGCCGTCGTTCAGAAAGGTGGGTGACATCATATGTAGTACCAAGTGTTTTCTTACAGCACTGCAGGGTGGCAGCAGGAGCATTTAGTTACTGTTACTATGGTCTCTGTTCTCTAATTTAATGCGCATGCTGGCTTTTCAGTGGGTGAGGAATCCCTATAAAAGGTTATGTGTCTACATAGTGTGCTTATTTCATCCCTGTTTGTGTGACTTGTGCGGAAGGGGAGACAAGATGCACCTAGAGTCCCTTTTATGTTACTTAATAAGGGATTATTTTTGAACTGTAAAATATATTTTATTTTCTTATTAAGCTCCTACATTGTTGTCACACAGTGTATTTTCCACTATAGATCTCTGTGACTCAAAAGGGATAATAAATTACAACATACATTTCTAAAATGGCACTTACCACTATGTTTATTTATTTTTTTATTTGCTATTCTTCATCATAGGGGCTCAGCCTACCACCTTCAGTCCAACCCTGCTATCTTCAAGCTTCACCCCAACATCCACGATCCAGGGACACATCTCCAACCCACAAGCACCCTGGCATCCCACCCCCCTCAGGGTGAGGCCTCCAGTTCCACGATAGAACTGCTGCTATAGTGCTGGGAATGTGCCCTGGCTTCCCCCCAAGGAGGGGCTGCTGCTTCACCAACGGAACTGTTACTATGGTACCAGGGGGCGAGGGCTTACCAGATGTGGTGCGGGGTTCAAGGGCAGGGACAGATGTCATCAATCAGAAATACCAACTGAATTTACTAAATTTCCAATAAGGATGAACAGTAACAGGACTGAAGCCAGTAAAAAAAGGAAAAAAATATTTACAGGTTCAATGCTATACAACAAACACTAACTAAAATGCCCTCCTTCTAACCTTTAATTAATTTGCAAGCTCTAACCATTCAGCTAATGGGAAATTCCCACTAGCCAGGAGGTTAGAGTGCTGCTTTGAACTTTATACATTTGCAATCCAATGGACACTCCACAAGAGGTCTCTCACTGTTACAGTCCTCAGCACTGTTTTGGCTCTGCTACTCACAGCTTTCACTACTAGAAGGGAAGGTTTTGCCCAAATTGCCTTTTCTCCTGTACAACAGATATATTTCTCAGGATGAAAAATTGCAGCTAAAAATTAAAGGTAGCCTTCTAGCTGACTCAGTGGTGTAGTGGTCTGAGGTGTTGATCATCTTACCTCCTGCCACACTGGTGACCTGGATTCAAAAACACACCACTGTTACTTCGAGGGTTGACCTGATGAGGCAGAATTGAGTGTCCTAAGGACTGCTCTTTTCCCTTGGGGAAAAATATTCTGTTTTATATGAGAGGTATCTAATTTTAGATCATCAGAATAAAGAGCTACCGTCAGTTATTCTGCCACAAACTACAAAAGAATCCCCCCCATGGCCGGCCTGCCAGTGCAGCAGTAGCGCTACAGCCTGCGACTCCAGCGACTGGAGTTCAATAGCAGGCCTGGGTCGCTGGAGGGTCGACGGGGGGGGGAGGAGGATTGAGCACCCAATGGGTCACTCTAATTCTCTGGAGAGGGTGGGCTGCGGTCCCTGCTGCTATACCATCACCTCAGTGGTGCAGCTGGGGATGCAGTAAAGTCAGGAGGAGTAGATGTCAGCCAAGGACCGGAGCAAAGGCACATTTCTGTGTGTCTCCATCTCACTGGTCTTCCTCGAGTGCCAGTGTCTGCAGTGGGGGCTGGACCAGAGCAGGGAAAAAGCCTCACATCCATGCCAGGAGACTGGCCCTGTGCCAATGACCGGGGGGTCAAGGGATGCAGCTCAGGGTTGTCCCCTCCGCGGTCTCAGAGGGGATAAGGGAGACCTCCACCCTGCCTGTGGGGTTATCCAGGGATAATGGTTCACTTGGGAGCAGGCACTTATGGGAGCTAGTGTCCTTTGGTTCCTCCTGGCATAGCTTTGTGGTACATTGGGACCCCAAGGAAAGGGGTGGAAGTGGAGAAAGAGAAGGAGCTCAAAAACAGTAAGCAAAAATAAAAAAACATCCCCCCACAGAAACATAGAAAATGTCAGCTGGCCCAGGGGCATGTAGGGCTTAGGCATCATACCCTTACCTCCTTCCATGTCGGTTACCCATGTTCGTGGAGCGAGTGGGCCGCCGGTAGTTGGCTGGGGAGGGAGAGGATCGAGCATCCTGAAGACAGCTCTTCTCTCCAGGGGAGAGATTGGGATAGAGTCTTCTGCATGCCTGACCCCTAGCGAAGGCTGGAGGTCAGCACTGGTGGCTCACACTCAGGGGGTGATACAGGGCAGTCACCCAGCGTGTTACGTGTGGGAGCACGCATGGCTTGGCCATTGGCGTCATTACATATTGCTGTGCTGCTCTGGGGGGAGAACAAAAAATGGCCCCTCGACAGGATGATTGCCGGACGCTGTAGGCCCTGCTCCCGTGAAAGGTGGCAGCCCCCCGCACCAGATCTGTTTCGGCAGGTTGAGGGATCCTCGCTACCCCATCATGGGGGGCAATCCGTGGAGGAAAGTGGAGGGGTAAAACTGCGAGAGGAAGACGAGGCTAGGCACCCTGTCAGGAGGGAGCACCATAGGGGATGAGGTGATAAAATAGATTAACAGCAAGAAAATGTTGGCAGATAAGGACCACTAGGCCCATCCAGCCGACCATAAGCCCTATACTTGTTTGCTGCATCTGAACCTGTCTGGTCAGTGGCTATTCATCACTCCTCACCTCAAGGTACCCTTGTGCTTATCCCAGGCACGTTTAACCCCCCCCCACTGTGCTCACTCCCACCACTTCTTGTAGCATACTATTCCATGTGTCAACCACCCTCTCTGTGAAGAAAACTCTTTTCACATTTCCTCTCAGCCTGCCCCTTCCAATTTCTTATCATGCCTCCTCATTCTTGTACCCCTTCCACATTGGAAGATGTCTCCCCCAGCACCTTGTTTACATCCTTGAGGAACTTGATTGCTTCTATGTTGTCCCCCAACTTTCTCCTTTCCTCCAGTGAGTACTTATTGAGGCCCTTCAATCTCTCCTCATATGCTTTGTGGTGCAAGCCCTGTACCATCTTGGTCACCCTTCTCTAGACCGCCTCCACCCTGTCAATGTCCTTGTGAAGGTGTGGCCTCCAGAACTGCACACAATACTCTAGGTGAGGCCTCACTAGTGTTTTATATAATGGCATCACCACCACCTCCCTTCTGCTAGTGACACCTGCGCCTATGCAGCCCAGCATGCCACTGGCCCTCCCTGCTGCCTTTGTACTCTGTTTTGGCACCTTTAGGTAATCAGAAATTATAACCCCCAGGTCCCTTTCCTCCTTAGTGATCATCAGCACCCCCCACCCTGTAGGTCTCCCCAGGGTTCCCTCCTCCCCAGGTGCACTATTTTGCACTTCTTTGCATTAAACCTCAGTTGGCATACCTCAGACCATTTTTCAAACTTCCTCAGGTTCCTTCTCAGTTTCTCCACCCTTTCTAGAATATCCATCCTGTTGCAGATCTTGCTGTCATCTGCAAACAGGCAGACCTTTCCTTCCAGCCCTTCCGCAATGTCACTAATGAAGACATTGAACAGGACTGGCCCTAGGACTGATCCTTGAGGTACCCTTCTGGTCACCCCATCTCCCCTGATTGGATCCCATTTACTACAACTCTCTGCCTTCTGTTCATTAGCCAGTTTCTAACCCAGTTCACCACCTTGTGCCCCATGCCCAGACTACACATCTAGTTAACCACCCTTTTATGTGGAATGGTGTTAAAGGCTTTGCTGAAGTCGAGGTAGGCGATATCCACCTCCCCCCAAATCACTTCCTTTATCACCCAAAGAAAATCTGTAAGATTTGTTTGACATGACCTTCCTGCTGAGAATCCATGTTGCCTCAGATCCTGGGCACCGTTGGAGTCTAGGTGTGCCACTATTCTTTCTTTCTGCAGTGCCTCCATGATCTTCCCCACCACTAAGGTGAGGCTGACTGCCCTGCAGTTCCCCACTTCCTCCTTACTACCGCTTTTGTGTAGAGGGACTACATGTGCCCTCTTCCAGTCCTCTTGAACCAGTCCTGTGTGGAGTGACTCTGTGAACATGGCTGCCAGAGGCACTGCTAGTTCCTTTCGCAGCTCCCTTAATATTCTTGGGTGTATGACATCTGACTCCATTGCTTTGTCCACCTTCAGTTTTGTGAGCTCCTCCCGGACTCTCTCTCCACTGTGAATGGACAGGTGTCAACCTCTCCCCTCCTTTGCATCTGTTGTCTAGCTGTGGTCCCTGACCCTCCCCTTCTTTTGTGAATACTTTATATTTCTGCATTGTCTAGGTCTCCCTCTTTACAATCTCCTTCATCCTCTTTGAGCCTTACAATCTCTCCCCGGGGTCTTTCTTCTTTAGCTGATATAATTATAGAATGTCTTGTCCCTGTTCTTCACTGTCTGTGCTAACCTCGCCTCAGTCCATGCCTTTGCACTCCTCACAGACTTCCCTGCTTCCTTTAGGCACTCAAGGTACTGTGTGCCTCTCTGTCTTCCTCCCCTTGCTTCCCCTTATACTTCCTGAAACTCACTCTTTTTGCCCTTACTTTGTCTGCCACCTCTTTTGAGAACCATAGTGGCTTCTTCGTTCCCTTCCCTTTGGACACCAACCTGATACACTGGTTAGTCACTTTCACTATGCTGCCTTTTCATTGCCCCCACTGCTCATCAACCCCCCTCCTACCTCCCCTTCTCCAGAGATACTCTGATACATCTACCCATGTCAGCAAAGTCCACCCTCCTGAAATGTAATACCTTTGCCTTTGTGTGACTGGCCTATGTCCCTGTCTGCATGCTAAACCACAATATGTGGTGGTTGCTGGACCCCAGCTTCTTTCTACCTGGACTTCTGCAATTCTGTATCCATTGGTCAATACCAGGTCCAGAATTGCCTTGTCCCTGGTGGGATCAAGCACTATCTGCCTGAGACCTACTCCCTATAGGGAATGTAGTATGGTTCTGCTTTTGGCTGAAGCAGCTGCCTGGGTGGTTCAATCCATGTCTGGCACATTGAAATCCCCCCAGCAACAGAACTTTACCTCTAGTTTCCATCTCATGTATTTCATCCACTAGTCCCCTGTCCACTTCCTCCCCCATGCTGCAGATCTGTAGATCACGCTTGTGTGTATTGCTGTGCCATTGCCCGGTTCAAGGGTGACACACAGTGCCTTGGCCTCCCCCTGTCTGCCCTGTACTTCTGTTGCCTTTATACCCCCTCTGATGTACAGGCCCTCCCCCTTTCTTTCCCTATCCCTCTTGATCAGAGCATAACCTGGTACAGTAATGTCCAACCCATGATTATCCATGTACTGTATCTCTGTTATTGTTGCTATGTCCAGATCTACCTCTGCTAACAAGTCCACCAGGTCTGGGCATTTGTTACCATGGCTTTCCACATTCTGCAGCCTATCCTCCCTCTGCTGTTATTGCTCTCATGCCTTCTTCTCCCACCCCAGTTATTTTTCATATGTGATTTTGACTCCTCTGATTCCCCCTTTCTGCTTGCTTCCTCTGTTTGTCCCTCTGCTTGCTTCAATTGTCCTCGACTCATTTTCCTGTATGTGCCCATGGGGGGGGGTGACACTATGCCTCCTCTCTCTCCTGGCTCCCCCCAGTCAGTTTAAATGCTTGCTGCTGATGCATTCAAACCCCTTCCCAGATGGATGCAGGCTGTCATCCTTGTACAGGCTTGCATCCTCCCAGGTGGGGCCCCAGTATCACAAAAAAACAAAAGCCTCCTTTCTGCATTAATCATTCAGCCAGGAATTAAATTTCAGGATGCAGAGGGTCCTAGCCTCTCCCTCACCATGAACAGATAGTCTTTCCGAGAGGGAGATTACCGCCCCCCCAGCTTCCCGAAGTCCTCCTAGATTCTTGCTGTCTCCACCTTGTCCCCCACCAGGTCATTTGTCTCCAGGTGGACAATAACATCCATTTCCTCCCTCCCTCCTTACTATTGCTTCAGCCATCCTATGGATCCACTTTCCATCCCTCCATGCACAGCTTCCTGGGAGGCACTTGATCTCACTCCCCCCCCCCCCGCTAGGTGGCCCTATTGTCATTTCCCAGACAACTGAGTCCCTGGACAATTGAGTTCGCCACCAAGAGTAGCTTCCTCTTCTTCTGGGATCCTCTACTTCCCCTTCCCTGGGGCTCCATCATGGAGGCCTCAGGCATCCTCCTTGGTCTCATCTGTTGGTGCCCTTGTGGGGCTTTCCCTCTCCTCCAAGACATCATAGGAGTTACTTAGTTGGACCAGTTGGGGGATATGCTTCAGATCCACCTCCTGTACCCTTCTTGAGCCCACTGTGATCCAAGAGTTCTCATCCTGAGCATCCTAAGAGGTTTTGATTTTGGACCCAGTGGCCTCTGGGTGGGGCAGAGGTGTCCTGAATCCTGGGCAACTTGGCTCAGAGACAGGCAACCTTCTCCCTTAACCCAGAGAGGTGCCTGCAGATGGGGCAGCACCACATGACCCAGAATGTTTCCTTATAAATTGTGGCACCACACCCATTACACTGCACTACTCCCTGCATCCTACTTGTTTGCTTTAACTACATCTGCTCCTTGTCCTATGTAGGCCTTTCTTCCACCCTGCAATGCCAATCCCCCTACTCTCTGTTCTGCTCCCTTTAGGCCCCTGTTTTTCTTTTTTTCCTTCCTTTTCTCCCTTCTCCCCTTCCCTCTCCTTGCGTTGTTTCCTCTTACTCCTTCCCTGTTGCTTTACTAACATACTAAAATGCCAGCAGAATAGGCCTAATGGTCTTTCGTGTCTGCTCGTTTGGTCAGCCCCCACCCTGGGTGCTGACCTTGCTGTCCCCCCTCGCCTTCTCTGGCTTCTCCCTTCCCAGTTCCAGATATTCTTGCTGCATTGGATTTTGCTTCCAGAACCCTTCCCCTGTACCTGTCCCACCCCCTCTTGAACCCCTCCACTGTCTCTGCCTCTACCAGCCCCCTAGGCAGTGCATTCCATGGCTCCATCACCCTCTCAGTGAAGTAGCACCTCCTCATTTCTCCCCTGAATCTTCCCCCCTCCAGCTTCCACCCATGCCCTCTAGTGGCCCTTCCTCCTTCCTTGAAGCACCTGGCTGTTCCTCCCTATTTACCCTCTTCATGTACCTGAAGACCTCTATCATGTCCCCTAGTCCCTTCTCTCTTCCAATGTGTACATATTTAGCTCTTGAGCCTTTCCTCATAGGTCCTGTCCCCCAAGCCCCAAATCATTTGGTTGCCCTCCTCTGGACCCTCTCCAAGGAGTTAATGTCCCTCTTTAAGTGTGGCCTCAAATCTGCATAGTACTCAAGAGTGCGGCCTCACCAAGCAGTTATACAGAGGGAGTATCACTTCCCTCCTTCTGGAGGTGATCCCCCTAGCGATGCATCCCAGCATCCTGTTGGCCTTGGCTGCTGCCCTCCTACAAGTCTCAGAGTTGTTCATCTTGACATCCACCACCACCCCCAGGTCCCTCTCAGCCATCGAGACTTGTAGCATTCCCCCAGGGTGTACACTTGGCCTGGGTTTCTGGCCCCCAGGTGGAGTACCTTGCATTTCCCTGAATTGAACCTCAGCTTCCACTTTCTAGACCATCTTTCCAGAGCCTCCAGGTCCCCCTGTAGGGCCATCCTCCCCTCCTCCCCATCCACCACTGCCCCCAGTTTCAAGTCATCTGCAAAGAGACTCATCTCACTCTTGATTCCTGTCCTTATGTCAGATATGTAGGCATTGAACAGAAGGGGCCCAAGGACTGATCCCTGTGGGACCCCACTAATGACCCTCCTTGGGGATGAGACTATCCCACCAACTACGACCCTCTGGGTCCGGTCCTGGAGCCAATTGCCTATCCATCTGATCACCTGGTTCCCCACCCCCCATTTCTCCCAGCTTATCCAACAGGCCCATGTGAGGAACAGAGTCAAATGCCTTGCTGAAGTCTAGAAAGAGGACATCCACTGGTCTACCCAGGTCCAAGGCACTTGTCACCCAGTCATAGAACTCCACCAGGTTTGTCTGACATGATTTCCCCAGGATGAATCCATGCTGTCTATCATAGAGGCACCCTGACTTGTCCAGGTTCCCTCCTAGCCTCTCCTTGACAATGCCCTCCATCACCTTGCCCACCACCGATGTCAGGCTGACAGGCCTGTAGTTCCCTGCTACCTCCCTTGATCCCCCCCCTTGTGGATAGGCACTATATGCTCCACCTTCCAGTCTTGGGGCACCCACCCTGTCCTCAGAGAGATGGTGAAAAGCTCTGCCAGGGGTTTCGCCAGGACATCTGCAAATTCCTTAAGCACTCTGGGATGTAATTTATCCAGCCCCGGTGCTTTCTCCGTCTTAAGGGAGCTTAGGGCTTCCCTCACTCTCTCTGCTGTGATTTCCACTTCCGGTACCTCTTCTCCCTGCCTAGCCCTCCCCCCGCCTGCCAGTGATGCCTCCCCCTCTCCCCAGACCTGCCGATCGGTAAGGGTCCCCCCCTCCTCAGTATCTCTGTCTCCTCCCATGTATGATGCAACACCCCCATTTTCCCTGGTGAAAACTGAGGTGAAGTACTCATTTAGTACCTCAGCCTGCTCCCCCGGGTCCTGTGCCCATCTCTCCCCTGATTTAATCCTGCTAATCTGCCCCTTCACCCTTCGTCTTTCCCCAATGTATCTAAAGAACCCCTTGTTCCCTCTCCTAATTTCCCTGGCCAGGTTTTGCTCCTTCCTTGCCTTAGCCACCCTCACCACTCTAGTGGCCCTTCTAGCCATCAGCTCGTACTCCCCTCGATTCCTTTCACTCCTTGAGCACTTAAATTGCTTATAGGCTGCTTTCTTTCCCCGCACCACCTCCTGGACCTCCCTGGTCCACCAACAGGATTTTTGGACCCTACCGCATTTCGTCTTACTCTTGCACAGGTGCTGGTAGCATCCTGCACCCCTCTCCTGATGATTTCCCACCTACTATCAGCGTCCATGTCTGACCCAATCCCATCCAAATGCTCCTTAAGGATCCTTCCCATTTCTAAATCCGCCCCCTGAAGTCAGTTATTTCCGTCTTTGTGCAGCCTTCTACCCCTCCTAGGTCCAGGCAGAACCAGACCGTGGCATGGTCACTCCCCGCCAATGGGTCCCATACCTCCAGACCCCCAGTCTGGTCACTGTCTGCCAGGACCACATCCAGTACCCATGCCTCCCTGGTCGGTTCCCTCACCTGCTGAGTTAGGAGCAGCATTGAAAGACATCCAACAACCTCTGTTCCCTGGTCACAGAGGATGTCATAGTCTCCCAGTCTGTTCCTGGCATGTTTAAATCCCCAACACCACCACCATTCCTCTGCCCAGTCTGCAGTGTCTCCTAACATCTGCCACCAGACTGTCCTCCAGCTCCTCCGCCAGGGCAGGGGGTCTATACACCACTCCTATTTTTACTCTCTTGCCCCCCCTTGTTATCAAGGTGACCCAAATTGCCTCCATGGTTCCCTCCACCTCCTCTACTCCCCCATGCCAATGCAGTTTTTGACTATCATTGCTACCCCTCCTCCCCTTCCCTCCCCTCTGTCCTTCCTGAACATAGTGTAACACTCCAGGTTCAGGTCCCAGTCATGTCTTGCAGTGGCCCAAGTCTCAGTGACCTCTGCCACATCCACTGCTCCCTCAGTTAGCATCGCTTGGAGCTCAGGCATTTTATTGCCCAAGCTCCTGGCATTTAGCAGGACTACCTTCCACCCTTTCCCTATAGTTCCATTTCCCCTGCTCGTGTTCCCATGGGGATTCTGTTTTCCCCTGGTCTGCACTTTGCCAGTTGGCCTTTTCCTGCAATCCTCCTGGTCCCCAGGGGGGTGGAGATAGAGTCTCTCCTTTATCGGCACCCCCTTGACAGCCTTTTCTCCCATCCCACCCCCCTTCACAAGTTTAAACCCCACTTTTTACCAATGAACCCCTCTATTTTCAACTTAAGGATTCCCCTCCCCTCCAAATTGAGATGTAGTCTATCTCTAGCATAAAGCTCCTTATCCTCCCAGGTCTCCCCAATCCCCCATCAACCCATACCCTCTGGCCTCACACCACTCCCTGAGCCACTGGTTTATCTCCCTAATTTTCCTTTTGTGTTCCCCACCAGCCCTTGGCACTGGCAGGATTTCTGAGAAGGAAACTGTGCATCCTATGTCATGACAGACCCTGGCGAGCTCCCTGAATCTTGCCTGTATCTCTAGCTTGCTATTTCCCTCAATGTCATTTGTACCCAGGTGGACCAGTATGTCTGGGGAACCTCCACAATCCTTTGCCAGCTGATATACCTCGTGCTTAGCCCTGTGCACCATTAGTCCAGGGAAGCATCTTGTTCTAACTGGCCAGGCTTCTCCCTCCCTATCCCATTTGATACCCCTGATCATAGAATCCCCACAGCAGGAGCACTCTGACCACTCCTTTTCCTCCATTCCCCCCCTTCCATGTCCCTCATCCTTTCTACAGGCCCCTCCACCCAGCTGGCTCCTTGTTCCTCCCCCTATCTGGGTGCCACATGCCACCCCCTCCTTATTTACCATGGCCACCCCCTCCCCTCCAGTCCTATGCCTCTCCTCCTCCTGAGTATCCTTCTGTACCTTGCTAATTCCCCCCTCACTGCTCGCAACTGGTCCTTCTCCCCCATCTGCTAAACTAGCCTGGCTCATCCTCCCTTCCTTCCTGTCTCCATTTTGTTCCTCCTTGCTCGTCGTGCTCCCCCTGGCCTAAACCCTCAGCTCCCTTTACTGAATCCTCCTTGTACTTTTGGTCCTTCTCCTTTACCTTTCCTCCCAACTGGTCCTTCTCCTTGCGCTTTCCTCCCTCTTCCCCCTGCCCCATCTGCTCTGATTCACTGCTCCCCCCATTCTCCTGCATTCCAGGTCCCCCCCTGTTCTTCCTGCTATCTGGCCCCTGCCTCCTGTCTCCCACTCCCTTTCTGTCTCTAACCACCTCTGTCGTGGCTACATCACCCCCCTCATCCTTGAGTAGAAGAAGAGAATTGAAGTGGTTACTGAGTGTAAGGTCTGATCCACCTCCCCGCCTTGCTTCCTTCTGTCCAGCCCTGGCCATCTGCCTACTTCCCTGAGAATGTTGTCCTCCATCCCCCCCTTTGTAAGGGTCCCCAGTTGCCTGCCTGCTTCCTTGGTAGTGTCCTTTGGACCCTCTCTGCCAGGTCCTATGTGACCCCTAGTATTCTCCTGCACTCCTTTCCCTATGCCCCACACCCAGTGCTTGGTGCAACCCTGTGGGAGATTCCCAGCCCTTCCCCAATCATACCACCCCCCTTCCCCCAGCTTTCTCCTAATCCCCGCAACCTCCTCCCTAAGCTGTGCTAGCTGGTAGCACACTGGGCAACCACCGAACTTCCAAGCCCAGTCCAATATCATGGCTGCTCCACACCCTGTGCACCCCACCACCCTCCCAAAGATGCCGGCCCTAATGATGTGTGGTTCCATCCCCTTTAGTCTCCTCTCTTATGTACTCTGCTGCTATGCAAGACTGTAATACCAGAATGGCACCTCCCTGGACTGGTGGTGTTGCTGTGATTCCTTCTACCCTGTCTCAGATTAGGACATAGTAATCCTGCTTCTGAGTGCCCACCTATAAAGGTGGAGTAGCTCAGGGAGGCTGGGACTTGGGAAGGGTAGAGTGGACCTATTGCTCATGCTCTGCTGTGAAAGAAAATCAGTCAACTCACAGCTATAATGTATGTTGTGTCCCTGCCAAATGACACTTTTAAAATTATCTAAATACAGGTAAGTAACAAATGTTTTATTGCCTAAATAACACTTTACAAAATATCACATAAAATAGAAATACAATCCCATCCATGTTTATAGTTGCAATAAATATGTCAGTCAGGTAATTAAATTACATAAAATTGGATACACTTTAACTAATATCCTAAGGATATAAAAATTGTCATAAAATACAAGACATGTTGTAAGTGAGCACCATCATTTCTAATGCTTCCTAATAACTACAAGAATCTATATAGCACTTCCATAATTATGTTGCACATAGCCTTGCTTATATTATGTTATACAGTAGTAACAGAAAAATCTTTCTTTCCAAAGATGGGGGTGTGTGCAAAAAATGACATGTAGACAGGACTTTTTTTATCCAAAATCTTGTTTCTTTATTTATTTTCTGGCCCAATTCCTCTACATTTTGCCAACAAATAGTGGCTTCATCAGGAGGTGCCTTCATGAACCTTTAAAAATATAAATATACATTTATAAATATCCTGCCTACATTTCAAAACACATTTAATTTTGAATACATTAATTCTCTTTTACTAAGCAATGTGGCCCACTCACTTAATACTCTGTGATTCAATTATAAACTCCTTCCAGTAAGGCTATTTAATTCCAAAACACATCCTATATACTGTATGTATTAAAAACAGGTAATTAGAGTTTACAATTTCTATGTTTCTCTCATACCATCTATTACCAATTAATCCAATCCATGTCTTACAATATATTTCTTTTACATCCTTATATTGGGACAGTGCTGTATATCAAATCTCATAAACTTATTATTTAAATCAATATCTTTTTCATAGTATAATTTGTGTATTAACATATATTGTAGTTTGTTTTACCTTCTCAGTCTTTATTTCAAAAATACTTTTCCTTTTTCAGTAAGTTTATAAGCCCCACGATAAGGTTGCTCTAAAAAAATGAAATGCAAATTCCACAAATCAATATTTATCTCTCTTTTGATAGACCATAATGTTCTCTGTCTTCTCAATGTTTTTCACATTGCACTGCATTTAAAAACTCTCCTTATACATATGCTGCATACTGCTACTCATCCTCACAATCTTTCCCATGTATTTAACATTTACTACTTAGTAGCTTATCTCTTTAAGTATTTAAACCTTTATTCATTATAAGTCCCAGCAGTTATCTCTAACATACATTATTCACATTAAAGAATCAGCGTTTACCACGCTACGCTGCATTTCATTTCTTCATGACAACTTTTTCATTTAACTTGCCCCCTTCATATCTAAACAGCTCTTCCTTCTAAAAGTTTAAACCTACGTTCGTTATGAATCCTGGCAGTTATCTCTAACGCACATTATCCACACTGCAAAAATCAGCATTTACCATGCTACGCTGCATTTCAATTCTCCATTACAGCATTTTTGTTTAACTAGCTCCCTTCATATAACTTCTTTTATTTTGTTGGTTCAAACATTCTCCATTAAAGATCTTCAGTTGTTTATCTTTCTTGACTTACCTTAGTTTTAAAACTTTCATGCCCATGCCATGATATTGCTCTAGATCTAAATGAAGTTTGGAGTTTTACCTGATATTTCTGCACCTGACCCTTTCGAATTACATCATACATTTAGCACACAAAGCTATCTTCTTAAAGGAAAATGTTCTTATTTCCATATCTTTTTTAAAAAAATGCTGTATATCTTATTTTTAAATTATCATCCTAAGGACAGATTACAGGAATCCTACACCACACCTACTATCTCTTAAGTCTTTTTCTTATCTAAAGTAGTTGTTTCTATGTCTTCTTGAATCCTAGAACTTATTGTGTCTTAGTTTCTGTCAGGTCTCAAGACCAATACCACTAGTGACAGATCATATCTTCTTTTAACACTTAAATGAACATGATTTTATGCTGTTTTTTTTACTTTAGATTTGAAAATATAATATTCTTACTGAATCAGACTCTTTAGAAATGTTTTTACTGTGTCTGAGACAGGTTCTTTTACTTCTTTATTCGAACACTTTTTTTTTACTTTCCATATTTGTTTAATTGTTCCTTCTTTCCTTTTTATCTTCAACAGCAACTCCAATTGATTTCTTTATTCATGCCAATGTTAGGATTGTGTTCCCATCTCATAAATTCCATGAGTTTCTACTTTTTCCACTACCCTGGCATAATCTCCGCCTCTTTCAGATTTTTTAACAGCTTCCAAACCCCAAAACCAGATTGAGGCTCCTGTATGCCCAGCTGTATTGAAATGTTCTGCCACTGGTGTTTTTAGTTTGTTTCTAATATTGGACTTATGTTCCTGTATCCATTGCTTTAATTGTCTTGTAGTCATCCCTATGTATATTTTGTCACAAGGACACTGTAACACATACATGACACCTTTAGTCTCACATGTAATAGATTGTCCGATAGTATATTCTTTATTTGTCCATGGATGTTTGCAGACATTTTTTTTACTTGTGTGTCCACACACCGAACAATGTCCACACTGTGTCATTCCTGGACTTAAAGGTCCCAATAATAGTTGCACATTAATATTTCATCTACCTTGTGGATGATCCGTGTGTACTAGTTTGTCTCTAAGTGTTGCTACTTTTCTTTCTGCCACTAAGGGTGGATGTTGAAACCCATTATCTCCATGGGAAAATTTTGTAAAATAGACCAATGCTTATTTATTATCTGTCGTATTTCTTTCCATTTATGGTTATGCCTCACACTAAAAATGATTCTTTTTGTGTTTTCTACCTGCTCATTGCTTTTTAATGCCACTTCCTGTGTAACCTGCTCTATACATCTTTTTGCTTCAATTAGTGTTTTTCTATTATATCCCCTTTGTTTAAACCTCTCTGTAGCATTATCAATTTCTTTCCTAAAATCTGTCTTCTGTCCACAATTTCTATGAATTCATAGAAATTGAGAATAAGGTATACTCTTGATAAGGTTATCTGAATGAAAACTTTTGGCATGCAGTATAGTATTACATGCTGTTTTTTTCCGATGTAATGAAGTGTACGTTCCCTTGTCACCTTTTATGACCTTTACATCCAGATATGGGATAAATTCCTTATTATAGTCCATAGTAAATTGTACATGTCATGAACATGAATTTAGATAATGACTAAACTCATGCAATTTCTCGACCGTCCCTGTCCATAAGATGAATAAATCGTCTATGTATCTTTTATACATTTTTATCCATTCACTGTAAGGATTCCTATCACTGTTAGTCACATATTCACTTTCAAATGCATGCATAAATGCATTGGCGTACACTGGCGCCATAGTCGATCCCATAGCAGTTCCTCTTTTTTGTTCAAAAAAACTACTTTCAAATCGAAAGTACTTTTTGTTTAATATAAATTCTGCTAACATCTGTAAGGTTCTTGTCCTAGGATGTGATCTCATTTCCCTTAGGTCCAATAAACTTCCCATCACTATAACCCCTTCTTCATGGGGGATACAGGTATAAAGATCAGAGACATCCAAGGTCACCAGTATTGCTCGTTGTCTCTCTTCCCTTGTAAATTGTATATTTCTTAACATATCGATGAAATGTGAAGTATTCCTTACATATGTAGGTATTCTTTCCACTAATGGTTGTAAGTGGAAATTAATATAATCAGACACTGTTTCAAACAGACTACAAATCCCCAACACAATTGTTCAACCTGGAGGGTCACTGATGTTCTTAAGTATTTTTGGAATTGTATAAAATATTGGGGTCCATGGATGTCTCTGTAACAATACATCTCCCTCCCAGTCTTCTAACTGGTTTGTCAATATCAGTTCTTCCACTATTTCTAGTAGTTCTTTCGGTAAACATAATGTCGGATCTGTATTTAATTCAACATAATTTTCTGTATTTTTATTAACTTTAAACACATCCTTTGATAATGGTTGTAATCCATCACCACTCTTCCCCCTCCTTTATCTGCTGGTTTTATAATAATTGACTCATCCATTTTCAGAGAATTTAAAATTCTCCTCTCATTCTGACTTAGATTCTCTCTGGTTACTTTTATATCTTTTTCTGTTTTAAAAAGATCATGAATTTCTTTTTTTACTGTTTCAATATACTTCTCTACTGCTGGATATATTCCTACAGGAGGATTATATGTAGACCTTACCTTTAGTTCATTCAACAACTTTTTCTATATTCATCTCCTGAATTCTGATTTCCATATTGAGCTTTTAAACGTAATTTTCTAAAAAAAATTCTGCAGATCACACTCTAAATCAAAATGATTCACAGTTGTCACTGGTGCAAAGGAAAGGCCCTTGGATAGAATGTTATTTTCTATTTCAGTCAAATTTCTATGACTGAAATTAAATATTGGTACTATTTCTGGTAATACCTCTGCTTGGGCCTGGTGTCTCCTCTCCCTCTGCCTGTTTCTGTTCCTATGTCTCCTCTTGCCAGCTCTGTTACCACTTCTGAAGTTTCTCTGGCCCGAGTATTGTATCTGTTCTCTATTTGCTCTTTTCTGATTTCTACTCTGCTCTTTCCTGGTGGTTTCCTGTTGGTCCCTTCCTGTCTGGAATAATTATCTCTAGATGTGTGCTCTTGTTCTTCCCTATTCACATTCTGTACTCTTTCTCCCATTCTGTCATACCTGTATTCAACTGCAGTCTCCTTTCTAGGACTTCTTTGTGGTTTAGAACTGGCCCTTCCATAACTTCCATCACTTTCTGATCCACTATCCTCAAACCTTGATCTATAAGGTACATTCTGTTTAAAAGTACTTTTAGAATGTGTATGGATTTTGTTTTCCTTATAGTCATTCGTGTCTCTATTAAATTTCTTAATTTTTTGTTGTTTTAGATTTTTTATAACCCTCTAATTTTTTCTTAATTTCTTCTAATGTTTTATTAAATTCATCTAATTGTATTTTGAGTTTCAAAGCCTCCTTCTCTTGATTTAATTGTTCTGCTATTTTTCCCCTCTTCTCTATAATCGCCTCAATTAATGCATACATAAAATCTACAGAGCACCTGGTTCATATTCCATCCCACTTGTTATCCAATTTTGCAGATTTTATGCCAATATTGTGCTCTACATATACTCTCAAACCTCATGGTATCAAATTATATCCTAAATACTGGCCCAATGTGACTGCATGCCAATCAAGTCTACAATCGAATTGTTGATTCTCAATTTTATAAATCATCTGTTTTGTATTGTCAAATGCTGTAGATGTTAGATCCCTGTCTCCTCTTATCTGTCCCAATAACCTATCTTTTTCTGCTTCAGAGAAAGTAGCGAAATGATATTTCGCATTTACGCTTGCCCCAATCTCACTAAATGCATCCATATTTTATATTTATTGCTTTTGCTGTTCCTGCAAAAAATTCCACAAAAGAAAGAGTTGTTTCTTACTTTTTATCACATTACCAATTTATATAAATTCCAAAATAGATATAAAAATATATGAAAATGTGAAAATAGCCCACGTCACATGCAAAAAAAGTTATAAAGTCCTTGTCATCGTAGGAAAGAGCCCTTTTTCCTTTCCTAATTGTGAAGGCAAAAAAAAAAAAGGTTCTTGTCTTGCTTACAATAACTTTTTAAAGTACAGCTTCCATGATCATGGTGCAACACATCATTTACACCTATTAAATAAAAGACACAAAAAGTTCCAGAACAATTTCTAGATAATCCACGGGTAATGTCCTCTTTAGATTAAGTCTTTCAACCCCAGCAATATATATTTATCACCTAAATATCCCAGGTTCCTTTTATAGAACCAAAGTCCTGATGCCATACTCCTTTTTTCAATCATATCTTTCTGATAGCTACTAAATAGGCAGCTAAACTCCTAATGATTGTTTCATCATCGGTGGTGAAAAAAATAAGCAGTAAGAGGTCTTTATCCTTTGTTTGTATAGTTTTCATTATTGGATATAACCATTTTATTCTAAAGCTTAAGTACCATCTATACTCAAAGATGGCATGTCTTAAATTTTCCACTTCTGCTCTGTTGCATTCACAGTAGCAGACCAAAAACTCTTTCTCCTTACTGTATCTAGCTGTTAATACTTTGCTTGAAAATAGTTCCATACAATACTTAGTATATAGTTTCCTTTGTTTGTTGTCTGTCAGAACAGACATAATTTCATACCAGACAGTTTGAGATGTGCATATTTTCAATGCATCTTAAGTCTTTATTATTATGGTTTACAATAACTTTCTGTGTTACATAACTCTAATATTTGTAGCTAACAGTAATTTCTTGATCGACATATACTTCTAATTTGTCCAGCCCATTTTCTTTTAGACTACTGAGTACTGTTGTTAGCCAGTCAGATTGGGGCAATCCATTATGTTTCCATTTGTATTTTTCTTTTAAATTTAAATATGGAAGGCAATATTTGTCTAGCCCTAGTAACTTAATCCACTAATTTATTTTTCTTGCACAGACATATGCAGAACTACTCAGTAATTCTATTTCTGCTCTTACCATGGCTGCAGGTACCGATTTCCCTAATCCAAGGCTTGATCTTAATATTTTTAAAAGTGGTACCTCTAAAACTTCAGTTTTTTTTATTTCCCAAATCTCTGCATTGTACACCTATGAATTATATTTTGCTTTTGCTGCTATGATCAAAGGCTTAATTGGGCCACCCCAAACCTTTTATTAAAGATGTTTATTGAGTTAGCTGTTTGCTTTAGCTTTATTTTCAGCATATCCATGTACTTTACCCATAACCCACTTGCATAAAGCAATGAAGCCTGATGGAATTCACCCCAGAATTCTAAAAGAACTAAGGGAAGAACTAGTAACACCACTGACAACTCTTTTTGATAAATCATGGGAGGATGGTATGGCACCTGAGGACTGGAGGAGGGTGGATGTGATTCCCCTTCACAAAAGTGGGAGCAAGACAGAGGCAGGAAACTACAGACCTGTCAATTTAACCTCAGTGGCAGGGAAAATGATGGAATCACTTCTGAAGGAAAGAATTGTTGAGTATCTAGAGGCCAGTGGGGCACAGGACCCAAGGCAGCATGGATTCACAGCAGGAAGGTCATGTTAGACAAATCTAATTGATTTCTTTGACTGGGTGACCAAAATAGTAGACCATGGAGGGGCTGTGGACATGGTCTACTTAGACTTTAGCAAGGCATCTGACACAGTTCCACACAAGAGAATAATAAACAAATTAGCCAGCCTGCAAGTGGGTCTCAGGGTGGTAGCCTGGGTAAAACACTGGCTGGACAACCGGACACAGCAGGTAACAGTAAATGGAGTCCACAGTGAAGAAAGGGGGGTTACTAGTGGGACACTGCAGGGTTCAGTACTGGAGCCAGTCCTTTTTAATATCTTTATAAGTGACATTGCAGATGGACTGGGAGAGAAAGTCTATCTCTTTGCAGATGACACAAAGATCTGCAACAGGGTTGATACACAGGGTGGGTGGAAAGGATGAAAAGGGACTTGGCAAGATTGGAGGAATGGTCAAATGTATGGCAGCTTAGATTCAACACAAAGAAGTGCAAAGTAATGCACCTGGGAAACAAAATCCCAGGGGAAGAGTACACAATGGGGGTGAGATATTGACAACATCAAAAATGGAAAGGGACCTGGGGGTAGTCATATCAAACAACTTAAAGGTGGGCCAGCAATGTGAGAAGGCAGTAGGGAGAGCTGGGGGGATACTGGGATGCATAGGGAGAGGCAATTCCAGTAGAAAACAGGAAGTTGTTGGCCCTCTATATAGACAGTCAGTAAGACCACATCTGGAGTATTGTGTACAGTTCTGGAGACCCCATTTCTGCAAAGACATACACAGGGTGGAGGCTGTCCAGAGGAGGGCAACCAAAATGGTGCAGGGTCTGCACTGGAAGACACAAGAAGAAAGACTAAAGCAGCTTCAGATGTATAGCCTCGAGGATAGAAGCATTCAAATACCTCAAGGGAATCAACAAAGTCCAAGAGAGTAGCATCTTTCAGAAAAAGAGATGTGCAAGAACAAGGGGTCACAATTTGAAGATAGAGGGGGGACGGCTCAGAGGTAATGTGAGGAAGTATTTCTTCACAGAGAGAGTTGTAGATGCATGGAACAGCCTTCCTGAGGAGGTTGTGAAGTCAAAAACAGTGTGGGAATTCAAGAATGCATGGAACAGACATAAGGCAATTCTAGCGGGGGTAGGAGGAAGCAAGGCTGTTGGTGAACTAGGATTTGCAACTTATCTGTTAGGTAGGGAAATGGGCAGACTAGGTGGGCTAAGCAGTCCTTATCTGCCATCAAATTCTATGTTTCTATGAGGTAAAAATGAGACCTAGATAATTATACTGATTTGTTGTTTTAAGCCTTAATTTACCTATATTCCACATTTTAGTATAATTTCTTGTGCCCATTGCCATCACCTGTCTTTTTGATTCATTGATTTTCAGCTTATAGTTGTTAATACATTTCTGCAATATTTCCAATATTTTAAAAAGTCCAGACTGTGTTAAAGACATGAGAACAAGATTGTCTGCATATGCAAGAGCAGCACAATTTTTCCCTAATATTTTTGGTGAATCAGTCTGTGAGTCCTTTAATTGTATTACTAGTTTATTTATGTATGTACAGAACAATGTAGGTGCCAGTACGCAGCCCCGGTGAATGCCTCAATTGGTGGAGAATTTTATAGAGGTCTTTGCATTAGAGCTCATCCTGACCTGTGCCCATGTTTCAGTGTACAGGCCTTTTGTGATATGCATTAAATGGTCTGATATACCCCACTCTGTCATTTCACACAATTTTTGTCTGGAAATCATGTTGAAGGCTGAACTAAAGTCTATAAATGCTAGCAATATCTTTTGTTTCTTGAGTTTAACATATTTCTCTTGAAGATATTTGAGTATATAACAGTTGTCCATAGTGCTGAAGCCACCTCTGAACCCTGCTTGATATTCTGATAGGTCTCCTAACTTAACTATTTGTTCTTTTAACCTTTCCAAAATAAGTTTTGAGAAGATTTTTCCCATGATGCCTAATAAAGAGATGGGTCTATACATTGCTGGATTCTCTTTATCTCCTTTTTATGAATAGACGCAATAGTTGCTCCTTTCCAGGAATTTGGAAATTTTAAACTTTGACAGCATACATTAAAATATTTAGTTAGTATGTGTGACCATAAAGAGGGGACTACAGTATATGCTTAAGCAAGTATTAAGTCAGGTCCTGGGGCTTTTTTGGGTTTTAAGTTATCAATGGAAAAGTACATTTCAGCATTAGTTATTGGCTTAAATGTTGACTTATCAGGTATCAGTTCAACTGTTTGACTTTTAATAGTGAAATCAAAGAAAACAGTTGAGTAGTATTTAATCCACTCATCAGTAGAGTTGTAAGAGTCAGTTTCATACCTTGATTTATCAGTACCTTTAGCTACTAACAGCCAATAGGACTGCTGATCCCTATTCTTTATTACTGTGAGCATTCTATCCCACTGTTTGGTATAGAATTAATTCTGTTTTTTTCTGTAGCACTATTTTGTATATTTCCCTTTCTTTATTCAGTATTTTACTTTTTATTTTTAAATCCAAATTTCTCATTGATTTAACTAATTTGTTTAGAGCCTTTACTACCATACGGCACTCTTGGTCATACCAGGTGTCAGCTTTCCTTCTTGCATGACTTGATGTATTTGGAGATTCCAATATCTCTGTTATGTCTTTAAGACAGAGCATAACTTTTTCCTCTAAGTCTACCTCTAATTGGTAACTCCCAATATTATTTTTTAAGAATGTATTATCTCCAAAACAGTTTTTTTGACTGATCGGGTCCTCCTTATTTTGTTTTTATTCCTGATCTCTAGCAGTTGGTCGGTATGGTTGTTTTTAACTTTGACAGGTAATACCATAGTTTTTAAGATTACTAAAAAATGATCACTGTCTAAACTCTTGACAATAGTACACCAGTCCCAAAATCCCATTTCCACCTTCCAGAGCACCAGGTCCAGCACTGATGGTCCATGTGAGGAAATATGTGTATAATTCCCCTTATAAAGTAGTTATCCTTAATTCTACCTTTGATGACTGCCAAAAAATGCACTTTAAAACTGTATAGCAGTATTAAGGTGTATTAAAAGATCAATATTAAAAGATCTGTATTACTTATTTTCTGATTCAATGTTTCCCTAAGACATTCCTGTGCATTTTTATTGCACCAATTATGGTAGCTGCAATCAGTATATCTGTCAAAATTTCCAATCCTGGCATTAAAGTCACCACATACAGTACAAGTGTCCTTTCACACGAAGTTGCAGCCCAAGCTATATTACTTAGTATTACTTCCTTTAGTAATTCCCATAATTCCTCCTTATGCAATTTTAATATTGTCAGTGGGATATAAACATTTAGAATATTGAACATTTCTTGATTAAGTTGTACCCTAAATGCTTGCATATTTTTGTTTGAAGTAATCAAATCAACTTTAAGATTTTTATCAATTTTAAACCATGACACCAAACCACCGGCATGTCTCAGTGTTTTTGCAGACCTAACAATTGGGACATGAATGGTCTAATAGCCATTCCTAGATACATCACTTCTCTGTGAATGCCAGATTTCTTGCAAGCATGCTATTACAAAACCCTTCATGTACTTGACCCATTCCTTATCTGAAAATGTTTTTTTGCAAACCTGCTACATTCCAAGATATTTATTTATTTATTTAAGAGTTTTACCAGCAAGGCATACTGAGCACAGTACTGTTCAATTCCAGATGCGTCCTGGGGGGAGGGGGGATGGGATGAGCACATACTAAAACAGATAGCACACAGTGTCAATGATGCATAGCAAATAGGTTACATCATGAGCAGTGATAACATGTATGAGGAAAGAAATTAATACAATACGGAAGAAGGCTAGCTAACAGGAGGTCAACCTAATACAACTCAACAACTCAGCTGTGCCGTATGAGAGCATAGATAGAACATATATTGGCTTTTCCTTTGATGACAGAGAGGAATTCAGTTACAATATGGAGAGGGTAGGCCTACGTAAACCAAGGGGTGCAATGAGGCCTGGGAGAGCAGTTAGTGGGATATGGGTGAGGAGCGGGACATTTGGAGTCACGGGGGACTGTCAGCAGGAGCAGGCAGGTGGGAAATGTGTTTTGAGTAACAGATTACGCTGCCATGAGTTGTCTGTGTGCCTGATGGCCACTGGTAAGGAGTGCCAGAGTTTAGGCATGTGATACTTGAAAGCGGCCTGCCCTTTGGCAGTAGCCATATGTGGAATATGAAGGAGTCAGGAGTCAGTGTTCCTGAGGGAGTACACTGTGGGTGATTGAGCTTGGAGTGTGGACCCAAGCTGGGGGGAGGGTCTGGGACCAGAATTTAGCTGTTATCTTGCACCATGGAGCTGTCTCCGATCCGGTAGCAATGGAAGGTCAAGGGACTTGTAGAGTTTGCAGTGGTGCATGGGGGGGGGGCAGTCTAGGGAGAATCTGCAAAAGGAGTGGAAGAGGGGGTCAAGTTTGGCTAGGGGTGGACTTTCGGGTGGTGGTGTAGACTGTGTCACTGTAGTCCAGTATTGAGAGGATCATTTTCTGTAGAATAGCTTTGCGGGTTTCCAGAGGGATACAGTCCCTGTTACAATATAAGGCACCAAGCTTGTGGTACAGTTTCTTGTGGATTGAGTCAATGTGCCCTGAGAAGTCAAGGCGCTGGTTGAGCCAGACCCCAAGGTACCAGAAGGAGGTGAGGGCCTCCAATGGTATACCAGCTAAGGTGTGGAAAGAGGAGGAGGTAGAGAGACAGGCGAGTCTCTGCCTGGTACCGAAGGTAATGGAGTTGTTTTTTGGGGGGGTTTAGAAAGAGCTGATTAGAGCAGAGGCAATTCTGGACAGTGGTGAAGTCTTCCTGGAGTCTGGAGGCCACCTCAGGGTGGCAGGGACCTGACACATACAGAGCCATGTCATCAGCATACATATGTAAGGACGCGCATGTTTACATACCAAGGGCAGGTCATTTAGGAATATGGAGAACAGGATGGGGCCGAGGACTGAGCCTTGGGGGATGCCCATATTAACTGGGATGGATTATATGGCATCATATAATGATTTTATTGTCCTATTACTTTCCTTTAGCCTTTTTTAGGGCTGTGGGCAGAGCTGACAGCCATTTTGTGAGAGCACTGTAGCTCTGAAAATGGCTGATCGTAGAACCCCTTCCATTGGACTTTTGGAAGTAGCCTTCCAAAAGCCCACAGAGCTTAAACCCCTTCACCATGATTGGCCTATGGAATAACAGCTGCACTGTTTTGGCTTTTACTTCTGCATTCTATTGTGTGACCTGCAAATGTGCTTGTCTCGTGCAGCCGCAGAGTCATGCTCATGCCCCCAGTTCTGTGGGTGCCGCCATGTTGCAAATGGCAATATGCCATTCAGTATTTTCTGTGCCCCCTCCCCAAGTCATGCCCAACATCTTTTGGCACACTGGCAGCTCACCCCAGTGTGTGGATTTTTTTCTGTAAATTAGAAAATGGCCCCTCTTATTGTTTCTTGTTTCCCTGGTGCCCCCCTGCCCATCATGCCTGACATTGGGGTGCCTACTCCCCATGTGGTCATTCATGTGGCACACTGGGAGTCCACCCCAGTGTGCTGAAATGTTTTTTTTGCTGAAAATTAGAAAATTGTCCTTCATTGTTGTTTTTTTCCCCTGTGAAACTGAAAATGATCCCTCGTCATCTCTGCAGTCTCCCTTCCTACCCTCCCACTGAGCACCCACCTCCCCACACCCTCCTTACCTCATACTTACCTCTGGAGGTTGGCACTGCCATCTTCTCTGGACCAGGACATAGCTGCACTCTTCAAACCCAACGATGAACTGAAGAAGTGAAGGTAAGCATGCTATATAACCATTCAATGGAGTTTTCAGCTTATGTTGATATCTCAGCCATTTTTGGGAATTTTTGCCCCACATTTTCAACATGGGGTTCTTGAGACCCCACCTCATGAAAACTGTCACTGTCAGTTTGTTACTCAGTCCCAAAAGTTGATTTCTCAATCACTCAGAAGAATGACCTTTTGGGACAGATTCATGAATTGACAGTGCCACTGTTCATGAGGTGGAGTCCCAAAAAGCCCATGTTGCAAATCTGGTGGAAAAAAAAAATGACTGTGTTATGAGTGTGCATTGCACAGTTTCTATGTAGCTCCTAACATTGCCAATTTTTTATATTTTCACTCCACATTTTCAACATTGCCATTTTTGCACACCTCATTCAAAACAGTAAAGCTGTTATTTTCCACAACCTGACCAAAACATGTTTTCACACCCATAGAAACATAGACTTTGATGGCAGATAAGGACCACTTGGCCCACCCAGTCTGCCCATTTTCCTACCTACTGGATAAGCTGCAGATTCTAGTTAACCAACAGCCTACTTCCTGCAACCCCCCACTAAAATTGCCTTATGTCTGTCCCATGCATGTTTGAATTCCCCCACTATTTTAGACAAAATGACCTCCCCAGGAAGGTGGTTCCAAGTATCCACCACTCTCTCCGTGAAAAAAAAATTCCTCACATTACCCCTGAGCTGTTCCCCCTCTATCTTTAAATTGTGCCCCCTTGTTCTTACACATCTCTTTTTCTGAAAGATGCTACCTTCCTGGACTTTGTTGATTCCCTTGAGGTACTTGAAAGTTTCTATCATGCCCCCCTGTCCCTCCTTTCATCAAGGGTATACATATTAAGCTCTCTCAGTCTCTCTTCATATGGCTTCTGTTGCATTCCCTGCACCATTTTAGTTGCCCTCCTCTGGACTGCTCCCATCCTGTCTATATCCTTGCCTAGATGAGGTCTCCAAAACTGCACACAATACTCCAGATGAGGTCTCACCAACTGTCTGCATAGAGGGATAACCACTTCCCTTTTTCTACTTGTGATGCCCCTTCCTATGCATCCCAGTATCCCCCTGACTCTCCTTACCGACTTCTCACATTGCTTACCCACCTTTAGGCCATCTGATATGACTACCCCCAGGTCCCTTTCCATTTTTGTTGTAGTTAGTACCTCCCCTGCTATTGTGTACTCTTCTCCTGGGTTTTTGTTTCCCAGGTACATTACTTTGCACTTCTTTGCATTGAATCTAAGTTGCCATATGTCTGACCATTCCTCCAACCTTGCCAAGTCCCTTCTCATCTTTTCTCCCCCCTCTTGTGTATCAACTCTGTTACAGATCTTTGTATCATCTGCAAAGAGGCATACCTTTCCTTCCAGACCCTCTGCAATGTCACCTATAAAGATGTTAAAGAGGACTGGACCCAGTACTGAGCTCTGAGGTATTCCACTAGAAACCCCTCTTTTTTTGGAATGTGTTCCATTCACTATTATCTTCTGTGTCCTGTTGTGCAGCCAGTTTACAACCCAGGCTACCACCCTGGGACCCACTCCCAGGCTGGCTAACTTGATTATTAATCTTTTTTGCGGGACTGTGTCAAATGCCTTGCTAAAGTCTAGGTAGGCCATATCCACAGCCCCTCCTTGATCTACTACTTTGGTCACCCAGTCAAAGAAATCAATTAGATTCATCTGACATGACCTTCCTGCTGTAAATTCATGCTGCTTTGGGTCCTGTGCCCCGCTGGCCTCTAGGTACTCAACAATTCTTTCTTTCAGAAATGATTCCACTTGGCACAGAATAACGCATTTGCTCTACACAATCACCTTTTGGGACAATTGAACAAAATGACACTGACACTGTTCATGAGGAGGGGTCCAAAAAGGGCCATGCTGAAAATCTGGCACAACACCTCCCAAAAATGGCCAAGTTACACTTGGGCATTGAATAATTTCTATGTACATATGTAACTTTCGTCACTTAGTAGCTCTTCACAGCCCTATCGGATCTCACTAGATCTTGTTTGGTTAATCAAGTTTCTACTCTCAAGAGCTCAAATCTGTTTTGTGTTGTAAAGTTAAACAGGAATTCATCAGTATCATCCAGTTCTTTGTTACTTTCTGCTATTAGAGTTTCTACTTGCAACTCTTTTTTACTAAATTCCCTTGTTTGTTGTTGCTCTAAAGGTATTAAATACAATCCCATTGAATCCAGTATTTGAGAATTAGCTACTATTGTGTCATCTGCAAAGAGGCATACCTTTCCCTCTAGAGCCTCTGCAATGTCACCTAAAAAAATGTTAAAGAGGACTGGACCCAGCTCTGAGCCCTGAGGTATTCCACTATTATACGAACTCTGAAAGTGGATGTCAGTGTTACTTGCTCAAATTCACATCCTACATCTGCTCTGGCCACAGATAGAGCACCCCAGTCTTCGATTACAATATTTAAATATTGTTCTGAAAGGTCCACTACCACCCTTTTTAACTTATTGTTATTTTCATTTTTGATTTTGCCAAATATTGTCAATGTATTAGTTACCCAATCCTCCCTCTCAATATTTGTACTTTTATTCAGTTCCAATAAAATTGAGTTATCTATTATATGTAGCCCAATTTTATCCAGTAATGAAGCTCTCTGGAAAATTGTTTCAGCAATTTCTGTATTCTGTATCAATACGTCCACTTGGGCATTTTTCTGATCATTCTTCCACCTATGTACATCTTGAATTGCTATTTCAGTGGAGTTCACTTTCAGAGTCTGTACAAACAAATTGCACAATACATTTTTGATTTTACCCTTAGATTCATCAGGCAAGGGTTTCAAGCCAAAAATGTTGATTTATTTAGGGCTACTATTTCTTCTTTGTATGTTCCCATTTATTTGGCCTCTGTTGACATAATCGTCCTCATATCCTAGCCTTTTAAGTGGCTCATTGTTTATACAGATGTGATTGATTACTCTGGGTATAGTGCAAAATATGAAAATACAGTCTCTTCTCATCTCAACTCTATCCATCCATATTTGTACAATATCTGAAATGCTCAGATCTGCACCAGTCTCTGCCTTTAGTAGGTTCACAATCTTCTGTTTGGTGCTCTGGTTCCCCTAACATTATATCCATATAATGTCAGTGTCACAAACGCACTCAGCAGGTCAGGCCCTCTGCTTCCACAGTGCCAACCTCTGAGCGCAGTAATGTGAACAGGTAACAGACAGGGTAAAGGGTCTGAATAACCTTTAATCTCAACTTCTGGGGGAGATTCAAACTGTGAGCCTTATGCAAGCATACCCAATGTACAGATTCAGATACGTACCCTCTTCAGGGATTACAGTACAATCTTTCACCAGGGGCACCAAGCCAGGCTTCCAAAATGAACCCTTAACACTCTGTAAAAGACCTTAGGTATATTCTTACCTTTTCTCAGTTTGGTAACACCATGAAGCTGTTGAACAACTGTCAGACTTAACCCTCTATACGTTGCATGCAAGAAGAACTGGCAGATACCTCTTTCAAATAATAGGTACTTTACTAAAAGATGACTAAAATATGGAAAATGTAAACACAGAACAATATGTCCAAGAGCTCACAATCACATAAAAGAACAAGGGAAGATTACAAAAGAAAAACTCCTACCACAATACAGTTAGACTTTTTCTATCAAATATATTACCTCTAAGTCCTTATCAGAGAGAGGTGTCTTTCTAGAGTCCCAAAATAATATGTCACTAAACAGTTCAGACACAGTATAGTTTAAACTGTATCTCTCCACACCCCTTCTGTGAGTCATCTAGCTCCTCCTTTTAGAGTATAAAAAAAATACAAACAGGATGTTCTATCTGTAAGTATCTTAAATAAGGTGACATCAGCAAAGATTCATTTCCCAAATGATGAGCCTTTTGATCCACCAGTTCCTTTTAAGTTTACAACCCTACAATTCTCTCACCTAGGTGCAAGATATCTGTCAGGAATCAGCTTAATGATTTCCTGTTTCTGAAGTCATAAAATGTATATTTTAGTTTCCCAGCTTCAGAGCAGCAACAGGTCATAAACGGCCATAAAATGCAATGTCTTGAGGAAGTTAATTTCATTACAGAGATCTTGTGATCAGTTATACATCCTGTAGTTTTCAATAAAACCTTGGGGGGCACACATGGAGCACAGGCTGTCTTAGGTGAGACAATCACATACTATAGTTTTATATTACAAATAGCACACAACAATCATAACTAGCTGGTCAAGCTTCACAGTCAGTATTGCACATTCTTCTATATTTACCAATTTCCCTTCTTTAGCTTGTGATTAAATCTCTTCCATTACAGGCTTATTTTCCATGTTTTGTTTTTTAGTTACTAATTCTTCCCTTAAATCTAGTAGATTCTCATCTACCTGTCTCAGTTGTTTCAAAATTATTTGTAATAAGATCTTCTGTTGCAGCGCTAAGTCCCGTGTGCTGGTATTTGGGCTTAGCCCATCAGAGATTTAGGATGATATGCTATCCGATTGTTCAGCTACCATGGGAAATGGAATTTTGTCTAGTTGTTTGATCCATTCTGTAGGAATCAACTCTTCACTTATCATAACTAGTGGTGGGTGAAATGAGCTCAATCCACTCCACGAAGTGATTCACAGAGCAAAGGAGGATTCGTGGAGTGCTCCGCAATGTGAAGCAGAGTACTTTGCATTATAATGAGGAACACGAAGTCCATTGAAAGCAATGACTTCGCTTTACTCTGCCTCCCCAGGTCACTACTCTGCCAAATTTAAGGCGAAGTGCATTGCAAGCAGTGTACTTCGCCTCACTTCGCCTTGTTTTTGAGCTCCAAAGGTGAATTTTGCAGTGATTCATGGAATTTTAGGTCACATGGGCTCTGTATTGATCTGCACATTCTCAGTTCAGGGTAGTATGAGTAGGAAGGAGTAGGAGACAGTATGCTCTGATAGCTATCTGATATGAATCTTGTAAAAGCTGTTCAAAAAGCATTTTTGCTTTTTTGGGGGGATCCAACTTTAGTTCATCGATTGTAGGAAACCCTCCTGTGCTCATACATCAAGTGTTTTTATTTTTGTGTGGATTTTGAATGTTGATTTACAATATTGAGTGTGTGTGGTGAAAGATGGTGAAAGTGTGCTTTGGGAGAGGGGTGTATCTGTGGTGCAGGTAGATTTAAGTTGGAGAAATAGTGATTTCTTTGTTTTTTGGTTATATTTTTGTTAAAGAACTGACTGTGTTAATGTACTATTATTAGACAATAGTAATATTGTCAGTAATAGTAGAAATATTCTTGCTGTTTGTTATGTGGATGTGGTGCAGCAGTTCATAAGTTCAGGTTGTTTACACTACACATTTACAATATGTAACGTAGCATTGTACTGAACTTTTGCATTTGCGAAGCATTCCTCGTTCAGCATCGTACACAAACTGTTCTGTGTGTGAGTGTGTGTGCAGTGTTGTGTGCATCAAATAATACACCTTTTATTGTGCCACAGACTAGTTTAATTGCAAGCGCAGCAGTGTGAACCTGCTATCCACTGCAGCTGCCTGATTTTGTACTGCGATCGTGGTATCTGTTCTTAGTTTTGCTGTTTGTAGTGCTGTAAAAATTGGCACTGTCTGCATTCAGTGCCCCCCCACCCCCATGTTCAAAAGGTATTTTTTAACAGATTGGACTGTTTTTGTGACCTCATCAGCACAACTGGTTACTAAAGTTATTTTAATTCTGTGACAGTCTCAGAGTAGTCTCATCTGTTGCTGAAACCACAGTTGTTTATTTGGTTTCACATCCAGCGTTTCTCCAATCAGATAGTGAACGTATCAAAGTCTGAATCTGGTTATAATATCTGTGGTTGATCCCTCAAAATGCCTGCAAAGAGACGTGCAAGCAAAACTGTTTCTCACCATGGCAATGTTGGCAGTAAGATGGTCTGTGGGCATGGTAGTATTACGCAGACGCAGAAGTGCATTGCTGATGTGAGGGAAAGTATTTCACCTGCAGTGTTTTTTACAGCCCAATCAGTAGCTTCACTCATAGTTGGAGGAGTTGATATTTTCCCAGCTGGTGGAGTTAGTGTTACTGGTGTTAGTGGTGGTGGAGGTAGTATTAGTATTGTTGCACCAAGTTCTAATCCTGATCAGTGTACCGTATCCAAAAATATTGAATTTGAAGCAGTGCAAGTGAGTGGCAGCATAGATGATGTCATACTTCCCAGTAACATCCCAGTAACTGAACTTGAGGATTCTGATGATCATGTCAACGATAGCATACAATGTGATATTCCATCCACCGTGGCACTTAACGTCACACATTTTCCATGCAGTGATTCACAGTGTGGTGGAAAAATATCAGGAGATGGTGGTGTAGATTCTGATGATGAATGTGATGATGATGATGTTGCTTTTGTTGCAACAAGCAGTCCACATGCTAGCATCCAAGCAGAAGATGTAGATCTGTGTGACGTTGATGAATACGATGATGATGTAATTGACCTGAGCTGGGAACTGGAGAAAAAGAAATTAAAAGTGGCTGTGTCTGAATCTGTTTGCAGGAATCCTTCCCCTGTAAAAACTTGTGATCTACCGGTTTTAGTTGATGATGATGACCCAGTAATCAATATGATACGTAGTCGTGGTGGTCAGTTGCAGTCCAGGTGTGCAGTGCCTGAAACATCACGTGCCCCCCAACTTCAGTGCTTAAAATAATGGACTTAAAAAAGCCACATCATGGACATGTTAAAAGCAGAGCATCACAATCCCGTGTTTGGGATTTTTTTGTTCAAGATGCAAATGATGATTCAGTTGCAATCTGCCAGGTTTGCCATGTGCGTGTGAGTTGAGGTAAAAAGGGGAGCCATTTGGGCACAGGAGGACATCATATGCATCTGAAGAATAGGCACATGGCACTGTGGACCCAGCACAAGCTGGCAGCTAATACCACAGTGGGGCATTCACCCGCATCACCAGCAACCATAGCCAGCATGTTATCCCCTTCCATGACTGTTAAGCCCAGTACGAAATTAAATGTGTGCAGTAGTGCAGTAATAAGAGCAGATGATTACTACGGGCGTGATGAGGTGGAGGACCATAATGACTTTGAAATGTTGTCCAGTGCTGGTGAGAGTAGCAGTTTTGGTGGTGTTGGTGGTGGTGGTGGTGAATGCAGTATGTCTAGTGCACGTGGTACATCAACCCCGGTTGGCAAATCTGGCAAAATAACAGCATTTCTGGGTTTGTCATCATCACCTGTGCAACCGTCTTCATCAAATGTCCACACTCCACACCCTGCCAATGTCATTCATCACAGAGCACAACCATTTGTGATCAACACACCCCAGGTAAAACGTTTGTCAGCCCTCGTTACAGAGTGTTTTTGCACATAAGCTGAAGTACCCCCCGAATCATACAGTGTCACGTGAACTCAGTGCTGCTGTAGCGGAAATGCTGTCAATTGATCTTTTGCCCTTCTCTTTTGTGGAGAATTCTGGGTTCTAGCGGTTTGCTGTACATGCCTGTCCAAAATGGAAAGTCCCATCTAGGACATACTTTTCTACCCATGCTGTCCCCGAGTTGTTCCACACTGTGTCCGACTCAGTAAGACATGCCCTTCAACATTCCTCCTCTCCATTCATCTACTTAAGTATGGATAAGTGGACAAGTGGCAAAACAGCAGGGAGTTCATATTTGTGTATAACTGCACACTGGGCTCAGGTGCCAGGGTTGTTTGTGATGTTGGTAGTGTGAATAATCAGTGCAGTAACGTGGATTGTCATGGTAGCAATCTTCCAGGAATTCGACAGCATGCAACGATTGCTATGCACAGTGTGACCGGTTCACACACTGGTGAGAACATGTTGGACATGGTACTGACTGAAATTGACAGATGGCTAAACCCTCTGTCCCTGAGAACTGGGTTCATAGCAAGTGACAATGGGTCAAATGTTGAGAAATGCATCATGAATGGTGGGTTTTTTTCATGTTACAGGCATGTCGCACTGTTTAAATCTTGTGGTTCAGGGGTTTCTGCAGCACCCTGATATAAAGGAAATGTTGACTGTTGCACGATGTATCTGCTCTCACTTTTCAAGATCTGGAAAGGCCCATAACCAACTGCGACAGTTGCAGATACAAAACAGCCTGCCTCAGCACTGCTTGAAGCTGGAAGTTGTCACCTGATGGAACTCTACCTTATACAAGGCAGAGAGGTTGCATGAAAAAAACAAAGCCATCTGAGAATATCTTGTTATGCACACTGACAGTTCCGGGGCCTCTATGTCTATGACGACTGAACAATGGTGCCTCATGGACTCTGTAATAACAATTTTTGGCCTTTTGAACATGCCACACAGGCAGTGAGTGGTGAGTCTGCCTCCATTAGCCAATCAATTCCACTGCTGTGGGTGCTGAGACAGACATTGGTGAATGTATAGCAAAGCCTTGATGTTGCCGGAGGCAGTGGTAGCAGTATGTTGCTGCAACACATGCTGACAGTATTCGAACAGAATCGTCACATTGTGAGCATTCAGCGTAGTGACAACTTTGCCATAGCAGCAATGCTGGACCCACGATACAAACGTGGAATTGCATCAGTACTGGAGGAAGGGCCTGAACAGGTAAAAAATATCAGTGATCAACTGGTTCGCTTGGTTCTTGGGGCACAGAAGTCATGTGCCAAGGTCAGGAAACCTCAGCAGCATAATCCGGCTGAAGGTGTACCTGGAGGACCATCAAACATATCCTACAAGGGGAAGGGGACTGCAGTTCCAGGTGGTCTGTCATCCAAAGTGGCTGGCGTCAATCCACTTTGGGAGGCTTTGTCCCAAGTGGGTATTTGTGAAATAAATGATTCAGGAGAACAGGATGATGCATCATCAACAATTGAACTTAGTGCGGTACAGAAAATGGTCGTATCATATTTGTCTGAAAACAGGCATCTGACAATAACTGAAGATCCTCTTTTGTACTGGAGTGGAAAGGTCAGTGAATGGCCAGAGCTGACTGCAGTGGCACTGAAGTACCTCACATGCTCACCCTCCAGTATAAGTGTTGAGAGGGTATTCAGCTCAGCAGGTGCAATAGTCAGGGATTGTCGGACAAACCTGTCTCCTACAAATGTTAGTTTGCTGACATTCATTAAAATGAATGAGAGGCACATACAAGCAGAGACTGCAACCTCAGTATTTGTACCCCGGGCTAGTCATGGTGGTCTTGCTGATGTGGAAATGAGCATCCTGGTGGCATTGACAGTGGCTGCCTGAAATGGCCCACCACTGATGTAGATGACGACACAATGGAGAAAGAATTTCCCAGTGGTCAGACTTCAGACATCGATGACTGTGAGGGCAGCTTTCTTTATGAGGATGATGATGTGGTTAATGTTGGCAAGTTTTAACTGAAGTTTTTAAAAGGTGGTGTGGCCCCCCGGACCACCACCACTGGGACTGATGTTATCCACTGCCACCATGAGTCTGTCTGTCCCCTGAACCACCACCACCACTGGGACTGTTGTTAGCCACTACCACCATGAGTCTGTCTGCCCCCCCGGACCACCACCACTAGGACTGATGTTAGCCACTACCACCACTGCCACCATGAGTCTGTCTGCCCCTCAAACCACCATCACCACCGGGACTGATGTTAGCCACTGCCACCATGAGTCTGTCTGCTCTCCAGACCACCACAAAAAGGACTGATGTTAGTCACTGCCACCACTGCCACCATGAGTCTGTCTGTCCCCTGAACCACCACCACCACTGGGACTGTTGTTAGCCACTACCGTCATGAGTCTGTCTGCCCCCCTGACCACCACCACTGAGACTGATATTAGCCACTGCCACCATGAGTCTTTCTGCTCCCCAGACCACCACCAGGACTGATGTTAGCCACTGCCACCACTACCACCATGAGTCTGTCTGACCTCCAGGCCACCACCACCGGGACTGATGTTAGCCACTGCCACCATGAGTCTGTCTGACCATCGGACCACCACCACCGTCACTGATGTTAGCCACTGCCACCACTGCCACCATGAGTCTGTCCAGACCACCACATCCATCAGCCAGAGACACAAAGCTTCTTAATATTTAAACCATAAGGTGAGTATGTGTACTCATGTTTGTTATGCTGCTTCACTTCTTTTAGTTGTATGTTTTGTTTTCTGTAGCTTTTCAGAGCTGCAATGGTAAAACACATACAGTACACTTATTTTGTTTCTTTTATAGAGTAACAAAAAAAGGCTCCATTGCTAAAACTCATTGGGAATGGTACTGTAACTGTACCATACAGAGAGGAAGTGATGTAATATCCATGTGAAATCCATTCTGGTAAGTATGAAGACTTTATTTAATCCGTTTCATTATTTTATAAAGACTGCAGCAAATATTGCACACAAGTTGTGTTAGTTGACAAGATGGGGGTTTGAAATGTAACTTGACTTTAGGGATTGAGATTTGAGAACCAGGGAGGGACACATAACAATTAAGTTGTAAAGAAATCATTCATTTCTTTTTTTAGGAAACTTCCAGATGCTTTGTTGTTCTGACAAAGTGGACTTATCCAAACAAGTTCTTCAACATCAGCCCCCCCCCACCCAGGCTGGGGGGCACATACAACATGCAGAAGTCATTTCATCAGATAACCATGACCATCATTAACAACCAGACTCGAGAAGGATGCAGATGAAATATGCGAAGAAGTAACAAAATAAGAAACCATTATGGACAAACCTGCAAATATGCTTCCCCCCACCCAAAAAAAAAAAATACTTACCTTCACGTGCTTGAGAGTTATCCATTGCAAATTTCTACGCAAAAAGTTCTCATCGAGCACTGGAATGTGCACACCAACAGTATCTGTGACCTGTGATACAGAACAATACCATGAGTACATGTCCATGTCAACCCCCCTCACCTACAAAATATAGAAATATATGTCTATATATATCAACTCACCAAGGCTACTATTAGTGTACAGACAAAGGGCACCCTTCCATCCAGTTGAGATGATCACATTGCATTTGCTCGAATCGCAGCACACATTGGACCAGCAACAGTTCGCTCACAGTCATCATTTTATTTTGGGGCACTGCGCGCATGAGGGACTGCACAATAAATTCTGGGGGACTTTGCATGCGGTGTGATGATTCCATTTCACTTCCTTAGAACTTGTCAATTTTCTAGACACAAGGCATATGCATTTTGGGCATGCAGAAAAAATCTGGGGATTCTGTGCCACCACTGCGTGTATGACTGAGTGCACCATTAATTCTGGGGGACTTTGGATGTGCTGAAACACTCCCATTTTACTGTGTTACCACTTGCCAATTTTCTGGACACAAGGCGGATGCTTTTTGGGCATGCAGAAAAAATCTGGGGACTCTGTGTGACCACTGCATGCATGAGTGACTGCGTAACAAATTCTGGGGGACTTTGCATGTGGTGTGACGATCCCATTTCACTTCCTTAGCACTTGTCAATTTTCTGGACACAAGGTGGATGCATTTTGGGCATGCAGAAAAAAATCTGGGGACTCTGTGTGACCACTGTGCGCATAAGTGACTGCGCAATAAATTCTGGGGGACTTTGCATGTGGTGTGATGATCCCATTTCACTTCCTTATCATTTGTCAATTTTCTGGACAGAAGACAGATGCATTTTTGTGTTGTGATTGTGAGCACATAATGTCATACTTAAATGATAAATTAAAGCAGCATTGCAACAATGTGCTGACAATTTTGACCTATACTTTTTTATGCTATTTTACATTGCCACCGTTGCCGGCCACTAGTTACCTCATGACTTATATGATACTCTTCTTTTCACAATTTGTGTCTGCTTTGCTACTTTTTCTCATATCTGAAAATAAAAAAAGAGCACGCCATTTAATATTGTTCTGACCAGGTTCTTATCACTATTTGCAGCTGTTTTTGAACAACTATTGTTCTGTGAGGTCATAAAACACTGCCTGCTGCATAATTGTTAATTTGACAACGGAAGCAATATATAACAACTGATAGAGAAAAGCAGTGCAAAATACTGACGAAGACCTGGTCTGCACCATATTAAAAGGAGTGCTCTTTTTATTATCTCAGACATGAAAAAAAGTACTAAAGCAGACTCAAATACTGGAAAGCATAGTATCATACAAGTCAGGATATAAGTAAAGTGGCAATGTAAAATAGCATAAAAAAGTATAGGTCAAAATTTTCAACAGATTGTTGCACTGCTGCTTTATAGAGATTCACGAAGTTACATAGTTATGGATGGTATTGCACCCAATATATTGGTGCCTAACCTCCAGGGGAATCTTTGTTGCTCCACATGTCCTTAAATAGTACAATACTTTTCTGGCAAAAACATTCATAATTTTGGTAAACTGGGTCCTGGAGGACTTCCCATTCTGAAGAGCTGCCCAAGTTCCACCCTCGCGCTCAGCAACATAGTGGTGAAACGTGGGCACGTTTCAACTAACAAGAGCCTTGTTAGTGGAAAAGTGCCGACATTTCACCATAAACTGACCATTATAACATAAAGAAACATTCAGAAAGCTGCCGGCCATTCACTATAATAAAGTATGCCTCCGTGCTCTCACTGGCATCACATCATAACATTGTTGAGCGCAGTGGCGGAACTTGGGCAGCTCATCAGAACGGGAAGTCCTCCGGGACTCGGTTTACCGAAATTACAAGCATTTTTGCCAGAAAAGTATTGCACAATGGAATGTAAGGACATGTGGAGCAAGAAAGATTACCTTGGAGGTAAAGCACCCGTATAAGGAGCATGTATGACTGTATGTGCATGTATATATCTAAAGGGAAGCAGTCAGCAACAGGAGCTCCTGCGTCCTGCCCGGTGCAAGGCTTACCCTCCAGTTTCACCTTCTAAGTATGTTGCAGCATTTTTCTTGTGCCGCAACATACTTTATTTTAATAAAGAAAGGTCAGCGACCCAGAAGGATGGCAGACACTGTGTGCTTCAAATACTTTTGTATTGAAGCGCATGGTGCATCACCATTGCACCTTTACGCATAATGGAGCTCCCATTGCATCTGCCATACTTCCGGGTCACTGACGTTTCTTTAGTACAATAAAGTATGTTGCAGCGTGAGAAAAATGACGCAACATACTTAAAAGGCTTAACCGGAGGGTAAGCCTTGCAGGGGGCAGGATGCAGGTGCTCCTGTTGCTGACTGCTTCCCTTTAAACTAATGCTGTGGCCTTCCCTCTGTCTGGTAGTAAACAAACAAAACATGAAACAGTACAGCAGTGGGGGGGGAGGTGTGCAGAAAACAAAACCTAATGCTCGATCCCATGATGCTTCAGCAGCAGATGAAGCATCGACAATATTTGCAGCTGCTCTTGCTCGATCCGCTCCATCTGCTGCTGGACAGCACCCATCCTCTGATTGCTTTCCTCCATCACAGCCCACAGCAGTGCTATTTCTTACTGCATTGCAGGCATTGTGGCAGGGTCCACTACTGTGGGAGGAAAGCCAGGTAGTGGTGGTGGTGAAGGTGGTGCTGGTGGCAGTGGTGGGGGTAGTGGTGGAGCAGCAGCTGCTACTGTGGCCCTCCTCCTGCTCTGATGATGCACAGCAGCAGCACCAACTGCCACTGCCACAGAAGGGCCAGCAGGTGGAGGCCTGGCCCATTCTGTGGCAGCCTGTCACTCCACCTTGGGGTGGTTAATCATGTGTGTCCTCTGGCCACCAGTCCCCAGATGTGTCCCCTGGGGGCCACAGTGCACCTGCACACCACAAAGCAGGCACACCACAATGCTCCTGTCCCCCCAACACAGTTGAAAAACTGCCAGACTATTGAGCTGCGGGAGGGACCAGGCACAACAGGGGCAGATGTATTACCAGCAACACTGTCACACACCTGGGGGGCTCCACCTGCTGCTGTGGAGTAGGAGGTGGTGCTGCTGGAGCTACTGCAGCTGGTACTGGTGGTGGTGATGGCGGCAGTGGACTTGCTGGATGTGGTGGTGGCACTGGTGGTGCTGCTGCTTCCGGGGGGGGGGCAGGACTAAATAATCGGGAGTGGTCCAGCGACGCCCACCCATGCTGACCCCCACGTGTGTACACTCCCCTCTGGCCACCATGGGCCACAGACTGTTCGTGGTCCATAACCCAACAAAACTCTCCTTCCCTCTCCACTCCGATGTGTCACGTGTTGACGACAACTGACTTCACACACAGTCACAGTCTCACACATGCACACACACAGACAAACATATACTTACACAAAACAAAACTTATAAAACAAGTAAATCAGTCACAAAAAAAGAACTCACAAGACAGTACAACAAAAACTAAAGAATTAGCTTTTAAAAAAGCTGTTGGTTTTTATGAAGTTTAAGAAAGCAACAAATAAACACTCCTCTCCTACACTATCCTTCCTTCTTCTACCTCTGCAAAGGAGAAAGTGAAAGTATCTGCTGGTATAACTCACTTCCTTCCTGCCTGACTAAAGCATGTGACTTACAGCACTGTAAGCCATGTGATGTGTGGTGGGGCTGCCTAAAGTGCCTTTTGTTGTCATTCTGCTTTACTTCACATTAAGGCGAAATAACAATGAGAATTCTAGTCATAATCACAAAGTGAAGTGAGCACTCCTCAATGGCCACTTCGTGTAGCATTGCACTAATGCGAAGTGGCCACTTCATATTTACTTCGCCTGCGGCTTTTAAATTCGCTGCATCTCTAATCATAACCTGTCTGCAAATCTTTTTCTCTTTCTTAGCCACAGTTTTTGATGTTGTATTCTTAGTCATTGTATAATTTCCCATTTTTTCCCTTTCTTCTTCTCTGTTTTCCCCCTTGTGTATTAGTAATCCTAGATGAATCTGGAATGCATATAGAAGGGATGTCTGGTCACAATTTGTCAACATTTCCTATATTGTAGGATGGGGAACCCTCCTGTATGACCAGTTTCTCCATTTTTATGTAGGATCTCCTCCAGCCTACATCCATTAACTGCAATATTTTCTTTAAGAGTGTCTATCTCATGTCTGAAATTACATAATTGTCCCAGAATCATGAAGGGGGTTGCATATGGATTGAGAGCAAAAACTTTCAGGTCCTATTTATCCCAAATGGATAATTAAGCACAGAATCAGTTAGATATTGTTGAGCCAGTATTTCCAGTTTCAGATTTCCCCCAATGCCTTCTTATTCCCAGGGGTATTTAGATATTTCAGACCATTAATTGTTTCTTATAAATCATTTGCAATGTTTTTTAAGTTAATTTGTCAGATAGATTCCTGATTATTCTCACTAAAATATTATGGTGAAAAGTCCAGTGTTTGTGAAGCAAAGCACTCGTGGAGTCTGGGATTTGTATCACTTGATTGCAAGTTTCCATCTAATTGCTCTACTATTTCTAGCTCATTACTTCTATTGGCTAGTTTTTTAACTATTCTTAAATCCACATTGAGGGAGGCTGATAGTCTTGTTTGACCTATACTATTAATAATCATTGCTTCACTTGGGGTAGGTTGGTCTGTAACCCACTTAACTCCCTTATTATCCTTGGTTACTGAGCAAAGTGAAACCTGGGCTTCATTTCTGGACACTAATACAAGTGACTCCTTTAAATTACTCTTAACATCGGCTAATTGTGAGTCCCCTTTATGCAACAAATGGTCACTTATTTTTGTCAGCTTAGTTTGTCTGAAATCTTTAATTCTCCTTGGAATAATATTACCCTTTTCTGCCTCTTACTGGTTTGTTAGTAACCAAACTATCAGAATTGTTTTTATTTTGCTGAACATTCCTTTTCCTGGCATTATTTTTCTGTTTTTCACAAGTTTATTTTTCTGTGTTAGGGGTTGAGTGGAGTCCCACATGTTTATCAAAGGCTCCATTTTGACCCCCTCCCATATTCTCCTTTAAATGATCTGCATCATACAAGAACTGGGTAGTTATAGTATTTATAGGGGTGAGTAAATTAATATCTACTTCTCAAGTTTGTTTCCTCATGAAAACCATTATTCACAGGTTATTAGGAATATCTGCAATTCAGTTAACAACAGAGGCTAAAGTTCTCATGTGCTTTTTCTTTCTTACTAGTGCTTAAAATACTATACAGTTCTAAAAAAAGAAGTAAAAGTATTAGAAAGCAGAAAAAAAGTCTTTACACAAGACTCATGCCACCTTATACAGATAGGAAATAAAACGGTTTTACCCTCCTGGGAATACTCCTGTAAAATCAGTATGACTTTGATTTGAAAAATAGCTGACTTGGAATAAAAAGTTCTCCTTCAGGTGTTGTCAAAAATAAAGGAACAGTTCCCTCTGTCAAATTCTTTCATTCATTTAGAAAATAGGCCGATCGCTGTATTCCCCTCAGTTACACAGTCATTTAGTTCATGAGTCGATAGTTTTGTGGTACTTTACTCTGGGAGGTTTAATGGATGGTCCTTTCCCCCTGCAGAGTCTCTAGGATTTATAGAGTTCAAGGTGAAAATAAAGAAAGAAAGAATGAGGGGGTGAGGGATTTCTAAAAAGCATCAATAGTCAGCCCAATCTAAACTATTCTTTACCAACCTCCAGATTCACAGCATACCTATAAAGAAACCTCTTTTTAATACTTACTGGTATATTATTATTGCAGAAGCAGTTTTGGAACTGGAATCTCCTGCACCACTCCACGGGTGTGGTAGCTCAGACTCTCGTGTTGTGTGGCCTTTAAACAGAAAGGTGCTAGTTTTTCTCCTGCACCATGGGCGACATTTACTTTTACCAGTAGGCAAAATATTAGCAGAATATCAGCAAAATGCGAGAAGATTGTAACACTCACGCTACGTACTACTGACTGTTTCGTGAAGGGAACCCAAAAATCAGCAGATCTAGGACACTAGCAACAGTTACGTTAGCTTTAAACATTTGCAGAACAGAGGCATCAGCTCACCTGTGCATGCACACGTCCTTATGAGGAGGGTGACCATGTGATTAACCCAACCATTGATCTGGGGCAACTATTGTTTAAGCAATATACCATGAGAGAGAGTGGGTATATTGGTGGATTTACCACGCCTGGTGTGGTTTGGTCATGAGGTGCAGCCGAGTGATTTAACCACACCAAAAGTGGTAACTCCACCCATATACCCACTCTCTGTCATGGTATATTGCTATTATACAATGTTCAACTTGTTTTTTGTTTTTATAGTGATATGAAACTTTTACAGTGGGTATACTGGAGGATTTATCACAGTCATGTAATGTGTTTTGACCAATGAGGTTACAGAATTTTCATACCCCATTGTATAATTTGAATTTTACCCCGTATATGCTAAATAGAAGCATATAAAAATGTAAAAAACTAAATGTATAACACTTCCAAATCACAAATCAAAATACAAACCTGCAGGACATGACAAAAGCCCTGCATATTATCCCTGAAAATATGAGAGAAAAGGTAACTTTTACTGTAAATTGTTCTACTATCTATTTTAACTTTTTAGGAAGGGGAATTTATATAAACCACTTTGGCATCTGAAAGACAGCTTAAAAATGTAAAGTCTTATATTATTTACAGCTCAAAATAATTAACCACATCCCTTGTCAGTAAAACAACTGGGAGCAACCTGGGGATAGCCTGGACATAGTCTTGTTTAATGCGCTTCACTGTTTTGATGTTTTTCAACTGTCTTGACCTGCCCTCTGACTCTCTCAGCAAAACTCTTTAGGCCTTCCTCCTGCAGTGGGACAAAGAATACGCCAAGAAGAAGCAGCACAACCGAGGCACAGCTTCAAGATGGTCTGATAAGGAGACAAACTTTCTAGGCATGGGTGGCATACCTGTTCTAAGTCTTTGGTTATCGCTATGTCTCCCTGCTTCTCTGTGTTTTTTCCTCAACACAGAGAGCAGGTAGCAGTGCATCCCATCTCTCACCAGGTCCAATCTTGCCAATCTAAATCAAAAAACAATTGGTCCCTGTTATACTTGTTCACTGCTATCTTGGTATTTCAAGACCCCTGTAAAAATGAACAAAACCCTAATTATATCAAGCAAAAACCAAGCACTCCTCCATTTAATGTTCCCCTTTGCTCCCGGTATGCAGATCCCCTGTAAATATCTGCTCAGACACCAGAGACACAATTCCCGTGTTTAAGGTTAAAATACAACCAAACTCACCCTGGTTTAAGTTCCCTTGTTAAACCCACAGTCTACAATATTTTTGCATACTCAAGCAGCCATTAGGGGGTTGTCTGTGTCACCACTCACAGGTTGCTTCTCCTCTGCTTACTGATGCTCTATGAAAGCAAGCAGGTATTAGCGAGTGCAGGAATCACTATTCACTGGTTGCTGTTCCTTTCATGTCCTGTTGCTGTAATGAGACAACAAACTCTAGTCAGAGTCAATATGGCTGTGCAGAGCTTTTGCAAGCAGCAAGAGCATTGAAAAGAATATGCAGTGCTCTCGCTGCACCAGAGTTAGCCATAGCTAATACTGTAGCAATTACGGTATTGCACGTGCATGATACTTGCACATGTGCAGTTTGTCCTGGAGTCAGCTGTGCCTAACATGGCAGCACTGAATTGACTACTATGGGCAATACTCATGCCTGCACAGTTTATGTCAACGCTGACATGTTGCACATGGCAGACGTCACTTCTGCAATTCTTGAGAAAAGAAAAGTAGTGCACCAGGAAGAGGATGTTTATGCTGCCACAGGAAGGCCTGCATAAACAGATTAACTGGAAACTATGCCGGAGAACTGTGCCAGAACACCACACAGCGGTCCAGTCACATGCTTCCACAATGCTTTTATACAAATTTGATGATAGCATAAAGTCTGGCGAACTTGACCCATTCATCCGTAAAAATCTGACTGCTAGTTATCACTTCAGAAGGACATTATTAAAAATGTCTACTGTCCTTTGTGTGTAATAAATCTTACACTTGTTTGTTTTAAAATTGTTAGGCCTAATTCATTGTTCATGTCCCCTTACATTTTTTTTTTGGCAACATCTTAAATTTAATTGTTCCATTAGATCCTCCTTGTTAATGATTTTGTATATCATCAACACATTCCCTCAATACGCCAGTTGTGCAGAGTCTTTACCCCATCTACGCCCTACGCAACTCCTGTTATAGGGCCCACACCCTCCATGCCCGTACTCCCACTTCAGGGAGAGCTGCATTTTCCTATCACTTTCCAAACATTTGGAACTCCATCCCCTTAGATATCCATTTTGCCCCGTCTACTCATTCGTTGTCCAGTCTTCTTTGACACTATATTTCCTCATCCTGCAATTGCATCAGACCCCTGACCCACTTTTCCTTCATTACGCCTCCCTGCCATCTCTCCTTTTCTATTTCCACTGCTCTACTCCCTTCTCCCCCTCCTTAGGCATGCTGATAACCTATAACACTAGCTGGGTTTTTGTCAAGTAGTGTTCATACCCTTGGAGTTCCACTCCTGGGGGTAAGGCTTGCTTCCCCCTTCCTCTTTACTCCTCTTTAATTCTCCCCTTTCACAATTTCATACCGCCTCCTCCCTTCCCCCTTTTGTTCCCAATCCACGCCCCACCCGTTTCTCAAGTTAGCCACACCCACCTCTTCAGTTTCAGTATTCTGTTCCCCATTTTATCCCTCACCTCTTCCCCCTTATCCTCTGCCAATCCCCTTGTGTGGTGTACATTCTGGAGGGGTGAAGGCTCACCTAATCTCCAACCATCTCCCATTCCTATCCCATGATTCTGATAAGGTTTCTTACTTATTTATTGGGGAAGGGGATACAGATGGTAACCAACTGAAATTGAACCAGATAAAGCTGTTGGTGATATTTTTAGTGAATGGGGGAAATCTATCCAGGACACTGGGGAAATTCCCTTCCTCTTTTCAAGAAGTGCCATGGGATCTTTAACGTCCATTTGAACAACCACCAGAACAGGCAGACAGGACCTCAGTTTGTCTCATTCGAAATACGGCACATCAGGAATTTTGTGCATGTGATATATAAGAGTACTGTATAAAAGCAAGTGTGTGTGTATATGCTTAAAACATATACTGTACAGTGTGTGTGTATATGTACATAGACTATATTCTGGATGGCAAGTGCTGCCTGCCTATTCCACAAAAATATTTGGTATAGCTTTAAATGTATTTGGTAGTATGTACGGACTTAGCTGTATGTATATTTTTTATCTTGATCTTGTATTCAAAATTGGTATCCCTTTCCCCCTTTCCCCCAGGATGCATCCGGAAACAAGCTATTGTAGCTCAGTATGCCTTTTCTAGTGAAATTTTTCTAAATAAAAAATTAATGTAGTCTGTGGAGCTGCAAACTTTCCTTATATGTCCTGTGTTCGAAACCCTTTCTTGTTGCCTTCCTCTGAATAAATACAATTGTTTTCTTACTAGTAACAGTAATGTTTAAAGCTCCCCAGAACTGTAAGCAGTAATCTGGGATAGGTACATACTGTATGAAGTTACTGCATTATGATGGTACAGTATGTACCTGTATACCAACGTTGAGTTATCTACATTATTGGATTTTATTTATTTATTTATTATAATCCATACATTGTCTACATACTAATGACACAGCCAAGGATGCTACTTACAATCTGCAACTTTTTTTGTACCACTGTATTCATTTTTGGGAAGTTACTTGCAACCTGGCATGTGTTCTGTTTTGTTAGATTAACAATGGGTTAACCTCATCAACTGCAAAATGCTAACTGTCTCTCTCACCCCTTCTCTCTCTCTCCCCCCCATGCATTTATAACACAAGGATCACTCCTTATCACCCACACCAGAAGTGACCATTCACACAAGAAGCTATTTAGCTTCAAATCACAAGGCAAAGTAGAGGAATTGAAAAATAAATTTCACTGAACTAATTGTTTTATTAGGTCTTTGATTATAGACCCTTCTCTGCTACCTGATTCATTGACATTGGAATGTCAGTAATGTGGGGAGGTTCAGTAACTAGTAACACAGCACAGCACAGCAGAAATGTGATTCTTAAAGGGAAACAATAGAAAAGATACAGCTTTCCTCAGACACTACAGAAACTCTCAATTAATACCTTCAGACAGTAACAACTTTATTTAATGATTTAGAACAGTCACCCACAACTTCCACTTCCTGTTGCTGACAGCATATGCTAATATGCCTGTTTGACCTCAGCTATTGGTTGGCAGGACATATTAGCATAAAGTGAGCTCAGGAAGCTCTCTACTACTAATGAAATGGTGGCTGCCAGCAATAGAAAGTGAAAGTTAAAGGCCACTGTTTAAATCACTAAAAAATCAATTAGAGCAATTTAAAAAAAAAATGTTACTGTCTGAAAGCACTAATCAGGAATTTTTGTTGTGCCTGGGTAAAGCTGTGCCTTTTCCAGTGTTTCCCTTTAAACACAAGTTCCTCAGCCTAGAAAAGCTGTGAAGAGATTATCTGAATATACGTACTATCTGTCAGGTCACTTAAAGCAGGCATGAGGAGAGAGATGAGAGAGACAAACAAGCTGAAAAAATAGTGTTGCAAGTGGTCTACTCAACAGAGAGAAGAGAGTTTTCATTCAAGTGGCAAAATTATTTGTAGTTGTGGAAGGATACACTGAAAACTCCAAAAATGTGTGCCATGGTATTCCATTTTTCCTGCTGAGCTACAGCAAGATGAATTTTAGGCTCTTCCCACAGCCATGAAAAAAGGAAAATGCATGAGTTATTGTAAACTCATATTAATTGCCGAGTCCTCAGACCCCTTACAGCACCTCCAGTCAGTGAGGACTATAGAGCAAGCCTCTGGTCATTCTTTATAAGCTCTTTGTCCCAAGTTTGAAGTTGATGCCTTTGACTTCCCTGTGTGCCGATTGGCTGCTGGATTCACTAATCCCCTCAGTGTTCCACTGTGGAAGAAAATCAATCAGCTCACAACTTTAATGTATGCTGTGTCCCTGCCAAATAACACTTTTAAAATGATCTAAAGAAACCAAGAAACAATCAATCGGTCCCTGCTACACTTGTTTGCCATGATCTCAGTAATTATCAAGACCCCTGTAAAAATGAGCAAAACCCCCAATTATACCAAGCAAAAACCAATCGCTCCCTGTTTAATTTTCCCCTTTGCTCCCAGTATGAAGTTCCCATGTAAATATCCACTCAGACTCCCTGGAACACAGTTCCCATGTGTAAGGTTAAAATACAGCCAAACACTCCCCAGTTTAAATTCTGCTGTGGAGCCCACAGGCTGCAATATTTTTGTATACTCAAGCAGTTGTCGGGGGGGGGGGTCTGAGTCATTGTTCACCAGTTGACCCTCCTCTGCATCCTGAAGCCCTGTGAAAGCAAGTAGGCATTAATGGGTGCCAGAATCACTGCTCCCTGGTTGCTCCTCCTCCCGCATCCTGCAGCTCCAGTGAGAAGAAAAAAGGAAAATTCCTCAGTTAGTGTAAAGCCATATTAACGGCCAAGTCCTCTGACCCCTTACAGCACCTCTGGTCAGTGAGGACTACAGAGCAAGCCACTGGTCGCTCTTTCTGTACCCACATAGTTGTTTATTCACCTCAACCCCTCCTACAGTCAATCAGCCTAAAGCCATGCCCACAGTCTGTTATTCCCACCTCGAACCAAAAACAGAAAGTGAAAAAAACCAAAAAACAGAGTTGCAGAGACTGACCACCTTGGCTGCTACCATGTAAATAACTGCCAGATTTAAATCCCTCACCAAAGAAGAAATGGCATCTACATATCTGAAAAAGGATGAGGTACAACAACAAACAAAGAGGGCAGCAAAGATATTTAAACCAACAAACATGACGGTCACGTGATGGCTGCTTGAGAGAAAGTTGCTCTCCTCCACTGCTCCTCGCCACTCCTGCATCTAAATCCCAATTTTGACCAGCTTTAACAGAGGGCAAGTGACTTAACACACCTAATTCACTGTACAAGAATCTGCTGCACCAGATTCTGGGGTTAGAACATGGAAATAGAGATGCAGAAAGCACCACTGCGCCACTCACCACCGCCAACTCCCAAAAAGGACAAGGTTGCAGGAAGGCCAAATTGCAGCCTGCCAGTGCTGGTAAATCACAGCCCAGCTCTATCTGAAGAATTATTCCTCTGGAGTATGCAGCCCTTACAGGAGACAATCTCTGTAATGTTGGCAGATCTTCAACAGATTCGCTCTGCTGTAGACTCCGTTTCTACCCGTGTCGGCGTCTAAGAGGCCACAATTACCTCTATAGAGAACTGGAAGGACAAATCAGAGCAGGATTCTGAGGCCATCCACCATTGGCTGAAGCACATGGAAGAGAAACTGGAGGATCTGGAAGGACAAAGTAGGTGCAACAATCTTATAGTCATCAGGCTACCAGAAAGAGAGGAGGGCAACAATCCAGTGCCATTCACACAAAAACTCCGTGAGAAAATAGCAGACCCTTCGCCCAACAACAGCACTTACATTATAGAATGGGCTCATCATTCCCTGAGCCCCCCCCACCACCACCCGGATCTTCTCCCCAACCCATGATCTTTAAATTGCTGAATTTCCAGGATAAATTGCACATATTGGCTAATATCAAAGATATCCAGGAATTAAACTAAAAGGACCACAGGCTACGGACTTCACAAAACCTCCCGTTATCCATGCGGGCCAAACACCAGGAGTTGCACCCCACAGTCTCCAAGCTGATCACCATGGGGAAACCATTCAGGTTTCGATACCCCGACGTTCTTCAGGTGCGGCACGCTGATTAATGGATCTCATATGAGACACCAGCACAGGCAGCTGCAGAACTCAACATTTTTTTGCCAGAGCTCTTTAAGTGACTGCTTGCCTAATGCTATACTGTCATTTTCTGGAAACAAATTTTTACAAGGTGCAGTGACTATTTCGGATAGCCTTTGCCAACCTAACCTGCGGTAAGGAACCGAGTCGCTTCTCACCATGAGTTCGGACTGAAGCTTCACTCTCCAGGGAATCCCTTTACTCTCTCTCTAGAGGTGATAAGTTCATTAAATACTCCCTCCATGCTCCTGATGTATCTCCTTATGATCACTTTGAACCCACTCCCCTCTCTGTTTTTTTTTTTTTTGGTCTCTGCAATTCCTGATGAACTGCCACTCCAACTTGAGCAGATCTACAGCCACTCATGGGTGTTTGCCAGACAGAACCCTGCTGAACAATTAAGGGCTAACCTGGACTCCAACACTGGCTTGCACTGTAACCTTCGACCAGGACCAAGGATCTGCATAGTGGTGCTCCCTGGACCTCCGCCTTTTAGAGTCTATTAAGACTAAGTAGTAGGGGTCCAGTCTGAAACTCTGTTTATGCCCAATAGTACAAAGAGGGGGAGAGAACTGAACTTTATTGTTTAGCCTCCAAGATTAGATACCTTGCGGCTACTGCAAACATGGTTTGGAGGCTGGAGAAGCCCATGTTTCAAGGAAAGCGAATGTTGTTTCTTGCAAGACACTCCTGACAGTAATTGTAATTGAGAACCCTGAGATTGAACAATCTGGATGTCACCCAATTTCTTCACTTTTCAGAGAATTCCCTACCTGAAATAGTGTTGTTATAATCTTGAGTATGGACATTGCTTCCATGACTAAATGTTAAAATGTTTCTGATTTGCTTTGGGGGGTTGGCATGTTTCTATCTATCAGGCAGTAGTTAGAACATCACTTGCTGAAGAGCATTAAGTAGAGTATTTTTTAGAACTGGGGTAGAGCTACCTAACCGAGTGTGTTCTTGAATGTTGTTAGTGTTTTGTGGGGTTAGTAGATGTGGATGAGGGGGGGCAGTTGGGGGATTCTAGTGGGAAGAGGGTAATGTTCTGCGCTTTCTTTTGGGTTGGCATTTTGGTCCTAAGAAAGGTGGGGTGGACATAGTCTGTGCATCCCCAGTACATAGGTCACTGTCCCATAGGCCCAATATTGATACATGGTGGTCAGGACTCACCTTCATTAGACCACCCCACAACTCCATGATTCTTAAACTATATGGGAAGCCCTTACACATTTGTTAGCTGGAATATCAAAGGGGCCCAGGACAGGCACAAAAGATTTATGATTTTTTATCACCTTCAGGATCTCGGTGCAAAGATAGTCAGCATGCAGGAGACCCATCCCTGCAGAAAGGATATCTCCCTTTTCTGGGAAGCCTGGGTAGGTCAAATGTTTGGCTTAGGTACTTCCACAAAGTGAGGAGGCACAGCAATACTATTAGCCAAATCTGTTTCCTTTACCCTGCTGCATGAATGGTGGGACCCTTCTGGTCATGATATCATTCTCCAGGGCACACTTGAGTTCTTCCCTATAATTCTGGGATCAGTGTATGGCCTGAATACAGACTTACCACAGTTTTCTACCCACATATTATCCCTGCTAACTTTTGACCTCCCTATACCGACTATCCTAGGAGGAGATTGAAACCTTGTGCACCAATCTGACATAGACCGCTCTGATAGTAGAACAGGGTTATCCCCAGCCCAACTGGCTTTGAGGGACCTTATGATGGTATGGGCAGAGTTGATATTTGGCATATTTTGAATTCCACAGCTCTGCAATACACTTATTTTCCGGGAGACAATTTCAGGAGAAATGCTGCGACTCGGCTAGGTCTGTTCGGTGCTCACCACGAATGAGCAGCCAGTTTGTGATATATAACAAACTTCCAAAAGGTAGTGTCACTCGGGTGTCTCTTTGTAAAAAAGTATAGCTGACACGCCAATTGCAACGTTTAAATGTTTAATAGTGTACAAAGAGTACCAACAACAAAGGAGTTCCCTCACCCAGTGCTTGACTTCAAACAAGTCTTCCTCAGGGGTGTGGTTACAACACAGAACGTCATCCTTTAAATACACCTCTTAATACATTATTCATGAGATAATTCATCTAATTCTTAATTTAAAGAAAATAATGATAATAAAAACATAAACAATGTTACAATTACTAAACAGTGTACTATCAAAATAACTATGATCAACAAATGTCAATTACTACTAAGCTAGCATTACACTTACAAATAGCAATTTATAACAAAACACACAGTGTACTGAAGGCTACCTCTGGTGCTTTCCAAAAACATTCTCAACATGTTATGCTTGTAAGTGGAATTCATTTATGTTTATAGGAACAGTGCCTTTATATCTTGTGCTTTTCTGGCAGATGAAAATTATCTAAAAAGGAGAGAAGGAGAGGTTATAAATATTCCCATAATTTATACCACCCAAAATTACCAAAATAAATCAACTTTATTTATTTATTCAAAAATGGCTTGAGGTCCCATCTTTCATTTAGACCTAAGGGTCTAACACTGTTAAGTCTAAAAATCCAATAACTTTCTCTTTCTAGTAATCAATTTGGTCCATCACCTCCTTGTGAAAAGGGAGGGATCCATTCTAAGCCCATAAATTTGACATCTTCTGTTTTAGATGAATGGTGTGTTAGGAAGTGTGAACCGACTGGTGTGTCCTGTCGCTTATTAGATATAGATCTAATGTGTTCTTTAATTCTCTGTTTTAAAGGCCGAATGGTTTTCCCAATGTATATCAAATTACAGGTACACCAAAGGGCATAGACAACATAGCTGGTGTCACAGGTAATCAATTGTTTTATGTCTACACTAACATTAGGTTCCATCAGATGTTGAAATGTTTTGCCTGTAGTAGTATATTTACAAATGTTACATCTAGAACACTTGAAAAAAACAATGGATCTATGAGGTAGCCATGTGGTTGCCATTTCTATTGGTGTAAATTCCTGTCTGCTATGGACTAAAAAATCTTTGAGATTTTTTGCTCTACTGAAAAAGACCCGAGAACTTGGTCCTACAGCACTTCCTACTCCCTCATCTGAGTGTAGAATATGCCAATTATGGTAGATGATGTTACCAATTTTACCGGCTTTGTGATTGTACTCTGTGATAAATGTGCACGGTACTGAATTATTAAGTGAGTTTTCTGACTTCACTCCTGTAATGAGTTTAGTACGTTCTAAACTACTCACTTTCTTTTTCAATGTCTCTAAAAGGGTGGGATCATATCCTCTTTCAAGAAATCTGTTAACTAATTCCTCAGCTTGTGTGTCAAACATATCATCTGAGCTATAATTTCTACTAATTCTTAATAGTTGACTGTATGGTATAGAGTCTTTAAGACTTTGTGGATGGGCACTATCTGCATGCAGCACTGAATTTGTGGCTGTGTGTTTTCGAAAGTTTGATGTATTAATGAGTTTATGGTCTTCGCTAACTGTAAGAGTTAAATCTAAAAAGTTTAGCATCTTTTTATTCACTTATTTTTCATCACCCCACAAAACTCTATCCCAGATAGATTAATTTTTAGCCAGCTCCTTTTGTCTACTGGGTATATTAAATGCCTCTATTCACCCTAGGGTTTAGTCCGATCACTCCCCAATTAGTAGATCATATTTATTAGGCCCTAGCATCTAACGAGACCCACTATGGCATCTTAATATCCAGCTTTTACAAGTTCCCTCCTTATTGTGCCACATCCAAAATGATATCTCCACTTTCCTGGAGACTAACAGGGGCACTGTAGACAAAATAGAAACTGTCTGGACAGCATTGAATTGTGCCCCTCGAGGTAACTTTATCTGGCTTGCAGCTACCCAGTCATGTAAAAATAAGGCCCAATTAAACACTCTACTAGGGGAGATTCAGCAGCTGGAACACTCGCTCCATCATTTCTCCGCTGATCCAGAATGGGGCAAACTGCACCGCTTGAAAGCCCAGTTTGCAGACGTACTGGCTCAGAAGACCAAACTCACCCTACACCACACTAAACTGAAGTACTTGGAATCAGGGGAGTGAGCCGGTAAACTCCTAGCTCTTAAATTAAGACAGGCCGAGACTGCAAAATTTATACAAGGCCTGCGCCCTACACCAGATGGGAACATAGACTTGGATCCCAGGGAGATAGTATCCATCTTTGAGAAATATTTTCAGCGACATTATTCGATGGAGGAAGCTCCCATTCTGTTGTATCAAGCCATCGCTGAATACCTAAACTCCACTGCCCTGTCAACCTTGCCTTCTTCCTCCATTGTACACTTGGATTCACTGATTTTGCCTAGTGAGGTGAAACGTGCTATCAAGCAACTACCCTTAGATGAAGCCCCAGGACCGGATGGTCTCCCTAACAACCTGTACAAAACCTGTCTACCCGTTAGTCCCTCTCTTGGTGGAAGTTTTCAACTCCTGGTTTGAGGATGGTGTAGTGGACAGGACATTCCTAGAATCCCTGATAACCCCCATCCCTAAACTCAGTAAAGATCCGCTGTGCCCTGAGAATTACAGATCTATCTCCCTATTGAATACAGATGTGAAAATCCTAGATAAAATACTGGCCAATCATCTGGCTCCAGTTATGGGAGCCATTATTGGGCAGGAGCAGGTGGGCTTCATGTTGGGGAGGGCATCAGGGGACCATATGAGGAAGTTATTACATTTGCTCTTGGCGTCAGGGAGTCCAGGACACCAGCAGCTCTGATCTCTCCTGACACCAAGAAAGCATTCAATTGAGTCTCTTGGGACTTCCTATTTGCCTCGCTTAATCGATTTGGGGTCTCAAATGGCTTTATTAAATGGGTTAAACTCCTGTACTCCTCCCCCACAGCCAGGGTCAGGTGCAACGGCTGTTTATCTGACCCTTTTCCCCTCAAGTGGGGCAGCCGTCAAGGATGCCCGCTCTCTCCCATTCTTTTTAACTTTTATTTGGAACCCCTTATATGTCGACTAATCAAACCCCTACATTAACAGGTATTCCGATTGAGGGTAAAGCGTTATACACTTTCCGCATATGTGGATGATCTACTCCTATATGTAGAGGAACACAGCCTCACTATCCCTATTCTGTTGGAAGAGCTAGCAAAATTTTCCACAGTATCCTCTTATAAGTTAAACCTCTCTAAGACAAAAATCTTCCCTCTCAACAATCAGCTTGTCAAGGCAGATATTAACAACTTGGACTTATCTTGGGAGCCTAAACTTTTAACTTACCAAGGTATTAAAATCTCTTGGGACATTCCCACCACGGTCAAAGAGAATTTTATCAAATTACTGCACACCTTGAAAGCAGATTTGAACAGATGGGGGACATTGCCACTTTCACTTTGGGGCCAGATTAACATCCTTAAAATGAATGTGCTTCCTCGCCTGCTATATCCACTAGGAATGTTGGGTTTCTTTTTTCCCCAAGGCTTGGTTTACCCATCTTCAAAAAATGCTCAATGTATTCCTGTGGAGGAACAAGATGGTACGAAGGGCTTATGGCAAGTTGGTGGCCCCCAAACTGCAGGGTGGCCTAGCCTTGCCCTCCTTTTTCATTTACTATGGAGCCCAGCATGTCAGCAAATTAGCACTTTGGATGAACAATCTGGGTCCTAAAAATTCCAGGATTTACACCCCGTCTGGCTAGAAATTGAGAGGGCATTAGTAGGTAGCTCACATAGTTTCCTCCATGCTCTTGTATACCTGTCCCCCTCTCAATTCCCACGACACCTGAAGAATTCCCCAATTGGTTGGTCACTCCAAGCCTTGCATCAAATCCAAACCCACCTGGCCCTGAATTGGCATGGATCATGTACCCAACCTATACTAAATAACTTCCACTTTCAGATTGGTTATAGCCCTGTTCCAGTCTCCTTTCTACCCCAATTGCGGGATTGTACTCTTGATACCTTTTTTCAAGGGGATGAACTGGTCTCTTTCCCTACTCTCCAACTCCAACTCCAACTTAAGAGTAAGGATATTTTTAAATTCCTGCAGATACAAAATGCTGTGCTCTCATTTTTGGGACTGAAGCCTTGGGCCTCCCCATTGTCAGAAGGTGTGCCCTCTTTCACTCCAGGTGGCTAACCAGCCACATGCTGTGTCCAGAGTATACAAACGCTTGCAAATCTTGGATCTATGGCTCCCCTCTGGCGTCTGCTATTACTGGACCCAAGAGCTCTCCCTTCCAGCAGAGGCTACCTTCTGGAAGAAGGCATGGAGCACTAGCTCTAAATATATTAAACAAGACAGGCTCCTCCTGATTCAGTTTAACATCATGCACAACCTGTATTATACTCCCATAAGATTGTACAGGATAGGTAAACTTATATTGCCTCTATGTATATGCTACAGGGAAGCTTCTGGGTCCCTATATCACCTACCCTGGAGTGGTCCGAAGTTTCAGGACTTCTGGCATTTCATTAAGCAAGTAGTAGACCCGCTTTTGGGCCTGGAATCCTTATTTACTCCTGAGTGTTGTCTATTAGCTGTGTGCCCTTCTGGGACGACAAAGATAAGAAAAGCTCCCCATGCCTTAGTGGCAGCCACAGCAAAGTTGGTAATGTTAAGGCACTGGAAGGATGACTCCTTGCCTCCAGTACTAGAGTGGTATTGTGAGAGCTTATTAGCTATTCAGCTGGAGAAGCATATAGCTGGTAGGCACCATAGTTTCATTTCTCTCAATGCACTTGGGAGCCTTTCCTGGCCTTTCTTTCCCCTGTGGTGGCTACAACTTAGCGGGCCCTACCTAGAGCTGGATCCACTTACCACACCCTTCCATTTTTGTTTTGGTTGAGGTGCAGAACAGGGGGAGGGAGGCGGGGAGAGGGATGGGGGGGGGCTTTATGTGTTCTGTGTGTTGTATCTTTTTTATTGTGTTTTGTCCTGTTTTACTGAATGTTTATTACGCCATCTTGTCATGTCCCTGTTCAACCTGGTATCTTTTGATACACAAAATACAATTAAGTATATTGAATTAAAAAAAAAAAAACACACATATGGAGAAACACGCAGGCAGGACATCAAACAATGCAGTCAGTCAAGTACCAAAACACAAAGCACTCCTGACATAATACATAAATTCATTACTGACATTACATCTGCATTTTACTGGTTTTCCAACATTTTTCTCACAGAAAATACCGGTCTGCATGACTGTGCTATCTTGCTGAACCCCCTTCTCCACCAGCCCTACCATCCCGGGACACTACTTCAGTTTTGGTTTCTCCTTCCAACAGCATGCCACTCGATTAAAAAAATGCTCATCTCTCTAAAACATTTAAATAAGAAGATACAGCAGAACTTCCAAAATATCTCTCAAAATCCATTCCACAACCCCCAAAACAGCACCTGATTGTCTTTACATTTCTGTGTCAATTCCAATGTTAGGCCTGACGTACTTTACCTTTTTAGAAACATACTGTTGAAACAGAGAAACAGAATCTGATGGTAGATAAGGACTGCTTGGCCACCTAGTCTGCCCATTTCCATTCCTACTGGATAAGCTGCAGATCTTAGTTAACCAACAGCCTACTTCCACCTACCCCAAGCTAGAATTGCCTTATGTCTGTCCCATGCATTCTTGAGTTCTCCCATTGTTTATGACTCCATGACCTCCTCAGAAAGGCAGTTCCATGCATCCACAACTCTCTACATGAAAAAATACTTCCTAACGTTACCTCTGAGCTGTCTCCCCTCTATCTTCAAATTGTGCCCCTTTGTTCTTGCACATCTCTTTTTTGGAAAGATGCTACCCTCTTGGACTTTGTTGATTCCCCTGAGGTACTTGAACGTTTCTATCATGTTCCCCTCTCCCTCCTTTTCTTGAGGGTATACACATTAAGCTCCTTTAGTCTCTCTTCATATGGTTTCTGGTTCAGACCCTGCACCATTTTAGTTGCCTTCCTCTGGACAGCCTCCATTCTATGTCCTGGCGGAGATGCGGTCTCCAGAACTGCACACAGTACTCCAGATGGGGTCTCACCAGCTATCTGTACAGAGGGATAACAACTTCTTGTTTTCTACTGGTGATGCCTCTCCCTAAACATCTCAGTATCCCCACAGTCCTCCTTACAGCCCTCTCACATTGCTTGCCCACCTTTAGTTTGTTTGATATGATTACCCCAAAGTCCTTTTCCATTTTTATGTTGGCTTGTGCTTGTGCACCAGCCAACATATTGCATTAGTTGCAGATTTGGAGGCGCGGTCACTGTAGGGCAAATGCAGGGCACACATCAGTAGGTGCATCCCTCATTCCCCAATAAGCCAGCATGCAGGTGCCACACCAGACAAACATAATGTGGTGAGCACATCTAAGGAAAGGTCTGCTGCAATGAGAGCAAAACTCATCATACTCAGTGGCACCTCCCGACGTGCCTTCCCTGGTGAAACATTGAGTAAACATGGCGGCACACTGCCTGCCACAGTGCAGACTTTATGGGTGCCCAATCCCCCTGTTGGCATGCCCTGACCCAGTTTATGTGCTGATGGGGGAACCCACTCCCCATCAGCATAATGCACCCCTCTCCCATTTGTTATGTGCCGAGGGGGGTTCCCAATCCCCCTCAGCTCTTGCCCCCCCTTCGGTATGTGCAGACAGGGGTACCCAATCCCCCACTGGCTATCCACCCCAAACATTCAACTGGCATGCTGGGGCCCACCCCAGTATGCAATGACCCTTAAAAATAAAAAACGTCCTAATATATTTTTTTTTTACCTGTAAAAGAAAGAAAATGGTCCTCGCGGTCTGTCCAGCTCCCTCACCCCAACCCGCACCCACCCTCTGTGCACCCTGCCTCCCACACACCTCCTCACCCATACTTACCTCTGGAGTCCAGTGTGATGATCTTGTGGACCAGGAACACATCTGCACTCTTCAAAGCCGACCACGAACTGAAGAAATGCCATTAAGCTGTATAATGGCATAAATAGGGTTTTCAACTTTGGTGCATAGCTCAGGCATTTTTGGAATTTTGCACCAAATTTTCAACATGGGGTTATTGGTGCCCCTCCTCAGTGAATTCAGTCACTGTCATGGCTTTATTCGGTCCAGAAGGTGATTTCGCGGTCACTGCGCAGAATCACCTTTGGGACAGTAACAAATGACAGTGCCACTGTTCCGAGGGGCTCTCAAAAATCCTGTGTTGCAGATTTGAGTGAAAAAAGCCAAAAATGGCTGTTCTAGCGTGCATTGCTCGGTTTCCACGTACGCGCTTAACTTCATGAATCTGTAATATTTTTCACTCCAGATTTTCAAAATTGCCATTTTCCCATACCTCCTTATGAACAGTACAGCTGTCATTTTACATATCCTGGCCAAAATGTGTTGTCCCACATCTAGCGCAGAATAGCGTGCTCGCTGTGTGAAATCAGTTTTCGGGACAGTTTCAGAAAATGACAGTGACACTGTTCATGAGCAGAGGTCCTAAAGTGCCTATGTTGAATATTTGGTGACAAAAGTCCATAAAATGACTGTGTTACAAGCGTGTGTTGTGCTGTTTCCCCGCACCCTTGTAACTTTGCAAATTTGCAATATTTTCATGCCAGATTTTCAACATACTTTCATTTTTTCACACCTCCTTATGAGTAGTACAGCTGTCATTTTTCACAGCCTGCCCAAAATGTGTTTCCGCACCTGTGGCACACAATGGCGTGGTCACTGTGGGAAATCAACTTTTGGGACAGATTAACAAATTCACAGCACCACTGATCATGAGAGGAGGTCCCAAAATGACTATGAAAATGCGGCTAAAAGAATCTCCAAAATAGTTGGGTTATGGATGTGCATTGCGCAGTTTCTATGCATGTTCATAACTTCACCAATTTTTCATATTTTCACTCCAGATTTTCAACGTTGCCATTTTTTTACGCCTCCTCATGAACAATACAGTTGTCATTTTCCACATCCTGCCCAAAATGTGTTTTCATCCCTGTGTCACCAAATGGCATAGCCGCTGTGCAAAACCACCTTTTAGCTAACAAACTGATAATGCTGCTCTTCATGAGGCGGGGTCACAAAAAGCCTATGTTGAAAATTTGGAGCAAAAATACCAACAAACACCTACAACGTGAAGGTTTCCAACTGTAACACCCCACCCTGTAGAGATTGCCAGGCGTCAGGGATATGACTTGGGATCATTGGCTGTAATGCTCATGCCATTCCACCCCAACCCCCACCCTGCAGCCAGTGACAGATATCGAGGTGTGCCTTGGAGTGTTCTACCCTAAAGTTCACCCCATTCTCCTATACTGCACCTGTCTCAGCGTAATTCCTTATGGAATGGGGATAACTATAAGGCCCAAAGACAGCAAAGCACACCACAACACTTGTCAGTGTCTACAGAGTAGGGTGAGGTAAAATGGCACGAGTGTTATAGCTGATGCCCCAAAGGCACACCCCAGCGCCTGTCAGTCTCTGCAGGGTGGGAATGGGGTTGATGTCAGTTCCATACTTCACTGCCATTCCTATTATGCATCTCTAACTCCTGCACTACTAATGCCAATGCCAGCGAGACAACATTCGGCATTGACAAATGCTTGTTGTTGTTGTCAGTATCTCATCCCCCATTGTGTATTCTTCCCCTGGATTTTTCTTTCCTAGGTGCATTACATTGCATTGAATCTAAGCTTCCATACATTTGACCATTCCTCTGACCTTGCCAAGTCCCTTCTCATCCTGTCCACCCCACCTTGTATATCAACCCTGTTGCATATCTTTGTGTCATCTGCAAAGAGACATACTTTTCCTTCCAGTCCCTCCACAATGTCACTTATCAAGACATTAAAGAGGACCAGTCCCAGTATTGAATGCTGTGGTTCTCTACTAGTAACCCACCTCTCTTCACAGTGAACTCCGTTAACTATTACCCTCTGCGTCCTGTTGCCCAGCCAATTTTTTATCCAGGCTACCACATTGGGACTCACTCCCAGGCTGGCTAACTTGTTTATTAATCTTTTGTGTGGGACTGTGTCAAATGCCTTTGCTAAAGTCTAGGTAGGCCATGTCTACAGCCCCTCCCTGGTCTACTACTTTGGTCACCCAGTCAAAGAAATCTATTAGATTCATCTGACATAACCTTCCCGCTATGAATCCATGCTGCCTTGGGTCCTGTGCCCTGCTGGCCTCTAGGTACTCAAAAATTCTTTCCTTCAGAAGTGATTCCATCATTTTCCCTACCACAGAGGTCAAACTAACAGGTCTGTAGTTTCCTGCCTCTGCCTTGCTCCCACTTTTGTTACGTGGAATCACATCCACTCTGCTCCAGTCCTCAGGTACCATCCCATCCTCCCATGATTTGTTAAAGAGGTTAGTCAGTGGTGTCACTCATTCTCCATTTAGTTCTTTTAGAATTCTGGGGTGAATCCTGTCAGGCCCCATTGTTTTGTCCACCTTCAGTTTTAGGAGTTCTTTCAGAACCCTTTCTTCTGTGAATGGACTGGCATCAACTCCCCATCCAGAGTGTTTCTATTGTTTGGTTTAGTTATCTCTCCCCCTTCATTTTGTGACTACTGAGCAGGAGTATTCATTCAGTATCCCTGCTTTTTCAGTCACCCTCTGCCCACATTCCCACCCATTTATTCAGCCTCAGTATCCCTCCCTTGGTCTTTTTTTTCCATTTAAAGTTTATTAGAATGGTTTTATAATACAGAAGACAGATATACATATTACAGATACCGTATACCTTGGACAATATATCAGGATGAATCTGATCAGCTCCCTCCCTCCCCATCCTCCCTGTATCTACATACCCTCCCTACTAATACATGTTATTTTTCTAGCCCTATTTTCTAGAAACCGTACAGCACAATCAATTCAAATAGGGAAAATACATGAGTGATATAAAGAATACAGCAGCAATGGTTAATTATATTGAGTATAATGTACACAGTGGGTCCCAAACTTTTTTAAACCTTCCTTATCTATTATTTAAGTTTGCTATAATCCACTCAGTTCTAAGATTTGCCAGTAGTTCTGTTAACCATTCCCCATATGAAATGTCCTTTTGATCTACCTAGTGTCTTAATACCAGTTTATTTACAGACATAGAAATAAGAGCCATATAATATTTCCTGTTAAGAATTCTTATCTCTGAGTAGTCTCCTAGGAGACATATTTCAGGAGTAAATAGGTCCTGTAGGCCCCAAATAGGGTCTGCTCTATGCTGGATAATTGTCCAAAGAGGAGTGACTTTAGGACAGGTCCAGAAAATGTGGTATAATGTACCTTCGTGTTGAAGGCATCTGACACATAAGGGTGAAGGTGTCAATCCAAATCTGGCCATTTTTTGTGGGGAAAAATATAAGTTATGCAGAATATGCATCTCCATCAGCTTTAATCTATATTGGTTTACAAATTTGTGACAAGTATACCAGAGGAGTGACCAGTCTATGTTAAGACCAGGGAAAAGAATACAGTAGACCAGTAATGGGTTGGTCCAAAACAGTCTGGATATATCCAGTTAAAGAATTCCATATATTTTAGAAACTGCTTTTAGGTGACCCACCAGTTGAGACATTTCTTTAGGAAGGGAAGGGGGTACTACTAGTTTAGAATTTTGTCCTAACACTTTAATTAATACATGTCTTAGCTGAATGACCTTAAAATAGTAATTATTTGGAATTGTAAACTTCTGTTTGATATCATTAACTGTCTAACTGATAACCATGTCCCCCCTTCATCCATTAAGTTTTTAACAGTTATCTCCCTTAAGTATGGTAACCAGTTTGGGGAAATAGTTTTATCATCTATTTTAAAATTTGGATTACCATATAGGGGTTGATTAATGTATATTCTTTTGTTATATTTAAGAAAGCGACAATGTTGGGAATGTATCTTTATAGACAAAACTATTGGAGTGTTTTTTAACTTACTGAGAAGAAGGCCCTCTCTAATATGCAGAAGAGCTTCCAGATCTAGGCCACAGGCTCATATTTGGGTTAATTCTATCTTAAGCCAGAATGGAGAGTGGTGTGCAGTATCTGGTGATAACTGTCTTAAGTATTTATTAATATGACTGGCCCAGAAGTAGAGTCCTAGGTGAGGCAGACGTAGGCCACCTCTAAGTTTAGGTGCTACTAATTTAATAAATGTGATTCTAGGGGTTTTGTTGGACCAGATAGATTTAACAAAAAGCCTATGTATCTTTTTAAACCAGGGTAGAGGAAGCCAAGTATTAAGTAATGATAGGGGATAAAAAAGTTGTGGGAAAATGTTCATTTTCAATAAATGAATCCTATCCCAAATTGAAAGTGGAAGGGATGACCATCTGTTAAGGTCTTGAGTTATTAGGTGGATCAAGGAGTCTAAATTTAGCTTAAGTGAACGTCCAGAATGTTGAGAGAGCTCGATTCCTAAACACCCTAATGAATCCTGTTGCCAGGACAGTCCCAATTTCACAATATCTGTTTTAAACAATTTGTGGTTAAGGGGGAAGGCGATTTTTTTTACTTATATTCAATTTATAATTAGAGATTTGACTAAACAAGTTTATAATATCTAACATTGGGGGCTGGAAGTAACAGGATTTGATAACTGTAGGAGGAGGTCATCTGCATAAGCTAAGACTTTGATCTCACATGGATGTATTGGGATGCGTTGGATTTCAGGGCAGGCTTGCAATTTATGGATTAATGGCTTCAAATATAAATTGAAGAGTAGTGGGGAAAGGGGGCATCCTTGCCTCATTCCTGAATAAAGAGTGAAGGGTTCTGAGGTGACTCCGTTACCTGATACTTGGGCAGTTGGAGACTGATATAGAGAACTAATCCATTTTTGAAAGTACAGGGAAAGCCAAAAGCTTTCAGAGTCTGAAACAGGTATTGCCAATTAACCCTGTTGAATGCCTTCTCGGCATCCAGAGAGACCAAAGCTGCAGGAAAGGGGGCATCTCTGGATGCTGAGAAGACATGGGACAGGGTACAAAGGTGATCTGCTGAGGATCTGCCCTTCATAAATCTGACCTGTTCCGGTTTGATAATGGTTGAGATTATCGAATTGAGATGGTTGGCAAGCAATTTAGATAACATTTTTACATCTTGATTCAGAAGGGAAATCGGACGATAATTCGTGACCAAGTTGGGGAATTTGCCTGGTTTAAGTATTAGTATAATGACCGCCTCAAAAAGAGAAGTGTCAGTCTGTACTCCTGAGAGTATATGTTGATAAAGTGGAAGCAACAAGGGGATGATTTGTTTTTTAAATTTTTGATAGAAGTTAGCTGAATAACCATCAATCTCTGGGGTTTTGTTTAAGGGCAAATCTCTAATTGTATCAGACAGTTCCTTAAAAGTAGTTGGGGACAGTAGCATTTTTTTGCTGATCCTCGGTAAGACTAGGCAAATTGGCCTCTTTCAGGTAATTCTCCAGACAATTCTCTGTTGGGGGATTTGGCATAGGGCCATATAAATTTTTATAATATTCTGAAAATTCAGAAATTATTTCACTCTGGGTGATCTTTAATGAGCAATCTATTTGTGAATGTATTGAGGCTATATACCGAGATGATTCCATGTGTTTGATTCTAAGGGCTAGGAGACATCCTCCCTGCCTTTTCTCCCTGATCTGTGTAAGAGGCTTGTGTTTTTAATATGGCATACTCGGCCTCTTCTCTCAATAAATCTAAATAGGCTGCTCTCAGTTTTATTCAATCTTGTCTAGTAGATTCAGAAGTAGTTGGGCACAAACCTCTTTCAATATCCTTAATCTGGGATAACAGTTGGGACATTCGTTGTTCTCTCAGTTTTTTCCTTTTGGAAGCTAGACTAATAAGTATCCTTCTGAGATATGCCTTAAGGGCACACCATTCAATATCTGGTCTCATTGTGGAGCCCTGATTAAGATCTGTATATTGCTCTATATGTTCTTGAATTACTTGGACCAAGTCAGGATCTTTCAGTATTTGATCATTGAATTTCCATCTTGTCCCTCCTTTGGGTAATGATAATACAGATAACTGACATAAGACCTGAGAATGGTCCGAGGGGGGCCAGGTTGAATCGAGGTGTCCATAACTCCAGGAATTAGGGAATGAGACAGAAATAAATAATCAATTCTAGATGAGGTTTTATGGACTGGAGTTGTATATGTGAATTCTTTATCTAGGGGGTATAGTATCCTCCAGATATCGCATAATCCGACCTGGTCTATTAATTCCCTGAAAGCCCGTTGGGCTGGTGAGAGATCTTTTTTATGGTGTCCAGTCTTGTCTAAAATAAGGTCATAAACCAGATTTAGCTCTTCCCCAAGTATCATTGGGATCAATATAAAGTGACTTAATGTTTGCATAAGGTGTGTAAAAAATCCTGGTGTATCCTGATTGGGTCCATAGATACTGCCTAATAATAGTTCTTTAGCATAAATGTTACCATGGACAAAGACAAATCTTCCCTTAGGATCTCTGATTATATTAGTAGGTGAAAAAGAAGCCTTCTATGTATTAAAATCACTGTACCACTGCTATTGGTAGATCCTTCAACTGAGAAAACCTGTCCAATTTGTTGCCTTCGCAACTTAAGTGATTCAGAGACTAACAGGTGAGACTCTTGTATAAAGATAATCTCAGCAGTTAAGAAATTTAGATGTTTTAAAATCTGATACTGTTTAGGCTTTTGCCTGACCCCTTTCACATTCCACGTTGCTATGCTAATTGGCTTGGCTATTGTATATTTTCTTGTGGATCCCTATAGAATCGGAGAAAACTAGTAGTCAATGCATAATTTGCTACTATATTGGTTAATTGTGCTGCAGTATCCCCTATCCCTATTTTCCAACCTTGGCCCAGTTTTCCCTTTAGTACATCCATACATGTAATTATGAAAAGTATCCATAACGTTATCATAAATCTTAACAATAATCCACCCTCCCTCCCTCCCATTCTGTTTGTACAACGTTATACAGTACTACCTTTCTACCTCCCTCTTAATCCACATTCCCATCACCCAGCTCTATAATACAGTAAGAAGAACAGATAAACCCCAGTTCGATTCATCAAAAACTACTACAGTTCTTTAAATAGAGCCTGTCTCTAAATAGTTAGGTCTCATTTGTTTTTCCTTTCCTTCCTCCGCAATAGTGTGGGGGGGGATAGAGATCAATTCTCCTGTTTCTCTAACCTATATTTTATATAGGGGTAATCCTAACAGTAACCACTTGAAATGTTAACTGCAAAAACAAGGGTCCTGAGAATATATTCCAGTAAAGCACAAATGATAGACATCATAATAGCTGCTCTAGAGTATCAGAAAACATCCCTGTTTAGATAAGCCAACTATATTCGGTGTTACCATTCAGAACCAGTGTCAGGTGAGTTGTTGCGGTCTTTTCTGTAGCCCGATGCAAATGGTCCCTCTAGTGGTGATTAACTGCAATTAGAACATCCTGTTCCAATCCATCCTGTTCTAATGTAAAATTTACAGAGACATCTTAAAAAGTAGTCTTCGCTTAGCAAAACAAGTAAAAGGAAAGCAAATGTCTGCACTCAGTCTTTCACAATCATGCCTCATGTCTCTGATAAGCAACAAGAGTTAAAATAAATGTAGAGGCTTCAGGTTACAGTCACAGACTATCTTGGAGCAACTGCTTATCTGCAACAGTTCCTTTATTTTGATATGTTCAGCCCACTTATATCTGATTTTTGATGATTTTTACTCAAGTAAATGACAGGGGAGGGTTTCTCAGGATTTCTCTTCCTTCAGAGTGGAACAATTAAAAGTAAATCCAAACTTTATCTTATTTTTTTTATTAACTGACCAGCTTTGTCCCCAGTGTCTTATCAGCGATTATGAAATAGATCAGGTAGGGCTTGCTGGAGAGCAGTTTGTGCTGAGTCAGTATACTCAAATGTAGACCAAGATCCTGCTAACAATACTTGTAGTGAAGCTAGATAGCCCATTTTAAACTTTATTCCTGCTGCAATTAGCTTGGAGACTATAGGATGAAATTGTGCATGGCACTGCCTCACAGTAGCTGGTAAGTCCTGCGTAACTTGTATTCTGGTTCCTTCCCATTGAATTTCCTGTAATTCTCTGATTTTGCCCAAGAAAAATTGCTTCTCCTGGAAGTTTAGGAATTTAAAGATGAGAGGCCAAGGTGTAGAGCCGGGTGGTGGCTTGGGTCTGAGGGCTCAGTGGGCCAGTTCTATAGTGTAAGCTGCTCCAAAAGGTGATGGACCTGCCAGCTTTGCTATCAACTTTTGTATGAAAATGATTGTATTAGCCCCCTCTTCTTTCTCTGGGATACCAATGATGACTACCTTATTTCTGTGACTCTTCCCCGCTAGATCTTCTATTTTAGACTCCAATTTTTTGTTCCTTTGCCTGTTATCTTCTGCATTGTTGTTAATACAACCTGCTCGCTTCTCCAGGGAAATAAGGTGTGTTTCGTTGTCTGCCATCCTTGTGGAGAGATCTTCGAGCACAGATGCCATTTGTTTTACTTCAGCAGTTAAGGATTGTAAGTCTTCTCAAAAGGGATTAAACTCCAGAAGAAATCGCTTGGGCATGAGGGGGGTCATCTCTGAGGCCTTAGTTGGGGCGGTAGTCATAGTAGTTAGCTTACTGCTAAGTCCCTGTTGGGCCTTGGAGCACTTTCTCGTCTTCTCTGGGGACGCAGGAGGAGTGTGTTTTGGTAGAGCCAGACGCATCTCCACTTCCATTCTGGAAGCCAGTTCTTTCCTTCTTAGTCTCAGTAGTGATATGTGTCAAAAAAAGAGTTTGGAAAGTTGAAAATTAATGAGCTGAAGTTCTGGTTTGGCTCTGTGCGATGGGAGCAGTCTCGAGGAGCCGTTACTCTGTGCACTGCGTCACGTGGTCCCCCCTCCCGTGGTCTTTCTTCACTCCCTAATGTACCTATTGAAGGTTGTATCCCCCTTCTTTACAGAGTTGGCTATCTTTGCCTCAGTTTGGGCCTTAGCTATTTTGACTGCCTTCCCCGCTTCCTTCTGCTTTAACTGATATGGTTCCCTGTCCTGCTCCTTCTGTGTTTCCTTTTATTTCCTGAATGCTGTCCTTTTCTCCTTAACCTTCCCTGCCAACTCTTTTGAGAACCATAGTGGCCTTTTCCTTCATTTTGTTTTGTTGACTTGCTTTACACAGAGCACTTTTTTACTGTAGAGTAGCAGTACAGTTTTTGAAAAGATGTCACGCTATTTGAACAGCTGTTTTATTGTGAAATATTGTAGCAATTAGTATTACTCCCCCAGATCTGTTCCCCAAAGTCAGGCTCTTCAATAGTGTTCACTCCTCACTACTTACTCCAACTCATATAAGAGTAATAACATTCAGTGAACTGGAGTATACTTTCAGTAACTGGCTTCTGTGGGGATTAAACACCTCGGCTTCACCTCAGCATTTAATCGTCCTCAAAAGCCAGTTACATAAGCAATAATACATGGCTGGGTGTGTTGGTAGTACTGAGATACCTGCACACCCAGAGGTGTAGTTAGGCATGAGACTGTAGGTCGAGTGTCTTCAGCCTCTGGGTGTGTGGGTATCTCAGTACTATCAACACCCAGGCATGTCTTATTGCTTGTATAAAATGGGCCCATATGTATCTTTGAAAAAAAGAACATTCTAAAAGTTTTCAAAGTCACAAACAAATATACTAAAATGTTGCTAAATAATGTAAAATAGTCCTTCCACAGATGTTTTTCACCTATCAGTCATCTGTGTTATTCACACTCAATATATTGTGTGATTGTTTACAGTGAAAATACAGCCCACCCTGGAGGGTATTATTGCGCTTAGAAAATGGGCATGTGTGTCAGTTTTAAATATGCAATTAAATAACAGAGGAAGTGACTACAAATACATACAAAGAGCAGGAAAAATATTTTTTTTTGTAATGTAGTCCCTCCGTTTATGAGCTGTTCCATCTGCTGTTTCCCCCCCACAGAGGTATTCTGTTCTGCTTCCACCCCCAACTACTGTCTTAAGAAAAGATGGATGAACTGGAAACAAGAGCAGCGGTAATAGTTTTGTCATGTGTTTATTTGTGTTACTTTGGTGGTCATTGATAGCATGATTGTGACTGGGAGGCACTCTGACTGCGGTAGAAAAAATAAAATGAGATGCGCTGTTTGGGTGACATTTGTGACAGTGGTTTCAGATTTAAAATCAAAAGCAAATAAATAAAATACTGCCAGGATCCTAGTAGGATGTCAATGCTAGGCAGTAGAAAGTGCACTCTGATCTCTGCTGTTCATGGTGGGGATTTTCACTAATTTTTTTTTTTTAAGTATTGTTGTCCTCGTTCCCTACCCTGTGGACCTGGAGTCTGCTCTTACCGTTTACTTTTTTTTGTTGTTGTTTGCTGGTTCCCGATCCTTCCTGCCTGCCCCAAGGACCGGGAATATGAAGAGAAATGACATTCGGTTCTGTGGAGCTACAAAGAACAACATCCCTGCATGGCTCCAGACAACAGCTTCTGTGTCCTGTGTTTGCCTGTCCTGTTCCCTTGATCCCCTCTTGTAAGTAGTACTGATAAAAATGAAGGGCTGTGCCATCTTAGAGGAGTGGGGGGGGGGGAGAGCGACAGAGAAATACGAGCAGTATACACTATTGTACTGGACACTTGACTCAGGGTATTGTACTCTGAGACTGCAGAGTCGGGGGCAGGAGCAGCGGAGTGAAAGAGTGAAAGAGAGGGATGCAGCAGGGGCAGTAGGTAGAGAGAGAACCAGCGAGCTGGTGGGACAGCAAGTGAGTTCGGGATGATGGGCAAGAAGCAGGCAGAGATAAAGAGAGATGCAGCTAGTGCAGCAGGCGGGCGAGAAACAGCGGCGAGTTGGAAGCAACAGGTGTTTCACAGAGGTGCTTACTGGCTGTAACTTCATTTACAACTCATTTACCTACAGTACTTTACAAAAAGGAAGACTACTATAGTACTGTATCTATTTGAGAGTGATTTCTCTTATTTCATATAATGTTTATGGTTACTGTATTAGCACTCCAAGCTTTGTGTTTTTTTAGCATCCCTCAGTATAAGGAACAAGGTACTATAACGAATGGCTATTAGGGCTCCCGACTTCTTCATTATAGCGAGGGACTACTGTATTTATTTTCTTTTTTATACTGCTGTGATTTTCTTTATTTACAATACTGGGTATAGTGTCTGGGCTATGGAATGAATATGTGTGTGTGTGTGTGTGTGTGTGTGTGTGTGTGTGGCTCTCGCTAAGCAACGGTAAAAAAAGGCAGCAATTTGAAATGAAAATTAAGTCTTTTGACCAATTAGGAGGCAAGGTAAGCACTGTGATATTTTACTATGTTAAGGGGCACTGTATGCTGGTACTTTTTATTTCCTGGGCATCTATTGAAAGTTAATGTACCCCCCTGGCAAGGGTACTAGCCAATGAGATGCCAGGAAATAAAAAGCCAATTTTCTAATTCAAAGTTCTGTATTATTCCAGCAGTAGAATGCCCCCTTCCCTACACACACACACTAAGAATGGTAACATGTAATACATTAATTCAACATTCTTTAGACCTCAACTGGCATACAAACAAAGACACACACACAGGCCTGAAGTAGAACCAAAACCTCAATTTTATCTGTTGCCAGGTAAGGAGCAGGGAGTTCTCTGGCAAAGTGGTAGGGATAGGTGTGGAATTTTTCATGGTCATCAAAGAAACACCAGTAATGAAAACTTTGAATAGTACTTGAGTTTTTTAAATTTGTGTATGCATGTGAGGGGGACTCATGTGTTTAAATAACATTAAATTATCTACTTTATTTAATTTAATGGACTTTTATTTTTAGGGCCTAGTTTAAGTTTGTTACATATGAGTAAAGGCGGTAGCCATGTTTGTGATGAAAACTAGGAAATAGATGGCTTATGAATTCTGTGAGTTGCCCTGTTTGGCAGGGATTTGTTTTAGCCAGTGGTGGCACTCTCTCTTACTGCAATGGCTAGAAACAAGTCTCAGCCGATCAGGACGCAGGGATTTCTTTGCCCATTTTATATTTCTTTGTATACCCCAACTCACTGAATGTTATCACTTAATCATGCTACATGACTGCCATCTAGTGGTGACTTGGAGGCAGTGACAGTGGGAATATTCAAACATAGGGGAACATCAGCAGATGCATCATGTCATTGCATGCCAGCGTTCTTGGAAGAACATCAGAAGGAAAATGACCTAGATTTCTCAGCTTGCCCAGTATAGCCAGCAAGGGGCCACCCTTAGTGATGGATAACCAGTGAGGCCACTGGACAGGTTGGTGCAAGGGCTGAGGGGGGAACTGCCAAGATCGAGAAATGAGGCATACAAAGTATAAATAAAAAAGGTAGCCTTGTAATCTGCCATACTTTACTGCATGATATTTCTGGAAATGTTATATTCGTGTATATGCCTGATTTATATGGAGAAAGTTCAGCAGTATCATTTTTTCATGTGGCTGACATCTAGATTCTTTTTCTTTCTTTCTTTCTTTCTTTCTTTCTTTCTTTCTTTCTTTCCTCCATGTTAGCATGGGGAAGGGGGACATTTATGTTATTACAACATGTTTTCATGTTCCTGGATTCATATTTTTCATTTAACATCTCACACCTTTCTGTTCTTCTCCTGGTAATGTTTTTAAATCAGTAGAACATCTGTTTAAACTATGTATGATGTTTAGTGAAATAATATAGTAGTTCAGCAAGCATAAACTATATGCAACAGCTGCTGTTTTTTTAAAGGTACTAAGGTAGGAATATGGGAGCACATAAACTGTCCTTAAAGAGCTAGTGGAGTCAAAACTGGCAGACAGGAAAATAATACTCATTTTAAGTAGTAGTCAGTTGTAACTTTTTATTTCTAAAGTATTTTTCATTTTCCTTTTGCTCATCAGAAAGTCTTCTTTGTGCTAATATTGTGCTGAATGTGTGGAACAGCTCTTAGCCTGGCAGCTGACATATCTAACTTCACTGCCTCACACTACATCACCGGCATTATGATCTCACTGACAGTGACATCACAGATGAATAAGCTGGCGGTCACTCACTTGCTGTTCTTAAGCAGCAGTGATGTCATAGTCAATAAGGTCACAATCCTGATGATGTAGTCTGCGGCAGTAGAGCAAAATACTGTATGTCACCTGCCAGGCTAAGAACTATTCCACACATCACACCTACTAACACCAGGTAAAAAATCTTCTAATTAAACAAGGGGAAAAGAAAAAGTACCTCAGATACAATAGGTACTAGTTGGTTCCTTTTAAAATCTAATATTAGTCTCAGGCAGTACACTAGCTCTTTAAACTGTGATCATAATACTGTACTAACCAGCATGCTTATGTTTTTGTTCATTTCAAACTTTAGCTCTGTTCTACAGATGCAGCCTTCCAGCTTACATTTACCCTGCGACGAACAACCTGCACACCAGCGAACTACAATAAAGACTGGTGTGGTTACACCTCACCTTTGGTGAGTCCTGCCAAAACACACCATGGCTACAGACCTAGTGTTGATACTGCGTAGTACCTTTCATTTTGCTCCCACATAATAACACGCTATACATTACCAGGGCACTGACTATAGTACTATCTCTCCTCCAGTGTCACATACCTTATTTTGCACCTTTTTTTTATCAGAGCCTCCAAACATGTGAGGGGTCAATAGAGTGTCAGCCTGGAGTGTCTGTAAATTATAAGGGTTCAATACTCTCCAGAAGTACAAAAGAGCAAAGTTTCTGTTTAAAAAAAAACTATTTCAGTAAGTTCACTGATAAGAAAACACCTGATTTAGAGGAATTGCTGTCAGAGTTTGCTTTTGAAATACAGTTATTCAGTAGACACATGCCAGAGGTTTTTGAGGTCAAACAAAAAAATCTGCATAAATCAGTTGTACCACTTCATGGTGTATCAGTGGCAGAGACAGAGGCAGGCATAGAAGAACACCAATGTCCTAGTCAGGAGAAAGGTTATATAACAAGCATTTATCTTTGCTAAATGTTGGCTTGCTGGCATTGGCATTGGTAGTGCAGGAGTTAGAGAGATGCATACTAGAAATGGCAATGAAGTACTGAACTAATGCCAACCCCCACTGCAGAGACTGAAAGGCATTGGGGGTGTGCCTCTGGGTCATCAGCTATAATACTTAAGCCATTTCACCTCACCCACCCTGCAGACAGCAACAGGTGTCGAGATGTGCCTTAGGGTCTTCGGCCCTTACGCTCACCCCATTCCATAAGGAAATAAGCTGAGATGGGTGCAGTATAGGAGAATGGGGTGAAAGTTAGGGCCAAAGACCCCAAGGCACACCTTAATGCCTGTCAATGGCTGCAGGGTGGGGTGGAATGCTGTGAGCATTACAGTCGACAAACGCAAGTCACACCCCTGATGCCTGTCAATCTCTACGGGGTGGGATGTTACAGTGGGAAGCCCTAACACACATGGTGTTTGTTGGTATTTTCACTACAAATTTTCAACATGGGCTTTTTGGGACCCCACCTCATGAACAGTGGCACTATCATTTTGTCGCTTAATCCCGAAAGGTGATTTTACACAGTGACTGCATGATTCAGCACCACAGGTGTGAAAACACATTTTGGGCAGGATGTGAAAAATGACAGCTGTACTGTTCATGAAGAAGTGTGAAAAAATGCAATGTTGAAAATCTGGAGTGAAAATATGAAAAATTGGCGAAGTTAAGAGAGTGCTTATAAACTGCACAAAATAGGCACGTAACATAATCAATTGTTGGAATTATTTTACCAAATTTTCAACATGGGCATTTTGTGACCTCCCCTTATGAACAGTGACACTGTGATTAGGTTAATCTGTCCCAAAAGTTGATTTCCCACAGCAACTGCGCCATTCTGCTCAACAGGTGTGAAAACATGTTTCAGACAGGATGTCAACAATGACAGCAGTACTGTTCATAAGGAGGTGTGAAAAAATGGCAATGTTGAACATCTGGAGTAAAAATATTAAAAACTGGCAAAGTTACGAGCATGCATAGAAACTGTGCAATGCACACTCATAACGCAGTTATTGTTTGGAATTTTTCACCATATTTGCAACATGGGCTTTTTGGGACCCCACCGCATGAAAAAGTGACACTGTCATTTCATTAATCGGTCCCAAAAGGTGATTCCATGCAGTGACCACAAAACCATCTTTCAGGACTGAGTAATGAAATGACAGTGACATGTTCATGAGGTGGGGTCCCAAGCACCCCATGTTGAAAATGTTGGGGCAAAATTCCTAAAAATGGCTGAGATATTAACATAAGTTGAAACTCCCATTGACAACCATTATATGTGCTTACCTCTGATTATTCAGTTTGCTGGTCGGCTTTTGAAGAATGCAGACGTGTCTCACTCCAGAGAAGATCACTGCTGTCAATGTCTGGAGGTATGTATGTAGTAATGGGGGTGCAGGGGGATGAGTGCTCAGTGGGAAGGTGGGGATGGGGGAAGGGGCAGTGGGGAGACTACGAGGGACCATTTTCTTTTTTCAGATAAAAAAAACTCACCGGGAGATGGTTTTCTTAATTTACAGGTTAAAAAAAAAAACAAACTTTGGGGCACACTGGGGTACTTTTCAATGATATACATTCGCTATGATAGCGATCGCTGTATTGTGATTGCTATCATGACATGGAATCTCTTGAATCTTCCCCCTGTCAGCTTCCAGTCATGCTCCCATGTTGTTGAGCTGAAGTTCCTGTTAAACAGTGCCCCAGAGTCCACCTTGTTTATTCCTTTCAGGAACTTGAATGTTTCTAGCATATCCCCCAGTCTCCAGTGAATACATATTCAGCACCTAAGTTGTTCCTCATACCACTTTCCTGCTTTACCCTGAATCATCTTCGTTGCCCTGCACTGTACTGTGCTGCCTGAAGCCTATTGTCTTTCCTAAGATGAGGGCTGTTAACTGGACACAGTACTCCAGACGTGGTCTCACCAGGGATCTATAGAGAAGGAGTATCACTGCCTTGCTTCTACTATCAATACCCTTCCCCATACAACCCAACATCCAGTTTACCTTAATGCAAGCCTTGTCACATTGGCTAGCCTGCTTAAGGGTATTGCTAATAATGACTCTGAGGATACGTTCCACTGCTGATGTACTGAGTTTTACCCTACCCTTTCTGTGACTGCCACGATATCCAGGCATCCCTCTTCCATCAATGCCGCTAGTTCAAGGAGCTTGTTACCCAGACTTCGGGCATTGATACTCATTGCCCTCCATTTTTTGATAGTTGTACTCCATTTAGCCCCATCCCTGTTTTTACTGCATTTGCTGTTATCTCCATTTATCCCTCTCCTGCTCCCTATTGACTTCTCTACCTTGGTGTAGCTAGGTACAGCCAGTTCATTAGCCAGCTCTTTGAGCACTCTCAGATGGATCCCATCTGGCCCCAGATCCTTGTCTGTCTTGAAGGCTGCTAGACCCTTTTGTACCACATCACCAGTAAACATTGGCCTCCCCATCCCGGGATCCCTCGCTCAGCCGCTTTAACACTGCTCACAGGTAGGTTCCCTCTAGCTTCCTTGGTAACGATGGAGCAAAAGTAGCTGTTTTGGATGGTAGCCTTTTGCTCATCCTCATCTATTACATGACCCCTCCTCTGACAGCTTAACTACTCCCCTGCCCTTCCTTCTTTTTCCACTAATATAGCAAAACAAATGCTTTTATCCATGCTTGACCCCCTCAGCTAATCACAGCTCTGTGTCTGCCTTTGCCTCCTTTATCACCTTCTTCCTGCCATAATATTGTAACCAGCACCACCCAGGATATGAAAGTCAATTAGTCAAGAATAAGGGCAGGGGGCCTTGTTGGGACATTCAGCCCAATGGGTGGGTGACCCCTATTTCAATGCAGGCTAATCAGCACTGGCAACTGGTAAGTTTACAGAGAGCCAGAATAAATGGAACGTTCTGTTCACCTATGTGGGTACCACTGGGAGATCAGCAGAAAAGAGACGGACATGATAAGAGTCAGATACAATAACAGTTTACTGAATTTAAAGAGCAATAACAAATATAAGGGTCGGGGTGACCTATGCTGTACAGGAAAAAAAATAACAGGGCAAAGCAATAGATTTTAAAAAAAGAAACAGTTCAACAGTGTTAAAACGTCTTAGAGGTGATGGCTAGAACAAGTCAACTCATCACAATCACTTTGAGGAGCCAATTTCTTTATCTTGGAGCCAGGGATGTCTACAACGGAGCAAGCTACCATGGCGAAAACCCTCTTCTGACCACCCCAGATGGTGCTCTATTGACCCCAGCGTACCATGTTGTCCACGTTGGGGCAAGCTGCTAAGGTGAAGGCCCTGTTCTGACCACCAAAGATTGCCTTCTCTTGGCCCCGACGTACCACAATGTCTGCATTGGGGTGAACTGCTGCAGTGAAGGCCCTCTTCTGACCACCTAGATGGTCCTCTCTTAGCTCTGATATACCGCAATGTCTGCATCAGGGCAAATGTCTGCATCAGGGGAAATTGCTACAGCAAAAGCTCTCTTCTGACCACTCTAGATGGTCCTCTCTTAACCCCTTTGTCCTGGTTCTGATGCTCTGCAATAATCCCTTAGTGCAGGACCATGGATACTGGAACTGGATCTCTGGACTCCCAGTACTCTGGCACTGGACCTCTGGCCTCCGGCAATGGACCTCCGGACCCCTGGCACTGGACCGCTAGACTTCCAGCCTTGGACCTCCAGACCTCCAGCACTGGACCTCCGGTGTTCCAACACTGGACCTCTGGACCTCCATACCTCAGACATTGCATCTCTAGACCTTCAACCCTGGCTCCCTGTCACTGCATCTCTGGACCTCAGGCACTCTGCCACTGGACCTCAGGCACTGGGCCACTGGACCTCAGGCACTATGCCACTGGACCTGAAAAGGGGAAACATTTGCAGATCCTGGATGTGCTCGAACCCAAGCAGCAGGGCTTGGTTACTGTAACTTGTTATGATTCCCCAACCCCTAAAGAGATTGTGTCACAGTCCCCAAAGTGTAAGCTGTAAGACAGTCTCACACAAGTTCACATGCAGCAAAAATCAGTAAAATAATTGCAGGTACTCGGGTAGTGTCAATTCAAGTACTGTCTCTTTAAATCCTTTAGATAGTTTTGAGCCCTCTGGAAGACTGTACTCACTGCCCATTCAGAAATACCACTGGAAACTATGGGGACATATAGGTTAGGAGGAGCCCTCCCTTCCCCCAAACTGCGGGTTAGCCTGAGCTCCATTTTTATATTGCCCCATGAACCAGCTCTCCCATGACTTGGACATTTTTACTTTCTATTAATAAAGCTCAGGACTTGCCCTGCCCTAAGCTCTAGCTCAAAGGCTCCTTAATTTAAATAAAGCTGCAGCCTGTACCGTATTCCCAATTGGTGGCACATTAACATAAACTAAACTAGTCCCGCCTAGTGGGTGGTGTTCATTCCCAAGTGCTCTTCCTAAGCCCTGGGACCTACAGCTGCCACTGTCCCTTTACTGCACCCATACCCGTTTAAAACAATACTCCCTCACTTTTATAGAAAAAAAAAAATAAACTGAACAGGCGGGCAGCACCAGAACAACAGTGCTGCTATCGACACGCCACCCCATCCCGGGGTGAATGCAACAAAATGGGAGGCGGGTGGTTGCAGGCAGTGGGAGGGATTAACTGTAGGGGACAGGCACTGCGGTGGATGACTTGGAGCCTTGAAGGCTCAACTTTGTGAAGAGGGGAGGGGGGAACCCTAGATGAAAACAACTGCAGAAATGAAAGGCTTGTCTGTAGTTTGGTGGCCAAGCAGCCAGCCACTCCAACTTCCTGAGCTATATAAACAGTTTCTCCAAGCCTCACTGTGAAGCATTTTTTCTTTGCAGCCAGAGGCTATGTTGGTTTGTCCTCTGAGCTGGTTAGTGTGGGCTCCATTTTTTACATTGCCCCTATAGAACCAGTTCTCCCACATCATTTGGGTGTTTTTACTTTCAATTAATAAAACTCAGGATTCGCCCTGCCCTAGGCTCCACCTCAGGAGATCCTTAATTTAAATAAAGCCCACCCTTGTACTGTATTCCCAAACAGGGGCACATTAACATAAATTAAACTAGACCCACCTGCCGGGTGGTCCTCATTCCAAGGGGCTCTTCCTAAACCCTGGGACCTGCAACTGCTACTGTCCCTTTACTGCACCCAAGCACATTTAAACCTATGCTCCCTCACTTTTATTGAAAAAAAATAAACTTATAATAATAAATTTGATATAATATAGCACCTTTCAAATATCAAGGTGCTGAACAGATAATTAAAAATCAAACAGTTACAATAAATACCAATTAAAATCAAAAATATTCAGAGTATATTTCACCCCATAGATAGGTCTTAAGTGCTTGCTTAAAGCACCTCACAGTCCTGCACTCCTGAAGCTGATGGGGAAGAGAATTCCAGAGGGTAGGAGCCACAAACCCGAAGGCACGGCCCCCAAAGATTTTAAACTAACTCTCAGAATCTCCAGCAACCCCTCATCAGCTGAGCGGAGCTGTCGCAGAGGGGTATAAGGAACAAGAAGCTCTTTCAAGTAGTCGGGACCCTGATCGTGTGGGGCTTTGTAGATTAATAAACCTACCTTAAAGGTGGTCCGCCACTGAACAGGCAGCCAGTGCAGATCGCACAGCACAGGGGTGATATGAGATCCTCTGGAAGTCCCAGTCAACAAACGTGCAGCAGAGTTCTGTACTAGCTGCAAGTGGTGGATATCAACCCCAGGAAACTCTAAATAAAGGAAGTTACAGTAGTCAAGGCGTAAAGTCACAAAGGTGTGGACCAGAACAGGCAGATCACTAGATGGAACAAGGTGCTTGACCCTGGTAATGTTCCTAAGATGATAAAAGGCCAGCTTGACTATGGCTGACACCTGATGACGAAGGGTCAGCCCGCCATCAGGCATCACTCCCAGGTCATGCACCCGTTCAGAGGTAAGGATCTGCATCCCCTAGGACTAAACCAGAGGGTAGATCAGTCCTCAACCCCTCTGTCCTGTGACCTGGGTCTACCACCAAAACCTCAGTCTTTCCTGCGTTCAACTTTAAACTGCTAGAACTCATCCAATCTTGGATTTCTACAAGGTAACCATTCAGTACCGAGATAGCACTAAGGTGGTCGGGGGCAAAAGACAGGTAGAGCTGGGTATCATCAGCATAGCTGTGAAACCTCAGCCCATACCACCTTACAATGTCTCCAAGGGGCAGCATATACACTGCAAATAGCATGGGAGACAACACCGAGCCCTGAGGAATCCTGCAAGGCAGAAAGAAAGACTTGGAAGAAAATATTCCTGATATAGCTCTCTGCGTTCTACCAGCAAGGAAATATGAAAACCACCTGAATACTGTACTCGACAGCCCACAGATGAACCTCAGGCGCTCAAGCAGAACCCCGTGATCCACAGTGTCAAAACCTGATGACAAATAAAGGAGTACCAAGATGGAACGGTTACTCTGATCTCTTGTCATCAGGAGATCATTGAGCACCCGAATCAGAGCTGTCTCGGTACTATGCCTCTTACAAAAACCCATTTGGAGAGGTTCGTATAAATTATGGATGGTAAATGGTTCTCCAGTTGAACTGCAACAACTTTCTCTATTACCTTTCCCACAAAAGGAAGATTAGAGATAGGTCTGTTGTTCGTGTAACCCCCCTGCAAATGGGGGTTCCCAAAAGACTTCCAGGAGCTTGCTTGAATGCTCCAAGCCTGAATGGTGTTTGGCATTTAAGCCATTTATCAGTGAGTGTTTTTAGAGCCTCTGGTACTGTCTCTTTAAGAGCTGTCTGCTTGCAGACATAATTAGTTTGTATGGGGACTGTGTGTCTCTCTCTGAGTACCACTCGAGCTGCTGCCAATTCACTTCATTTTGCAGTCACTAGAGTGCAAAGGGAACCTATCTGAAAGATGTAACTGTTTGCCAGAAATTATTTAGAGTAATAATGAAATTACAGTTTGTCTAACCTGCTTTCTTTGCAGTCAGAACTGTGTCTGCTAGTTCCCCATTCTAGTTTTGAACTGCTGAACTGGACCAATCAGTGTGGGGTAGCTAGCTCTAAAATGATGCCTTGGACGAATCAGAACTTGGACTCATAATCTGAGCCAGCCACAAGAGGATTGTATGGGCAGTGACTCTGGGAGATGTAGTTTAGACTTCAGTGCCTTTTGGACCAACAGCAGCAGTCTATTGTGGTGACAGCCAATCCAGTCAAGAACTGGGAGGAACTCAAAGGAAGTGCCGGTTTCGTCAGTTGGAGTTCAGTTGAGCTTTGGCAGTGAAGAAGGAAGAGCCCTGTGCTTTTCAGTGTGCAGTTTTAGTCAAAAAAGTGTGTAAGCCCAGAGTTCGGTCTGCAGCTTGTGTAACAGCTTGTTAGGACTGAATCCGTCCTGTGAAAAGAATCAAAGGATCTCTGAAGAGTAGAAACCAGGCTCACCCTGTAGAAGACTGGAAGAATTGCTGAAAATTGCACTCGGTCTGTCAGGAACTGAATCTGCTGTGTGTTCTCCCGGGTATTGTGCAGTAATTGCGATCGGGATACAGATGCAGCCTGCCTGGTATAGTACTTTCTTTTATATGGATGTGTGAAGAGGTTTGTGTACCTCAAGTGAGCCCTGCTGACATTGAAGGACCCTATCTTATTTGGAGGTCGTGAGTACTAATTCAGGGTTGCTCCCTGTTGAATTGCCACATTAAATCCAAATGGAATTACTGTACTGCTGACTGTTTAATTCTCCTTTTCTCTGTGTGAAAGGGCCCCTACCAGCTGCCACGGTTTGGACTAGCCACTAGGGCTTGGGTACCAGGGACAGTAACTGATAGGGATAGGCCTGTGCACAGAGCCATAAATGAATTATTAGAGTGATAAGCTAATTAACCTGATTTCCCCTGTCCTTGTTATATCCCCTAAATAAATCAGAGCTGCTTGTTTCAGCAAAGTTATACTGCCTGGTGTTGTCTATGTTAAAGTACTGTACTGTGATTGTTGCACTGTATCTCATTTCACAGGAGGTCCCAGTGCGGAACCAGACCTGGGGGTAAGTGTATACCGTGAAGGTAATTCTGATATATTGTGTGGGCCACTAGTGGGAAGAAAGGGGGGTTGCAGTGTCCCAGAGGGCTGTGACCAAGTTAGTTTAACTATTGCAAACCCTGACCTCTGGGTGGAGGCACCCGCCATTGGATCCAGGCCCCTCAACCTGTTAGTGGCAAATCAGGCAGGGGTAGTAGCCCCTGGGATAGCGCCATCTAGGGGTTACATTCGCTATATTCTCCAGGTCTAAAGAAGCTTTCTTCAGGAGGGGTCTCACCACCACCTACTTCAGGGAGCTAGGGAACTCACCCGAATTCAAAGAGCAGCAGGAAGATCTGAGCCAAGACTGGGCCGATAGTATCACTACAACTCAAGATCAGGGAAGTAGGGCCTGGATCAAACTACAGCATGTGGGACACATCCCCTGGACAGTCCTCATAATATCAACGAACTCCGGCAGATCAAAGGTGCTCCAGGAAACCCCGGGTTCTATGACTGAGCACCGACCAACAGCAACACCCATAGAGAGAGACTGATGAACTTCTTGCCCGATGTCGGCCACCATATTCGCAAGGAAATGAGCAATCTCATCACACTCTTTTTGTGAAAAAACTTGATGGAGCTACAGACAGGCTGGGTTGCACAACCTGTCCACAGTTTGGAAGAGTTGAGCCAGTCAGTTCCGTGCAGCAGCAGTTTCCCTAGACAGGAATTCTGCCTTCTTATGGGAAATTTCTGATTGATAGAGTTTATAATGCTCTAACAAAATAAGATGATCAGCATCTAAGGCAGAACTCTGCCACCGACGCTCTAACCTATGCCCCAACCTCAGCAATTCCCTCAGGGACCCATCAAACCATGGGGCCTGAGGGTGAAGTGGAAGGGGCGAACACAGGCAGGAGCAATCAGATCAAGAGCTGAGGAAATGGCCGTATTATAGGCCGTGACCAGAGGCTTGGGATCTGTGCTGGTCTCATCAACCACCGAGAGGTCAATCACCACCACCAGGTCTTCAGGGACCACATCCCGCAAAGAACAGTAACTGACTATCTCCACAGGGGCCGACCTACCCAGGGGGGCAGAAAAATTGAACCTAATGGTGCAGTGATCAGACCAATCGACAGGTTCCACCACCAAATTGGAGGCCTCGATCCCCAGGAGGAAGACCAGATCAAGAGAATGACCACCATTGTGGGTAACTGCAGAAACAGCCTGTGTGAAGCCCAGAGATGTCATCACCTGGAGGAAGTGTTGTCCAAAAAGCGAAGATTCATCATCGACCCAGGAGTTGAAATCGCCCAGAACCATCAATCTGGGTGACTCCAATGCCATGTCGACGACGAAATCTGCTACTTCCTGCAGAAACAGCTTCTCATCACCTGGTGAATGGTAAATGAGGGCTATCCTGCACCCCACACCAGTTGCCACAGTACACTCAAATGATGTGACCTCCTCAGCTGGAACATCAGTTAGGCCCAATCGGTCTTGAAACAGACCGCAACCCCGCAATCCAATCTCAAGCATGTATAACCTGAGTATCCGTGGGAAACGCTCACTTATAATTGAGGCGGTGTTTTCATCTAACCAGGTCTCAGATGCAAGCCAGATCCACAGTTTCCACAAGATCCACCATAAGAGCGGTCTTGTTCCTAATGGATCTGGCATTGCATAACAGCGCCTGAGTTGGACGATGTTGGCGAGCTGTCCCTACTGCTTTCCCTCCCAAAGAGAAGGTGCCCTTGGGTATGGGGACTAGACAAGGATCACCACGTTCCAGGTGCCATTTCACTCCAGGGCGTCTTCTAGTCCTAATCACCCCAATGGGAGCGCGCCACTCATTCGGACTCCGCTGTCTGCTCCCTCCCCCCACCCACCCCCTCTCCTGCGAGCAATCCCCAGTGCCCAACAGCGCAGGTAGATATAAGCAGGTGGGGGTGGAGAGAACGGACAGAGGGCGCAGAGTGTGGAGGCCGAATAGCACAGGACGCGGGGGCAAGCAGACCCATTCCAACAGAATAATACAAACACAATGGGAAAAATGCAAAACCCCAAATTCTGTGTTCAATCCAAAACCAGAGCTGCACTTTAAATATAAAAACATTAAAACCCCCAAAACAATACTCCAAAAAGCCAAATCAACAAACAAAATAAAATTATAATAACTAAAACATCAAATATAATAAAACATATAAAATTAATATAAAGTAAAAAAACTAATGCAAACAGCACTTTCAACTAAAAATTTAACCAGTCACTAAAAGTCCCTCAGGAACAACTGCAGTTCATGAAGCTCACACTTTAGCCAAGTAGATGTCCAAAAAAGGTCCAATCTGCACACTCTTTCACAGAGGCAGAATAGAACCCTCTACTAGGTGAGAAAGATGGTAGGCCAGGTACTCACGTTTCTTGGGGAGAACGGTGCAGCAAAGACATGCCCCTCGCACAACCTCTCACATAGGCAGGTTAAGCTGAAAAATTATTAGGAAAGTAGCAGACTGACCAGGTATTCTCACTATCCAGTAAATTTGAAACCAGAAATGGTTCTGTCCAAACTACCTCTCACATAGAAGACAGCCATAAATGTTACCAACAGAAAAATACAAACGCTTTTCACTGTTTCCAGATGTAAACTAAGTAACTAATAAAAAATCTGACTGTAAACAAAATCCAGTTCTTATTCCAAGCGAATCTTCATATAAATCTTCAAATGGAATTTCTGGCTCTCGAATCAAACACAGACCAGACTCATCAACCGCCAGAAAGCTAACAGGGGGCCCTGAATATTTTGACCCAGGGAAACCACAGCCAGAAATGTTTCCCCGCTGCAGCCACGGTCTTCAGCAAGACACGGCCCACTGGCCAACTCCCCGATGACCTCGGAGCCACAGGGCAGACCAGTTGGCTCCCCGACTGGCACAACCCCAACTCCTGCGCAGCAAGGATCCAGCAGTAAAGCACCCTGGAACAGATTAGACCCCCTCCTCCACACTAGCAGATAGTCCCACACAAAATCAAAATCAGTCCAACAGTACAATCTCCACGGCTAAAGGGAATTTGGCTAAGCCCCAAGTTCTCCACCAAAAATGACCAGCAGGTAATCCAAGAGAGGAGCAATTTAAGGAAGCCAGGAAACAGCCAGGAAGCAACAAAACACAGCTCTTCAGGGAGCGAAACTCCCTCTGCACGAACCTCCAAAACAGAAGATTTTCTTTGGCACAAGTCTCCTCCTCTAGATGCTGCCCCACAAAACAAAATCCAAAAGTCGGACAGAACAAGGAAAGCCAGTCCAGTTCAACTTACTTGAGTGGCAATAAAGACATTTATACTGCTCAGCGCTCAGAACAGAGAACCCAAAAAAGAAACGCTCGGTGCACTTGCAGCGTTCCTCACTAACTGACCAAAAACTCATTCCAGATAAATGAGCTGTTTACAAAAACCAAAAAATAATACAAACAAAAACACTGCAAAATAAATCAAATAAAACAATAAAAACGCTCTACAATAAAAACAGCAGCTCACAGAATACAGCTCAAATGCTCAGCTCGCCCAACATGGCGATGGAAAACATCAGCAGTGCAGGCTTAAGAGGCATGCAGCACCAGAACAACAGTGCTGCCGCCAACTCACTGCCCCATCCAGGGGTGAGGGCAAGCAAACGGGAGGTGTGTGGTTGAAGGCAGAGGGAGGGATTAACTGAAAGGGACACGCACTATGGCAGACAACTTGGAGCCTCAAAGGCTCTACCAGATGGCAGTCTTCTTCTGATTCAGCTTCAGGGCACCACTGCCAAAGAGGGACTGAAACTTGAACTTTTAAAATAATAAAAGGGGCTAAACTGAGCCCACACTGTGGCTGACCAAGCTGCACAGAACACTACCACCAAACTGGACCACTCCATAGACTGCCCGACTACTGGCTGCTACACTTGGGGACCAGGAGGACACAAATGAGGCACATAGACAAGGTCCAGGATGGCTTCAGCCAACCCAGGTAAGCCCAACGTCCCACTGACAGCTCTGCATGCCCTCTCTCATCCTGGTCCAACTCCAACTCCCCCAATGGTCCTTTCTCTCTCTTTTCAAACCCTTCCTCCTCATTCTCCCGTTCTGCCATGAGCTGGCATTTCAAATCCCCCCCTACATTCCACTCTCTTGCACTAGAGAACCCAACCCTGTTACCCATGCATATACACACATACACACACACACACCTGTCACAAGGCATGAGAACACTAAAACAAAATTGTGAAGTGGGTAGGGGGAACCTCAGGGGGAAACGACTGCAGAATTTCCTGTTATAATATTCTGGAGGTATTCTTCCCTTTCTACATCCTCCTTGTTCTTTTTGTAATTTTGGAAGACCATCCTTTTGGCCCTTTCTGCTTCCCTGACCCTTTCTGGAAACCAAAGTGGTTTATTAAATGTATTTATTTTGGTTTCTTTCCTTAGGCAAAGCTCTGAACCTTCAAGAATGGCCCCTTTAATTACCCTCCATGTCTCTTCAACCTTCACCCCCTTGTTCTCTCCCTTTAATTTATTTTGAACCACCTCTCTCAGGTTATTAAAATCCACCCCTCTAGAATCCAACACCACTGTACTGGAACGTGTTTTCTCAGTCTTGAGGGCAACTCCAAACTCACTTGAGTTATGGTTGCTGTTTGCAAGCGGTTCCCTAACTATCACTGATTTAACTACATCTGTGTTAGCCAGCACCTAATCTAGAACAGCATCCTGCCTCATGGGTTCCTTTACAAGTTGCTCTAGTAGGCAGTTTTGAAAGGCATCAAGCAAAGCTTGACTTCTCTTGCTCCTGTCCACCGGAATATCCCAGTCCTCATCGGGCAAGTTAAAGTCCCCCACTACCACAACATTTCCTTTTACTGTTCCATTTCTAATTTCTTCACTGACCTCCCTATCCTCTGCCTCTTCTTGGTCTGGAGGTCACCAACATACCCCAGGTGCAGCTTTTTCCCAGATGACTCTGTAAGTTGAACCCACAGAAATCAGTCTTCCCTGAGTCACACCTAATATACTTCTCCTCCAATACCTCAATGCCTTCTCTGACATAGAGGGATATCCCCACCCAACATTTCTCTGTCCCTCCCTAGTAGTATGTATCCAGGAACTGTTAGGTGCCAGTCATTTTTATCTGTAGCCCAAGTTTCTGTGATGGCCACTTTTTTCTAGCTTGGATTCTGCCATCATCACCTGAAGTACACTAATTTTGTTGCCTAGACTCCTGGCATTAATACAGAGCCCTTCCCAACTATCCAATGAACCTTTCTTGTTCTTTAACCAAACATCTTTCTTATTCATTCCTAGCTGTATTTGATTGGCAGCATCTTCGGTGTGCATACTTACTGTTAATCGATCAGTCTGAGCCTGAGTGCTGCTAGTCTTCAAGCAAGGAGGAGGACTGAATAGGATCTCCATCCCTTCATCTGTTTGTATGGATCCCCAGTGCTAGTCTCTCCCCTCCACAGCTAGTTCAAACATCCAAGAAATATATTGAACTTTTGCACCAGTGCACTGATCCCCTCCCTCGTCAAGTGGAGTCCATCCCACCTAGAAAGCCTCCTATGCCAAAAGCCCCCCCAGCCCCTTAAAAAATGATACCCCTTTTCCCAACATCATTCCTTAAGCTATCTATTAAACCACTCAGTCTTCTGTGATTTTATTCTATCTTCCTTCCCCCCTTTGCCCCAAACAGGCAGCACCTCAGAGAAAGCCAGGGGGGCTGAGTTCACCACCGATCTGTCCCCCAGACCCTGTAAACTCCATTTCACTTTCTTCACTGACTGGCAGGCCATATCATTGGTGCCAAGGTGAACAGCATGGTATACCGACCATGCAGCAATGGGAATACCACGAAGACCATCACAGCCACATTTTCGGCAGTTCACTCTGATGGTCTTCACATTCCCCACACTGTTGCCGGTGGGGTGTTTGTCCTCCTCCCCAAACTAACTCTGAGTGGAGTTAGTAATCTAAAGTTCAGGGTTGCAAAGCCCCCCACAAAAAACATTTGTTCCCCAAGTGATGGCACAACTCCAATTGGCAGTGTTGTGCAGTCGCTGTGCCGACGGTTGACAAATTACTTGTCGCCGCAGCATAGTAGAACCGCACAGCACAACCAGCCCACTACCATCCTCCCTGTATGGCCTCGAGCTCTGCTGGCCGAGGCACCTGGAAGGCACTTAACCAGGGCCTTCCCAGATGACCCATCCTCTTTTCCACCCCCTGGATCATAGAATCCCCAACAACCAGGAATTTCCTGACTTGGGAGCCACTGAGTTGTCCTGCCTTATTCCATCGATCATGTTTGAGTCCTCCCTAGTAGAGTCAGGTTCCTGGCCCCCTTCCAGGGGTGCAAAGTGATTTTCAATAGGTATGTGTTTCACTAGGGCAATCTCTACCTGGCTGGCCTTGTTACCCAGAGCCCTCCCCATCTCCACCACTCTCCATCCCCCTGTGCTAGTGGACCTCTGTGGAAATGGGAGTAGGTGGGTGAGCTCCAGCTGAGATGGAGCTGCAGCTTGGATATCTACACCCTTGCTGCTTCTTGCTGTGCACTGAGCTCATATATCAACCTGCAAATGGAGCAGTGCCCTCTCTTCCTCAGCACCCTTCTGGAGATGAGTGCCCCACATCTGCTACAGCTGACAATATCCACAATGCTTTAGTAAGCAGTGGCTATTTTCAGTATTATCAGAGGTTCAGTTGAAAGGGACTGAACAAAACATGTGGTATCTTACCTGTCCTGAAGGGTGACACTCCACTTTGTGTCAGTGGGGGAGCAGAGTAGCTGGCTGCCTCATTGGGCTGACTCCGGTGGCAGACTCTGATTTCCTTTGTACATTGGTTCTTCATGCTGGGGGGCGGGGCTACAGTGTGGGGTGCTGCTAGCAAAGAGAAGCTTTAAATGAAGCTGAGGCTGTCCTGACTTTGCTTTCTCACACTACAGGCCCCTCCCATTTAGTTCTCTTAGCTAGCTAGCTACTAAGTGAAAAAGGGGAGGGGGAGATGTAGCTGATCAACCCTTTCCTCTCCCTAATGTATTGCTCCTAAAAGCAGAATCGAAATGGAGCTGGGGCACATGGCATCCCATGTTCAGGGCGACCGTGATTGAGCACTTTCAAAAAGGGCGACTCAATCACGGCACCTGTGCAAATGGCTACCTGGCAGGTGGGTGACCGGTGAATATAGCAATGGGATGTCACTATGTATACACACGCGTGTGAGGGAGGAGGGACCATGCCATGTGATGGATAGAAGGGAAGGGACGGTTTGTGGGGTGCAGTGTGGCAGTGGGCTGCCAAGCTGGCCATGTGGTGTGGCAAGTAGGTGGCAGGTTGGGGTTGGGAGGGTGCCGGGTTCAGTTCAGGGCATGATACTGTTTTTGCATCAATCTTTTTTTGTTTTTGTTTTTAAGTTTTAAAACCCCCCCAACATGCACCCCCTGTGGAGTTAAGAATCCTTTAGTGGGGGGGGTGTGCAGAGGACGGAGCCCCCCACATAAAAAAGAAACCCATAGATCTTGGGCGCCCTCTTGCAGTTCGCCACAAGTGTACATCACCAAAATTCATTTTCAGCGCTGTACACTCGCCCAAATGACAATCACTATTCCACAATCGTCATTATCAAATAGAACCGGGGCACACCTGCCTCTACTTTCATAGGTCACAGACCCCTCCTATTTAACTCTCTCAGCTAGCTGCTAAGTAAAAGGGGAGAGGGGAGCTGTAGCTGTTCAGACTTTACCTCTTCATAATGTACTGCTTCTAAAAGCAGAATAAAAAAAAATCTCCTTACCCACTATTCTGCCAACAAGTTCCGAGACCATGTTAAACAAATCAAAACAAATATAATATGCATTTAAATTGACAAAAAAATGGCAAAATACTGTAGGAATTACTAACTGATCAATAATGTATGGGGAGCCCTTGTCAAGCAGACTACAACCTTGATATGCCACCAATAAGACTTCACTCTGTTGTTAACCCTTCTTGAGTATGTCATATCAATAGTATAATAAAACAGAATGCTCACATCATTCAGTGTTCCATGAAATAATTCAGTAAAGTAAAACAATTCAATCTGTAATTACACAATCTCGATAGCCCATACACTATAAAATATGATGCATGGTCTTCGGTTAGCAACCATGCTGAAAACACTTTTTGGGGTTGCCATGACATTTGAAAACCTCTCAAGCTGCACTCTTGAGGTTTACAATGATGTCATAGCAACCTCTCGAAGTGTTGAATGGCACACTGGTGACAGATGCAGCATGCAGCCAGCCCCTGTGACATTACCCCTCTGCAGGCTCAATGCCCCCCGCCCACAGGAGGCAATGACCACACAGATGCAGAGTACCACAATGCTCTACTCTGTACAACAGGTACAGGGTACAGCAGGATAACAGACCTGGGTAGCACTGATACAACTGCAATGCAACAATCACCAGCTGAACAACTACAGTATCCAGTCATGGGTGGCACCTGTGTGCCCGGGGCAACATCCAGGGCCCCGCCACACAGTCTGCAACACAACCTACCTGTCAGCCCAAAAGGCCCTCAGTCCTTCATGGCAACCTCCTCCCCTGACAAACTGCTCATGTTTGACTCTGAGTCAAGCTCCAGCAGATTCAGGACAAAGTACTGCACAGGTCTCCTGTAGCACTGCAAAACAAGAGAGAGGGACTGCTGTAAGTGATGTGTCCATGCATGTCAAACTGGCATGCTGGTGCAGGTAGCACTGGGGGGGCATGTGAATGTAGGTCTCATTTGTGAGAACATGGCCACCCTTCAGACATCGGAGGTGTGGGACCTGTACATGACTCCTTCTTCCATGTCCCATCACCTGGTGAAGTATCCAGGGACCTGCAGTTGCCACCATCCTGTCCTCTGCCTGGGGGAACCACATGACACATGGCCCATCATCCGGCTGCTTCATCCATAGAAACTTCAGCCACTGCCACAGTCCACTACTGCTCTGTGAATGAAGGATGATGTTGAGTGGCACACATTATCAGGCAGAAAACCCCACCACAGCCCTGCAAGCTTCTGACACCATGACCACGCAACTCACCAGCCTATGACACATGACATGCCACAGGTCCACCCACTGCGGCGGTTGGTGTAGGTGACCTCCAACAGCCTCATAAGTTGATGTAGGAACAGGAAGCAACATTGCCTGCCCTCTGCTGCCAGGATCTGCCCTGCCAAGAGTTCCACTACAACACTGCATGATCCCACTGCATGTCCCTGTGTAACGCCACATGTGGTACCAGGCATGGCCACATAAGGCTGCACAACTGTGACACACTGGTGGTCACGCCCTGTGACTGAGAGAGTGTAACATCACATGGGGTGCAGTCCGATGAAGAGGATGTGTCCGGGCCTGCTACTTAACTACTGCCTACACAGTGCCATGCGTGGCAGGCACAGGTGGTCACATCTGTGTGAATATGTCTTCAGGCAACAAATGGACAGCAGTGCACTGCAGGACATGCACTGCATGGAGTGGTTCAGGCTGCTGTGGATTTTCACTGGCTTTTAAATGTCTTTGATGTGTGGATAAGAACAATAATACTTATTCTGCTGCACATGCAAGAGGTTTGAGCTCCTTACTTACCAAAAGTGAGATTGCGAGGCTTTTCCTTTATTCCACTATATCACTCACTAATGAGATCCCACCAAAAGTACTGTGTCTAGTTCTGGAGACCACACTCCAAAAGGATACTGACAAGGTGAAGGCAATCTAGAAGAGGGCTACCAAAATGATGCAGGGGGTTGCCAAGAAACCATATGAGGAGATGGTGTGTGAACGCAACATTTATTCCCTGGAAGAGAGTGAGAGGGGACATGACTGAGACGTATAGGTACCTCAGAGAGGTGACCAAGGTGCAAGGGGGGAGCATCTTGCAGAAGAGAAGGAGCACCAGAACATGGGAGGCAAAAATTTTTCACAGAAAAGTGGTGGACGCCTGACACAGCCTGCAAGTAAAGGCAATGAGGACAAAGACTGTAGGGAGCTTCAAGCATGTGTGGGATAGGCACATGGGCATGCTGTAATGACTAGAGCACAAGGAGGAGGGAGAGACACCGGTTACCAAATCGGGTCCAAGGTGTAGTAACAGGTAGGGAAAATAGGAGACTGGATGGGCCAAGAGTCCTTTTCTTCCAACAAATGTTATGTTTCATTATTTCAGAAGAGCAGACTTCAACCAGATGAGGAAGCTGTTCTAAGACAAATTATCCAGGGCGGACAGCATTGAGATGTAGAGAAAAGATGGGGGGCAATCAAGGGCATCATTCGTGAGGCAACAAAGCCATGCACATGAATTTCTCCAAAACAAAACAGTTATAAGAGACCAACGTGGTTCTCAGAAATGGTCAGAGAAGCAGTGTGGGTCAAGAGAAAGGCTTTCACCAGGTACAAGGAAAAGCGGGGGGGGGGAGGAGGAATGGAGAGAGTACAAAATAAGAACTAGGGAAGCAAAGAAGATGATGGTCAGGGAGGCAAAGGCAGATACAAAGCTGCAAATTGTGGAAGGGATTAAGGTTGAGGAAAAACATGTGTCACATTTATTATGGAAAAGGGAAACAGGGAGGGGATAGTAACATAGAAACACAGAAACAAAGACAATGATGGCAGAAAACGATCAATGGTCCGCCCAGTCTGCCCACGGTTTCCTATTTAATCCCGGGACCTAATGTACATCCACAACTTAGCCCTTCCCATCCATCCCCCTCCCCCCATACCTTTTTCTGTCATCCTGAGTAGTCCCGTACCCTTCACTCTGTCATAACCTTGCATGAAACCATGAGTGGTTGTAGTGCCCTCCTCCTCAGTTGGTAGACTGTTCCATGATTCCACCACATTTTCTGCAAAATAATACTTCCTCATGTCCCTTCTGAATTTCTCTCCTGTCAGTTTCCACTCATGCCCTTGTGACCTCAAATTATTACTTATGCTAAATAATTCCACCCAGTTAATGTTTTTTATTCCTTTCAGGAACTTAGAGGTCACTGTCACAGCTTCCCTCTCCCTTCTGGTCTCTGTGAGTACATGTTCAGTGCCTTGAGGCACTCCTCGTATGGGCTGCCCTGGTGGCCCTGAATTATCTTTGTAACCCTTTGCTGCACCTATACAGCTTGCCCTTATCTTTTCTGAGGTGAGGGTTCTAGAACTAGGCACAGTTCTCCGGGGTGGCCTCATCAAAGATCTATAAAGGGGTAGTATTACCTCTTTCCTTCTGATACCAATACCTCTCCCACCAATCATCCTATCTGCCTTACCATAAGCTTTGTTGCACTGGCTTGATTGTTTGAGGGTGTCACTGATGGTAACTCCTAGGTTCTGTTCTTCAGCCACAGTGCTGAGTCTTACCCCACCTATCCAGTACTTTGTCCTGGGGTTCTTGTTCCCTAGGTTCATCACCTTGCACTTTTTGCCATTTTATTTCAACTGCCAAACTTTAGACCACCTCTCTAGACTTTGCAGGTCACGCTGCATTTCCCTGATTCCCTCGTCACTATCCACACTCCCACAGAGCTTAGTGTCATCTGTGAAGAGACAACCTGCCCTGAATTCCTTCTCCAGTGTCGCCGATTAACAGATTGAAGATGACTGGGCCCAGGACAGCCTCTGGCACCCCACACATGACTTTCCTCTCTACTGATTTTACCCCATTAACCACAACCCTTTGCTGCCTCACCTTTAGCCAGTTACCTACCCATCTTACTATGTTTGTTTTTTTTGTTGACTTTGTTTCACTCCCATCATGGCCTCAAGGTCCTCTCTCAGGCATCCTATCCTTGTCCTGCCCACCTGAGGATCCCAAACTATGTCTCCTCTCTCCCCCACTCTCCGCCACCAGCACCCCCCAGTTTAACCCATCTGGGGTGGGTCACCCCCCCCCTACTTTTGGGCGCTCTTAGTAAGGCAGTCTCTGACCGTGGATGAGGGATGGCGGGGGATATTGAAGGCCAGTCGAGGAAGCCCGTCGTGGGGCATGGGGGATAGGTGCCATTGCCTGATCCTCAGTGCTGGTGTTTTCCTTGTACTGTAGTGTTGACACACCCCAACGTGGGATGTGCAATGCTGCCCAGCCCGCGATGTGGTATTCCCACCCACGTCCGGAGGAGAGCTGCCCGACCTCTTCCCCTGCTTTCTGCGAGCCCAAGTGAGTAGCAGTCCCGTTGGTCTCCACCGGGGGCTGCTGTGCACCAGGCTTCCACTGAATCCCTCCCAGCGAGAGGAGAGCAGTCCATTGGATGCTCAATCCTCTCACTCCCCTGCCGACCCCTGGTGGTCCGGGCTCATTCCCGAACCCAGGTCGCCAGCATGGCGTGAGGTGTGGCATCCAGCGCCTCAACCCTCAGTGCCACTGGGCCGGGCCCCATCTTACTATGTGTATTGTTAGGCTACAAGAGGGTGAGCATTCTAGAGGAAGATGAACAAAAAGCAACCATCCTTAATGATTACATCTGCTCTGTCTTCACAAGGGAACACAGCAGGCCTCTGCCTAAAAGGGGCATCAAGGCACCTGTCAGGGCCATTCCTGAAATGAGGCAGCCAGTATTTACCAGAGAAAGGATTCAGGAGGAGCTTGAAGCCCTAAAGGTAGATAAAGCCCCAGGGCAGGATGGGATGAGCCAAAGGTTACACAAGGAACTGGCTGCAAAACTGGATGAATCCTTAGTAGGGCTATTCAATTGCTCAGTTTATACAGGGGTTGTTCTGAAAGACTGGAAGGTTGTGGATGTAGTCCCACTCTACAGAAAGGATACAAGGAGCAACCTAGGAATTACAGACCTGTCCATCTTACCTCTGTAGTGGGTAAACTAATGGAGTCATCAGTAAAAGAGGACCCTGTGGACTACTTAGAGAGCAATGGAATGGTCTACAGGATGGGTCTGTGGCAGAAAGGTCTTGTCAGACTTTCCTGATAGTTTTCTTTGACTGGCTAATAAAGGTAGGGTAGCAGGGCCACACTGTGGATTTATTCTACTTCAATTTCAGCAAGGCTTTCAACTTGGTGCCACACAGGAGATTGCTGGAGAAGCTGGAGGATCTGGACACAGCTAGAAATATAGTTAAATAGGAAGAAAACTGGTTCAGGGATAGACAGCGAAGGGTGGTGGTAAACAAGGTTGAATTGGGACTAATGGAGGTCATGAGTGGGGTGCCACAGGGATTTGCCCCGCGTCCTGTCCTCTTCAGTATGTTTATCAGCAGCACTGTAGAGGGCAGCCCGGGCAAGTTGTGTCTTTCACTGATTACATAAAGCTCTGCACTAGGGTAGATAGTGATGAAGGGATTAGGGAGGTGCAGAGTGATCTGCAATGGCTAGAGAGGTGATTTATGGTTTGGCAGTTGATATTCAATGCCAAAAAATGCAAGGTTATGCACCTAGGGGGAAAAGCAGGATGGAGCACTAGATGGGAGAGGTCAAACTAAGCACTAAAACAAAAGAAAGGGACCTGGGAGTCATCATTAGTGACTCTCTCAAACAATCAAGCCAGTGAAACAAGGCCTAAAATAAGGATAAAAGGATGCACCAGTGTATTGGAAGGGCTACTGACAGCAGGAATAAGGAGTTACTACTACCTTTATATAGGTCAATGGTGAGGCCACTCTTGGGATACTGTGCTCAGTTCTGACATCCTCACCTAAGGAAGGACAGTGACAGGCTGGAGAAAGTGCAACACAACTCCAAGATGATTCTGGGCCAAACAGGGCAGATCTTATGAAGATTATCTTATGGCGCTGAATATGTACTCACTGGGAACCAGATTGGGGGGGTATGATATCATAGAGACCTACAGTTGCTGAAGGGAATAAACAAGCTGAAGTGTGTGGAACTATTTAGCAGGAGTAAAGTCAAGAATCCACGATTATGAGTGAAAACTGTGGGGGATAGCTTAAAGAGAGATATGAGGCAGTTCTCTTTCATGGAATGTGTAGTGGAGCCATGGAACAGTCTGTCAGCAGTGTAGATGATGGACGTCAAGACTGTAAATGGTCTCAAGCATGCCTGAGATATACTGAAGGATTTGATGGTGGCTCAGGTTAGTAGCAGTAGGGAGGGGAGCAATGGGGCTGGACTGAGAAGGATAACATCCTACATGGGCAATAGGAAACTCCAGGCAGATTAGATGGACCTTTGGTCTTTTTCTGCCATCATTGTCTATGTTTCTCTGTTTCTATGAATACATAGTTCATGGCCATCAGGGAGTAGATGTTGTGGGGAATGAATAGACTCAGCAGGAGAAAGTACTTGTCACGCAAGAGTTAGTGGGTAAGTACCTGGAGGTGGGGTAAGTCAGTAGAATCCTATGGACTAGAGGGTATCTACCCAAGGGTGAGAATAATGTTAAAAGGGGTTCTGTGTTATACTTCAAATCAAAGGTAATCATGAAAATCTTACACATTGGGACAATGAAAGCTAACAGTCACTAGCTCCACTGATCTGATGCTTCGAGGACACTGCTTTTTCATCAGAAGGTTCTCTTTCTCTAGTTGAGATTTTCATGATTTACTTTAATATGGAATTGGTATGCTTTAATTAATTGATTTATTGATGGAGCCACAGCAGAGGAACATAAAGCAGCATGGCTTTTCACAACTGAGTTCTGTGTCTGACATTCATTCACGCCTCACAAACTCAGGAGTGCATCACATTCTGTTTGCTTCAAGGATTTTCAGTTCACAGCTCGAATTCCTGCACCCAGCACATCTCTCATTGTTTGACTTTTCACTCTGCAGGCGAGCAAGGAGTGTCATACGCATTTTCTGTAAAGGTAACCCCAGCCACTCACTGCCAGTGGAAGGGTATATGTCAGGTTGAGGCCAGGGCGGGGGATGACATCAGAAAGAAAGTCACACTATAACCTCCCATATAGGGGGAATTTGCCTATAGCTGACTGGTAAGAGCTGCTGCCTTACAGCCTCAGGGTCTCAGGTCTGATTCCCAGCAAGGGCAGGAGATGTTTTGGTTTCATTGTCATTGTTTGTGTTGGTGTCGGGAGACAGCCATAACAAGGAATAAAGAATTTACAGAAATAAAGCTTTGCATTTGTTGGTTCTAGTTGAGCACCTGGGTGTTTCGAACCAGAATCTCCTTCAGCCTGAGCCAACACCACCCCTTGTCCATTGAGGTCCCTCTTACTTGAGCATCCTGGGGGAAGCCATAATGAGGAAGAAAGAATTTACAGAAATAAAGCTTTATATGCTTCATTTTAGCTGGGGGGAACAAGGAAGAAAGTATTTACAGAAAAAAAGCTTTTTATGTTTTTCAGTTCTTTATAATTTTTGTCCAGTTCTAATTTATTCCCTTGGCCTATCTGCCCAGAATCACCTACAGCCACTGCCAGCACCACCTCCCATCTATTGAGGCCCCTCTTACCTGGACATGCTGTGATTCATCAGGCTATCCACAACACACCACTGTGTTTCCACCTTGGATTGAGACCCTCCCCCCAAGTGGGACCTGCCTTGCAGTTCTTGTAGCAGCTTCACTTCCAATACCCAGCTGCCCACAGTAGAGGTGAAGCACAGCAGTGAACTAGGAGGCAGAAGAGAATGTCTGGTGATGGACACTGGGGAAAGCAGGGTGCCATCTGCCCAACCAGTAGCAATTTTACTCACTTTTCATCCCTGGGGATACAGGCATGGAATGATGAGCAAGACACACTCCCAAGAATGTCCAGGCCATGCCAGCATTGGCCATGACCCCAAAATCCCTCAATCAACCCAGAAAGCTGTGCTGTCACCTAGCCTTTACTAGGTGAAGTCAGATGGTGGCTCATATCAGCTCCCCCTCCAAATAAAAGTGGGGCAGCAATCCATTTGATGCTGTATCTTCCTTCTCCCACCTGTCCACCAACAACTTTAGCTCATTCCCAGATTCAGGTCGCCAGTGTCGCTAATGTTGCACCAATGAGCCAGTTAAAGCTTTACATTTTGATAATCCAGCTTAGCTTGTTTTATAGCAGGAGGGTCTGAAATACAGGGTCACACACACAGAGTCAGCTGCTGGGATGGGATTTAATCCTGAAACCCAGTGTCTCACAACTCACTGCTTTAACCACTACATCACAGTACCTTACCTAAATATAAGAATGTTAGTAGTCCTGTGACAGAACTCTATTTTACGTGAGCTTGCTACAGAAGATTAGTACAGTAGTACAGACAGAAGACACAGCCATTCATGCACAGCACACATCACAGATTAGTGAAATTTTAAAACCTTAAAACGTGCTCCTTGTGCCATCTGGTGGCAGTTCCTGAAAATTAACGTTACTTATTTATTGTTTGATTTCTTGATAGATTATGTTTAACCAGGAGGAAAGGATAAGCCACTGCTGAATTTGTATTCGATGAATATGCTGAAATGTAGGACTTTTACCTTCGATATGGCCCAGCCAAATTTTTGGGCCACTTCAAAATCCCTTTTACTTTCAGCCAATTAATTAAAACATATTCTCTAGCCTTTCTAAGTTGCCAGGGCTAGTTCCACGGCCTGTCCTTCAATACCCCAGTCATTGTCAATCCTCCTCCTCCCCTAACATTTTTTTAATTTAAAAAACCTTTCCAGCTCCTGTCACTGTGCCAGGTGCTGACTGAGATTTTAAAAAACTTACACTGGAGGACCAGAGGAGGGTAGAAGTAGCTGGAACTGCCTGGGACGTCTGTCCCCTACCTGCTTCATAAGCAGGTATGAATAAGTAAGCTGTGCAAACATGTACTAATTTAAAGGAGTTCCCTAACCACATTATTACCCAGAGTACAGGACCATGTACTCCCCTTGGTAGGCAGAATTTTGTCTAGGCTTACCTTAAAGGCCCACACTGTCTTTATTTCCATTGTCTCCACTTGTAGGATATTCCATAGGGTCTTCACCCTCTGGAAGAATTGCCCTTTTAAAGTGGGTAGCAGAGAGGCATACCTGCCCTTTTTCACAGCAACCAGTATACATAAAATATATAATGCTATAAAATGCACAAAACATTAAACAAAACATGAAAAAATTGTACTTGCTTATATTACCCCTGAATTTACCGCATCTGAGTTTCACAGTATGCCCCTGTTCCCTGCTAGAAGACACCATATCAAACATCTCTGTCTGACTGATCTTGTCAGTACTAATTTGCATGTTAACAGCTGACATCATGTCCCATCTCAGCCGCCTTTTATCCAGTGTGAACATGTTAAGACTCCACCAGCCTCTCCTCACAGCTTTTGTCCTCTACACCCCATATCATTTTGGTGGCTGTGCTTGGCACTGTCTCGACTGCTGTATGAATCCATCATCAGGCAAGGTAAGTGGCTTTCAGCATTGAAGCCTCTGTAATTTAACTTGACACATCACCTTAAAGGCTCCACCAGCCCCTTCTCATAACTATTTTCCCACATACACCTGATCGTTTTGGTGGCCTCATGTTACATCCTCTCAAATGCCACAAGGCCCTCTTTTTATTGGGAATCCCAGAACTGCTCATCATACTCTGGTTGGGGCCTGAGCAGGGCCTTGTAAAGAGGAAAGTTAACTTCCTCTGCTCTGCTGGTCACCCTCCTTTGGATGCATCCCAGCATTCTTCTGAACAGGGTTAGACAGGGGTACTGGGGGCTAACCTGAACACTGATACAGGGGCCCACCTGGAAAAGCAATAGGGGAGGGTCCAGGGTTACATACACTGCTATCAGTGTTCTACTTAAATTTGATATGCAACATTAGCTCTGTGTTTGCATCTTACATTTACTTGCAGGACACAAAATATCCCATTTAATTAGAAAATCTATGATAAATGCAAAGATGTTAAAAGTTTAGAAGGTGGCCAGGTAGCCAGCGAGGTGCACTGAAAATTTCCAGGTATCCTGGTGGGCCAGTCCGACTCTGCTGTTGGACCCTCTCGATAGTGGCTGCACACTGTTTTTCATGCTTCAGTCCCTTGTCTAGTATGACAGCCAGGTCCTTTCATGAACAAGTATGCTAACTAAAGATCCTAAGAGTTGGCACAAGTAGAGATAAATGATGGTAGTACAGAAGCTCACAGGAACCACATGAACATGCTGCATGAAAATGATTGCCTTTTTGTTTGTGCTGTATTACAAAGCTGCAATTGATTGTCAGTGGCTGCACTCTGACAGGCTGTACTTGTTTCTGTTGACCAGAATGAACGTTACTGCTTTGCATGTTTTCTGTTTGAACAAACGAATGATGAGGTACCAACGCATCAGTATGTGGACTGCGCTCCTGTAAAAAATGTCAGGAAGGTAATTTGTTTTTTCTTCTGTAGTAAAAAGGAGATAAAAAAATTATGTACTGTACATAATATCTATGATACACTGGTGGGCAGGGGGGCCGTGCTTTGGCATACTAGTACAGAAATTGAGTGATATAGTTTGCAGAGGTGTGGAGAAAAAAAGAGGAAAAAATAATTAAAACTCAGATCATTTTAATATCTTTAGACAACCTCTTACATCTTTCTTTCACTTGGACCCATTTCTGACTGCTGACAATTTCTATGTTTCTATATTACTACATACATAATGATTGCATGAATCCTGTTTCCTGCTTAGAAACATAGAAACATAGACTTTGATGGCAGATAAGGACTGCTTGGCCCACCTAGTCTGCCCATCTCCCTACCTACAGGATAAGCTGCAGATCCTACTTAACCAACAGCCTATTTCTTCCTACCCCTCACAAGAAGTGCCTTACGTCTGTCCCATGCATTCTTGAATTCTCCCACAGTTTTAGACCCCACAACCTCCTCAGGAAGGCTATTCCATGTGTCCACCACCCTCTCTGTGAAATAATACTTCCTCACATTGCCCCTGAGTCATCCCCCCTCTATCTTCAAATTCTGTCCCCTTGTTCTTGCACATCTCTTTTTCTGAAATATGCTACCCTCTTGGACTTTGTTGCTTCCATTGAGGTACTTAAAAGTTTCTAGCATGTCACCCCTCTCCCTCCTTTCCTCAAGGGTATACATATTAAGCTCCTTTAGTCTCTCCTCATTATGGCTTCTCTTGCAGACCCTGCCCCATTTTAGTTGCCCTCCTCTGGACTGCCTCCATCCTGTCTATGTCCTTGCGGAGATGGGGTCTCCAGAACTGGACAAAATACTCCAGATGGGGTCGCATCAACTGTCTGTACAGAGGGATAACAACTTCCTGTTTTCTGCTGGTGATGCCTCTCTCTATACATCCCAGTATCACCCCAGCCCTCCCTACTGCCTTCTCACATTGCCTGCCAACCTTAAGGTTATCTGATATGATTACCCCCAAGTCACTTTCCATTTTTGTTGTTGTTACTACCTGCCCCCCATTGTGTACTCTTCCCCTGAGTTTTTACTTCCCAGGTGCATTATTTTGCTCTTCTTTGCATTGACTCCAAACTGCCATACTTCTAACCATTCCTCCAACCTTGCCAAGTCCCTTCTCATGCTTTTCACACCTCCTTGTGTATCAACCCTAATGCATGTCTTTGTGCCATCTGCAAAGAGGCATACTTTTCCTTCCAGACTCTTTGCAATGTCACTTATAAATACATTAAAAAGGACTGGACCCAGTACTTAACCCTGAGGTACCTCACTAAGTAACCCCCTTTTCTTCAGAGTGGACTCCGTTTACAATTACCTTCTGTGTCCTGTTGTCCAGCCAATTCTTTACCCAGACTACCACCCTGGGACCCACTTCCAGGCTGGTTAATTTGTTTATTAATCTTTTTTGTGGGACTGTGTCAAATACCTTGCTAAAGTCTAGGTAAGCCCCTTCCCTAGTCTTCTACTTTGGTCACCCAGTCAAAGAAATCAATTAGATTCATCTGACATGACCTTACCACTGTGAACCCATGCTGCCTTGGGTCCTGTGCCCCACTGGCCTCTAGGGACTCAACAATTCTTCCTGTCAGAAGTGATTCTATCACTTTCCTTACCACAGAGGTCAAACTGACAGGTCTGCAGGTTTATTTATAACAACCACTGAACAGCAGCATTAAAGGTTCAGTTGGGTACAGCCAAAGTAGCAAATGAAATAAGGGTATGGAATTTCAAAAAAGTCAACTTCAGCAAAGTGAGAGAACAATTGGAAAACAATATGAAAGATATAGAGAGGGCACAGGGTGCAGAGGAAATGTTGGTAATATTTAAAAAGGCAGCAATGGCAGCAACAGATTGTTCAATTGCAAAGGTATCAAAAGAAAAGAAATCTAAAGGGCTAATGTGGTTCAGAGCCAACATAAAAGGAGCATCAAGTGCCAAAAGGAGGGCATTCTTAAAGTGCAAGGAAAGCCAAAGTAAGGAGGACAGGGAAATGTACTTGGAAGCGACAAGAGAAATCAACTGGAAGGTAAGGGGGGACAAGGCGGAGACTGAACTCCAGCTGGCACGGGACATGAAGAAAGGGGAAAAGGCATTATTTTGATACATTCAGAACTCAGAGAAGCATAAGGTTATAGGGGGTATAATGACACTAAAGAGCAAGGAGGGGTGGGGCAAAAGAAAGAACAAGATACTGACCCATTATTTTTGTTCAATGTTGGCAAGGGAGAAGGATAGGCCACTGCCAGAATGTACTGTTTAGAAGGGATGGAGCAAGGGCTCTGGAGAAATGATCCATATAAAGAAATAAAAAGGGGAAAAGCTGGCAGAGCTGAACGTTAATAGGTTTATGGCACATGATGGCTTACACTCAGAGGTGCTAAAAGAGGCAACAGAGATTATAGCAGGGCCACTTAAAGGCATATTCAATTGCTCACTGACCACATAGTGGTCCCTAGGGTACTGGAGGATGGAAGCACCATGTTTCATTGACAGTAAATCTGCCAACATCCACTACAGAGATGGCACAATGCTGACACTTGGTATTGTGCCATCAGCAACCAATGTGTTTTTTTTTGTGGGGGGGGGACTGTACCACCCACAACCCCCTGATTTAAATATAATCAACTCCTGGTCAGAGTTGTTTTTGGGAGGGGGCACAACACCGGGAGAAGCTGCTTCAGGGAACTGCAGACCATTACAGTGACTTTTGCCGTAATGGTCTTTTTTTGGGTTTCGGGATTTTGTTGTCACTGTACTGTGGACCACCACTGGAGAACAACAGATGTGGTACCGCTATGTAAGAATGAAAAAAGGGTTGAGCCAGGGAACTACAGACCAGTCAGCCTGACATCTATAGCAGGGAAAATTATGGACACTGCTGAGGGAGGATCTGGTAGATTTCCTAGAAGGGAACGGCTACAGGCACCAAATGGCATAGGTTCATGAAGGGAAGGCCTTGTCACACTAATCTATTTGACTTTTTCAACTGCGTTACCACAACAGCAGACAAGAGGCAGTCAGGTAATGTAGTATACTTTGATTTCATCAAGGCATTTGACTCCGTTCCTCATAGGAAGCTGGTCTAAATGAGTACAAGTGGAGGAAAGGAGGAAAAATGTGCAAATGGAGTGGTGAGCAGGCCAAGGTGAAGATCACAGAGGGTGGTAGTCAATGCAGAGTTTTCAGATGTAAAGGAAGTAACTAGTGGAGTTTCTCAGGGGTCGGTCCTCTTCAGTTGATTCATTTGTGACATAGGTGAGGATATCATGTGCAAGATCTGCTTCTTTGAAGATGATACAAAGATCTGCACAAGGGTAGACATGAAGGAAGGGAAAAGTGATCTTAGGGAGTATTTGGGCAGGTCAAAGAGCTGTTCGAAGATCTGGCAGCTAAGCTGCAATGCTAACAAATATAAAAGGAACCCATGAGTACAGTACAAAATGTGGTTGATAGTGCTGGATAGCACAACAGAAGAAAATGATTGGGGCGTACTGATATCAGAGAGCCTAAAAATGATGGCACACTGCAACAAGACAGTGAGCAAGGCAAAAAGGATGCTAGGGTGCTTTGGGGGGGAGCAATAAAAGTAGGGAGGTGATTCTCCCACTTTACAGGTCACTGGTGTGACTTCACCTGGAACAATGTGCAAGGTGCTGCAATCCATACCAAAGGAAAGACTGCAACAAGGTGGAAGCAGTAGAGTGCAGGGCAATCAAAATGAATCATGGCTTTGTGAATAAGATGCATGAGGAGAGGCTGCAAGATTTAAACATGTACTGTCTTGAAATAAGGAGGGAAAGGGGGACATGATAGAGACATACAAGTACCAGCACAGAATGAATTGGTGGGCATCAAGGAAATCTTCTACTTGAGTTCAAATACTGGGATGAGAGGGAATTCACTAAAGCTTTTCTCTATGGAAAGGGTAGTGGACAACTGGAATAAGCTGCAAGAGGAATTGGTGCAGACCAAGTCAGGCAGCAACTTCAAGCAGGGGTTGGAGAGGTATGTGGGATTAGTTAGAAGGGGGCGGGCAACAGCTGAAGGAGACGATTGCTACTAGGTCAATTACAGAGTAGTTAGGGTGAGCAGACTAGAGGGGCTGATGTGCCCTTTTCTGCCATCAGTGTCTACGTATCTAGATCCTCTAGATCCCAAAGAGTCAAAATAGGTCAATCAGTATCTGATTCCAAAGAAGTCTCTCTGGGAGTTCCCCAAGGGTCCATCTTGGGACTCCTGCTGTTCAGCTTATTTCTGAATGCTCTCCCGGAGTCATGCACTAGTAAAATTATTTTATACACTGATGATGCCATCATATTAAGCAGTCACTCCCACATTGAGCATCTACAGGCTGAGCTGCAGACTGCCTTCCAACAGTTGGAGATCTCGTTCAGCTCTGAACGGTTATCACTTAACTATAAAAAAACAAAAACAATGCTCCTTTCAAGCCCCCAGCTTAAGAGGAGGTACCCCATCCTGGCAATCCACAAATAACAGATCAGGCCCACTAGAACAGGTGTACTCCTTCAAGTACCTGGGTGTCTTGATTGATGACACCCTCTCCTTTGGGCAGCACATAGACATGGTAGTGAAGGCAAAGAGCACCAGACTGCATGTCCTGTTTAGGCACAGGAAAAGCCTTTCACCTAACACCGTCCACCTCTTCATCTCCAGCTCCATTCTCTCTGTTGTAGATTATAGGCTGGTGGTTTATGGAGTGGCCACTAATACGGCACTCAAGAGGGTAGTTACAGCCCTAAACAAGGCATGCAGACTACTACTAAATGAGGACCGCCCTATGTACACTTACGCACTTTATGAGCAATCCAACCTGCTATTCCTCTGTAACAGATTCAGATACCAAACCTGCCTCCTAAGGAGAAAGACCATGCTCGGCTGGACCCCACCTTGCATCTCTGAGTTGATAATGGTTGCCATTTCCAAGTACAATACCAGGATTATGGAGTTTAAACCATTAAGTGTCTGATTTCGTAAGACTGCTCTGGGACAACCAAGCACCACTTTGGCTTATTGAGATACCAGCAGCTGTACTAAACACTGTAAACCTCTAGGGTTTTAAATCTGAACTGAAGCAGTTTCTATTAAGCAGGAGCATATGTGAATGCCAAAACTGATCTACCCTTCAAGTACACCTGCTCACTGTACTCTGGGACATCCCCACAGCCTTCAACCCAGTCCACTCCCCCTGACTCACTGACCATCTCTCTCAGAACTACCCTTCCAGCTCCCATCCACTTTTATTCCATTACATTACATTTACTACTTTCATGCTCTCTCTCTCTCCCCCTCTCTCTACTGCGATCCCCCTCTCTTTCGCTCTCTCTCACTCTCTCCCTCACCCTCTCTCTCTCTCCCCCTCTCTCACGCCCTCTCCCACATATGTTATACCTTTCTCCTCTCTCCCTCTCTCTCTTCTTTCTCCCTCTCCCTCTATCTCTCCCTCCTCTCTTGCCCCTCTCTCTCTCCCTTCCCCTCACTCTCTCTCTCGATCTTTCTCTCTCTCTCTCTCTCCCCCTCTCTCTCTTCTTATCCTCTCCCTCTCTCTCCTTTCTGTGCCCCCACCTCCCATAACTGTTTCTGCCCCCTCGTCCGATCCCCCCAACTCCGAACATTGCTATATCCTTGACTGAGGTATTTCTGCATCTCCACCCTCCCATACAATAGTGCATCTCCATCCTACCCCTTCTGTTGCCCACTCCTGTTACCCTCTGCTAGTTAAGATTTTCCATTACTCTCTCTCAGTGCTATTACCTGACAAGGCCCTCCCAAGGCTGCACTAGTTGAACTCTTCGCTGTAGTCTTCTCATGTTCTTGCCTGATTCCTCTACATTTTGAACTCAATGCTATAATCTGACAAGGCATTCCCAGGGCTGCACCACATGAATTCCATGCTGTAGTCTTTTAATGTTGTTGCTTGACTCTTCCACAATTTTGAACTTTGGCATTCCACCATAAGACTTGTGTACTTGAAGAAACTACATGCTTGTAATCATATTTATTGTACACAATCATGTCTGTATTGCATGTTGTGTGTTTTTGACATGGAACCTTTGTAAAAGAGTTCTTACTCAAAGGTTATTTCTGAATATTCAAATAAAAAATTATATGTGCGACATGGTAGTGAATGAGGTAGCTTCAAACAACATGAAGTCTTGCTATATTATGACAGTAGCAGTTTGTCCCACCACTAGAACTGCTCTGGAGGTGAAATGGTTAATACCATTCCAAAATAGAACTTTGAGCACGAGCTCTAAGAAGCAGCTCTATCTGCGTAATTTCAGACCTGAACTGTCAGATTCTTTACTCCGCCTCAGTGAACAGTCGCTCCGGAGATTTCTCCTACTGCTCGGTTCATTTCTCGGTTTAAACAGTGTTTTCTCGTTTGATTCAACCAAGAATAGTTTTATTTTAACATCAAAACCGTTCGGTTCAAGCTCTGTCTGTGGTAATACTAAGTAAATTAAAGGTTTTGTCTGTGTGGAACTTGTAAGTTTATCGGTTCGGTTTAGAACCGATCAGCTGGGTTTTAAACTTATTAACTTTAAAGTTTAACATTTTAGAGTGCGGTTCCCGGTTCTTATCGGTTCTAAAAAAAACGGATTTTATTACGGTTTTTTCCAATACCCATGACACGATTAGGAACCGATAAGAGTGTCTTGCCTGGAACTGCCGTTTAAAGGGCAAGTTTTTCTGGTTAGGCTGGCATTATGTCTGAGAAACCCAAAAGAAAAACTGGGCCCACTGGGTTTCAACACTGTGATGTCTGTGGGGAAGTCTTTGCCAAGGCTGACCCACACACCACATGTGTCTATTGTCTGGGGTTTGACCACCTCCAGTCAGACTGCCAGATATATAAGAATTTCCCTGCAGCCACCCTGGAAAAGAGATTGGGCAGGCTCAGGGAATGAGAGGCCAAAAAGTCCTCCTGACTCCGGATGGCCAGTCGGTTAGGGAGTGCCCTCTGACCAGGCGAGACTCCTCGGGCAAAGAAAAGCTGGTTCTGAGGAACCAATTCCAGTAAAGAAAACAAGAAAGTCAGCAGGTTTGGAGTCCAAACCCCTTCTCTAACTGCTGCAGAGATAGCAAAAGCCATACAAATTGTCCAGTCACTGTCTCAGGTTCGTCCGAACCGCCACTATCTGGCAAAAGGTCGGTTCGTCCGGTTCCAGTGGTTCAGGAATATGATGTTAAGGAATTTTATGAACCAGAGGAGGGGCAGGATGATTATGAACAGTATGAATGTGGCTGGGAAGGTCTGGGTGTGCCCATTGAACCTGACATTTCCTCAGACAGACCTCTAGAATCTCCCCTATGCTATCTGGAGTCCCCATCTCATTTTATGTTTTACAAAAAGTTGCTGAAACCCTCAGCTTCCCTTGGAAGAAGCTGTGGATGAGCAAGAGGGCCTGATTTTGTAGAAATGATGGATATTCCAGAGTCTAGAGATTGTCTATTCCTTTGCATAAGTCTTTTAGGAAGCAAACAATAAAATTTTAAAAGCTCCTAATTCTGTGCCTCCTGTAGATAAAAGGATGGACAGAAGGTACACATTGTCAGGTCCTGATACAGAATTCCTTTCTCAGCAATGCAGTCATGTTGGAGTAGTTCAGGCTGCAGCCTGTGATAAGTTAATATCCCTGGCTTCACATCCTCCTGACAAGGATTCCAGGAAGATTGATGCCATGGTGAAAAAACAGTATATGGCAGCCTCTCTGGGACTCAGGCAAGCAAATTATATGGCTTATGTAGCTAGGTATCAGAAATCTAGATGGGATACTGTTATGGAATTAGCCAAGCAAGCCCATGGCCAGCTGGCTAGCGAACTAGAACAGGTGGCTGCTGATGGCATTGAGGCTTCTAAGGTACAGTTTCATGCTGCTGTGGATGTTAATGATGTTTCCTCTAGGGTCATGGCCACATCTGTAGCTTTGTAGGTTGGCCTGGCTCAAGTGTACTAGTCTGTCACAGGATACCCAGACTAAGGCTATGGATTTTCCTGTGGTGGGAAATTCTCTGTTTGGGAGCAGACAGAGAATTACATGAAAAGATGGATGAATATGGGACTACTTACAAAGTGCCCAAGCTAAGGAGCGGCAAGCCACTCCTCAGAGGCATACCCCCAGGGGTAGGGGTAGGCCTTTTCACAGGCCTTTTTACCAGACTCAGGCCTCCTCTGCCTATGCTTAGAGGGGCTTCTTCAGAGGCAGAGGCAGACGAGGGGTGGGCAGGCCTGCTCCCACCCCTCAGCCTAAAGCTCCTGCTAAGCAGGCACCTGATGGGGTGCCCAGGGCCGATTCTCCTTTGCGGTGGGGGGCAGGCTGGCTTACTTCAGTCAGAACTGGGCTTCTTTAACCTCAGACAAGTGGGTTCTGGAAGTAGAAGCCAGGGTCTGGTTCTCAGCTTCAAAAAAGTTTCCCAAGTTGAGAACCAGACTTTTCTACCTGCAAGTGCTTCAGAGACCCTTGCTCTGGAAGCAGAGGTCTCAACCCTGTTGGCTCTCAGAGCAGTGGAAAGGGTTCCTCCTGCACCAGGGCGGGGTCTGTATTCCAGATACTTCCTTACCCCAAAAGACAGGAGAATGGGCCCATATTAGACCTCAGATATCTGAACAAGCATCTTTTGAAACCAAAGTTCAAAATGGTAACTCTGGCAATGATTTTACCCTCCCTAAGGCCAGGGGACTGGTTAGCCTCCCTGGACCTCAGGGATGCCTATTTCACGTCCTAATCAGAAGCTCCCATCGAAGTACCTCAGATTCGAACTACCCCCAGGTCATTACCAGTTCCAGAGCAATGCCCTTCGCCTTACCTCTGCCCCAAGGGTATTCACAAAGTGTCTCAGCAGTGGCAGTGGCTCACTTAAGGAGGCAAAGGATTGCTGTTTTCCCTATCTAGACGATTGGCTCATTGTAGGCCAGTCCCCAGAACAGGTAAAATCTCACCTGCAAGTTACCCAGCAGCTTCTCACCTCCCTGGGCTTTCTGCTAAATCTACTAAAGTTGGTTCTGGAACCAGTCCAGTTACTCACCTTTATAGGGGCAGAGTTGGACACAAAGCTAGCCAGAGCTTTTCTTCCTTAGAAAGGGTGACAAATTTAGTGACTCTGGCCTCCTCTTCACCCTGCAGGTCTCTCGACCAGCAAGACACTTTCTGCAGCTCCTGGGACACATGGCTGCATCCACAGCTGTTGTGCAGGGAGCAAGATTTCAGATGAGAGACATTCAGTTTCACTTGAGAACCTATTGGTCTCAGAGAAGAGACCCCCTTTCCAAGTTGGTCCCAGTGACTCGAACCTTGATCCAGGCCCTCCAGTGGTGGCAGGATCAGAGCAATTTAAGATTGGGGGTCCCCTTCATTCCCCCTGCTCACAATTTGACTCTCACTACAGATGCTTCCCTTCTGGGTTGGGGAGCCCACATGGGCGACCTTTCCACTCAGGGAGTGTGGTCCCCCCGGGAATCTCTGCTCCACATCAATTTGCTGGAACTCAGAGCTGTCTTTTTAGCTCTTCAAGCATTTTCTGCATCTGTCCACAACAAGGTGATACAAGTCAGAACAGACAACACCACAACAATGTGGTACATCAACAAACAGGGGGCACTCGGTCTTCGGCCTTGTGCACCGAGGCAATGAAGTTGTGGTCTCTGGCCTATTCCCTGAACACTTCCCTCATAGCAGTTCATCTTCCAGGGAAGGACAATGTCCTAGCAGATGCTCTCAGCAGGATTTCCCAGGGCCATCACGAATGGTCCCTGGATCCTCAAGTGCTGGGGATAGTCTTTGCCAGATGGGGCACCCTCAGATAGATCTTTTGCAGCCCCAGACAATCACAAACATCCTCTGTTCTGTTGCAGGCCTCCAGTGTTGGGCTCAGTCCCCCTGGATGCTCTTCTCCTGGATTGGGAGGGGAAGTTTCTTTATGCTTTCCTTCCCTTCCCTCTCCTATTCAAAGTATTAGTCAAAATCAGATCTCAGCCTTGCAGGGTAATTCTGATTGCCCCGGATTGGGCCAGGCAGCCTTGGTACCAACTCCTTCTGTCACTGACAATCCATCTTCCCTTTTGCCTCCCCAGGGTTCACAACCTGTTAACTTGTGTCCAGGGAAGGGTTTGGTATCCGGACCTCAATTCCCTCAACCTCAAGGCCTGGCTCTTGAGGAGTTAGAGTTTGCTGATTTACACCTCTCTCAAGGTGTTCTTGAAATCCTAAAGGCTTCAGAAAGCCTTCCACTAGGACTACTTATAGTTCTAAATGGAAAAGGTTTTCCATTTGGTGTGCTGGGAAAAATATTTCCCCAGAATCTGCTGATTTGCCCATTGTATTAGATTACATGGTCCATCTTAATTCCTTGGGTCTCAGACCAGCTACCCTGAGAGTCCATTTGGCAGCTGTATCTGCTTTTGTGTCAGCAGGAAAGTCATCCCCTCTTTCCACTCACCCTGTGTTTTCCAAGTTTTTTAAGGGATTACTCCATACTAATCCACCCTTTCAGGAACCGGCCCCTGCCTGGGACCTTAATGTTTGTATTGCCCAGTTAATGCAACCCCCTTTTGAACCTCTGTTTTCTGCAGAGCTTAAGTATCTAACTTGAAAAACTGTTTTTCTGGTGGCTATCACTTCTGCTAGACGCATAAGTGAGTTGCAAGCCTTGTCAGTGGAAACTGACTTTATTTCTTTCCACAGGGATAAGGTAGTCCTTAGGACTAATAGGAAGTTTTTACCTAAGGTGGTTTCAGATTTCCATCTTAACCAATCTATCTCCCTTCCAGTATTTTTCACTGATCACTCCTCTTCTGGTGAGAGGAGGTTGCACAGCCTGGATGTTAAGAGAGCTCTTAGTTACTATATAGAGTGTACCAAAGGTCACAGGTTCGAATCCCTCCAACTTTTCCTTACCTATGGTGAAGTTGGGAAAGGCAAACCTGCCACTAAGAGATCAGTTGCCAGGTGGATTGTCTCTTGTATCCAATTTTGTTATCAGAACTGGGCAGAGATCCCCTCTGGCTTGAGGGCTCATTCTACCAGGGGAACAGCTGCCTCTAGCTGCTGCCAGAGACATCCCTATATTAGAGATATGCCAGGCTGCTACTTGGAAAGCGGTACACACTTACAAGCATTACTCCTGGATGTCCAGGCCAGGAGAGATGCTCTGTTTGGCACAGCTGTTCTTCAGAGCCTATTCCTAAGTAGGTTCTGCCCTCCTCCATGGAGGTACTGCTGTGTAGTTCTGTTACTGTCATAATATAGCAAGACTTCATGTTGTTTGAAGAAAAATTACTCACCTTAGTATATTGTTTCTTCTAATGGAGTCTTGCTATATTATGACCTCCTCTAACCTGCCCTCTCAGAACTTCTACTTGGGTGGGGTGCGGCAACTTAGTGTGGGCACTATTTTATGCTCCTTTAGCTGCTTTCTCCTTTTGGGAGTTTGGGTGTGTGTGTTTTATTATACTGTTGTTTTATTCTCATGTTGTTAGAATTGTGTTAGTAGTTCTGGTCCCCTGACTTGAGTCTTGGGTGTTGGGACCAGCAATGGTTGTTAATATTTAGGTAGCCATTTGGCTAGTGTAGGTTACAGCTTTCACACAGACCTTAGTCAGTTTTTGCTCGTAAAGATCTGACAGTTCAGGTTTAAAATTACACAGATAGAGCTGCTTCTTAGAGCTCGTGCTCAAAGTTCTATTTTGGAATGGTATTAACCATTTCACCTCCGGAGCAGTTCTAGTGGTGGGACAAACTGCTACTGTCATAATATAGCAAGACTCCATTAGAAGAAACAACATTACTATGGTGAGTAATTTTTTCTTCTCAGGAAACACTCACAGAAGAAAACACTCTGGACACTAGTTTAGTTTAAAGAAAAACTGCTTTACTTGATCAAAAGAAACAAAAAAGCTTGCATTCAGCTTTACACATTCTTCTTAATCCAGTCTCTCTCTGGCTGTCTCTAAAACTTGAATGCAAAACATTTTATTTTTTAATCCCTGTTACAGGGTTGGGTAGGACCCTGTCTCATTTGTTACAAAAAGAGAATTAAAAGCAAGGATAGAGAGTTAAATGCAAGAAGCGTTTTTTGCCTTATCCTATCCTGCCACTTATCTGTGCCTTGCCTTTGCCTTCCAGTTCACCCAGGGCACGCATTTAGTCCCTAGAAATGCATGTCCTGTCAAAGGTCATTGTTGACTTATTCAGTCCCAAAACTCTTGTGCTCCTGTTTATATTTTTGCAAGAAGCTGTGCACTTTTGCGTGCACAAACAACAAATAACAATGGAAGTGGGTGTCTCCAGCTGTTGCGGCCATGGTCTAAACCAGAGATAAGGATAAAGAGCAGGATGGCACAGCAGTGCAGAGGTAGAATTACTGCCCATGATGCCAATGACCTGGGTTCAGGAACAAGCCTGGGCTGTTTGAGGGCCGTCAGAGGGGGGGACTGAGGGTCCCATGGACCCCTCTCCAGGAAGGGTTGCCATTCCTGCTACAATACTACCACCTGGGTGACTACAGGTGGAAGTGCAGCACAGAAAGCCACATTGGGATGGGGTGACATTGACCGGGATACCTGCACTCGTTGTATTGGTCTCCCTGTGTGTGTGCCAACATCACCAAGGGACTATGGGAACCAGGAACAAAAGCTTGGCCCCGGTACTGGCTTCTGCTACTCAGAGAGTAGTGTCAGGGACTTGTTCGTCTGATGCTTTTCCTCTGTCTTGTGGGGTACTGCAGGGCTCTGTGCTGTCTCCCATGTTGTTCACAGTGTATCGGTTACCATTGGGAGACATTGGAAGGCGGTATGGGCTGTTTTTTCATTGCTATGCAGATGATACCCAGTTCTACCTGTCCTTTGTACCTGACCAGGACAGTGTGGTCTCCGTATTCAATAGCTGCCTCATAGAGATCCAAGAGTGGATGAATGCCAGCTGGCTGAAGTTGAATTCTGCCAAGACTGAGGTGTTGGTTGTGGATCCAGGTCACCGGATAGAGAGATTGGCTGCTGGGTGTCCCTCAGGGCTTTGGCTCGAGGGTTGCCAGCTGCTGGTCTCTGAACAAGTGCAGAATCTGGGGGTGATTCTGGACAATGGACAGACGCTTCATTCACAGGTGTCAGCCATGGTCAAGTCCTCTTTTTACCATCTGAGGAACATCACTCATATTACGCATCTAGTTCCATCTGGCTACCTTCCAATGTTAATCCACGCATTTGTGACCTCATGCCTGACCTACTGTAACTCTCTTTACCTAGGGTTTCTGGGGGTTGATATCCACTGCTTGCAGTTGGTGCAGAATGCTGCAGCCAGGTTGCTGATGGGGTCATCTCGATCCAGTCACATTACACCTGTGCTGTGCAAGCTGCACTGGCTGCCAGTTCAGTGGTGGATCACCTTCAAGGTTGGCTTGCTGACCTATAAAGCCCTACATAGACAGGGATAGGGCTACCTGCAAGAGCTCCTTCATCCTTACTGCCCCCTCCGACTGCTCCGCTATGCTGATGAGGGATTACTGGAGGTTCCCAGAGTTCAATTGAAATCTTCAGGGGCACAGGCATTTGCATTTTAGCCCTTAACCTGTGGAACTCTCTACTTCATCAGATTCGAGAGTGCCTGATTGTGGAACGTTTTAAAATGGCATTAAAAACACATTTATTTAAGTTGGCCTTCGTAAACAATTGATATTGATTGATATACAGTGTTCTGTGGTTTGATGGCATAGGCAATGTGACCATGACCCATCCCCTTCAGTATAATATCACTGAGTCTTGACAGAGAAGTAACAGTGGAGTGGGATTTTTGAATGCCACTGCCAGATTGGTAGGGACTAAGAAAACCCAAGAAGCCACAGCCACACAATCAGAAAGTTAAGAGAGACCCAGATGTTTTTTGGAGCTTACAAAGAGTTGGGAGAAAGGAGATATGGAGATAGTTACCTGGGTCAAAGGGGTCATCATGTTTATACAGGGGAATGATCTTGTTCCTCTTTTAAGCACCAGGAGCAGTGCCCAAGCAAAATAAGTGGTTAAGGAGATCAGAGGCAGGGGAGGCAAGCTGGCCTGCCAGCATAGTGGTGTGCTACTGGTCACAATGCCAATGACCTGAGTTTGGAAGTGAACTCGGGAGTCAGAGGGTTGTCTGGGGGAAGAGGATAGATCATCCAAGGGACAGCTCTCCTCTGAATGCCACAGGGGTCCGTATTGGGGCCAATTTTATTTAAGTTACTTATTTCATCCATGAAAACATCTGAGGATGCTTGGATCTCTAAATATGCAGATGATGTAAAGATAGGAGCAGTAACAAATGATAGATCATCTGCGGATTCATTGCAGAACAATATAACTGAATTGGGAATATGGACGGTTTAACATGGGTAGGAATTTAATGTTACAAAATGTGGGGTGATGCACTTTGGATATAATAACCTAATGATGGATTATACTCTTTGTGGCACTATGCTCAAAACAATTGAAACTGAAAAAGATCTGGGGATATATATTACAAATAAACTAACTTTTGACTTTCATATTCAAGAAACAGTTAAAAGGTGTAACAAAATAGTGGGGTATATCATGAGAAACACCAAATATAAAAGGAGGGAGGTTATGGTGCCACTTTATACAGCCTTGGTTATGCCGCATTTGGAGGGATTTGTGTGATAATGTCGAATGCCTAAAGGCAATTTCGTTATACACTTGGTCAGAGTGCCGAAACATTTTCGGCACTTTGACAACCCGCGCTCCAGTACAATGGTGCCTCAGGACAGTATTTTACTGCTTTCTGTGGGGGCTGTGACCCCCAACTACCTCTGTCATGGGGTTTCACCTCCGTCCCCTACTTAAGGATTCTCAATTCCAGCGGGGAGCATGTTGGGGTGAGGGTGAAAGCAGAAAAAAAAAGTTCGGTCTGGGAGCAACAAGATTGCACCAGCACCCGGAACTGAACCCAGTACCTCTCCCACTGCATCCACTCACCAACCCCTGATGCCACGACTCAGCTCAGCTGGCCACCACAGCACCACCCTCTACAGCATCTCCACCCCCTCCCAGCCCATGATCACTGTGCTCGCTCCCACCACCTGTGCATGTACGCATAGCAACATCCTGTCTCCCAGTTCACCCACAGCCTCATCTGGTTGCCCTACCCTCCCCATCGCAGTGAGGGATTGCGCAGGGAAGGAGTCACCGTAACAGACGGCGCCCTTCCTCATGTGCCCACCTCACGGGTTACCCATTTGGAGTACTGTGCCTCTTTCATATCTGTACAAAATAAAAATAGTATGAAACAAATGGAAAGGGTTCAGAGCAGGGTGACCAAAAGGATTCATGGTATGAGGGGGAAGGTTTATAAGGAGAGATTGGATAATCTGGGAATTTACTCACTTCAGTACAGGAAATTAAGAGGTGATTTACAGTATGTTACACATATAATGCATTCCACAATGAACAGCACTGGCTAACTTCAAGTCTTTGTAGTTCGGAAAACACAAGGCATACAAGGTTACATTCTCTAAGATTAAGAGGGGAAACAACTAAGATGAAGAAGAGGAGTGAGTGGTTCAGACAGAGAGTGGTGGGACATTGGAATGCATTTCCAGGGCTGGTGGTGACTTCCAGAACACTAACACATTTTAAAAAACAACAGGTTAAACACATGGGGGAAAGAAAGACAATGTACTTCCACTGATATGTGGCGGGTCATCATGGGCTGGCCTTTGGTCGATACACCTGTATAAAGCTATGACAGTATGAAACTAAGAGGAGGGGTGGGGCCAGTACTTGTCATTAGTTTGGGCCCTACTGGTGTCTGGGAGTCAGAATGCTGGGACCATAGGCAGGGGTGGAGGTGAGGCAGACCCCTGGCATGCTGCATATGGGGGCATACTGTACACAGTTTTGCCATTGGCATTACTGCATGACACTTCCTCTGTACCAGGGAATAGGAGAACAGGGAAAAAAATGGGCACTGACTAGGAGGATGACAACAGTCTACCACAGGCCCTGTATCAGGTTATCCAGGCCAGATGAGGTAAGTCCTGGAGATTGCCAGGGTGATGGAGCTTGGAGAATTGGTTTATGGGGTCCAGTCGGTGTGGAGAATGGAAAAAGGAATAAAAAAAGAGATGTGGAGGCAAAGCAGGTGCAGAGTAAAGGAGTTTGGTAATGAGCCCAAGAAGGCTTCTACTCTTAGAGGGGCTGAGAGATTGGAAAGCGGAGAGCATACCCCTCTGCTCCCTTTTAGGCTGCTTCTCATTTTAACACATTTTTCACAACTTGTACTCTCCCTCAGCCTTTGCAGTGATTGTATCACCCACTCTTGCCTCAGTCTACTCCTTTTCATTCATCTGACAGTTGCTTTGACTTTTCTCACATCTCTCCACAGGATACCTTATGTTCTCTGTCCTTCCTTAATCCTTCCAAAGCTCACTGCCCAGATGGGCTGGACCCTAATCTTCTTCACCTTTTTGCCCTTGCTTTTGCCACTCCTCTTACCCAACTGCTTAAGCTCTCTTTCTGTCTCAGTTCTTTACCTCAGTCCTGTAAGTCTGCCAAGGTTCTTACTTTTTACAAAGGTGGAGGGTCCTTGCCCTCTTGACAACTTTGGTCTGATCTTTCTTCTCCCTACTCTTCCCAAGCTGCAAGAAAAGACTGTCTACTCCCAAGTTGCTAATTTCCTTTACTCATCTAATTTCTTCACTCCACTACAGTCTGGTTTCCATGAAAATCACTACAGTCTCCTCTCTCTTATGTATTTCTGACCCCATCCTCAGTGGTAAGGAGCAGGGACACATCACTGATACCATTTTCATTGACCTCACCAAGCCTTTTGATTCAGTAGCCCATGCCTCCTTTTGGATAAGTCGTGTGCCACTTGTATTTCTGCTCCAGTTGTCAACTGGTTCAGCTGTTAGCTCTCTGACCACTTTTAGGCAGTACAGGCTGATAATGCCTTGTCTTTCCCCTTCTTATACAGTCTTGGGTTTCTCAAGGCTCCATACTGGGCCTTTTTCTCTGTTCTGTCTTTCTTAATGACTGTCCCTCTGTCTGCATCAGCTTGCATATTCACAAGTATACAGATGACAATGGACTTTTTTCCATAAGTGTCTTGGTTTATGCCCTGGAAACATTGCTTTGGCTTGACTTTGATAATGCTCTATGCTGGTTCCAAGCACAAAAACTTCAGGTCAATATCAAGAAGATGGTGTCAGTGACCTTTTGCTCAAGTCATAAACTTGCTAAGTTCCCCTCCCCACCAGTCCTTTGCACCCTGGATGGCACTTCTCTTAATACTGGCCTCAGTTTCAAACACCTACTGTAGATGTGTGGCTGGATGGTAGATTAGACTTCTCCACTTGCATTGATGCTCTCCCCAGAAAACTGCACCCCAAACATGGTGCCATTTACCATGGCAAGGATTGTCTACCACTCCCACTCTGCTGGGAAATAGTCACTAATGTGGCACTTTTGGTATTTGACAAATGTTGCTGTCAAAGACATGATATTTCCTGAAATTTCTGTGGCATTGCTAGAGAAATGTCCTGCCTGCCTGCAGTACCACTAAAGGGACAACAAAGAGAAACATTTTAGAAATATCTGGAAATATCTGACTAAGTCTTTGACTGGAACTGTATACCGATGTGGTTTATGCTGCCACCCTTTCTTCTTCTCTTGCCAGACTGGATACTTTTTGCCATGCCTTTTACCGTTTTGCTACTAATGCTCCCTTTCTTACTCCTTACTGTTCCCTATATATTATACTAGCCCCTCATTACCTCCTCTTGCCTTCCATCATCTCATTCACTGTGCTTCATGACTCCTGTGTTTTTTTAAACCCATATTCCAAATCTGCTGCTGGGCAATCCATTTTCTCCTCTTGTCTTCGTTTAACTTGGAACTCCCTCTATTCCACACTTTGTCAGTCTTCTTCTTATCTTTCTCTCAAACACCATCTTAAACATCTTTTTGCTCCCTCTTGCTCTTGATCTGGTATTAGCTAGTCTGCTCCTTGTCCTCCCAATTAATTAATTTACTTATCCTGGCTTCTTCTCTGTCCTAGTATTTGTTATTCCTACTTCCCCTTCTTTTCTCCAGTTGTTGCCACTACCTGTTAGTCATTTCATTGTAAGCCCAGCATTTACCCCATCTCTCTATCAAATTATTTTATTGATTGTTATATTGCTTAATTATGTAAATTCCTGATTGACTCCTTAATTCCCTTTGATACGGCTTGTTTACTGATGTTAAATAACCTTGGTAATTCACTTATGCCTGTATACTACTTTTTTAACATTGACTCTGTTTTACCATTAAATGTACTTGTGCTTCCCAATTCCCTTTCTCCTGGGTCGCACCTAGAAATGAGCTTTGTCTCTGTATGCCTTTCCCAGTTATCAATTTTCGATAGGTAAGCAAACAAACAAACAAATCAATAACAACAGGAGTGGTGCGGTGGAAGAGAACAAGGAAGGGAAGGAGGGGGACGGAAGGAGCAGAGAGAAGGTATAGGTAATCAAAAAGTGATTGAAGGTGACAGCAACCTCTGCAGTGCTGGATATGATAGAACTTGCTAGCTTAACTGTAGGGACAGGAGACTAGGTGGGGGATCAAACAGGAAGTACACTACCTTCCAGAATCTTAAATGCTCCCTACCCATTTTACAACCCTGGGTACTCTGGGATTCTTCTGGACAAAATTCTAATCACCAAGGGAATCAAAGGGTACATTGGTGGTAGAGTTGGTAGGGAAACCCTTTAAATTAATGTGTCTTCACATAGTATACTGATCTATCACTGCATACAAAATAGAAAGGGAGAGTGCTGGGCTTGAAGGACCTAGAATCCCCTCTGAAATTAAATTGTTATAGTTACTGGTGACCCCCTTTAATATATGGCTGAACTATGATTTTAAAATGCTGTAATAACCTGGAAATGCTGGAATAACCGATTATTACGGCATTTTTGAAAGTCAGCACCAGTCTCCTCATGCAGAGTTTCTATCATGCCTCTTCATTGGCTCACTGTCTGCATGTGGGTGGCCTCAGCATTCTCTGAAAAATGTCAGCTCTGAATCTCGCTCATGGACGAGCTGTTTTCCTGTACTACCGTCACTATTTTTTGAATTTTCTGGTTGATTCTGCTTCCTGACGTGTCTCCAAACCAGCAGATGCTGACTCCGTGCCTGAACAGATAGCGGCTCACATAAGAGGTCAGTTTAAAAGTAACAGGAGAACGGGGAAAAAGTGAGTGAGTGTGTGTGAGAGTGTGTGTGTGTGTGTGTGTGTGTGTGTGTGTGCGCGCGTGTGTCTCTATGTAGTGGAGAGATGGACAGCATCAGCAATTATAAAAAATAAAGTTTATGTATCTGTGGTGTTATCGGAATTTTTTTACACACCCTTGGGGTGTGATGATTACATAAACCTCTCGAGCTTCACTCTCGAGGTTTATGGGTCATTACACCCCTTGGGTGTGTAAAAACATTCCATAACACACAGTGGCATAACCATTATTCTCTATATTAAGATGAGTACCTGACTGATTCACTTTAACCAATAACAGAACTAAGGAACATTTATCTTGGCATATGGAGTTTGTTAAAATCCCACTGGGCTGGTGCAATAAAAAGGCTTGCCCTGCTGGTGATCTGGGATTGCATCATGCACCTAGGGCATCATTACCAGCCAAACCAATGACAGGCAGGTAAGATATCTGTGCAGATGCTCCCAAGCTTCAGGGAGGGAGGACTATGCTACCTAATCTGTGGCTGCTCCTTGCCAGCCACGGAGAATCATAGAGTATGAATGTGTCAGCGGAAAAAGAACAAGAGGTTCATCCAGTCTACTCATAACCCTTCCTGAATCCATCCTTTGTCAAACATTGGGCTGGATTTAAACAGCTATTAGCCCTAGTGGGGGACAAACACCCCATTTTCTAGGTAGCCTATCCTCTCGCCTGCCTGTGTATGGCATGATTTCCCTATGTCTGTCCCACCTCAGTTTAGACCCAGGCACAGTCTTGACTTCAAACACCTCTGTGGCAGTCTTTTCCATTTACCTGCTGCACGTCTAGGGAAGAAGAACTTCCTCATGTCCTTCTGGAATTCCTCCCAAACCAATTTCCACCTGTGTCCCCTTGTCACTGTGTCTTTGTTCCATGTGAACTGCATTTTACAATCTACCCTGGTGATTCCTCACAAGAACTTGCATGTCTCAGTTATAAATCATCCCTCTCTCATAGTCACCAGTGTGTACAAGTTAAGAGTTACCAAACCTTTTTAATACATTTTCCCTTCCCACCCTTGGAGCTTTTTTTCTCCATTACACAGTCTGGTGCCAGTTCCTGTCCTTCTTAAGATGCATGCTCCAAAACTATGCACAGTACTGCAGGCTTGGTATCACCAGTGACTCATATTTGGGCAGTATTGTCTCATTCTTCTACTAGTAAACCCCCTTTCCTATACTGTACATCTAGGTATCCTGTTACCCTTCCCAAATGCTTTGCTACACTGTACAAAGGTCTTGAGGCTATCACTAATGATGAACCCTAGGACTCTTTCTCTCACCTCTGTTGTTTGAACCACTGTTATTCCACCCCCTGATCCCCTATCCAGTAGACCATTCTCGGGTTCCTTTAGTTTTAAAATTGCCTTACTATTGCCTTTTAGCCAATGTACATCACGTTGCACTTTTCTCTTATGGTAAACGTAAGCTGCCATACCCTGAACCAGTTCTTCAATTTTCCAAGTCTCTTTTCATGTCCTTTATACCACCTCTGTATACGCTGTGCCACAGGTCTTAGTATTGTCTGCAAAAAAGACACACCATATTCTGGATTCCCTTTCCAGTCACAGATGAAAATATTGAAGAGTGTGGGTCCCTTAATGGATCTCTGCAGTACCTCACTCATGATTACCCTGGTTTAGCATACACAATTGATGATCACCCATCTGTGTCCTTCCACTCAACTAGTTCCCTGTCCACCTGGTCTGCATATTCCCTACTTCCAAGTCCCTCAACTTTTTCATTAGCCTTTAGTGGGGAACATAACTGAAGGCCTTGATGAAGTCAAGGTATAACACATCTATTGGATGGCCCTTGTCTACTGCTTTTATGACCTAGTCAAATTTGATCAGGTTGGCTAGGCATGATCTTCCAGCTACAAACCAGTACTGACTCCTGTACTGCAACCTATCATCTATTCCTTGATAATGGTTGCTAGCATCTTTCCTATGACTGAAGTCAGGCTGTCTGGTCTGTAGTTACCTGGGTCATCTCTGCTCCCACACAATTTATAAGTGTCTTCATGTTACCTACCATCCAGCCTACTGGAACCACTCTCATCTCTTGGAAATAAAGAAAAAGATTTTCAAATGGCATTGCCAGTGACTGCCCTATATCTCAAAGCAGTCTGGGGGTGTATTCTACTGGACCCAGGCAATTTTGTTTTACCTTCAGTGATCAGAGACTTCTAAGTACTCTCTTCTCAGAGACTGACTCTATCTCCAGGACTTTCACCACCACCTCTTACTGGAGCAGGACAAACTGCAATGAGGGGATGGTGTCATTTCTGCATCAGCACATCAAAAAGTGTGTACACTTCGGAGCCCTGGTCAGCTCTGTCTAAGGGAGGTGAAAAGTGGTTGCCAGTAGGAGCCTCAGTGGGGTCGCTTGTTCTGAAGGAGGAAAAACAAAGGATGAAAACAAATCCCCACTACAGTAGGTGTAATTGTTCCTCTACTGTAAGTAGGCTGTCTGTTGCTGGGTTTGTTTATAAAGGATCCAAGTTGTTCTTCCCCAGCATAAAGCTCTTGAAACACAGTATCTCACTTTTCCAGTGGATACAATCACTTGCTAGGACAATTCAATCCTTCAAAGACTGATTTTGTTCTGCCTTACTTACAGTACTTTAAAGATCCCCCACCACAACAGGGGCAATACTGAAACAATATGGCATGCAGATACAATGTAACCTGTGTTTCATATATTTACCTTTCTCTCATACCTTTTACTGATAAATCTTTCCTATAAGCAGGGTCTATGTTGCTTATGCTGGTGGTCTACAACAGGCATTATGAACTGGATACAACAGATCCTAGAAGATGATTGACTGAGAACTCAGCTCAACCATGACTAAATCCCTTCACATAGTCGTGGTAACAAAAAAGCCAACATGAGCTTTCTTTTGTTACCTCTATATTACTCCACCTCTCCATTTACCTATAGTTGTTTCAAAACACCATGGTTACTGTCATGTGACCAACTGCCTCACATGCATGTCAATGGCACAAACACTGCTTCAAAATACTTATTTTTCTAACGGTGGAGTGACTCATAACACCGCTCCCATTCCTACATCAGGGGACACAGACTAAGATTGGGGGGATTTAGGAGTGAGATGAGGAGGCACTATTTCACTGAGAGGGTGGTGACTAAATGGAATGCTCTATCAGAGGGGGTGGAATCATGTAAGACAGTGGGATTTGGTTTTTTTATATATTCTCTTTTTGCCTGCCAGCGCCCTAACCCCTCGAACGGGCTCACTCTGATCCGTGCCATCCCCTCACTAGGGATGCCCCAAGTGGGGCTGCCATGGCAGAACTGTTGTGGCCAGAGGGGAGGCACTGGAGCCAGCTCATCAGCAGGGGCTGGTATATTTTTTCTTGTGTATGCTTTCCCTCGGGGCTGGGACATGTAATGACGTCCCGTGTCCACCCTGCCCCTCCCATATGCATCAACGTCAATTACTGAGGTACCTCTAGCGTCCACTGGGGGGCCCTGGTGTGTTGGACACTCTAACCCACCTCCCCATGGAGTAGGAGAGCAGCCCAGTGGATGCTCCATCCCACTCCCACCAGCTGGCCCTCCAACTCCCTGATCTGTTCCTGGGTCATTGGCATCGCAGATGGCAGCCATGCCTCTGCACCAGCAGGCTGGCTATCAGTGGGACATTTTAAGCTGGGGTGGGACAAAGCAAGGGGAAGGGTCTGGGTGGCAGGGGCTGAGGCAGTCAAAGGAGGAACAAATGGGGAGGGCATTTGGGGCAGCTGCAATCTAGGGGTGCTAGCTGCACACTTGGGCAAACTTAGATAGACTAAGTGGTCTGTTTCGGCCGGTAGATTCATATGTTCATTTGTATCAGTGCTGCCAAACTTGGACCCCATGCTCTGCTCAAACAAATATAACATCCACGTGCTGATCACACAAAAAAAATGGCAGTCTTTTCCAAAATGATAACTGCCATAGATCGGTGACATTTGTGCTGCTAGAACCAACAGCAACTTTAACTACCGCACCAGTAAATGTACATCTGCATGAAAGAAGACATATTCAAAGTGGCTACTCCAACTCCAGTGCTGTTACCCTGCCTTCTAGCCTTGAACAGGAATTACCCCCAAACTGATCCTCTCGTGGCATACTCGGCACAGATTCTTATATACGTTGTATGTTACAAAAAATTAAATAAATAAAATTCACTTGAACATTCTCTGAATGGGAAGAGAGACAACAGCACCACAGTTCACATTCAAAATGCAGATGGGAGAGCATTCACACTGTCACAAGATCGCCTCCTGTTCTACTAGCTCTAACTACAACAGTGCCACCTGCTGACCACAACTCTCAAATAACTATTTTCTTAAATGGTACTCTTACACTACCCCAAAAACTCATTTTTTAAATGTTTTAACAGTTTTTTTAAATGTTTTATTTATAAACTTTTAATCCAGTTCATAATAGCAATAATACTCTCCAGGATGTGGTATATCATAGGATATCAGCACTTCTCAGGTGCATGAGACACCCAACTTGTGGCCTCATACCTTACAACACACCTGAGGTGTGACGATATCCCATGAAAAACCACACCCTGTCATGTATTATTGCTTAATTATAATCCTGTATTGGTCACATTATAATCATTGCTACAGAAGCCAGATGACATGTGACAAGCAGAGGATTTTTGTGTTGCACGTTGTAGACAAGCAGTAGAAGCATATGATGACCCAGTGACAGAACCCTGTTGTCATGGAAATGTCCTTGGTGATGAAACATATAGGACATTTCAGAATGGTAAGTTCAGTTGTTTTTATACACTACGCTTTTGAAAAATGTATTTATGCTATCAGAGGGTTATTTATTTATTTATTTAATACATCTTTATTCACCTCACAGTCCCACCTTGGTCTCCATCAGCTCAGCTACTGCCCCCACTCCATCACCATCCCAGATGCCTGTGAGCTCCCCCTTAACTGCCCTGAGACAAACCCTTCCCACTTGAGGACCTTTGAGGTAGGCCAGTTTCCATTTCAGTCTTCTCCAAATTCAGTAACAGAGAGCTCCTTTGTGCTGGGTGTGTTGGCAACATGGAACCAGAGCATGCCAACAACATCCTGCCGGTATTGGTGGGGTAGCATGTACTCTCACCCTAAGAAGTTTGGTTGTTAATGTGTGGGGCACTAGTCAATGAATCATGCAATGAAGCCAGTGTATCCCCCCCCCCGGCCATCCATGACTGGCTTGCACCTCCTGGGCCCCCAGTTGTATTTGTGCAGTAGGAGTGGTCATGGACCCACCCCAAGGAGGAGGAAAGTATTCTGTGGAATGTCTGCCATCCTCTCCCGGCCAGCCCTCCAACATCTTAACCTGAGCGATCAGTGATGCACGTAGCTGTCCTGCCACGGTGCCAAAGGGCCAGACACTATCAGAGGCTCTCTAATCAGGAGCTAAAATCACCTAACAAGCATGAAAGCATTATTCTGTTACAGATAGGTACTAATTATATTATTGTGCTTTATTGCAGGAAAGAATGAAGAAAAGGCAAGAACAATGTGAGAAAAGAGTAGCGATCTACTGCCACATGCCTGGTCAATTTTCTTTCCTGTCTGGTGATGTTAATGGATAAAGTGTTGGGATTGAAAAATACTAAACGATATATGATGGTTAAGTTCTTCTGTGTTGGAATTATGGTGGGGTGGAAGGGGGTTATGAGGGCTTGAGTCCCAATTGCTTTGAAATGAGCCCAAAATGTTTATGCAGTACTGACATTTAATTATAATGGGAAGAGGGGGTTTAGTTTTACCACAGGGTCACGTTTCTCCGAAAATGTATAGAATGTAATGCCAACACTCAAGTTTATCTTACAGTTACACACACACAACACACACACACACACACACACACACACACACACACACACACACACACACACACACACACACACACACACACACACCTACCTACCTACCTTCCTTCCTTCCTTCCTGCACAGTTTATTCACATGCAACACACTGGTGGCAATATAGGAGGCAGTTCCTTTGTTGTACCTGTATACCTCTGTAACTAATGTTGTACCTGTTTACCTCTGTAACTAAATCTGGGTCGCCCCTGAAAAAGGGACCTTCGGGGCTCAGTGGGCCTACCCGGTTACCAAAATTGAATAAATAATAAATAAATAGTATAGCACAGTGATTTATGGCTTTGAACTGCAAACCTAGAGACCTCGGATTTGAATTCCACAGCCCGCACTTGCATACTGTGTGACCCTAAGCAAGCCACTTAACTTCCTTGTGCTCCCAGGTCACACCTGTAAAAAAGCTTTCAGCTTAGTGTGCCGCTCCTGGTAAAATAACAACAGCAACAAAAAAAAGACACAAAAATAATGGTAGGAATATAAAACATAATCTGAGTGTCAGAACTCCCTTGCTAAAAGATCTGAACAGCTGTATCTTTCTGAGCGACACTGTATGAGAGGGCACACCTCTTTTCTATGTTGCCACAAAGATCTTATAGAACTAAAGGCAGAGAACTGGGGCTGACCAAGTACTACTTAGAAGACCAGGGTTCAATAATGTCCTGGAATCTACACTCATGACTACTGAGAGGCCATGGGCATTATGGAGGTGAGGCTCCTGGCCTCTGCCACTCAATTCATGACTCCCTAAGTTTGGGATGTTAACCCGGTTCATCAGTCTGGTGAATGAATGCCATAAGGCTATCAGATAGTTTCTCCTTCCTCTTTAAATACCAATTTTAACAGTGCTAAAACATATGATCTGCTTCCATGTAGGGGCTACAAATGAAGCAAAGCAGTTAACTTTAGTGGAAATATAGAATAAATGTGTCAACTATTAGGTATTCTATAGATCATTAAAGATAAAAGTGAAAATACTGCAGTTATTAAATTATTGAATGATTTAAGAACAGTGTGTAATCTGAACCATACAAATATGCCATCAGATGAAAATATTATGGTCTATCTAGTCTGCTAGAGTGTGTAGGCCCCTCTTGTGTCTACAGAGGGACCTGTTCCCCCCTCCCCAAACCCTCTCTTTCCCTCCCCCACCAAGCTCCCCCTCTCCCTTCCTCCACCAGCAACTTTTCCCTTCATTCTGTCCCATCCTGTCTTGAAGCTTTCCACTGTTTTCAAGGAAACTATCTCCTCTGGCAAATCATTTCATTTGGCCACCACTCTGTGAAAAAGTACCTCCTTATCTCCCTCTGAATTTTTCCCCTCTACTGGCTTTAGGCTATGCTCCCTAGTAGACATGTTCCCTTTAAGACTGAAGAGACCTTCTGAATTCACCCTGTTACAATCTTTAAGGTATATGAAGGTCTCAATTATATCTCTCCCTCTCCCTTCTGTCCTCAAGGGGAGTACATGTTGGGCACCTTGAGCCTCTCTTCATAGATGCTGCCCTGCTGAACCTGGATCATCTTTGTTGCCCTCATCTGGATTGTTTCCAGCAAGTTATCACCCTTCTTTATTGATTAATTGATTGATTGATGTATTTATTTATTGGAAATTCTGGAGCTTGCCTTTGAGCACAAGTGCTCATTACAAAGGTTACATGTCAAACACCTAATCACAAAAACATTACAGGTACATTACAAGTTTGAGAGAAAATGCCTCAGGCTCAAGGCACTTAAAGCAGAATATTACATAAAGTACTGAAAACAATCCATACAATTTATTCTATAAAAAGTCACAGGTTATGTACAGAGAGAAACCGAATAAAACTGTTTAACAGTTGCAGTTGCATTAGACTGCACAGGCAGACTGCAAACATCTCTTAAACTGCTTAAACTTGGTGAGATTCAGCAATGTACAGTATCTGGCAATTTGTTTTACCAGTTAGAGGCCCTGACAGAAAATGACCATTTGCCCAGCTGAGTACACTGGAACAGAGGCTTAAAGGCATTCCTGGCCATGTTCCTAGAGTTGTATTGGTTGGTGATGGTGCAGAATCAATTTATTAAAGCCGGGGGTGTTAGGTCCAAGACAGTCTTTTCGGTGCTTGTTTTGCCCTTAAGATAAGGGCACCAGTGCTGTACACTGTACTGTAGGTGCGGTCTTACCTGGTAATCCCCCTTGTTGTTTAGCCCAGCATCCAATTTCCTGTTGCTGCTGCTCTCCTGAAATATCTGAGAGATTCAGGTCACTCACGATGATCACCCCCAGGTTCTTTCCCTCCTCTGACCTGGTTACCTGCACACTATCCAAGCAACATTTTGTCTCTGGGTTTTTCACATCCATATGCATAACTTTGCACTTTTATGAATTAAACCCCAGCTACCAAATGCTAGACCACTTCTCCAACCTAGCAAGGTCTTCCCTAAGATCCTGTCTCCCCTCTTCCATGTCTACCCTCCTACAAAGCTTGTGTCCTCCATGAACAGGCAGAGTTGTCTTTTTGATCCCATCTACCATATCACTGATGAAGATTTTAAACAACACTGGACTGAGTACCAAGCCCTGTGGGACCCACTGGTCACTGGCCTAGCTTCTGAGAATTCTACCCCCCTCCCGACCACCACCTTTGGGCTTCTGTCTTGAAACCAATTTTTGACCCATCTAGAAAGCTTGATCCCCACCCCCAGTCTTATAGCTTCCTGACCAATCTCCTATAAGGCACAGAATCAAAGTCCTTGCTGAATTCCAGATACAAGTCATTGATCAATTGGCCCCTGTCCACTATCCTGATCACCCATTTGAAACAGTCAATCAGGTCTGTCTGGTATGATCACCTTGACACAAACCTCTGCTGCCTCTCATCTTGCAGACTTTCTTTTTTTTCCCGTATTTTATACTTTTTCATTTTTATCCTCCCCAGTCCCACTCCTGCATGTCCCCAATGTGATGCATGCATGTGGAGGCATGCATACACATGCCCTATGAGACGCCCTGGCCTAACTGTCACTCTAGTACCATCTGCACCTATCACCAGACCTTCATCTGGTGACAGTGGGACTAAGGACGGGCAACCCCCCTTCCCGGGTGAGGAGAGCCACTGCTAAATCCTGCTCCCATCCTCTCTCCCCATGCTGGCACCCCAGTGACATGAGGTTATTCCAGAATCCGGGTTGCGGGTATAGCACGAGGTAAGGCATCCAGCGCCTCAGCACCATTGGGCCAGTTTGCAGACTAGTTTCTTCAAAAAAGCTCACCAGTCTTTTCTTCAGGATAGTCTCAGTCAACATCCCCACTATTGAGGTCAGAGTAACTAGCCTGCAATTCCTTGGCATCCTGTCAAGATAGCGACTCCAGAACAGTGATGCTTGAAAACAGCCCCAAAACACAGCGTGACCAATTATCAGTGACCAATGGTTCCCCCTTCCCCGAGTTGCACCCCCCTATAGTTGGTATACATAGTGAGGTGGGTGTGGGGGGAAAAGCCCCTCACAAGGGGGTGGATGTGGGGTGGGTTGCAACAAAGCCTCCCACTATCAAAGAGATCACTGTAAGTGGCACTGCTGTGATTCCAGGCTGTTTTCACACTTTGCCATCCTAGAATCGCTATTAAAACATGGAACCTAATTCCTTGGTTTGTCCTTTGGACCACTTTTATGGAGAGAACCCACATGCACAGTTCTCCAGTCCCAGGGCACACTCCAGACTCCTGAGAGGTATTAAACAGTTCTGTCACGGGATCCACCAGCACCTCCACTAGTTCCCTTAGGACTTTTGGGTGCATGCTGTCTGATCCTGGAGACTTATCCACCTTCAGGCCCTTCAGGCCCTTACATTGTCTGTGACTCCACCCTTCACTGCCCTACCCCTTGCCACCTTGTGGCACTGGTCTGTCCTTCTCTGTAGTGTAGATAGAGCAGAAGTACTTGTTAAGCACCTTCACCTTCTCTTCACTGTCTTCTGCCCCCCCCTTTTCTGACCTAACAATCTCATCCTTAACATCCTTCTTTTCCCTTATGTATTTGAAGAAGACCTTCTAACCATATTTTACTCCCTGTGCTTGCAGTACATCCTTTGCAGTCTTCTCTTCTGTCTAACTGCTCTGCTTGCCACACTTGATTTAACACAATAGGCCTCCCTAGCCTCCTTATTCTGAGTATATTTTCACTCCCAGAAAGCTACCTTCTTTTCCCTTATTGCATTTGCCACTTCCTTTCAGAACCAGTTGTGCTTTTTGGCATTAGATCTCTTGCTTTTGATCATGGCACACTCACTAGTGGCCTCCATCAGTCTTTTCTTAATTATGACCGATTTCTGTTCCACCTCCCTCTCCTTTCTGGTCCCAGCAAGGTGTCTAACTTGTTCCAGCTACATCTCCTTTCTGATCCCACCAAGATGTTCTACCAGAATTTCTCCCATCTTCTTAATGTCAGCCTTCCTGAGGTAGAAGACACTTGTCTTGGTCCTGACCATCCCTCTGCCCATGTCCAGGTGGAACCACACCACCTGGTGGTTGCTTTCTGTAACTGATGCTTCCACCTTCACATCCTGAACTTTCTCACACTTGAAAAGAACTAGGTCCAGAATGTCCCCCTCTCCAGTGGGCTCCGTGACACTGTATCAGGAATCCAGTATGGAATGCATCCAACAGTACTTGCTTCCTGGTGCTGGAGGTGTCCAATCCACCTTAGGCAGATTGAAGTCTCTGATTATTACTACCATCTTCCCTTGCCTTCCACTTCTATGATTTGTGACCCCAGTACCTCATCTCGCTCCTCATCCTGTGAAGGTGTTCTGTAAGCTACCCCCAGCCTTAGTTTCCTCCCCTTAGCATATTGTACTTGCACCCATAACATATTTGTCTTTCCATCCGCCCCTTCCTGTCTGGTACAGGTTATCCCCTCCTTCATGTACAGAGCCATTCCTTCCTCCTTCCAGTTTCCCTATCCCTCGTATACATTTTATACCTGAAGATTGTGAGGTCCTAGTTGTGGTTCAGTGTGGCCTATGTCTCTGTGATAGACACTATGCCTACCTCTCCACTGGCCATCAAGACCTGCATCTCAGTCTTTTTCTTTCCCCAGGCTTCTGATGTTAAGAGACACCCCCCTCCAACGTAACTTGGGCCCCTTTAGTCCATACCACAGCCTCCCCCCTCCCCAGTCCCTCTTTCTCTCTCCCCCACAGTTCCTCACTATTCTAGCCTGCTGGGTGGAGGCCCATCATCCTTTTCCCCCTCAGGTATCGGAGGGTAATTTGCACCCCGTTGTCCCCCTGGCAGTTTAAATTGAGATGTTTTTCTATAAATTCCTCCAGCTTGCTCTTCAGAACCTTTGTGTCCTTTCTACTTAGATGTAACCTATCTGGTGCAAACAGGTCATCGTCCTCTATTAGCAGGGAAGAAGAGCACTCATGACCACTGAAGGTACTGCTTTCTACACATAAACTTGAGGAAAACAAAAACACAGTGCACACAATGTCCCTTATAAATATTGAGAATTTTTATTGGTGCAAAGGAAACTGAGAATTGCTGGTCATCTGCCTAAGTATCACTACCACTGTGTCGATGGTGATATGTAGGGTAGTTGACCAGCAATCTCATGCATCTTTTGTACTAATATAAATTCTCAATATGTACAGTGGCTGTTGAGTGTGCTTTTTTTTGTTTTTTTCCACAGGTACTTGTCCTCCCAGGTCCCTCCCCAGTCACCAACTATCCCATACCTCTTTGCCTCACATCACCCTTTGAGACAAACATTGAATTCATCAGTTGATCGGTTTGGGACATACCATCATCAATAAACTGAGTGTGCAGTTATTATCGTTATCAGTCTGATATCCAATAATAAGTACCCTTTATTATTTCAACTCCTAAAATTAGCTAACTACCCTCATAATTTTCTTAGGCAAAATTTTTTATGTTTAATTTTTGTTATTATTTTAATTGCTATAAAATTAGCTGTATTATTTTGTCTCATGTAAGTCATTCTCTATATTGAATTTATTTACCATGTAGGTACTGAACAAAAGGATGCCATATCTCTTCATATTTTACATAGACACATAGATACGTAGACACTTTCAGTAGATAAGGACCTATGGCCCACCCAATCTGCCCATTTCAGCTTGTAAGTTTCCTTTATGTTTTTCTAAAAGTCTGCTGCCTCTTACCCCTGACCTCCAGAATTCCCTTATGTCTATCCCATACTTTCTTAAATCCCATGATTGTTTCAGCCCCCACCACTTCCTCTGGCAGGGTGATCCACTTGTCCACCACCTTTTCTGTGAAGAAATTCTTCCTCACGCTTCTTCTGAATTGCCCTCCCTCCAACTTCATCCCATGCTCTCTAGTTCTGGAACACCTTTTTCACTGGAAAATAGTGTATTCCTGCACCCTCTTCCTCCCTGTAAGGTACTTGCATATCTCTATCATATCCCCTCTCTCCTCTCCTCTCCTCTCCTCTCCTCTCCTCTCCTCTCCTCTCCTTTAGGGAGAACATATTCAAGTCCTTTAACCTGTCCTCATAGGTCTTGTGATGCAATCCCTGTACAATCTTTGTTGTCCTCCTCTAAACCTTCTCTACCCTGTCTATGTCCTTACGTAGGTGAGGTCTCCAGAACTGTACACTGTACTCGAGGTGGGGCCTCACTAGTGTTTTGTATAGTCTTTTTCTTAAATCTCCTTGTATATTATAATATTTACAGAATGTTCCACCTTGGCTATATCAATTATTACATTAAGCCACTCTCCATATGAAGGAGGATGTGAATTTTGCCACTTTTGCAGAATGATTTTTCTTTTGTTGTTAATATTGCTATACTGATGAAGCAAGCTTCTTTAAAGTTGTAAGAGTTCACTTTGTCAGGATGAATACCTAATAAAATTCCAACAGGATCAAGGGGAAATCTATATTCAGTAATGTGCCTATTATCTTTTACGTTTTGTTCCAAAATGCAGTAAAATATACTCATTTAATAAACAAATGACATAGTGTCACAATTTCTTTCAAGCATATACGGCACAGCTCAGAGGAAATAGCTCAGAGATTGTTTCTTTAAATGTATGTAATTTAGAAGGAGTATAATAAAGCCTACAAACTGTATCTGTTTTAGCCTAATACATTTTAATACTATGTTTGGGTTGGCCAGAATTTTTTGTCATCTACGTGGTTCTATTTCTTTGCCCAACTCCCTCTCCCAAGATTCTATTAAAACAGTAGGGGATACTTGCTGTTTATTTTTTTCAGCTTTATATAATTTCCCTATTTTTTGAGGGGAGGGATTGTCAGAATTTGAAGAAAAAATCCTTCGGGGGGGGGCAACAGTATTTCCTTTCTTAAGTTCCAGTGTTTTCTGATGTAGTTCCTTATTTGCAAAAAAAGGTAAATAATCACCATCAGTCAAATCATATTTTTGTTTTAACTCTTCAAAGTTTATCATAAACCCCATTATATAAATCCTCCATTTTTTGCAGTCCTCTGTGAAATCACCTTTTCCATTGATAACTACAGTTCAATTTCTCTAAATATGTGTAGTTATATATCAGCATGTACAGCACCTAGAAATTGTGGTTTGCTGATTCAATATATATTTTTTTTACTTTCCCCATATTTTGTTAGAGTTCCTCACAAACACTGACATTATTTTTATAATAGGGGTTATTATTCATGGAGATAGCCATAGCAGTACTCATAGTAGGTGTGCAATTCAATTTCCATTCATTGACCATTTGGACTTGCATTATGGAATATATTAAAAAAAAACTCTATTTGAGCAGCTACGTAATACCATTTAAAATTGAGCATACTTATCCAACCCAAATCATCTGATGAATACATTTTACCTATTTTCATCCTGATTCTTATATTCTGCCACAAAAATACTTTATTTCCCTCTCCAACTCAGAGAAAATAGAGATGGGGAAACTGATGGGGAGGCCCTGAAACAGAACCAAATATCTGGGTAATATGTTGATCATAATTATGTTGGCCCTCTCCATCACTGTAAATGGTAAATAAGTCAATCAGTCAAGAACATATATGATATTTTTCATTAATGGGCTATAGTTCTTTAAACATATCCTTAATATTTGTGTTAATATTATATCCCAGTATTGGAATGAATCTTGTGGTTCTACTACAAATGTACAATCATGTGATTTGTCACTTTTTAATAGTATAACTTTAAATTTATGCCAGTTCGGTCTCTATCCTTAAATATTTGCAAAATCCTCAACCAGCTCTAAAAGGTGGTCACTTGAGTTTAGAAAATCATTTAAATATATTAATATATTATCTGCATAAAGTGTTAAACTATAGGTATTTCCTTTGATGTTAACTCCTTGTATATTGTCTCACACTGTATGTATTATTGGAGTGATTCCATATAGAGTGCAAATAGAGCTGGTGATAACAGACAGCCCTGCTGAGTTCCTCTATTACAGTGGTGCGGTAGTGCCACTAAAGTTAGGGTAAGCAGCTGTTTCTATGTTAAACCTAAAATTCTGCACTTTAATATCTTTGCAAGTGTTCATTAGATTTGCACAACATTTTGCATGTGTGGTTTCAGAGGGAAGATCTCTTGATGTGCCAAGTTTCATTCTGGTTGGATGTGTGGATTTTGAGATGGGATAGCCGAAAAGTTAAAACATTACTGTTTTTTTTTTGTCATCGCCTAACACCCAGATGGTTTTGAATTTTGGTCTGACATTTTAAGAGAGAAAGGGCTTACCCACAGATGGGCCATTCACTGGCTTGGTGAAAAAAACATTAATCCATTCTAATGTTACTAATTGATGAAATGTTGGTGCTGAGCATGCTCAGTACACTCTTTTGGATAGCTGCTAGGAATGAAAAATTAATTTGGTCCATACAAAAAAGGATCCTTTTTTGTATGGGGTAATCCTTTTTCATGAGGAAAAGCTTCTTGTTTTGTATGGTCACCAACTTGTTTCTGTTTGTTCAAAAAAATAAAATGTCAAAACCTACAAAAATGACATCCTGTATACACCAATACATACAGTATATCTTATTCATCAGGACCCCCTCAGATGTATTCTGTACTTAGGTTGCAGATAAATGATACAGAAATGTCTTTATAACATTTTAAAATCCTATTTTGTCAGCTGATTTTCTTCTGCCTTATGCTTTTTTGTTTCAGATGAAAAAAGAATGACCTTATATGAAAAAATTATTTGGACTTAGCTTTTTCCCATTCTTTTTTCATATGAATGAATCCCTTTTTCATACACTTTTTTTGTTCATAGGATTGGACTTAGATTTTCCCATTTTTTTTTTGTATGAAGGCATCTTTTTTTGTAAGTTTTTTTCTTTCATATGAGACAAGAATGCTCATGTACAATAAAAAAATTTGGACTTAATTTTTTCCATTCTGTTTTCATATAAATGAATCCTTTTTCATATGCTTTTTCTCATTTATATGAAAAAAAAATGGCCTCATATGAAAAAAGAATTTGAACTTAGTTTTTTCCCATTATTTTTTCATACGAAAACATACTTTTATCACATGCTTTTTTCATTCATATGAAAAAAGAATGCCCTGATACAAAAAAATAATTTGAAGTTAGTTTTTTTCCCACTTTTGTTTTGTATGAACACATCCTTATTCATATGGCTTTTTTGTTCATATGAAAAAAGAATGCTCTTATGATCAGAGCCTCATCTGATTTTGCACTAATTGTTTCCCACATTTGAGTTTCAAAAAGCCATAACTCCCTCAATAATTGTATTTAAAGGACAATCTATATTTATCAATCAAAGGTCTTATTGATATTGAGTACAGTGGAATCCGCTTAAATGCACACCCATTTTGCACAGTAAAAATGTGCATTTAAGCGGAATGTGTATTTACTCTAAATTGACGTTCCTGGTTCTCCGAGTGCTCCCATTCAGCCAGTAGTCTGTCTTTGTTGTACACCATTCTAGAGATTGTGGACACATCCACACCTAATTCTAAAGACACATCCAAGTGTTTAACTTTCGGTATTTCTAGACACTGGATCACTGAAATTTTCTGGCCAAGAGTGGGTGTTACTCTTTGTTGATCCATACTGCTTTTGCTGTTATGGGGTGAGTGCATGGATAAACTAGTCAAGGTGTTAAATACTCTATCAAAATTTCATTAGGATAGTTAAGCATATCATTAGCAGTTTCACATACCATGGACAACATCATTAAAATCATTGTGCACTTAACAGGTGCTGAATACATTGAGTTAAGTAATGGGAAATCTGTGTATTTATCTGAAATGTGTTGTAATCCAAAGTGTATATAAGCAGATTTTTTAACCAAGGAGATATATGGAAAAAAATGGGGATTTTAAATGTAGTGCACTATAACGAAATGTGTACTTATCCAAAGTGCATTTAAGTGGAATCCACTGTACTACATAAATAATAGGGATCAGCACTAGGACCAGTCCTGTTCAATGTCTTCATTAGTGACATTGCAGAGGGGCTGGAAGGAAAGGTCTACCTGTTTGCAGCTGACACCAAGATCTGCAATAGGGTGGATACTCCAGAAGGGGTGCAGAAGATGAAGAGGGATCTGGAGAAGCTTGAAAGATGGTTGGAGATGTGGCAACTGAGGTTCAATGCAAAGAAGTGCAAAATAATGCACCTGGGTAGAGTGAACCCTGAGGAGAGCTAGTTGGGGGAGGAGCTGACTGTCACCAAAGAGGAAAAGGACCTAGGGATTACCATCTCTGATAACCTTAAGGTATCAAAGCAGTGCACAAAGGTGGCAGGGAGGGCCAGTGGCATGCTGGGGTGCATAGGCAGGGGTATCACTAGCAGGAGGTGGGAGGAGGTGATGCCATTATGTAAAACATTGGTAAGGCCTCACCTGGAGTACTGTGTGCAGTTATGGAGACCACAACTGTGCAAGGATGTAGATAAGTTGGAGACTGTCCGGAGAAGGGCAACAAAAATGGTGCAGGGCTTGCACCACAAAACATATGAGAAGGGACTAAGGGACCTCGATATCTACTAATTGGAGGAGAGGAGACAACGGGGTACATGACTGAAACTTTCAAGTACCTCAACTTCAAGGGCATTAACAAGGTGTAGGTGGGGAACCTTTTCCAATGTAGAAAAAGTACAGAACAATGGGGCACAATATGAATTGGAAGGGGGTAGATGAAGAGGTAATGTGAGGAAGTGTTTCTATACAGAAAGGGTAGTCGATGTTTGAAATAGTCTGCCACAGGAGGTAGTGGGAGAAGGCACAGTGGAGAGGTTTAAGCATGCCTGGGACTGGCCGCAAAGGAAGCCTGAGAGGGGAGGGAGGGAGTGATGAAAAGTCATTGATCACATAGGATCAGTGGCCACATACAATGTACAGAGCCTACGGGCAGATTGGATGGGCCTAGCAGTCCTTATCTACCAACAATTTCTATGTTTCTATGTAATACATAATCCTCTTTAAAAAAGTAACTCCCTCAATATTTGGACTTAAGGGACTATAGCTACATCTGTGTGTGTGTGTGTGTGTGTGTGTGTGTGTGTGTGTGTGTATGTATATTTCCTTGGCAAAAAAACCTAATTAATGCATCACTCAGTGTTCCTACCATCAAAAGTTGAGAAATGTGATACTAGGGTTTCCAATTCTAACACCCCACCCCCACCCTTCATGCATCAACAGGCATCAGGGTGTGTGCCTTGAGGTTGTCAGCCCTAATGCTCACCCAATTCCATGTGTAAGGCAGGTACAATGTTACAGTATGGGAGAATGGGATGAGCATTAGGGCTGACAACCTCAAGGCACAATCCCAATGCCTGTTGGTGCGTGGAGGGCTGGGATTGGATGTTAGGGTTAGAAACCCTAACACCCAATTTTCCAAGTTTTGATGGTGGGAACCCTAACTAATGCATTAATGAATTTTTTTTGCCAAGAATTTTCTTACTTTTTGAGAAATTATAATCATAGTCTTTTTTTGGAGCACAGGGCCTGTGCCATACATATGTATATGTAGGTACTCAGTTAGATAAGTGCTACCAGAATAGCACCACGCTATGTGGTACTAGTCTGGTAAGTGCGCATATGGACAGTGACTAGGATTTATAGTTTGCTATAAGACCCTGGTACTGTCATAGTCCTGAAGCGGCGATGGCGGGATCCAGAAGCTGCTGCTCCCCGTGGCATGGCGGCTGAGTATGGCAGGCTGCTAGTGTTGGAGACCAGGTTCAACTTCGCCATTTGTCTGTTTCAGGACTGTTTTTTTCTGGCCAGCATTCCAAGCGCCTGAAATTTAACTGGCCCTGGTCTGCCTCCCTGTGAGAATCTGTCCGGGGGTGTGCACTGTTTTATCCTTTGCACACCTTATATGCGCTTATTGTGACCAGTATTGTTTGGACCCAGTACCGATATGTATGTAGCTGGCAAGAAATGCAGGCCTCCAAGACATTTGTAGTGTAAGAGTGATGAAACTGTAACATACCAATGGTATTACTTTCACCCTCATGTACCCTGTACAGCAAATTTTCAAATCCCCACCGAAATATAATTCTGCCCAATAGCAATGCCATTCCATACCACAGGTGCAAAAACATATTTTGAGTAGGATTTGAAAAATGACAGGTGTGTCATACATTTGGTGGGGCAATAATAAGTGTATGTTGAAAATTTGGTGTCAAAATATTTCACATTTACAAAGTTACAAGCATGTGTAGTGAAATTGCAATGAATAGTCATAAGTTGATTAGAAGGGACTACAATTACAGGAAATGTCAACTGGATGCTCATTAGATATATTTGATTTTTCCAGCACGGAGGTTGCTGCTCTCAGCTGGGAGCTCACCGGTCAAGTTATTGCAGCATTGGAACCGTGCCTGATAAAGCTAGAAAACAAATTAGATTCCCATCTACAAGAAGTGCTGGAGCAACAAACTCAGCAATGGAATCAGTTAGCTGAAGCCGAGGAATGAATTTCTTGCTTGGAAGATGAACTCATGCAAGTTCCAGGGCAAGTACTAGCCCTACAGAAAGAGCTTGAGGAGTTCAAGGAAGCTCATGACTACCAAGAAAATTATCATAGGCATCTCAATTTATGCCTTAGAGGGCTGCCAGAGGGTCAGGAGGGAGAGGGAGAGGGAGTCCTGGACTTTTGTGGATGAGTGTTGCCTGAGCTGTTGGGATTACAGCAGAAACATGGTAGAATAAAATTGTAATGCACTCACAGAGGTGTGATGCCATAGCTTCTGGCAGACCAGCCCCCGAGGCAGCTCAGCCATTTTCAGGATCGTGAGCTTATCTTGAAGGCATATAGAGAGAAGGGCACACTCAGCTATGAAGGCATTTGCCTGTATATATCACAGGACTACTCAGCTTGTCTCCTTAAAAAAAGAAAAATGTTCAACCCTATCATGGTGCAGCTGAGGAGGCTGAAAGTGGAGCACTTTCTTGTGTATCCTGCCACCTTGAAAATTTGACATGAGGGTGCGACCTTCTGTTTCTGGGAGGTGGAGAAGTTTGAGGAATTTGTGAAGACCATCAGGCAGAAAATGGGATGAGGAGAAAGCTATGAGAATGATCTGGGCGCATTCTTGCTGCGGCTCACTGCAAGTTGTCTTTTTCACTTTTATCTCAAAGTTACAGTTTGGAGGGCTGGCATGTTCTTTGCCTCTCGCAGTTTCTAGTTAAATTGAAGAAAGGGGCCTACAGCTGGATAGAGGGATTCAGGCCATGCCAGAGTAATGGGCAAGCATAAATGTAAGCAAATCTCCCATCAAGGAAAAGCATGGGGATGACATTGTTTGGATGCGAGGGAGAAACTGTGGAAATAATGAGCCCTAAAGAGACAAGCCGGATAGGATCACATGGCACCTCGAGGATTAACACCGGCTGTGATGCAGGTGCTCCACAGACTGTGCAGTATCTTTTTCCTCTCGGTGTGTGGTGGCAGGAGAGAGGGTGCTGAGGGGTGTGTGTGTAATGGTATGGCCCATCTTCTCCTGGGCCTACATGCCATTGGGAGGGTCGACATCTATGACAAATAGCCAGGAAAAGCATTGGATGCAACCATTAAGGACTGCTATGTACTGAAATATACTGGCTTATGTGGGGACAGAGGTCATGGGCATGGTGGATGGGGGAGGCTGAGCTATAATCAGAGTCAAGGGGGAAAATGGAGGTTAACATGTTCAGTTCGGTATTTCAAATACTGGTGGGGAAATGGAGAATGGGGCATGTTTGGGGAAGATGGCTCTAGCCAAGGCTGGAACAAGTTGTGTATATAGCATGAACTTATAAGAGGGATACCACCCACTGGGGTGTCTCCGCTGTTAGATAACGGAGCACAATTGTCATCTGGTAGGGTCATACCAATGCTTGTGCTAGTTTGGCAATTAGTGTCACGGGAGAGAGAGAGATAACAAGGGCGATAGAATTGGGACTATATGGGGGTAAAGTAGTAATGCTATGGAGGGATGGGAATCTACCAGGTGGTAGAAATGAGGTGGCTTTGGTAAGGGAGATGAGGAGGAGGGGGAGATATTTGGAGGATGAGATCTGTGGGGGAGAGGTGGAAGGGTGGGAATGATGGTGGGTGAATGGTAGAATTTTAAACAAAGTAGGAGGGAGGGAAGGAATAGTTCAGTGTTGTTATTTCAATATGTTGATGTTTCTATGTTTACAGATGCAATTGATGTGTATATGGTTATCTTGTGGTACAGTGCAAATGGGGTTGGGAGACGGGGCTGTCCACACTGAAATGCTGAGAAGGGCAGTCTGGTCGCTCCAAAGGGGGGTACACAGGGAAACTCAATGGGTTAAATATGGCTAACATACAAAATATAAATATTATCTCTTGGAAAGTCAAGGGGATACAGTAGCAAGTCCAATAAAGAGAACATAGCTCCTGACTGCTCTTAAAAGGGCAGGGGCACAGGTGGCCCTATTGCAAGAAACCCATCTCATGGATGTAGAACATGCCAGACTGGTCCTGACTTGGTTGGGGAAATGCTACGCTGCATTTTATTCCTCCCACAAGCGTGGAGTGGCAATTTTTTTCTATAGAAACCTCCCCTTCGAAGTTAAAAAGATAGTTAAAGACCTGGAGGGTGGATGGTATGTTTTTATTTCTGGATTTTTGAATGGGGAACAAGTTACATTCAGGTGTGTTTATGCCCCGGCCGTACACGAGCTGCAGTTTTATGTGTCTTTGCTGGACTTGCTTATTAAGGAACAATTTCCAGAGCTAATTGTGGGGGGGTGGGGATTTTCACCGGACAATGGATGCATGTATGGATTACTCAGAAGAAAAGGGAAGAATATCAGAAATGATGTGCCAATGGCAAATAGGGCTTGTGGACCTGGATTTGGTGGATGGATGGTGAACAGTTAACCCAGGTGCCAGAGAGTACACATTCTATTCTAATCCACACAAGACATGGTCCCAGATCAATTTTATATATATATATATATATATATATATATATATATATATATATATATATGCCTAAGAATTAGTATGATAGAATCCAGGATGTTTCGCATAGACCTATCCACATATCTGATCATGCCATGGTGGTTTTGAAATTAACCAGCGGAAGGAGTAGGGAGGGGCCACTGCAATGGAAATTCCCCATGTACATGATTAAAAACAAAGAATTTAAAGAATACCTGGAAGAACAGTGGCAGTATTATGTGGAGACCAACACTGACCCAAATATATCTAAGGTCATCTTCTGGTAGGCTGGGAAGGCTTACATGAGGTGTGCTATTATAGCATGCATGGCCACAGTAAAGAGACAGAAAAGGGAAAAGCGGGAGGAGCTGGAGCAGCAGTTAAAAAGTTTGCAAAAAAGAGTGGTGGGAGGGGAGCAAGGACAGGCAGTAAAACTGCTGGTGACAGCAAGGGAAGCCCTTAATGCACTGCTTAGGGAAGAGGCAGGAAGGACCTGTTTTTTTTTTTTTGCCAACATCAGGTGTTTGAATGGGAGAACAAACCAGGCCCGTTTTTAGTGTGGTTGATGAAAGGGGATAGATGTGCAACATGCATCCTGGGGATTAGGGACAGGGAAGGGTAGATGTGTATGGATTCAAAGGACATCAGAGGCTGTTTTAAATCCTTTTATGAGAAATTATACCAGGCAGAATATAAGGGTAAGGAGGTGGAAATACAGGAATTGTTAAAGGGTCTACAGATGCCTAAAGTCTCTGAAATGCAGAGGGAACAACTGTGCCGGCCCATTGTCAGGGCAGAAATCTTGGGAGTGATCCAGAAATTACAACAGGGGAATGCAAGAGGCCCAGATGGCTTCCCAGTGGAATATTATAAATTGTTGGGGGGTAACTTAGTGGATACACTGTGTAGGATGTTTGCAATAGAGGAAGGATTGGAGAAACCCAGGTTACCTGAGACCTTTTATGATTCCACCATACTACCCAAACCAAGCAAGGATGAGAAAGATTGTGCAGTGTATAGACCAATTTCTCTGCTGAACTGTGATCTTAAAATCTTAGCAAAGGTGTTGGCTACTAGATTGGAGGGTGTCCTACTAGACTTGATTCACCCAGGCCAGACCGGGTTCATTAAGGGTCACCAATCATATCATTATATGCATACAGTAGGTTACTTAATGTTATCTGGAAGGCTAGTCAAGGGCAGGAGAAGGTGTGTATTGTCACTATGGATGCTAAAAAAGCATCTGATAGGGTGGAATGAGATTATTTGTTCCAGGTGATGGCCCGGTTTGGTCTGGATGATTCTTATGTGGGATGGGCGAGGGCAATGTATGAGAAACCCAGAGCAAGAATACTGGCAAATGGAGGCCTATCAGAGCAGTTCAGTTTGGGAAAAGGGATGAGACAGGGGTGCCCTCTGTTGCCCCTTCTGTTTGCCATGCCGATCGAACCCTTGGCAGTGGCAGTGTGCCAGCATGAGCAGGTAGAGTGGGTGGGAGGGTGGGAATTCAGTGCATAAAGTTGCTCTTATGCAGATGATATGCTTTTGTTTTTAGAAACCTGACAGAGATCTATGGTCCCTCTGTTACCCTTATAGATAAATTCTTCCGATTTTTCTGTCTACAAGATTAATTTGGAGAAGTCAGAGATAATGGGTTTCCCTGAGGTAGGCAGAGAAGTGGAGCAATTAGGGCTGAAGGTGGCACAGAATGGGTTCACATATTTGGGTACGGGTGGTTGGGACTTGGTTCCCTATATAGATGGAACTATTTCCCCCGATAAAGACTATTATGGCTGACCTTAGGAGATGGGCACATCTTCTAGTATCATGCTTAGGAAGGATAAATTTGATTAAAATGAATATTCTGAATATTCTCCCTAGGATATTTTATCCAATGCAGATGCTATACTTGGATTAACAATGGGAGATGTTAAAAGGGTAGAGAAATTGTTCTCAGAATTCATTTGGAGGGGAAAAAGGTCAAGAATCAGCTTACAAAGATTAAAAGCTGACAGAAGTAGAGGAGGACTCAATTTCCTAGATCTCAGTAAGTACTACCTAGCAATACAGCAGTGGTGTGTGGCAGACTGGGAACATTGCCCACTTGTGGCTAGTTGGGTGAATTTAGAACAGAGGAGAGCCTCAGGGAGACTCATGACATATTTACATAGTAAAGGATTACAGCCATACAGAGTGGTGGGCAATTGCAATCCATTGGTAGAGGCAGTGTTGGAAGCCTGGGGATGGTTTAAGAGGTTAAAAGTGATGGGCCCAGGGGAGACATTGCTGTTGCCAGTAGCTGGGAACCCAGTCTTCCTGCCTGGCATAGCAGATGGAGGGTTTAAGGAGTGGGGGGCAAAGGGAATAAGTAGTGTAGGGCAGCTGGTGGTAAAGGGAGAACTGTGTACCTTTGAGACAGTAAAAAAAAGTTTACATTTAGAAGGGCAACATCTATACTGGTACATACAGGTTTGAGCATTTGTAGGGAAATTTGACAGAGGGGACCGGAATAACTTTCAACCTGACCCTGAAGAACAGCTAGTATACCATGCTAAGAATGACCTCAAGGTTTTTTGGGGGAAAGCTGCCAAACAGGGCAAGCAAAGGTTGCCTGATATGATGGGTAACACAAAAGCCCTATGGTAAAGAGACTTGGGGCAAAGTATATCTGAGGAAAACTGGAAGGTGATTCTTCACATGCCAGAAGAAAATATGGTTTGTAACAAGTTTAAAGAGGCCTTTTACAAGTTTTTGCACAGGTTGTACTACCCCCCTGTCATTGTACATAAAGCACAACCCCTGGTATCTCCCATGTGTGGGAGGTGTGGGAGAGAAAGGGGCACTTACATTCATTGTTTCTGGACCTGCTCAGTTCTGGTGAAGTTCTGGGAGGGTGTGGTAGAGGAGGTGGCTCAGATGGCAGGCACACCTCTAAGGAAAGATCCACTTACATGCTTGTTTGGGGTGGAGGTAGAAGAGGAGAAGGAGTGGGTTCCATTGCCCAGATGGATAAGGACACTGTTTGTGCTGGCATGCCACTGTATCCAGAATTCCTGGGTCTCCAACATTAAGCCCACAGTGCTGCAGTGGTGCCAATTAATGCTGTGCACTCTAGCCTTGGAAAGATTAACATTGGTTGTTAGAGATAGGGAGGAGTCCTTCCTACGAGGATGGACTCTGTTCCTGTCATCTTTAAGTATGGCAGAGGGGATGGTGTTGAGGAATGGAATGGGCCTATGAAGAAGGGAATATTATCATGGTAGACTAGATCCACTAACTGGACCCATTTATTATTGGAGTTATTGGAAACCAAAACATTAGACTGTTGGAGCAGTGGCGGCCCCTTAATACCACATAACATAACATAACATAACATAACATAACATAACATAACATAACATAACATAACATAACATAACATAACATAACATAACATAACATAAATTAGTAAGATAATATGATATACTGCACTGTTTTGACTTATGGAGAACACAGTTAGATTGATTGTAACCATTTTATTGCAACTGTCTGTTTGAGACTTGTTTGTCTGTATATGTCCACTTTTTTTTTCACTTTATCTTTTTATTGAAATTCGAGTATATAAGAAAGCACATATCTTATACAATAGAAGACTATCCTCTATGTAAGGTATAAAATATCACTTAACAAAACACAGTATTTGGGGTAAACATATTGGTGAAGCCTTATATACATGTATTGATAATAAAACACACACCTAGACAGGATGTAAGTGGTGAGCAGAAGGGTTACAATCAATAGGGTATTATAGGATCAGAAATAGCAACCATGTACGAAATACATGCTAGGGCAGGCTATGACAAGGCATGCAGTAAATTGCAAAAAGTGATAAATGTGGTAATATGAACAATGTTCAGTAATGGAAAGGTGAAGATAAGAGAAACGTGTGCAAGGGAAGAAAGAAGAGAGAAAAAAGCAAGGAAGAAGGGAAGGAGAGAGGGAGAAAACAGGGAAGAAGGGAAAAAAGAGGAGAAATCTGTGCATAAAAGTTTTGAGAAAACCTACGCTGAGAGCAAAATAAGAAGGAGGGCTGAATATCCCTAAGAATTAGGTTCTAGAAGAACTAGGTTCATGTACTTGAAGTAGTCCTGCCAACATCAGTCATATACAGTGAGTCGGTTATGAGTAACATGAGATAATCGGTCAAGAGAGGCATACTGAGAGAAGTTTTGAAGAACATCTGAAAGAGAAGGCACCAAAGTAGATTTCCATTTCATAAGAATCAGATGTTTGACCAGAAGAGAAAGTATGTTTAGCCATCTAAAATATGCATGTGAGGGGAAAGAGCTATTGGGGATAAGGATGCCTAGAAGGAATAGCTTGGGGTCAAAAGGTAGTTTTTGTCCTGTTAATCTGGAGGCAAGTAAACATACTTTATGCCAAAGCTTATTAATGGGAGTGCAAGACCACAAGATATGAAGTCGATCCCCATTGGCCAAATTGCAGCGCCAGCAATTATAATTATTTAATAGGCCCATTCGTTGAAGCACAGAGGGGGTTCTATACCAAAAATATAGTATTTTAGTTTGGATTAAAGAACTATGGGCATCTTTAAAAGTATTATTGCAATACGCCAACAATTACTCCATTGTGTGTCTGAAATATTGTAGTTAAGAAGAGTACTCCATTTATTTTTGGCCTGTATAGACTGATCAGGTAGATTATCAATGTCTTTGTAAACGGAGCTATTTAATTTTATTGATAAATTAGTCCAGTGCGAGATGTATGGGTTTAGAAGAGTATGCCTATATACTAAACTAGAGAGAGAGAGAGAGAGAGAGAGTTATAGGCTGCCCGAATTTGTAACAACTTCCAGAAGTCCTGTTTAGGAAGTTTTCATGTGACCTGCAAGTCTGAGAATGAACTAAGAGTGAGTGAATTCTGGTCCAAGATATCTCGGAGAAAGAGAATGCCTTTGTTCCTCCATGTACGACAGAAAATTGGGTGATCTTCTAGAGTGAGCAGTGGATTGCCCCATAAGGAGGTCATAAAACCAGGGTGTTGGATTGGATTTCAGGAATTTGTGGATTAGTTTCCAATAAAGAACAGAGGATGATATAGTCAGGTGTGATTTTAGTTTAGAGGAAATGGGATTAAAAATAAAGAAAGTGGAAACTCCTCCCAGGCACAATGCGGATTCCATTGCAACCCATAGTGGTGAGTGAGAGGAGGGTTTCTGAAACCATTTAATGGTTTGGGCAATATATGTCCACTTGTTGATGTGTGTATTGTATTTTTGAAAACTGAATAAACAGATTATTAAAAAAAAAATACATATATTTGGCAGTTACTCTTAAAAAACAAACCCTGAGTACAGCATGCAAATTAATACCATACAGTAAGAGTAACAGTACCTGTCCCTTCAGAAGTTGAAACCTCAACACAGCTTTCATGAATTTTGGGGAAGAATCCAGCTCCTGAAAGAGACTGACAGATGATTTCCTTCTTAAGCACCTTCTCATGTTTAAGGGCGACTAGGTGGCCTTCACAGAAAATGTTTCCTTATACCCACCCGACGTCGAAACTTTGACAGCGACTGACACTACAGCTACTACAGTGCCAGGTCATTGTAGTGTCAGTGCTGGAACCCGTCACTGTCTTTTGGGGGTTTTGCACCCCCCAATTAGCACGGATTTGGAGTTGATTATATTTAGTGGGGAGGTGTGGGAGGCACAGAACTCGCATAGGGGATTCAGGGGTGAAGCCTCCCAAGGAAAACATGTTGGTTTGTAAGAAACTGTATGCCAACTGCAAAAAGCGGTCGACATGAAGACATCCAGCAGACCAGACCTGGGTTTGAACTCCACAGCTTCCACTTGCATACTGTGCGACCCTGAGCAAGTCACTTAACTTCCCTGTGCTCCCTGGTCACACCTGTAAAAAAGCTTTCAGCTTAATGTGCTAGTCCTGGTTAAATAACTAACAAAAAAAATGTAAAATAAAGCCTTTTTTTCTACTCTACTTTGCGATATCAACAGTATATGTAGTGGTGAGTGCCTGGTTTCTTGAGTTTTAAACTGGTGTTAGGGTTTCTATCCCTAACACCCCACCCATCAGACAGCAACAGGAAAAACATTACTGTTTCACCTCTGCTGTACCTTCACTAATCAAGGTATCATGTAATAACAGAGAGCATAAAATAACAACTACATTTAGTTGACTCAATACGAGCACTGCCAATAATAGCAAATGGTGATTAATGCAGATCGGGTGACATGTGGGTATGCTAGTATACCCCACTATCAATGTGCACCAATGTGTTAGAATAATAGAGATTGGGTGGGGGGGACAGCCCACTGTGGGGGGTGCAGGTGGCAGAGTCCCCACATGATACAACTACAGTTTTGAATGGGAGACACCTGTGGAATGGCCAATAAACTATGGTGTGTGGTAAGGTGCTGTGCTTACCTGTTCTGGTGGAGGGGAGGAGGGGAGGATGGTGGTGGACCAAGCAATTGCTGCAGATAGTGTCATAATATCCTGTAAGGAGTTGCTACAACTATCTCAGGGGTTCTAGCTCATAATTTTCAGCTCCAGGTATGAGCCTGATTGTAGCCGTTATATGTGTTGCTGCATTGTGGTTTCACTGTTTTTGTGGTCATGTATATGAATTTGTTGTTATGACATTCACCAAAAAAAACTTGCTATATTGACATGGAACCACTAAACAGGCAAGGGGTGTGCCTTGGGATTGTCAACCATGACACTCACCCAATTCAACCATGAAAGAAGTTGATATGAACACAGTATATGAGAATGGGGTGAGTGTTAGGGCTAACAACCCCAAAGCACACCCCATGCCTGATTAGTAAACGCACATCAGAGGTGAAACGGTAATGATTTTTCCTATTGCTGTCTCATGGGTGTGGGTGGGGTGTTAGGGTTGGAAATCCTAACACCACTTTTCACTACTTTTGTCACTTCATTCTTAACTAGTACATTGAAGAAGTTTTTGCAAAGAATTTCCTTACTTTTTGAGACAACATAATTGTATTCTCATTTGTCAGAAAGCCCTGTGGTCCCATCCCTCCTTAGATGCATACATATATGTTGCTTTGCATGCATTTGTAGTAAAACAGGGATGAAATTGACAGCATAGCCTTCCTATTACCTCACCTCATGAACCCAGTAATGAAACATTTGAAAACCCCACCAAAACATAATTCCACACCACCGAAACCCCTTTGCGTGCCAGAGGTGCAAAAACAGTTTGGCCAGGATTTGAAAATGACATCTGTCACATTCATGAGGTGGTGTAAAAGATGTGTAGTGTTGACAATGTTGAATCAAATTACTTAAAATTACAGAAGTTAAGAGGGAGCATAGCAACATTTAAATGTATGTGCATAACATTGACATTTTTACATATTTTGATGCCAAAAATCTCAACATAGCCTTCTGATGAACAAGGGCAGTGAAAATGTTCAAATCCCACCCAAAAGGTGACTTCTTCAAGTGACTGCAAAATCACCTTTCTGGATGGATTTGTGAACTTCCACTGCTACTGTTCATGAGGTGGGGTCTCATAAAGTCCATGTTGAAAATTTGACGTAAAATTATGAAAAAATGGCAAAGTTATGCAAAAAAGATGAAAACTCCATTGAAATACATTGATTCCCCATACAAGAAAGGCACTTGTTTCATATCTCGTCATACGAAACAAGATCTTGTTTCGTGTCACAAGATTTCAGGAAACACACAATATTTCTATGTCAATGCAGACAATCCAAAAGGAGTCGAAGTAACATCGAAATATTTTTTATTATAATTTTCTTTTTGCTCCTTTGTATTTCTTTTTAAAGTAACATTTCAGAACATAAAGTTACTTCATCAGACTAGTGAGCATTATTTTCTGTTCTTGTATTTGAACTTCTCTTTTAAAATGGAAATTGATTCATTTCTTAACATTTTCAGCTGTAATGACATATAAAAATGAATGATTATTGCTAACACTTTTCTCTGTGTTGTCTTTTTAAATTCAGCTCCATAAAAAATAAATGTAATTTAAATATATTCAGTAAAGCAGGTGAAACAAACCTGCATGCTTACATGCTCATATTTCCAAAATGTGTAATACGCTTGCTTTTAATTGGTGAACTTCCATAAATAGTGTCGGGGTAGGCGCGAACTGCAATCAGTGTTTCTAAAGTTGCCTACAAGGATAAAATACATCCATTTGTGTGCTACCCTAATTGAACTTCTTTTATCTTTTCTCAAAATAAATTAAAAAATAATTCCATAAAGTCTTCTTGTGTACCTCAGGACCTCAATTGTCCTATTTTCAATGCTGCTTGTTTAACAGGTGCATCAAAGCGTGACTGGGTTGTGTAGGGAGAGACATCACCAGTAGAAAACAAGAAGTTGCCCTCTGTACAGTCAGTTAGTGAGAACACATCTGGAGTACTGCATGCAGTTCTGGTGATCCCATCTCCACAAGGACATAAACAGAATGGAGGCGGTCTAGTGGAGGGCAACTAAAATGGTGCAGGGTCTGTAATAGAAGCCATTTGAAAAGAGACTAAAGGAGCTTAATATGTGTACCATTGAGGAAAGGGGGAGGGGCACATGATAGAAACTTTCATGTACCCCAAGGGAATCAGCAAAGTCCAAGAGGGGAGAATTTTTCAGAAAAGAGATGTGCCAGAACGAGGGGGCAGAATTTGAAGATGGGGGGGATGGCTCAGAGGCAACATGAGGAAATCTTTTTTCATGGAGAGAGTGGTTGGTGCATGGAATCCGCTTCCTGAGGCAGTCATGGGGTCAAAAACAGTGGGGGATTTCAAGAATGAATGGGACAGTCCATAGTGGAGGGTAGGAGGAAGTAGTGTTGGAACAAAGACTTACAATATCACTTTTTATAATGATGCACTTGGATTCACTTCAGGCCTTACCCAAAAATTATTTCATAAATTACCCAAAATAATAAATATTCATATGTGATATTATCCTATGCTCTCCAGATTCAAGTATAATGGTAAAAGACACTGCTTACCCCACATACAGTTATCTGAAAAATAGATATTTTATTTACACCTATACAATGGTTCTAAATATTTCTGATTAGCATAAATATCATGCCTAATCTTGTAAACATCAACAAAATTGTTTTGGAAAATCCAGCAACTAATAAAACAAATTCTAGCAAACAAACAATGTAAAGGAATAAGCAATACTTAGCATAATAAATGGTAAAAGTTATACTACTTTTATCATACTTAGTATTTAACATAACCTTCATGCACAAGAACATATACTTATTAGATCGGTATCTGAAATTATTTTTGTATAAAACTTGTTTAAAACTTCATTGCATGTAAAATGTATTTTCTATGAGAACTGGCAATAACTCATTACATCAGTGATTTGTACTACTTTTGTAAAACTTAGTTTAACTTTTCAAATCATGCAAAATTCTTTTTTTAATTCAAAGCTTTTAAGCTATATACCCAGATTCTGTAGTTAAAAGTAGATTCTCTCTTACTTTCCCAGATAAGCCAATTTAAATTACCAAGACTATTAATTAAAATTAGTGAAAGTAATTAAAAAGGAATACTTATATATCTGGTTGTAGAAGTGGGTCCTCTTTTCTTCACTTAGAACTCTGACTCAGTCTGTCTTTTGATGACAAGGTTTCTTTGTCAGCTAACATTGACCCTGGAACTTCTTTTAGCATGGATACACTCTGCAAGTTAAACCTTTGCTGAGCATCACTTTACCAAAAGTCAGTTCTTAGAGTTGTAGAACACAACTTCAATCTACACAGTCCATAGCAATACTGGATTCAAAGAACGTTCTTGTGAATAGCAAGCTGTTTTAATAACTGAAGCTTATTGACCCTTTCATGTCATGCATCTGCTTTTAAAACCTTGGGATAAGAGACCCCTTTTTGAGCATGCTGTGTAGCTTGTGTGAGTCTTAAAAGTAAGTCTGTCTGATTTTCAGCAGGCAACATTACTTGTCAAAATGCTTAGCAAATAACACAAATATTGCTTCTTTCACAATAAAAAGGTCATTGTATTGCTTTCTTGCCTATGGATATCTTCAGCAGCACTGAGCTCTGGCTCTTCCTTGGCTAACCCCTGCATTTCAAACAGGCATGGCCTAAAGTTCTTTGGCCTAGCATCAGTGTAAAGCCATAAAATTCTTAGTTAACTAAACATAGGTCTTCCTACATCGATGGTTAGCTCAAATCTGGGGAGTGGCCAGCAGTGTTTACTATTATAAAACTGCTCTGGTGATGTCATCACCAGATTTAGATTGGTTTGAGTCACCAAATAGGTACGGCATCTTATAAGATGAATGGTGACATCTAGACATGCCTCTTTAAGACAGCCCCTTCTCCTCAAACATATTTGTGGGTCAAAATTATTTCTTTAAATAAAAGTTTTATTTAATGAAATTTGAACATTAAACTTGCATATTTAAGTGTTTTACATTAAGCTAAACATTCTTGAAAAAGTCTGATATCTGTAGTATGGATACTTTTTAAACTACACTGTTAAGGTTACAACTTCATAATTTTAATAAAACTTCTTAAAACAAAATAATAATTTTACTGTTAATTGTCTAAAATAGAGAATGATATAAGATTTGTAAGAAAAATCCATTCCTAAAGTCCTTAAAACATTACTTTTTTGTAGAGATACACAAGATCCTTTGTTCTTGTCTTAAAGACATCTATCACTGTCAGAAAAGTTAATTCACTATAAACTTTTAGATGTTTTTTCTCTCTATAGCAACAAACTACATATTTAATATTTATCTTGTTAGACTTTCTAAGATGTGAGCTATCACAAGATACTAGATTTGTCTAGTTTTCTAATAAGAACATTATATTGAATACATTGTATTCATAACTTTTGAATGTTTCATTCTGCAACCATAAAACTTGGTAAGCTTATGTATCATAATGGTGTCCAATAACTGGCCAGTTTTCATAGTGGCAGTACATTGCATCTTTAAACTATGAATACAACTTCTTATTCTTATACGGGTAATAGGACCTTTAAAGTTTAAGATTTTGTTTTCCTTGGTGCAACTAGACACATGGGGCCAGATATTCAAAACTTTGTGCTGGGCAAAAAACATTTGCGCAGGTTTAGCGTGGGATTAGCGTGGTTCTGCTATATTCAAAAGGCCAAATAACATGGGCAAACGTGATTAGCACTGGGCAAAATTATAATGTATGCAAGGGGCAAACTGAAATGAATACAGGCGCAATGCTATATTCAGCGACTAGCGCTGCGCTAAGTGGTTTTGCGTGACTTAGAGTGACACTTAGAGTGGTGCAAAGTACTGCCAAGGAAAAGCTTGTCTTAATCCTGGGCAATCAGCTTTGTGCAACACTTTGGCTTTGTGCAGTGTTTGCGTGGGTTTAGCGTGGGTTTTGCACGACCCTAACAAATAAATATGACACATAGATAAAGCCAAACAGAGAGGAAGCATGCTGCTAACTGATGGCATTGCAATGACGCCATCATCTGCCACCAGTCCCAGCCATGCCAGGCAGTAAGTGGTGACCCTGCCACCAGTGGACAGCATGGCAGTGTGGCCATACAGCACACACCTGTGGATCACACATCTGTGGACATGAGCAGATGCCAGCACACACATGCAGCACTGTGGGCATGGAGGATGTTGAGGGGAGCATGTATAGGTGGTGAGGCTGTGCCACAGACAAGGTGTGGCCACAAGGCTGGGAAACATCATGCAGTGCACATGGGCCAGTATTGGGAATACCCCAACACCAGTGTGCCTTTTGGATAATATATGCCACCCCAGCCACATACCGCACAGCTTTACAACTGCCACAGCACACAAAGCAAGAAATGTACATGTCACTGTGAGCATCTCATGCCAGAGGTGCAGCATCTGTGTACTGTGTCATGACAGTGTAACAGCAGTGACCACTGTCAGTAAACACCTGCAGGTTGGGCCTGTCACTGTGTATAGTGCAGTCATCATTAGTGCCCTACATACCATAGGCAATGCTGTGTACAAACACTACTGGTCTCCTTGCTCCTGTAGTTTCTGCTGTGCACTGTAGCATGACCTACAATGTGACAGTTGCATGCAGCACTACCACCTCCTGTGCCTATGCTGTGTTGTCCCCTGGGGTATGATATGCTATGCTATGCTGTGCTGTTTACATGAAGCCTGCAGCTATCATCATGCACTGCCTGACTGACCTACAGGTGGAGCTGCAGTTGGACCTGGCCAGCCCCTGTACCTCCAGACTGACCTACAGGTGGAGCTGCTGTTGGACCTAGCCAGCCCTGTACCTCCAGACTGACCTACAGGTGGAGCTGTGGGACCCTGCAGTAATGCTGTGCAAACTGCATGCAAATCAGGGCACGATGAGATGCTAATGTGGCTGTTTGCCCACAGACTAAGTAGGCTCATTTGCATGTCACTTTTGAATATGGCAAAGCTTATCACAGGGCTAACGTGTTTGCACTGGGCAAACTGCTTAGCTCTGCACTAAAGCAGTGTGGTGCTAATGGTTTGGGGAATATTATACAGTTTTGAACACAGTATTATTATGTGTGCTGCTGCCTGCAGCTGTATTGGGTCCCTGCATTTGCCAGAACACACATTGGCCACATAGTTCCTCTCTACCCACCCTCACATCTCTGTGCACTGTGTTGTTGTTGTGGTTTGCACTTCCTGGTTGCTGTATTCAGTGCTGTCTTATTCCAGGGCTACATTTGCCCTGCACGCCCAGCACAGTTTGCACGGCCTCATTCCCATGCTATATTCAGAAGCTGTTTGCCCATGGCTATTCCTTTTGAATGTAGCTTGCTTTTGTGCTCCAGGCTAAGTTTGCCCACCGGGCAGTGCTAATTTAGCCCCGGGGCAAAGTTTTGAATATCTGGCCCTTGATCTCTTATCTTGATCGTAGCCATCGATACCTAGCTCCATCCAAGACTTTTTCATACAAGCACATAAATCCTAATAAAAGTGTCTTCCTGGGAATGTGGAACATGTAAGTTAGGCCCCATCTTATCTTCTGTGTTCTACAGCTGGAGCACAGAGCCCTGAAATTTAAAACAGTCTATTTGAAACCATTTTTTTTCTGAACTCTGAAGCTGACTCCATTTTAAATGGCATTATTTCCATTTTACTGTTTTTTAAGACTTAATCAGTGTTAATCTTGACCAGAAATAAAAGTAAACATTCCCCCATCTTAATACCATATTAAATCAGATAAAATAATAATGATAATTAATTTTTGAAAAGAAAAATAAAATATTTTTCCATCAAGGGTTTTGTCTCTATAGTAGGCTGTTGGTTAAGTAGAATTTGCAGCTTATCCAATAGGTAGGGAAATGGGCAGACTAGTAGAGCTGTGCAGAATATAAAATTCTGCCCACAGAATGCACATGGAATGACCATTCCGATTCTGTGGAATTATGTGGAATTTTTATGAAAATTCCATGGAATATTGCAAAAGTTTAAATTTCAATTATTTTACTGTAATTCTAACAGTATGAGTCCAAATAACACTAACATTGTAATGTAAACAGTACCTAGGGGCTAACAGGAGTGTTTCAAATTTCAGAGCTATAGATCAAAAGGGGGAAAAGTTATGGTGGCCAAATATAAAATCAAAATTTTATTTTTAGTCATTTTGAGATCATTTTAAAATTTCTTATCCAAATGTCTCCACAGTATCAAGGATTTAGAGAAGCACATAGAATGCATATATGCACTATGTTTTAAGTTTAAAGCTTCAATGGGACCTGCGTTATGGGTAGACAATATTTTGCCAAAATTCGGATTTCTGTAATTTTAGTATAATTCTGATAGTATTCATTGAATGTTACAAATATTAACAGGTATACAGATTATCACTAAATTTGTATATGCTCATAGTTTCAGATTTCTAACTTTAAATGGGACTGAGTTATAGCCTGACAAATATGTAGCCAACATTTAAATTTCATTTTTTCCTCTAATTTTAAAACTACATATCCAAATTAAACCAGAGTTGAAACATTTAAACTACTGTACCACATGGTCATTTCTGAAAAAGTTCATATTTTCAGCTTTAAATAGGATTGAACTGAAAGTGGCAAAACTTTTGCAATATGTAAACATTGTATTTTGTAAGAATGCAAGCTACAAATTTATAAACAACTTAAACTTTAAAACTAGATAATGCAATGTCATTACATTTGGTAGACTTGTGTACCTCACAAGGAGACTTTGTGGGCCAATTTTATTAATTGTTTGCTGTGAGAAACTGCAACATAATATGTGTACTTAAAGTCAAATCCCGTGAATCTTTGTGAAAATTGTAGGATTTCATGAAACTTTCCATAGAACTGGAGTTTTCTAATTTCATTCAGCCTTATCTGGGGGATTCTAATTAAAGCGTAGGGGTATAAGAGGCAAGTAGTGCAGGAGGTCACTAGGTTCTGGAGTTAGATGCACAGTTTCACCAAGAAATGGACAGCTGAGCTGGGTAGCACAACAGTGGTAGACTCCCAGGTTGGAGCAAGAAAGCACAGAGTGTCAACAATTCCAACCTGAATGCTGGATGTTTAAGGATCACATCCAGTAAAATTATGATCCAGGGAACCTGGTGTACATGCAAGTCTAGGACTTAGAGGTACTCAGAAAGATGTACTGGGGAAGACAATGTCTTGGGCAGCAGGAAGAAAGAGTACTGGCTATTCCAACAGGATAGATCAATAGGAAAAGGAGGAGGTGACTGATTTTAAGGGAGTTTGTCACTGTTAAGAACAAAGAGTCAGTGGGATCAGTACTTTTGCTATGCCAAAAGAGAAGGGGGGGTAGTCACCCAGAGAGGAACAGCAGGACTGCAAAAAGCTAAGCCCAGCTTATCAAATTATATAATCAATTGTCAGTGTTAGTGTCTCAGTAGGTAGCACACTCGCCTCTGAGGCCGGGAGATTAGAGGGCTGTGGGTTCAGTTCTCACATCTGGCACTTGGGTTAATATCCCAGTACTGACACTGTAGTGCAGGATGAGAGGGGTGCTGCACTTCTGAGGTGCCATCTTTCAGATGAGATGTTAAACTGAGGTCCCATCTGCCTGGATTGGTGGTAGTTCAGGTGAATGTTAAAGATCCCATGGCATTTATCAAAAAGAGTAGGGGAATTTTTTATTGAGAAAGCAATACATAATTTCAAAACAATGTGAAAATCACAATAAAACAGATAATGGATCAAAACATAACATCAATCATAACATAAATGAAAAGAAAATAAAGTATAATACAAAACAAAAAAATCACGTTTACATAAAACAAACAGTCGCAAAAGAAAATAAGAAATAACACATGAAACAGTGAGATACCATAGCAGAAATAAAATTTAGTAGCAAGAAAAACCCTAAGGGACAAATATTAATGTTACAACCAAAAAATATGCTTCCAAAAAATCTGAAACTTTGGAAGTACAAGAAGTGTAGGTTCAGAGTCCTGTTGTTTATTAATCATGCTCTCAATTTGTGAAATAACAGTTAAAGTTGGGACATTCAAATGCTTCAGAGAAAATTGACAGTGGGTCTGCCATAGAAAATATTTAATACAGGCAAACAATAAATTCAAAGTGTTGGGGTAATATTTTGAAAAGACCCCAGTGCATTCCCCCAAAATCAAAGTTTCATAATTAACCAAGAAAGCTAAATCCCAATGCCACTTAGAAGCTAGATCTTGCCAAAATTCTTGAGCATAAGTAAAGGTAAAGAAAAAATGTTCCGTACTTTCTTTAATACCAGCACATTCCAAACAAATGCATTGTCTAGCCAATAAAGGCTTATGTTTCAAATTACCCTTAACCCCAAGTCTACCATGGCAGCAAAGCCACTGTACATCCCATATGTGTACCGGAATCTGCTTGTCCACCAATGTACACAAGGCATTTTGCAATCTCGAAGGAACACATCTAGGAAAACCCACCTGACAAGCAGAATTCCTTCGCATGATATCCTGATATAGGCTTTTACGAGGAAGAGTCATTATATGCTCCTTCTTAATTCCCCATTGATTAAGTTTCCTTATAGCAGGAATAGCAAATTCTGGAACTTCTAAAGTGGCACAGAGTCTAGGGACAGTGTCTCCCCACCGTAAGGCAAACTGCCTAAAAAGCAAATCTGTCCAACCACCCCACTGGTGTCTACACCCCCATTTTGGGAAGTATGGTAAGGAAAAAAAAAATTAAAAGAAGAAAACCAAAGGATGTATCATTCCAAGAGCCCCCCTTTTTAATTGGTAAATAAGTAAATTTCCATTTAACTGGTTTAAGGTGACTCCACAAACCATCTGGAAAAAAAAATACTATATAATCTTGTGTTCAAGGAAATTGGGAGAGGGAAAGAAATACACACCTACAAAAATAAAGGTAAAATACATTTTTTAACAATTAAAACCCTCTATGTTTTTTGATAAAGCCCATGTTTTCCAAATGTGAACTTTTAATTTCTCCAATATTGATTCTATCTTCCCAGTTCAGATAAGCAAGGTCCCCTGGACCAAAATAGCACCCAAAAATTTTAATTGGTTCCCTGAAAATAGAAATTTGCCCAATCTTAGAAATGAGACTCCATCACCTACAAACACCCTTTACTTTTTGAGTAATTAATGGCTGCTCCTGCTATATTGGCATACCTATTTAAAACTTTCAGAGCTGCCACACCCGATCCTGAATCCCAAACAGCAAGTACAATATCATCTGCATAGACAGCCAATTTTTGAGGTTCTAAAACAAGAGAAGATGATAAACCCCAAACGGTAACGTCAGCAAAAATCTCTCGGAGAACAGGGTCCAAAACAAAGGTATATTAGACATGGCTAAGCGGACACCCCTGACTAACGCCTCTGTTTAAAAGTAAAGCTTCACCCAATTCCCCATTTACTGAAGGAAAAAAGCTTGGCCCCCTTATAACAAAGACCAATCCAAGTCCTAAATCGACAAGGGAGCCCATAGCGTTCAAGTACCTCCCAAAGGAATTTATGAGACACCCTATCAAAAGCCTTAGTTTGATCTAAAGCAAAAAGATAACCCGAGAGGTGCCTTTGTCACCCAAATTCACAAACATTACGCAAAAACATTAAATTTTGCTTAATATTCCTCCCCAGAATTGAACAGGTTTGCACAAGATGTATCAAATGAGATGCAGCCCTCTGTAGTCTATGACAAAGAATCGCGGACAAAATTTTATAATCAGTGTTGAGTAAACTAATGGGCCTCCAATTACCTATATAAGTCTTATTACCCTTTTTAAATAAATATAGAAGTACAGCAGCTGAGAAATCTTGGAGCATAATCCCCGTATTCAGAATTTTGTTATAAATGACATGCAAAACTTCACAATTATCGTCCAAAAAAAAAACTTATAAAATTCATTGATAAGGCCATCCACCCCTGGGGAAACTCCCAAAGCCAGATTTGAAATCTCTTGCCGAATTTCCTCAATTGAAATAGGTTCCTCCAGTGCCTTGATTTCCATATCAGAAGGACTAGACAGTACACAGGTAAAAACCTCATCCCACTGAACCCCAGCAAGATAACTAGCCCCTTGATGATTGCAGAGAGACTGCCTAACCAGTTGAAGCATTGCAATGGTAGAGGTGACTACAAATCCTTCTGAATTCATAAGTCTGTCCATTAAAGTATTGTCCAGTCTAGTTTTACAAGCTGCAAAAGGATCAGCAGAAGGAGACTTAACAGTGCCATACTGCATTTTTGCTTGCAGAGATACCACACGATTATATTGCTATTCCCTCATATGTTTTTTAATAATGTCAGTCTGTTGTTTAACCCTAACATCTGCAGCACTAGGTAAAGAGGTCAACTTATAAAACTGGTATCGAAAATCCAAATATTTATATAGTTTTGGTTTTGTGCATGCCGCCCTTGAGCTATGAAAAAAAATTTAAAATCCCATTTAATATCAACCCACCATAATGTCAGTGAATCATATAGAATCCTGATGGAGTTCCAGGCAAAAAATAGGGACTGCAGTTTAATCTGCATATCTTGATCTTGTAGAACTGAAGAATTAAGTTTCTACCGAGAAGGTACCCCCAGAAATCTGAGTGGAAACTAGGATATATTTAATGTGCAAAGTAACACCATATGATCAGAAAATTCACATAGGCAGAGAAAAAAATTATGAGGGAATAAAAATTTGGATAAGAAGATTAAAAATCAATCTTGGTGCGAAAAGCACTATGTCTATAAGTAGCTCCGTCATCCTGATGGAGTTCAGGATATGCATCCTTAAGGGAAGCAGTCTGTAAAACTTTCAATAAAGCATGTGAATCACAATAGACTTCAGTTTGAACCGAATCCTTAAATTTAAGATCTAAACCACAATTCATGTCTCCGCCCATATGACTTGTTTCCTAGTAAACAGGTATGGCAAAATGCTATTAAATCTATCTGCAGGGTTTTAACTTGAGGTGCATATGTATTAACCAGATGTAAAGGGAAACCCTTATAAATATAATCCAAAAGTAAAGCTTTCCCAGGGTGTATTTCTATCAACCTAGAGACATGGACAGAGGTATGATTGAACAGAATGCCTAGGCCATCTGCAGCATCTTCCCCATATGGCCAGAAAGTAGGCCCTTTAGTTCAGAGTTTAGATGCCTGTCTGACATTAGCAATACAATTAAACCTAGTTTCCTGTAAAAAAATTATGTCAGCTTGTAGTAAAAGGCAAAAAAGTAAGCAGGCCATCTGTTTTTTAAAATTCTTAATACTACAAGTATTCAAAGAAACAAGTTTAATTTCTGCCATGGGTCAGTGGTGGGGGGGGGCAAATTAAAGTGATATCAAGGATTAGGAACCTCTTTTATCTTCCATTTCTTCCCCTTCTTTTTCTTTCCCTCCAGCTGCCCTGCCCCCCTTCTGCCTCACAATCCATATCAGAAACAAAACCGGATTTAATAGATATATTCAACTCTGAACCCCCCCTCATGGTCCTGAAGTAGTGGAAAAGGGTTCTCAGTAGGAATTTCAGAGGGTTGGACCGAAGTCTGACTAGAAGCTCTAGTTACTCGCTTTGGATGGGGCACTTGAAACTCCAAAGTAGAGGAAGGGGAAGGCCTATTATCTTACTTAGGTGGGGGTACTCTATGAAGGGGGGGTTTCAGAAACACCAACAGAGGACTTTCTCCTCTGTTGCATAGGGTCAGAGTCAGCAGAGGGTGCCCTAAAAGTAGACTGAGGGGCCTGGGTAGATTCTGAAAAATATGGACCCTTAGTGGAAGTGGAAGTAGAGGGGGTGGGATCAGCACCTGTAGAAGCAGAGGCAGGGTCTGGATCCGGTATGTCCCTAGATTGAAATATATCTTGTGCATTACTGATAAGGTCTTCCTTATCAACCCCACCTTGTTTATTCTGACCAGCCCAAGGGCATTGATGGTAAGTGTTGTCTTGCTCATCTCAGAGATTGCAGTGAAAAACATTCCTACAAGTGCTGCTATCATGGTCCAATTCCCCACACAGAGCACATTTAACTTTATCACAGGCACTACTGAGATGTCACCTGATAACTGCATTTATAATAAGCCTTGGGTTGTCCAGGGTAAAAACATATTCCTCTATCCTTACCTAGGGAAAAAACTACTCAGAATATGTACCACTTCATTACCCACAATATGTAGTTTCACCTTAAATTTCCAACTACCCGTCCAGATTCCTTCCCCATCAATAACAGCTTCAGTAGGCCCAAAGACTGTAAATGTGTGTTCCAGCCAGAAAAGGATATCCCCCACATTCACCCCTTCATTCCTGAACATGAAGTGTACAAACTTATAATGGGGTTTTGTAATTGGGATTACCCAGAAGAGTAACCATAAGGGTTGTGTTTTACAGTTATCATAACGATTCTAAAATTTGTCCAGGCCTGAAAAAGTTTTAAAACTGATGTTGAAGGTGTCTCCCTCCCCCGGTACATTAATTAGAGCATAAATGTCACAGGCTTGAAAAGTCATGGATTCCTTCAACAGTTTTTTGGCTACGTATAGCCTGTCCAGGTGTTCTTCAAGGTGAACAGCATTCCATCTGGGTGCTTGTTCTAATCTATTCCCTCAAAATAGATCGGAGAAACAAGCCCCAGGATGTCGTTATGCTCTAGGGGGAGAAACAGGAGAGGAACGCTGTGGAGAACCTTCCGGATTGTTGTCATCGTTCGGTGCTCCCTCTCCCTTAGAAACATGGGCATCGTTCAGAGGAAAAGTCTGACCTGGTAAAGAGTCCTTAGCTGGTCCAGAATCAATTTTTGCAGTCTCCAGCATAAACGTTTCCCACTGTGAATCAGGCATCCATTTTCCATTAACCAGAATCCAGCCAGCATTGGCCAGAGCACTATCCTTCGACCAGTCCCCATTCAGGAAAGAATCTTTTCGAGCAGTACTCTTCCACATTCCTGGAGTCTGTACGTCATCCGGGTGATTCATACCTTCAGTATCTGTCAGAAGCAGCAGCTCAGAGTAGTCCATAGGGGCTGATAGAACTGAAGTAACAGCAGCAGTAGTGGCCTCAGTCAGAACTGAAAAATCAACCACTGGAGCTACGTTTTGCAACGACGATATCATAGAGGCAATTAGTGAAACAGGTACCAATGAATGAGACTCAGTATTAGAAATTTGATCTTCTGATGCAAGGTGTTCACCATGTTTCACTGCACAAACCTCCACATGGGCTCCCAAATTGCTCGCGCTATCCCGTGCTTGAACCATCACAGGGGAAGCTTGCTCAAACTGCACATCAGCTCGGACATGTTGCTCCTTCACAAGCTCAGAGGCATCTGCCATGTTCACACAGCAGCCGGTACCCCTACCTGTGAGTAGGGGAATTTCCCCGGTGTTCTGGACAAATTTCCCTCGTTCACCAAAAATACCACCAACAGCTTGATCTGGTTCAAGATCAGTTGGCATTCATCTGTATCTCCCTCCCCCGTGTCATGCCTGAAAATAGGCAGGATTTGTCTAGTGCACTTACCCGGTCTACAAAAACTAAATAAAATAAATAAATAAAATAATGACATGTGCATTGTTAATGTTAAATCCCGCAAAATAATGCTGGATGCTTCATCTACAGTATATGCTATCATAAATATGTGAGAAAATGTTACTAATCATTTTTTCTTCTGCAAAATTAAAACTGCGTAACCAATTTTATCCAGTTGTGTTAGACACCAGGATACACTGACTATGGATATGCATGTCAAATGTTTGTGCAATGCATGCAACAGTAGAGAAGTTACAAACACCATGGCTGGGATATGCAGAAATGCGCTAGAGGGAGGTGCAAGAGGGGCGCAGCGCAAATACAGTGTGCCATGGCACATCTGGCGCGATATTCAAAGGTTGCACACCACAGGATGTGCCTGCACAATGGAGCTGAATATTGCACGGATGTGCCATAGTACAGCAAGGGATGCACCAGGGAGCAAGACAGAAAGCACCATAGTGCAACCATGGATGTGCCAGGGAGCATGTCAATAAGCGCCATAGTGCACCCAGGGATGTGCAGGACAGCAAGCCATGTAGCACATGAGCAGCAGCCACCAGTGTGCAAGATGCACAGGAGCATGCCCTAGGACACACATGGAAAGGCAACAGGCGCAGCAGGTGGTATGCCACAGGGGAGAGAGGTCCCACCACTGGGGCGCATAGTGCACCATGTGAGAGGCATGGTGGCCACACGTGGGAACACCACTCAGTGAGCAGGAGGAGGCAGTAGGCCCATGACCATGCACACCCCAGCGGGGCACAGAGGCAGGGTGGTAACAACGGCCCCCACCACACAGCCTCTGGCAACACCAACAGGGAGGCTGGGGACACACCACCTGGACCACTGCCAGCAACACACAGGCACACAGCACACAAGGCACACACCACATGACCTGGAAAGACAGGCCACAGCCACCACACCCAACCCATGGTGGAACACCACCAGACACAACCCTCCAACCACCCAAGACAGACAACACAGCAGCCAGGCACACCACTGCAGCATGGCTCCACAAACCAGCTGCAAAGCAGACACAGAAGGGTAACCAAAAATAATGTATTGAAACATGATAAACAAAACTATTTACAAATGTACAAGGGGAAAGGGAAAGGAGGGACCACTCACAGACAGGGAGGCCAGGGAAGGGAGGCAGGGGCAAAGGCAAGGGACAGCTAGAGAGGTTGCACAGGGAAGGGGTGAGGAATTCGGTGGATGGTCACTATGGACATCTGTGCCTCACTGCAAAGCCGTCTTGGGCGATGGCACCGCAGTCTTCACTGGGACAGTGGCAGCTGCTGCACCGCCCGTAGTGTGACTGTTGTCACACGTAGGATCAGCAGGAGAAGGCTTGCATGTGGATCACATGTCCTGACACCTACGACAAAGGAGTGAACACATAATGAGTGCATGTACGGAAAGCTGCAGCTTGCCCACTGTGCACAGCGGGCATTGTTGACATATGCCCCTGGGCTGGCATGCCACCATCTGCAGTGAGTGCGCCCACACAAGCCACCTGCCTGGGTACCCACAGCCATGTACAGCACTGCACACCAACACCACCCATGAGCAGCACACCACAGTCGAGGCAGGCAGGCGACATGGCCATGCAGTCGGTTGGCAGTGGCACAACCAGGACCCGGGTGCACCCACAGTCCACCTGCATCAGCCACCCACATGTGTGATAGCCCAATGCGGTGCATAGGACACCACAGGAAGTGCACAGTAGGGGGGGCCATGTGCACAGAGGGCCATGCCCAACCCCCACCCCCGCTGCCTGCCCGCACAACATAGAAGCATGTAAATGTGCCAACCTGCATGCTGAGGTGCACCCTGAGGCTGTCCAACTGCCACATCCATGCGGCCTGCTACCGGTGCATGTCCCCCTGCAGTGGCCCATCCTGACCCAACCGCAGCTCCTGTGAGGTGGACCCACTTCTGATCCTCAGGGCCTAGGAGGAACAAATGGTGAAAGACACATCAGTACCAGGCAACACCACAGGCCCCCCCGGCACAGTGTGACACCCTGAGCATTGTGCCAGTGGCACGGTGGCACTGGGTAGCCACGGCGTACCACCACTCCCAACAGGGTGCGCTGCCCAAGCCCCCTGCAGCATGGCCTGCCAATGGCACTGCCCCATGGACCACTGCATGGGAATGGGCACAGGTGTTGTGCACTTACCTGGCCGTAGCATGGTGCCCCTCTGGATGTATGCCTGTAGCATCCGCAGCCACTCCTGGTCTCTCCGCCTCAGGTCCCCGTAGCGGTGCCTGCACTGCTCCCCAGTGCAATGCGCACCTGTGGCCTCCTCGAGACCATCAGCCACCTCCTGCCAAACATCGGTCCGAGGCCTGTTTAGGGACACCCAACCAAACAGGGAGCCAGTGTGTGGCTCCACTAGGGCCACGAGGTTGACCAAATCAACCTGTGTCCAGTTGGGGGCCCTGGGTGCTGTACAGTGAAGCATGACAGCAGCTAGCTCGGCACAGCAAAATGGCACCTAACAGCACACATGCCACATGTGCTGCTGATGCACAGCATGTTCCTCGATGCACTGCCAATGCCAATCATGCAAGGACATAGGGCACCTGTGGGTTCAAGGGGCGGGTTGTGCACCCTGCGCCACAGCACCATTGGGCATAGCAGGCATGATTCACTTTAGGGCCACATGGATGCCACAGTACATGGTCCTATTGAGCATGGACACCATGGCACCTATAGCACAGTGGCACCATCCATGTCATGGCACCAGAGTGCCATCGGCTGACTGGCGCCTGGGCGCCTTAGGCCATACAGTGCATGGGCACCACATGTGCAATAGTGGCTGGGCACTGTACTGCCTAACACGCAGGTTACGTAGGTCGTGCTGCTTTCATACGTGCCAGCAGACCACGCATACACACGGCACAGGCTGTTGTGCACGGCACAATGTTGCTCCTTGATTTGTGCATGCGCAACCCCATTACACAATGCACAACTCCACAATATTCAGCCTCTGCATGCAAATCAGCTGAATAGTCTATCCGCGGCACATCAGCTTCATTTGCATGTCATTACAGTTGCACAGCCCCTCATTTGCATGTGATGCGCTATAAAGGCGCCAGGGGAATGCACAGAGTAAGGACCACTATTGCGTCCCTTAGAGGTGAGATACATACTGCCGGGCTGGCTGGACAGTGGAATGGGAGGTGGGGAACCTTCCAGGCCATACTAACACATGTCTATCTCCACAGGAAGAAGCATGTCCTAGTGAGAGGAGACCGAAAAGCATGGGCATGCATGCAAGTGCAGGCCCAACTTCACCAGGGCAGAGTATGACACCTTATTCAAGGTGTATCTGGACCAGAAGCCGCTCTTGAGTGGCTCCACAGGCATCCCACAGGCACAGTCAACAGCATGGGAGGGTGTAGCCCATGCTGTGAACCAGAAAGCCAGGCACCAACGGTCTGTGCAGGAGTGCAGAAAGAAGGTTGGCACAGAACGGAGGTGCATCAAGGAGAAGATGGTGGCCATCTGGGCAGCGCGTGCCACCACAGGCAGGGGTCAGCCTGCTGTGCCCATTCTTATGCCGCAGGAGGAGATGGTGGCAGCCACCATGCGACGAATTGCCATTGAGGGGGTGCCCGGTGGTGGATTCTAGATTGGTGGCAGCCCATCACTGATTGGTAGGCATGGCTCTGATGGGGGCATGGGGCAGGGGGCTGGGGGCAGGGGTGGGCATCAACAACACTAATGCTACTGTGTTCCCTTTCAGCTCCTGAGTGCCTGCATGCAGTGGCAGGGGTGGGGGTGTTCACTGTGGGTGTGGTTCTGGACCTGGAGGACTGGCCATCCACCTCCACTGGACACTGTGGACCAGATTGACTGCAGGTCAGCACCGCTGTCCATCCAGATGCCAGTGGCGTGGCTGTGGACGAGACCCTGATTGTGATTCAGCATGATGCCAGGCATGGTGTCCTGTGTGCTGAGACACAGATCGGGGCGGGGTCCGCTTCTGCTTCCGATGACACCTACATCCCGGACAGCGATGTTGTGGCTGCAGGGGAGACACCCATACCACATACCCGACATGGCAGTGCAGATGGTAACCCAGTGGTGGTTGCCTGCACACTGGCCACTGTGGCCGGCACAGCCGAGGTTGCCACTGGTGCAGCTACGGCTGGCAGTAGTACTGTTGGCAGTGCAGCCGCACCACTGTTATTCTGTGCACAGTGGCTGGAGGGGTGGCAGCAGTGTCTGGATGGTGTTGAGGGGGGTCTGAGGCAGTGCTCATTGTTGGCGCACCGCATGGCATCCAGCCCCAGGAGGGACCCACTGTGCAGTGCCCACCTTTACGGGGTGCTGGGACGCAGGGTTGGGATACACCCATGGGTCGGAACAGTGCCTCTGTACCCCAGGACACCAACCACTTGGACGAGCACACCCGTCTGCTCCAGGACTCTGTTGAGCTGAGCAGCAGGTGCTGGTCGTGGCAGAGGTGCATGCACTCTGGGCGGAGCTGTGCCAGTCAGCAGAGTGGCGGGACAGGGACTTCGCCTTGCTTCTGGCTGAGAATGCGTGTATGCAGGTAGACACAGCTGCAGCCATGGATCGGCTGACCACTGCAGTTATGGCCGGACTGGCACCACTGGCCACCTTGGTGCATGGCTGTCCACCAGTCAGAGCGCTGAGTGCATTCTCCACCCCCCCGGGCCCGGCGTCGTGCGACCCCCTCGGTGTCTACACCGGGGTCAGCTGTGGGCATTCCCATCACACCTGGTGCGGGTTTGTTCAGGGGCCTGCAGACACCTGTGTGGACCTAGTCGTGGTCCCGCAGTGTCACCCTTGGGGGTCTATCTGTGGCACCCCCCCTGTGGTGGATGCTTAGCCTGCGACCTCTGTGTGTTCCTGGTGGGATTGTTCACGTGTCTGTGGCGGCTGTGTTACTGTGTGGCAGTCCTGACTCACCCACCTCCATGTCTGCCGTATGCTGCTGCCCTGTGTGCACATTGGTACAGCATGTGCATGTGCGTCCCATGGCCATGGCATCCGTGGTTGATGCCGCACATGGCCCATGTGCCCACCCACCCGGCTGCTAGCTGTTGTGGCATGTGCGTGATGATGCCAGCACTGCACCGCTTGCCACTGTGCAGTGCCACTCAGCATCTGACACACAGCTGGTGCCCGCCACTGGACGGGGGCATGATGGGTCCTGTGTGCATGTGTACGTGCACCGGTGTGTGTGGGTGTGTGTGTGTGTGTGTGATGTGTGGGTCTGTGCTGCATTCTGCATCGATGTCTGTTCCCCACGCATGTCCATGCCCCCCTTCCGCTGATCCTGGCACGGTGCACACCCATACCTGCCTGTACACTGTGACCCGGGCACTGGCCCTTCCTGTGGCCATGTACACCTAACTGAGCACTCCATAATGCTCCTCAGAAATTGTGTCCCTGTGCTGCTGGGCCATCCTTGTCAGCCGGGGATCCCTTCACCCAGGGGGCTGCCCACCACCACCACCAGGCCCAGCAGCCATGTCGTCCCCACTGCTGTCCACCTCTTCAATCTCAACAGCTATTCCATGGTCGATGGACATGTTGTGTAGTATACAGCAGACCAGGAATAAACCACAGGCCTTTGAGGAGCTGTACTGTAAGGCACCACCAGACCTGTCCAGGCAACAGAACTGAGCCTTCAGCAGCCTGAACACCCGCTCGATGATGTTCCGTGTGCTGGTGTGTACCTCATTGTACTGCTCCTGTGCTGGGGTTGATGGGCACCGGTATGGGGTGAGCAGTCATGGCCAGAGTGGGTAGCCACTGTTACCTGTGTGGAAAGAACACTGGTTAGCATGGTGGCCTGTGTCAATGCACCCCCCCGCCTTCCTGGCCACACTCCCTGGCGCCCACACACCCTGTCCTGCTGTACCCGGCATACTGCATCCACAGCATACTCACCAACTAGGTGGCCAGTGGGGATGTCCTCACTCTTGAACCTGTGGCACAGTGCTGACTGGTGCCAGATGAAGACATCGTGTGCTTCTCCAGGGTGTGTGGCACAGATATTGATTATGCAGCCCCTGGCATCGCATACCACCTGGCAGTTGACACTGGGGTAGCCCTTCCTGTTTATGTAAGCTACCCTCTCCGGGCTGGGTGGTACACGGATGTCTACATGGGTGCAGTCGATGGCCCCTAGCATGCCAGGCAACCGTGCCACCCCATGGAACTCCTGCATGTTTGCTGTACGCTCTGCTTGTGTGCTGGGGAAATGGATGTACTCTGCAGCATGTGACAGCAGTGTGCTGAGGAATTATGTGAGGAGCCGTGATGCAGCCGACTGAGTTATGTCTGTGGTGTCCCCTGTTGGTCTCTGGAAGGCACCCGTGGCAAGCAGGCACATGACGGCTATGACCTTTATCTCCACCGACAGAGCGTGGCTCTGTCTTGTGGGTGCCTGCATCTCCTCACTGCACAGCTCACAGAGCCACCTCAGAATGGCCCAGTTCAGGCGGTACTGGCCAACGATCTCTGTGTCACTATACTGTTCGAAGTTGATGTGGGCATGGTACCACCTGTTCCGGGCATACCACCGATGGGCCCTTCCACGGCCACGCTGGTCTGTGAGCTGCTTCCTCACACCCCTCATTACTGCCTCCATCTGGAATATGGCACTGGCTTTGTCCTGGGTCGTATGTCCTCCCCCCTGGGTGGCACTCTCCCTTGGTCCCCCCCGACTGTGGGCTGCTGTCTGTTCCCCTGCACTGGGCACACCCCTGTTTGTGGCCACCTGGCCTGCAGTCTGTGGCCTCCACCTCCCACCTCTCTGTGGCCCTGTGCAGCCCCTCTTGTGCTGGGTATCACTGGCACTTGCTGCATGAGGTCTTGCTCCCTGTCCCACGACCACACACACACACACACACACACACACGCACACACTCTCATTCCTCCAGACTCTGGCTTTTTCAGGCTCCCTGGTCCCCACTCTGTGCCTCTACCAGCCTGTCTCTCACTCTGTGGCTCCCCTTTGGCTCTACTGCCTGCCCCCTCACTCTCCCACTGTCTGGCTCCCCTGTGGTGTGAGCGTCATTCCCTCGCTTGCTCCCTCTTTTTGTGGGCTCAAGTCTGCTCGACGCAAGTCCTGTTTGCTCCATGCTTACGCAGTTCATCTGCCATTGAATTTCGCACTGTGCCGCATATTCATGGCTACGCCCCCTGCACTTGTGCATGCATTCATTACCACTGTGCACTGGTGCATTGGCAGTTGTGCAACACATCTGCTGCCACTGAATATTGCTTTCCGGCACATTGGTGCAGTTGCGCCAGCGCATCACTGTTGCGCATTGAGCAACGGCTCTGAATATCCCACCCCCACATTTTTAAGTTTTCACAAAGTTTTGCAAATATATACATAGTAAAGCTTTGAACCTCTGTAACTTAAAAATCTCTTATCTAATTCAGTTCATATTTAGATCATTCTATACAAGCATTAAAATGTTTGTCTGTATTAATTTACACATGCCTAGCTCCAAAGGAGCCTGAGGTATATCCAGATGACATTTTTCATGAAATTTTCTGAAAAAATAAAATGACAGCTTTTGAGCACATATAATTTTGAGATGATGCATCATATTGTCATGAAATCTGGCAAATTGTTAGAACACCTTACATACTATTTGCCAGCAGATTAGGCCTTATGGTCTATCGAGTCTGCTCGAACCTCAGATCCCTAGTTGGGTGCCGAGGCCCTCCCCTCCCTTGTGTTCCAGAAACCCCTATCATCCATCCCCACCCCTCTGGGACAGGCCATCATCTGATACATCCACTTTCTGTGTCTGTCCCACCCTTTCTTGAAGCCCTCCACTGTGGATCTCTGAACCAGCTCGCCAGGCAGTGCATTCCAAGGGTCAACCACCCTCTCAGTGAAAAACCTCCTCCTCTTTTCCCCCTCACCCTTCCTCCTTCCATCTTCAAACCATGACCTCTGGTAATGCCGCCCTGCTTTAGTCTAAAGATCCCCTCCATGTTTACCCTATTTGGTCCCTTGGTACTTGAGACCTCAATCATGTCCCCCTTGTCTCCTCTCCTCCAATGAAACAGGCAGAGCTCCTCAAGTCTGTCCTCATATGTCAAATCCCCTAGTCCTCGTATCATCTTAGTTGCCCTTCTCTGTACCCTCTCCAGAAGCTGTATGTCCCTCTTCAAGTGTGGTCTCCAGTACTGCACACAGTACTCAAGGTGTGGTCTAACCAGTCCATTGTACATCGGCAAAATCACTTCCTTGCTCCTAGAGGTGATCCACCTTACGATGCATCCCAACATCCTGTTTGCCTTGCTAGCTGCTCTCCTGCACTGCTCAGAGTTATTCATATATGCATCCACCATGACCCCTAGGTCTTTTTCCCCTATTGAGGCCTCCAGTGCCTCCCCTCCCAGAGTGTACCTGTGTTTAGGGTTTTCCCACCCAAGATGCAACACCTTGCACTTGGTGATACTGAAATTTAATTTCCATGTGTGAGCCCAGCTTTCCAGGATGTCCAGGTCCCTTTGCAGGGCCAACCTCCTCTCTTCTCCCTCAACTACTGCTCCCATCTTGGAGTCATCAGCGAAGAGACTCATTTGACACCCTATACCCTCCCTGATGTCAGATATGTATGCATTAAACAGGATCGGACCCAGAACCGAGCCCTGCGGTGCCCCACTACCAACCTCTCTGGGGTTCGAGAGCTCCCACAGACCACTACTCTCTGGGTACGTCCAGCTAGCCAGTTTTCAATCCATCTGACCATCAAAGGCCTGCACTAACCTCATCAGTTTCTCCACCAGACCATTTGTGGGGACAGAGTCAAATGCCTTGCTGAGTCCAAGAATAATACATCCACAGGTTTTCCCTGTCCAGTTCTGATGTTACTCATTCGTGAGAAACTCACAAGATTGGTTTGACATGAGATTCACCTGGCACAAACCCATGTTGCCGACTATCCAGACCTCCCACCTCCTCCAAGTACCCCCAATTGTTCCTTTAGTATACTCTCCATTAATTTTCCCACCACCGAGGTCAAACTGATGGGTCTATAGTTACCTGGTGCTTCCCTCAACCCTTTTGGATTGGCATCACATGTGCCTCTCGCCAATCCTAGGTACCCTCCCTGTCTCAAGTGACCTGTTGAAGAGCTCCGCCAGAGTGCAGCCAGTATCCACCAATTCCTATAGTACTGCTGAATGCCATCCTACCCAGGAAATTCATCTTCTTTAGGGCCTGAGGGCTAACCACCCTTTGGCGGAGATAGCATCATCTGTCCCTCCACCTTACTGGCCTTTTTTATCCTGTCCAGATGTACACCCTGGGGTACCTCCCTCCCTCTTGCTCCATTTCTGTTGCTCCCCTGATCCCACTCACTGCAGCTCTATCCCCATCATGCCTTGCTTTGTAGCTATCCCATTCCTCCCTAGTGAACACAGAGGCAAAGTGCTCATTAAATACCTCTGCCTGGTCCTCGCTCTTACCACCCCTCCTTCTGATCTCAATCTGCTGAGATGGCCCTTAGATTTTCTCCTCTCCCCAATGTGCAGGAAGAACCCTTTTCCCCTCCATGTATCCCCTGTGCCAGCCGCCGCTGCTCTTTACTGGACTTTGCTCCCTCACCATCCGGGTGACTTTTCTAGATGCAAGATGGTACATTTCCTATCCTATCCTCTTGTTGTTTTATATTTTTGTAGGCTGCCTCTTTTCTTTGACTGCTACCTGTACCTCACTGGACCACCAGCATGGCTTATGTGACCTTGCTCCCTTATGTTTCAACTTAGCGCAGATCCTGACTGCCTCATGAAGTCCCCGTTTTATGACCTCCCATCTCCCTTCCACACTTGTCATTGATGTAATCCCCTTCAAGTGATCCTTGAGAATATTTCCCTTGCCCACAAAGTCTGCCCCCCGGAAGTCCACTGTCAGTATCCTAGATCTCCCCCTTCCCCCCCATGCTTATTTGAAACCAGACAGTACTGTGGTCGCTCCCAGTCAGGGGGTCCTCTACAACCAGGTACCTTACCAGGTCCCCATCTGCCAGAACCACGTCCAGGACATGCCTCTCCCTTGTGGGCTCCATCACATGCTGTGTTAAGAACACATCCTGGAAGCTATCCAGCAGCCTCTGGTCCTTGGCCACCGTAGAGAACATGGTTCCCCAGTTAGTACCTGGCATATTAAGGTCCCCCATCAACACCACTCCTTCCCCTTTTGGTCCACACTGGGCAATGATGTTGTCCAGCAAATCATCCTCTAGAACATCACTCATCCTGGGGGGCCTATATACTACACCCAGATTGACCTTATCTCCTGCTGGGGATCGTGAGGTGACCCATAAGGCCTCCACATTTCCCTCTGCCTCTTCTACCCTAGCAATTTCTATGTCATCTCTAATGAACATAGCCACTCCACCCCCTTTACCCACCTTTCTATCCTTCCTAAGCATAGTGTACCCCTGCACGTTTCATGCAAAATTTAAGATCCCTGACCCAATAGACGGTTAAGGTATATGCAGATAAATATGTTCATGAAATTTCACACAAACAATAAAATGACAGAATGTGAGCACTTATACTTTTGAAACTGTCCATCCAAATTTTATGATATTTGGCTCACTAGTGGCCATTGAACCAAAGAGCACACATTCCACATGACAGAGGTCTAGAATTAATGGTGGCTGAGTTATAATCAGACTACTAAATTAAAAGAAATCCACAAAATTCCAATGAAATTATGTGAAATGTCAGTGAATTTTGCAAAATGTCATCAAACTTCCACAGATTCAGAATTTTCCCATTCTACACAGTTCTACAGACTACGTGGGTCAAGTGGTCCTTATCTGCTGTCAAATTCTGTGTTTCTATGTTTGAACAGTCCTGAAATGAAGAGAATGGAGAACCTGCTTTTAGACACTTTTTTTATACCCTTCTTCTTATCATTAATACATCTCAATTGCTTTATTTAGTATATTTACTTCTTGAGAAAAATAAGGATTTATTTTATTACCTTCTCAGTTAGTTCTGGTAATCCAAGTTTCAGGTTCATAGAAACAAAGAAACATAGAAGTTGACGGCAGATAAGGACCGCAAGGCCCATCCAGTCTGCTCATTTCTTTTTCTACCTTATAAATGTGCCATTGGCCTTTGCTCTGTCAGTGGTCTATCTATTCATACTCATCTGTATTGCTCCCTTATGCCTATCCCATGCCTGTTTGAAGCCCTGCACTGTATTCATAGCCACCACTTCCACCAGAGTGGCCATTCCATGCATCCACCACCCTTTCTGTGAAAAAGTATTTCCTCACATTCCCCCTTAATTGGCCTCCCTCTAATCTCATGCTGTGTCCTCTTGTCCTGCTATTTTTCTCATATTTAAACATGTTAGACTCTTTCACCTTGTTAATGCCCTTAAGGTGTTTGAATGTCCCGATCATATCACCTCTCTCCCTCCTTTGTTCAAGGGTATACATATTGAGCTCAGTTAATCTGTCCTCATATGTCTTCTGATGCAGTCCCTGCACCATTTTGGTTGCCCTTCTCTGGATACCTCAATTTGGTTAATGTCCTTGTGAGAGGTGTGGCCTCAATACTGCACGCAGTACTCCAGATGGGGCCTAACCAGTGTCTTGTACAGAGGATTATTACCTCCTCTCACGACTTGTGATACCCCTACTTATACACCCCAACATCCCCTAGCCTTACCTACTGCTTTAGAGGTCTGCTTGGATGATTTCAGGTCATCAGTGATGATGATGCCCAAGTCTCTTCTTCCTTGTGGCTGCCAGCAACTCCCTCCCAGCCTATAGGTGGCTTCAGGGTTTCTCTTCCCTATGTGCATGATCTTGCACTTCTTTGCATTAAATCCCAGTTGCCACTCTTCTGACCATTTTGCTAGTTTATCCAGATCTCTTCTCATTCTGCCCACCCCATCTGGATCATCTACTCTGTTGCAGATCTTGGTGTCATCTGCAAACAGACAAGCCTTACCCTCTAGTCCATCTGCAAGGTCACTAATTAAGATATTGAAGAGGACTGGCCCCAGGACTGATCCCTGAGGTATCCCACTTGTGACTTGCATCTCCTCTGACTGTATACCATTTACCACCACTCTCTGTTTTCTGCCAGTCAACCAGTTTGCCACCCAGTTAACTAACTTCTGACCCACCCCGAGCCTACCCAGCTTATTTATCAATCTTCTATGTGGAACAGTGTCAAAAGCTTTGTTGAAGTCAAGGTAGGCGACATCAACTGCTCCCCCTTGGTCCACCACTCTGGTTACCCAGTCAAAGAAATCTATGAGATTAGTTTGACAGGACCTTCCTTTTGTAAACCCATGCTGTCTTGGATCCTGTGCCCCATGGATTCCAGGTGTTGCACTATCCTTTCCTTAAGGAGTGCCTCCACTAATCTTGCCCACTACTGAGGTAAGAGACTGACTGGTCTGTAGTTCCCCTGCTTCCTCCCTGCTACTACTTTTGTGGGTGGGATCACATGACCCTTCTCCAGTCTTCTGGGACCTCTCCTGTGCTCAGAGACTCACTAAACAGTTCTGCTAATGGCTCTGCTAGTTCCACCCTTAGCTCCTTAGGTACCTGGGATGTATGCCATCAGGTCCCATTGCCTTATCCACCCTGAGCTTAGCGAGCTCTGGTAGGACCCTTTCTTTTGTGAAGGGGTAGCTGTGTCCATGGTGCTGAGCTGTGGGCCCTGCCCTACCTTCTCTTCAGTTCTGTGCAGCATGCCCGTTATTCCAACCACTGCCAATTTGCTGAGCATCTGTTTCAACTGCAAGCAAACCTTCTTCCTAGAAGGTTAAAGAAGAGGCCAGGCTGCATGGTGAACATGCCCATGGGTGTGATTACATCACTTTGTGATGTCAATCTGGGTGGCCCGGTCTGTGAAGAAATCCCTCCAGGCTGTCACCTGCATGCTGAGGGATCCCCCTTTTTTCAAGTGGTTTTGCTATGCCACGAGCATGATTCCAAACAATAGTATGGACACTTACAAAATGGGGAAAATTTCCAAAGAGTCAGACCAGTTTTTGATATAGGCTTACATAGGGGAATGTGGGAAGAGGACTGGGTATTCTAGTGGGGTAAAAAAAGGAAAAGCCTAACTGGCAAGGGGTGGGACCTCCCACTAAAACAGACATTGCAGGGAAGCTAACTGTTTTATTTAAATATCATTATTTATAATTCTTCTTTCTTTCAAAGATTTGATGTTTAATTCTAGGAGTGATAAATGCAAATGAGGTGGAGAAGTTTTATCTTTAATAGTGTACCATAACTATATTCGGCTATAAACTGGAGGGTCAAATTGTCTTGCAGAAGGTCAATGACCTGGATTCTTGGGTTGTGGCTACTTGAACATGGATAGCTGATTTAAATACTAACATACTAACATACTAAAATGCCAGCAGAATAGGCCTAACGGTCTTTCGTGTCTGCTCGTTTGGTCAGCCCCCACCCTGGGTGCTGACCTTGCTGTCCCCCTCGCCTTCTCTGGCTTCTCCCTTCCCAGTTCCGGATATTCTTGCTGCATTGGATTTTGCTTCCAGAACCCTTCCCCTGTACCTGTCCCACCTCTCTTGAACCCCTCCACTGTCTCTGCCTCCACCAGCCCCCTAGGTAGTGCATTCCATGGCTCCACCACCCTCTCAGTGAAGTAGCACCTCCTCCTTTCTCCCTGAATCTTCCCCTCCAGCTTCCACCCATGCCTCTAGTGGCCCCTTCCTCCTTCCTTGAAGCACCCTGACTGTTCCTCCCCATTTACCCTCTTCATGTACCTGAAGACCTCTATCATGTCCCCCCGGTCCCTTCTCTCTTCCAGTGTGTACATATTTAGCTCTTCGAGCCTCTCCTCATAGGTCCTGTCTCCCAAGCCCCAAATCATTTTGGTTGCCCTCCTCTGGATCCTCTTCAGGAGGCTAATGTCCCTCTTTAAGTGTGGCCTCCAAAACTGCACGCAGTACTCCAGGTGCGGCCTCACCAAGCAGTTATACAGAGGGAGTATCACTTCCCTCCTTCTGGAGGTGATCCCCCTAGCGATGCATCCCAGCATGCTGTTGGCCTTGGCTGCTGCCCTCCTACAAGTCTCAGAGTTGTTCATCTTGACATCCACCACCACCCCAGGTCCCTCTTAGCCATTGAGACTGTAGTATTCCCCCAGGGTGTACACTTGGCCTGGGTTTCTGGCCCCCAGGTGGAGTACCTTGCATTTCCCTGCATTGAACCTCAGCTTCCACTTTCTAGACCATCTTTCCAGAGCCTCCAGGTCCCCCTGCAGGGCCACTCTCCCCTCCTCCCCATCCACCACCGCCCCCAGTTTCGAGTCATCTGCAAAGAAACTCATCTCACTCCTGATTCCTGTCCTTATGTCAGATAGGTAGGCATTGAACAGAAGGGGCCAAGGACTGATCCCTGTGGGACCCACTAATGACCCTCCTTGGGGATGAGACTATCCCACCAACTCACGACCCTCTGGGTCCGGTCCTGGAGCCAATTGCCCATCCATCTGATCATCTGGTTTCCCACCCCCATTTCTCCTAGCTTATCCAACAGGCCCACATGAGGAACAGAGTCAAATGCCTTGCTGAAGTCTAGAAAGAGGACATCCACTGGTCTACCCAGGTCCAAGGCACTTGTCACCCAGTCATAGAACTCCACCAGGTTTGTCTGACACGATTTCCCCGGGATGAATCCATGCTGTCTATCGTCCAGGCACCCTGACTTATCCAGGTCCCCCTAGCCTCTCCTTGACAATGCCGTCCATCACCTTGCCCACCACTGTGTCAGGCTGACAGGCCTGTAGTTCCCCGCCAGCTCCCTTGATCCCCCTTGTGGATAGGCACTACATGCCACCTTCCAGTCTTGGGGCACCCACCCTGTCCTCAGAGAGTTGGTGAAAGCTCTGCCAGGGGTTTTCTCAGGACATCTGCAAGTTCCTTCAGCACTCTAGGATGTAATTTATCCGGCCCGTGCTTTCTCCATCTTAAGGGAGCTGAGGGCTTCCTCACTCTCTCTGCTGTGATTTCCACTTCTGGTACCTCTTCTCCCTGCTTGGCCCTCCCCACCTGCCAGTGATGCCTCCCTCTCCCCAGACCTGCCCGATTGGTAGGGTCCCCCTCCTCATTATCTCTGTCTCCTCCCATGTATGATGCAGCATCCCCATTTTCCCTGGTGAAAACCGAGGTGAAGTACTCATTTAGTAGCCTCAGCCTGCTCCCCGGGTCTTGTGCCCATCTCTCCTGATTTAATCCTGCTAATCTGCCCTTCACCCTTCGTCTTTCCCCAATGTATCTAAAGAACCTTTTCCCTCTCCTAATTTCCCTGGCCAGGTTCTGCTCCTTCCTTGCCTTAGCCGCCCTCACCACTCTGGTGGCCCTTCTAGCCATCAGCTCGTGCCCCCTCGATCCCTTTCCTCCTTGAGCACTTGAATTTCTTATAGGCTGCTTTCTTTCCCACGCACCACCTCCTGGACCTCCCTGGTCCACCAACAGGGTTTTTGGGCCCCTACCGCATTTCGTCTTACTCTTGCACAGGTGCTGGTAGCATCCTGCACCCCTCTCCTGATGATTTCCCACCTACTATCAGCGTCCATGTCTGACCCAATCCCATCCAAATGCTCCTTAAGGATCCTTCCCATTTCCTTAAAATCTGCCCCCCTGAAGTCAGTTACTTCTGTCTTTGTGCAGCCTTCTACCCCTCCTAGGTCCAGGCAGAACCAGACCGTGGCATGGTCACTCCCCGCCAATGGGTCCCTTACCTCCAGGCTCCCAATCTGGTCACTGTCTGCCAGGACCACATCCAGTACCCCTGCCTCCCTGGTCGGTTCCCTCACCTGCTGAGTTAGGAACGCGTCTTGAAAGACATCCAGCAACCTTTGTTCCCTGGTCACAGAGGATGTCATAGTCTCCCAGTCTGTTCCTGGCATGTTTAAGTCCCCTAACACCACCACCGTTCCTCTGCCCAGTCTGCAGTGTCTCCTAACATCTGCCACCAGACTGTCCTCCAGCTCCTCCACCAGGGCAGGGGGTCTATACACCACTCCTATTTTTACTCTCTTGCCCCCCCTTGTTATCAAGGTGACCCAAATCGCCTCCACGGTTCCCTCCGCCTCCTCTACTCCCCCTATGCCAATGCAGTTTTTGACTATCATTGCTACCCCTCCTCCCCTTCCCTCCCCCCTGTCCTTCCTGAACATAGTGTAACCCTCCAGGTTCAGGTCCCAGTCATGTCTTGCAGTGGCCCAAGTCTCAGTGACCGCTGCCACATCCACTGCTCCCTCAGTTAACATCGCCTGGAGCTCCAGGCATTTTATTGCCAAGCTCCTGGCATTTAGCAGGACTACCTTCCATCCTTTCCCTATAGTTCCATTTCCCCTGCTCGTGTTCCCATGGGGATTCTGTTTTCTCCTGGTCTGCACTTTGCCAGTTGGCTTTTCCTACAATCCTCCTGGTCCCCAGGGGGTGGAGACAGAGTCCTCCTTTATTGGCACCCCTTGACAGCCTTTTCTCCCATCCCACCCCTTCACAAGTTTAAACCCCACTTTCACCAATGAACTCCTCTATTTTCAACTTGAGGATTCCTCCTCCAAATTGAGATGTAGTCTATCTCTAGCATACAGCTCCTTATCCTCCCAGGTCTCCCCCAATCCCCATCAACCCATACCCTCTGGCCTCACACCACTCCCTGAGCCACTGGTTTATCTCCCTAATTTTCCTTTTGTGTTCCCCACTAGCCCTTGGCACTGGCAGGATTTCTGAGAAGAAAACTGTGCATCCTATGTCATGACAGACCCTGGCAAGCTCCCTGAATCTTGCCTGTATCTCTAGCTCGCTATTTCCCTCAATGTCATTTGTTCCCAGGTGGACCAGTATGTCTGGGGAAATGATAATAAAAAATTAATTCTGGATGTATGAGGAGGATTATGGACATCGTTCCTCTTAAAGGGGAAATATCTGTGACATCATATTTTTATAACTGAAACTACCAGTATTTTGATTATTGCAGTAATTTCTTATAGTTATGTTTTAAGAGTATTTCAATCAATGCATGGGAAGGGGGAAGGTGGGAGTGGGGAGAGTGTGGAAATTATTTATATTAAAAGACATGCCTCAGCTCCTTTTAGTGTTTGGTGGAAAGTAAGTGTCAGTGTATGTGTCTGTGTGTGTGTGTGTGTGTGTGTGTGTCAGCTTGTTGTGTCAGGATGTACCCAGGAGAAGGCGAGTCTCTGGCCCGTGGGCACGGTCGGAGGGGAGTTCGGACACGTGAGGGTGGTCGTGTCATGCTGGACCACTCCCAGCTCCTGAGTGTTGCCTCCCCCCATGTTGAAGCAACAGGAGCAGCAGCAGTAGCAGCACCAGTGCCACTGGTGGCTGCTGTGCATCCAAATTTTCCGCTACTACTACCACCACCACCGGTAGCAGCTGTAGGGGCTCCAGCAGCACCCCCTCCACCACCTCCACTGCCACGGGAGGTGGCCCTGGAAAATGTAGGTGGTGTGACTCATGCGAGGACTGTGTCTGGTCCCCCCCGCACCTCCCCAATGTGGCAGCTTTTTACTCTGTGGGGGGAGACAGCACAATGGTGGTGTGCCATCTGTGTGGTGTGCTGGTGCACTGTGGCCCCCGTGGGACACATTTGGGGACCGGTGGCCAGTGCACCCACATGTTTAACCACCACAGGGCAGAGTGGCAGACTGCCATGGAAGAGGCCAGGCCTTCACCTGTTGGCCCTTCCATGGCAGTGGCCGAGGGTGCTGCTGGGGTGGGAGTTGTGCCGCGCAGTCACCGCTGCAGCAGGAGGAGGCCAGTACAGCAGCTGCTCCACCACCACAGCCACCACCGCCACCCTCGCTACCTGGATTCCCAGCTGCAGTGGACCCCGCCACAGTCCCTGCAACACAGCATGGCATCTCCCTGGTGTGGGTGGCTCTGGAAGAGAACAATCAGAGGGTCGGTGCTTTGCAGCAGCAGGTCAACACAATAGAAGAACTGCAGCAGCAAATAGTTAGAATACTGCACCTGCTGCTGGACCACCACGGCATCCCATGGCCGCAGTAACTTACGGGATTGTTTTCTGCCACCCACCCCACCCCACTATTGTGTTGAACTGTTTTTGTGTGTTTTTTCTTTGTTGTTGTTTAATCATACACATTTACCTTCCAGGGGACTCTTCCTTGCACCACATAGTGCAATACATTTCTGTGAAAACCGCCCATCATTTCATTACAGTGTGCCCACATTCTGCCTCCCTTCTCAGCAACATTAGGACATGATGCCAGGAAGAGAACATGTGCGTGCTCCGTACAGTGAATATCCAATTGTCCAGCAGCTTTCCAAATGTTTCTTTATGTTTTAATGTCAGTTTGTGGTGAAACATGTGGGCACGTTTCCAGTAAGAAGAGCCTTGTTAGTGGAAATATTCCCACATTTCACCACAAAGTCAACCTTATAACATAAGGAAACATTGGGCTAGCTGCCAGACATTCACTATAGTGAAGCATGTACCTGTGCTCCCCCTGGCATCACGTCCTAACATTGCTGCGAAAGGGGAGCAGAATGTGGGTGGCTTTTCTGAATGGTAATTCCTCCATCACGTGACACACTGTAATGAAATTATGGGTGGTTTTCACAGAAATATATTGCACTCTGTGGAGCAAGAAATATTCCAGTGGGAGTAAGGACCCCACATATTAGTTTATGTGCATCACCATAACTATGTTATGTGGTGAATCTGTGTAAAGCAGCAGTGCAACAATCTGTTGAGAACTGTGACCTGTATTTTTTAATGCTATGTTACTACTTCCTTTACTTACATCCTGGCTAATTTGGAATGATACAAGAATTTGTAGCAGTTGAATCTGCTGTACTACCTTTTTTCATGTGTGAAATAATGAAAGGAGCATTCCTTTTAAATTGGTGCTGACCAGGTCTTTGTTATTGTTTTGCTCTGCTTTTCTCCATCACATCAGTTAGTTGTTATATATCACTTCTGTTGTTAATTAACAGTTATGCAGCAGGCAGTGTTTTATGACACCATGGAACAATAGTTATTGAAAAGCAGCTGCAAATAAATACAAACCTAGTCAGAACAATATTGGAAGACGTGTTCATTTTTTTCTTACATGAAAAAAGTAGTCAACTAAGTAAAGCAGACATAAATTGTGAAAAGAAGTGCACCATTTAAGTCACGACTTGGAGGTAACTAATGGCTGTGGCAATGTAAAGTAGCATAAAAAAGTACAGTTCAAAACTGTCATGACATTCTTGCAATGCTGCTTTAATTGTAATGTCAGTATGACATCATGAGCTCACAACAATCACACAACACACAAAAGTGGAACAGAGTCCCAGATTCTTTCTGCAGTCCCAAAATGCATTCTCCTTGTGTGCAGAAAATTGACAAGTGGTAACACAGTGAAATGAAACTGTTTCAGCACATACAAAGTCCTGCAGAATTAATGGTACACTCAGTCATGCACACAGTGGTGGCACAGAGTCCCCAGATTTTTTCTGCAGGCCCAAAATGTATCCTCCTTGTGTGCAGAAAATTGACAAGTGGTAGCACAGTGAAATGAGAGTGTTTCAGCACATACAAAGTCCCCCCAGTATAAAATGATGACCGTGAGTGTCCTGTTGCTGGTCCAATGTGTTCTGCGAGGCGATTCGAGCAAATGCAATGTGATCATCTCAACTGGATTGAAGAGTGCCCTTTGACTCTACACTAATAGTAGCCTTGGTTAGTATATATATATATATATATAGATATATATATATATATATTTGTAATTTGTAGGTGAGGAGGGGGTTGACATGGACATGTACTCATAGTATTGTTCTGCATCACAGGTCACAGAAACTGTTGGTGTGCACATTCCAGTGCTCAATGAGAATTTTTTGACCAGAAATTGGAAATGAATAACACTCAAGCACATGAAGGGTAAGTATATTTTTGGGGGGGAGTTGGGGGGTCATATTTGCTGGTTTGTCTGTAATAGTTTCTTATTTTGTTACTTCTTCACAGATTTTATCTGCATCCTTCTGGAGTCTGGTTATTGTTAATGATGGTCATAGTCATCTAATGAAATGACTTCTGCATGTTGCATGTGTGCCCAAGCCTGGCGGAGGGGGGTGCCTGATGTTGAATAACTTTTTTGGATAAGGCCAGTATGACAGAACAAAAAAGCATCTGGAAGTTTTGTAAAAAAAAAAAAAACAGTGAATGACTTCTTACAACTTAATTGTTATTTCCCTCCCTGGTTCTGACTCTCAAGTCAAGTTACACTGTCTGAAACCCACATCTTGTCAACTAACACAACCTGTGTGCAATATTTTCTGCAGTCTTTCCAAAATAATGAAACAGATGAAATAAAATCTTAATACTTTCCAGAATGGATTTCACATGGCTATTCCATTGCTTCCTCTCTGTACGGTACAGCTGCAGTACCATTTCCACCAAGTTTTAGCGAGGGAGACTTTTTTTGTTAACCCCGTAAAAGAAACAAAATAAGTGTACTGTATGTGTTTTACAATTGCAGCTCTGAAAACCTACAGAAAACAAAACATACAACTAAAGGAAGTGAAGCAGCATAACAAACATGAGTACACATACTCACTTTATGGTTTAAATATGAAGAAGCTTTGTGTCTCTGGCTGATGGATGTGGTGGTCCAGACAGACTCAGACTCAGTGGTATCAGTGGCTAACAGCAGTCCCAGTGGTGGTCTGGGAGCAGACAGAATCAGGCTCAATGGTGGCAGTGGCTAACAGCAGTCCTGGTGGTGGTGGTCCGGGGGGTGGACAGACTCAGGCTCAGTGGTGGCAGTGGATAACAGCAGTCCCAGTGGTGGTGGTGGTCTGGGGATAGACAGTCTCAGGCTCAGTGGTGGCAATGGTAACAGCAGTCCTGGTGGTGATGGCCTGGGGGGCAGACAGACTCAGGCTCAGTTGTGGCAGTGGCTAACAGCAGTCCTGGTGGTGGTGGTCTGGGGGGGCACACCGCCTTTTAAAAACTTCAGTTAAAACCTGCCAACATTAACCACATCATCATTCTCATAAAGAAAGCTGCCCTCACAGTCATCGATGTCTGAAGTCTGACCACTGGGAAATTCTTTCTCCATTGTGTCATCTTCTACATCAGTGGTGTGCCATTTCCGGCAGCCAGTGCCAGTGCCACCAGGATGGTCTATTTCCACATCACCAAGACCACCATGACTAGGCTGGGGTATGAATACAGAGGTTACAGTCTGTGCTGGTGGTATGTGCCTGTCATTCATTTTAATGAATGTTAGCAAACTAACATTTGCAGGAGACAGGTTTTTCTGACGATCCCTGACTATTGCACCTGCTGAGCTGAAAACCCTTTCAACACTTATACTGGAGGGTGGGCATGTGAGGTACTTCAGTGCCATTGCAGTCAGCTCTGGCCATTTACTGACCTTTGCAAGCCAGTACAAAAGAGGATCTTCAGTTATTGTCAGATGCCTGTTTTCAGACAATTATGACTCAATCATTCTCAGTGCCACGCTAAGTCCAGTGGTTGATGCATCATCTTGTTCTCCTGAATCATTTATTTCACAAATACCCACTTGGAACAAAGCCTCCAAAAGTGGGTTGACACCAGCCACTTTGGATGACAGACCACCTGGAATTGCAGTCCCCTTCCCCTTGCAGGATATGCTTGATGGTCCTCCAGGTACACCTTCAGCCAGATTATGCTGCTGAGGTTTGCTGACCTTGCCACATGACTTCTGTGCCCCATGAACCAAGCGCACCAGTTGACCACTGATATTTTTCACCTGTTCAGGCCCTCCTTCCAGTACTGATGCAATTCCACATTTGTATCGTGGGTCCAGCATTGTTGCTATGGCAAAGCTGTCACTAAGCTGAATGCTCACAATGTGATGGTTCTGGTCGATTACTGTCAGCATTTGTTGCAGCAACATACTGCTACCACCATCTCCAGCAACATCAAGGCTATGCTGTACATTCACCAATGTCTGCCTCAGCACCTGCAACAGTGTAATTGATTGGCTAATGGAGGCAGACTCGCCACTCACTGCCTGTGTGGCATGTTCAAAAGGCCACAAAGTTGTTATTACAGAGTCCAGGAGGCAGCACTCTTCAGTTATCATAGACATGGAGGCTCCGGAACTGTCACGGCTAGTGTGCATCACAATATATTCTGCAATGGCTTTGTATTGTTCATACAACCTCTCTGCCATGTATAAAGTGGAGTTCCATCAGGTGACAACTTCCAGCTTCAAGCGGTACTGAGGCAGGCTGTTTTGTATCTACAACTGCTGCAGTTGGTCACGGGTCTTTCCAGGTCTTGAAAAGTGAGAGCAGATGTCATGCAATGGTCAGCATTTCCTTCATATCAGAGTGCTGTAGAAACTCCTGAACCACAGGATTTAAACAGTGGGTCATGCATGGAACATGAAAAAAAACACAATTCGTGATCTATTTCACCACATTTGACCCATTGTCACTTGCTATGAACCCAGCTCTCAGGGACACAGGGTTTAGCCATTTGTCAATTTCAGTGAGTACCACGTCCAACATGTTCTCACCAGTGTGTGAACAGGTCACATTGTGCATAGCAATTGTTGCATGCTGTCAAATTCCTGGAAGATTGCTACCATGACAATCCACCTTACTGCACTGATTAGTCACACTACCAACATCACAAACAACCCCAAGCACCTGCTCCCAGTGCGCAGTTATACTCAAATATGAACTCCCCACTGTTTTGCCACTTGTCCACATAGCCATACTTAAATGGATGAATGGAGAGGAGGAATGTTGAAAGCCAAGTCTTACTGAGTCGGACACAGTACGGAACAACTTGGGGACAGCACAGGTAGAAAAATATGTATTGGATGGGACTTTTCATTTTGGACAGGCACCTGCAGCAAACTGCTGCAACCCAGAATTCTCCACAAAAGAGAAGGGCAAAAGATCAATTGCCAGTATTTCTGCTACAGCAGCATTAAGTTCACGTGACACTGTATGATTCGGGGGGGTACTTCAGCTTATGCTCAAAAACACCCTGTAACATGGGCTGACTTAAAAGTTTTACACGGGGTGTGATCACAAATGGTTGTGCTCTGTGATGAGTGGCATTGGCAGGGGGTGGAGTGTGGACATTTGATGAAGACGGTTGCACAGGTGATGATGACAAACCAGAAATGCTGTTATTTTGCCAGATTTGCCAGCCGGGGTTGTTGTACCACTTGCACTAGACATACTGCATTCACCACCACCACCACAAAAACTGCTACTCTCACCAACACTGGATAATATTTCAAAGTCATTATGGTCCTCCACCTCATCATGCCTTTAGTAATTATCTGCTTTTATTACCTCACAACTGCACATGTTTAATTTACTACTGGACTTAACAGTCATGGAAGGGGATAACATGCTGGCTATGGTTGCTGGTGACGAGGGTGAACGCCCCACTGTGGTATTAGCTGCCAGCTTGTGCTAGGTCCATAGTGCCAAGTGTCTATACTTAAGATGCGTATGCTGTTCTTCCGTACCCTGATGGCTCCCCTTTTTACTTCAACTCACATGCACGTGGCAAACTTGGCAGATTGCAACTGACTGATCATTTGCATCTTGAACAAAAAATTCCCTAACAAGGGATTGTGATGCTCTGCTGTTAACATGTCCATGATGTGGCTTATTTAAGTCCGTTATTTTAAGCACTGAAGTGGGTGGGCCACGTGATGTTTCGGGCACTGCACACCTGGACTGCAACTGACCACCACGACTACCTATCATGTTTATTACTGGGTCATCATCATCAACTAAAATCAATAAATCACAAGTTTTTACGGGGGGGGGGTCCTCCAAACAAACTCAGACACTGCCACTTTGAATTTCTTTTCCTCCGATTCCCAACTGGGGTCAATTACATCATCATCATATTCATCAACAGCACATACATCCACATCTTCTGCTTGGATGCTAGCATGTGGACTACATGTTGCAACAACAGCAACATCATTGTCATCATCACATTCATCAGCAGCATCTACACCACTATCACCTGATATTTTTTCACCACACTGTGAATCACTGCATGGAAAATGCGTGATGTTAACTGCCACGGTGGATGGAATATCACATTGTGTGCTATCGTTGACATGAGTATCAGAATCCTCAGGTTCAGTTACTGGGATGTTACTGGGAAGTATGACATCATCTATGCTGCCACTCACTTGCACTGCTTCACACTCCATATTTTTGGAAACGGTACATTGGTTGGAATTAGAACTTCATGCAACAAAACTAATACTACCACCACCACTAACACCAGTAGCACTTACACCACCGGCTGGGAAAACATCATCTCCTCCAACTATAAGTAAAGCTACTGATTGGGCTATAAAAAACATTGCAGGAGAAATACCTTTCCTCACATCAGCAATGCACTTCTGTGTCTGCGTACTACTACCATGCCCACAGACTATCTTACTGCCAACATTGCCATGGCGAGAAACAGCTTTGCTTGTACATCTCTTTGCAGGCATTTTGGGGGATCAACCACATATTTATAACCAAATTCAGATTTTGATACGTTCATTCTCTGATTGGGGGGATGCTGGATGGGAAGCCAAAAAAACAACTGCAGCTTCGGCAACAGATAAGAGACTAGTCTGTCACGCAATGAAAACAACTTCAGTAACCAGTGGTGCTGATGAGTTCACAAAAACAATCCAATCTGGTAAAAAATTCCTTTTGAACGTGGGAGTGGGGGGAGCACTGAATGCAGACAGTGCAGATTTTTACCGCAGTACAAGCAGCAAAACAAAGATCAGATATCATGATCGCAGCACAAACTCAGGCAGCTGCAGTGGATAGCAGGTTCACACAGCTGCGCCTGCAATTACACTAGTCTGTGGCACAATAAAAGATGTATTATTTGATGTCATGCAACACCGCACACACACTCACACACAAAACAGTTTGTCTACAATGCTGAATGAGTAATGAGTAGCAAATGCAAAAGTTCAGTACTATGCCACTTTCCGTATTGTAATGTAAACAACCTGAAATTATGAACTGCTGCACTACATCCACACAACAAACAGCAAGAAAATTTCAACTATTACTGACAATATTACTGTGTGTACATTAACACAGTCGCTTATATAACAAAAATATAACCAAAAAACAAAGAAGTCACTATTTCTCCAACTTAAATCTACCTACACTACAGATACGCCCCTCCCCCAAAGCACACTTTCACTGTCTTTCACAACACACACTCAATGTTGTAAATTAACATTCAAAATCCACACAAAAACAAAAACGTTCAATGATATGAGCACAGGAGGGTTTCCTACAATCGATGAATTAAAGTTGGAGCCCCTGAAAAAATGTGAAAATGCTTTTTTAACAACCTTTACAAGAGTTCTATCACAGACAGCTATCAGAGCACACTGTCTCTCCTACTCCTTCCTACACGTACTACCCCAAACTGAGGCTGTGCAGATCAATATAGAGCCCATGTGACCTGAAATCCCATGAATCGCTGCAAAATTCACCTTCAGAGCTCAAAAACAAGGTGAAGTGAGGTGAAGTGCATTGTCCTCAATGCACTTCACCTTCAGTTTGGTGGAGTAGTGGTCAGGGGAGTTGGAGCAATGCAAAGTCATTGTTTCCAGTGGACATCACGTTCCTCATCATAATGCGAAGTACTCCACTTCGCATTGCAGAGCACTTCACGAATCTGCCTTTGCTCCGTGAATCACTTCATGCAGCGGATTGAGCCCACTTCGCCCACCACTACCCTGGTTTGGGAATGGACCTGGGTCATCGGAGGGCCAGCCGGGAAAGGAGTGAGTGTCCCATGGACTGCTCTCCTTCTCCAGGGGGAGGCTGCGGTGTGTGACAAGTGCTTGTGGGACCCCTGGCGAAGGCCGGGGGCACCAGAGCAACTGGCACCAACAAGAGTCTGAAGGGTGGGATGGACTCTGGCATCATTGCATGTTCCTTCCCCCACTCACAGTGGAAGAAAAGCCTGCCACCCACTGCCTTGATGATGCCTGCCCCTCGGCTGTAATCAGCTCCCAGGCCCACTCCCTCCCTATCCTGTCGATTACGGCACCTTTCAAGGGGAGTCGGGTGCTGCGACCCCACCCTGGGAGGTAAGACGGGGTATTGGGATGGTGGCTAATATGGGATGTGTAGCCGAGGGGTCTGTGATTGGGCAGATGTTTCCAGCAGTGGGAGGGACCAAAATAGTAAATAAAAAATGGTAGTGGAAGTAAAAGGGATGAGAGGAAGGGGGGGAAGGGAAAGGATAATTATTATTCATTTCCACAAATTTTTGTTCTCAAGTATTCCAAATTTAGTTTTATCCAGCTTTCTCCCACTATGTCATTCAAAAGCAGTCCAAATCAGATTTTCATTTAATCCGTATCATCTCTTGTATGTTCTCAACATAAAAATCCAACAGGCCTCTCCTCAATAGTGCCGATTTTCTGTCACCACCTCTTGCTGGTTCCATAACTCCCCCTAAACCCAAAAGCATGAGGGTTGATACCTGATGTCTGAAGTATTGAAAATGTCTGGCTATAGAGGACCTTATATCTTCTCTTCTTACATTGCTCTTGTGTAGAGTGATTCATTGTTTCAAAGGCCTGATTGTCTGGCCTATGTGATATAAAGAACACAGGCATACAGTGCAGTAGACCACATAGTCAGACTTCCAGGTAATAAGGACCTTTATGTCATACTTCTTATCATTCCATGTACTCTTTATGTATTTGTTTTTTATGCCATTATTGTAATGTACACAATTACTGCATGTGTAGAACCCTTTTACATTTCTCTGTAGCCAGGTAGCGGTTGTTTGCTCTGGACTCTAATGTTATGTTCTTACTATTTTATTCCGTATTGCCATGGTTATCTTGGCGGTTACACAAGGTTTTTGTGAAAAAAATATTTGCTCCAATTTCACTTGACTGCAGTATATTCCAATTTTTCAATACCACATTTTTATTTTTCCAAAGTGTTCCGAGGACTGTGTGGACATTGTATTTTTTTCTGATGTGCCAAGTTGTATGGGATCTTTGTCTTTTAAAAGATCTACCCTATTTTTTGATTCTGCCTTTTCCCTTGCAGTTTGTAATGTTTATTTTCTGCAACCCCTTGATTCAAATCTTCAGATCCACTGCATCTTTTAACCCTCAACATCTGACTGTAGGGAATATTTTCTTTAGGATTTTTAGGAAGGAAACTTTTGGCGTGCAATAAGGTGATTTTTGCTATTTCTTTTCTATGTAAATCAGTAACTATTTTGCCATTTTCCTTAATGGGCCAGATATTCAAAACTTTGCCCAGGGGCAAAATTAGCACTGCCCAGCGGGCAAACTGAGCCCGGAGCACAAAGCAAGCCATATTCAGACGGAATAGCCCAGGGCAAACAGCTTCTGAATATAGCATGGTAATGAGGCCATGCAAACTGGGCTGGGAGTGCAGGGCAAACATTGCCCTGGAATAAGACAGCACTGAATAAAACAACCAGGAAGTGCAACCCACAACAACAACACAGTACACAGCAACGTGAGGGCAGGTACAGGCGAACTACGTGGCCAATGTGTGCCAGCAAATGCATGGACTCAGGACAGTTGCAGGAAGCAGCAGATGAGAAAGAACAGTGATCAAAACTTTGCAATATTCCCGTGCCATTGGCGCCCGCGCTAACACATTAGCGGAGCTAACAGTTAGCCTGGAGCAAACACGCTTGCCGGAGCTAAAATGTGCCATATTCAAAAGTGCCATGCAAATGAGCCTACTTAGGTAGTCTCTGGGCAAACAACCAGATTAGCATCTCATTATACCCTGATTTGCACACAGTTTGCCTAAGCGTTACTGCAGGGTCCCATAGAGCCACCTGTAGGTCAGTCTGGAAGTACAGGGCAGACAGGTCAACCGCAGCTCCATCTGTAGGTCAGTCTGGCAGTGCGATGATAGCTACAGGCTACAGGTAAACAGTACAGCATAGCATAGCATAGCATATTGTACCCAGGGACAGGACAGCATAGGCACAGGTGGTGGTGGTGCTGCATGCAACTGTCACACTGTAGGGCATGCTACAGTGCAGCAGACACTACAGTAGCAAGGAGACAGTAGTGTGAGGGCGTAGCACTGCCTATGGTGTGTAGGCAAGTGATGCTGATTGCACTGTACACAGTGACAGGCCCAACCTGCAGGTGTTTACTGACAGTCGACATTACTGTTACACTGTTGTGTGACCCACAGATGCTGTACCTGTGGCATGTGATGCCCACAGTGACATGTACATATCTGGCTTTGTGTGTTGTGGCAGTTGTACAGCTGTGTGGTATGTGGCTGGGGGGCAGTATAGTATCCGAAAGGCACACTAGTGTTGGGGGTATTCCTAATACTGGCCCATGCACTGCATGCTGAGTCCCAGCCTTGTGGCCACACCTGGTCTGTGGCACAGCCTGGCCACCCACACACACACTCCCTCAACATCCTCCATGCCCACAGTGCTGCATGTGTGCTGGCATCTGTTTTGTCCACAGATATGTGGTCAGCAGGTGTGTGCTGTATGGCTACACTGCCATGCTGTCCACTGGTGTCAGGGTCACCACTTACTGCCTGGCATGGCTGGGACTGGTGGCAGATGTTGGCATCATTGTGATGCCATTGGTTAGCAACAAGCTTCCACTATGTTTGGCTTTATCTATATGTTATATTTATGTATTAGGGGCAAAGACCGGCGCTAAACCAGCAAATCCCGCGCACAGCCATTTATATTTAGCAAGCTGATTGCCAGGATTAAGACCAGCTTTTTCTCAGTGTAATCTACACAGCGCTAACTGAAGTCGCTAGGTCGCGCTTAAACTACTTAGCTGCTTAGCCACTGAATATAGCATTTGCGCTTGTATTCATGTCAGTTTGCCCTTGCATACATTATACTTTTGCCTGGCGCTAATGCAGTTTGCCCACGCTATTTGGCCTTTTGAATATGGCAGACCCTCGCTAATCCCGCGCTAAACCTGCGCAAATGATTTTGGCCCAGCGCAAAGTTTTGAATATCTGGCCCAATGAGTTTTAAATCCAGGAAAGTTATACTTGTATCACTGTATTCCATAGTGAAGGAAACATTTTCAGTCACCCATTCTACGTATTCATAAAACTGTTTCAACTCCTGTGATGTTCCATTCCATACTATAAGTATGTCATCAATAAATATTTCATATAATAATAACTTTTATCTGTATATGTTGTTATTTGATTGTATATATTTCTCCTCAAAGTGAGCCAAACAGAAGTTCGCATATGTCGGAGCTAATGTTGCCCCCATAACAGTGCCTGTTTTTTGCAGAAAGTGCTGGTCTTCAAAATCAAAGTAATTATTTTTCATTATGAATTCTGTAAGTTTTAATATGAAATTCTTGTCTGGTTCATTTTTTTCCCCTTTGTAATAAGAAATGTTCAAGAGCCACAATTCCATCTTCATGAGGTATACTTGTATATAAGCTTTTCATGTCCAAAGTGAGTAATAAACTGTCTTTCAAATTGTGCACAGCAGAATTCAAATTCTCTATTATTTGGATACAGTGCTTGCTGTTTTTTAAGTTTGACCACATATCTGGGACCAAAGTTTTACAATAATAATCAACATATATTGACAGAGTTTCTGTAATAGATTCAATGCCTGATATGATGGGTCTTCCTGGTGGTTCTGTTTGATTTTTATGGATTTTTGGAAGGCAGTAAAATAAAGGAGTTTTTAACTTTTTATTTATTAGTTCCTGTTCTATCCATTGTTCAGTTATACCTCTATCGGTGGCCTCTGTCACTATTTTAATTATTTGAGCTTTTAACTCTTGTAATGGAATTTTATGTACATTCATCATTCAGCTGCCTGAGATATTCTTCTCAATATTTACTCTGATCCTGAATGACAATTCCCCCCACCCTTGTCAGCAACATGCATGAGGAGACAACAAGTAGGCCATGTCTATTCTGCTAGGGGTACAACCCAAAGTTGTGGAGTTCTAATCTTGATATCAAGGAAAATTCCCTTTTCACTTATTCAACTAGTCAGTGACCCACGGGGCAGGCTGTCTTTATTCATTGTCTTTTATACTCCAAAGAAATGTTGTTGGGAAGTGTTTATGGGCTTAATGTGGATTCTCTGGAATTCTTTACACAGCTGGTTACTGTTTGGGCTCCCTTTCTATTGCTACCAATAATTTTAGGTGGCAACATAAACACCGTCTTCGACCCCACGCTTGATCGCTCCAGGGATACCCGTAGAGGGCTTCACCAGCTCAACAAGCATTCCGTGAGTTTGTTGACCATTTCAGCTTATGTGATGTGTGGTTTATACTCAATTCTACTGACAGGGGTTATACTTTTACCTCCCCAGTTCACTATGCCTCATCTCATATCGATTACTTATTCTTATCTCAAACCTTTTTGGCAGGGGTTATGGATGCATCCATTCAACTTGGCCCTCCCTCTGATCATTCATTATTAAATTGTCACCTATTTTTTTCAACCCTCCCCAAAATAACTACACAGTGGAAAATCAATAACCAGCTACTGAAAGAATCTACAATGATTACCACTCTCAATGAGCATATTGAGCAATTCACCGATACGCATAGCAATTCCACTTCTAGACCTGACTTTCTATGGGGTGCTTTTAAAGCTTATATTAGAGGAATACTGATTAGCTTAGCTTCCCAAAGGAGAAAGAACAGAGACCAGGCCTTACTCAATCTGCTCACCCAGATTCGCACAATTAAAGCTAATATGACACCTTCTTCCTCAGATGATACTATACAAAATTTAGCCAAATTAAGGGATGCCTATCTAGAAATTATGGGAGAAAAGGTGGAATTTGCCATTTTGAGAACAAAGGCATCATACACAGACCACAGGGAGAAAGCTGAACATTTACTAGCACTCAGAATTAAACAACAAGAGTCATCCAAGTATATCCCCTCAATTCATTCCCAAAGAAATGGTACATTGAAAACATCTCCAGTAGATACTGTAACTGAATTTTCAGATTACTATACCAAACCATATAGTGCTAGACTGAATTTACCCTCTGTCCAAGACTTTGAGTTTTATTTATCCACATCTAAACTGCCCCTTCTCTCAGACACTCAACAACAGTTACTTATTGTTCCCATCACTTATACTGAAATTGTTAGAACTATCCAAAGCCTGCCCTCGGACAAAACACCGGGCCCAGATGGTTTCTTGGCAAATTTCTTTAAAAAATTTCAAAAACAGCTAATTCTTCTATTATTGTCCCATTTCAATATATTTTGTCAGGTACTTCTGTTGATCCCACTTTGTTTGAAGCCTTAATTGTTCTTTTGCTTAAACCGAACAGGGACCCGGAACTAACTTCCAGCTATCGTCCAATATCTCTATTGAATCAAGATATTAAAATTCTAACTAAACTGTTTGCTGAATGTATAAGCATCATCCTATCTGATCTTATTGGGCCTGAACAAGTTACATTCATGAAAAAGCATTCATCGGTTGACCATCTTCGAACACTGTCGCATGTTCTCTCAGCATCTAGAGATGCTTGCTTCTCGGCAGCTTTGATTTCACTAGATGCTGAGAAAGCTTTCGATAGACTGGACTGGAACTTTTTGTTCCATGCTCTTAATGCTTATAAATTCCCTTTAAAATTCCAGAATTGGATAAAAGCACTGTATCATACCCCATCGGCATGGATTACTGCTAATGGTGTGGTGTCCAATCTTATTCCCTAACAATCTGGGACTAGACAGGGATGTCCATTATCCCCCTTACTTTTTAACCTATAGCTGGAACCACTGATTTGTAGATTAACAGATTGTGAAGAGATACAGGGTATATTGGTCTCATCTCAAGTGATCAACATTTCGGCATATGCCGATGACCTCCTCTTACAATTATCCGATCCAGCTACATCTGTTCCCCTTATGTTGTCACTTATTGCACAATATAGTCAATTATCTAATTACAAATTAAATATAGATAAAACTATTATATATCCCCTTCATCATAAGGTAATTAAATGATCCATTACAGATTTAGGTCTGTCTTTGAAAGAAGACTCTTCAAAATATCTGTGAATTATAATTTCTAGGAACCTGGCCCTTCTTCAGAAATTAAATTTGGATACTCTGGTGAAAACTGTAAGTATGGACTTAGATAGATGGTCAAAATTTCCCATCTCCTTCTGGGAAAGAGTCAACCTAATCAAGATAAATGTTTTCCCTAGACTTTTCTACCCCCTTCATCTACTTAATATCTGGTTACCCCTTTCATGGTTCAGCAAGATTCATGGGCTTATTTCAAAATTCATTTGGTCCAACAAACAACCTAGATTGGCATTTTTGAAGCTGGTAACCCTCACAGAAAAAGGAGGGCTATGCCTCTCTCATTTAACATTCTATCATTGGGTTAGACACACTGTTAAATATCTTTGGTAGTTATCTCCCAAGGAATAAATTTTTGCCTCACCTTTCTCCCCCCAATAGCTTAAAACTGAACTTTCTCTAATACACACCAATGGTCTAACCCTGGCTGCACTTTTCTATATAAAAGCCAGGTCTTTCCCTGCAAGTTTAAAACTAACCCCTACTGCGACTTCCATTAAAATTAATTCCCAGTTATGCAATTTCCTTAAATATAATGATACTCAAGATTTAATGCAGCCCATATGGGGAAACCCAAATTTAAAAATAGATAATAAACTGCTGTCTGTTACTTGGCTGCCTCCCATGACTGAACCAAGATTTTTCTTATTTGTCTCAGAAGAACATTCCTGATTCTCCTCTGCTGAGATTTTAAGTACTTTCAATATACCCACAAAATATGCCTTTAAAACTTTTCAATTAAGGCATTTAATCCTGAAAGTTTTTGGACTAATGCCTCCTCAGCATGGTCCACCATCATTTTAGAGTGAATTAGGACCTTTAGCTGATCCTCCACAGTCAGTGTCTAAATGTTACAAAATTTTGTATAATTGGGCTTATCCAACTTGCTTTGCTCCGTCGGTTTATTGGATGCCCCTTTTTCCTACCCAGGTATAAGACTGGCCTATCGCATGGCAAAATTGCCATAAATACATTATCCAAGACAGGCTACACATTACCCAATTCCATATATTGCACAATTTATATTATTCCCCACAAAAACTATTTAAATACTGTCTTCTTCCTTCCCCTACCTGTGTTCACTGTCTGAAAGAGGAGGGCTCCCTATACCACATCTTTTGGTCCTGTTCCAAAATTACTCCACTGTGGACTGACATTCAGCAAAAAGTAGACCCCTTATTAGGCCTACACAACCTATTTACCCCAGAAATATGCTTATTGGGCATATATACGGGGACTTCTGTACCTGTTAGAAGATACCACATGGCCCTTATTTCCATGTCTGTTAAGAAAGGAGTTCTGCGTCATTGGAAAGATTGTGAAGAAATTTCCTATTCTGAATGGATCAAGGAACTCCTAGCAAATTTCAGGACAGAGAAAGCAATAGCAAGTCTCAATAATAGGCCTGAGAGATATGCAAAAATATTGGACCCCTTGCATACCTTGTATTCTGTCTAGCATAACTACCCCACCATTCTCCAAGTCTTCATCCTATTTGGTCATAGACGAATAACTGTGTTGAATAAGGTTGAAGGGGGATTAAAAAGGCTAGGGGGACAGGGGAGAAGAGTGGATTTTGGGAGGGAGGGAGCAGAACAGACCCATGGTACTGTGTACTGCATGTTCTTTGTATGTTGTTTTTTTGGACCTGTTCTCATTATTGTTAAAACTTAATAAACTTTAAATTAAAAAAAAAAAGAAATATACAAAACAAAAGAGAATACCAAGGGGCCTAAGAGTCCTTGTTGAATCTCATTGTGGCTTCACACTTGAGGGCTTCCAGGCCAAGTGGGATAGAATAAGGACACAGTGCTCATTTGACTTTATGTTATTGCTTATAAAAACTTTAACTGCAGAGCAAGGAAAAGTATTGGAAGAGATACAGACACTAGAGAATAAAATGAAAGAAACAATTGAACTGCAAATTTCAAAATACTTGTGAAAAAAATTGAAAAGTCCTTAACAGACTATAATAACCATACTGTATATGAGGTATAAAAATCAGTCAATGTAAAAGGGATATCAATGACTATAAAGATGGTAAAGTATACACATGGAAAAAAAATCTGAAAATCAAACAAATATATACAATTTAGATGACATTGTGACATCAGACTCTGGAAGTGCTGAACAAAAACCTACAAGAGATGGCAACTTGAGAAGGTTCTATCCCAGATGCTATAGATGCTCTAAGTTTAACAGATCCTTTTGGAGGGCCCCCCATAGAGAGAGGTGAAATTATTATGACCAATACTATTATGGCTCTTACAGAGCGTGGCAACAGAAAGAAAGACAACAAGAGAAGGATTTTCACGGGGATTCTGAGGAGACTGGAGTTTCAGATGTAAGGAGAAAAGAAAGAGAAAAAGATACATGAGGAGGAGAAAAAGAAAGGAACAAGGTTCACAAGTTGAGATCCAGGGCACAACAGAAATTACAGTATCCAATCTATCCCAAAGAGAGCTATCTTTAATGGAAGAGAAGGTTCTAAATAAGGGACTGTCATTTAGTTTAACAGAGAAATTGAACCCTTTCAAGCTGAAATTAGACCTTGAAAAGTTTTTTCCAAAAAATCAGACTAAAACATTTTTGTGGCACAAAAGAATCATCAAGTGATGACCCCACAAAACAAAAAGAAAGATACCTTTTAAGGCAAGCCCTGGGTACAACTTCAAGATCCAATTTTGACCCCCATGGTTACATTCTGCCTTATATAACCACACACATAGAAAAGGTAAAGAAAGACATAGAAAGAATAATATGAATGGATGAATGATTATTTTTAAAAAACGCCTTTCCAAAACCTAAGCACTTTTACAACAGATTAATACATAAAATTAAAACAAAATCCTAAAATCAATCAATAAATATATTTTAAAAATCTGGATATGCCAGATTAAACAAATATGTCTTTAGGGTTGACTTAAAATGTTGGACAGTCAGGCAATCTCTCACCCAATGAGGTAGAGAATTCTACAGGGTTGGGGCCATAAAACTAAATGATCTTGCCCCAGATGTCTTTAAACAAACCCTGGGAATCTCTAGCAATCCCTCATCGGTAGATCGGAGCTGATGGGAATGACAGTAGGGATGAAAAAGATCTTGCAGGAAACTAGGCCCCTGATCGTGTAGGGCCTTATAGGTCAGAAGACCGACCTTGAAGGTATTCCACCATTGAAATGGCAGCCAGTGCAGTCCATGGAGGACAGGCATTATATTACTGGTCCTTGACGTACCAGTCAAAAGCCTGGCCGCCGCATTCTGTACTAGCTTCAAGTGGTGGATATCTACCCCCGGTAGCCCTAGGTGCAGAGTGTTGCAGTAGTCCAAGCGGGAGGTAACAAAGGTGTGGACCAATGTTGGAAGTTCATCAGCAGGAACCAGATGTTTCACTCAGGCTATATTCCTCAGATGGTAAAAGGACATTTTGGCAACGGCTGACACCTGATGTTTAAGGGTCAGACAGTCATCAAATATAACACTCAAGTTCTGCACCTGGTCTGAGGTTGCCAACTGGGTCCCCCCCAAGCCAAAGACCTGAAGGTGACCCAGTCAGCAAACCCACCCCTAAATGACCTGGGTCCACAACCAACACCTCAGTTTTTTGGGGTTTAACTGCAACCGGCTCACAGTCATCCAGTTCTGAATCTCGTCGAGACAGTTATTAAAGACCGAGACAGCATCACCCTGGTCAGGCATGAAGGACATGTACTGCTGAGTATCATCTGCATAGCATTGAAAACTCAAGCTGTACCACCTAATGATCACTCCCAATGGCAGCATATATACTGCAAATAACATGGGTGCTAGAATAGAGCCCTGTGGCACCCCAGAGGATAGGGGGAGTGATGCCGAGGAGAAAATCCCAGACACCACCATCTGAGTCCTACCCTCGAGGAATGATTGAAACCAACTGAGGACTGAACCAGATAGTCCACAGATAAACCACAGGTGCTCCAAAAGCACTCCAAGGTCAACGGTATAAAATGCCGCAGAGAGATCAAGAAGGACCAAGATGGAATGAGTCTTTCGATCTCTCGCTATTAGGAGGTCATTTAGTACTCTAACAAGGGCTGTCTCAGTACTATGTCTCTTCCTGAATCCAGAATCATAGACATTGTGGCTGGTCAAATGATCATCCAGCTGCAACACAGCCACCTTCTCAATAACCTTACCCACAAAAGGCAGGTAATAGAAGAGAGTGAAAGAAAAAAAAAATTACAACATAACCAGGGAGGAAAAAGAAACACTGGACAATTCAGGAAAAAATAAACCCATCATAATTAAGCCTGCTGACAAGAGTAGGGGAACTGTCATTCAGGATCAGAGCAAATGTTGAAAAGAATGCCTCAGGTAACTGAATGATGAACATACATATGAGAGAGTACATAGGATTCCATTGCAAGACTTAAAAGCACAAACAACTGAAGTAGTGACAGAGGCCACTGATAGAGGTATCATTGAACAATGGATAGAATAGGAACTAATAAATAAAAAGTCAAAAACTCCTTTATTTTTCTGCCTTCTAAATATCCATGAAAATCAAACACAACCACAAAGAAGACCCATCATATCAGGCATTGGATCTATTACAGAAACTCTGTCAATATATGTTGATTATAATTTTAAAACTTTGGTCCCGGTTATGTGGTCATATTTAAAAGACAGCAAACATTGTATCCAAATAATAGAGAGCTTGAATTCTGCTGTAGACAATTTGGAAAACAGTTTATTGCTCACTTTGGACATGAAAAGTCTATATACGAGCATACCTCATGAAGATGAAATTATGGCTCTTGAACATTTCTTATTACAAAGGGAAAAAGAATGAACCTGACAAGAATTTAATACTAAAACTTACAGAACTCATACTGAAAAATAATTACTTTGATTTTGAAGATCAGCACTTTCTGCAAAAAACAGCACGGCTATATGGGCAACACTAGCTCCGACATATGGGAACCTCTATATGGCTCACTTTGAGGAGAAATATATACAGTCAAATAACATATGCAAATCAAAGTTATTGTATAAAAGATTTATTGATGACATACTAATAATATGGAATGTAACATCACAGGAGTTGGAACAGTTCTATGACTACATAGAAGGGGTGACTGTAAATCTTTCCTTCACTATAGAATACAGTGATGAGTATAGCATTCCTGGATTTAAAACTCATTAAGGAAAATGGCCAGATAGTTACTGATTTACATAGAAAAGTAATAGTAAAAAACACTTTATTGCATGCCAGAAGTTTCCACCCTAAAAATCTTAAAGTATTCACTACAGTCAGATATTGAGGGTTAAAAGAAACAGTGGTTCTGAAGAAAGGTGCATCAAAAATATATTAGGCTTAACATCAAGATTTGAAGCAAGGGGTTACTGAAAATAAATATTACAAACTGCAAGAGAAAAGAAAAAGCTGAATCAAAAAATAGAGCAGATCTTTTAAAAGACAAAGATCCCACATAACTTCGCACATCAGAAAAAATCAAAATGTCCACAAACTTTGGAAAATTAAAAAATGTAGTACTGAAAAACTGGAACATACTACAGTCAAGTGAAATTGGAGCAAATATTTTTTTCACAGAAACCTTGGGTAACTGCTAAGAAAACCATGACAATATGGAATAAAATAGTAAGAACATAACACTGGTGCCAAAACAACCAACCACTACATGGCTATAGAGAGATGTAAATGGGTTCTACACATGCAGTAATTGTGTACATTGCAATAATGGCATAAAAAGCAAATACATTAAGAGTACATGGAATGATAAGAAGTACGACATAAAGGACTTTATTACCTGGAAGTCTGACTATGTGGTCTACTGCAGTGTATGCCCACGGTCTTTATATTATATAGGCCAGACAACCAGGCCTTTGAAACAACGAACCGCTGAACACAAGAGCAACAATCAACCCTCAAGTTTTGGAGTTTCGAGAGAGTTAGGGAACCAACAAGAGGTGGTGACAGAGAATCGGTACTATTGAAGAGAGAGGCCTGTTGGATTTTTATATTAAGAATGTACAGGAGAAGATATGGATTAAATAAAAAAATCTGATTTGAACTGCTTTTGAGTGATATAGTGGAAGAAATCTGGATAAACCTAAGATCGGAAAACTTGAGAACTAAAATTTGTGGAATGAATAATAATTATCCTTTCCCTTCCCTCCCTCCTTACCTGTCATCTCCTCTTATATCCCCTAGCATTTTTGTTAAAGCAGAAATATTGATGACTATATTTTAAATGGAAGAATTTCCATAATAATCACTGTAGGTAGTTTCCCAATATATTTAGAAATCCCAAAGAATGTACCTAACCTTTATACTTTAGGTCCTTGATCTTTTGCAAGATGATCTGACCTTCCACCGAACACAAAAAGGAGCTGTGGCATATCTTGTAATATAAATAATTTCCACACTCTCCCTACCCCACCTTCCCCCCCTTCCCATAGATAGATTGAAATACTCTTAAAACATAACTATGAGAAATTACTGCAATAATTGAAATACTGGTGGTTTCAGTTATAAAAATATGATGTCACAGACATTTCCCGTTTAAGAGGGACAATAACAATAATCCTCCTCATACATCCAGGATTTATTTTTTATTATAATTTAAATCAGCTATCCATTTTCAAGTAGCCATAACCCAAGAAGACAGGTAATTGACCTTTTGCAAGACAATTTGACCCTCCAGTTTATAGCCAAATATAGTTATGGCACACTATTAAAGATAAACCTTCTCCACCTCATTTGCATTTACCACTCCTAGAATTCAACAACAAATCTTTGAATGAAAGAAGAATTATGAATAAAGATATTTAAATAAAATAAAATAGTTAGTCTCCAGCAATGTCTGTTTCAATGAAAGATCCCACCACTTGCCAGTTAGGCTTTTCCCTTTTTTCCCCAACCAGAATACTCATTCCACTTCCCACATTCCCCTATGTACGCCCATATCAAGAATTGGTCTGTCTCTTTGGAAATTTTCCCCATTTTAAAAGTGTTCATATAATTATTTGGAATCAAGCTAGCAGCATAGTAAAACTGCTTAAGGAAGGAAGCTCCCTCAGCATGCAGGTGACAGCCTGAAGGGATTCCTTCACAGACTGGGTCCCAAGGGTGACATCACAAAGTGATGTAATCATGTCCATGGGTGTGTTCACCCTGTGGCCAGGCCCCTTCTTTATCCTTCTAGGAAGAAGGTTAGCTTGCAGTTGAAACAGGTGTTCAGCATAATGGCAGTGGGTGGAATAACGAGTGTGCTGCACAGAACCTGAAATTCAGATTACCAGAACTGACTGAGAAGATAATAAAATAAATCCTTATTTTTCTCAAGAAATAAAGATAAAAAATAGAGTAACAGAGCTTTATTAATGATAAGAAGAAGGGTCAAATAAGTGTCTAAAAGCACATTCTGCCTTTTGTCTGGTTTCAGGACTGTTCATACTTTAGAGCACCTGTTAAACATACAGCATAGAAGATAGGGCAATTGAGATCCTAAGGTATACAAAAAGAGTTTATGAAATGCTTTTTTAATTTATTTTGAGAAAAGATAAAAGAAGTTTAACTTGGGTGGTACACAAATGGATGTATTTTCTCCTTGTATGTAACTTTGGAAAGACTGATTGCAATTAGTCCCTACCCCCATCACTGTTTATGGAAGTTTACTAAATAAAAGCAAGTGTATTACAAGTTTTAGAAATATGAGCATGTAAGCATGCAGGTTTGTTCCACCTGCTTTATTGAATATATTTAAATTTAATTTCTTTTTATGGAGCTGAATTTAAAAGGACAACACAGAGAAAAGTGTTAATAATAATAATGTATTTTATATGTCATTACAGCTGAAAATGTTAAGAACTGAATCAATTTCCACTTTAAAAGAGAAGAATTTCAAATATAAGCACGGATAATAATGCTCACTAGTCAGATGAAGGAACTTTATGTTCTGAAATGTTACTTTAAAAAAAATACAAAAGAGCAAAATGAAAATGAAAATAATATTCTGATGGTACTTTGACTCTTTTTGGATTATGTGGGTTGAGAGAGGAATATTGTATGTTTCTTGGATTCTGATTTCTGGAGTTTCTCCCTCCCTCTATTGCTGGCTCCTCAATGAAAGAAAAGAAATAGTAAATCACAAATAATATCTTTAAATGGAACCTTGGGAGACATATGGTGAAGTTGTACAAAACAAGATTTGTAATGTAAAACAAACATACTTTAAGGGGATTTCTGTAACAGATAATTGCAGAATCCAGCTAAGGGGGTTCTCATAAGCAAGCTACTTGTGTTGTATGCACAAAAGCTGAAATCCTCATTAAAATACATTGATTCCCCTTACAAAGAAAGAACTTGTTTCATATCTCGTCATATGAAACAAGATCTTTTTTTTGTATGACTACTATATGAAAAAAAAAGAATTTCAGTGTTTAAAAAAACACATTTTAAGGACATTTCTCAAGCAGTAAAGTGCAGAATGTAACTAAGGGAGTCCCAATAAGCAAGCTACTGTACATGTGTTTGTTCCTCCCCAGAATATCATTTTTTTGGGGGGAGGGGGTCCAAATTTGAATTTCTCAGGCAAAACTGAAAACATGAATGCAGCTGTATGAAAAAGGATTTTCCTCAAATGAGAAAGGATGATGTCATATGAAAAAAGAATGATTTTTTTCTCATTAAACAGCTATCTTGAAGTGCTTATTGAGCATGCTCAGAAGCAATTTATGAAAATTTTAAATTGGAATAACTTTGGAACAGATTAATATGTTTACACCAAAGCTGCAAAAACCACATCTGCCCTTTCTACCCTGAAAATTGCAGATAAAAATTCCAAACTGTTTAGGCTGTAGCCAAATTAAAAAACAATACCATTCAAACCAATGGGGAAAAAAACTACGAAAAATTCATATTTTCTCTATGCAAATCTCAAAAACTGCACATCTGACTAGAACAAAAATTGGTACATTCATAGATCTGTCACATGAGACCATGCATGCAATCTTTTGTGCAAATCTGTTGAATGGTTGCGAAGGTATTAAAGTGCAACATTTTGAGTTTAACAGAGAAACCCCAGTTCAACCCTAATGATAGTGGCTCTTTGTCCAGTGTACAACCTGGTGCTGCACAGACAATTACATTTTCAATCACAAGAGTGTAGCATGCAAATTTATGGTGCACGCGCAAACAGAAAAGTGAAAGAAGTAAGTGTCTCAGCTGGGACTTGAATCCAAGCCACCTGGATACCAGCTGCACAACCAAGACAACTGGAACCTTGGCCATCCTGGAGCACATTACTCTTCCTCCAATGCATAGCCTTCTGCTGCACAGAAATGTGTGGAGCATGTACAGACAGAAGAGAGAAAGAAGGTTGTGCATTGCAGAAAGGGTAATGTGTTCTGGGATGGCCCAGGATCCAGTTGCCTTGGTGGTTGAACTGGTAGTGCAACCAGAATGGAATTCTGGGTGGCATGGTAATGAAGTTCCCCTTGAACAGGGTCTATCAGTAATCTGGGGGCATTTACAGGTAATGGTAGCAGTAAGGGATGTCTTGTAGTGGGATTTGAAAAGAGTGTGTGAGCCCTGACGGTCAGATAGGCTGTTCCAAAGATCTGGGGCAGCTGAAGAGAAAGCCAACTAACCCATACATGTGATGACTTGTGGGTAATCTGATATTAGGCTACAGGAGTCTCATTGACAGGGCTTAGGCCTGATTTGGGAGATAGGGAGACACTTCCTTTTCTCTGAGGTATGTGTCAACTAGGCAGCCTAGGAGGTAGTACTGGAGAGCCGGGGCATCCTAGGGCCTGGTAGAGGGAACAGTAATGAGTCAGGTGCCATCGCACTCACACCTCCCCATCACATTCCTGCTTCAAAGCCTCCCAATGGGGCTTCCTGAAATCTGCCTCAACTTGTCTCTGTACCTGAGCTGCTATCACTTGATATGTACCACTGGGCATCTAGTCCATGGCTATAGCCTGCACTTTGCCCAACTGGTCTAGCCCGTGTCATCTCACATAACATGACTGGTGATCTGTTACCCTGAATTGACTGATCCTGATGCTGTTCCCTGTTAATCTACCTGATGCTCTGTGTACCCTGATCTGACTGATCCTGCTGCATTGTATCTTGGCATTCTTCTGGATCGCTGGGATGTACTCGGCTGCTTGCCATCTCATGTAGTTATTTATGAACCTCATTGATGACTCTATCAATGTGCTCAATCTAACTGTAATCTATGTACCTTATTCGTATGTTACATAAGTGCCTTAATCTATGTACCTTATCCTAATGTTATATATTGTGCCTGAACCTAATGTACATTAACCCTGTATACACCTGATGTTCATGTTTTGTGCCATTGTAAGTCTCCCGGGTTGCACCTGAAAATAGGCGCTTGTTTGTCTAGTGTGCTCACCCGGTAAACAAAAGCAAATAAATAAATAAATCTACAGATGCAGCTGTAGGTTGTGTTTAGTCTGGATAGGCCAGCAATTGAGGTCTGCATGTAGATGTGAGAGCAGTAGTCCAGAAGGGGAAGTAAGGTGCCCTGGGCAATGGTGAGTAAGATTTCTGAGATCATATTATCCTTGGGATTGTGTCTGACTCCTAGTTTCTGGTTCATGTGCTGGACTGTGAGTCTGATGTGATCAGAGAAGGTCAGTGTGGGGTCAAAGGTGACTCCCAGGTATTTGAAGGAAGTCACTGACTCAGCAGGTGAACTGTCAGGAGATTGTATATGAAAAGAGGTAGTGTCATCAGCCTACCTCTGTCTAGACATTTTCCAAGGGGGTAGCCATTTCGTGTCAGGGTTGGCACTTTTCCCCCAAAACAAAATGTTACCGTTTTCAGCTCAGATTAGGTTAAGACAGCTACTTTTTGCTGGCTTAAGGGAGTAGCAGGTGGTACCTTGCTATGTAGCTGGGTCCACTGCTATATGTTTTTTTATATGTAGATGCATAAGTGCTGGCACCACAGGGGTCTGTACTTCAGCAGCCAGAAGTTGGCATGTATGCTTTACATCTGTGGCTGAAGAGATTCATGCCAGCAGACAGAAATACTGTTTCAGATTTGGAATCGTGGATTTCATTATGCCTGTGCTTCTGCAGTCAGAGGTTATTGTGCATGTTATTTACCTGCAGCAGTAGAAACACAGGTCTGTCAGGGCCTGCACTTCTGCAGACAGAACTGTGTATGTTTTACAGTGTGGATGAGTACCTGTGGTTACAAAAGTGCTGGCCCCATAGGGCTACAACCAATCCAGCTTGTTCTGGTCCTCCTGTATCCTATCCCCATTCTCAAGGGAGTCCACCATCCTGGCTCACTTACTTAATATCATCTGCAAACTTAAGCAGCCTACCAAAGACCCCAGATTCCAAATCACTGATGAAGATGCTGAAGAACAATGGCCTAAGCACTGATCCTTGAGAGACTTTTCCGAGTACTCTTTTTCATTCATTAGTACTTCAGTGAAGATTCACAAGAATCGAGGCACTAGGGGACAGACTTAACTGAGAAAGTCTTGCACGATTGCAATTGCAATGTATTTTTGAAGCATCTAATAAACTTAACTTTTGAGATACAACATTGCTTCATCTGGATTTACTTGTGTGTGTGTGCACTGCTGCTTGTTTTGGAAACTTTTACAGTACAGTATGTATTTGTTGGCAATTACATGAAGTTAATGTTTTTGCAAAGTTCTTCATCTAGTAATTTTCTTAATAGATTAATTTAATAATTGACAGGAGGTTTTAGGTTCTTTCAGTATCATCAAACTATCATCTCCATTAAGGTTACATTTTGTTATACCCTTTTCCATCATTTATTTCTTTGTTCACAATGGCGATTCACTGGTCTCAGCAATGTTTCTCAGGTATGCCCCAAGCATAAAATGGTGTAGTGAAGATGCAGTAAAATGTTACAATATTGTCAAACTTAACAAAATGAAATACATATCATATAGACACATGGTATAGCTTGTCTTAGAATGTAATACATTTACAGGAGTGATAAACTTACACAATCAAACATTTGTGATACAGACAGCAATACAACTTGAATAAATGATAAGAATTTTTAAGACTAGCAATGAATATAATCAAGAGAGACCTCTGCATGCCAAGCTGACCATTATGTCTCCCCTGTGTTGAGTTTTCAATGGGGATGAATTAAAGCTCACCACAGAGGCTATTCCATGAGTTTGGAGCAGCAATGGTAAAGGCCTTCTGACCCATCACAGCAGTCATGGGGTAACTTCAAGAAGCTGCTGAACAGCATACTGTGCCTTAGGTTTTGCAGGCAGTTTCAAGGCCTTTGAAAGCTTTAACTATCCTCATCTGTTCTAATTAGTATTGCCAGGATTTCAAATGCTGTCAGAAAAAAAAATTGGTGACAATTTATTTATCATTTATTTACTCATTTGGTAACCAAGTTGGTGCACTGATCCGAAGTCCTTTTTCAGGCACGGCCTGGGCCAGAAACTGGCACAAGCAGCATATAGTACAGCATGGATCATATGGGGAACATAACAGGGCAACATAACATTATAATGGGCACCCTAGTTTGAAATCCACTTCAGTTAAACCTCTCCGGAACTTGGCCCTTCACCTCTAACTATACTGAGGTATCTTTTTATAAGAAACTAATGCAATTATTAATTTAATTGAAAAATGTAACATGCATTGCCCCCCAAATATTTACTTCTTTTATTAATTTTTGTTAACCAGTAAGATGCACTGGAAAATAAATTGCCTATTTTCAGGGACGACATGAGGGATTACATACATCAGACAAGTTTATATAATTGAGACAATACTATTAAGTATGATAGTGACAAGTAACAAATGACAACAAAGAAGGCAGAATGCAGGCACAGCATAACAGCTCAAATTAAACAAACATAAATACACTGGAGATGGCTGAAATAGGTATTATAATTCCTTTCTGTACAATTTAAAAGTTTAATGGCATCTACAGATAAAAGTGCTATCAAGTCATTCCTATATTTAATTTACTGTATATAGAGCGTTATTTGATGTAGATAAGGTTGAATTGTTTTATTGCAGTAGGTAAAAAACTTGTTATTCTTGATGAGCTTCTCCATCCTGAATATCTGTTAATTTTTTATTTACTATTTTAGAGAAAATGATACAGCTAACATTAGTGAAATGTGCTGGTCTGTAGTTATTGATTATACATTGACCTTTTGCAGGTTTAAGATGGAAAATAACGCTGATCGTTTTATTGGTAGTAGACATCCAGTCATATTCAAAATGTTGTCAAAGACTCACCAATTGGAAAAAAGACCACTACAGCATTTGTAATATTCATGTGTTAAATCATCAGGACCAGGGGTTTGCCTCCAGAAAGAAATTCCATACAGTCATTTCTTTCTTTAACTGATATTAGCATATCCATTTCTTTTTACTGTCTACTGTTAATGAATGAAATAGTTCGTAATGGTATAACATCTTTAGTTTCCTGTATTTTAAAACCATAATGGCTTTTCTAAAGTAATACAATTCTCTAAAGATGTTAAATGTTTCACTGTTACTCTTTTTTGACAAAACCTTGTCATTATTATACACCTGAGTAATACAGTATATACAGTATATATGATTGTTGTCCCCTATCTCATATGAGTGATGATAATGCTTTTCCTCCTTTTTCTCCAGGTTCCTAATTTTTGTTCTGCCTGTTTTGAGATTTCTTTACAAATTTCTGATTCCTGGGGTGCTAGTAAGCCATGGACAAAATGCTTAAGCCTTTTACTCCTCCCACTACTGGCTGAACATCTAAGTCAGTCCTCACAGTTTGAGCTGACTCCAGAGTAGCTGCATGTGTAGAAAAACTCTTCATAAAGGGGTCGATTTCCAAAGTATGCATGCTGCATATACATGGCATATAGGCTTTGGTAATGCTGTTTCCATGCACTATTGGACCACCATGGGACCTGTGCTTCCTACACGCCTACATACCTGGTGGACTGCAGGCCTATGTGCATGAACCATTGGAGATGGTAGCTAGGGATGGGCTGAGGATAGGGCATGTCTATGTGCCATGCACCATGCCAAATCCAAGAGCTCTCAGATCTACATGGATTCCTGTATTTTACAGGGAAATGAAGCTATTAACAGGACAATTGTTTCCGTTGACTTGCATTAGTTTTATTGTACAGTACTGTACTGCTCATTCAGGCTGCAGCAATTCTCTTACTTACTTCATATTTTGCTTAACTGTATGAATTTTTAACTACTCTGCACTGCACTGTATTTTATTTTACCTTTGCACCTTTTCTATGCATGCCCCCTCCCCATGTACCAGGAAATAAGCTGTTACCAGCTCAGTATGTCTTTCCTGGTGACACTTTTGAAATATCCACATCAATAATTAAATAAATAAATAGTTAAATGAATAATTAAATAAATAAATGAATATGCGAAAACAGAGCAATTTGGCTTCCATAGGAAACAAACTTTGGTCAGGGTCTATATGACTGCTCAGTGCAGAGCTAGTGTGGCAAGAGGGAGTAAAAGGATACTCGATGCTGTCACTGTTCTGTCACCACACCAGAGTCTGCCATACCCAAGATGGTGGCACTGACAGAACTGTGCATGCACAATACTCATACATGCATAGTTTGAGCTGGCAGCCATCTTGGGTATAGCGGCTACCACTGCCGCAGTTGCAGAAGAAAAAGTCATACGCTGTGAATGGGATGTATTTATATGGCCTATGGTGGAGAAGGACCACATAAACAGAATGACTAGACATTTGCCAGAGCACTGTGGAAGCACACCGGACAGTGGTCCAGTCATGTGCTTCCACAGTGCTCTTTTACAGATTATGACATAACATCTGTGGAGCTCCACCCACACAGCCATAAAAATATAATCTACATGTAAACTCAGGAAAATTAATGTAGCATTCCAGGTAAAATTCCAAATCAATCTGAGAGCACTGAGATCCACAGCACAGAGCACTGGTGAGGGTGCATGCTGGCTACATGAACAGGGTCCCTGTCATAGCCCATATGTACCCCTCCCACCAGCTGCAAGGACAGACAGCCATGGTGCCATTCACCTGACCCAGCTTATCCTTCCACCTCCTGTTATACTATGATGGGCGGGTGTATGGTGGGATACAAGGTTGAAATGGTAGGTTTCTTTAAAGCATACATTGGTCTGGGGAGAATGAGCAATATCTCACAGTTCTCCACTCTTTGAGGATCAGGAGATCTGGTCTGCCAGTGGGCAGGCCACCCAGTTGGATGGCCACCATTTATTGCTGGGCTGCCAACACCACACACCATTCCACCCTCATGTGACTACATTGGTAAGGGGTGGCACCAGGGATGCATGTCCTGATTTTGTACAGAGCACCTGTTGTGCACTGTAGTACAGGTGCAATGCTCCATTGTCTGGATATGGACTTTAGTACATACCAGGGCCACCTTTGTAAACTGAGCACTAAGTGCATATGGGCTGAAGTGCATTTTTATCTGATTTGGGGTGTTTTGAGGTGAAATATCATTGAGGGAAGCAGAAGCTTAAGTAGAATGATACGGTAAAGCTCAGCAAGCCCTATGAACTCACACAAATGAAAGATATGTTCACCAAGCTACCTAATAAAATGGAAGCTCTTATGACTGTAACACGAAATATAGCTTCTGATGTGATATACCTCACTCAGCATGGACACTATGCTGAATCGCATATTAGCATGGTGGAAGACTTGGGGAACAATCTGCAAGTGAACATGAAGGAGCAACATCAGATGATTGGATTATTTGGGGACCAAGCTGAGGGGATACAGATGAAATAATCTGCATTTCATAGGTTTCCCTAAAGGAAGTAAAAATTGGACCCTATCAGCTTCTTCCAGAATGTGCCTATTTTTCTATAAGTACAAGGAGAGAAACTATTGAATATTGAGAAGGTACACTGGTTGTTAGCTACAGGACCAAAACCTAGTGAGTATGGCATAATTCCTGTGCTTTCCTACAAAGGATGGAATCTGTAGCTAGCACTAAAAATATCACTACCAGCTTAATCTGGTCCATTGTCAGTTGGCATCCATCTATATCCCCTTCCCCCAGGATGAGGCTGAAAATAGGCAGAATTGTTTAGGCCTCCTTTACCGGTCAACAAAATGTAAATAAATAAATAGGCATCACTGTTGGTGCTAAGATGACCATATTAACATTTTTCAAGGTTTTTCTCATGAAGTGACACTGAACTGCTACATCATGATCTGGCTGGGCTGACCTTCATCAACTTGACCAGCTGGAGGATGATACCTGTTAGTAGTGCCCACTGGCAATGGTCTCCCTTCTGACCATGCCTGTGACCTCCCTTCTCCCTTCTCCTTCTGTGTCCATCAAGAGGGTCACTGACACATCACAGAGGAAAGATAGATGCTATGAGCACTTAGAGTGGACAAATCAATAGATCTGGATGGGATGCACCCAAGAATATAAAAGAAAATGGCACGGGTGCCTCCAGCACTGCTAGTGGGCATGTCAATTGCTCACTGAACACTGGTGTAGTCCCCAGGGATTGGTGGGTAGCCTATTTGTTTGTTTGTTTATTTCAAGGTTAAGACAATTGAGTATAAACTCATTTACAGTGGTGATCTTCCATGCATACATTACACAAACATTAAATAACATAAACATTCAATAAATATAAATAAACAGCACAATAAACACAATTAATTAAACAATTGCAAGACTTTTCTAAGGACCGTAAAAACGTTTTCAGTGTAAGAACTGAGGGAGGTTTCCTGGTCTGAATCCCAAACTCTTGAAGGAGATTGTTCAGAGAACTGAAACATAATAACTTAAACAAGATTGGGAGCATTTTGTTTTATAAAAAGGAACCAACATTTCTGTAGCACTAGAATTCCTCAAAGAAGGTTCTTTGTTCCTAAAACTTAGCCTGCTGCTCAAATATGAAGGGATTTGACCTGATCCAGTTTTATAAGCAAATAGAAACATAGAAACATAGACTTTGACGGCAGATAAGGACCGCTAGGCCCATCTAGTCTGCCCATTTCCCTACCTACAGGATAGGCCGCAGATCCTAGTTAACCAACAGCCTATATCTTCCTGCCCCCCACAAGAATTGCCTTATGTCTGTCCCATGCATTCTTGAATTCTCCCACAGTTTTAGACCCCACAACTTCCTCAGGAAGGCTGTTCCATGCATCCACTACCTCTCTGGTGGAAATAATACTTCCTCACATTGCCCCTGAACCGCCCTCCTTCTATCTTTAAATTGTGTCCCCTTGTTCTTGCAAGTCTTTTTCTGAAAGATGCTACCCTCTTGGACTTTGTTGATTCCCTTGAGGTACTTGAAAGTTTCTATCATGTCCCCCCTCTCCCTTCTTTCCTCAAGGGTATACATATTAAGCTCCTTTAGTCTCTCCTCATACGGCTTCTACTGCAGACCCTGCACCATTTTAGTTGCCCTCTTCTGGACTGCCTCTATCCTGTCTATGTCCTTGCGGAGATGGGGTCTCCAGAACTGGACACAGTATTCCAGATGGGGTCTCACCAACTGTCTGTACAGAGGGATAACAACTTCCTGTTTTCTGCTGCTGATGCCTCTCCCTATACATCCCAGTATACCCCCGGCCCTCCCTACTGCCTTCTCACATTGCTTGCTAACTTTAAGGTCATCTGATATGATTACCCCCAGGTCCCTTTCCTGTTTTGTTGTTGTTACTACCTCCCCACCCATTGTGTATTCTTCCCCTGGGTTCTTGTTTCCCAGGTGCATTATTTTGCACTTTTTTGCATTGAATCCTAGCTGCCATACGTCTGACCATTTCTCCAACCTTGCCAAGTCCCATTTCATCCTTTCCACACCTCCTTGTGTATCAACCCTGTTGCAGATCTTTGTGTCATCTGCAAAAAGGCATACTTTTCCTTCCAGTCCCTCTGCAATGTCACTGATGAAGACATTAAAAGGACTGGACCCAATACTGAACTCCTGCGGTACCCCACTAGTAACCGCCTCTTTCTTCAGAGTGGACTCCATTTACAATTACCTTCTGTGTCCTGTTGTCCAGCCAATGTTTTACCTAGGCTACCACCCTGGGACCCACTCCCAGGCTGGTTAATTTGACTAATAATCTTTGTGTGGACTGTGTCAAATGCCTTGCTAAAGTCTAGGTAGGCCATGTCCACAGCCCCTCCTGGTCTACTACTTTGTCACCCAGTCAAAGAAATCTATTAGATTTGTCTGACATGACCTTCCCACTGTGAACCCATGCTGCCTTGGATCCTGTGCTCCACTGACCTCTAGGTACTCAACTGTTCTTTCCTTCAGAAGTGACTCCATCACTTTCCCTACCACAGAGGTCAGACTGACAGGTCTGTAGTTTCCTGCCTCTGTCTTGGTCCCACTTTTGTGAAGGGAATCACATCCGCCTTCCTCCAGTCCTCGGTACCACACCATCCTCCCATGATTTATTAAAAGAGTAGCCAGTGGTTTCACTAGTTCCTTCCTTAATTCTTTTAGAATTCTGGGGTGAATTCCATCAGGACCCATTGCTTTGTCCACCTTCAGTTTTAGGAGTTCTTGCAGAACCCTTTCTTCTGTGAAAGGACTGGGATCGACCCCTATCAGAGTGCTTCTGTTAATTAGATTGACGCCCCTCCTCTTTTGTGAATACTGAGCAGAAATATTCGTTCAGTATTCCTGCTTTTCACTGTCCACCTCTGCCCACCCACCGCTCATTCTATTCAGCCTCACTATCCCTCCCTTTGTCTTTCTACACTGCTGATGTACCTATAAAAGGTTTTATCCCCTTCTTAACTGAGTTGGCTATCTTTCCTCAGTTTGGGCCTTTGCTATTCTGACTTCCCTCCTGCTTCTTTCTGCCTTAACTGGTACAGCTCTCTGTCTTGCTCCTTCTGTGTTTCCTTATACTTCCGAATGCTATCTTTTCTTCCTGACTTTCACAGCCACCTCTTTGAGAACCATAGTGGCTTTTTCTTTCATTTGATTTGTTTGTTTGCTTCACACAAAGGCTTGTTGCCTCTGTGATGGCAGTTTGATAATTCCCATTGTTGCTCCACACCCTCCTTCTAGCCTGTTTGCTAGTGCTTTTCTGAGGCACTCTCCCATCTTGCCAAAGTCAGCCCCTAAAGTCCAGCACCTCACTTTTGTATGGCTTGACTCTGTAGCTGAGTTTAACGTGAACCACACTGTTTGATGGTCACTTGTCCCCAGATGGCAACCCACTTCTAGATCTGAGATCCTCTCACTGCCCCCGTTTGAGAGTACAAGGTCTAAGATTGCTCCCTCACGAGTGGGTTCTGAAACTAGCTATCTAATGCCTGCCACCTGTAGAGCGTCAAGAATGGCCCTGCTCTTGGATGTGGCTGCAGCAAATGTGCTCCAGTTAACATCTGGCATATTCAGGTCTCCCATCAACAGTATCTCCCCTTTCTCTGCCATTCTAAGAATGCCTTCCATCATATCCTTGTCCATTCCTTGCCCCTGACATGGGGGTCTGTACACAACCCCTGTGCGGATTGTGGTGCCCTTTCCAGTCTCCAAGGTGACCCACAGTGCCTCCTCTCCTCCTGTTTACTCTTTTGTTCAGTTGCTTTTATCCCTTCCTTTACATAGAGAGCTACTCCTCCCCCTCTTCTCCCCTGCCTGTCTCTCCTGTAGGTTATGTACCCTGGTATGTTAACATCCCAGTCATGGTTCTCTGTGTACCATGTTTCTGTGACTGCTACGATATCCAGGCATCCCTCTTCCATTAAGGCCACCAGCTCAGGGAGCTTGTTGCCCAGACTACGGGCATTGGTACTCATTACCCTCCATTTCCTGATGGCCTTACCCCCTTTTGCCCGATTACCTGTTTATGTATTTTCCTTCAATCATATAAGGGTATCCATCCTAATTGTTTGTACATCTCACAATGATGCATAAGTTTTAAACATTTTGGCACCAGTCTGGCTAGCCTATTGAGTAATATGTCCAATCTGGACAGCGTATCACTAGTTGCATTGTCACACAAAATACCTCCATAATCTATTAACCAAAAAATATGAACTTTTATGATTAAATTTAATGTGTTTGAGTCAAAGCAATTTTTATGTCTATAAAGAAAGCCCACCCTCTTACTCACCTTGGTTATAAGCTTCCCTACATGGGTATTCCCCAAACTTAACCTACCTAACCAAAACTCTAGATACTTGTAACTATCAACACTTTCCAAAGTACTTCCTGAACCATCAACAATTTTCAAATCTAGGACCCCTTTTAGTTTTGAAGCTGCCCCCAAAAGCATACGTTTTATTTTAGATGTACTTAATTTTAGTCTTGAATTGGTGAAGTAAGTTTGAAGGTCGTCAAAACCAACCTGAAGTGTGTTCTGTACACCTGAAATTGAAGAATGAGAGAAATAAATGATCGAGTCATCGGCGAATAAGTGGTACTGAGCAGTCCCCACATGTTGTCCGAGATCTTTTAGATATACTAGAAAAATCAGAGGACCCAGGACAGAGCCTTGGGGTACCTTTCTGTGGACAAGAAGTGAAGAAGACTCCAACCTTGCATAGGCCCTTTAACAACAGTTGCTGGTCAACTATGTAGAAGGCCTTGGAGATAGCAACCAAAATTGCCCCTGTAAAACATTGGGCATTGTTTGCAATGCCAGTCTCATCAAAGACCCCCGACATGGCTGCCATAGTACCATTACATTTTTGAAAACTGGATTGGGTTGGCACTTCCGGTGACATCACCGAGCAGATGAGAACCTTTTCTGGTTGGCTTTCCTAATCATCTTAATAATCTTTTGAAATCCTCTCCATTACACCATTAAAGTAAAGCAATCTACAACTACAAAGATAGAGGATATGTCTGCCAAGAATCATAAGCCAAGAAATTCAAAAAATCTCAACTCACAAACAAAAATGAAGTAATTAACACTCGACGAGGAAATGGAGGCCTTCTCGATGCGCTCTCGCTGGGACCCAGCTCTCTCAGATTCATCAGTCGACATGGACGAGGAAGACTCGGAACTGTCAAGAAAAGCTGAATGCACTCTACAAAAAATATTAAAATCAGTGCAGAAGATCAAGTCTCCCCTAGCAGATCTACGCCAAGATGTTCGGAACATCGATGTAAAGGTAGCGGATCACACAACCAAAATATCTGAGCTCACAGAGGCCCAAGATTCAGAAGACAGGGCCCTATTATACCTATTGCAATGAGACAGGTAAACATTTACTAGACTAGAAGACACTGAAAATTGCTCACGTCGAAACAACTTTTGAGTTCATGGAGTTCCCGAGGGATTGGAAGAAGGGTATCCCACACCAATAGATTTCATGCAGCATATTTTATGTTCAGCATTTTCCATCCCTCCAGACCTGAACATGTTGATCGACAGGGTGCACAGATCACTGATCCCAAAGCCCACAACACCAGTGGCTAGACCTCATTCCTGGGTGGTCAGAATGGTGCACTTTCAGTCAAAAGAGTGGATCCTGAGGGAAGCGTGGAGGCTCAAGGATATAAAATATAAAGACTCAACTATTTTCTTTGAGCAAGATTTCTCTCCAGCTTTACAGGTGGAATATGTAAATGTGCGATCAGTCATAAAGGAGATCAGGGAGGAGAGAAAAAATATTAAGGCAACTGGTTTTCCCAGCTAAGTTAAGGATACATCTGGAGGAGGGGACCAAGACATACTCAAACCTAGCTGAGGCGGCACCGCTCCTGAAAGAATGGGGAATTAAAGTGCCGGGGATAGAGATGCAACTCATAGAGCAAAAGCTTTTAAATAGTACCTGGCAAATTGCAGAGAGAGGAACGAAGCAGCCACATCGAGGAGTGCTTCCAGCTATGGTGATTCAGGACCTCACGAAGATGGCAAGATGGGCATATGACAGGAAAGCTGAGGGAAACTCTGCCACAAGACCCAGGAAAAATACCCCTCGTTGGCCAGTCTACTGAGTAAAGTAAGTTGTTGAAGAGGGAGCGGGACATAATTATCTAACAATTCTAACAAACTATGTCGAGCTCTCTGTGTCTCTCGGGCGAGATTTTCATTCCCCTCACCTCATGTTTTTCATCAGCTGATTGACTTACAGCGCTATCAGGTGCAGGGTTACTTGATCAAATGAGGAGACTTGCGCTAAAGCGCCAGCTTGGTTATTACATTTACTATTGGGGGAACTTGAACGAAAAGACAAATGAGCCTGAAATGCTTCGAAAGACCACAACTGAGTGACTCATATCCCTATCAAATGCACTGAACACATAATTAAAATTTAGTTGTGGGCTCTAAGTGGGGTGCACAGTTTTGGATTATGGTGGGGGGCAAGGGGGGGGCCTCTCATGACCCTCTCCCCAGAGGGAATCAATTTCCTGGCTCTCATCAGGACAGCGGTAAAGGCAATATGTTTTGTTCAAATGACCTAAGGGGACTGATCTCTTTAAAAGGAACTTGACAAACACAATTTGATCTAGGGTTCACAAGTGGGGGATAGGAGAGGATCACTTGTATGTTTAAAGACACAGGGTTGAAACGGTTGAGACGGTGAGGGAGAGAGGATGGATCTCTGACCTCTCGGTGACGGGATTTCTATTTTCCTTTTTCCCACTAGTTCCATCATTTTTTATATTTTAGAGCTTAAAAACAGCTAAGCTCCTAGTCTCTCAAGAGGGACACCTAGTGCCTATTGAGGCACTTTTCATTTATAGTGGCTCCAGGTTCTCCCTTTTACGGGGGACCAGGACTTACCCCTAGGAAGCTACCAAAACATGAATCCCTAGGGGATTCTGGGGTAAACTGACCCTTGGAAACCTCTCTTTCTACTCCCTGTTTTGTTTTTTGGATTGGGGGGAGAAAGCGATATTATTGTTCCACTGTTTTTATGAATACTGTTCACTGTTGTACTAACAGTGCTTTATAACTGTCATTAATTAGGAGGTTTCATAGTTATAAGTTTTACCCTATGTTCAGGGTACAGTTTTTACTGAGTGAGTCCTTGTTACAAGTGATGCTGAGATTAAAGTGGCCGAAGGGGAACAGGGGCACCCCCATCAGGGCAAAAGATAACTTGCTGGAATAAAGCCGCTTGTGGGAAATACCCCAACCTTCTGGTTAGCCATACCTACAGTAGACCTCTATTTTCTCTAGAATATTAGCCATGGCCTCCTTAAAAATATGTTCCTATAATGTGAAGGGTGTTAATTCACCCATCAAGTGTACTAGGCTATTACAGGAGCTCAAAAGATTACAGGGGGATGTTATTCTGTTACAAGAAACTCATTTATCTACAACAGAACATTTAAAATCAAGAAGGGTATGGGTAGATAATGTGGTGGCAGCTTTGCACCCCCATGCTAAGAAAACGGGAGTAGCAATTCTATGGAGAAAAGGATTAAATCTAAATATTGATTCATCAGAAAGGGGACTACAAGGCAGATATGTTAGATTATCAGTATGTTCACAAGGTAAACTCCTCCACTTGGTAAACATTTATGTCCCGAACACTAATCAGGAGGATTTCTTTAAAATAGTTTTAAAAAAAATAACAGATCTCCCACCAGGAATCCTTATTTTAGGGGGGATTTTAATACAGCTCCTTGCCCGCAGAGAGATAGATCTACAAAGACTATATCCTCATCCCAAACAGCTTCCAAATCCCTAAATGCCTTAACAAAAGAACTAGGGCTAACAGATATATGGAGAGCGCACCACCCACAGGGAAGAGACTTCACTTTCTATTCAGCTGCCCGACAGTCCTATTCCAGGATAGATCTATTCTTCACCCACACCACCTCCTTGCACTTAGTGAACAAATCAGACATACAAAATATAACGTTGTCAGATCACTCACCAATCTCTATCCATCTATCTCTGACACCAAAGGACAAACAGACATTATGGAGACTCAATGCCTCGCTACTGAATAATAAGCCCTTTCTCAATAAACTGAAACAAGTCACATCGTACTTTACTCAGGTCCATCAACTAACAGAACATTCTCCCTCACTGAAATGGGATGTGCTTAAAGCAGTACTGAGGGGAGAAGTCATATGTTTTGCAGCTCATCAAACAAAAATAATCACAACTCACACATACTAAATTATTACAGAAACTTACTGAGCTAGAGGGATCCCACAAACTTGATCCAGCCAGCACACAGATACAAACAGAGTTACAGTATTTAAAGTTAAAGAGGTCTTACAGGTTTTTGAAAGTAAAAAAGCGGAAGGCTATTTAAGATTTACGAATCAAAAATATCATGAGGAGGGTGGGAGGGCCTCGAGACTATTGACTTTTTGGTTGAAAAAGGCTCAAGCGGAGAGACATGTCCCTTATATCCAAGAAGAAGGGTCATCAAGGCACAGGTTTGTCACCCCCACTGAAATAGCCCAACAATTCCAAAGGTATTACCAAAACTTATATTTAGAAAACAAAATTCCCAGGGATACACAGGAAAATACCTGAGCCTCTTTAGACACTCTTAAATTACCCAAATTACCCATGACGGTGATATCACAACTAAATCTCCCCATTACTATAGAAGAGACCCATAAAGTCATCCATCAATTACCATCAGGGAAAACCCCAGGCCCAGATGGGTTCAGTGGGGAAATATATAAAGAGCTGGCTGAATCAGTGGTGCCTTTACTGATAGAGGTATTTAACCACTGTCTGGAGGAAGGTAAAGGCCCTGCTAGTTGGGAGCAATCTATAGTTATGGTTATACCCAAGCCGGGGAAAGGGACTACCAAATGTGAATTTTTTAGGCCTATTTCCCTACTTAACCAGGACCAAAAGGTTTTTACTAAAATCCTGGCCACCCATCTACAAAAACATATTGAACTGTTAACGATAATGTCAGACGACTTCTTAACATTGTAAAATCGGAAGGCAAATTATGCCCTAGCACTCTTTATCGACGCGAAGAAAGCCTTTGATAGGATGAACTGGGCCTATCTTTTGGAAATCCTGCATAACATGGAATTTCAGGGTCCTTTCCTTCAATGGATAAAAATATCCTATCAAAATCCACAGGCCAGAATGAGGGTGAATGGAACCATCTCCCCACCATTTGGCATTACCAGGGGTAGTTGACAGGGCTGCCCTCTCTCTCTCCTGCTTTTTGCACTCAGTATGGAGCCTTTGGCTCAAGCCATAAGACAACATGTAGGGATTCAGGGCATTGAAATTCAGAACACCTCTCACAAGATCTCCCTGTATGCAGACGACACTTTAATATATTTGGGAAACCCACAAGCTGCTATTCCACATCTTTTGAGGCTCCTCTCCTCTTTTGGGGACATCTTGGGTTTTAAAGCTAATATGAAGAAGTCTAAAGTATTACCGATAGGGGGAGGCTTTGGAACCAGAGGTAAGAGCAAAAATTCCATTTAGTTGGGTCAGACACAAGATATGATATCTCGGAATACAGATACCCACAAATCTCAATCAGTTATATAAACATAATTATGAGGCTTTAGCCCAGCAAGTGCTAGCGGACCTCCACAGATGGTCCTTGCTCCCTCTAACATTCACCAATAGATTGGAGGTGGTCAAAATGAACATTTTACCCAGATTCCTCTTTTTGTTCACCAACCTCCCTATTGGGGTCCCTAATAAGGACTGGAAGGATCTTAGGCAAAAACTATCAGAGTTTATATGGTTTGGTAAACGACCAAGAATCAGGTGGGAAATACTAGTGGAGGAAAAGGGTAAGGGAGGAATGGGCCTCCCAGACTTTCCTAAATACTATCTAGCTGCTCAGTTACTTCCAATTATTAAAATGTTGAAGCCTGGTAAGAAACATGGCTGGTTGGAGATTGAAGAGAGAGAATGCGAACCCACCCCCTTAAACATTCTCCCATGGAAGGTTTTACCAAAAGACCTAAAAAACATCCATAATGCTTTTACCCAACACATAATGTCACAGTGGTTAGATGCCAGGCCGAACTGGGAAATAGTCTGCCCAGTTTGGGAATACATACCACTCTCATTTCTTCTGGGTTTTCCAGTTTCGTTTGGGGATCTTTGCTTTTTTAGATGGGTCACCTTGCGTCTTAAATACCCTAGACAGTTTGTTGATGGGTCGCAGTTGAAAGCATTTTCTCAAATGCAATCTGAATTCCATCTGAACAGCACTGATTTCTTTAGATATTATCAATGTTCTCATTATATTACTAGTATAATTGGTCTCACTGACCTTTCTCAGAAACCCTCAGTGCCTAATATATTAACTTACCAGAAAAGTATTACAGGGGATACCAGGTCATTTATTTCACAAGTATATAAAATACTGTTGGAAGACAGAGGGGTTCTGGCTATACAAAGAGTCGAAGGGAAATGGGAGACAGAGGGAAGCCTAAACCTCACAGAACAAAATTGGCATTATATCTGGCTGGGGGTTCACAAAACTACTAACTCATCATCATGGAGAGAATTTAGATGGAAAATCAATATTCATTTTTTCAGAACCCCAACAATTTCCATTCACTACAAGAAGCACTTCTCCAACAAATGCTGGAGAGGCTGCGACTCATTAGGATCACACTATCATATCTTCTGGGACTGCCCAAAAATTACCCCCTTTGGAATAATGTTTCCAGAGAAGTGGCCTCAATCTTTTCTCTTTTCACTCCATTAAAATTTGAAAACTTGGTTTTGGGTCTCCCACCACTGGAAATTAAAAATTCAGCAGGAAAATACCTTTTTAATATTTTGATTGCGGCAGCTCTTAAGGTTATTACGCAAAATTGGATGTCAGAGCTTCCCCCCCCCAAAGGCTTGGTTAAGAAATATAGAGTTAGTTCAAGGGACAGAAGCTATCACAGCCCAGTTACAGTTATCTACGGACAAATTCAACACAAGGTGGTTACCTTTTTTTAAATGTAGAGAAATGAAGGAGGGGACCCTAATACTGGAGCAATTTCTCCAAAGTTAACCTTATACAAGTGATAATTAAAACCTTAATGTAAAGGTTGGATTTGAGGGGTGTATGGAGTTGATTGGCAGAATTCATCTCTACAAAGTAAAGAAAAGGGAAGGGGAGGAGTGGAGGAGGAAGGATCTATTAAGATTTGATTAAGGAGTATCTCTGGTAATTAGCCAGAAGTGGAGGGGGTTACTTTCTGCTTCTGTCTTTTGTTTTTCTTACTTACTGTAAAGGAAACAAGGACTCACTCATTTCTTTTTTCTTTTTTTTTTTTAAAAGTGTTGTTTTTATTATTGTTTCAAGAGTTATATACGGTTCTAAGAAATATTGACTTGCCAATATATGAAATCTTTATGAAAAATCTATAAGAAAACAGACTAAGAAGCTTCAGGAACCAATCAGGAGGCTATATTTTAAAGCAAGAAATGGTGGTGTGTTTAGCAGACTTCTTTTCTTTCTGAATGGTGCAATTCACATGGTCTGGGCTGAACACTATGAAGAGCCAGCAGAGTTGATACTGTAATGACAAACAAAAATGTCGTTCTTTTTTTCTCTTTTTCCATTTTTTTATAAGTAACCTGATTAACATGGTAAATAATGCAGGAGGAAGCTCATGATAAAATCTGTATCTGTACTGTCTTAGAGATCAAAACATTAATTATGTAATAAGATGGTTTAATGTTCTGTATTATGAACCTTTAATAAAATTATTTTAAAGTTCAAAAAAAAAGAAAACTGGATTGGTACTAGTCCAACAGCCTATTTCTTTCCAAATGGTTCATGAGCTGTCTGTAGAGTAATTTTCCAAAAACTCTGCTGACCACAGGCAAGAAAGATATTAGCCTACAGTTGGACAAATGGCCAGGGTCCCCCTTTTAAAGAAGGGGACAACTCTGGTCGACTTCTAACCCCTGGAACATACCCCAATGTGATAGATCAATTAACAAATATGCCAGGGGTCTGGCTATGTGTGTTACCGCATACCTCAACATTGTGGAGGGCAGTCCATCTGGGCTATTACTATTACTCAATTTCAACTCCAAAAGTAATTTCAGTACCTCATACTTTCCTATTTTTTTTAAAGGCAAATTGATGCACGTCCCCATGAATTGTAGTCCAGGGGTTAGACAAAGGACTAAGGGAATCGCCAAAAAAAAATTACCTGATTGTACAAAGAATTTGTTAAACCTATCAGGGGGTGCCAGATCACATTCATATGTTTCCTCCTTGGACAGGTGAATATTACATTTTGATTTTTTTTACCATTTAAATCATTTATTATTCCCTTGAATGTTTGGGGGGGTTCCTATGGACTCGGAGGTCTTCGTTTTAAGAAACCTATTTCTTGTTTCTCTTAACTTGGAGACATATAAGTTCCTAAGTTTCCTGTAGTTATGCCAATCACCTGTCTTTCCTGATCCAAGTGCTTTTTTCCCAGGCCTTATTTTTAAGTTGTTTCAATTTCATCAAATTGGTTGAATACCAAGGTGCTGAATTTATTTTAACCTTATGGGATTTAACTAGCATTTGTTTGTTACAAACCTGCAACAGCTCACCCAAGAAATAGTTCCAGGCCAGATCCAAGTCAGGAATTAATTTTAATCTATTCCAATTTATATCATCAAGGTCAGAAATGAATGCAAAATGATCAAAGGTTTTGAAGAACCTGAACTGAAATAATCTGGGTGGGCCCCTGTTCCTTGTCTGCCCCTTTATACAAAACATGATATTGTGGTCACTAAATAAATCGGCAGCTACCACAAATGAATGGTAATTATGAGGACTATTAGTTAAAATCAGGTTGATCAGGGAGGAGTCATCAGGCCTATTCACATTTATGCAAGTAGGTTCTGCCACCAGTTCCACCAGGCCGAGGTCTAGTGCTATTGTTTTTAATAGTCTCAGTTTTGTTGAATGCAACCAGTCCATGTTAAAATCACCAAGAACGAAAAGTTCATGGGAAAGGGAATGTGGTACTAATGTGTCATGGATTGCATGTAAAGCTTGCATCAGCAAAGGGGGTGGTCTATACCCTCCAAAAAGTAGCAATGGTTTCCCACTCCCAAATCTTCATTCCAGGGCGATGTATTCACAACTTGTGGGTTCAGTATTAAAGAATAATCGGGTAAGAACATGTTTATCAAATAATAAATCATTATCCCCCCTCCTCGTTTACATCTATCGGCCCTCATAAAGTTATACCCCTGAATCTGTAACAGACCATCATCATATCTTTTACCTAACCACATTTCAGAAAGCAACAAAAAAATCAGGCATGTTATCAACTGTAAAATCTCTGATTAAATCTATCTTTGGGATGACACTTCTGACATTAGAGTGAATAAAGAGAAGATCCTTGTGGTTCTGGATAGTAAGTCCTGGAGGGCCAGTGTCTGGACTAATATTCACACTTTGTAACAACAGCAAAAGAATACATAGTCTTGTTATTAAACACTCCTTTAGATGTTTGAAATTTAATGGTATAAGTACTTTCTTAATCTGAAGTCCCAACCTAATATTAACTTTTCTCCCAGGACACTTCCCCGACAATACCTGTACCTGGGACTGACTGTAGTATGGCATTAGAATCATCTATTTGAAAGACAATATCAAGACTAGTTAAAAAAAGTAGGTCATAATGGACATATGTTCCAGTTCCATGACTTAACAATATTCTCCCATTTAATTGTATGTCCCGCCCGGGTCGAGTCTCATCCACCCCCCATTAGACTGACCCACCTACTAAAACAGCTAACACTAAATATAAAAATGGCCTCATCAGTAATTTAAATACACTGCAAACTTACTTGAACTATATTCAAATATATTGTATATATTAAATTTTTTGCAAAGCAGCCTCCCTGCAGCCTCCCATTGTAGACTCCTGCAGGTGACTCCCGCCACTCCTGCCGGAGCCAGTCACGCAGAGAGCTGCATCGCGGAGAGTCGCTAGGGCTGATGAAGCTTTATAGTCAGTTGCCCCTCCTTTGAATGCCATCATCTCCCATACCCCACAAGACACTAGCTCCTGCCAATAGCCAGTAATGGGGAAGGGGGTACCTGAGCAGAGTCTATGCGGCTGATGTCTTCACCCTGCCGGGCAATGGAAGAGTTTGGGGAGAAGACAAAGTGCAGGTGCAGTCCAGGTAAATGCTGAATGCAGTTCAGTTTTAAATGCAGCTTTCCTCTCCTTCGAATGCCATCAGCTCCCATGCCACTGAGACATCGACTCCTTCCACTAGCTGGTAACGGGACAGGGGGTGCCCGAGCAGAGTCTATGCGGCTGTTGTCTTTACCCTGCCAGGCAATGGAAGAGTTTGGGGAGAAGAAAAACTGCAGGTGCACTCCAGGCAAACACTGAATGTGGTTCAGTTTTAAATGCTGCTTGCCTCTTCTACAAATGCCATCAGCTCCCACGCTCCTCAAGACACTGGCTCTTGCCACTAGCCAGTAATGGGGAGAGGGTGCCTGAGCAGTCTATGCTGGTGATGTCTTCACCCTGCTGGACAATGGAAGAGTTTGGGGGAGAAGAAAAAGTGTAGGTGCAGTCCCCTGCACAAAAGTGGCAGTATGAATGATCTGGGTAGCTATAGTCCTATCAGACTGACATCAATAGTGAGGAAACTACAGAAGGCTATACTAAGAGAAAGACTGATAGAGTTTCACAAGGTAAACAGTCTACAGGTCAGTGGGCAACACAGAGGCACATGGAAGAGGTAATGCCAGACATACCTGATTGAGATCTTCAGCTGGGTTACTAGAGCAGCCAACAAAGGGCAGTCAGTAAACATACAGCACAAGCAAGTGGTATTCTTCTCTGAGTACCCTATGTATACAGTGATAGTCCTAACAAGTCCATACATTTGGGGCTGATGAGGGCCCTTCCCCTAGTGCTCCAAGTCAAATGGAAAAGCAACCATACAGACCATTTTTAGTAGATCTTCAGAACTTCTTATTCAATCAGTGCCACATGGATCACTCACTTCAACCCAGTGTTTTGTCCTAGTAAGGCTTCTTCAGGAGAAGGTAGCCACGTTCAGTTAAAGCCCCTGTTTGTTTTCAAATGTTCATTTATATCACTCTAACTTGTTGACAGGCCCAGGAATCCTAAGGATCTAAATTAACCTACTTCTTACATGCAGTCACTTGTGCCATAGCCATCTGAAGCATCATATTTGCCATTTCTAATTAGACATACTGAGACATATGTTCGAAGGGCATACTATGATGTAAGGTACTTGCATCAATAAGGAATGATGAAAGAGCAGCCTTAGTGCCGTTTCATGTTTCATTGCCTATTTCTCAATACATCCTGTGTCAAATGCCAGCCCGCTTGTGTCAAATTGTATAGACCATGGCACAAGCATGCCTGCCTTAAAGTAACTATTAGAGTAACTATGCAAGCATGTCTTCATCACAGAAATGCCACAGAAATCATCTTCTAATTGATACTTTCAGAGAATGTGGACGTGCCTTGGATCAGAAATTGAATGCAACTATTAGACCAGCAAGAACTGGTAGTAACACCTAAGAATCTCCTGACACGTGATAGGTGAAAGCACCAGGGCAGAAGGTGCATCAAGAAGAGCTGGAGGAGAGGACTGGAGGCTACAAGATGCAGGAGGGGAGATATTAGGAACCTTGGTAAAGAGGGTGTGAAAGGCATTGGCAACAGTGTAGAAGTTATTGCAAAGGGTATCAATAATTAGCATGTCCAGGAGTCAACGAGATCCTGGGGAATACAAGACACAGACTCCCAAGGACATGCTAATTAATGATACCATTTGCAATAACTCCGGCACTATTGCCAATGCCTTTAACACCCTCTTTACCAAGGTTCCTAATATCTCCTCTCCTGCATCTTGTGTCCCCCAGTCCCCTCCTCCAGCTCCTCTTGATGCACCTCCTGCCCTGGTGCTTTCACCTAACACACGTTAGAAGGTTCTTAGGTTACTACAAACCATTCCCTCATGGCAGCACCAGGCCAGATGGTCTTGAACCAAGGCTCCTAAGACTTGCTACCCCTCTTCTAGCTACCCCCATTACTCGCCTTTTTAATCTGTCCATCAGAACCTCCACGGTGCCTTTGGCATGGAAAACTGCCAGGATTATTCCGGTGTTCAAGAAAGGTGACCCCAAAATACTGTCTAACTATTGTCCTATTGCATTACTGCATACCCCTCTGCAAGATATTGGAAAAACTTATTCACCGCCAGATCTCTGCTCATTTACTTGATTTCAAACTTCAGTCCACTGTTCAGCATGGTTTCAGGGCTGGTCATAGCACCACTACTGCTCTCATTATAATCACTAGTAGGTTAAGTCCAGCATGAATAAAGGCCTACTTACTGGTGCTGTGTTCATTGTACTCTCCAAAGCTTTAGATTTGGTTAATCACCCACTACTCTTGAACAAACTGCATTCACTTGGTGCCTCTGAATCCACCTTATCCTGGGTCAGCAGCTACCTTGACAACCGATCCCAATCTGTTTCCTTCTGTAAGGTTCTTTCATCTCTGGCTCCTGTCTCCTGTGGTGTCCCACAAGGGTCCATTCTGGGACCTTTGCTCTTCTCCATCTTTGTTAATGATATTCCTACTTCCTTTCCCTGCTGTCACTCCATCCTGTATGCAGATGACTTGGTGCTCTATGCTACTTCTTGATCTGTTTGACCTTAATGATCAGCTGTCATCTCTGTTTCACCAGCTTCAGTCCTGGCTCTCCTCTAACTTCTTAATCCTCACTCTACCAAAGACTCAGGTTATGTTCTTCAGGTCCTCTAGAAAAGTCTATGCTGAGTCCCCCAAACTTCATGTGTTTTGCTATGATGGATCAGCAGTCTTGTTTGCTGGCTCCTTCAAATACCTTGGAGTGACTCTGGATCCCATACTTGATTTCTCCTCTCACATAGTTGAAGTATGCAGATCTGTTAACATTTAGATTGGTGCCACCTACCGTGTGCATCACTCCATAACCCCTGCTGCTGCCAGGATCTCTGTGGTTAGAGGTGTCTTGCTTCCTAGGCTACTGTACGCCCTCCATATCTTTTCCCAAATCAATGCTGGTATTCTTCATAAATGGGACACCACTTACAACATCTGTAGATTTGCTCTATCGGCCCCTTGCCTTACTCACCATTGCCCCGTCTACGCCACCCTACACTGGCTGTCTGCCAATTCCCTTTTCTCCTACTCTCTGGGTTGTTTCATCAGCTCCATGACCAGAAACCCTTGCCCAGACTGTTTTGGGGATATGCTTGCTCCTGTGCTTCACTCCTGCCCTCTGAGGTCTTCAAGCTCTCCACTGCTCTCAGTCCTGCACTGCTCAACAAAACCGGGGGAGCAAGCATTCTCTCATTTTGCACCCTAATTCTGGAACTCCCTTCCTTCCAGTTTTAAGTGCTCCATATGTCAGTCCTCCTTCAAGACTGCACTTTTCTCTTACCTTTATGCACTTGATACTTGTGACTGTACCTAACCTTTCCTGGTCTTCTGTTCCTGCTTTCTCCTGTCTAGTAATATTGGTTTTCCAAACTCCAAGTGTATCGCCTGGCTTGTCTTCACTATCCTTTTCATCCCTGTGAGGGTGGTTTCTGCTTGTGTTTAATTCCCTGACTATCCCTGCATGGATATCTGTTATAAGTGTTCAAGGACGGTATGTATTCTACCTGAGTTTGTTTGTATGACTATCTTGTACTCTCCCGAGTCGTACATGAAAATAGGTAGTGTTATTGCCTAACACACTTACCCTGTCACCAAAAACTAATAAATAGGCCCACAGCATACAGGCAGAGATGAGTCACAGATCCAAAAGCACAAACACAGAAGCACAAGCCATAGAGTTGTAAACCACTGTGATACAATGCCAGGAACAGCAGACCTAATGGACCTCATGGTAGCGAATGCTGCAAGGAGGCAGGGATGATTCCAGTAACAGGCAAGGGATGCTGGCAGAGCACAAAGGCAGGGCAGGCCACAAATATAGCTGAGATTTCATTGGAGATATACTGCATGGGTATACCACAGGCATACATCATACAATGACCTGACAGATTAGCAGTGTGTGTCATGATACTGGCTCAACAGGGAAGCAATCACGGAGCTGTGCAATGAGATCCAAGGGGGCCTTCAGAGCATAACAGAGGCCATCCCATCCCATGCCAGTGGTGGTGAAGATCAGTGCTGAACTCTGTTTCCTGGGTACTGGAACCTTTTCAACATGAACAGGCAATACCCTAAGAGCCTTACAGTCCTCTGTGTCCAAGTGCATCAAACAATTCCTGGAGGCTCTGCTATGCAGAACACAGGGTTACATCAAATTTCTGCAGGATGCACAGCAGCAGCAGGCAGTGAAGAAGAGGTTCTAAATCATTTTCTTATCTCCCATGTGTACTGCCTGCAATAGACTGCATGCATATTGCTATAAAAGCACCAAAAAAGAATAGACTGTATGCATTTTGCCATAAAAGTACCAAAACAAATAGACTGCATGCATATTACCCTAAAAGCACCGAAAACTGATGACTACATGCATATTGCCATAAAATCACTAAAAACTAATGAACTACATGCATGCCGTAAAAGCAATGAAAAATAATAGACTGTATGCATATTGCCATAAAAGCACCGAAAACGAATAGACTGCATGCGTATTGCCATAAAAGCACCAAAAACGAATAGACTGCATGCATATTGCCACAAAAGCATTGAAAAATAATAGACTGCATGCCTATTGCCATAAAAGCACTGAAAACGAATAGACTGCATGCGTATTGCCATAAAAGCACCGAAAACAAATAGACTGCATGCATATTGCCATAAAAGCAACTGAAAACGTATAAACTGCATGCATATTGCCATAAACGCACTGAAAACTAATAGACTGCATGCGTATTGCCATAAAAGCACCAAAAATGAATTGACTGCATGCATATTGCCATAAAAGCAACTGAAAAGGTATAAACTGCATGCATATTGCCATAAACGGACTGAAAACTAATAGACTGCATGCATGCCATAAAAGCACCGGAAACTAATAAACTGCACTCATATTGCCATAGAAGCTCTGAAAACTGATGAGGATGCCTATGTGAACAGGAAAGGGTACTCTTTGAATATGCAAGTGGTATGTGACTGCTAGTATCGCATCAATCAGTCTTTATTTAACCAGGTGGAACACCATTGAGTGAGCTCATTTGTAAGGTGTTCCTGGGTAGTACACAAAAGCGATTCAATAGAACAATAATAACACAAGTCAGCACAACAGGATAAAATAGACACCCTGAAACACGTTAAGGCAAAGTGTAATACAACAACTCTCAGTACGACAAAATAATTATATACAATAGGCCAGATATTCAAAAGTACACCCTGAACTTGTGCAATGGGATGAGTAGCGTGACCCAGGTGCACCACAGGAAACAAAGGCAATAGTCAGTGGATGTGCCACAGAAATGCGCCTGCACAAACCACACTGACTATAGCACAAATGCACCATTGTGCAAACACACGTACACTGGAGCAACTTTGAACTGCGCAGGAGTAAGAGTGCATGCTGAATATAGCAGGTGGAGGAAGGTACACCATGCACAAGGGAACACAGGCAGGGCTGCTCAAACGAGCATGGAAGTGGGGACATGGGAGAACCACAAGGAGACAATGGGCAGGAGGCAAAGAACAGGCACAGAGCCCAACAGCCGTGGACAATGCACAGAGTCCCACACAGACCCTGGGAACCAATGTGACAGAGCATGGAGCAGCCAAGTAACAGATGGCCAAAGGGACTGAGCACCCTATGACCAAAGCCCCAACAGCCAACATGGGACAGGCAGCCACCATAGCTACTGTGTGAGGGTACCATGTATGTAGAGTGTGCCATAGCTACACTGCCACACAGGCACAGGGAGGTATGGTACACACAATACATAGACACACATGGACACAGGACACAGCACTGCATAGCACAGCAGCATGGGGAAGGGCAACACAGCTAGGGGGGGTACCATGATGCACATGTAGACATGAGCACACAGCACTGTGACATGCACAATGGAGGGCCACAGCCCAAACCAGTGTAACAGTGGCACACAGGGATGTGATACACAGGCCACTGTGCACCAACCACACTCGCACGGTAGGGACACCACAGGCCAAGACAAGTATCTGCCAGACCACAGTAATGTACAACACCAACACAGAGCGGTACCAAGCATGCAAGGGAGACACAGAAACACATGAGCAAACAGTAATAAACAGTTTAATACAACAGGTATGAAAATGTAAAACAACTATGTACAGAACAGCAACACGGTGAAAACAGGGTAGGGCAATGGCACAAAAAGCTGTGCAGAGTCCAGTGGGGTATAAAACATTACAGGGATGGGAGCGTGTAGGGCAACAACAGAACAGTCCTAGTGGGATGGGGTGCATGGGAGGTAAACCTGGGGTAACAAAGGGCAGTTTCCTGAAACTATCTCTTCAGCCAGCAGATGGCCATCCTCATCTGACGCACCTTCGTCACCAGCTCCATTGTTGCCACCAGCTGCCTTCTGCTCATGCGGATGTGCAGTGCCATCCAGGAGATCATCCTCAGTGTGAGCCACTGTAGCTGCAGCATGCCGCCACCCAGGATGCTGACACCCCGATGTCCACTCCCTGGCCCTGGGTGACCTATGCAAGGGAAACACAGAACAGCCACTAAGTGACAGGTCCCACACAGCAATGGCCACCACCCTCCAACCAGGTCTGTGCATGCAGGGGACAATGGCAGTGCTCTTCTATGAATGATGCTATCAATAGCACGTGCACAGCAGACAGCCACAGCAGCTCAGGTCACTGGCCCACACACATACTGTGTAGCAATGCTATAGAGTGCCATGCACCATCTCCTGTGCACAGGCACCCCACAGCGAGGGACCAATGCCCCCATGAGCAACACAAGAGCCAGACAGCAGCAGCAGCAGCATGCGTGCACCATGGGACACACACAGCCACCACCAGTGACAGCAACAGGATTTCACCACAGAGAAGCCATGCACATGATGAGACCACCTCAAGCTGCCGACCAACACAGGCAACAGTGACAGTGTGCCAACACACGCCACAGCCCTGCATGGTGGCATTGCCTTGCTATGTGTACTGGCCCCCCATCCCATACCCAGCAAATGATGGTTGACGCAGACTGCACACACTCACCTGACACCTGTCCCGCTGGCCCAGCTGCCACACCATCAACAGGTTGCTGTCCTAATCTAGCAGCCTCTGCCCTGACCCTCCTGCGCACCTCTGGCCCTGTGAAGGAAACACATACAGAAAGGACCATGAGTGGCATACCTTCAACAGACACCCATCCCCCTGCCCATGAAGGCTGATAACAGTGCACCACAATGCAGCAGCCTATGCAGTGACTCTGGCCCATGTGATGTGCACACTGTTGAGGCCACTGGCACCGTGTAATACAGTGTCACACAGAGCGTAGTGCCGCCACAGCACTGTACCCACACACCCTAACAGGGCTTGCCTTCCTTTTTTTTTTTTTTTTTTCCATTCAACTTTTATTGAAATTTTAACAAAAATAACAGTAGTAAGGAGTACATCGAGAAAGGAAACAGGCTAACAATGAAAAGTCACTGCCATTAGAAAAACAGATAATCAGGATGTAGACCATACCCCCCATCCCTTACCCCTTCCCACCCCACCACCCTCCTTTTACACAGCAATAAAAAAAGAAGCTGGTGGGAAAATTAGCTACCGCTACAGTGAGACCGAAAAAAAAGTATACAAGGAACCCCAGGTCTGATTAAACTTAGGAAGTCTATACTGCAAGCTTGCAATGGTTCTATCCGTCCTAAGATTGGCTAAAAATTCTTGCAACCATTCGCCATAAGAAATCTCTATGTTATCTTTCCAATGCCTCAGAATTAATGTTTTTACTGAAGCCGAAATCAACCCCATATGATATTTCCTGCACCGGACCCCAACCTGAGACATATCCCCTAAAATACAAACCTCAGGGGTAAATAAGTTTTCCAAACCCAGGAGGGGGTCAAGATTATTCTTAATAGTCTCCCATAGTCCTATTACTTCGGGCAATGCCAGAAGATATGAAGTAAATCTCACTCCCTTGCTGACATCTGAAGCATGAGGATGAGGAGACCATGCCCTTTCAACCAGTTTAGCAGGGGAAAAATAGGAATTATGTAGTAGTTTGAATTGCATTAATTTGAGCCTATCCTGTGTTAAAAAGTTGTGACATGCTCCCCAAATTGCCCTCCAATCACAATTAAGTTCTGGGAACAGTTGCTGCCAATATTGTTTAGGGGCATAGATATTGGGGTGCAGCCAGCCAATCAATACTTTGTACACTTGCGAGATGGCATGAGCCTTTCCAACCAATGTATCCACAAAGTCACACACACCACATTCCCCGGACAAGATACTCCACTTCCCCACTAGAAGATGACGTAGCTGAAAAACTCGAAATATCAGACGTTGAGGAATTTGAAACTTGTTCAGGATGTCTATTGATGAAAGCAACTTACCCCCCTCATCTAATAAATCTTTGACCATCACTTTATCCAGTAATGGTAACCAGGTGACTTGGATGGGTTTGCCATCTATCAAAAAATTAGGATTCCCCTGTTAACGGTTGGAGCGGATCCCCTGTGTGACCATATTTTAGGAAAGAGCAGAGTTGTATGTGTATTCTAACTGAGGTTTCAATGGGTGACTTACGCAAAGCAGGGGGGAGAGCTTTCAAATGACAGTATAACAAAGCCTCAGGCCTGAATCCAGATTCTCTGATCCTAGATATTTCAAGGTTTACCCAGAGGGGTATATAGGTATCGTTTGTTTTTTTAAGCCAATTAAAATATTTGAATACGTTACTGGCCCAGTAATATAATGCAAAATGGGGGAGTCTCAAACCACCATGCAATTTAGGGGCAGATAGTTTTAGATAAGACAATCTAGGTCTCTTATAGTTGCAGATGAAACCGGAGATGATTCTATGCACTCCTTTGAACCAAGTTAGTGGGAGCCAGATATTTAACATACTAATGGGGTAAAACAACTGAGGGAAAACATTCATTTTTACCAAATTAATTCTGCCCCATATGGACAAGGGAATAATCGCCCATCTCCGTAGATCACTTTCAATGTCACGCAGCACCGAGTCCAAGTTGTTTTGCTTAAGTCTAGATACGTCTCTAGTTAGCGTTAGGCCTAGATATCTAATAAACTTAGCATTCCACGCCAGCCCTAAGGTGGCAATCTCATGTACACCTGTCCTAAAGTTTAAAGGAAAAACCACTGACTTGCTGATGTTGAGCTTGTAATTGGCAACGGAACCAAACTTGTCAATGGTATCCAGCAAAATTGGAATGGAGGAGGATGGATGTGAAATTTGCGACAGGAGATCATCTGCATATGCCAGAACTTTAAAAGTATGTCCCCAAGTCTGGATACCTTGAATTCCCCGTTCCTGTTTAATCCGTAAAATAAGAGGTTCAATATATAAGTTAAAAAGGAGCGGAGAGAGAGGACATCCTTGTCTGGTACCAAGAAAAAGTCTAAATAGGGATGAAGTAACACCATTGCATGTAATTCTTGCAGATGGTAACTTATAGATAGCTTTGATCCATCCAGAAAATTGCTGGGGAAAACCGAAATAATCCATAACTTTTATAAGAAAATTGCCGTATACCCTATCGAATGCCTTCTCGGCATCCAGAGAGACCAATACCATAGGCTGATCGGAATCCCTGGAGGCCGAGAAGACATGGGCCAAAACCCTTAAGTGATCAGCAGAAGATCTACCTTTCATAAATCCCACCTGCTCAGGTCCAATTAAACCGGGGAGGACCTTACTTAATCTCTCGGCCAACAACTTAGTGAGAATTTTGATATCCTGGTTGAGAAGGGATATGGGTCTATAATTTGCAACAAGATCAGAGGCCTTACCCGGCTTAGGTAAAAGTAAAATTAAAGCTTCGAAGAGAGAACTATCAGTGGCCTCACCATCCAAAATGCATTGAAACAGTTGTACCAGGGAGGGAATAACTTCCTTCCAAAAAGTTTTATAAAAATTGGCGGAGAGGCCATCTGGGCCAGGTGTTCTGTCCAAAGGAGGGACTTGATAACCCGGTCAACTTCCTCCTCAGTAATGGGGACCAAAAGTTGAAGTTGATCGAATTCACGTAGTGAGGGGAAATTTAAGCCCCTTAAAAAGTGATCGATCTTATCATCGGGTGGGGGGTCTTTCATGGGTCCATAGATCCCTTTAAAATAATTAACAAACTCCTTTAAAATATCTTCAGGGAGAGTTTTGATTGGGCCTCCCTCTAAGGGACTGGATAGCTGGCACCCACCTAGAGGACTCTAACTGCTTAATTCGTCTAGCTAGTAGTCGGCCGGCCTTCTCCCCTTGGTCTGTAAAAGTAGCTTTAGATCTTATGAACGCCCACTCAGCTTGTTCATTTAATATCCTGAGATACGAGTCCCTTAGTAAGGATAGCTCCTGTCTGTAGGCCTCTGAAGAAAAGTCACAAAGCCCCGCTCTTTATCACGAATTTTGGTTAATAAATCAGATATGCGGTGCAGCCTTTCTTTCTTTCTACGAGAGGCCAGGCCAATCAAAATACCCCGGATATAAGCCTTGAAAGCCCCCCACTCCATATCTGGCTTATCAATGGAATTTAAATTAAAGGAGATAAATTCTGTGATTTGTGCTGAAAGATAGGCAACCGATTTAGGATCCTTTAATATCTGGTTATTAATTTTCCATCTGCTCTCTGGTTTAGGTAGAGATGAAAAAACAAGGAGACATTTTACTAAGGAGTGATCCGATAATGGCCCAGAAACAATGCTTGTGTCTAACACCCCAGACAGGAGAGTATTGGAAATTACGATGTAATCTATCCTGGATAAGGTGTTATGCACTTGCGACATGAACGTAAAGTCCCGTGCAGTCGGATGGAGCACTCTCCACACATCACAAAGACCTAAGCCATCCATCATCTCCCTAGCAGCCCTCTGACCCGGAGTTAGACTCTTCCTGATGGAACAAGATCTATCCAGTAAGGGGTCCATAACCAGTTTAAGGTCCCCTCCCATCACAATAGGCAGATTACTCCAGGAGGAAAGTACCTCGATAATTTGGACAAAAAAACTCGGGGTATCAATATTAGGGCCATAAACTGAACCCCAAACAATATCTAGGGTTAGTAAAGTTCCTTTTACAAAAACATACCTCCCACACTTATCTTCAATTACAGGGCTTGCCTTCCTGTGTGCAAGTGCACATGCACCCACTGCACACCCAAATGCTCAAAGACCGAACAGAGGCAGCATGCACAATGCATGGACACATGTACCTGGTTGAGGGACCGAATCACGGTGGGCACGGTCCTGCAGTCTCTGCAGTCATTCCAGATCACGGCACCACAAGTCCCCATAACAGTGGTGGTGCTGTTCCCCTGTCCTGGCCACACCAGTGCACCTCTCCAGGCCCTCAGCCACATGGGCCCACACCTGGGACCATGCCTCCTGCAAGTCCCCTGCCCAAATAGTGGGTCCTCCAATGGGGCCACCAATGCCACCAGGTTGGCCATCTCCACTTCACTCCAGTTCCTGGCCTGTCTCCCAAGTCCCCCAGCACATGCCATGCTCACTACACAGTTAACCATCAGTGCTGTGCAATGTGACACCTAATAGTAATACAGGTAGCACTGCTGCACCAGTTGCTTGACAAGAACACACAGCACACCCACGCACAACATGTATTTACACGATAGACGTGCACAAACGTGGCCTATCGCGCAATACTGTACATTCGCAATGTCAAAAGTGCAGGATGAGTTTGGGGTCATGTCCATGACCTGTGTACATGCAAGCATGCATAGACTCCATCCTGTGAAGGGTATGCATCACCACACATGCCACACGCCAATGGTGCAGTGACTGCATAAGAATGGACAATGGTATAGCACAGCAGGGTACATCTGAACTGCACATCCATGTCGCATGCACTGCATACACCCACAGACGCATGTACGATAGGACTTGCATGCACAGTGCAATCGGCTGCAAGATATGCATCAAAGGACAGTGCACAGCTGCCTGCACATATGGCAACTGCGCTAATGCACATCGCACATGCACCGTAAATGCACCTGTGAATTGCCCAGGCACAATCATGTTGCTCATGACACTGTCCATTGTGCATGGAGCAATTCTGCAATATTCAGCCAGTTTATGCAAATAACCTCATGAGCCAATACCAGGCACAAGTTCTCACATTAGCATCTCATTACTGGTTGCTCACAGGCTCATTTGCATGAGTTGAGCCATAAAAGTGACACCAAACAGCACTGGTCACTGACAGGTATTGAAGCATTTAAGGTAAGACTTTTCACATTGTGAAATGTCACTGTTATTGCACTGCTGAGATCCAGTGCTTCACTGAGGCAGGTACTGATCCTATGCTGATTATCAGTGCATCATTACTGTTCACAGGACACAGCATGTCAGATTCAGAGGGTGCTGAGGAGCAGGTGCCTACCAGAAAGCACAGGCTGAACTTCAGTAAGGATGAGAAACAGGCCCTGTTTGAGTCCTACCCAGAGAGGGAGGACCTACTGAGTGGGGCCAGAGGGGCCACACAGGACTGGTCCAATGAGTGGGATGAGGTGGCAGTGTATGTCAACACCCATGGCCGCCACAACCACAGTGCACAGGAGTGGACAGGAGGCACATCAAGGAGAAAATGGCTGCCAACAATGCATCTCACAATAGGACGAGTGGCAGTCCATTAACAGCACCTGTCCTGTCAGCGGGGGAGGAGCTTGTAGCAGCCACCATCAGCCAGGCAGTTATTGAGGGTGTCCCAGGGGGAGGTTTCCAGACAGGAGACAGCCTGTCACAGCACTGTGAGCACGACAGCAAGGGCTGGGGGGGTGTGCATGCCACTGGTGTGCCTGGTACACTGCAGGTTTGCGGCTACCTACCCTTTACCCAGTGCAGCATGTTGTGGAGCATGATGTGCATGGCCACACCATGCATGGACCTGGTCCCCTATGTGCTGTATGTCAGCAGCATGGGTCATGTGATGGTAGGGGTGTGCAGGGTCCAGGGGGTGGATGTCACCCTGCACGCTATATGGCTGTGTGGGCACTGCAGTGTGTGCTGGCACCTGCACAGACACAGTGGTCACATTCATCGGCATGACACACTGCACAGGTCATGCCCATGTGGGGGGGGTCTGTATTGGAGGGACATGCCTGCCAGACATGTGCAAGTGCATCACACTGCTGTATCTCTGCACATGTGGGGCCACATGTCCTGTGCCACACATGTGGCATGGCAGATATATCATGCAGTGCCACAACAATAGACAGTGGTGTAGCCTGGAATGCCTGTGTCACGTATCCGGACATTGTACAGTACACAAGACTACATGAATTGCAACAATGTCATTGTTAACACCACCCATTCTGTCTTCCAGCTCCATCAGGCCTCAAGGGTGCAGTGCAGGGCGAGACCGACAATGTGGCACATGATGATGCTGTGCCATCCACCAGGCATTGTGGCCATAGACAGGGGTGCCATACCAGTATGGGACTGGTGGAGCTCCTTGAACTGGGGGACGATGATCCACTGGCTGACCTCCTTCTCCCGGATGGCCTACCGGTGCTTGCGCCACCAACACAGGATGACCATGCATTTGACAATGATGATGACCTCACCCTGATCCTAGGCATCAGTGGTATTGTCACACTGCCCCAGGGACAGGTGTTGACACAGGCAGCAGCAGGCAGCCCAGGCAGCACAGCAAACACACAGACCCCCCCACCCCATGCCCACTCAGTGGCATGAGATGCTGCTGCTGGCTGGGGACATGGAGCTGGTGTGGTCACTGGTGCCACAGGGCAGGTCCAGCAGGCTGCTGGCATGCTGCAGCAGCCTGTAGGGGACACTGTGCAGCAATCCCCAGGGGTCACCATCAGAGCACACAATCACCACATGCACAAACCCCTGTGTGGCGTTCTCAGTTGAGGGATGTGCATGGCATGCAGCCATCACTCCAGCCTGTCCACACCAGCACCATGATATGCCCGGTGCTGACAGGCTGGATGAGCACGCCACACTGCTGCGGGATTTTATGGGCAACCAGGCAAAAGCCTGGGGCAGAGATACATGCGCTGTGGGTTGAGATGCATCATCTGGCTGAGTGGGGGACATTGGACATGCTTAGCTGATTGGTGAGATCTGACAACTGTGAGAGGCCATGACCACATCTCTGAACCACATAGCTGGGAACATCGCTGCCGGATTTGCATCAGTGGCATCCAATGGTCACAGCAGGGCATGCAGCACTCCCCATAGCACTCTGTCTATACCATGGACTCCCGTCTGGTGACCCCAGCGAGGCTGATTCCACCGACTGCCATGCCCATCCCTGACACATCCAGCAATAATCTGTTTGCCGGTCTGTACACACTCGTGAGGACCGATCACATTCTCAGGCCTCTACCCCTGGGAATGTGTTGGTGATACCACCTGTAACTGTTTAGCGGCCTGTGCCAGCCACACAGTCAAGGTGTGGCCTCCCATGTGGCCTTGGTGGCCATGGTTCTGCACAGTAGTCCTGATGGGTGCACTGCCCGGTCCTGTTTCCTGCTGCTGTTGCCAGCTGCACACATGTCTGGGCATAGCCTTGTTTGCATGCTGTTGCATATGTGTTTCCTGGGTCACATCTAGCATGTGAACGGGCAGTTCTACTGCACCACTTGGCATGAGCGTGATGTGTGCAGCACTGTGTTCGCATTGCCTGTGTGCCAGCACCTACCTCTGATCCATGCCACAGTCTGCTGTACTGCTGTGTGTGTTCCTCTCCTTGGCTATATCTTTCTGTGTTTCCCACCTAGTTCCCTGTCCCCTGCTGTGCACCCTGTGGCGGTACCACTGTGTGTGCCTGCCTGTGTTCATCCACATGTGTGTATGGCACACAGCACAAGGGTGGTTGCGTCTGACTGTGTTGCTCCATGGGGTGTGGGCGTGGGTGTGCATGCCTGTGCATCCACCAGTGTGTGCAGTGTGCTAGCCTGTGTCCCTACATACATCTCTATGTGTCCATGCGTGTTGTGCCATGCATGCACAGCTGCCCTGTGTGGTACTCACCTGCGGTTCCCAAAGTGTTTCTCGACAATGGTGTCTCTGTGCCTCCTGGCATGGGCTGCCAGCCTAGGGTCCCTCCTCTCCATGGGTAGCTGCACACCCCCATCCAGCTGGTTCTCCTCATCATCATCGGTGCTGTTGCTGTCATCCATCTGGACAGCTACAGTATCCCACAGTCAATGGCCATGTTGTGCAGCATACAACAGGCCAGGAATAGACCACAGGCTTTCACAGGGCTGTACTGTAGGGCACCACTGGATCTATCTAGGCAACAGAATTGCATCTGAGCATGCCAAAGACATGGTCTGTGATACTGCATGTGGCGATGTGTGCCTTGTTGTATCACTCCTCTGCACCATTGCTTGTTCACCAGATGGGGGTGAGCAGCCTGGGTGGAAGGGGGTATGCAATGTCATCTGTGGGGAGAACACATGTGATGGTTACCTCCTGTCATTGCCTGTTTCAACCACACACCCCTCCAGTTCACACTGCCACCGCTTGCCATCCTCTGTGCCTTGGTCATGGCCACCCATGCACAGCTGCTGTGCCATCATTCACATCTTGCCATCTGTGTTCTTCATGCCTGGGCACCTCTTTCCATGCTCCCCTGCACTGTTGCCATTCTCCTTTCCTGTCCTATCCCCTCATCTATCACTGTCCTCAGTCCCCATTTCTCCAACCTGCAGCTGTGTGGTGCACTGCACGGCTGCCATTTTACTTCCTCCCAGGCCATACTCACCTACTAGTGACCCGTGGGGATCACCCCACTCTCAAACCACTGGCACAGGATGGACTGGTGCCATACAAATACATTGTGTGTACTCCCAGGGTCTGTGGTGCCCACATTGATGATGCGTCCAGTGACACTGCATACCTCCTGGCAGTTGATCGATTGGTAGCCCTTTCTGTTGATGTATACTGCACCTTCCAGGCCAGGCATTGCATGTATGGCTACATGGGTGCAGTCAGTGGCTCCTATCATGCCTGGCATGCATACCACCCTGAGGAATTCCTGCATGTTTGCTGTACACTCCACCTTTGTGCTTGGGAATGTTATTTACTCTGAAGCATGTGGCTGCAGAGTGCTGAGGACCTGGGTGAGGAGGTGGGATGTGGCTGACTGGGAGATACCTGTAGTTGTGCCCACTGGTTTCTAATAGATGCCCATGGTGAGCAGGCACATTACTGCTGTCACCTTGGTCTCCACTGTCATGGCATGACTTCTTCTGGTGGGTGCCTGCAGCTCATCATGGCACAGCTCACATAGCTGGCTCAGAATTGCCCTGTTCAGATGGTACAGACCCACTATCTCTGTGTCCCCATAGTCCTCAAATGTGAGCCGGACACGGTACTGTCTGTGTGGGGCATACTGCTGATGGGCCCTTCCTCTGTCATGTTGCTGTTCCTCCCTCCTCCTCCTCATCCCCTCATCACCTGCTCCATTATGAATGCTGCTGCATCCATAGCTATTGCTCTCCTGGATTGTACCTCTGCTGTGTGTGTGGTTGAGCCTCCTTCATTTATGCTCAACTCTGTGTGGCACATTCTGTGAGTTGCTTTACAGTCACGCTGTGTTTTTTGGCTGAATATGCCATTGCGCAGCTTGTGCATGGTCATGTGCCCTGTACTTGTGCAGCATACATAACTGTTGCACAGCAGCACAATGGGAATTGCACTCATGCTGTTTGAATATGGCTCCAGGCACATTTCTATGTTTGCACTGGTGCAACTCCTTTCAATATCTAAGAGAATAAGTATACATGTAAAACAACAGTTCTTAATATAAGCAATGTGACAATATAGGAGTAAGCCTGCTAGAAAGAATAATAGAAATGTAAGGAGGCACAAAGAATAAGAGGAAAGGAGGGATGAGGGTAGGAGGAAGGATGAGGGCTACAAGCATCACAGTAGTGGCAGCAGTACAATTAGCAGCAGGGAAAACATTTGCAGGGATCAGAGAAGGATCTTGAGTAAAGTGATTTGAACTCCACAAGACTAATTGGGTTAACCAGCTTTAAAGTTTTTTGGATTTTATTCCATAGCTGGGGCAGCACATAGCTGAAGGATCCTGGATCCTGGATCCAGGATGTAGTTGTCCAGTACTCTGGATCATGTCATGATGTAGTAGTAGTAGTTCAATGTTTGGGGAATAGCAATGGGGAGAGATGGGGTATATAGTGCTTGTGTAACTTGTAGTACTTTTTGTGGCTTAACTCTATTCTCACCCTTGAGTAGTTGGTATGTAGGTAGTAATTTGCAAGAACTAGAAGGCCCAGGATCAAGGGTGAGAAGAGCACCAGAGAAAGAGGAGGGGATGGTGGTGGATGAAAAACACTCCCTATGCAAGTGAGGTGTTGATAGCATAGGGTTTAAGTAGAGGTTGTGGGAAGAGCTATACCCCACATTAAACCACGAGCACAGCCCTCCCATTCAATGTTTGGGGAATAGCAAAGAGGAGAAATGGGGTATGTAGTGCTCGTTCAACTTGTAGAACTTTTTGTGGCTTAACTCTATTCCCACCCTTGAGTAGTAGGTATGTAGGTAGTAATTTGTAGGGAACAGAAGGTCCAAAAAGATACCTCCTCCAACTCACAGACAGTATGACCCCCGGCACTCAGGAAAGAAAACCCCCCCAGGTGGGGGAAACCTCTGAGAACCCATGGCCAGAGATCTGTCCATACTCTGGGCATACTAAATGGAGAAGGACCTAGGTTCTAGTAACCATATCTAATTTAAGGTTTGTGAGCTGCTTGGAGAGATGATGATCCATCCTTGATCCTTGGATGATGCTGATTGTATGATCCTGAGGCTGAAAAGTAGTTCTTCTGCATGAGCAATAGAATCTGAAGTATGAAGTCAATCCAGGTGAAGAACGACAAATGAAGTCCAATTTTCCAAGGTGATGAATGATGCTTGTCCCATATAATTGCAAAGGTGTAATGAGCAGAGGGAGCATAACTGGATCACTGAGGTACTAAATTGGGAATGGTGGAAATGCAATGATACAAGAAGTCATTGGTGAATCATCCAACTTGTGAAAGGTATGAATATCAAGGTATGGTCTGGAGACAGGGAACTGAGTAATGAATAAGAAGTTGCTAAGAAAGCATCCTTGAAGCAAGAAGAGTAGAAGAGTAGAAGAGTAGAAGAGAGTCAATGAGCACCCTAGAGATGCTGATTTATTCTTTTTTGCAGTTAATCTTTTTGTTGAAGTATTTAACAGATAAACAAACAACAAGTATATCCTATAACAATACTATATAAGGTTATATAAATAATAAACTAAGTAGCATAAGATCTAACAAAGGAGGAAAAAAAGACTATTCAATGGTTGTATAATAATTATGGATTAACGACCTAAACTAGACAGTTACAATATTATAAAGAAAAAGAAGGCTTAGCACTACATGATACAGAGTGAAAATAGAAGAAGTAGAAGATGAAAGAGGAGATATGAATAGTCATAGTTGTACATTACTACAATGTATATATATCGTTAGAGTGCTACTAAAACTTATATAGAAAAGATTAAGAATAACAAGAGAAGAAGAAGAAATAGCGAAGAGAAAGAGAGTATAAAGCAAGTAGAGAAAAAGCGAGACCACAATCTGAGGCAATGGAGGATATCAATAGGAGGAGAGAGAGAGAGACATTATATAAAGTATTTCAATCCATACTTTAAGTGCCAGAATGGCTAGATGAATCCAAATATTTAAAATATTCCTGCCAACATTTATTATACATGTTGAGTCGGTCGAAAGAAATATGTGTCATACGATCCAGGGAGGCATATTGAGATAAATGACTAAGAATATCAGGGAGAGTGGGGATTATATTAGATCTCCAATACATAAGTATACTACGTTTAGCTAGAAGAAAAAGTATGGTTAACCATCTGTTCAAGGATTGGGGAATATTATAGGGATAAGGGTCAAAAATACCAAGTATACAGTGTTTGGGATCTAATACAAAGGGTTGACCAGTCACTTTCATTGCAAGTATATGAATACGATGCCAACATTTTTGTATGGGGGGACAATCCCATAAAATATTAAGTAAATTGCCATTGGGCGAGTTACATCGGCAGCAGTTGTCATTATCCATTAATCCCATTTTATGCAATACAGTTGAGGTCCTATACCATAAATGAAGAATTTTAGTCTGAATGAGCGAGCTACATTTATCCTTTAAAGATTTGTGGCAAGAAAGCCAACACCTATGCCATTGCTCATTTGTAATGTTATAGTGTAACAAGTTGCTCCATTTATTTTTTGCACTAATGGACTGGTCCAGTAGTGATTCTCTAATTTCTTTATAGATGACACTATTCAATTTACATGTTGTTTTTATCCATTTGGAGATGTGCTGATCATATAAGGACTGATTTGCAATAAGTGAGAAATAATAAGTGCATGCTGTACGAAGCTGTAGATATTTCCAAAAATCCTGGCGGGGAAGATTCCATTGAGTACATAGATCAGAATAAGATTTTATTCCTAATGTATGGGGTTCAGGTATGTCTCTTAATAAAAGTATTCCTCTATTTTTCCAGGATCGACAGTAGATTGGATGGTTTTCGAGAGATATTTGGCTATTTCCCCAGATAGGAGCATAAGCAAGAGGGGTAGGGTTTGATTTGAGATGTTTATGAATTACTTTCCAGTAAAACGTGGATGGTACTATAGTGGCATGAGATTTTAATTTAAAGGGGATGGGTTTATAAATAAAAGAGGTAGCAATGTTGTTAGCACAAAGGGAGGCTTCCATATTAACCCATACAGGTGAATTGGCATCAGATTGAATAAACCATTTTATAGTCTGGGCTGCACGAAAAGCCCCAAAGTAGGCCTGAAACAAAGGGAGGTCAAATCCACCTCTTGACCAATGTGATCTAAGTTTATTACAACTAAATTGGGGGATTTTGCCATCCCAAATAAAATTACCTATTAATTTATCAATTTTGATGAGGAAGCAAGAGGGGAAGTTTTAGAGGGATATTAGAAAAAAGATAAAATATTTTAGGATTTATTGCCATTTTAATAGCATAAATTTTCCCATTAAAGGTAAGATTAAGCAATTTCCATCTGTCAAATATATTTTTAATGTTAGTTAGTGAAGGAGAGAAATTAGTAGCCCAAACTTTATCCAATGATGGGATGATCCAGATACCTAAATATGAGATACCTTGGGGAGCCCAGCGGAAGCCCAAAGGATCATTCATATAAGATTTACAGAGGTTATTTAATGGTAGCATTTCAGATTTATTAAGATTTAGAGCTGGTCCTGAGATAAAGATGAATTCGTTAAGAAGTTTAACTAAAGGTTGCCCTGAAGATTGGAGATTGTCTAGGAGAATAAGAAGATCATCTGCATAAGAGAGTGAAGTGTAGCGAGAGTTACCGATAGGGATGCCTTTTATTATGCAGGATTGATGAAGAGCTGCAGAGAGAGGCTCCATGGCAAATATAAACAAATATGGTGATAAGGGGCAGCCCTGTCTAGTGCCTCTTGCAAGATGAAAGGAGGGGGATAGAGTTGTGTTAGTAAGAATTCGAGCAGAAGGGAGACTGTACAATAATTTGATACAGATGAAGAAATTGTTAGTGAAACCAAAATGTGATAAAACTTGGTATAAATAGTTCCAATTAAGGGAATCAAATGCTTTCTCAAAATCAATGGTTATGGCCACGGCTGGTGATTTAAGAGTTTTTGCTTTGTAGATTAAATTAAACAAGGAACGAAAATGGTCAGAACCGGTTCTATGTTTAATAAATCTGGCTTGAGAAGGATGGATGAGTTTTGAAATTAATGAATCTAAGCGAAGGGTTAATAATTTAGCAAAGATTTTTCCGTCTGTATTGAGCAGTGATATCAGTCTGTAACTTGAGGGAAGAGAGGGATCTTTATCTTTTTTTGGTAAAACAGTAATAATAGCCTCAGTCATAGTGTGGGGTAGTTTACCATTAGAAAATGCTTCCAGATAGACCTTAAGAAGTAAAGAGCAAAGAGTACCAGATAGGGATTTATAGAAATCAACAGGGAAACCATCGCTCCCAGGGGATTTACCATTTTTTAAAGATGATAGTGCTGTTTGGATCTCTTGTAGGGTAAAGGGTTCATCCAGTATGGCCATATCTTGATGAGAGAGGTGAGGAAGATGCAGTTTATCCTGATTTATTCTTGATCTGAGGATAATAGAGACTGAATGATGATCCTAAGAATGAAGGGTACATCTTTTCTGTAAGGATGGTAGAATTCTATGTGCAGAGCAGGTCCAGTTAAAGAAGGGCTAATGTAATCCATATTGCCAAGGCAATGAAAGATGCATGTCCAAAGAGCTTGTAGGGGCATAATGAGTTGGGAGAGCATAATTTGTTAGATATGGACCAGACAGTAGGCTGAGGCATTTATTATGATTTGTAAAGTTCTGGTGACAGCTCTAATTCGTGTAAGATTTTTTTTATCGCTATTTATTATACTTTTTGTCCCGTATGCCAATGTCAGGACTTCAGCCTGGTCACGGACCTCTCCACCCCCACTATCATATCAGCTGTGACTTCCTAGTTGCCCCCTTAGCTTACCCCCAGGGTGGGGCCGCGGCACCGGCCAAGGTGTTGTGGACATAGGTCAGGTCGGGGGAGCCAGCCTGGAAGCGATGAAGGAGTGGCAAGGTGGGCGTCATAAAGATGCTGGCTGTGGGTGTTTTTGACCCCTATTTTTTGGGGGGTGGGGATGTGCAATGATGTTCAGTGTCTGCTCCACACAGAGGATGTCCAGATGCTGGTTACTGCGGTACCCCCAGCCTCTGCCAGGGGTTCTTTGAGCACCAGACGTACTCCCCAACCTCCCCCCCTGGAGAAGGAGAGCAGTCCATGGGACGCTCCATCCTTTTCAGCTCAGCTGACCCTCCAATGACCCAGGTCCGTTCCTGAACCCGGGTAGCCAGCGTCATGAGCGGAAATCCAACTGCTGTGCCGCCAGGTCAGCTAATTCATGTAAGATTTAAAGCTCAAAGTAATCTGGTGATAAGGAATCTGTTAGTAAGGAATAAGTCACTATGTAAGCATCCCAGAGTGAAATGAGTAGAGGAGAGTTTGTTTGACTGATGAGAGTAATGCCATAAGTGATTAGTAAATAAATAGAAGAAAGGTTATGGAGCAGTCCAGATGGTACTCTAATGTATACATGAATTGATTGGAAATTCAGTATGAAGGGTGGATGGCTTCTTTGGTCTTGAGATCTGTGACTTTATAAGTAAATGCTCTGTTGGTACGTTGCCCGAAGTAAGTGTGGTTATTTGTATGGTGTGATCATCTAGGAGATGCATTGTGCAGCATAGGTTGGTTAAGTGTACAGGTAATTTGGATGTCAAAGTACTGAGAGGAGCTTGGAGATGGATGTAATAAGAGTCTGTAAGCTGAATTGGCAGTGAGACTCAATTAATGCAGGATATTATGGAATTGTAGTGCTAGTGCTGAGTTGGTGAAATTTGTCTGTACTGTATATGAATTGCAAGTTGGCATTTAAGAGAGCAAGTTCTGAGTGATGGCCTTTACAGCAGAAGTTAACAAAGGTAAATCGAGAAGAAGGGACTGAAGGTTCCGCTGGAAGAGCTGGGGAACTGGCTTCAGGTACTAGGTGAAAATGTGTGGATGTGTGAAGTACGGAATAACAAAGTCCAGAAGCAAAATGATGATTTGGATAGCGTGGAGTTAGTAATCAGCTAAGTGGTGGAGGTTCAACGTCGAATGTTCTGGAAGATATCCATGAAACCCAAAGATGAGCAATGTCTGTTGAGAAGTAGGAGTCTAGTAACTTGGTGAATGAAATGGTGTTGGAAGACTAGGCTGAGAAGGAAAATCGATAGTGTCCTTAGTTGAATGCGTTATCTTGCGAATCCAGGTAACTATAGAAATGATGCTGGCTACTATGTAAGAGCATAGCATGAGGATTTAAGTCCTTTCTATTTATGAGGATAGTCAGTGAAATGAGGCAATCTGGGAAGTCACAGTGGTTGTATGGACGGGATTTGGATTGTACATCAAATAGAGATGGAGAAGATCGTCCTAATGTCCAGACTAATGAAATTTATGGAATGAGCGTGAGGAGCTGATTGGGCAATGTAAAACTCTATGATGGCATAAGAGTCTATGTGGCATGTTAGCCAAGGGATGTTGCTGACAGGAACATATCTCCAGAGTAATGAACAAGTGATCCAATGAGTAGTAGAAGGGTACTGTTAGACTGGCCAGAGTAGGAGTATGGGATGGATGATATGGAAAGCAGATAACTGGGTAGGAGTACTGGTCAGAATTAGGGTACAAGGCCCAAAAGAGCCACAGCAAACAGGATGAAGCCCCAAGCCAACAAGGTGAAGATGAAAGGCAGCCAGTCCAACTGGGAAGGGAGTCTGGAATGGATCCTGGGAGATGGAATGAATGATCCAGGAAAAGCCACAGTCCCAGCCCAGGTAGTCATGGCAGACTAACCGTGGCTCGATGCCATCCAGCAGAGTCAGGAATGAAGAATGGCGAATTGGTAAGTAGGATGAAGTTCCATTCCCGAAGGGAAGTGGCAACTGGTATGATGTAGAGAAGGTTATGGTAACAGTCCATAGATGGTAGACATGACTCCCCTCCCTGGTTGTTGGGGCAAGCGAACCTTCTCTCGATGCTGTCCAGCAGAGTTAGGGACAGAGGATGTCAAATTGGTAAGGAGGATATAGTTCCATTCCCAAAGGGAAGCGTTAACTAGACGTAGTTAATGCAATGGACTACCATTCCTGGTAGACAGGAGAAGCCTACCTTCGCCCAGCACCTCAGAAGGTGCAAGTTAGGGACGGAGTCCGAAATACTGCTGGTATGAGTTGGCAAAAATGCAATACTGCTGAAGAGAAAGAAGGAATGAGGACATGAAAACTGTACAGGACAATAGATTAGTAGTACAATGGGGAATACGTCAGGGATGGGAAACACAACGTGGTTAGATGAGATATACATACAGAAATAGTATGGAATGCCAATAGGATTAGGAATGGGAGTATCGCTAGGGAGTGGACAGTGAGGAGAGAACTGCAGGATGTGGAAAGACTGAGGTAGCTAGATATAAGGAGAAAGGTATGAAGCATAAGGGCATTGGATATATTGTATGAGGGGTTCAGCCACGGAAAATGTAGCTGTGGTGAGGTCTTGCATCCCCACCAAGGCAGGGTGTCACTAGAGAAGACATCGGTAAAATGGACAATTAGTTTGCAGATTCAGAGCTGGGATACTGTCTACACAATCCTGGTGTCCTGAAGGACGGAGCACACTCCATCCTGGTGAAACTTGGACACGCCATTTGATGGATCCTGATGGCGGCTTGAACAGCTGCTCAGCTGGAGCGAGCTATCCCTGTCCTTGCAGTGGGAGTCCAAGGGAAATGGTACACGTCAGAATTGGAAAATGAAGGCCTGATTACATCCCCCCCCACACACACCTTGAATACTGCATGCAGTTTTGGCACCCATACTTGAAAAAGGACATTGTTCTTCTGAAGATGGTCCAGAGGAGGGCAAAAAGGATGATACAGGGGCTGGAGGATAGGTCCTATGAGGTGAGACTGGAGGAGCTGAACTTGTATTCCCTGCAGGAGAGGAAGAACAGAGGGGATATGACTGAGGTCTTTAAATGCGTTTGGGGGCAAATAGGGTAAGCCTAGATAGGGTGTTCAAACTGCGGGAGATGGGGGTCACCAGGAGGCATGCAGTGAGGCTGGTGGGTGGGAGGCTCAGGGGAGAGACAAGGAAAAGATACTTCACTGAGAGGGTGGTGAAACATTGGAATGCACTGCCTGTGGATCTGGTGGCTGTAGATATGGTGGAGGGGTTCAAGAGGGAATGGGACAGGTACAGGGGAATGTGAAGCTGAGTAATGACAAAGTTGAAAGTGTATTTTGGTCGGAGGTTGGGGGTGGGAGGTTATCGGGGAGGAGGGGAAGGTAGCAGCAGTGCCCTAAACGGGTGCTGACTCTTGAGCAAACTTGATAGACTGTATGGCTTACTCTGCTAGCATCTTAGTATGTTAGTATGAAATGAAATTAAATATTCTTGGTGTTGTTGTTGTTGATGAGGGCTGCGTGTGTTGCCAGATGTGGTGGGATCAGCGTGTTTACTGGTGGTATCTATAAGGACACAGTATATAGCATTGTGGGTTGGTATAGTGAACAACCGTATCAATATGTCCCTGTTTTATGCGTGCTGTGCCTGTTGTTGCATCGCTTGTTGTGGCATCAGCAGGTGGCCTGCATCCACCGACACATAGTGCAGGCACTGGAGTAACACAGCCAGGATGCATTGCTCTTTGCTAGGCATGTTATACTGTCATGGGTCCATTATGTTGCTTTGCATGGCTCTGCACTGGTCCACTGCATGTTTCAGGTGGACACTGTACTGGTAGCATTACATCTCTCCCTACACCCAGCTGTGTTGCTACATGCTGCATCTCTATGGCAGCTGTACAGTGCACCACCTATAGCTGACTGTGCCCTAGCCATTACTGGACATGCCTCCCAGGAATACTGCATGGATTGTACACAGGCTACATTGCTGTACCCATAACAGGTCACATACAGTATCGGTCACCTGACTGTGGCCTGCCTTGTGTGGTAGCTGTATCTTCTATTGTCATGCCCACGTAGGGGACATGTCCACAGTACTGCAACACCCCCATTGTGCCTTCTCATACTACGTGAAATATCCAGCCTACTGTACCTGGAGTTCAGTAAGGCCTTTGACTCAGTCCCCCACAGGAGACAAGTGAATAAACAGTGGGATCTATGTATAAAAGAAAGGAAAGAAACATGGGTGGAAAACTGGCCAAAGGGGCAGACACAGAGGGTGATTGCACATGGGGAGTACACTCTGGTTAAGGAGGAAACAAGTTGGGTATGACAGGGATCAGTCCTGGGTGCATCCTTTTTAACATATTCATTTGTAACATGGGGTAATTGTTCAAAGGAAGAGCTGCCTCTGGGAATGAAACCAAGATCTGGAGGAAGGTGGACAGCAAGTATGGGATCAGAGCAATAGGACAGGGCCTGTAAATGCTTGAAAAGTGGTCCAGTTTATGGCAGCTGAGATTTGATGCCAAGAAATGGAAGGTAATACACATCAGGAACACTGACCCAAAAATGCAATACATGGTGGGAAAATGAAGTTATAGAGCACAATCGAGGAAATGGAGCTGGGATGATAACATCAGAAAGCCTGACATCAACAGCTCAGTGCAACAGGGAAGTGGAGAAGCCCAACAGGATGCTGTGATGCATAGGAAGGGGGAACAGTAGTAGAAGCAGTGTGACAACCTTTCTTCTATATAGGTCTCTGTTTCACACTGTCCTGGAGTACTGTTCGAGGTACTGGAACCCACTTCTACAGAGGGACTGTAAAAAGGAGGAGGAGGAACAAAAAACGGTAACCATGATGATCCTGGGGCAAGAGGAGAAAGCATATGCAGAAAGAGTGAGGGACCTTAATATGTACAAATTGGAAACAAGAGAGGGAAAGGGGAAATTGTTTAAATAGAAAAAAGGCACACTAAGCCAGAGCTTGTTTCCACGAGTGATCTCGGAGCACAAAGAAGTTAAGTAACTTGCTCAGAGTCACATAGTATGTAAGTTGGGACTGATGGGATTCAAACCCAGGTCTCCAGGTTCGCAGCTTGGTGCCCTTAATCACTATGCTATACTGCCTCCAAGGTGGGGAGGTCATGATTGAAACATACAAATATCTCAATGGGGTCAACAGGGTGAAAATATAATGAATTATTCTTCCTAAGTACACACACAAATACAAGGAGAATACATTACTCCTGGTGGGTAGAAGGTTCAGAACGGTTGTCTGCAAGAATGTTTTTACAGAAAGAGTGGTGGGCAAGTGGAGCAAAATGCCAGAGAAGATGACATGAGCCAAAAAGTAGGTAGATTCAAACATGAGACAGCAGAAAGCGCATGATAAGGGCAGGAGGAGATGGAAAGGGGGGGAGGAATAAGGGTGGATGATGGTCATTAGGGTAATTGCTGAAGTATTAGGTAGGGTTTATCTGAATGGATGGGCCTGTGGGCATTTTTCTGCTGCCATGTTCTCTGTTTCTGTGTTTTTCTATCCACCATCCATACCACTAGAGATCAAACCCTGCCACCCTCCTTGGTGCCCCACCTGTCCTTGACAACTGTCCTGTCTATCACCCATGTCAAGCATCATTTCCCCCATCCTTCTTAGCTCCCTGTTCCCTTTACTGCATCCTTATGCCTCAAACTGGAACTCCAGCCTGGCAGTGTACCTCATGAGAGCACTGACCACCCAACAGTGGCTGCTGATATCTCCTTCCCTTTCCTCCTTCTCTCCCAGTGTCCTCTATCATAGTCTTTATTCTCCCCCCAATCTCCCTCAGCCACCATCCCACCTCCCCATGCCCCGCTGACACAGCCTATTGCAATTCCAGGCTGCCAATATGCTTCTCCTGAGCCGTAACTAGCTTACAGTAGCTGCAGCTGTACCCCCACTCCCCTCTGCAGGCAAGATGACATACAGCTGACAATTTAGATTCTGACTACACAAATGGTGGTCCCTACCAACTTGACCTGTTCTAATTAAGGAGGTACTGTGAGTAGGGCTGTGAATAGGATATATGTGGTTTATGCAGCATATGAGGACTTCACAAAGGCCTTCAGTACTATATTGAATGGAAAACTTGAGTCCATGAAGTGTACAGGAGGTGGTTAGCTAATTGACTAATGGATAATGTAGGAAGGAAAGTGTGATGTTGAACGGTTACCATTCAAAGTGCAGACATGTCCTGAGTGGAGTACTCCACAGGAGACAAAGAGAAATCTCCAGACAGTACTTGCCCATTCCTGACAGCATAACTAGGAGCCAAGGCTGAGAAAACAAAATATCTGGTTCCTTCATGTGAAAACCCTTTCCAGAGGCTGAGTATTTTAGTAACATTGGCTACAGTGGGACATATATCTGAGCCAGGCTAGTAACCCGGGAGTCTTGGTGCAACAGTCATTTAAATACTAATAATCTATAGATCTAGAGCTTTAAAAATAAAATAAACAATCTTGCAAGCATGAAACTAATTTGTTGCACAACGTGGATGCATAAAGATTGTGTGCCTGTGTTTATGACTTGTTTATCTTAATAGAATATATTATTAAAATGCATGTATTTACAGCATTGCTACAATATTTCATGCTGCACTAAGAAGTAATGTAGATCATGGCATGTAATATTAATTTTGTTTGCCCTAAAACAAGAAGTGAATTTTAAAGCAGTGGGCCCTATGAGTGAAATAATTTTGGTCCCATGCACTATGATATGCAGTGCATATGTCCATGCAACACACATCCCGAGTGCCCTCTAGACATCTGTAGAAACAGTAATCAATTCCCACAGCTACACAAGTCTGACATACCCTATAAATGATTCCTACAGACAAACATGTCTGACATACCCTGATTGGCCTGACTGATGTACATCTGTATAGCTGCTTGAAGACAAGATAGGGAAGTAGGCATGTCCACATAAGCCTCCCAAATACGTGCATGCTTGAAATGATATACAACAGGCTTCACATGTGTATAGTCCCTGAACCAAAAGTGGGAATTGTTTAATACTGTTGGTCACAAACTGCAATTATAGGGTTATAAAAGTGTTTACTTAATTCCCTGGCCATGTGTATGTGTGGGTGGTGGTGGTGGTGGGAGGCTCTGTGTAGAGAGAGAGAGAGAGAAAGAGGGAGAGAGAAAAAGAGAGAGAGAGAGAGAGAGAGAGAGAGAGAGAAGCCGGCAAGACACACAGGCTGAGTGTGAAATTGGAACGGAGTACGAGGGAATGGCAGGGATCTGGGGCGTACACCAGGGCAAACGGAAGAGCACAGGAGAGCCAGTATCAATCTTTGTGTATGAAGTGAAACCCAACTCAGATGAACAAACACAAGTGGCAAAAACAGCTCTCAAATGCCTGAAAACTCTTCGACATCCTAATATTCTTTCATACATTGATGGATTGGAAGGGTTCCAAGAGGGAATTTCAGCAACACTGCGGGTCGCGAGGGCTGGAGAGCCTGCTCTCCCCAGGACCTCGAACTGAGGAATCCCCCCCCCCACTGCCTGGACTGCATAGGGGTTCCAAGAGGGAATTTCAGCACCACTGCAGGTCACGAGGGCTGGAGAGCCTGCCCTCCCCAGGACCTCGAACCAAGGAATTGCCCCCCCTACCCCCGGACTGCATAGGTATGCATTTTGCCATAAGGAGATTGCAGTAAGGCTCAGGAGCAGTGCCAAGCTTTTGAACAGTGTGGTGTTTGGCGCCAAACCTGGACTTGAACAAAGGACATTTGTTTGAAATCCCCCACGCACCTTTATTGTCGGCTCAACACTGTAGATAGTTTTTTTATTGTGCTTTTTTTTCTGCCAGGCTATACTGATTAGTGTGTTAGTTAAAGTTACTTTAAGAACATAGCATAAGTATTATCAGCCTATAATTGCAAGTGCAGGAACGCTAAGCAGGTAGCTTGCCTAAGTGACTAACCAGGTCTCGAACCAATGTGCCCTGCTTGCATTTTACTTGGAAATCTGTTTTCGGACCCTTTTCCCAAAGCAGTGCAGCCGGCAAACCTCAGTCAGTGTTTGCCATGCTGTAATACCTGCAACCTGAAAGAAACTCGAACGCTGTAACTCCCACTGAAATTTGAATTTAAGTAACCTGTTTTTAGCCCCTTTCCCAAAGCAGTGCAGCAGGTCAGCCTCAGGCAATGCTTGCTAAATTGTAAGATCTCTGTTAGTGAACAAGGCTTGAACTGCTGTGGCTTCCGCTTGAACAGCGAGACTGAAATTAGACTCGAGACTGAAATCAGACTCCCATTGCGAATTTGAAGCTGAGTTAGACCAGCCAGTAAATGCTGCTGCTGTGTACTTACCATAACCATGCCTCTGGATATTGTTTAAAATCTCCCCTCTCTCCTCACTTCCAGGGGTTCCAAGAGGGAATTTTGGCACCGCTGCGGATCTTGAGGGCTGGAGAGCCTTCCTTCCCCAGGACCTCGAACAAAGGAATCGCCCCCAACCCCCGGACTGCATAGGTATGCATTTCGCCGTAAGGGGATCGCAGTAAGGCTCAGGAGCAGCACCAGGCTTTTGAACAGCACGTTGTTTGGCGCCAAACCTGGACTTGAACAAAGGACATTTTTTTGAAATCCCCCATGCACCTTAAGTGTTGGCGCAACACTGTAGATAGCTTTTATTGTGCTTTTTTTTTCTGCCAGGCTATACTGATTAGTGTGTTAGTCAAAGTTACTTTAAGAACATAGCATAAGTATTATCAGCCTATAATTGCAAGTGCAGAAATGCTAAGCAGGTAGCTTGCCTAAGTGACTAACCAGGTCTTGAACCAGTGTGCCCCGCTTAAATTTTTCTTGGAAATCTGTTTTAGGCTCCTTTTTCCAAAGCAATGCAGCCGGTCAGCCTCAGTCAGTGTTTGCCATACTGTAATACCTGCAACCTGCAACCTGAAAGAGACTCGAATGCTGTGACTCCAGCTGAAATTTGAATTTAAGTAACCTTTTCGGTTGTTTTGGCCCTGCTGGCGCTGTGCGCTGGCTCCCAACTGCCCCCACCACCACCCTTGGTCAGCTCTCACTTTTATACTGTTAGTCACATGGGGTGCAGAACCAATCAGCCCATTTTTCCTCCTGTAGGTTATATTTCCTCAACACTAGGGGGAGCCTGCCTTCCTACGCTCCCATACACAAGCATGCCTCCAATAGTACTCTGGACAATTGCTTCACTCCTCATGATACTATCCACACCCATTGCAGAGAATCTCTACAGCTCATCATAAATGGACACCTGCCAGAATCCCAGCCTCATCAGGCACATCACCCCATTACTCATAGCTCGACCATCTTATTACCATTCCCCACTAATATACCTCGCATGCTGGACCACTCCACTGCCCCCCCTCACCCACCGCCAACGCCCACCCCCTATCCCCTGCACACTGTCATAGGTGGTCCCTCTCTACCCTAGCGATACCTGCCCTCAACTCTCTTCCCATCCCCTGCACTGCCCCCTGAGATCCTGGCATCCATGCAAGTGACATTACCATAACCGCTGCAATCTTTCCCTACGTCTTATTGCCCTACTCCTCATGCTCTCTGGGAATGTCCACCCTACCCCTGGGTCGGGATCTGCTACAACACCACCACCCCCCACTAGACATGGCCTCCGCATTGCCTCTATGAACATCTGCAGTCTCCCAAGGAAAACTGCAGCGCTCCAATGCTGGGTAGCACAGCACAGGCCCGACATTCTTGCCATAGTAGAAACTTGGCTCTCCCAATCTACTCCAGACTCAGCTGTCTCCCTCCACGGCTTCACTCGTTTCAGAGAAGATCGGGTGGGTAAGCGTGGTGGCGGGTGTGCCATCTACCTATGTGACTCCATCCTGGGTCATGCACTACTGACCCCTGAGCTTGGCCACGGGGCACAAGCCATCACCCTGAAAATCACCCCGCACCCTGATCACGGTCCACTTTAGAAACATAGAAACATAGACTTTGACGGCAGATAAGGACCACTTGGCCCACCCAGTCTGCCCATTTCCCTACCTATTGGATAAGCTGCAGATTCTAGTTAACCAACAGCCTACTTCCTGCAACCCCCCACTATAATTGCCTTATGTCTGTCCCATGCATGTTTGAATTCCCCCGCCATTTTAGACCCCACAACCTCTCCAGGAAGGTGGGTCCATGCATCCACCACTCTCTCCGTGAAAAAGAATTTCCTCACATTACCCCTGAGCCGTCCCCCTCTAACTTTAAATTGTGCCCCCTCATTCTTACACATCTCTTTTTCTGAAAGATGCTACCCTCCTGTACTTTTTTGATTCCCTTGAGGTACTTAAAAGTTTCTATCATGTCCCCCCATCCCTCCTTTCATCAAGGGTATACATATTAAGCTCTCTCAGTCTCTACTTATAGTTTCTGATGTAGACCCTGCACCATTTTAGTTGCCCTCCTCTGGACAGCTTCCATCCTGTCTATGTCCTTGCATAGATGAGGTCTCCAAAACTTTACCTCGCAACCACCTACATACCCCCACGGGCACAAAGTCTAGCTAGCCACTCTCTCACAGATTATCTCTCCACCCTGCCACACAAGGCTGAACAGCTCATTCTAGGAGACCTCAACATCAACTGACTCAGCCCCACTTCAGGACACATTAAGGACAATTTCACTTCCCTTGATCTATCCCAACTGGTCACTCGGCCCACGAGATTTAACCAAATTAGGGGGACCAGCTCCCTCCTAGACATAGTACTCTCTAACCGACCACACAAAATCAAGTCTGTTAACGTCCTAGCAGACTCCCTTAGTGACCATTCACCAATTCTCTGTTTCTGGTTCTCCCCACACTCAGTCCTGCGTACAGCACCACCCCCCGTTGCCGTTTCCACCTCGGGGGCCTTAATAAGCTAAAGCGGCACCTTGTCCAGCTCGACTGGTCCCCAATCACCCTCGCAACAGATATAGATACTGCCCTAGCCTTCCTCACCAGTGTCTTCTGTAAGGCCTGTGACATCTTTTTCCCCATCACCAAATCTCACCCCAAGAGGCAGAATGTTGCCTGGATTTCCCCCTCTTTGATCCAGCAACTGAAGCAAAGGGATAGCCTATGGCACATTGCGGTTGAGTCCAGCAGGATAGCGGATAGGCAAACCTATAAAGCTGCTCGTAACCAATGCACCTGGGCCATTAGACAAGCAAAGGCCAGCTATTACCAAACTGCCCTGACCTCATCCTGGGGCTCTGCCCAAGCTTTCTGGGATAACATAAAAGAACTTAATGGTAATACCCGCCCCCCCCAGATGGTTATTAACGGCACTGTTAATACTGACCAACCATGCATTGCAGATTGCCTAAACACAACATTTTCTGACCTAAGTGCAGTTCTTTCTGCTCATTTCTTTGACCCCATCCTCACATCCAACCACTCTTCTACCTCCTGGCCCCCATTCCTCTTCAGGACAATCTCCCCCTACGACACCAAACCTCTCCTCCTAAAAGCCCTCTCCTCCCACAACCCGAGCAGAGACCCCCTTGACTCCAGGATACTCCACCTAACACTGGATGTCATGTTAGCCCCCCCTCACGGATCTACTCAACCAATCCCTATGTCTTGGCCAATTCCCAAGTGCATGGAAACTGGCTGAAATTACCCCTATCCATAAAACTGGAGACCGAACATTACCAAACAACTACAGACTCACCCCCATCCTCCCCACCCCTCTCCAAAGCCCTGGAGAAGATAGTATCCACCCAACTCATGGATTACCTATCTAAATACAACATACTATGCAAAAATCAACATGGTTTCTGCCCTGGTCACAGTACCTCCACAGCCCTTTTGGAGTTCTCCCACCAAATACACTCTGCACTTGATACTGGGGAGATCACCGGGGCAGTGTTCATCGAACTATCTAAGGTCTTTGATACTGTGTGACACCCACTAATGCTAGACTCCCTTCGTCTGCTGGGATTCTCATTGGGCCCCCTGAACTGTTTCTCCAGCTACCTCCAGAATAGATCCCAATGGGTCAAATTAAATGGCATCCTATCAACAACCCTACCAGTATGCTCCGGGGTCCCTCAAGGCTCCATCCTGGGCCCTACCCTATTTAGTCTCTTTCTAAACACCCTCCATAGCTCCTGCACAGGCAAAATGCTTCTATACACTGATGACGCAGTCCTCGTCATCTCACACCCAGACCCACTCACACTCCAGAGCTCCCTGTCACTCACCTTCAGCCAAGCTGAAAATGGTTCCTCGATCACTGTCTGGTTCTGAATCTTAAAAAAAACAAATCTATGATTTTTGCACACTGCCAAAGTAACTCCAGAAATTCTCCCCTTCACATCATCCCCTGCACACTCCACCCCCTTGAACAGGTATCAACTTACAAATATCTGGGCATCACATTCGACTCGGCATTCACCTTCCACACCCATCTTAACTCTTTATCGTCGGCCATGAATGCCTGGATTGGTCTTCTCTACCGCCACAAAGACTGCCTTCCTGAGTTCACCCTAAGACTTACTATCACTTCATCCATTCTGTCCTTGGTGGACTATGGACTCCCTACCTGTGCAGCTGCCGACCCCACTGCCCTCACCAAAGTCCAGACCTCTAGCAACAAAGCCTGTAGGCTCCTGCCCGGTGCCCACAGCAGAACTCACACATGCCTACTCTACTCTACCTCTAACATACTCACCTTTGATGAACGGCTGCAATACCACACCTGTATATTGGCAAAAAAGGCTCTACTTGGGCTTTGCCCCCCACGTGTCACTGCACCCCTGCAACAGGCCTCCCACCCGACACTCAATCACAATGCCACCAAAGCCACCTTCCAGGTGCCTAGAGCTAGGATCTCACCCAGCCAAAGGTCCTTTCACCACAGAGCACCTGCTTGGTATAACTCCCTGCCCACGCACATCACAAACATCCCCAAAATTGCTCCCTTCAAAATAGCACTACGCAAATACCTCACTGACAATTGGAGCTGTACTTGTCCATAATAGTACTTGCCAGAGCACCCCCTGAACTTCCTAGCATACTTAGAACTGGTCTCTGTTATCTGCTCGCCATGTACAGTACCTTGCGGGTGCCACAGGGTATGAATCAGTCTTGTATAGTAATTGTTTCTTGTTTTGTATTATTATTACTTTTGTTCTTCTCTCTGCTGTAGCACACCTGTTTTTGTCACTGCAATTGCCTTGCTGTATGGGGATTAGTGGCTGGTCATCTCTGACTGCCTTTTAAATGAGAGTTGGGACCCCTGTGTTTCCTCCTGAATGCAACTCTCCCTCTATGCTAAGGCAACTACTAGCTATGGTGCAGGGAGTGTATATTCATAGCCCAAGGAAATAAGGGGTGTTTTAGTGAAGAATCTGTTAGGAAATAAATGCTGACTAAATTTACAGAAGTTCCCTCTGGGCTCAAAGTTAGAAAGATGAACAGTGACTGCGCCTGCTCCCAGGAGGGAGCAGTAATTCTGTACCATGTCTACTTCAATCAATCAGAACACAACTGACTCACAAGCTACAAATGTGGACCATGTAATGCATATATATATATATATATATATATATATATATATATATATAGACTCCTATATCAAGGGAGACACTGAGACCTCTGCAGCCACATTGTCAGCAAATTAAGTCAAGTCCCGAGACAGGGGAGACAGCAAGTTTCTATGAGTAAAATTGGGAGATGAAAAGAAAGAGATGGAATAAATTTACAAGATGTAAGATGAAGGAATATAGTTTTAGTAGACAGATCAACACTGTTGTATGGGCCTGAAGAAGTGTTGAAAGCCACAAAACTATTGCCCCATTTATAAGTGTGTTTAATACAATGAAGGCAGCTATTGTTTGTTAATTATCATGTGACTTGCAGTGGAGTTCATTCTTGTTTTTGGTTATCTGAGTTTTGTGTTGTCAATATAGGATGACACAAGTACAGAACTGACATACAAATATTAGGGCACCCTAATCACCCATATCTTTTGCACTATTTTGATAAGTGCCTACAGGACTGGAAGGGGAACCCTCAGAGCCGGGGCTCTTCCTGACATTGCCTGGGAGGTCCAGTATTTGTCCATTGGAGCTGCTAACACCAGCATTGCCAAAAAGGACTTGTTTAATGGTTGTGACATCCAGTGGGAGCTGTGAACACCAGCAATTGCCATGTGGGACTGAGACTTTGTGAAACTTGCTTGAGAGAAGCTGCAGTAACTGTTCTGAAGAACCAAGTCAAAGAACAGTGTTATGAGAAGAAGTTAGTCTGAAATGGACTGTGAGAAATTGGGTAACCCTAGCCTTAGGAAGCAAGCACCCATCCAAGTATCTGAAAGCTAAGAGGACAATTGCAGCCACGCTGGCCCATGGTGGAAGCGACAAACATAAATGTGCTAACTGATAAATGTAGTGAATGCAATGTAACTACTGTGGATTGGTCTGGGACACAGCCTGGTTGCGTGACACCTCGGCACAGCCATATGCGTTTCCCCCCGAGGGGTATAACCTAGATGTGGTGTTGAAGGGTGCCAGCCCCGGTCCCAGCCTGGTCTGCCAGAAAGTGATTTCAGCCCAGTGAGAGGTGCTGTTAAAAGAAGTTGGAGTGTTTTTTCACCTGCAGAAGCAGTAAGAACCATGCAGTCATGTTGGGAGTGCTGGCTGTAAGACTTTGCCAGCATTTTAACCTCCAGAGACAGAGCCCACTTGCTGAAAGCACCTAATACTGCCTTGTACAGACCAATGAAGATGTCTAACTGTGAGTACACAGGGCCCATGTCCTGTTTTAATTCAAAAGGGACTATAAATAGTTAAAGTTCAGCAAATTTCCTTTCACTACTTAATTGCTTCTTGACTCTACTGTTACTCAGTGGTAGTTGCCCCCTAGCACTAGAAAATACTGATTGTACTTCAAATGCTCTGAATTTGTGTTCCAGAATTTTCTACTGCATTGTAACTAATGTGCCTTGTAAGCCTTGGTGTACCACTGTCGCGGCATCAAATGTCTGTACAAATCCGCCTTTACTGTATATGAATGCTTGTATTTTTTTGACTGTTCTTTGTATTTGTATCTGTAGCTCTCTATTATCCTTTCTTCCAGGGTGCACCGTGAGACGAGCAACTTGTTGTTCAGTGTATCTTTCTGGTGAAACTTTTCAATAAATAAATAAAATAAATAAAAAAGTGTTTTCTAAATTCTAGCAATCTAGGATCCCAGCTAACATAATGAGGGGGAAAGTGTGTTTTTCAGTTATAACATTAACAGTAAAAGGCAATGAGATCAAGAATACCAATTTACTTTCTTTTTAAGGGCCCCAACTAGCTGGCAAGTGACAGTAGCTGCACTAAACAACAGTCCTGCACCTGATAAGAACTTTAATTACTGGGTATCCCAGTTAATGTTGAGATTACGGGGTCTTATACAGTCTTGGGGACTGGTACCAGTGACAGTATCAATGGTAACTGTTCAAAACTGATTTATGCAGCTAGATAGATAGATTGCCAAGGCTCTGACTGTCTCAAAGGTTGGTGGTTGGCCAGTGCGAGTAATGTCTAAATTAAGATGCAAACTGTTTAATGTCATTATTACAAACCTAAATCAAAACCAATCAAACCAACTGTGAATGTTGTATATAGCCTAACCTCTATTCCAGCTTTACCGTTCCTAATCCCTCCTCATGTAAATAAACTTGTTGTTTGATGTTTTTTGCATAATTCTGTCTTGTGAGCATGTTATTAGTAGATTGTCAATAATTACAAAATGTGTTAATTGTGGGGTTTTGAATATTGAGTCATGCTTGGGTTGGCATTATGGTATTGTGGGTGGATGCATCTTCCCAAAGGGCTGCATTAGCTTTAGTCTAGCCCACTTGAAGTTATACTCTGGGTGGAGGCACTGTACATTAATGGTATCCTTGTGATAGAATCAGTTTAAAGTTAAAATGGGAACCCAGGCCCCTCAACCTGGTTTGGCCAGCCAGGCAGGGGTAGTGTAGCCCTTCAGATGGATGGGGCAGGAGTTCCACATACAAGAGGTGACCTTGTTGATGAGGATGAGTCTCAGCCAACACCTTGTCTTGGGTGGGAGTGAGTTATACTACCAGGCCCGCTTTTGTTTGTATTCAGATATTGATAGAGAGGTTCCCATGTGACAGTATGCATATGAACAGTGTTGCTTGTGACATGAGATAGGTGTTCATAAGTTGCTAATTGGGTAAAGTTATTTAGAAACTAATTTGTTTTGGGTACTACTTAAGTGAGCCAATTATGTAGCAGTAGTCTCTTAGCAACTACACTGGCTTGTAGTAGTGACCATTTTTTGGTTCTTAGGGAGGGGTAGTGAGCTGTTGTCTAGCCCAATGAGAAACATTTCTGGTTATAGGGGTATAGTTTGTTTTAGGATACTAGATAGAAGTTTTGTGGTATTTGCCCAAAATAGTTTGATATTGGGACAGCTCCAGAGTATGTGGTAAAGGTCACTGTGTGGTTGAGCACATCTCAGTTATTGATTTGATAAAATTGCCTTAGCTGTGAATAGGACTTTGGCTGTATGATACCAACAATGTAGTACTTTATTTTGGGTAAGGCACCTTTTATGGGTCTTTAAAGGAATGGTGAGAGGTTGGCCAACATTGAAGCCATTACTCTTTTGAAATAGGGTAGTCCAGGGCCTTTGGTCAATATGATTTAGCTAGTGTGATTTGGTCTGGTATGCATTCCCTGATTTGTGCATAGATTAAACCTACTCTGCCGCATCTGGTTTAGAGCCAGTTAGTTAAGGGGTGTTGATGGCTAGGCGGGTGTCTGTTTTTAAGGTTGCAAAAGAGGATGGGTCCAAGAACTACGTATCAGGAGGAATTTCCAAAAATCTTCATGTGGCAGATGATATCTGGATTGTAGTCCTTGAAATGAGTCAAGGGTGTAAGTGTAGGGTATTAATAGATTTATAAGATTATGAACACCTTTATTTTCCCAGGTTTTCCAGTATATAGGGTCTCCTGCAGTTTGGATGGCGTGATTGTTCCAAAGAGGGATGAAGATTTGATGTGACAGGTTAGTGCACTGGATCGGTGCCATGCTGCCAAGGAGGCTTTTATGGTGGGGGATGTGAGGGAAGGGGGGTTTGTTCCCGTATCAATGTAGGATATGGGGTTGATGTGATCAGAAAAGCACAGTTTCAATTTATGTCCATAGAGGTGGAGGGGGACCTAATATGTTTATCCATCTGATGCTTTGGGCATTTCTGCATGCCCAGTAATATGCTTTGAACCAGAGGAGGGTCCATCCACTTTTGTGCCAGTTCACTCTTAATTTATTCCTGCTGTACATTGGTTTGCAACTCTCCCATAGAAATTGTCCTATCAGTTTATCTATTAGGTCAAACCATTTGTTGGGAATTAAGATGGGTAGATGCGATAGTAAATGAAAGATTTTGGAGCAGTTATCTTTTAATTGCATCAATTTTGTGGACTAGAGAGTTGCAGGGTCATCCAGCATTCCAGTTCAAGTTTTATTTTGAGGAGCAGGGAGTTAAAATTCAAAGCACAGCATGTGTGCACTTTTAGTAGTCGCAGTAGCAGAAAAAATGTATTTTTATACAGGAAGTTGACTTACAACATCATTAGGTTCAAAAGAAAACATGTTTTCAAAGATGATCCTATATACAGTTACTAAAATACACCACTTTTATTTTAACTTACTTTTCATGCCTCCTTCCTGCACCATGTCTGTCCCTTCCATCGGCGTACCCAATGCATCCACACAGGCTGTGCCAAGAGGACTGAGGATGTCAGCCACCATTAAGTGCTCCACTCCCTGTAATTTCCAGCATTCCTGGATAACCTCCTGGGTGGGTCAGAAGGGACTCCCCTGATCCCCTCCGAAACCTCACGGGGGAGCAGACACCCGGAGTTGCTCCCAGGTTCCCCCTCAGTCACTGGTGCAGGGGCCCATCTTCTGGTGCAGAAATTGTGTTTTTCCTGGAGTTTCTGGTCCCGCCCCCGCAGACACCAGCACTCATGAATTGTTAATGAGATGAAGGCATGTGCCTTCACTTCAGTCCCTTGGTTGATGTCCGCCCTTCCCTGTGATGCTGCGTCCTTGGCTGTATCTCCACCTGCAGTTTCTCAGGTGGTGGTATAGCAGCAAGGACTGCAACCCACCCTCCCCGGGGAAGGAGAGCAGCCTATGGATGCTCAGTCCTTCTCTCCCCAGCTGGCCTTCCACAACCAGGGCTTGCTACTGCCTGAGTCGCTGGCATCACAAGTGGTAGCCCTACTGCTGCACTGGCAGGCCAGCAGAATGCATGCATTTTGACTGTTCTTTTAAAGCCTAGATATGTCAGAGATGTTGGTGCCCATCAGAAAGGAAAATTGGGTAGTATTTGTGGGGTGGTCAAACTGTCTAAGGGAGAGGATTTTGGTCTTTGTATGGTTGAGTTTTATTCCAGAGAGGAGGTAAATGTGGCTAAAATGTCCATTGGGGAAGGATGGATTTGTCAGCTTTATCCAGAAGCATCAGGAGGTCATTTGCATCCAGCAGAGTTTTGTATCTCTGTTTTCCAGCTGTGATACCAGTGACATCATGACATAGCCTAGTGGATGCTGCAAGGGGTATAATGGCCAGGATGAAGAGAAGTGGTGAAACGGGACATCCTTGCCTGATGTCTCTGGATAGAGGGAAGGGTGGGGATATATTGGAATTTGTAAGTGCTTGGGCTTTAGGGGTATGGTACCTAAGGTCTGATATGAAGATGGTGCCTATTCCTATGTGAGCAAGTACTACATATGGTATGATCATTCAATGAAATTGAATACTTTTTCAAAATCAATTGCAACTGCAGCTGTTGATGATACAGAAGAGTTAGAAATGAGGATAAGGTTTAGCAATGTCATAATGTGGTCTAAGCAGAACCTTCCTTGCACTAAACCCACTTGGGAGGGGTGGATCAGAGCGGGTAGGCATGTTTCAAGACTGGCCACTAATACTTTAGCATATATTTTGCCTTCAACTGTAATTAGAGAGATGGGTCTGTAGCTGGAAGGAAGTTGGGGATCTTTACCAGGCTTGGGGAGGACAGTAATGGTGGCTATGGACATAGAAGGTGAGAATTGTCCTGAGGTTAGGATTTCAGTAAAAATCTGTGTAGTACAGGACTGAGCTGTGCATTCAGCACTTGGTAAATGTCAATGGGCAAGCCATCATGACCTGGGGCCTTTTTTGGGTTTGAGGGACTTAATCGCTGTTTCAGTTTCCAGAATACTAATTGTTTGATCTAGGGAGTTTGTTTGGGTGATAGTCTGGGTAGGGTAGGTTATAGAGGAAGGTACCGAGTTGGTGAGTGGAGGGGGAGGTAGCTGAGGTATAAACTGTAGATGCTGGTAAAACTACAACATGATTGTATTAATTACGAGGGAGTTAGTACTGGCTGATCCAGTTCTGGATATATATATACCTTTCAGATCGCTGTTTTTTAGGCAGTGTGCTAGTAACATTCCATTTTTCCCCACTTTCCCAGTATTTGTGTTTTAATCAAAGGATAGCATGCTTAGTTTTTCCTGCAATTACATTATTTATTTTGTGTCTAATGGCAAGAAAATCTTAGTATAGGGATGAGTATTTTGTGCTTCTGCATGAGTTTAACTTTGGTGCCTTTTCTTTAGTTGCCAGTTGGTCTTCTAGAGAGGCAATGCATTTTTCTCTTTCTTTCTGACTGTAGGCCAAGTATCCCACTATTCTGCCTCTAAGGGTGGCTTTATAGGCTTCCCATAGTACTGTCACTAATGTAGGCCCATTGTTATTATCCTGGAAATATTTTGCAGTGACTTATTGGAGCCATGTTTTGAATTGGAGATCAAGTAAAAGGTTAGGGTCTAATCTCCAGTTAGGGGATTTTTGTGGGGCACAACCAAATAGGATGTCAGTTTACGAACATACGAACATGAAAAATTGCCAGCAGAAAAAAGACTCACTGGTCTATCAAGTCTTCCCAATTGTGCAGCTCTTAGTTTCAAATCACTACCGCTGCCCCATCCCCACCCAAACCACTCTCTTCCTCCTCTTTTCGTGTTATTCCTCCCTTTGTGTTTTTGTCTGTACTAAACCTGACCTTGACTCTATCTCAACCCTGCTTAAAGCTATCCACTGTCTTTTGAGCAATTAACTTCTCCAGCAGTATGTTCCAACCTGACAACACTCTCTCTGTGAAGTAGTGCCTTCTCATCTCCCTCCTAAAGCTTCCCCTTCCAACTTCAGACTGTGCCCCCTAGTGACCCTTCCCCCTTTAAGTGGAACAATCCTCCTTCCCTGACTTTGTTTATGCCTTTCAAGTACTTAAAGGTCTCTATCATGTCCCCTCTTACCCTTCTGTCCTCAAGCGAGTACATGTTGCGCTCTTTCAACCTTTCCTCATATGGCAACTCCCCTAGTCCCATGATCATTTTTGTAGCCCTACGCTGCACTCCCTCCAGTAATCTCACATCCTTTTTGAGGTATGGGCACCAGTACTGTACACAGTATTCCAAGTGTGGCCAAACCAGTGATTTATACAATGGCAGGATGACCTCCCCCTTTCGAGAGGTGATTCCTCAGGCAATGCACCCCAGCATCCCATTTGCTCTTGCTGCAGCTCTCCTACACTGTGCAGATCATTTCATTACTTTCATGTCCTCTGTGACTATTACCCCTAGGTCCCTTTCCTCCTCTGAAGCCACTACCTGCACTCCCCTCACCCAGTAGCTGTTCCTGGGATTTCTGGCTTCAAGGTACATGACCTTGCACTTTTTAGTGTTAAACCCCAACTGCCACTCCCTAGACCAGTGTTTGAGTTTAACTAGATCCTCTCTGAGTGCCTGCCTCTCTTCCTCATTGTCCACTTTTGCATAAATCTTAGAGTTGTCCACGAACAGGCAGATCTTACTCTTGACCCCCTCTGCAATGTCTTCAATGAAGACATTGAACAAAACATGTCCAGCACTGAACCCTGTGGTACTCCACTCGTTACTGGCAGTGGCTTGGATGTTCCCCCCTTACAACTACCCTCTGTTGTCTGCCCTGCAGCCAGCTCTCAGCCCATCCCACCAGTTTTTGCCCTGTTCGCATGTCCCTCAGCTTGCTCATTAACCTCTTGTGCAGCACAGAGTCAAAAGCCTTGCTGAAGTCCAGATACAGGACATCCACAACATGGCCTTCATCAACCGTCCTAGTGACCCAGTCGAAGAAGTCGATCAGGTTAGTTTGGCAAGATCTTCCCGTGACAAACCCATGCTGTCTCTCATCCTGCAGGCCATTGCTATCAAAAAAGGTTATCAACCTCTCCTTCAGAATGGTTTCCATCCACCTCCCCACTATGGAAGTCAAGCTCACTGGTCTGTAGTTACCTGGTTGGTCCTTGGGTCCACTCTTGTGAATGAGGCATCACGTGAGCCATCCTCCAGTCCCTGGGTACATTCCCCATAGAAACATAGAAACATAGAATTTGATGGCAGATAAGGACCGCTTGGCCCACCCAGTCTGCCCATTTCCCTACCTAATGGATAAGCTGCAGATCCTAGTTAACCAGCAGTCTACTTCTTCCTACCCCCACCCACTAGAATTGCCTTATAACTGTCCCATGCATGCTTGAATTCCACCACTGTTTTTGCCCATCCCCAAGGAAGTGTTGAACAGGTCCATCAGAGGGTCTGCCAACAACTCTGTCAGTTCCTTCAGGACCCTTGGGTGTAGTACCTAGAGGCCAGTGGGGCACATGACCCAAGACAGCATGGATTCACAGCAGAAAGGTCATGTTAGACAAATCTAATTGATTTATTTGACTGGGTGACCAAAGTAGTAGACCATGGAGGGGCTGTGGACATGGTCTACCTAGACGTTAGCAAGGCATTTGACACAGTCCTGCACAAAGGATTAATAAACAAATTAGCCAGCCTGGGAGTGGGTCCCAGGGTGATAGCCTGGGTAAAACACTGGCTGGGCAACAGGACACTGGGTAATAGTAAATGGAGTCCACAGTGAAGAAAGGAGGGTTACTAGTGGGGTACCACAGGGTTCAGTACTGGGGCTGGTCCTTTTTAATGTCTTTATAAGTGACATTGCAGAGGGGCTGGAAGGGAAAGTATGTCTCTTTGCAGATGACACAAAGATCTGCAACAGGGTTAATACACAAGGAGGGATGGAAAGGATGAAAAGGGACTTGGCAAGGTTGGAGGAATGGTCAAATGTATGGCAGCTTAGATTCAATGCAAAGAAGTGCAAAGTAATGTACCTGGGAAAAAAAACTCAGGGGAAGAGTACACAATGGGGTGTGAGATACTGACAACAACAAAAATGGAAAGGGACCTGGAGTTAGTCATATCAGATGACCTAAAGGTGGGCCAGCAAAGTGAGAAGGTAGTAAAGAGGGCTGGGGGGATACTGGGATGCATAGGGAGAGGCATCACCAGTAGAAAACAAGAAGTTGTTGGCCCTCTGTACAGACAGTTGGTAAGACCACATCTGGAGTACTGTGTACAGTTCTGGAGACCCTATCTCCATAAAGACATAGATAGGGTGGAAGCTGTCCAGAGGAGGGCAACCAAAAATGGTGCAGGGAGCTCAGATATTCATTTAAATGCTTTCACTCATTCATTTGTTGTTGCAATTTTTTTATTAGAATAAAGAAATTACAACAACAATGAAATGATGAGCATTATTCGAATATCTGAGCCTCAGCTTTGGTTTTTGGATGATTATTGGACACCTTTAAGGAGCTCATCTTAAAGGATTTCCAACACCATTACCCATTTGCATTGTTGTCAAAATGGTGCAGGGTCTGCACCAGAAGACATATGAAGAAAGACTAAAGGAGCATAAGATATATAGCCTCGAGGAAAGGAGGGAGAGGGGGGACATGACAGAAACTTTCAAATACCTCAAGGGAATCAACAAAGTCCAAGAGGGTCACATCTTTCAGAAAAAGAGATGTGCAAGAACAAGGGGGCACAATTTGAAGATAGAGGTGGGATGGCTCAAAGGTAATGTGAGGAAGTATTTCTTCACAGAGAGGGTTGTAGATGCATGGAACAGCCTTCCTGAGGAGGTCGTAGAGTCAAAAACAGTGGGGGGATTCAAGAATGCATAGGACAGACATAAGGCAATTCTAGCGGGTGGTAGGAGGAAGTAGGCTGTTGGTTAACTAGGATCTGCAGCTTATCCATTAGGTTGGGTAATGGGCAGACTAGGTGGGCCAAGCGGTCTTTATCTGCCATCAAATTCTATGTTTCTATGTTACACCGTCTGGTCCTGGTTCCTTGTCCACCCACAAGCCTTAAAGGCTCTTCAGAAATTGATCCTCTTGGATGACCTCATCTGTTATCTCTGCTCCCCTCCACCTTTGCCCCCTTTTCCCTGCGGTATTGGGCCATCCCTTTCTTTTGTGAACATCGAGCAGTATTACTCATTGAGTACCTCTGCCTGATCTTCCCCTTGTTCAGCTCATTCTCCCTCTCTCTCTCTCTTGATTCTAACAATGTTATCTCTATAACTCCTCTCCTCCCTTATGTATTTAAAGAACTTCTTTTCACCCTCTCTGATCCCCTGAGCCAACTTCAGGTCCTTTGCTGCCTTGGTTGCTCAGACTGACCTGGTCACCTCCCTAGATGTCTTTGAGAACACTTCTCGATCCTCCTAATGTCCAGATTTTTTGAAGTTAATGAAGGGCAATTTTTTTCCCCTCTCCTTCCCCTCCACCTCCTTGCTGAGCCAGCTAGGTTTTTTGACCTGGACTGCTTACTCTGAGATTTGGCATACATGTTTGTGGCCTCATTTAGCCCCTTCCTAATGACGCCCACTTCTGTTCAGCATCCATCCCTGGGTTAATTTCAGCTAAATACCCCTCTAGGATGCTGCTTATTCTGGCAAAATCTGCTTCCTGAAATCCAACACTCTTGTCCTGGTCTTAGCAGACTCCCCCCACGTGTTGAGGAGGAACCACACTGAGCAGTGGCCACTTCCTACTAGACAGCCCTGTACTACCACATCCTGGACTTGGTCTCCATTTGTTAGCACCAATTCCAGTATGTCCCCCTCCCTAGTAGGATCCATCACCCCTTGCACTAGGTAACTGTCTTGGATAGCCTCCAGCAGCACCTGTTCCCTGGCATGTACTGTATTAATTGTCTGCCAGTCAACCCCAGGTAGAAGTCTCCCACTATGACTGTATTCCCTTTGCCACTGACCTTCGTGATTTGCTCTCCCAGCTCCCTATCCACCTCCTCATTCTGTGAGGGTGGCCTGTACACCACCCGCATCCTGAGTTTCTTACCTTTAGGGCTTTGGAGCAATACCCACATGGCTTCTGGCTTTTCCTCATCCCCTTCCTCCCTGGTAGACAGTATCCCCTCTCTGACATAAATTGACACCCCTCCCTCCCTTTCCTCCTCCCTGAGAAACACCTTGTATCCTTGGACTGTGAGATCCCAGTCATGGTACTGGGTGGCCCAGGTCTCTGAGATGGTGGCAATATCTACCTCCCCCTCCACCATCATTGCCTGAAACTCTGACACCTTGTTTGCTAAGCTCCTTGCACTCAAGGATACTACAGTTCACCTTGTGTCCTGCTCCTCCTCTTCCCATCTCTGTCCCTTCTACTTTTGTCTTGGTAACTTCTCGTCATTCTCTTCTTCCTCCATCATTGGGGGGGCAAAGCCTTCTGGTCTTCCATGGAAGGTGCTTCCTCCCTGCTATCTGACTCAGCCACTCCCCCCTCCTCAGTTTAAATCTATGTTGTTTTTAATGTACTTCTCCAGCCCCTGTATGAATGCTCTTGTACCCTCATTGTTGAGATGTAGACTATCCTTGACATAAAGACCCTTTTTGTTCCATGTGTCACCCCACCCCCCCTACTACCCCATACTCCATTTCTGCACACCAACCCTTCAGACACCCATTAAACTCCTGTATTCTTAGCTTTCTCACTGTGCTTGCCCTAGGCACGGGAGTACCTCAGAGAGTGTCACTGAGCTTCCCACCTGATTACAGATACCCTCCACTTCCCTGAACATCTCCTGCACTTTTTCTACTGTACTGCCCTCTAGGTTGTTTGTTCCTAAGTGTACAATAATATAAGGCTTCCCTCCCACCTTCTCCATACATTCCTGAATGCACTGCTCTACTCTCTCCACTGTCATACCAGGCATACACTGCACCCAGGTTCGGCTCTTCCTTGCTCCCTTACCTCCCCAGTTTGGATGGGAGCGTGATCCGAGATGATTACTAATTTAATTTCTACCGTGGGTGTTAGTGGTGTAAGTTCTAGGGATGTGAGCCACATATCTAGTCTGCTAAGCGAGCCATGCACTGGAAGTGAGTATGTAATATCTTTAGTTCCATGGTGGTGCTGCCTTCAAACATCAGTAAGACTGTGTTCCTTGAGCCATAGTAGAGCTGCTTGAAGGGCTTGGGAGGGGGGCTCAGGTTTACCATGGCTCCTGTCTAAATTGTGGGTTAGTGTTAGGTTAAAATCCCCACAAACTAGTACTGCATAGGAGCATGGCCATCCATAAAACTGGTTAGTATATTAGATAAGTTATGAAAGAATTGGGGGGAGTCAACGTTGGGGGCATTGATGTTAAGGATCATAAAGGGGCCTTGTGGGTATTAAATTGTGCTAGTATCCATCTGCTGTCAGAATCTTTAAGGGTGTTCTGCAAGGTTCAGTAAAGATTCTTGTGCATAAGAATTGGAAACTCCTCTTATTTTTGAGGTAGCAGCACTGTGGACTTCTATACCTACCCACCCTCTTTTGAGCTTGTGAGATTCAAGAGGAGTTTTAAGTTTTTGTTGGTGGGTCAGGACTTGCTTGCGTTTAATAGGGGAGTTAACCCCAAGTACATTCCTGCTGTTACATTTTGTTTCAGCCATAGGCAGTGCTAGTGGGGTCTAAATGTCTGTATGGTGATGATGAATTAAAAACAAGCAAGTAATTTCATTGAGGTGGTAAGAATGGACTCATTTTCATAGGGGATACTCTGGTTTGCTCTAATAGGCTTGTGTAGTTTTCCTCCTGGTTGTTTTGAAATCAAAACGTCTATCTCAAAACACAACATTCTGTAAACATTTATCAAGTCTATTAACATAATAACCTGCAGTAGCATATGTTTTGGTATGGTAAAGAGGGGTTTGTGAGAGTACAAATTGAGTTTTTGGGAGTAGGGATATGAGTCAGGTATATGGATACCCTAGGTTTTCTTTATCTCCCAAGCAGGAGAGGGGTGATCTGAGATGTCAGATATACCTGAGTGGTGAGAAGGCCACTTATGTGGACAAGACAGTAGTCAAGGTTGAATATGCATGCAAAGGAAAGGGAGAGATAACATATGAGTATGTCTCAACTTTCCAAGCCCCTGAGGCAATGTTGAGCAAGTCGTGGGACATTGGGTTACTGTGTGTTCTAGACACTTGTTGGCAGTTTCTTGTTTGGTAATTGGAATTATAAATATGCCAGACAGTTAGCTGAGAACACTGATAGTAATATGCATGAGTATGAGGCCTGCAGCAGACAAAAGGATCTCTAGTGCTTTGTTGCCTGATCATGTGCACAGTAAAGCATTGTGATTTTACATTCTGGCCACAGGGTGGCAGTATCAGACCATGTTTTGCTATGTGGGATTGGTAAATTTCACTCTGTGTGCAACATGATTTGGAGTGAGGGCTGGTGCATTCATAATGCTGCAAGTCTCGATGGCTGAGAGGGACCTGTGGGTGGTGGTGGATATCAAGATGAACAACTCGGAGACTTGTAGGAGGGCAGTGGCAAAGGCCAACAGGGTGCTTGGATGCATCGCTAGGGTGCTCACCTCCAGAAGGAGGGAAGTGATACTCCCACTGTATAACTGCTTGGTGAGGCAGCACCTCGAGTACTGAGCGCAGTTTTGGAGGCCACATTTAAAGAGGGACATTGAACTCCTGGAGAGGATCCAGAGGAGGGCAACCAAAATGATTTGGGGCTTGGGAGATAGGACCTATGGGGAGAGGCTTGAAGAGCTAAATATGTACACATTGGAAGAGGGAAAGGACCGGGAGGACATGATAGAGGTCTTCAGGTACATGAAGGGGGTAAATAGGGGAGGAGTAGTCAGGGTGCTCCAAAGGAAGGGGGGGCAACTAGAGGGTATGGGTGGAAGCTGGAAGGGGGAGATTCAGGGGAGAAAGGAGGAGGTGCTACTTCACTGAGAGGGTAGTGGAGCCATGGAATGCGCTACCCAGGGGGCTGGTGGAGGCAGAAATGGTGGAGGGGTTCAAGAGGGGGTGGGACAGGTACAGGGGAAGGGTTCTGGAAGCAAAAACCAGTGCAGCGAGAATACCAGGGACTGGGAAGGGAGAAGCCAGAGAGGGAGAGGGGGGCATCAAAGTCAGCTCCCAGCATGGGGGCTGACCAAATGAGCAGACACGAAAGACCATTAGGCCTATTCTGCTAGCATTTTAGTATGTTAGTATGTATGTTAGTATGAAAGTATAACTGGTATATTGACTGTAGGGAAGACACTAGGCATCCCATGAATATATCAAATGGAGATCCCCTTAAATTCCCCAGTATTTCTGGGGGGGATAGATATACAATAATAATTTTATACAGAATACATGTAGAATACTCTAGAGTAACATTCGAATCAGGATTTCCTCCTATTCACATCATATGAGGTCTAAAGGTACCACTATTTTCCTTTCACCCTCAGGCACATTTAGCCAAAATTCTAAAACATTAATTTGTTCTCTTTGTGCTTAAAAATGAAAAAAGGGCAGCCATCGTGACTTAAATTTATCCCTTTGTAACCTCACTCTTGCAGTGAGACCTTCTATGTCAAGGATAGCCAAACAATTTTTATACCAAACATCTGATAAGGGTCCTGTTTTAGACAACCAACATTGTGTAATTGCCTTAAGAACTGAAGCCACTAATATATTATACAAATAGCGATGAGATTTTAACCTGATCATGTCTGGGTACTGCCCCAGAACCCAATACACAGGATCATTCAGTAGGGATATCCCAAAGACCAAACCCACTTGATCCACCACTTGGGCCCAGTAGGTCCGAATTCCAGCACATGTCCAGAAAACATGTAAATGTGTCCCCCTTTCACCACACTCCCTCCAACAAAGATCTGAAAAATGCTGGCCAAAGTACTTAGTGATTACTGGGTTGCGGAAATATCTGGAGACAACTTTCCACTGAAATTCATGCCAGCTGTTAGAGGCAGTGGTCGAGTGGGTAGCCTCCCATATTGTGGCCCAAGTTGAATCTGCAATGACCCTCCCTGTTTCCATAGTACAATTTGTTTAAATATGCTCCATTGAGTCTGGTTCCAAAGCAGAAAGCTGGCCCACCAACTGGGAAACAAAACCTTTTGATTCTGACCTATTGGCCTCAGCTCTCAGGAAATCCACCAATGGACTGTTACCATATACCCTGAGTCACCCCCTTCCAGGATCCTTTCCTTGCAAAAAGTGTCTAAATTGTAAATATCTAAAAAAAATCAGTGGTGGGGAGAGAGAATTCTTGGGATAGCTGTTGAAAAGATTTAATAGATTCCCCTGAATACATCTGTCCTACTTTGATAGACCTCTTAAGTCCCAATGTGCGAATCCCAAATCCCATGTAAGTGGCTGAAAGTCTAAACAAACTTTAACTGGGGAGTCCATCCCCAGAGACATCTCATAACCTACTCTTTTATTAATCTCAAGTCAAGACGAGACCACCAATCGAGTCCAGGGATTATTACTATATAAACCTTATATTCCACCATAATCCATGTATATCAGGTCTCTAATATCACCTCTGGAAGACTCTGGTCTCTCAATCTCCACCCACAATGGATGATCGTCCTTTCCCATAATAGAGATCAATGGTTGAATCTGAGCAGCCCAGTAGTATTTCTTAAGGTCAGGCAAGCCTGTTCCTCCTTTCCTTTTGTCCTTAAGAAGGGCATTCCATCTCACTCTGGGTGGTTTACCAGCCCAGATGAACCAAGACAGAGAGGATTTAAGTGCTTTCCAGAAACAAGCCAGGGGCTTAAGCGTCAGGGACTGAAACAAGAAAAGAAAATGTGGGAGTATGTTAATTTTTGCACAATCAAGTCTCCCAAACAAAGCAAGGGGCGATTCCTTCCACCTACACAGGTCTTCTTGTACAGTCTGAAGTAATTGGCTATGGTTAAAAGTATACAGTTTAGAAATGTCTCTAGTTATCCTAACCCCAAGGTATTTAATATCTTCCTTTGCCCGCTTACATTTTCCAATTGGTAGAAGTATGCCTTCTTGCGTCCATCCTATGGGCAAAAGTTCTGATTTAGAATAATTTATTTTAAACCCAGACACTGCGCTAAATGATTGAATCAGAGAGTTAATGAAAGGCATCTGTCTATCTGGATCGGTAGTATATAGCAGAGTGTCATCTGCATATAGAGACACCCTGACATCAACTTCCTGTACCTGTATACCCTTGAAATCCTTTGACTGTCTTATGAGGGCTGCCAGGGGCTCAATACACAATGCAGATAGTAAGGGTGACAGTGGACATCCCTGTCTAGTTCCCCTGTTAATCAATACTTTATTAGATGTTACCCCATTCACCTTCACCCTTGCCCAAGGATTCCTATACAAATTTGCAGTCCACTTTCTGAATTTTTCCCAGATGCTAAATTTACCCAAAACCTGATCTAGAAAAATCCAATCTAAGCGATCAAATGCCTTCTCCGTGTCCAGTGCCATCACCACCCTAAGGGTATCCGGGGGGAATGACCTGGAGGCAGACAAGACATTGAGCAGCAACCTTATATTATCTTGAATATGGTGACCTGGGATAAACCCAATCTGATCCTTATGTATTAGCTCTGGAATAAACTCTTGTAAATGGGAGCTCAAGATCTTAGCAAATATTTTAGTATCCTGATTGATCAATGAAATGGGATGATAGCTCCCACATTCTGTCAGATCCTTGCCTTGTTTTGGTAGGAGAGTGATTAACGCTTCCTCCCAAGAGGCTGGGGACTCCCCCTGTTCTTGCACTACATTACAAACTCTGGTAAGTAAAGGGGTCAATTCTGCAGTGAAGGCCCGGTAAAATTCCCCCACAAACCCATCTAGTCCTGGGGCCTTCCCCCCATTAAGGTTCTTCATAACTTTCTTAACTTCTTGTTCAGAGATGGGCCTATCAAGCCTGTTACTCTGGGACTCCTCCAGGCTGGGTAATATAATATTATGCAAGAAGTTTTCTACTTGGGCAGGGTGATTCAATCCTCTTTCTTGGGCATAAAGGTCTCTACAGTAATTACAAAAACTATCCACAATTTGCAATGGGTCAGAGGAAATGGTCTGAGTTCCATGTATTTTGAGTCGAGGGATGTATCCTTCTGCCTCTTGTTTTCTAAGTCTAAGAGCCAATAAACGTCTCGCCCTTCCCCCTGATTCGTAGTATCTTTATCTGGTGTATCTCAGAGAATTTTCAGTTCTTCTTTTAATTTCCATATTATATTGTTCCCTGGCCCCCTTTAATTTCTCCAGAACCAATACATCCTTATTTTTGTTATGTTCCTTCTCCAAGGACCCTATGACTTGCAACAGGTTATCCTATTTGGCCTGATTACATTTATTCTTATATGAGGAATAACTAATAATCTGTCCACGCAAGACAGTTTTCAAGCCATCCCAAATAAAAAGTATATGAGTATCCTCTACCTTATTTTCTGATATATATAGCTTAATTGAATCTTTTATTTGGGTTACAAATCCTTCAGCATTCAAAAGGCCAGGGTCAACTCTCCAGTTCCCTTTGGCTTTCACCCCCGGCCACATTAGTGTAGCACTGATCAATGCATGATCAGAAAAGGCAACAGGGTGTATTACTAAATCAGCCAAATCACCAACATTCCCTGCTTGAGTATAAAATCTGTCAAGCCTAGAGTATGTCTTGGCCGCAGCTGAGTAAAAAGTGAAATCTTTAACCAATGGATTTTGTTGTCTCCAAGGGTCTACCCAGCCCCCCTCTGACACCAGGGTTCTACGAAGTTTGGAACAAGCTATCCCCCTTCCCTCCCCCACCGAGCTCCTGTCTAAGATATTGTTTTCAAAGCAGTTCCAGTCCTCCACCATTACCACTCTGCCCGGAGGGAGGGAGTCCACTGCAGTGAAAAACTGCCTAAAAAAAGCTCCAGAAGGGGGCGTGGGGGCATACTCAGATTCCAAGTGGAGGATATGTCCCATGTATTCTCCAGAAATTATTACATAATGTCCCGATCTCTCCGTCTGTACCCCATGAACTTTAAATGGAAGACCTCTACGTATTACTATAACCACCCTTGACCTGGGAGCATCAGAACAGGAATCTGCATATATCCCCCCCACCCATAGTCTCCTTAACTTAGAATGTTCAAGTTCAAATAATTTAGCCTCTTGAAGGCATGCTAAATCACATTTTAAATGTCCCAGCTCCTGTAGAATTCTTGCTCGCTTAACTACCCCATTTATCCCTTTAACATTAACAGATACTATTTTAAGAGACACCATATTGATATTTTAAAACTCCACACTTAGCCCCATGTCTGATCCAACCACACCCTAAAGTTTCGTAAGTAAAGTCACATATACAAATGCCTGTATGATAAAATAAGTAGAGAGAAAGAAACAAGAAGGAGAGTAATACAAGGTAGTAAAGGTCAAAAAACACACAAAACATCACACAAAGTAATCTAAACCTTGGGTTAATTACACCCTTTTAAACTCTAACGTGGGTCAAGAATTAAAACCAGGGAGAAGGATAAAGAAAACTGGGTAACAGTTACTTCACTGAATACCCACTAGCTCAATCAGAGCTACAGAAACTGGGGGTATAGGTGTTAACGCCCCAGAAGCTAGGTGTGCAAATCCCTAGACTAATAGGAGAAAAAGCATCCACTCACACTAAGGGATGAGCTCCTGGAGAAACCAGTGGACCAAACCTTCTCCTAGTTAAGGTAAATCTGGCTAGGCCAGCCATCAAAGCCAGGCCCCCTGGGTGCTACTTAATATGCTGAGAAAAAAAAAGGAAGCAAAAATTGCCATGCAATACATTCCCATGTCAGTCCTCACTAATTTATAATCTCACTTAAGGGGGAAGCTATAAACCACTGGAAAAAGGGCACCTATTCCAGTCACAACTCACATAATCCCACTTCTCAAATCTTGGGCTACCACCCTGATACTTGATAAAGATAAGAAAAATGATTCACCACCTATTTCAGGGGGGCCCAAATTATAGTCCACCCCTAACTCGTTGCCTATAATATTGCCTAATCACTTAGTCCACCCAATTTCCAATCTAAACATACGCTCAACTTAACATATTATAAAATATCGTAGGCAATAGGCTTATCTGTAGTCCATGTCCCTGCGACACCAATGAGATGCGTCTGCCAGATGGAGTAAAAAGTCTGGTACACTGACTGCAAGTTCCATCGATAAATCGTCCCAGTAGAAACAAGTGCCAAACTCAGGTAGTGCCCCTGTTACACTTTAAAGTCATGTCCAACGGAACAAGAAATGAGCTGCTGAAAACCCCCAATGTTATAATAAAACCAGTTAGAAATAGTAATAAGGAGGAAAAAAAAGAAAAAGGCCCCCATTTGCTCATAAATCCCATCTATGTAAATCTGGCAAGATCATTATTAAGAGCAGTTGAGTCGCCCTCCACGAACCATCGAATGCAGGATATTCCGTAACCCCCAACCAAGAGGCCTATCCTGGAATGGCAGAAATTGTAACCCACTATACTCTCCTCAAGTTTTCTTTATGTGTAGCCACTTCACCATGTCAGCGTGCAATGGAAGCAGGGCCTCTTCTCGTCTCCTCTTTCGTTTCCTAGATCTGGGTGCAATGGACCACAACAGGTCTTCAGTTTCCTTCTCCGTTTGTTCCTCCTTAGTGTCTGGGATGAGTATCTCCTAGGATTCAAGAAAGGGAGTAGCAACCAACAAGGAATTGAACACTTTTACCCCATCCATGTCCTGCACCCATAGTTTCGCTGGATATCTTTATTTATTTTTTTAGTTTTTGTTGACCGGGTAAGTGCACTAGACAAATCCTGCCTATTTTCGGGCAAGACCCGGGGGAGGAGGATACAGATGAATGCCAACTGACCTTAAACCAGATGAAGCTGTTGGTGGTATTTATAGTGAATGAGAGAAATTTGGCCAGGACACCAGGGGAAATTCCCCTACTCTTTTGGTAGGAAGGGGGAGAGGGTTTGTTTTTCCTTTCAGTTGAGGGGTTCTGGTATGTTGTACTGATCATGTATGTTTTTTCTTTTCATTTATTATGATTTGTATGATGTAATACAATTGTGTTTGATTGTCCTTTTGAGTTTTGAATAAAAAATTCCCCTACTTTTTTCGATAAGTGCCATGGGATCTTTAACATCCATCTGAACTACCACCTATACAGGCAGATGGGACCTCGGTTTAACGTCTCATCTGAAAGATGGCACCTCAGAAGTGCAGCATCTCTCTCATGCTGCACTACAGTGTCAGTACTGGGATATTAACCCAAGTGCCAGACGTGGGAACTGAACCCACAGCCCTCTGATATCCCAGTCTCAGAGGCGAGTGTGCTACCTACTGACACTGATGTCTGAGTTAAGCTTTAAGGCCTTTGTCTCTCAGGGCCTTCACAACTTGTAGAACCTTTTTCCACTGAGCGAGCATTAGAGGAGGAAAATCTTGGTCAACATACAGCCTTTGTCCATCGAGGTTGAGGTTTTTCTTGGCCCAGGCCATTTTAACAATTTTTTCCTTCATGGTGTATCTCAGGAATTTTACAATTACAGATCTGGGGGCCGTGCCCCCTTTTGGCTTGGGAGCAATAGATCTGTGGGCTCTTTTGATTTCTGTGTTAAAGCCCTCTTCTAAATTCAGCTCCGTCTTCAACCATGTATCTATGAAATCCTCCATACATGGAGGGCCCACCCCCTCCGGAATGCCCAAGATATGAATGTTATTACGGCGGGCTGTTGCCTCCGCATCCTCTGCCCTCAGAGTCAGCTCTTTTTCTCGCCTGTGGAGATAGGCCAGAGATCTCCCAAAAGCCATGTGTTCTGATTGTAAGTTCTCTACATGTGTCTTCACTGATGCCGTACATGTTTCCAGCTTCTTAAAATCATTTTGTATACCTAGGATCCTGGCATCAATGTGGTGAAGTATCTTTAGCATTCTATGCCCTTCTACTTTTGCAAAGGTAGATGTGGCCTCAGACCCTGAACCATCGGAGTCTTCTCCTGAGGCATTGATTAAGAAAGAGTGGGACCCAGATGGACTTGAAGGCCTCAAGTCGGTCTGACCCCTCGAAAGACTGCATTCTTCCCCAGAAAGTTTTTTTTGTGTGCCCCATACTGCAATTGAATGTAGAGACCTATTATATAGTAGTTATAGCATCCGAATCATGCAATGGCAATCAATTTAATTGGAAATTGCACCCGAAGTACCGGAACTCCGAACTCAGCCGCCATCGATCGCGTGACATCACCGGAAGTCATGAGCGTGTATTCATATTTTGCCAGTCTTTGTTCTTGCTTACTGCTGTTCAGAATGTTGTATAACTAACTGGACATGCTGTGGATGTATTTAAGAGCATGCCAGATTTTAGTTTGTTTCTTTAGGTTAGTGCCCGGGGAGCAGACATTAGTTCAGCTTTGTGCCAGGCACCTTATTTGTCATCTAAGGCAATGCCTGTCACCCCTATTGCTACTCAGTAGCTTAGATGTTAGTGGAGATCCATAGTTGCTAAATGACAGCTACAGGTCCCTATACAGAGAAAATGTATTTAGCATCTACATCATGGTACAGGCCTCTAATTTACATGTGAAGCATTTTATGCAAGTATGGTTATATTATGAGCAGCTTGATTTAGTGAAAATGTAGGGATTCAGTCCTGTTGTGGACATCAAAGGGGTGCTGGGTGCTTAAACTTGCCTAATAAAAGGAAATGGACATAACCTAAAGAAAAGGGAAAATGTGCAGGTATGAAAAGTACCAATGTTCACAGTTAAGTTTTGTACAGTGTTTGGGGCAAGTAAGACTGCATGGTCTGCTATATAGCCAGATCATGCATGGTGCAGGGGTTTATCATAGTGTAGATGAAATAGAAGAAAGGCTCCTTTTATGTTAAAGGAAAAAAGTCTTGTAACCATTTTAGCAGCAATGGGTATGTTTGTAGGGTAATATCGCAGTGGTGTATCAGAGATAGCGGAGTGTTAGTCTCGTCCCTATTGAGTTTGCCATGCTAGATGCTGAGTGTGGAATTTGGATTATATTCCATAGTTTCATAGTGACATACAAGTCAAGATGTCAAAGACCTATTAAGACTTACTACTATATCAGTGGAATTGTCTACACCTATTGTCACCCATAAAATTATCAAATTTGTTTTTGAAAACTTCTAAAGACTCACTATAGACCACTTCACTCTGTAAGTTATTCCACAGTGACACAATACATTGACTAAACCAGCTACCCCTTTAACTGGTTCTGTAACTAGTGCTTTTTAATTGTTTACTATGTGTCCTGGTTTTGACTGACTTATAACACATATCCAAACCCACTGCAGCCTGTATAAGTAACTTATCATAGGTGTTATAAATATAACCTCCTCTAAGTCTCCTGTAGTCAACTGAGTAAATTTTCAGATCCAGCAACCTTTCATTATAAGATCTGTGCTCCATACCCTTTACCCTCTTAGTCATCTTCCTTTGTACTCATTCCAGGGTTTTCTTATCTCGGGCTAAATGAGGGCTACAAAAGGGGGAGCAATAGTTAAGGTGTGGTTGAACTAAAGCAGAATACAATGGCATTAAAACAACTGATTCACAACTCTTTATACTCTCAAAATACAACCAACTATTTTATGGCACTTCTGTGCTACAACATTGGAATGTGTATTAAAAGATAAGTTATTGCTAACAATGACTCCCAGATCTCTTTCATTAGTGGTTTCTGATATTGTTACACCATCCAGTTTATAATGGACAAGTGGATTTTTTTGCAGAAAGTGCATCACCTTACGCTTTTCAGTATTAAAACCCAATTTATTATTTTTAACCCATAATGATAACTCATCCAAGACCTTTTGTGGCTATTGTCCATCCTGGGGATTATTAACAATAGTACCTACCTTACTGTCATCAGTATACTTACACATCCAGGCATTACTAGATACCTGCATGTCTAATGTAAATATGTTGAAAAGCCTGGGCCCCAGCACAGAACCCTGTGGGACTCCACTACTCACTGGGCCCCATTTAGATGTATCTCCCCTAACACTCACCCTCTGCCTTCTATCATTCATCCATGAGCTAATCCAATAAATTAAATTAGGATTCAACTTAATATTAATTAAGTAGGTACTAAACTTCGGCACATACTTACGCTCAGACACAAAGCAATTCAAAATTGCAGAAAATCTTTTATTTAAATACATTCAGCTTTCCCCACAGTGAAAACACGTAGCCAGAAACAAACTCAACGTTTCATGCAGTCGCACATGTGCTTTGTCAAGAGAATTTATTTATTTATTTATCAAGTCTAGGATTACAAATACCTTTGAGCCATGGCTCTTTTACAAAGGTTCCACATCAGAGAAATACAAATTATGGGGAACATAAAGAGAGGCATTACAACAATGTGGACATTGCAAACAGAGTACAGATTAATACAGTTCAAGGGTAGCATTGTAACAAGGCAGCCAGCAGCACTTGTCAGAATAAAGAAGCCCTAAAATACAACTGCTTAAATAGTGCTCACTTAAGTGCATCTAACTAAACAAATGTATTGCTAAATTATTCCAGGCAATTAACTAGAATCCAATATTGCACACACACATATATAACAAGCATTTGTCAATGCTGAATGTTTGCTTGCTGGTATTATGGGCAGACTGGATGGGCCTTGCGTTCCTTATCTGCCGTCAACTTCTATGTTTCTATGTCTCTATTAGCATTGGACATGCAGGAGTTAGACAGAGGCAGAATAGGAATGGCTGTGAAGTATTGAAGTTCACGCCAACCCCACCTGCTTCCTGTAGAGACAGACAGGCATTGGGGTAAGTGTTTGGGTCATTGGCCATGATGGGCTTGCCATGTGATGTCTCCCTATTCTGCAGACAGCGACACGTGTTGAGGTGTGCCCTAGAGTGTTTGGCTTTACAGTCACCGCATTCCATAAGGACATATGCTGAAATGGGTGCAGCATAGGAGAATGGGGTGAAGTCTGGGGCCGAAGACTGCAAGGTACACCTCGATGCCTGTCAGTGGCTGGAGGTGGAGGTGGGATGGCATGAGCAGCACAGTCGGCAACGCAAAGGCACACCCCAATGCCGGTCAGTCTGTGCAGGGTAGGACATTATGGTTAGAAACCATAATGCCTCAGGCGTTTGTTGGTATTTATACTACAAATTTTCAACATGGCCTTTTTGTGAGCCTACCTATGAAGAGTGGCACTGTGATTATGTCTATGTGTCCTGAACATTGATTTCCAACAGCGACAGTGCCATTCTGCACCACATGAACAAAAACACAGATCGTGCAGGATGCGAAGAATGACAGCTGTACCATCCACAGGGAGGTGTGAAGAGATGGCAATGTTGGACAGCTGTAGTGGGAATATAAAAAGTGCTCGCAAGTGTGAGCATACAGTATGTGGAAACTGCGCAACGTATGTGCATTACACAGTCATTTAATGGACGTTCGTCACCAAAGTTTCAAAATAAGCATTGTAGGACCTCTGTTCATGAACAGTGTCACTGTGATTTTCTTGATGTGTCCTGAACACTGATGTCCCACAGCAACCACACTATTCTGCACCAGAAGTGCAAAAACATATTTTGGCCTGGATGTGAGAAATGACAGCTGTACTGTTCATAAGGAGGTGCAGTAAAATGGCAATGTTGAAAAGCTGGAGTGAATATATTACAAATGTGTGAAGTAATGAGCATGACTGGGAACTGTGCAACGCACGCTTGTAACACAGTCATTTTATGGAGTTTCATCACCAAATTTTCAACATAGGCATTTTACGGTCTCTGCTAATGAACAATGTCACTGTGATTTTCTTAATGTGCCCCCAACACTGATTTCCCACAGCAACCAAGCTGCTTTGCACTGCAGGTGCAGAAATACATTTCGGCCAGGATGTCAAAAATGACAGCTGTACTGTTCGTAAGGAGGGCCGGAAAAATGGCAATGTTGAATATCTGGAGTGAACATATTACAAATGTGTGAAGTTATGAGCATGAGTGGAAACTGTGCAACACACGCTGGTAACACAGTCATTTTATGGACGTTCATCACCAAATTTTCAACATAGGCATTTTAGGGCCTCTGCTAATGAACAGTGTCACTGTGAGTTTCGTAATGTGTCCCGGACACTGATTTCCCACAACGACCATGCTATTCTGCACTAGAAGTGCAAACACACATTTCGGCCAGGATGTGAAAAATGACAGCTCTTCTGTTCATAAGTTGGTGCAAAAAAATGGCAGTATTGAAAATCTAGACTGAAAATATTGCAACTTCGCGAACTTATGAACGTGTGTAGCAACTGCACAACGCACGCTCGTAAAACAGTCATTGTTTGGATTTTTTCCACCAGATTTGCAACATACACTTTTTGAGAGCCCACCTCATGAACACTGGCACTGTCGGTTCATTAATCGGTCCCAAAAGGTGATTCCGCACAGTGACCATGAAATCACCTTTCAGGACCGACTAACACTATGAAAATGACTGAATTCATGATGAGGGGTCCCAAAAACCCCAGGTTGAAAATTTTGTGCCAAAATGCCAAAAAATACCTGAGATATGCAACAAAGTTGAAAAAAAACCTATTTCTCCCTTTATACAGCTTACTGGCATTTTCTCAGTTCGCAGTCAACTTTGAAGAGTGCAGACATGTTCCCAGTCCACCGAAGATCGTCGCGCCAGACTCCAGAGGTAAGAATGGGGTTGGAGGGTGTGGGGAAGCAGGGTGCGCAGTGGGTAGGCATGGGTTGTGGGGGGAGGTGCCAGGGAGACTGCAAGGGACCGTTTTTCCTTTACAGGTTTTAAAACAAAGTACAAAAATATTGCAGGACAGTTTTTACTTTGCAGGGGCATTGGGCATGCTGGGGTGGGCTCCCAGCATGCCAGCTGAATATTTTTTTTTGGGGGGTGTAGCCAACGGGGGATTGGGCACCCCGTCGGTACAAAAGTGGGAGGGGCGAAGAGCCGAGGGGATTGCGCACTCTGGATTCTCCCATAACTCTTTGGGGCTGATGCTCGACGGGGAGTGGGCTCCCCCATCAGCACATCAAACAGGGAGTGGAACCATACTGTCGATGGGGACTGGGCTCCCCCTTCAGCAAGTCAACACTGGAGATGGATGCCGAAGGGGATTAGGGCCCCCGTCAGCAAAAACACACTTCTGTGGGAAGGGGCACATGCTGCTTAGGGGGATTGGGCACCTCCTTGGCACTGGGTCCATTTAATATTGTTTGAGAACATGGTAGCAAGGCGACGCCATGTTCACAAACAATATTACACTAACAATGTTCCACTCAGCAATGACGGGTCACTCCCTCATAGCAGCAAATCACTGATGCTGCAATGATGAGGCGGCCCGTGATTGCTGCGGTGAAAACATTATGACTTGGTGCACCTTCTGGAAGCCAGTTTCATCAGCACACTGTGCCTCCATTGGTGCACCATGGCCAGGCCCCCCAAATGCACTGCTTCTGTTGGATGCCACACTGCCGCGCCCCCAAATCCACTTCTCTCCTAAGCTGTGTAATAATGTTTCTTGCGCATGCGCAAGCAAACTTAAAAATGATAAGTAAATATATATAAATTTAATATGTACAACATATATCACTACTTACAATTACAGTTTTATTGCAAAATATTATTAATGCAACCAGAACAGTCACTAGTTCCTATAATATGGAACTATTACAATTAGCATCACTCTATTAATCATTTGAACCCATTCCAAGTGATGTTGTTACTCAATTTTATCATTAAGTCCAGGGTAATGCAACACCTGCAACTTAAAAATCCAGTAATTTTCTTTACAGGCTAAAGCCTTATTTAAATCACCTCCATGAGGTCCCAGCCTTACTCCATCTATTTCTATGAAGGACCAAGTGTGTAATGTCAAATTGGCCATTCAGTGAACATGATGAGCCATGGCATATTCCAGATTTCTATTAGTCTCGGCCCTAATGTGCTCGCCAACTCTCTCCTTCAATTTTCTTTTTGCCATCCCCACATGGTACCCTCCACACTTGCACATCACTAAATGTATAATACTACAAGTCTCACAATTAATGAATTTCATAATTTTTATCAAGGTACTATCCACTGGGTTTAGAAATGTCTTAACTCTATCTATATATTTGCAGTATTTACATCTCTGGCATTTAAAACACCCCGATGGCAACAAAGGAAGCCAATTAGTGCCAGAGACCACTGCTGATGTTTTTCTGTCTGTATGAGGGGAGGACAAAAGAGAATGGGTAGATGGGGTTAAAAGCCTTATATCAGAAGTTACTGCTGCTCCTTGTACAGGAGACGTACAGCACTGTACTTCTGAATTTGGGCTGATAGCCTATCATCCAAATTATGTGACCTCTTATATACCATCTGTGGAAACCTTAAAACATGTGGGGCAAGTTTTGGCTCATTCTATAAAATCTGCCAATGTTGTCTGAGTACACTCTCTATCCTTTTAGACTCAATCGAGTAAGTAGTCACAAAATTTAAGCAGTCAACATTATATCTCATTGCGTTACCTCCTGCTGATAATAAACACTCCCTAGGGAGTGTAGCAGCATATTTCTTAACCCGCAACACATCATTTTTGCTATACTCCCACTTTTCAAGCCTATCTTCCATGTCATTCGCCCAATGTTCGAATCCCACCTCGGTGGAACAATTCCTATGAGCACATATAAATTGTCCCCTAGGTATAGACTTTTATTATGTGCCTGGGGTGACACGAGCTAGCCAGTAAAACCATGTTTTTATTGGTTTTCTTTAGATTGAGAGTTGTGCACAGACCATTTTCTAAATCTTTCAAAACCAGCATATCCAAAAACGATATGTAGGTTGAGCTCATATTCACAGTGAATTGCAAATTCCTGGTCGTGGATTCTAAATAGTCCACGAATAGTCTTAACTCTGTCTCTGTCCCTTGCCAAATCAAAAAACAATCATTAATGTAACGTTTGTATTTGGAGATTTGGTGAAAGAATGGATTGACATCAGAATCATAAATGTATCTTTCTTCCCACATCCCCATAAACAAATTCACAACATTGGGGGCAGAGGATGCCCCCATTGCTGTACCACTTGTCTGTAAAAAGCAATCTCCCTGAAACATAAATGCATTGCATTTCAATACAAACTGTGCCAACTGCAAAATAAACTGCTGCTTGATCAAATCGAACCCACCCTTATTCAAATAGTGCTCAATGGCCAACAATCCTTCATCATGCGGAATACTGGTATAGAGGGCCTCCATGCTGAGTGTGACCAATAGGTCCGAGAACTCGATGTGGAGGTCCCCAGAAATACCAAGCGCATGTTTTGTGTCTTTGATATGTGACTGGAGAGCTGGCACAAAGGGCTTGCTGTGGAAATCCTAATATTGATTTAAAGGTTCTGTCACTGATCCTATGCCTGCTACAATTGGGCATCTTGGGGGGTTTTGAACATTTTTATGAACCTTCGGGAGGAGATAGATGGTGGGGCCAATAGGGTGCATAACTGTTAAAAAAAATTTGTTTTGTCTGTCTTTGATGTTAATAAGTTTTTTCAGAGCTCCCTATGTGTCGTTGTGTCAAAGGCATCTGAAAAGTCCAAATAGACCACATGTGCCCCCATATTATTGTCCAGTGCTGCACTTACGGGCTTAAAAAAAGTCAGTAAATTTGATAGACAAGATTTTCCATGACTAAAGCCATGCTGGGTGGGATCGATCATCCCACTTTGCTCCAGGTACATGACAATGCTTCCCTAGACAATGTTCTCCAACAATTTCCCCAGAACTGAGATAAGTCTAATGGGCCTATAATTTGATATTTGTTGTTTGTTATCCTTTTTATGTTTTGCTTGTGCACATGCACAAGAAATATTTTGGCACAACTCAGGAGAGAAGCGGGGTTTTGGAGGTGCAGCACTGTGGGGGCCATTGGCCCCAGTGCCTTCACTTTCCCCAATGCGGAGGCATGCTGCTGCTGCTGACACTAGTTCAGCCAATGTGCCACCACCTTGAAATGAATCCGCCGCTGCAATGAGGGAAGCGATCTTTCATTGCAGGGCGGTACCTTTCCTTCCCCGACCCAGTTCGTTTGCCGACGGGGGAGCTCACTCCCCATCGGCATACCTCCCTATTTGTTGTGTGCTGAGGGGGTGCCCAATCCCCCTCGGCATCATGCACCCCCCAACAGTCTTTCTTTGCTGACGGGGGGCCAAATCCCCATCAGCTTTAGTCCCCCCTTCCCAGTTCAGTTTGCCAATGGAGGAGCCCACTCCCCATCAGCATAATGTGCCCCCCCGGTGCCCAATCCCCCTCAGCTCTCCCCCCTGCCTCGGTATGTGCCAACAGGGGTGCCCAATCCCCCATCGGCTACAGCCTCCCCACAAAAAACACTCAGGTGGCATGCTGGGAGCCCACCCCAGCATGCCAAAAGTCCCTGTAAAAAAAAAAAAAAGTCCTGCGATGTGGTTTTTTTTTTACAACCTGTAAAACAGAAAACGGTCCCTCATAGAGTTTAGTGGCCCCTCTCCCAACCCGTGCCCACTATCTGCGCACCCTGCCTCCCCACATCCCCCCTCACCCCATACTTACCTTCAGAGCACAGCACAATGATCTTCGGTGGACTGGGAACATGTCTGCACACTTCAAAGCCGACTGTGAACTGAAGAAATGCCGGTAAGCTGTATAATGGCATAAATAGGGTTTTTTCAACTTTGGTGCATATCTCAGGCGTTTTGAGGAATTTTGGCACCACATTTTCAACATGGGGCTATTGGGATCCCTCCTCATGAATTCACCCACTGTCATGGCGTTATTCAGTCCCAAAAGGTGATTTTGTGGTCACTACGCGTAATCACCTTTTGGGACTGAGTAATGAAATGACAGTGCCAGTGTTCATGAGGTGGGCTCTCAAAAAAGCCTATGTTGCAAATTTGGTGGAAAAAATCCAAGAAGTGACTGTTTTATGAGCGTGTGTTGTGCAGTTTCCATGCTCATACCTTTGCAAATTTGTTTATTTTCACTCCAGATTTTCAACATTGGCATTTTTCCACACCTCCGTATGAACAGTGCAGCTGTCATTTTTCACATCCTGACTGAAATGTGCTTTCTCACTTCCGGCGCAGAATAGCATGGTCGCTGTGGGAAATCAGTGTCCGGTACACATTAAGAAAATTATAGTGACACTGTTCATGAGCAGAGAACCTAAAATGCCTATGTTGAAAATTTGGTGATGAAAGTCCAAAAACGACTGTTACGAGCATGTGTTGCACAGTTTCCATGCATGCTCATAACTTCTCAAATTTGTAATTTTTTCACTCCAGATTTTCAACATTAGCATTTTTCCACACCTCCTTATGAACAGTACAGCTGTCATTTTTCACATCCTGGCTGAAATGTGTTTTTGCACTTCCGGCGCAGAATAGTGTGGTCGCTGTGGGAAATCAGTGTTTGGGACACATGAAGAAAATCATAGTGACACTGTTCATGAGCAGAGGACCTAAAATACCTGTGTTGAAAATTTGGTGACAAAAGTCCATAAAATAACTGTGTTACAAGCGTGTGTTGCACAGTTTCCATGAATGCTTGGAAGTGCGCAAATTTGTAATATTTTCACTCCATATTTTCAACATTGGCATTTTGCCATACCTCCTTATGAACAGTACAGCTGTCATTTTTCACATCCTGCCCAAAATATGGATTTGCACATCTGGCGCTCAATGGTGCGGTCACTGTGGGAAATTAATGTTTCAGACAGATTAAGAAAACCATCATGACAATGTTCATGAGCAGAGGTCACAAAATGCCTAAGTTGAAAATGTGATGGAAATAATTCCACTAAATGACTGTGGTACAAGCACATGTTGTGCAGTTTCCATGCATGCTCAGAACTTCGAGCATTGTTAATATTTACTCTACAGATTTTCAACACTGCCATCTCTTCACACCTCCCTATGGATGGTACAGCTGTCATTCTTCACAGCCTACCTGATCTGTGTTTTCGCACATGTGGTGCAGAATAGCACAGTCGCAGTGGGAACTCGAAGTTCGGGACACATTAGCAAAATCACACTGCCACTGTTCATGAGAAGAGGTCCCAAATGCTTTCATGAGGTGGGGGTCACAAAAAGGCCATGTTGAAAATTTATATTGCAAATACCAACACACGCCCGGGGTGTTAGGGTTTCTAACCATGACGTCACACCCTGTACAGACTGACAGGCATAAGAGGTGTAACTTTGGATCGCTGGCTATAATTCTCATGCCATCCCACCCCCACCCTGAAGCCAGTGACAGGCATCGAGGTGTGCCTTGCACTCTTCAGCCCAGACTTTACCCCATTCTCCTGTACTGCACCCATTTCAGCATATGTCCTTGTGAAATGGGGTGACTGTGAAGCTGAACACCCCAAAGCACACTTCAACACTTGTTGGTGTCTACAGGATAGGGTGGGGTGAAATGCCATGAGCATTATGGGCAACGACCCACAGGCACACCCCAATGCCTGTCCATCTTTGCAGGGTGGAGGTGGGATTGGTGTGAGTTCAATACTTCACTGCCACTCCTATTCTGCATCTAACTCCTGCACGTCCAGTGCTAATATCAGCAAGCAAACATTCGGCATTGACAAATGCTTGTTAAATATGGGGGGCACAATGGCGTTGTTCCAGTCTGACAAAACTCTCTCCCCTGTCTCAATGGGCTATTAAAGAGACTTGTCAGAGGTCCCTTCAAAACATTAGCCATGTTTTTAAGCAATTATGGATGTATCAAATCAGGTCCCATAGATTTATTAGTATTTAATTTCTTTAGCCTTTTCTGAACCTCTTTTTCGGTTATTTCAAGTTTAAAAAATTCATTTACAGAAAGTTCAAAATTTTGAATACAGTCTTCCTTTGGTTGAAACTTAGATATAAACTAGTTATTAAATTCTTCAGCCATTTTAGTGCCTTCCTCAATCAACTCATTATTTAATTTAATAGGTCTATAGACTTTTAATTCCTTTTCAGTGAACCAATGTAATTGTAAAATGTTTTTTTTAATGTCTTACATTTAGGGTACCAGCGATGATTTTGAGGGGTTTGTCAGGAATCTGGTGCACAGAATGACAGCACAGTGCTTGCATAGTCACGATAGTTACTAATACTGCCAAGTACACAATTAACTTATGACGGTGGTTATAAAAGACTGTCTCTTGTTTGCATACCATAATATTCAGTCCTTGTTTTAAGTAGTTGGAGTTGGCCTTGCAGGGACGTCCTCCTCGGGGTTTCTTGGAGTGGACATTGCAGGGAGGGTTGCACTAGTGTTCTGAGTTGTGACAGGTGGGTTACCTGTCACTGCAGTGGCCCATGACTTATTTGCTTACTCAGAGGGGTGAGAAAATGTCTCTACTGCAGGTAAGTCAGTGGAGAGATGAGGAGATTGTGCTGGTATATGGATCAGTGTTTAAGAATCACCTCTGTTTAGCAGTGGAGTGCAGCAGTTGTTGGTGAGCAAAGAAGGGAGTGTGTCATCTTGATGTTCTGAGTGGACACTGTGGCTATGGATATGGGATCTGTCTCTTGAAGGGGAGAGATGGTCTATTCCCAGGTGCCTGCTCCCTCGTTTGTGTTTTGGTGGGAGCATCCACACATCTTCCAGTGTGGCTTGAGAAGTATGTGGTGTCAGGTGTTCAGAGGTGGCAGGTGGTACAGTGTCCATAAGTCCTGGAGGGTGCTCTCTGTCATCATTCTGGGGGGCCCTTGTTTTGGATGGTAGTGTTCTTTGGGCCAGTGTCTTTGTATGAAATTGATTGCAGCTTCAGGGGGTTGGAAATGGTACCCATGTTTCATTATGGTCAGTTCGTAATGTAGCAGGATATCGGAGTGAAAAAGAGATTCCTGCCCTATGAAGAGCATATTGTGCCTCTGTGAATGCACAGCACCGGTTAGTAAGTTCTTTAGAATATAGTCCTAGAAGATCATCACTCTGTTACCCCACCAATCAACTGGGCCCAGCTCTCTGGCCTTTTGTAGAATTTGTTCTTTGAGTTGAAATCAGAAAAATCCGGCAATTATCGGCCTGGGTTTATCTCATTTTTTTGTAAGAGGGGCCAAGGAGTGGTGGGCCCGCTCTATTTCATAGTAAGTATCTCTGCTGGTTTTAAGCATACTTGGCAGAATTTGTTGAAGGAAAGCTATACTGTGCCCTAATTCAGCTTTTTTAGGCAGTTCTATTAAATTAAGTCTGTTACACCACCCACAATTCTCAACATCATCTGTTTTAGCTTGTAGCATGTGGATGGTGTGGGCTTGCTCCTGGAGGAGGGTGTGGAGATTGTGATAGATTCTTTATTTTTCAGGCTCCTTTGTTTATTCATTGCAGCTTTGTCATTGATATTTTGGGTGTGCCCCCCCATACAACGACACTTTTACAGTAATATACGTCGATGGGAACAACATCATCATGTTGCTGTGAAAGTCTGCCCGTGACCCCCCATCCTGCACCCCCCTCCACGACTCAACTCCGACTCAGAGTTGCAATCATCTAGAATGGGGGGTGTGGGGGCAAATCCCCCCCCCCCGATGTAAACACACAGTGTTCCCGATGGCTTAATGGCATCTGCAAAGTGCGGTCAACATAAAGCTGTCACTGTTGGGTCCTGTCACAACGAAGTTGTCGACAATACGTCATAGAGTCAGTATTTTGTATTTGTTCACTTTGTTGTTTAGAAACGAGTTTGAAATCTTGAATCTCTGTTAGGACGTGGCTGAATTGCAGCTAGATTTTGTCCATTTGATCTGATTTTCCAGTTTGTGGTAGCAATGCCATGCCTGTATCAAGGTGATTGGGCCCGTAACCTGGTTATGCCTAGTGCTAGTGGCAGTTCATTATTTTTATATAAGTTCCAGATTCTGTTTTGTAACAGTCCAAACTCAATCTGTACCCATGATTTGCTGATGAGCTGGAATTGTTAAGTAAGGCAAGGAATGCAGATGGCATTAGGGTGTTTAGCATGTGGAGATGAGATGCAGGTTCAGATGTCCATCTTCATCGAGGGCTAGCCACGCCACCCTCCCCATTGTTACTTCTTAATGTAGTGCAGAATAGGACTCAGGTTCTATCCTTGTGGTACACAACTGGTAACCTCTCTGTTCCCTGACTTACTCACATTAACCCCTACTCTGTGTTCTCACTTTCTTAGTCAATCTGCCACCTACCTACTCTAACTAAATTAGGCTCCACTCCCAAGTCCTACAACTTCTTCAGCAGCATTCTGTGTGCTACTGAAATGAAGGTGTTGCTAAAGTTAAAGAACAGCAGATCTACTGCCTTTCCCCTGTCTTTTGCCTTGGGGGACCCAATCTAAAAACAGTATTAGGTTGGTCTAGCAAGACATCCCTTGCACGAAACCATGGTGCTTTTCTTCCTGTAGTCTACTATTATGTAAATAGGTCACTGTACTCTCTTTGACTAGCTTCTCCATCAGGTTACCTATGATGGAGGTAAGGCTGACAGACCTGTAGTTGCCTGGATCCTTCCCTTGCACCCCATGGAGTGGTACTACATTAGCAAATCTCCAGTCCGCTGGCACTGCTCTGGATTACAGTGAGTTGTTGAATAGATAGGTTAAGGGCACTGTTAATACTGTAGCCAATTCTCTGAGCACTCACAGGTGCAGGCCATTTCAGCCTGGTGCAATGTCTACCCTGGGAGCTTCTAGTCTGTTTTGTACTGTGTCCTCAGAGATCTTTACTCCGCCCATTTCCTGGACCTCCTTGTGTCGACATTGATACCACTCTCTGGCAGAGGATCATTGTCCTCCACCGGGAATGTCAAGCAAAAGTAATTGTTCAATACACTTGCCTTCTGATTGTAATCCTCCACTATCCTCCCCAACCCCCCTTTTCAAGCCAAACAATCCTCTCACTTTTTTGCAATTGACAGCTCTGTGTCTGCCAATGCCCTCCTGACTTCCATCTTTGTCCCTTTTATTTTAGCCTGATACTCATGCCAGGCATCCCCCTTGTTCCTCTTGTACTCAGTGAAGGCCCTGCTTTTCATCCTCATTGCCTCCCTTACTCCTTTCAAGAACCCATTCAGCTTTTTATGCTTGCTGCTTTTGACTACCTTCTTTGAATAATCTTAATCACCTCCAGGAGTGTCCCTTTGATAGTGCTTCGTTGTTCTTTCAACCTCTCTGTCTGGTCTACACCTTCCAAACTTCCCCTAACTAGTTTCTGCATCCTCCCAATATCCACCCTTTTAAGGTGCAGGACTGCTGTCTTGGTGACTGTCCATAGTTCCCCAATCAGTTTGATCCACACAGTGTTGTGGCCACTGGACCCCACTGGTTCCCTAATAGTCATCCCTTACCATCTCCAAGTTGGTAAGTACAAAGTCGAGTATGACATCCTGCCATGTAGGATCCTTGACCAGCTGCACCAGTAGACAGTCCTGAAGTGTATGTAGCAGTGCCTAGCTACTGGTGCACCTTGCTGCCAGGATGTCAAGTCCATATCCAACAGGTTCAGGTCCACTACTAACACCAGATCTCCTTTTGCTGTAACATTTCTGATTTCCCCACCCAACTCTTTGCCTCCATCCTCTTTCTGCCCCAGTGGTCTGTAGATCACCCCAATGTAATCCTCTTCCCAACAGTTGTTGTCAGCTACACCGAGATAGTTTACACTCCCCCCTCCTTTCTATAGTTCCATCCTCTGTCACCTCAGTTCCTTCCCTAATGTAGAGGGCTCCTCCCCTCCACTCTCCTTGCCCTGTCTCTCCTAAGTAAGGTATTCCATGGAACTTCTGGATCCCAGTCATTGCTGCCAATAGCCCAAGTCTCAGTGATGATCTCTAGGTCTAACTTAGCTTCTGTCACCAATGCCTCATGCTTCCATTTTACTCTTCCCACTTCTACCTGATTGCCTCCTCATGTTATGCACTCTCTCTCTCGATCTCTACCAACATCTGCTCCAATAAATGTGCATTTGCTACTTGGTCCCTCACTTACTATACTACCTTCACTTCACTTGCTCCTTATTCCCACAATTGGTGGCTTCCCCTGGCCCCAGTTCCATGCTTGGGGGAGCCTCTGCTGGGTGCACTCTGCACCTTCACCCAGCATCAGCTACCCTCTTGTCAGTTTAAAAGACTGTTAGTGTAGACCTCTAATATCTGTCCCAGTGCACTAGCTCCCTCCCTCATGAGATGATGGCCACCCTCCCTAAAATGTCTTCTATCCCAGAATCCTCCCCAATTCCACACAGATTAGAAGCCTTGCTTTCTACACTGTTACCTTAAACAGGCATTAAATGGCTTGGTTTCCTCCTGCCTTACCTTCCCTAGTATTCTTCACTCAACCTACACCTGCCTGCAATAGACATTCCTGTGCTGCAAGTTTGCTAATAGACTGCCATTTGTAAGCAGTATGTATCTTCTAAAGTATGTTTGCTTTTGTGCTGTGGCTCCACTCTGCTAAAAAGTGTTACATACTGTGAACTGGTCCCCCTGAAGTTCCCAATACCAGCTCGGTGAATGGACCGCCAGTGAGAGAGGTGGTAACCGGGGAGTATGCATCAGCAGAGAGGGAGGGGCAGTCAGCTTCAAAAGGCTTGCACTGTAAAGAGTCATACAGGTATTCTTCATTCAACCTACACCTGCCTGCAATAGACATTCCTATGCTGCAAGTTTGCTAATAGACTACCGTTTGTAAGCTGTATTTATCTGCTAAAGTATTGCTTTTGTGCTGTGGCTCCACTCTGCTAAAAAGCATTATATACTGTGAACTGGTCCCTCTGAAGTTCCCAGTACCAGCTCAGTGAACCAACTGCCAGTGAGAGAGACAGTAACCAGGGAGTGTGCATCAGCAGAGAAGGAGGAGCAGTCAGCTTCAAAAGGTTTGAGCGGCTACTGCGCGAGCGTGGTAGCGCAAGCGTGATTGGTGCAAATGCCACTTGCTAGAGAAAACTGAAAGGAAACAACATATATTTGAAATGGTCCGAGTCCTGGGTTTGGGTATTTTCCTGGTGAGTGGACAAAAATTATTTTGTTTAGATACCAGTTGCTTGCTATTCTTACCTTGGTAAAATCTGCCATAAGGACATTTTATGTCTTTATAATCCTAGACGCTTGTACAGTGAGGGGTTACCTATTTGACATCTTTAAAATGAGGGTTATAAATATACGGTTTTGTTTTGGGGCTCTATGTATAATCTTGTGTTTAGGTATTAAAGTTAATGGTGTAGAAAATGACACTGAACAGTCAACACAAACAGTTCTTTTTCAGCATCTGGAAAAAATACAGGGGTCTCAAGCATCAGGTCCTGGACCTAAAAGAAGAAACTCCTTTTTTCAAATTAGAGTCTCTATCTTAGGTACAAAGTGTTATAATCCACATATGCATTTTAGATGCATGGACTTACGGACTAATATCTGTATGGTCCTTATTATGAGTGGAGATGTGGCATTAAATCCAGGGCCTTTTTCTCGTCCTCTTATGACAATGCAAGAAGTTTAAAAAATAAGATAGACTTGTTAAGAGTATGGGAGGCTTCAGAAAACCCTGATATCTTAACTCTTACTGAGACTTGGTTGCCATCCAAGGTCAGTGAAGGAGAACTTCAGCTACAGGGATTCTCACAATATAGAAGAGATAGGGTTGGGAAGAGAGGAGGAGGACTATTAATATATTTAAAAAGAGAATTAGGACAAACAACTGTGCTATATACAGATGTAGTAGGGACGATTGAATGTATGTTGATACATATAAAAGAATTAAATTTGGTTTTAGGTTTAGTCTATTCCCCTCCCCCCCCCCCCGAAGGTTAAAATAACAGAGTCTGATATTTTGGCATTTGTTTTACAACAGTATACATTGGGGCTTGATTTATTATTGGTGGGTGATTTTAATGCTGCATGGAACAAATTGAGAGGAAGTGCCATTTGGACGAGTTTGGATCCACTAAATCTGAATCAAAATGTAGCAACCTCTACAAGAAAAACATGTATTTCAAGTGATGGAAATATTTTGGATCTTATTTTTACTTCTGAAGCAATCAAAATATCTACCTTGGCAGTAAAGCAACCTATATTTGGGGACCATAGTTCCATAATTTGTGAATGTGAGGTTAGTATAAACAAGGGGCTACTAGTGATTAAAAATGTAAATGAAGGAAAACACAGTTGTTATAGAAGATATAGTAAAGAGTCATTTCTATGCAGATTAAAAAGTGTTAAATGGGAAAGGATATTTCTAACTCCTGAGCTTGATTGGGCAATTGAAGAATTTACAGATTTGTTCTTACAAGTATGTGATGAAATAGCTCCCCTTAAGAACAATAATAGTAACATTAGTAATACTCGTTGGATTACAGATAAAATAAAGTGCAATATTAGATATAAAGATAATTTGTGGAAAAGAGCAAATAAAACATTGAAAGAAAGGGATTGGGAGAAGTATAAAAAAGAGAGAAATAGATTCAAATCTAAAATTCGTACTTTAAAAATGCAATATTATGAAAATAGGGTTGCCCAAACCATGGATCCACATAAATATTGGACATTATTAAAATTATTTGAAAAACCTGTGACAGATAAACGGCCGCCCATTCAGATCAAGGTTAATGACATATTATTGACCCCACAAAAATCTGCAGAATTATTAAATCAATATTTTGCTTCTCTCCCCGATTTAACTATTCCTTCACACGGTTGTGTTAAGGAAGCATGGTATGAACAAAGGTCCCCAATTAGGGAATTTGATTTAAAGCCATCACTTGCCGCAATGTCAAGGATGAATTAAGAAAACTTCAAAGTAAGAAAGCCCCAGGTTTGGATCAAATTGAAAACAGACTATTGAAAGACTCCATGGATGTAATGGCTCCAATATTAGCTAAACTTTTTAACTGGAGTTTGATTGAAAGGAAGTTCCCAACACTTTGGAAAAAGGCAAAAATTGTACCAATCCATAAAGGAGGTTCTCCTTTGGAATCAACAAATTATAGGCCAATTTCTGTATTGTTCAGTGTGTCGGAGGTCTTGGAGAGACTGGTGCAGAATCAATTGAGAGAATATTTGGAGGAGGATTCTCTCTTGTTCTGTTACCAGTCGGGCTTCCGAAAGGGCTATTCCATGGACACTGCCCTCACTGACCTAATCGATAACATTGCTACCCGTGTAAATGAAGGTAGGTCGTGGGGCAGTGTTCTTGGATCTCTCCAAGGCCTTCGACACCGTAGACTATGAGATTCTGTTTAAAAGGATGCAAGTTTTGGGTATAGATGGTGAAGCCCTCCCTTGGTTTAAATCCTGCTTAGAAAATAGAGTACAGCAAGTCCAGATTGGGGATGTCCTTTCAAACCCAGAAATTGTAAAAAGGGGGGGTCCCCCCCAAGGTTCAATTTTGGGCCCCTTCCTGTTTGCAATGTATATAAATGAGTTACCTAAGATTGTGAAGTACTCTGCCTTAAGAATGTGTGCAGATGATACTGTTTTATTGACACATGGATGTTTGATTCAAGAAGTAGAAAGACGCCTCCAAAAGGAGTTTAGTAAAATGGAGCTATGGCTGTGTCAGGCAAAGCTTGTCTTAAATAGTAAAAAAAAACGTAATGGTATTTCAGAGTAGAAATAAAGTAGACATGGATCATCCTAAGATTCACATTAAAACTTTAAATAAGGAAATGCTAAGTCAAGTTGATCTTTATCGATATTTGGGGGTCCTAGTGGATCAAGATTTAAATTCTAATACCCACATAAAGGAGTTAGTTAAAAAAAACAAATAATAAATTAGGAGCTTTCTGAAGGACAAAACACTGTTTAAACTCAAAAACAAGAGAGGATATTGTAAAACAATTAATTTTACCCAATATTGAGTATGGAATTCCTATATATAGTATGACTAGTAAAATTAAGTTTAGACCTATCCAAGTATTATACAACAACCTGGCTAGATTTGTCCTGAATTGTGAGTATACAACTCACCACTGTGAATGTTTACTTCATTACAATGGTTTCAATTAGACCAAATTATAAACCGAAAATGGATAAAGCAGATCCATGGGGTGGTCCACAGTCGAAGTCCCAGATATCTTTTGGATAAGCTGTCACAATCTAATATATTAGACCAAGAGTAAAAAATGTATTTGGTAATATGAACTTTGCAGCAAAGGTCGCTAAATTATGGGACCAAATTGACGAAGGAGACAAACTAATCAAACAAATAAAAGTCCTCTTCAAAATTATTGATTGTGAAACTCCCATGAAATGTAAGAGTAACAGCTGATATGTTAAAAAAGTGGATGGGTCGGTAACTTGTATATGGAAATAATGTAGACTAGTCATTATATTTGGATGTAAGCTAATAATGATTTTTTATACTGATGAATGTGATCGTTTTTTAAAATTGTTTGTGTATAACCTGATGTTATGTGTGAAACAGGTCCATCTTGAAAAATGGGACATGTTCCCAAAGATGTAATAACATCATTACCTGTATAAAAATAAAACCTTTACCACTTACTACTAGTGCATACAGGCAGCACTGCCAAAAAGACTAACATGGCTACCTTCCCATTAAGTACCCTCTACAGTCTTCAGAAGATGGGCTTCATAATCTCCAGACTGTGATTTGCCAAGTTGTTTGTGTCTAAGTGCAGTAGGATGTGTGGCATCTCCCTTATCCTGCCAAGCATCCTCCTTATCCTGGTCTTATCCCTTGGTTAATGCACAAGGAAGTCATCTGGCCTCCTCCACCAGTGAGGGAATTCAAGAATGCATGGGACAGACAGAAGGCAATCCTAGTGGGAGAGTGGGTAGAAGGAAGTAGGCTGCTGGTTAACTAGGATCCTCCGCTTATCCAATAGGTAGGTGTAACCCCTAGGTGGCGCTATCCCAAGGGCTACTACCTCCACCTGCTTGACTAGTAGCAGGTTAAGGGGCCTGCATTTTGAAATGGGTGCCTCCACCCAGAGGTCAGGGTTGGTAGTGGTCAAGCTAACCTGGGCACAGCTGTCCAGGGCACTGTAAACCCCCCCTTCTTCCCCGCTAGTGGCCTGAACACTGTACAATAATCACTTTCACAATACCCCTGGTACACCACACAAGTACCCACACTGTTTGCACTTACCACTAGGGCTGGTTCCTCTGGCTTGACCCTGGGGACCCCCTGTAAAACAAGGTTATGCACAGCAAATAGCAACAGTACAGTACTTTGAGCACAAACTGGAACCACAGTCAGATTACATGCAGAAAAAGTTAGATCTGATTTATTCAGGGGCTTGAACAAGGGAGGGGTGAACTCAGGTTAATTAGCTTAAAGGTTATATCAATCAAGCAGTTATGCATGCACTTTGAGTCCCCCCTACACAGCCACACCTCTGGGGACCCAGGTGGAGAAGAGATGGGCTAGCCAGAACCATTGCCCGAGGTTGGCCGGCATTCCAGCTGGTTTGGGCCCTGTGATGGAAAACACAACATGCACAGTACACACTACTTGTAATCCAGAGCCAGAGGGCTCAGTTCCTAAAGGAAAAGAAACAACAAAACAATCAGATGACACAGTCAGATAGTCAGATTAAGCTGTTGTTTTTTTTTTTATTAGTTTTTGTTGACCGGGTAAGTGCACTAGACAAATCCTACCTATTTTCAGGCATGACCCAGGGAAGGGGATACAGATGAATGCCAACTGACCTTGAACCAGATTAAGCTGTTAGTGGTATTTTTAGTGAATGAGGGAAATTTAGCCAGGACACGGGGGAAATTCCCCTACTCTTCCTAAAGGGGGATTGCTGGCCGTCTCGCTGAGATGGCCAGTTCTCCTTGTACTCTGGAGGGTGAGGACATTATTTGGATAGGAGCTCTGGCCTCGGCTCCTATCCTCTCCACTCAGGAGGCTATGGATCTTGCTATGGCAGCTGCTGGTCTCTCCTCTAACAGTGCTGCAGAAGACAATATGTAAACAGACTCTGTGGCTTTGAATTTACCTGTTGCACCGTTGCCGACTTGTTTTTCAGCTGTTCCTGCATCTAAGGAGTCCTCCAGTTCACCGATGACTCCAGAGCGGCTGCAGGTTTGTGAGGAGCTGAACTCGGATCTTCCGGTGGTGCCTCCGGTTTCTGAAGGGACCTGTATTGCGACGGACCATGTAGGGCAAGTTACCCAGTCGGACGCCTGCTCTGGGAAGCCGGTTCCTGCTTCCTCCGGCTCGCCGGTGCTTGTTTCGGCTGGCAGTGATTGCTATTTTGTTCCCACATGCCAACAGCCATTGGATTTACCACCACCTTCCTCGATACTGCAGCCTGGTGCTACTAGAAACCCGACACTGAGACTGGGACTGTCTTGAGCTGCCTGGACTGTTCCTGCTTCCATAGTTACTTCTCCTCCTCCACCTTCGGAGACCACATTTTCGTTTTTGGATGGGGCCTAGCCCTGATGCTCTGGCCGACCACCAGGAGAAGACTTCCCTGGCCCCTTTGTTCAGGCTTGCTGATTTGTTTCGTTCCACTGGGGAACCTGCTCCCCTGGAGGAACTCAGTTCGGCTCTTGTACAAAGGGGGCTTGGAACACACTCCTGACAGGTTGTTTATTGCCAGGTCTCTGTTAAAAAAATCTATGAAATTTTTTTCCTCTAAGATTTTTGCTTTAATTTCATTAGGGAATGGCAATTATGATGTAAGTTTTAAGAATGTTTCTAATTTGGATAGGTTCTGGTCTCAGTATAATACTCTTAAGAATGACCCCGTCTGGGTACCTTTCCAGGCCATACCCCTCACTAAGCCTCTGATTAAAACCATTATGGTTTTATTCAGAAATGAAGGGGTTAATGTTGAGGATATCCTTTTTTGGTTGTGGCAACGCTGTGAGATTTTAGGTCTCTCTACCCCTACTATGGATAGCGAACAGATTTGGGACAGGGGTTGGAAGGTGAAAGTTAAACTTTTCTCCACTAATTCTGGTCCTGTACATCTTCCCAGTGTATTTTTTTAGGCCGGGACAGGGGCTCTATTTTTTATATAGGGCAGCCCAGATCTTGTTTCAAATGTAGCTCTCACACCCATCTGAGTTCGGCTTGTGATATCACCAGATGCAGTCATTGTTTAGAGTATGGCCATCTAGCCTCCGCCTGCTTGAATCTTTTTAAATGCAACCTCTGTAAACAAACTGGTCATGCTTATGGCCATTGTCCTTGGGCCTCTCATAATCGTGAGGATTGTCACTCCCATGAAGGCCTCATCAATCAAGCCCAGCATGTTTTAGCTTCACAGGTGGCTGCTGCTCAATTTGTCCCGGCCAAGATTGTCCCAGCCTCTGCACCAGATACTGCTCCTCCTATCCCTCCCCCTGTGCCTTTGGTTGCTGCACCTTCTCCCTCAAGCTTGACCTCAGATTTGACTTCAGCTGCTACACCAGTCCCTGTTAAGGCCCCTGCACCTAGTACTGTGGACACCATGCCTCCCCCCTGCCCCCCCTGAAGTTTCTTTTACGGTGGTTCCTCCTAGGAAACGAAATAGACATGGTAAAACCATGTCTGAACCCAAAACTTCACAGAAAACTATTCCCATACAGAAGACTTCACTTCCAAAGGATCCTGTACCTGTTGGGAACATTTTTGCCCCTTTAGAAGAAGATACTGGAGGGGATTCAGGTGACAAGATTGATACCTCGTCTATTGTCTCTACTACTGACACTGATAGCTGTTCTGAGGACTCTATTGCCAAGAGGACTAGACACCGGCAAGCAGGGAAGCCACCTTGAGTGTTTTTTAGGTTAGGATTTCTGGTTCTTTCCTTTTTTTCCCCCCTTTGATGTCCTCCTTAACATTTTCCACTTTAAATGTTAATGGTATTAAGGGAGAGAAGAAACGAGTTGTTTTTTTTCCCCATCTTCATTCCTTCTCCTCTGATATAGTTTGTTTACAGGACATTAGTCTGAAATCACACTGGGATCTTCAGCATGTCTCTCATTGTTGGTCCCAGGGACCTTCCTTTTGGTCTGTGGGGGATGATACTTGTGATGGCTTGGGCATTTTGTTTACTAACCCTCAGCTCTCGGTTTCTAGATTAGTAGATATACACCCGGGGAGGGCTTTGTGTTTGGATGTTTCTTTTTTTTCTGAACGTTTTAGGGTTATCACGGTGTATGCCTCCCAAACCAAAGCTCAGCGTGTGGCACTTTTTAAAGAAGTACAACCTTTTTTGCATACTTCTTGGTTGTTTGGTTGGGTGATTTTAATTGCGGGTTATCTAGTACTGATAGGGGTTTAGTCACGGATATACTTTTTTGTGATTCTGTAGCTTTGAAAAATATTATCTCTACAGCACATATGTTGGATTCTTATAGGGTGTTATATCCTACGGGGGGGTTACACGTATTTTCGGGGACCTCTCCGGACCCGTATTGATTTCATTTTCTTATCCTTGGTACTTAAGGTTGTGCAGGCTTTTACCCGGCCCATAGAATTTTCCGATCACTGCACTCTTACAGTTACCATTTCCTGGGAGGAAGCCCCCAGGTGTAAAAAGAATGGGTGGTGGTTGAATGAATTACTGTTGGACAATCCTCGTTTCTGTAAGTTATGGGAGAGGGACTGGGTGGCTCACTTTTTAGTGTTGGAATGCTATGATTCCATTTTGGATTGGTGGGAGGATCCTAAACAAGGTTGGAAGTCCTTTTTTCAATGTCAGGCACATATTAAACCTGCTGCTGACTATATGGGATACCTACAGCTGAGACACCAATTACAGCATCTTATTTCCCTCTCTGAAACTACTAACCAGGATTATAGTGAGCTTATAGCTACTATAAAGAAGCAAATGGTGGGGCTACAATATGATAGAGGCAAATCTTTAGAGCAAGAGTTATGTTTTGGCACTTCTATGACATGCCACTCTTTGGACCCCTTTACAGAAAATAAAAACCGGATTGATTCTCGATTAATCTCTGTTTTGACTGATATACATGGCCATGCTGACAGTGACCCACATGAGCTTTTACATGTGGTTGAAACTCATATGGCTTCCTCTTTAGCTCCTGACCCTGTTCTGGCAGCTGAGGTGGTTATTCCGCTTTTGGATAAGCTGCAGTTACCCACACTGTCTACAGCTCAACAGCAGACTTTGATAGCTGATGTTACCTTGGCTGAGGTTACTGCAGCTGTTCAGGGGTTACCTTCCATATCTGCCCCTGGCTCAGATGGCCTCAGTGCAGGCTTTTATAAGACCTTTTTACAGTCCCTTGGACCTGTGCTAGTGATACTTCTGAATTTTATCTTACGCTCTGGGGAATACGCTCAATCTATGCCTGAAGCTATTTTGCTACTCCTATACAAGAAAGGGGATAGGTCTGATTTAAGCAGTTGGCACCCCCTTAGCCTGCTGAATTCTGATTTGAAAATATTGAGTAAAATTTTTTTGGCTAGACTTTCTACACTTACCCCCTTGCTACTGCACCCAGTCCAGGCTTGTGCAGTTCCAGGGTGCAAACAACAGGACAACTTTATTTACGAGAGGTGTTTGCTAAAGGGGAGGTGGGTCCCTGACAAGGGTATGTTTTTGGTTTGGATCAGGAGAAAGCTTTTGATCGGGTGACCCATTCCTTTTTATTTCTAGTGTTGAAAGCTTTTGGGTTCCCTGATCAGTTTATTTTTTGGCTTTCCGCAATGTACACGGGTGCTGTGCTTATCCCTAATGTTAATGGCTGTCTTGGGAGTAGGTTGGCTATTACTAGAAGGGTACATCAAGGCTGCCCACTCAGTCCTGTACTCTATGCTTTTACCATTGATATTTTTATTCAGTTACTGCATGCACACACTGCTTTGCAGGGCCTTGATGTGATTCCTTCTCTACCTCCCCACAAGGTATTAGCTTATGCTGATGACTTGGTGTTACTTTTGCCCCTTCATTTTTCTGTCTCTGCTTTGAAAGACTCTATTGAGCTTTTTTTTCACCTCTCAGGTTCCAGGATTAATTACAGTAAAAGTAAGGGGGTTGTATTGGTTCTAATCCTGTCCCACCTAGGGGTATTATTGCTGGGATCCCTGTTTCTAGGGAACCTATTAAGATTTTGGGCCTATTGTTTGGTCCTGGTGATATGGCAAAGGTAAATTGGGACATAGTCTTAGCCAGGGGGTCTAGGATGGTAGGTAATTGGAAAGGACAGCAATTGTCAAAAAAAAAGAGGGTACTGTTCATTAAAACTGTTTTCACCCCTATTTTTTTATATATTTATGTTTTTCTTCCCGTTTCCTATTTGGAACAGCTTTTTAGTGTTTTTTTTCAAGCTTTTTGGGGGTCTCGTTTGAACCCCCTTAAGCGGGAAATTACCTATAGACCAATTGCTGAAGTTGGTGTCCCTATGCTTCATCCTTTTGCTTTTTTTTACAGTCTTTTTGTAGCATATAACTTTGGTAAGGTGTTGAGACCAGGGAATCTCATTTGGAGACCTTTTTTAGACCATTGGCTTGCTTTATCTAGGCCTAGTTGGCTGTCTGGTAATCCTCGGCTGTTGTCCAAACTTTCTGCTGTACTGAATAGTATTAAAGACTGTATAAAATAGCTTATTAAATGGCATATTACCCCTTCTTCACTTCTGACTGCTGATACAAAAATGGTCTATAGGTCCATCTTATTAGTTGAACGTTCCACTGAGATTGTTTTCCCTGAGTGCCCGCAGGATAGGCAGGTAGTTGTTCTCCGACATTTAAAAAACAAACGTATCCCTCCTTATGCATGGGATTGTGCATGGCTTAGCAATTTTGGGAAATTAGGGGTTAAGGGGAATAGCAAGCACAAACAAATGTCTGAGAAATTTTGTCCTCGTCCTACCTGTATACAATTGCTAGAAACTCAGTGTCATCTCATTGTTGACTGTGCTTATATACAACCTTTCCGGTCTTTTTTGGCTGACCAATGGCAGGAGCCAGAATTTGGGAATATTGCTTATTCTGCTCTTTGGTTTGGTCCTTTTTCGAATACTTTTGTTAAATATCATATTGATAACCTGTATGCTATTTTTTGTATTTTACGCTATTATATATGGTAATCTAGATGTCTCTGGATTTTACAACAGAAGTATGTTACACATGAAGAATTATTCATCAATGTTGGTAAAGCCCTGAAATGACTGATGGACTATGACTTTTCTCACACTCCTCTGGAATGTTTTAACAGCTATTGGATCAATTGTATGACATGGGCTACCTGATTGTTTCAATATTGTATGATTATGTTTCTTTCTGTTTTTTTTTCCTTTTGTTTTGATATGTATTAAAGTCCATTTCTCAATAAAATTCCATTACTCTTTTCGATAAGTGCCATGGGATCTTTAACATCCACCTGAACTACCGCCAATTCAGGCAGATGGGACCTCGATTTAATGTCTCATCCGAATGACGGCACCTCAGAAGTGCAGCACCTCTCTCCTGCTGCACTACAGTGTCAGTACTGGGATATTAACCCAAGTGCCAGATGTGGGAACTGAACCCACAGCCCTCTGATCTCCTGGCCTCAGAGGCGAGTGTGCTACCTACCGAACCACTGACACTTGTTGCAGGGAGCTACCCTGGTATTTACTCAGGATACCCAAGACTGGACACAGGCTGGACGAAAATTAAGACTGCAGGTAGTTAATCTGGAATGCCAGGACAAGCAGGACCCACAAGAGTCGCCGAGGCATTGTTCCTGTTCAAGCATGGAGTGGGGGCTGATCCACAGGCAGGTCTCTCGTCGATGGCTTCTCTGTGCAGGGGGTAGTCTGGCTGGGCCAGTCTGGCAAGGCTCAGACTGCATGGAGACAAATTTGGATGCAGTCCGTTTTGGGCTGGATACAACTTTCAGTAAGCAGAACACAGTTCACACAGTGGGAACTAACTCATGACCCACTAGCAGTTCACACCACATTTACAGGCAAGAAAATTCTACTGTACCAGGCAAAGCACTCTCCGGTCACAATCGCAGTCTCTGCACACACCGGGAGCTTATGGGCAGCTGGAACTCCTGACGGGCAGATCACATTCTGCAAAGTCTTTGGTCTTCTTCAGGTTAAGCCTGGCCCACTTCAGTAGCTTACTTTAGTCACACAACTCGGATTCAGTCAAAAAACAATTCTCTTTCCCTTCTCTGGGCAGCAGGCAGACATGCAGGCCAAATCTTAGGCCTTTCCACAGAGACTGTCTCAAGCATCTTGCTTCTTCAGCTCCCAACTTAGATCTGCCTTAAACAGCAAGCAGCTTGGGGAATCCCCTCAGATCCAAAAGTTGGTTGACTGATTCAGCTGTCAGTCAAAGCAAGAGCTCCCCCTTCAGTTGCAAAAAGGCACCAAAAGGCCAAAACTACAATTCCTACAGATTTTGACTTCAGACAGCTCCTGTAGTCCAGCTACTGTACATTTTAAGTCCCATCAGAACTGATGGGTCCAATTCACAGTCCCAGGCCAAATGGTGGGGATAAACAAGACAGTCCTTGCTGCAAAGAAGGCAGGTTGGACAAACTACATTATCATTATCACTCTAAATGATTTTCAGCAAATAGTTACATCTTTCAACAGAGCTCACTCTCAGATTGCTTATAACTGCAATTCAGGCAGCTCTTAAAGAGGCAGTACACAGAGGCTGCACAGGCACTCTCTGGCAATACATTTAAACTGCTAAAATGCAGGACACTAGCTGGACAGTGAGCATTTAGGCAAGCTCAAGGAAGACTTTTCAGGAACCCCCATTTGTAGTGGGGTTGCACTGGGAAATAGGCAGACTGGATGGGCCAAGAGGTCCTTATCTGCTGTCAAAGTCTATGTTTCTATGTTTCCTTTGTAGACTTATCTCTCCACACCACCCTCACCACACTCCTCACCACTTAATCCTTTACTGTGAAGATTCTGCTTGTCCCTTACCTTGTTCCCTTGATCCTGACTGGTTCCTTCCTAACTCCCTGATCCTGGATTGGAATCCCTCTCCCTGCCTTGTCCCCAGCAGTGACTGTCTCCCACCTTTCATCTGAGTCAGGTAGCTGCACTATGTTTAGGGGTGCAAAATAGTTTGTGGTTAGTACTGGAGGGCTGTGGTTGCTACCCACAATCTGCTTTCCTGTCCACCTCGTTCTCTCATTCTCCTCTTTGGAGGCAGGATAACGTAATGATTGAAGGCTCTGATCTGCAAACCTGGAGACCTGGGTTTGAATCCCACTAGCCCCACTTGCATACTGTGTGACCCTGAGCAAGTCACTTAACTTCCATTTGCTCCTAGGTCACACCTTGAAACAAACTCTTGCTTAGTGTACCTTTCCTGGTTAAACAATTTCCCCTCCCTCCCTTACCCCCACTCTTTCCCTCCACTCACTACCTTCCATCCCTTGGGTCAAAAGACCTCTGTAAGAGGGGATAGTGTGTAGTGTTTCAAGATCCCAAGTCTGGTAGGCAAGAAGGAGAGCACTCCAAAGTTGCCTTAAGTCAGACTGAGCCCAATCAGACCAAAACAACTAAGAAAACAAGAAATCATGCACTCACGAGGTTCAGTAGTAATATTTTATTCAGATGCTCAAAAACAGCCACACTGAAACAGCAAGAACCTCATTGTATCACATCTCATGTAAGGCTTCATCAGGAGACAGAGTCAGTATGCCCCATGTGTCCTTACATAACCCATAATATGTAACTCACAATCATATGATTAAGGGACGACAAACAACATGGACATGCCCGTGTACTGTACTGTGTCTGCACTAAGTATTTTCCTTTGTGCTGCCTGTAACTGTTTGTGGAGCTCCTCATATCTCCTGCATATGGGGCAGTGGCTAAACCTCTAAAGTGCATCTCAGGGGATGATCGTTCCCTAACCCCTACAGCTAGCCAGCCCTCCTCCATGCCTATTCTGCATCTGTTCTAATAGCTGTACCTCTTTTTCCCGCTGTACAAGCCTACCTCAGATAGGGTGTAGTGACATTTGGTTGTTTTACCTTCCTGTTCTGAGTACCTCTATGTAGGCCTACCTGGTACTGCTCCCTCTAGCTTCCCCTTTATGGCCCTCGAGTCCCTGAAAAACTGCAGACTTTATTTATTTATTTATTTGTTTGTTTATGACATTTTGATAACTGGGTGAGCCCACTGAGACCAGTGGTCCCTTTTTCAGGGTGACCCAGAATTAATTACATACAGTGCCAACAGGAAGTTCATGACATTACAGAACTACATAGTTCAGAAAAGAATACATCAAGGACATCATACAAAGAAACAATGGTTATGCACAGGGAAATTAGATTACATACGTTAGATGCACATTAGCAGCAGCAGGATAGGTGAGATTCATATGCTAACAGACCAGTCATATTTGCACCTTTAATCTTTCATAGCAATCCCCAACAGGGCTCAGCGTTTAGTGGTAGCAGCTGCAAAGACAGCGTTCCAAAGAATAGACCTTTAGACCAGCCTTAAACTCTTCTAGAGAAGTGACTTTGGTAAATTTTCCAGAAGGGAGTTCCAGTGGTAGGGGGCAGAGTAGGCAAAAGACCTTTTTCCTAGGTTAGTCCTTATCCTAGGGATCTCCAGCTGGCTGGTGTCTGATGAGTGGAGGGCACGCCTCCTGGGTTTTGGGGCCAATAGACCCTGCAGGTGAGGAGGGGAATAGATCTTGGTGAGTTTGAAAGTGAGGCAAAGGAGAGGTTGAGTGAGTCTGTATTCCAGAGAAAGCCAGTTCAGAGCAGATAGTACCTCACAGTGATGCCTCCTGGGTGGTGAGCTTGATGCAAATCGACTAATTTTGTTGTATAGGACATTCAGTTTGAGGGTTTCAGCCTCCCTGAGGAACTGTAACATAGGGTCTCCAAAGACCAGGGAAGAGAAGAGGGTACTACTACTAGCAATTTTCTCATTAGTCAGCAGTCAGTGAGTTTTCCAGCCTGTATAGATGGCCCAGTTTCTGATGCACAATCTTGGTGATGTGATTGATGTGCTGCTTAAATGTCAAGTCTTGGTCAAGGTGTACACCGAAGTCCACTACATCAATCTGAGTCCCCGTTGTCGCAAAAAGCGGCAGTAGATTTTTTCTGTCTACTCCCAACCACCTTGGACCGAATAAGACCGCTTTGGTTTTTTTGTCATTCAGGACCAACATCTTTCCGGCAAACCAGGTTTCAAGTGCATACAGGCTATGAGCAAGTTTTACCTTAATTTAGCAGAGATCTGCATCACTGCAGTAGATTACAGTGTTGTCTGCATAGGAGAGCACTTTCACATCACCGCAGTGGTTACTGATGTCATTAACAAATAATGAGAATAGTAGGGGCCCAAGGATGGAACCATGACCCCGAGGCAGCTGGAGAGTGCCCCTTTCCATTTAACTATTTGAGATCTGCCTACTAGGTAGCTGGAAAACCAGGACATGGAGTGTTTATCCAGACCTAACATCTCCAGCTTGCCAAGGAGTAATCCATGGTTGATCAAGTCAAAGGCCTTGGTTAGATCTATGAATATGGCTCCTGTCAATATCCCTTTGTCCATTGCACCCACTGCATCACTTGTAAATTTGATTAGTGCTGTGTCTGTCTCATGACACTTTCTGAAACCATCTTATTGGTCAGAAATGAGATGATACAGTTCGAGGTAGTCCTGCAGCTGGTTGAAGATCAGTCTCTCCTGAATCTCAGCTAAGGGACAGAGGATTGATATGGGCCTGTAGTTCTCAATGTTGGCCCTTGCTCCAATTTTGTATATAGGGACCACTACAGCAACCTTCCATTTGGAAGGGACAACCCCCTCCATAAGGGACCTGTTGATATGCAAAGTTACCGGGAGAGCAATAGCCAGTGCAGCACGTTTAAGTAGTCTTGGCTTGAGTTAGTCGTATTCAGGGGAAGAATCAGGTTTCAGTTGTTTCAGTAGGGCTAACACTTCAGATTTCATGACCAGTCACAGGTGGAAAAGGGGTCATGAGGTAACTTCTTCGAATGGGCCCTGTGCTAATGTTGGCAGGTTGTATTTGTATTTGTCCAGTTTGTGAAATAGCTGTTAAAAAATTCCACCATTGTTGTGGGATTATCGGCGGCTAGGCCATTGATTAAGATTGTCCCTTCAGATTAATTTGTGTTACCTTTTAGTAGGGAGTTTATGTGACACCAAAACTTCATTGGGTCATCAAGTTGTTTGTTTTGGAGACTCCACAGGTATTGAGATTTTGTCACCTTGGCCTCTCTTTTGCATTTATTTCTTAGATCCCTGTATTTGTCCCAGTTGGGTTGCAGGTATGTTGATTTGAAGTGCCCCCAGGCATTGTCCCATAGGATCATTAGTTTTTTTAGTTTATTGTTGATCCACTTATGACATTTTCCCTTCACCCTAATTTTTCTGAGTGGGGCATGCAGGTTGGCCGTGGATACAAACACATTTATGAAGTAGTCGAGGGCTTCCCTCAGGCTAGGGAGCTCCTGTATAGGGCACCAGTTGAAGTCCTTAAGTTCTGCAAAGAATGGTTCAGGCAGGAAATTGGTATAGTCCCTGGTGGTGAATAATCATGGTGGAGGATTTTGAGTCCCATTGGACCATGTGCAGAACATAGGCGAATGATAGCTGAGCGCATCAGAGAAGATTCCAGCTGCCAGTATCCTCTCAGGGTTGGAAACTAGGGCCCAGTCTAGCAGTGTATGGTTCCCACACTTAGCATTGATCCTAGTGAACTCTGTTATTACCTGTGTGAGATCTGAATCAAGGAGAAGGGTTTGCAGCTTGTTACTTGTCGGTAATGCCCAGCTTTGGTTAAAGTCACCAAGGATCACCATTTCCCCAGGTGAGTATTGAACCAAGACCTGGGTGAGGGACTCAAGGGCAGAGGTAGCATCCCATAGGGGCATGTAGACACAGCCCACATGTAGCAGTTTTGTGTCACCTAGCAGCAGTTTGACAAATAGTGACTTGTTTCCAGAGGGGTCCAGTTGAGGGATGTCAAACAAAGAGGCACTCAGTTTTGTGTTAACACAACATTGGTGAAAAATGGGGTTTAAACTTGTGAAGGGGGGAGGGATGGGAGAAAAGGCTGTCAAGGGGGTGCCGATAAAGGAGGGACTCTGTCTCCACCCCCACCGGGGAGCTGGAGGATTTCGGGAAAAGGCCAACTGGTAAAGTGCAGACCAGGGGAAAACAGAATCCCCATGGGAACACGAGCAGGGGAAATGGAAGTATAGGGAAAGGGTGGAAGGTAGTCCTGCTAAATGCCAGGAGCTTGGGAATAAAATGCCTGAGCTCCAGGCGATGCTAACTGAGGGAGCAGTAGATGTGGCAGCGGTCACTGAGACCTGGGCCACTGCAGGACATGACTGGGACCTGAACCTGGAGGGTTACACTATGTTCAGGAAGGACAGGGGAGGGAAGGGGAGGAGGGGTAGCAATGATAGTCAAAACTGCATTGGCATAGGGGAGTAGAGGAGGCAGAGGGAACGTGGAAGAGATTTGGTCCCCTTGATAACAAGGGGGGCAAGAGAGTAAAAATAGGAGTGGTGTATAGACCCCTGCCCTGGTGGAGGAGCTGGAGGAGAGTCTGGTGGCAGATGCTGGGAGACACTGCAGACTGGGCAGAGGACCGGTGGTGGTGTTGGGGGACTTAAACATGCCAGGAACAGACTGGGAGACTATGACATCTTCTGTGACCAGGGAACAGAGGTTGTTGGATGTCTTTCAAGACGCTTTCCTAACTCAGTAGGTGGGGGAACTGACCAGGGAGGCGTGGGTACTGGATGTGGTCCTGGCAGACAGTGACCAGATTAGGGGCCTGGAGGTAAGGAACCCGTTGGCGGGAAGTGACCATGCCACGGTCTGGTTCTGCCTGGACCTAGGAGGGCTAAGCTGCACAAAGATGGAGGTAACTGACTTCAGGGAACTGATTTTAAGGAAATGGGAAGGATCCTTAACGAGCATTTTGATGGGATTGGTCAGACATGGACGCTGATAGTAGGTGGGAAATCATCAGGAGAGGGGTGCAGGATGCTACCAGTACCTGTGCAAGAGTAAGACGAAATGCGGAGGGCCTGAAAATCCCTGCTGGTGGACCAGGGAGGTCCAGGAGGTGGTGCAGGGAAAGAAGGCAGCCTATAGGCAATTCAAGTGCTCAAGGAGTGAAAGGGATCAAGGGAGTATGAGCTGATGGCTAGAAGGGCCACTAGGGTGGTGAGGGTGGCTAAGGCAAGGAAGGAGCAGAACCTGGCCAGGGAAATCAGGAGAGGGAACAAGGGATTCTTTAGATACATTGGGAGAAAAATGAAGGGTGAAGGGGCAGATTAGCAGGATTAAATCAGGGGAGAGATGGGCACAAGACCTGGGGGAGCAGGCTGTGGTACTAAATGAGTACTTCACCTCAGTTTTCACCAAGGAAAATGGGGTGCTGCATCATACATGGGAGGAGACAGAGATACTGAGGAGGGGAACCTTACCGATCGAGCGGGTCTGGGGAGAGGGAGGCATCACTGGCAGGAGGGGAGGGCTAAGCAGGGAGAAGAGGTACTGGAAGTGGAAATCACAGCAGAGAGTAGGAAGCCCCAGCCCCTTAAGACGGAGAAAGCACCGGGCCGGATAAATTACATCCCAGAGTGCTGAAAGAACTCATGGATGTCCTGGCGAAACCCTGGCGGAGCTTTCACCATCTCTCTGAGGACAGGGTGGGTGCCCCAGGACTGGAAGGTGGCGATATAGTGCCTATCCACAAGGGGGATCAAGGGAGGTGGAGAGAACTACAGGCCTGTCAGCCTGACATCGGTGGTGGGCAAGGTGATGGAAGGCATTGTCAAGGAGAGGCTGGGGATCTGGAAAAGTCAGGTGCCTGGACGATAGACAGCATGGATTTGTCTAGGGGAAATCATGTCAGACAAACCTTGTGGAGTTCTATGACTGGGTGACGAGTGCCTTGGACCTTGGTAGACCAGTGGACGTCCTCTTTCTAGACTTCAGCAAGGCATTTGACTCTGTTCCTCACGTGGGCCTGTTGGATAAGCTGGGAGAAATGGGGGTGGGGAAGCAGATGATCAGATGGATAGGCAATTGGCTCCAGGACCGGATCCAGAGGGTCGTAGCTGGCGGGATAGTCTCATCCCCCAAAGAGGGTCATTAGTGGGGTCCCACAGGGATCAGTCCTTGGGCCCCTCCTGTTCAACTCCTACTTCTCTGACATAAGGACAGGAATCAGGAGTGAGATGAGTCTCTTAGCGGATGACTCAAAACTGGGGGCGGTGGTGGATGGGGAGGAGGGGAAGGTGGCCCTACAGGGGGACCTGGAGGCTCTGGAAAGATGGTCTAGAAAGTGGAAGCTGAGGTTCAATGCTGGGAAATGCAAGGTACTCCACCTGGGGGCCAGAAACCCGGGCCAAGTGTACACCCTGGGGAAATGCTACAAGTCTCTATGGCTGAGAGGGACCTGGGGTGGTGGTGGATGTCAAAATGAACAATCTGGAGACTTGTAGGAGGGCAGCAGCCAAGGCCAACAGTATGCTGGGATGCATCACTAGGGGGATCACCTCCAGAAGGAGGGAAGTGATGCTCCCTCTGTATAACTGTTTGGTGAGGCCACACCTTGAGTACTGCGTGCAGTTTTGGAGGCCACATTTAAAGAGGGACATTAAACCCCTGGAGAGGGTCCAGAGGAGGGCAACCAAAATGATTTGGGGCTTGGGGGACAGGACCTATGAGGAGAGGCTCGAAGAGCTAAATATGTACACATTGGAAGAGAGAAGGAACCGGGGGGACATGATAGAGGTCTTCAAGTACATGAAGAGGGTAAATAGGGGAGGAACAGTCAGGGTGCTTCGAAGGAAGGAGGAGGGGGCCACTAGAGGGCATGGGTGGAAGCTGGAGGGGGGAAGATTCAAGGGAGAAAGGAGGAGGTGCTACTTCACTGAGAGGGTGGTGGAGCCATGGAATGCACTGCCTAGGGGGCTGGTGGAGGCAGAGACGGTGGAGAGGTTCAAGAGGGGCTGGGACTGGTACAGGGGAAGGGTTCTGGAAGCAAAATCCAATGCAGCAAGAATATCTGGAACTGGGAAGGGAGAAGCCGGAGAAGGCGAGGGGGGCAGCAAGGTCAGCACCCAGGGTGGGGGCTGACCAATCAAGCAGACTTGAAAGACCGTTAGGCCTATTCTGCTGGCATTTTAGTATGTTAGTATGTTAGTATATAAGGGCATCACCCACTTTTTTCCCCCCCCGATTCTATCCTTTCTATAGGCACTGTAACCCAGTAGATCTATTTCATGGGGTAGCACCTGGGGTTTGAACCAGGTTTCTGAGATAGCAATCACATCTGGGTTGTAGATAGCCACCCAACTCTCAAGCTCTTGCATTTTTGTTCTCAGGCTATTGATGTTCATGTGGACCAATTTTAGCTCATTGGTCTGAGCCCAGCACAGGTCAGTCGGGAGTGTGATGCAGGAATTTAGGGGGATAGGACCTGGGTTGAGCTCAATATACCCTCCCAAGGTCAGCTTTAGTTTAGCTAGGTACCATAGCAGGTTAGTCAGGTAAAGGGAGTGACACTTTCTCCTTTTGTGTATGCCTGCATAGAAAAGGTTTAGCAATTACCCCGTTGGACCGGCCCAAATGCTACCATAAGCAGTGGGTCATAGGAGTCGCCACCTGTGGAAGCATGCCAGTAGTGGGTGGTGCAGTTTGGCCTCCTACTAGGACAGAGGAAAGTATACCCCAATGGCCCTTTGTCCATTACTAGCACAGTTATAATATAGGACAGCGATAGTGCAATACCATAATGCCTCATTCTAGCCTATGTAAAGAACAGCAGTACAAGGAAAATGTGGGGAGATAGTCCCAGAAGTCTGGTTACATACAAATCAAAGCTAATGCAGCATTCGGATAAGATTCCTCCCAAGTGGCAGTATACTTATGTTAGGTTCTGCAGACAAGGCATTATACTTATGCTTGGTTCAGCAGCAAAAGGAGAATATGGGCAAAAACAATCCCTGAAGCTTTGATGACCCACAATCATGATATGCATAGATTCTTATTTACATATGTCTCAGGCAGTATACTTGCATTAATTTCAGCAGCACAGTCCAGGCAATTCAAAACTGTCCAACAGCCCTAGCATGTGGACTTCATACAATTTACATTGCAATCAGTAGTGTACCCATGGCATTATCAGCAGCACAGGGAGAGCTGGGAGAAACAGTTCCAGAGATTTTTTTTTTCCTATTGTTTAACCAGGTGAGACACACTAAGCTGAAAGCTTGTTTACTGGTGCAACCTGGGAGCACAGGGAAGTTAAGTAACTTACTCAGGGTCACACAATATGCAAGTGGGGGCTGTGGGATTCAAACCTAGGTCTCCAGATTTGCAGCTCAGAGCCTTAAACCACCGCGTTATACTGCCTCCCAATTCTAGAATACCTGTATTCTTAACATGAAGATTTTCAAGTCAAAATTCATCCCAGACAGTATGATATCAGCTATGACAGAAATGCACCTAGGCACTCAACTAATAGACACCTACAAGCAGGAGACTAGCTAAGTATTGGAGGCTTATGTCACTATTAGAATAAATGGTACATAGGGTAGTCGGTTACCTTAAGTGAGCTGCTACTGTCTGGCTTGCTATATTCTTCTGTTGCCTAGGTTACTGTGTCAGACCAATCAGTATCATTCCTCCGCCCATGCCAGGAGGAGCACAACAGGAAAAAGAGCATTTAATCATTGGAGGAAGTGGAGGAAGGAAGGGTGGGCTAATTCTTCCTGGGATAATACTGCTCAGGGGCTGCTTGCAGACCTCTGGTGCAGGCAAGCTCGGCAAAGCATGTCTGAAAACAAAAGAATTTGTCCAGGTTCGTTGCGGGGAGAGGGCAGTGAGTTTAGGTCCAACTCTGCCCTCCGAGCCCTGCTGTCCGATGTGAGCACTGGCAGCCATCTGAATCACTGCCCAAGTGCTCGCTTTTAAAGCCAGTCCAGTTTAAATTTGGCACCTTTTTTTTCTGGCTGACTGGAGCAAACAAAAAGTTAAAACAAAATTCTTCCCAGGGTAATCCTGCTCAGGGCCGCTTGCAGACCTCAGGTGCAGGCAAGCTAGGCAAAGCATGGCCGAAAACAAAATAAATTGTCCAGGTTTGTTGTGGGGGGAGGGCAATGAGTTTAGGTTCAAGTCTGCCCTCCAAGCCCCATTGTCCAATGTGAGCACTGGCGGATTATCAGCAGATGCCCCAGAACAGATCCTATCCTTTTCCTCCTGTGGTCCTTACACTCCTGGTGGTAGTACTGTAGTTGCAGATCTGTCAGTTTAAATAGAAAGGTCCCCTGATATGCTTTGAAGTCAGATATAAATGGTGCTGCTGGAAGCTGCAAGCTCACTGCTCTCCCAGTTTAAAAACAAACGCTGGCAGACCCACTAGGGCTGCAAAATCATTGACGTGTGTGTGTGTGTGTGTGTCTGTCTGTCTTGGGCATGGGGGGGTGAGCAAGATGGCATAAATCCTGTGATTTGCAAGGAATGGACATAACTTTATTTTTTTCATACAGTATGTAGACCCCAAATGTTGAACATAGTCTTCTTATCACCCACACTTCATGAACCCCATAGTTGAGAATTTCCAAATTTGTGGGAAAATGGCATTCTGCACCACAGGTGTGAAAACACATATTGGGCAGGGTGTGAAAGATGACACTCATACAGTTCATGAGTTGGTGTGGTAAAATGGCATTATTGAAAATTTGGAGTGAAAATATTGAAAATGAGCAAAGTTACACACGTGCATATTAAAGTTTAAATGACCCTGTGTAGCTTGGCCATTTGTTTGACTTTTTTCACTAAATTTTCAACAAGACCTTTTTAGGACCCCACCTCATGAAAACTGCTGCTGTCATTTCATTACTTCATCCCAAAAGGTGATTTTGCACAGCGACTGTGCCATTCTGCACCACAGAAGTGAAAACAGGTTTGGGGCAGGATGTAAAAAATGACAGCTGTACTGTTCATGAAGAGGTGTTAAAAAATGGCAATGTTGAAAAGCTGGAGTGAAAATATTTTAAACTGGTGAAGTTATGAACATGCATAGAAACTGCACAATGCACACTCGTAACGCGGTCATTTTTTGGAATTTGTTCACCAAATTTTCAACATGGGTGTTTTGGGACCCCCCACCAACAGTGGCACTGTCACTTTGTTAGTCTGTTCCAAAAGTTGATTTTGTATAGCGACTACACCATTCTGTGCCACAGGTGTGAAAACACATTTCGAGTAGGATGTGAAAAATGACAGCTGTACTGGTCATAAGACAGTGTTAAAAAATGGCAATGTTGAAAATCTGGAGTGAAAACATAAAAATTGGCAAATTTATGAACATGTGTAGAAACTGTGCAATGCACAATCGTAACACGGGCATTTTTCAGAATTATTTTCAAAATGAGGTTCTTGGGACCCCACCTCATGAACACTGGCACTGCCATTCTGTTTATCAGTCCCAAAGGTGATTCCGCACAGAGACTGCAAAATCACCTTTCAAGACTAAATAATGAAATGACAGTGCCAGTGTTCATGAGGTGGGGTCCCAAGAATTCCATATTGAAAATCTGAGGTCAAAATTCCTAAAAATGGCTGAGATATCAACATAAGTTTAACCCCCCCCCATTGACTCCCAGTATTTGGCTTACCTTGAAATCTTCAGTTCGCGATTGAGCTTTGAAGAGCGCAGACGTGTCCCAGTCCAAAGAAGATGACAGCGCTGACCTCTGGAGGTAAGTATGGGGTAAGGGGGGTGCGGGAAGTGGGTGCTCAGTGGGAGTGTGTTGATGGGGGGGTAACTGGGGAGACAACGAGGGATCGTTTTCCTTTTTTACAGGTTAAATAAAGATGGTGGTGGATGGTTTTTCTGTATTTACAAGTAAAACAAAAATTAAAGTACTTTTTGGGCACACTGGGGTGGGCTCCCAGTGTGCCACATGAGTTGGTGGGGGTTACATGCTGCCAACAGAGGGATTGGGCACCCACATTGGCAGTGAAAGTAGGCCTAGGGGTGGGCATCTGACACCAGGAGTGGGCATCCCAGTGTCGGAAACGAAAACAAAATAAAAAAAAAAATTATCTAGGCACACTGGGGTGGGCTCCCACTGTGCTACAATAGTGGGGGTTGGAGGATACATGCTGACTCAGAGACTGGGCACCCCAATGTCGGCAAAAGCAGTATGGAGGAAGTGTGAAGCTATAGGTAACAGAGCAGCAATACAGTCATCTTGCTGGGTCTTTGATCAGTAATAGCTCTATTCAGCTCTGGAAGGGGGGGATGAATACAACTACTGATCAAAGACCTGCTCTAGTAGAGGCGTGACTGCATGTTCTTTAGCAGCGCAAGAGGAGGGGAATGCAGAAAAACTGCACCCATGAACAGAGGTACTGATCAAAGAACCATTCTAGGAGGGTCGTGGCTGCATGTTCTTCAGCAGTGCAAGGCAAGGGGGATGCAAATAAAACACAGGCACTGTGAAATAGTGCAGTGCTGTGATCACTAGGGACAGCATGAGCGGATTGCTTCACAGATGTGGAGGCAGCTGTGATGCAATCTGCCCATGTTGTTTATTCGGAAAGGAACCCTTTTTGTGATTGCAAAAGGACTGCAGACTCTGCCCACCTGCAGCCCTAAAAATGGGTATTTACTTGTATTTACTGACTCAGCCAGTCAGTTACAAAAATGCCTTTACTTATTATTCCCCCTCCCCCAGCTTACCTGCTAGCCAGCACTATCTCCTAGGGAGAATGTCAGTTTAATTAAAAATACAAGTTGGGTCAGGGTCTGCTCCTAAATAATTGTTCTTTTCAGCTCTAAGCAGCAGTGAGAGCAGGATGAGCTCTCTTTACCTGTGTGCTCCTATATTGTTTCAGAGAAGAACTGTTGCCTAATATAGATGGTTCCGAGGGAGTGAAATCCATTTTAAATAAAATAAAATTCAGTTTGAAGCTAAAGTAAAATAAATGAACATTAAGCACTCAAATGGCATAAGAATTTAGGAGAATGGACATAATGGTTTTATCCCCTACAGTTCCTGTCCTCCTAGGTTTGCATAGCAAAGTCAAAAGCATATGACATCTTAAGTCTCTGTTCTGTCTTCTTTTTGGTGTTGCATGAAAAGTTTTGCAAATAATGAAGAGTAAAAAAAAAAGAAATCAAACATTTTGGTTCATAAGTGCAGGCTATCCTTAGAGGTGATGCTTTAAAAGCACATGGCTAGCCTAGCTTCTTTTGGTCTGCAAATGAGCTTGTAAGAAATACAATACCAGGCCAGCCCAGTGGTGCAAAGGACTGAGGTGCTGGCACCTTACCTCATGCTGTGCCAGTGACCCAGGTTTGGGAATGACCTCAGGTTGCTGGGGTCCCGAGTCAGGGGGAGAGGTTGTAGCAGGATTGAGCCATGGCTCTCCTCTCCAAAGGGGTGGATTCCTACTCATCCGTAGTCCTGCTCCCACTGGGTGGAGGTCTTGTGGGGCTGTAGGTGGCATGGGTGGCAACAAAAAAGTCAGGGAAGGGGCAGAAGGTGCCACCGGATGCTGGCATGTTTGTGTGCCTCCACGTACATGCACACGTGTGTACGCCGTGGCCTGGGGGGGGCATGAAAATAAAAAATTTATATGGAAAAAAAAAGAATACAAAAGCCATTTATTTAAGCATTTAGAGCCTCTGCTGCCTACTGTTCTTTTTTATTTATGTTTTGATCATTTTATTTATTTATTGAAATGTTTCACCAAGAAGGCACGCTGAGCAGCAAGTTGCTTGTCTCCCGGTGTGACCTGGGGGTAGGGGAACATGAGGATAGTTTACAGAGATTTGGTACACAATATAAATTTACAGTAGATTACATTCAAATAATTTGAGCAGACTGTACAGGAGTAATCAAATAGAGGGATGCTAACAGTTTTGAACTATATGCCAACTCTTTTGGACTAGATAGGTACAACAACACAAAATAACATTTAGGCATACACTAAGTGACACATAACTGAGTAGCTAGAAAATGGCTGAATAGAATTGTTGTAGTTTGATCTAGGGAAATTAGTGAGGAGTAAACACAGGCAGAACAGGTTGGCTAAGGTATAACAGAAGTGCAAGTTTACAAGTGCATTAGAGATTGGGGTCAACCATAGCGAGAGCTATGTAAGGGGGAGAAAGGAAGATGAGAGAGAGAGGTAGGTATGTCGGTAGGCAGAGAAGCAGGGTGGTGGTGGAAGGGGATGGAATAAGGAGGCGAAGGAAGAGGTAGGAGGATAAAGGTCTGTTGGGGCCTGACTCCTCCAGTATGCTGAGGACTCTGCCTGCGCAGGGCAGGAGTCAAGCATGACCGGATAGCAGCAGGTTCTGATGTACTGTAGCTGATTTCAAACAAGGCAGTGGGTGGAACAGTAGGTGAAAACTTAAGAAGGAATGTGGATTCCCGTTACTCATCCTAAAAGGCAGTCAGGAACAGTGGGTGGAAACCTAGGAAGGAATGTTGAGTCCTTTAACTCATTTCAAAAGGTCTGCAGGGCTACTCCCACTGCAGCCCTAAAAAATTACTCCCCTTCAGCTGAGTTTCAGGTGCTAACTATTTATAGGGCAAGGAGGAGCAAAAGCCTGCTCAATCACCTCTGAAAGGTGCCCTGATTTGCCCTGAAGTCGGACAGAAATGGTGCTGTTGGAGGATTAAAGCTCACATTGATTAGTACAAGCTTAGCACTTGCATAGTAAATTGGCATATAACAAGAGTGAGTGTAAAGGAGGAGTGTATGTGCTGTTTACAGGAGCCTTTGATGGTTTAGCAACTGATGCCCAGTTTTAGTCAGGATTGTAGTTGCAAGATTATGGACTTACACCAGGACAATTTACTTAGCCAATTTTTCAGTGGCAGGGAAAAATGCATCAAAGCATGTCACAGAAGTACATTCATTTTCAGGGGCTGGAATCCTCACAGTCACAGATTCTTTAGCTTTGACCCCCCCCCCCCACTCGTAAATTTGTCCTTTGGTTTAAAGATTATTTTATGTGGGTTTAAAATGAAAAGGAGTTCCATATAGATTCTCTCAGTATGGTGCACAACCCCTTTTTAGAAGAAACTATAAGGTGGGTGGGGCTTGCAGCTCAATGGCGTTACTGTGTTCTGAAATGGCTCCATCACAAGCCAGGCTTTGTTTGACAAACATCACACACACATACTCATTATTTTAGCAGTTGTTATATTCACATGAAATTATGGATGTATTCAGTGGCATCAGCCAGGATACAACACAGTAATGCTGCATTATAGCACAAAATGCTGCCATACACTGCAGGAAACAGTGTAATTCAATAGCAATTAAGTCCTTTGGTCATGAATCACTTTGCGACATGTCATGGTACTGGGTCAATATGCCATTTCAAATATGATGAAGACCAAACCAGACAGCAGAGGTGTGCACAGCACCAGAATGGGGGTGATGTGCAAATGACAATGTGAGCAATACCGATAGACATCCCAGAGGTGGCCAAGGGGACAGCATGACAAACAGAGAGGGGGTACAACAAGATGGACAGGGCATACGGTTGTGTCAAGGCACAGTCACAAATGGGCAGTGAAATGCAAGGGGCATTGGGCAATCATGCAACACAACTGGTGAATGGAACAACTGATTAGTGAGGAACACACACAAACACACACACACACACACACACACACCCCGTTATCGGAAAAATATTTAATATTAAGGAACAGTGCAAATGTATATATATAACAGCAGGAAAAATAATGAAACAATAAAACCATTAGAAGATACTGAATTATGTACAAAAACTGGCTGTGGGGCAGGGTGGGAGGGAGAACAGGGACTGCAGTGGTAGAAATATTTACAAAGGGGAAGATGGGTGGGGGATGGAATCAATGGGGCTATATACGGGGAGGGGAGTCCATTGGGTCAGAGTCCTAATTCCCCTGGCCATGGGCCACCTGGCTGCCCATCAGCTCCCACAGCTGGCATATTTCTCCCAGCATCCTCTTGGCTGATCCCAACTGGGTCCCCTGATGTTGAAAGATTGCCATCAGTATCTTCTCAGCTGAAACCCTCTAGCCACCAACCAGCATCCCTGGCCTCCTCTGTGTTGCAGCTGCTGGACAACCTATGTTGGGCAAACAGAGAACATGGACTCAGTGCCACAGCCCAGACAGTTACAGCCCCCCCCCCAATTGGGCTGCATGTGCATGCCTGATGCTGGCCTGCCCCTTGCAGAGGGATGTCAACCCACCATGCACAGCACACACTGGAAACATGCTGGAGCACAGAGTCAGACAGTAACTGGGCAGTGGCACAGTGAACAGGCAGAGGATATCACCATGGGATATGTGACCATGTCCCCCTCAGTGTGGGAACCTGCCTCCCATATACACCAATCACACAGGCCCTGAGTCGACCCCATGTGAGCATCGGTGGGCACCCACAGCCATGACTAGATAAGACAACAGGGGACAAGCACACAGGTGTCATGGGCACAGTGGGACCACCACATGCTACCAACACTACGATCCATGTGCGCTTGACAGCCACCACATGGACATGCACAGGAAGCAGGCAATGACTCACTGAGGGCAATTCAACTTCCCCATACCCCATGTACACACAGAGGCAGCACATGCAGTGCACCTACCTACAAATCTGCACTATCCACACACCAGCGCACCACTTTCTGTGGCCCCGGACCTACAGTCAGCACCTATCTGTGCTCACTGGTGCTCCTCTCAACCTGCAAGGGGAACACAATGGAAGAGCACTGTGAACATCATGTTGGAACATACAGCCTCCCCAAACAGCAACATGTCACAGCATGACATGTGCCAGGCTGAAGGGCATCTGACAATGTGATGTCATTGTACCACGGCAACAGCACAGTGGACAACCAGGCCACACAAGGCAACCCATGGCATGCATGGAACCAATGACCTGGCCCTGCAACCAGGGCCATGGTGGCCAAGTGAGCAGGCATGCATGCAACTGCTGCACACCTAGAAACCCCCAAGAACAGGCAAAGAATGCATGCACACAGCAAATACATACCTAGGCGAGGCACTGTCCCAGTGTGGGTCTGGTCCTGTAGCCTCCACAGCCACTATGGGTTCCACCTCTAGAGGTTCACATATCTATGGTGGCACTGCTTTCCAGTCCTGGGGATGTCATTCTGGTGTTGGAGCTGCTGAACCACACATGCCCATATCTGGGACCTTGCCTCCTGGAGCTCCGCACCACCAAATAACTGTCCCTCCAGGTGGGTCACAATAGCCACCAAGTTGGCCAATTTCATCTCTGACCAGTTCAGAGCCCTTGGTCTGCCCTCAGAAGCACATGCTATGACTTCAGAAGCAATCTGATAATAGTGCAGTGTGAAAGTGTGGCAGTCTGCACAATGTGTGGCCAGGCCGTGCCTGTTGCGTGATAGGCCTGCTATTCAGTGCGCAGTGCAAATCGCACATGCACAACAGAGATGTGCCAATGGCACCAATAGTGCAGTGCTGCGCATGTGCAGCAGTGTAAGGTCAGGTGGGAGAATGGGGTCATGTTTCAATGACCCATGCATGCGTGACCTCGTGCAGGTGGCAACCACATGGTGCACTTGCGCAGACATGTGCCATGATGGACAATGGTGCAGCACTGGGTGATGCACGATACATGGACAATGCCAAACAGGCAGTCAACCACATGGCACATATTCTCAGATATGAGCAATTGAGGGCAATGGTGCAGTTCAGAGAGATGCAGAATACAAGTCATTGGACATGCTCCGCCGTGCATGTCAACTATGATACGGCACATTACGCATTCACAGAAATTGCACCATGCAGGGATGCTCGGCACATTTCAGATGCATGGCCCAAACTGAGATGGGCCTGGAGCAAATTTGCAATATTCAGCCAGGATATGCTAATCACCTCTTTAGCCAATCCAGGCCTAAGTCAACTGATTGGCATCTCATTACTGGCTGCTCCGCTGCTCAGCTGCACAAGATGGGCTTGTAAAGCACCACACCACACCTCAGGTACCTGACAGGAGATGCAGCCTGGAAGTTAGATTTGTTTACATTGCTTATGCTACAGCCTCTTTTGTACTGCATGTTGTGGGGCTTTTCTCAACTCCAGAGCATGCTGGACATGTGCTCATGCCTGTCACATTCCTGTCCACAAGCAACAGTATGTCTGACAGTGAGGAGGAGCAGTCCAAGAGGCGAAGGCCTAACTTTACTAAGGACAAGCAGTGTGCCCTGGTGTAAGCATACTTTCAGAGGGAGGTGCTGCTGTCGGGCATGTCTGGCACCCAGCAGGAGAGGGCAAAGGGCTGGGAGGAGGTGGCAGTATATGTCAACACCCATGGGAGGTACAACTGTGTGCCCCAGAAGTGCATGAAATGCATGACAAGTGGCAAGCGGAGGGTCAAGGAGACAGTTGCTGCCATACGGGCCTCACTGGGGCAGACTGGCGGTGGCCTCTCCACAGCACCAACCATCACACCCACTGAGGAGATGATTGTGGCTTGCATGAGCTGGGCATTTGTTGTGGGTGTCCTGGGGGGGATTCCAGACTGGGGACAGTCCATTGCAGCACTGTGAGTATGCATGTGTCACCCCCTATTGGGGGTTGGGGGGTACCAGCTACAGGTGTGCCTGGTATGCCACACAGGGGCCAGAACTGTGTCTACAGTGCACAGTGAAGGTCTGCCGGCAGTGCACAGCCATATTGTGGGCCCACATGCTGCCCTGTGTGCCACTGGGCATGACCAGTGGCATGCTGCAGGACCCAGGATGAAGTGGCCCAACAACACAGGCCATGGGTGGCTATTCATCCCCACAGGGGCCTCCATGTCATGTGTGATGCCATATAGCCATCCACAGTGGACCCATGCAGCATTCAGATACAGTGGACCAGTGTTCCACAGTAGGGTGGCAGTGTCTGTGGCAGGGCTGGGTGGCATTGGCCTTGCCGCAGCCTGTCCATTGTGGCACTGTGCCACATGCTGCAATGAGTGTGCACCCATGCATGTCCCTCACTACCAGTGTGTTTGCACTGCACAGGCCACAACGGCAATTCCAGGCCTGTGTGGCAGCACAGGCACACCTTTGGTTCACATGCACACCCCCCCCACATCTAGCTGTCCACCTGCATTGCAGCCATTTGTCACTCACCATGTGTTTCTTCTGCCTTTTAGCTCCATCATGCATCATGGGTGCATTGCCAGTTGATGCCCATCCCGTGGCACCGACAGAGGATGATGCCATGCTATCTATGTCCTCCTGAGCCATGGTCAGTGCTGAGGGCCATAGTGCAGCACATATGTTGATGCACCTACTGGGGTTGGCTGACGATGACCCCTTGTCTGGTCTTCTTCTGGAGGAGGACATCACCATGCTTGCACTGGCCATGGAGAATGATGTAGTTGATGATGCCATACAGTTAGGGGGACACACAGGTGGCACCCACCCACCCACTGGCTCAGTGCACACATGGGCAGCTACAGGCAGTGCCGATGGTCCTGTGCCTCCAGGTGTGCCTCTCCAGTGCACTCTCCCTCTGCCAGCTGATGCAGTGGCTGGTGGTGGATGGGGACATGGTGCTGCTGTGGAGCCTGAGACCACCAGCACTGCTCAGCAGCATGCTATGGTGCTGCAACGGCCAGCAGAGGACATTGTGCAGCCCACCGCAGGGCCCGCTGTGCATGCTTGTGCATAGTCCCCACCCAAACAGTGGTCTCCTGTGTGGCATTCTAGGATGAGGAACATGGCACAGCAGGCCAGGACCCCCTTGTCCATCAGCCACCAGTACCCAATGCATCACCTGTTGACAGGCTTGAAGAGCACACCTGGCTCCTGCAGGAAACTGTGGTGAGCAATGCGGTGCTCAGGGAGGAAATCCATGGACCGTGGGCGCAGGAAGAGCACATGGATGAGCATGGTGCCACGAGACATGCACAGCTGCTTGGTGAGTTACGCCAACTGTAGGTGGCCACGACTGCTGTGCTGGACAGGATTGCACAGGTCATTGTGGTGGACTTTGCATCTCTGGCATCTCGTGGTCATAGGGGCTCGTGCCACACTATATACAGTGCCACAAGCACCCTCTGGGCACGTCATCAGATGACCCCATCACTGCTGATGCCGCCTTTAGCCAGCGTCATCCCCGACACCCCCAGAGCCACTCTGTGCTTCGGGACCTCTACACCCATGAGCACTCAGTCACAGATTCTGGTGTCAGCCCCTACCAGGTTGGAATCTTTGCCCTCCATGGCTGGTGACCCGCCTGTAGTGTCCTCCCTGCTGAGGCATGGCTGTCCATGTGGCCATGGCAGCCATAATGGCATGTGCTGAGTCCTACTGGGCACAGTTGGCATGTCACAGTACCCTGCCACCATTGCTGACCACACACCAGGCTGGAAGTGGCCAAGACCATGTGCTGTTGCACACACGCACCCTAGTGTCAAGCCTGCCTGTGCTGTCTGTATGTTGTACTGGGCATGCGTGGGGGCAGTGGTGTTGTGCTGTGTGGCATGGGCTTGATGAGAGCAGCACTGTGTCTGCCATGCATGTGTGCCAACAGATACCCTCTGATCCATGCCAGCCTCCGCACTGACACTGTGACCTCCTTTCCTTGGTGTCACTATAGTGGATTCATGTGCATAGTTGTGTGTGCTCTGCAGTGCACTCTGCAGCTGCCATGTAGTGTCTGCCTATCTGTGTGTGTGTGTGTGTGTGTGTCCCACCCTGTGTTGTGTGTGTGTGTGTGTGTGTGTGTGTGTGTGTGTGTGTGAGACTAGCTGCTCAGTTTGGTCCTCCAGAGTAACTCACCTCCACTTTCCAATATGCTCCTCCACAATGGTTTCCCTCTGCCACAGGGCCCTTGCTGCCAATCGGGGGTCCCTCCTCTCCAGGGTTGGCTGCGCACCCCCACCCTGAGTTTCATCCTGTTCTATACTGTCACCGTCTTGTACCAGAACAGGTATTCCATAGTCTATGGCCATGTTGTGTAGCATGCGACAGGCCAGGAATATGTCACAGGCTTTTACAGGGCTGTATTGTATGGCACCATCGGACCTGTCAAGGCATCTGAAATGCATTTTAAGCATGCCAAACACATGCTCGATGATGTTGTGTGCTGCAGTGTGTGCCTCATTGTATCATTCCTTGGCCTCGCTGCTGGGCCATCATATGGGGTTAAGCAGCTATGGTTTGAGGGTGTAAGTACTGTCACCAGGGGGCCAGAGACATGTGTTAGTTTTCCTCGGGTGTGCACATGGTCTGTACCAGCTGCCACCCCCTTGCCTGTCTATGCTGACACTGCCTGTCCACCTGGTTGCCATTCCCATCTCCCCACATGCGCAGCTCCTGCACCACCATTGTGGGACACCACATTTTTGTCCTGCTTGCGGCCTGACCAGGCACGCGGCCAGGCTGACCTCTCCCCAGGCCTGTGGGCTCCATACCTGCCTGTGTGGGCACCATGCCACTGTCCTGTGCAGCCATTGTGCTTGTCCATCTCCTGGACCAGGGTGGTGGCTTTGGGTATCTGTTGCTTCTCGCACTACCACATGTAGCTGTTGTGCTGCACTCCTGCCCTGCTCACCCTGTAGCCATTCATACCACCATCTTTGTATCCATTTGTCCCAGTCTGGCAGAACCCAAGGTCCCATGTTTCACCATGGCTTTTTGCCTTTGCACTGTCTCTGTCACTCTTCGCCCACCCCCCGCACTACCACCAGCTGTGCACTGTGCCACACAGAATGTTGTGTGGACAGGGGTCCTGCCCACCTCACCCACTAAATGGCTGGTAGGGATGTCCCCATGCTCAAACCTGCTGCACAAGTCTGACTGGTGCCAGATGAGGGTGTCATGTGGACTCCCAGGGTGCATGGACAGACATTGGTGATGTGCCCTGTGGCATTGCACACCGCCTGGCAGTTGATGGAATGGTAGCCCTTCCAGTTGACATATGCCACACTGTCTGGGCCAGGGGGGTGCACTGATGGCCACATGGGTGCAGTCAATGGCTCCCATCATGCCTGCCATGCAAGCCACCCTGTGAAATTGCTGCATAGCTTCTGTACGCTCTGCCTGTGTGCTGGGGAATTGGATGAACTCCAGAGCATGTGGCAGTAGAGCGTTGAGGAACTGTGTGAGGAGACGGGATGTGGCATACTGTGTAATACCTGTGGTGTCACCCACTGGTATCTGGATGGTGCCTCTGGTGAGCAAGCACATTGCTGCTGTCACCTTTGTCTCCATCAACATGGCATGACTCCTTCTGGTGGGTGCCTGCAGTTCATCATGGCACAGCTTATAGAGTTGTCTCAGAATATCCCTGTTGAGTCAGTACTGGCCCACAATCTCTGTGTCAGTCAGCTGATTGTAGGTGACACAGGCACAGTACTATATCTGTTGGGCATACCGGTGGCCCTTCCACAGCCATGTTACTGTCCCACCTGTCTCCTCCCACCCCTCATTACCTTCACCATGAGGAAAGCAGCCCCATCCATTGCTCTGCTACTGCTGCTCCTCTGCTGACTGCCTGTGGGTGGCTTGCACTTAAGCCAGCTTCTTTTAAACCTATCATTGAGGGGTGCATCTTGGGAGATGCACAATAGCTGCACTGCCCATTGGGGCTGAATATAGAGATGTGCAGCATATTCATAGGCACGCCCCCTGGAGATGCACCATATACATTAGTGCTGCACTTGGGTGCAGCTGGAGATGCGTGATGCATCTCCTCCATTTGAATATCATGCAACGGTGCATCTCCTTGGAAAATGTCCCCCTTAGGGTTTTTTTATCTGTTTAACTACAATAAAGTCTTTTTGGATAAAATCCTGTTGAAATGGTATGTCTAATAAGGGTATATCCCACTTTCAGAGGTTAATGTCAGCTAGTCTCTTGCACTTTTGGTCTCTGATATTAGATCTTGGCTCCACCAAGACCCCTGTCCTTTTCCCTGTTAGTGCTTTTGTGTGATTTCCTTAAAGCTGAGGCACTTTTAAAGGGACAATGCCAACTCTTTTAGGCATCAAAGTGTCTCTAGTTTAAAAACATTTTCTGCAACAATTGCTGATGTAGCTGGTAGTTGGATTCTGATTCCCTTTTTCTTTTTATAAGTGAAAAACAGACTGACCACCATACTGGTGTTACCACACAAAAACATGTTCATTTACATTCCTTGATCAACTCCCACTGCACCTTTGACTTGGGAACACTACTGTTGTAGTCTACTCTCATAGCACAGTGGGAGGATAGGAGACTATTGTGCCATGGGTGGCTGCACCATTGGTGGTGTTCCTAATGTTCAGAAAGCATGCTGTGAGAGTAGATCAATTATTTGAAATGCAACAAGGTTGAGTATAGTTACTATTGGCATACATTTCCATTCTACTAAGAAATGAGACAGATAAAACAAACAGCAACATTAATAAATTTTAGAGAATGTAAGCATTTATAAAATAATTATTTTTAACTTGTAATGATATGATACAAAAAGGGCTGACAGCATCTCTTTAAAGTAAAATGGCAGCCTGCAGTTTCAAAGACACCACATACAGTAGCTGCATCCCTTAAAAACCCACTTTGCCCTTATTGTATAACTGTGGGAATATGGTATTTTTCAAAGAACCTGTTGAGGAACATGCATCATACATTTCATGTTAATACAACATGAAAAGCTAAAATTATAAACGCTGTGTGATGTCTGCCATACAAAACCAGGCCCTCACAGGAAAGACATCCTACAGCTTGACAGTCATCACATAAACTTCTACTGTAAACCACTTTCCCTAATTGTATAAACCTGTGTTTCCAGTTTGTGTTAGGGGATTCTTTGGGGACTATTTTTACCAAACTTCATGTTAATAAAACATAAAATGAAAAAGTTATGAATGCTTTTGTGGACACGGGGTCAAGATGTCACTAACAAGTACAGCACGGCAATCAATGCCTTAAACAAAACAGGGCACACCATAATAACACTGGGGAAAACAGTGAACCAGCACAGTGAACCACTCTATCTAATGGGGATGTCTGTTTTTTTTTTTTTTTGCGGGGGCTCTTCCTGCCCCACCACTGCACATGGGGGGCTTTGGCCCCCACACACACCACAGATTTTATATAACTAACTTCAAGGGGGTATGGAGTTTGGAGATAGGGAGAAGTTCAAGAGGGGGAAATTTTACCTACTTATTAAAAAAAAAACAATAAAATGTTGTAACACCAGTAGACCTGGGGGGAACCAAACCACAGTCCCCAGTCTAAAACCCTGCCATGTGCAGGTGCCTTAGCCACTCCACCACAGGAGTGGCTCAACCAAGCACCACACACACAGAGCTACTTAACTCCCTGACAGTCTAAGTATAGAGTGACAGGGGTAGCGGTAATTCCCTAAAGTATGTCTCTTTGTAGATGACACTAAGATCTGCAACAGAGTTGATGCACATGGTGGGGTGGAAAGGATGAGAAGGGACTTGGCAAGGTTAGAGGAATGGTCAAATGTATGGCAGCTTAGATTCAATGCTAAGAAGTACAAGGTAATGCACCTGGGAAACAAAAATCCAGGGGAAGAGTACACAATGGGGGGTGAGATACTAACAACAACAAAAATGGAAAGGGACCTGGGGGTAGTCATATCAGTTGACCTAAAGGTGGGCAAGCAATGTGAGAAGGCAGCAAGGAGGGCTGGGGGATACTGGGATGCATAGGGAGAGGCATCACCAGTAGAAAACAGGAAGTTATTATCCCTCTGTACAGACAGCTGGTGAGGCCCCATCTGGAGTACTGTGTGCAGTTCTGGAGACCCAATCTCCTCAAAGACATAGACAGGATGGAAGCTGTCCAGAGGAGGGCAACTAAAATGGTGCAGGGTCTGCACCGGAGGACATATGAAGAGAGACTTAAGGAGCTTAATATGTATAGCCTCGAGGAAAGGAGGGAGAGTGGGAACATGATAGAAACTTTCAAGTACCTCAAGGGAATCAACAAAGTCCAAGAGGGTAGCATCTTTCAAAAAAAGAGGTGTGCAAGAACAAGAGGGCACAATTTGAAGATAGAGGGGGCAGCTCAGAGGTAATTTAAGGAAGTATTTTTTCACAGAGAGGGTTGTGGATGCATGGAATGGCCTTCCGGAGGAGGTTGTGGAGTCAAAATCAGTGGTGGAATTCAAGCATGCATGGGGTAGTCATAAGGCAATTCTGGGGGGTGGGGGTAGGAAGAAGTAAGGCTGCTGGTAAACTAGGATCTGCAGCTTATCCAGTAGGTAGGGAAATGGGCAGACTGGGTGGGCCAAGCGGTCCTTATCTGCCGTCAAATTCTATGTTTCTATGTTTCTACTGCTGTTATATCCCTGTCGCTGTGAATATAGGTGCCTGGTTATTGACACATGATTTTTGTTTTGCACTATTGACCAGTTACCCCTTTGTGTGATGTCTTTGAAACTGTGACACTTTTAAACAGTGAAGTGGCCACCTGCAGTTTCAAAGACACCATACAAATGCATCCCTCAAAAACTACTTTACCCTTATTGTACAGTTGCAAACATAGACATGCAGTAGTCAGATACAGTATGTCCAGATATTCGGTGCTATTTCTAAAGAGAATCTCACTGGTGGCCCTAAAATGGTACTGAATGCAAGCATGATCTTCTCTTGGGATATCACAGAAATATCAAGAAATATCTGACCATCTCAATGATTACAACTGTATGAACCCAGGATTCTACTAGTCATGAGGGGATCCTTGGGGAAACATGTATCCCAAATTTTATGTTAATACATCAAGAAAAGACAAGGTTAGGAGTGCTTTTTTGTAATACAACAAGAAAAACAAAAGTTAGGCATGCTTTTTATGTTTGCTTGCACCCATGTGCAAGAAACATAGTGCCAATATCTGAGTTTTCGGAGGTGTGGCAGCCCTCTTCCAATTCAGGCAGTGTGTTTGTAGGCGCGGCCGCAGTTCTCCAATGCCTGCTTGAGCTGTCTATGACCAGTCCAAAATGCAGTGGCATACAGTTGAAAGGGGGAGCTATGCTTCAGTGAGCAGCGATAAGATATCGCCTGCTCATGCGCCTCCACATACACACACACACACACACGCGCATGCTGCGTCGCGCCCCACTGTGATGGCAGCCGACGGGGTGCCCAATCCCCATTGGCTGTGCTGCACCCCCAAAAACAGAGTTCTATATGCCATGCTGGGTGCCCACCCCAGCGGGCTACACATCAAATACAGCTGACAGGGGTGCCCAATCCCCATCAGCTCCACTGGTTCCCGCCCCCAGGTACAGGGTGCCACGCTGGCAGCCCACCCCAGAGTGGCAACATGCTATTGCCGACGGGGTGCCCAATCCCTGTCGGCTCCATGCCCCCCACCAGCCTTCTTGTACCACGCTGGGAGCCCAACCCAGCGTGGCAAACGCCCGCATCGTCGCCATTTAAAAAAAAACACCTGAAACTCAAAAATGGTCCCTCGGTGTCTCTGTCCCCACCCGCACCACCACTGCACACCCTGCCTCCTCCACCCCCCTCACTCCATACTTACCTCGGGACTCCAGCGCGACGATCTTCGATGGAAAGGGAACACGTCTGCACTCTTCAAAGCCGACCGCGAACTGAGGAAATGCCAATAAGCTGTATAATGGGATAGATAGGGGTTTTTCAACTTTGCTGCATATCTCAGGCATTTTTTGGAATTTGTGCACCAAATTTTCAACATAGGTTTTTGGGACCCCTTTTCATGAATGATCTCACTGTCATGGTGTTAATCGGCCCCGAAGGGTGATTCCTCATCACTGTGCAAAATCACTTTTTGGGACTGAGTAATGAAACGACACTGCCACTGTTCATAAGGTGGGCTCTCAAAAAGTCTATGTTGAAAATTTGGTGGAAAAATTCCTAAAAATGACCGTTTTACGAGCATGCGTTGTGCAGTTCCTATGCACGCTTGTAAGTTCGTGAATTTTCAATATTTTCACTCCAGATTTTCAACATTGCCATTTTACCACACCTCCTTATGAGCAGTACAGCTGTCATTTTTCACATCTTGCCCAAAATGTGTTTCCGCCTGGAGTGCACAATGGCGCAGTTGGTGTGTGAAATCAATGTATGGGACACATTAAGAAAATCACAGTGACACTGTTAATGAGCAGAGGTCTTAAAATGGCTATGTTGAAAATTTGGTGAAAAAAGTCCTAGAAATGACTGTTTTACGAGCGTGCATTGCGCAGTTCCTATGCACGCTCGTAAGTTTGTGAATTTTCTATATTTTCACTCCAGATTTTCCACATTGCCATTTTATTACACTTCCTTATGAACAGTACAGTTGCCATTTTTCACATGTTGCCCAAAATGTGTTTCCGCACATGTAGCGCACAATGGTGCAGTCGGTGTGTGAAAGCAATGTTTGGGACAGATTAAGAAAATCACAGTTACACTGTTCATGAGCAGAGGTCTTAAAATGGCTATGTTGAAAATTTGGTGGCAAAAGTCCATAAAATGACTGTGTTACGAGTGAGCATTGCGCAGTTTCCACGCACCATCATAAGTTCATGACTTTGTAATGTTTTCAGTCCAGATTTTCACCAGTGGCATTTTTCCACACTTCCTTATGAACAGTACAGCTGTCATTTTTCACAACATGGCCGAAATGTGTTTTCACACTTTCAGCACAGAGATGCGTGGTTGCTGTGGGAAATCATTGTTCGGGACAGATAAAGAAAATCACAGTGACACTGTTCATGATCGGGGTCCCAAAATGCCTGTGTTGACAATCTGCTATAAAAATCTCCAAACTAATTACATGCGGGTTAATGAATTGCACAGTTTCTATCTACGCTCGTGACTTCACCAGTTTTTTAATATTTTTACTGCAGATTTGCAACATTGCCATTTTTTACACCTCCCCATGAACAGTACAGCTGTCATTTTTCACATCCTGTTCAGAATGTGTTTTTGCACCTGTGGTGCTAAATGCCGTAGTCGCTGTGCATAAGCAGCTTTCGGCTAACAAACTGATATTGCCACTGTTCATGAGGTGGGGGGGTCACAAAAACCATGTTGAAAATTTGGAGTGAAAATACCAATGAATGCCTGAGGTGTTAGAGTTTCCAACCATAACACCCCACCCTGTAGAGAATGACAGGCATCTGGGGTGTGACTTGTGATTCTTGCCTGTAATGCTCATACCATTCCACACCCTGCAGCCAGTGAGAGGCATCGAGGTATGCCTTGGACTCTTTGGCCCCAAAGTTCACCCCATTCTCCTATACCGCACCCATCTCACTGTATTTCCTGATGGAATGGGGTGCTCATAAGGGCCAAAGACCCCAAGGCACACTGTGACACTTGTCAGTGTCTGTAGGGTAGGGTGTGGTGAAATGGCGTGGCCGTTATGCCTGACGACCCAAAGGCACACCCCAATGCCTGTCACTCTCTGCAGGGTGGTGGTGAGGTTGGCTTCAGTTCAATACTTCACTGCCATTTCTGTTATGCAGCTCTGTAACTTTTACACTACCAATGCCAATGCCAGCAAGCAAACATTCGGCATTGACAAATGCTTGTTTGTAATGTCTTCCAAACAAAATCAGGCCTTCAAAGGACAGACAAACTCATCCTGCAGTGTGACAAGCGTCACATAAACCTCCCATGGTAAACCACCTTCCCCTATTTGTCTGGTATCCAGGCTTCTGGTTTTCATCAGGGGAACTTTTGGGGAATATCTTTCCTGAATTACATGTTAATACAACAGGAAATGCCAATGTTATGAGTGCTTTTGTGTGATGTCCTTGAAAAGGAGATACTTTAAAACAGTGAAATGGCTGCTTGTGCTAGCAAAGACAGTATACAGATGTATGTCTCAAAACACACTTTACCCTTTTTGTATGTCCATGAGCTTCTGGTGGTTGTCACGGGATCTATTGGGAGACATGAATCCTGAATTTTATATTACTGTAATACCACAAGAAATGTCAAAGACAGGAGTTCTTTTGTCTGATGTCTGTCAAATAAAACCAGCCCCAGGCCCTCAGAGGAGAGAAGTAGTTGTCCTGTAGCTTGACAAGTGCCACATAAAACTGCCACCCCTGAAAAGCACCTTCTTCTTACGGTATGAATCTGGGCTTCTGGCGTTCATCAGGGAACTCTTTGAGTGTAAATACAACAAGAGATGCCAAAGTTACAAGTGCTTTCATGTGATGTCTATCAAACAAAACCAAGTAGTGCTGTGTTAAGAATAACATTCTGCTGGTGGAATTACCATGGAAGTCAGAAGTTTGCTTCCATGAAATTTTAGAATTCACTTTGGCAACATTTGTGAAATTCCAAATTAGAATGGGAGAATGAATACATTTGAAATGTGGATTAAAGGGACACTGTCAACCTTTTTTGCATTATATTATTTCTGGGTGAAACCCCACATTTTATGATTACTTACCTACTCTAAAATTCAGTGATATTACTGATTGTTTTATCTCCCTCCTTGCTTAGCAGAACTGAAATGCATGATAACGTATAGTTATATCAAAGATTGTTTTGCTTCAAATACTTGAACTACTCTTACTGCATACTTTTTGAACATTGCAAACACACCCAAACAGCACAACTGCTAATGATAAGATAGTTCCTTCTACCACCACAGCATAATGAGTGGCAGAGGAGTAATTTTGGTGCCAAGGTTGGGGGGGACAACCTCACTCTCAACCAGCTTTGGATAATGGGTACTGTGGTACATACCAAATTGTTAACGTTATATGGAAAAATACTTCATTTCTATAATGACTCCCTCCCTTGTACCATGCCACCTACCTGCAGAGTAAGGTTTTTGATTTGTTTTTTTAAGTTTGACTGTGGTATTGATAATATAAAGGAAAACACTGGAGTTGCATTCAAGACTAAACATAGATCCCCCCCAACAAGCCAGAGCCAGCAGTCCCCTACCACTACCAAAGCAGGCAATAGTCAGGCTCAGGTGGCACACAGGAGAGACACCAGACAGCAAACAGAAAAGCTCAGCATATAAAATCAGACAGTGACTGTAGACACTAGCAGTACAGTACAATACAGTAGACAGGATCAAGTAGTCAGCACAGCAGACCGACTACGAAAAACATGAAGAGAATTTCTAGCCAAAAAGGCATACGGTATTGGTCTTTATACCCCAATACCTAATGCCAGTGTGAACTAATTGGTGCCAAAAGAAAACATTTTTACTCACTCTTTGAAGTAAATGAAGGGATTGTAGCTGGTTCTGTAGCAACTGCCAGCTGGTCCCTTCCGGCTGCTTATTATGGCCGCCCTGACCCTGCACTCCGTGTTTTTGTGATGTGTGAGCAGCAGGAAGTGCACGGGGGCAAGCACTCTACTAATAGAGTCCATATTAGAAGATCAGTGCCTTTCATTGCCCTCTCAGACTGCTTCATTCTTCATATAACTGTTTTTAAAAGATACCCCGTACACTTGTATAGGGCTGTGGGAGGTGCAGCCATACTAGGAATCTGGACGAGATTGACTGGCAGTGGCTATGGAACCAGCTAACATCCCATGTATTTGAAAGAATGAGTAAACAATGTTTATTTGGCACAGATTGGCTCACGCTGGCATAAGGTATTGGGCTATGATACCGTATGCCCCCCAAAAATAATTTAAACAGAAATATTCTGAACTACTAAATCAAAACTAAACTAAGGGCTGCTCCAGCTCACCCACGGTCGGCCGGCACCCAGCCAGCCACCGACCAAGACCAGGACACCCGCCTGCAGCTCCTTGGAAGCTGCTTGTCCCTGAACAGGGCTGCTCCAGCTCACCCGTGGTCGGCCGGCACCCAGCCAGCCACCGACCAAGACCAGGACACCCGCCTGCAGCTCCTTGGAAACTGCTTGTCCCTGAACAGGGCTGCTCCAGCTCACCCACGGTCGGCCGGCACCCAGCCAGCTACCGACCAAGACCAGGACACCCACCTGCAGCTCCTTGGAAGCTGCTTGTCCCTGAACAGGGCTGATTCAGCTCACCCACGGTCGGCCGGCACCCAGCCAGCCACTGACCAAGACCAGGACACCCGCCTGCAGCTCCTTGGAAGCTGCTTGTCCCTGAACAGGGCTGCTCCAGCTCACCCATGGTCGTCCGGCACCCAGCCAGCCACCGACCAAGACCAGGACACCCGCCTGCAGCTCCTTGGAAGGTATGGGACAGCGCAGCCAATCGGAACATGGGTGCTTCCAGCAAACCCAGTCTGATTGGCAGGAGTTTTCCCCTGCTATAGACACCTGGCACTTTGTTAGATTTTCGATAGAACTAACCACATTTCAGCCGTGTTATTAGGAGTTTTTCAACTGTATTAGCTGGATTGTAATTTCTACTACTGTTTTAAAGTGCTTACACCTCTTTTGTCTGACTGCTCTTCCTGCAGCGCCCCCCCCCCATCCAAGCACTCTGCCTTGGTGCCGATAAATCTAACTACCTTTTTTTTTTTTTTAAGTGGCTAGTTTTCCATTAGCAGGTTATACAGACCTGCCACTGGAGGATTCTTGGTCTTCTACATAAATCACTGTATTCATTCGTGGAGCAATATGGCCTGCATTATCATTCTACTTCTTTCCGGTTCTGCTACAAGGGACTTGAGTCTGAAGGGTGGATGGCCACTAACTAAGCTGCTCCTGCTCTCCTTGTTCCCCTTTCTGCTGTATTTTCTCATCTAGGTTTTAAGTGAGTACCTAGGTGGGCAAATTTCTTGTCTAGAAAATATTGCACTAATACAAATCACGAGACCACTCAATCTGGGACCATGGCTCTCCTTATTGTGTTTTTATTGCTCCTAAGGTGCAGAGTTTTCAGCAATACAGTGCAGTTCAAAGTGCCTCAATGCAATTCAGTTCTCCAATGTACCTTATCAATACCTAATGTTATAACAGTCTACCGTGCAGTCAGACACTATGTCATTCTCCTCTCCCCTTTTAGCCCATTCCCCCCGGTTAGCCTACTCCCCCTTGCTACTGTCCTCACCTATGTCTACCCAAGCACTTACATTGATCATGATCAACTGTCATTACAGTGGTGCCACCTCTTGCGCAGCACGATATGGGTTGCCGCGAAGAAATAAAAAAGCAGTCTCCATTCTTATAAGCTCCTTAAAGAAAGTTATACTTCTGCTTCTTCTCTGCTCAGGAAATGTGGAGCTCAACCTGGCCCCCCTACAACTTACCTCGCCTCATCGATTTTGCTGAGGCCACAGGTCTCAAAATGATGATAGTCAACATTTAAGCCTGCCTAAAAAACTTGTACAGCTGCAAGCCTGGGCTGCACACGTTAACCAGACCTTATCATAATTACTGAGTCGTGGTTAAAAAGGCGAACACTGATCAACAAATATCACTGCAGGGCTACAATTTATTTAGAGCAGATAGAGAGTCTAGAGCGAGGGTGTGGTTATCCACGCCAAATCTAAGTACTTGGTCACCAATATTAGTTGCAAATCTCTAGCCAAGGAATTTGAGTTAGTTTCGCTGAGCCTTCATCTCCCATCCTCGGAATGTATCACTATCCTAGGTGGCTATAGACCCCCATCTGGTGGTGATGAAGTCCTTAATCTTTTGAAATCCATGTTCGTAGATGCAAAAACTGAAACAATATTTCTAGGAGATCTAAATATGGACTGTCTGTCACCTAAACCACACGGCCTCAAATCCCTTTGTGGCGAGCTAGGCCTTGGGCAATTAGTCAGTGAACCTACTAGGAACAACACTCTAAATACTGCCAACAGTTCCATTCTAGATGTGGTACTAACCACCCATCCACACAAAATATCTCATTTGGCAGTGTTTCACAACGACATGAGCGATCATGGAATTGTTGCTTGCATAAGATCTCAAATTAAGGCCCGTCCGCAACCCATCTTTATAACAAAAAGATCCTTTCACAAATTCAGTGCAGTAAACTTCCTATCTGACCTGAGCATGATCAGATGGCAAGATCTTTACCTAGCCAAAGATGTCAACAAGGCAGCTTGCATCCTTAATGACAAACTCACTACAATGATAAATAAGCATGCCCCTTTCATCAAAGTAAGGGTACGGAACAATTCCAACCCCTGGTTCACCTCAGATATCAAGGCAGCCCTTATAGCTCGAGATAAGCTCTGGGCTAAAGCTAGACATTCCAAAGAATCTTCAGATTGGCAGGCCTTTAGAACAGCCAGGAATAACTGTGTGAAAAAACTTCGCTCTGCTAAAGCTAACTATTATATTTCTACTCTCGAACAAGCTAAAGGTAACCCTCATAAAATATGGAAGACTATCAAAGCTATAGAAGGACGGCCCATGGCCCCTCTGTCCCAAAAAAGATAGTTGCAAGTGGTAAGATTGTGGAAAACAAGTCCCTAATCCTGGAGGAACTTAACTCCCACTTTGCCACAGCTGGATTAGCTTTTGACTCGTCACCTTATGCTGGTGCTGCGGTGAGCCAGCATACCCCTCCCACCACATCTAGTCCTGCACTCAGCCCCTTCCAACTGCGCGAGATAACTTATAAAGAAGTAGAAGATTCTCTTCTTAACTTAGACACCAAAAAAAGCGCAGGAGACGATGGCTTGAAACCCTTTTTCCTAAGGTCAGGCTACGCCCATCTCACTGCCCCAATTCTCCACATCTTCAATCTTTCCATTACATCTGCTACTGTGCCGTCCTGCTGGAAATCAGCACATATCCTCCCTCTATTTAAATCTGGTGACCCATGCGATGTAAACAACTATAGGCCTATCTCCATATTGCCTATCCTTTCTAAAGTTCTCGAAAAACTGATCCATATTCAGTTAAAATCTCACTTGAAACCTTTCTCTCATTAACCCAGCTCAATCTGGCTTCCGGCTAATCATAGCACAATCACTGCACTAGCAAAAGTAACAAATGATTGGATCTCTGCTATAGATGCTAAGAAGGTAACTGGTGCAGTCTTTTGGACCTCAGCAAAGCTTTTGATACTGTTGATCACAAACTATTAGTCAATTGCCTTGCAAAGTTGGGTGCCACATACCATACCACCCTGTGGTTCTCTAGCTACCTAACTGGAAGATTCCAAAAAGTAAAGACGGAAGGCTTTTTTCTGCTGCCTTGCCAGTTGCAAGAGGAGTCCCCCAAGGATCCATCTTAGGCCCTATCTTGTTTTCTCTGTACATTAATGACTTAGATGCTAACATATTTACGTCCAATCTGCACTTTTTTGCAGATGATACTGTGTTGTATACTTCTGGCTCATCGTTATCTGAAGTCAAGGGAGTGCTTCAAGCGGACTTCGCACAACTTGAGCATAATCTAATAAAGGCAAAGCTTCTGCTCAATGCTAAGAAGACTAAAGCGATGATATTCTCCCACAGTGCTGTCTCAGGCCCCCCCAATACCCTTGCCCAAGACTTCATTGTCACCACGCTAAACGAGCCTCTGGAAGTTGTAACCAAATTTAAATATCTAGGTATCTGGATCGACAATAAATTATCTTTCAGTGACCACGTTGAAGATGTCTCTAGAAGGTTAAAAGCAAGGTTAGGTTTCTTCTACAGAAATAGGCCCTTTCCACATTGAAACAAGCTTGTACAGGCCACTTTTCTCCCCTACTCGACTATGGCGATGTAATCTATTCCTCCACCACTCTTGCAAATCTAAGTAAACTGGACATCCTTTATCACCGTGCGTTACGGTTCATTACCAACTCCCCTTACCGTTTGCACCACTGTGACTTATATGCAGCTGTTGGTTGGACATCTTACTACTAGGCGCCTGCTCCGTGCTGGGCTATGGACTCTTAAACTGCTCCTGCAGAAATTGCCAAGCTATCTCTCTTTCCTTATTAGTATCTCACATAGTGCATACTCGTTAAGAAAATCTGGCTTTATTATGCTTGACATACCAAGGACGCTGGACTTCCTTTGGTAAATGTGCTATTGCATATGCCCTTCCCTCCATTTGGAACCATTACAAACCATTACTGAAACTAACTAGCACAGTTTCAATAAACTTCTACAAATCGCTAAGTTCAGCCAAAATAAAAGACACCTGTAACTGTCATTAAGTCTCTTCCTTCCCCATGTGTGCCATATTTATCCACTGGTAAGGTATAATTGATTTGTCATATTAACTGCCTTCCTTCCCTTCTACTCCTGGCTTTTATCTTTGCTTACGCTCCACTGCTACTCTATCAAATCACTCCTCCCCCATATCAGTTGTAGACTGTTGTTTGTTCTAGCTGCCAAAATACTGTATATGTATTGCACACACCAGTCATCATGTTTCATTTATCAGTATGCAATCTGTAAGTCGCTTCCCTGTCTCATATCAATGTTTACCACCTGCGGTCACCCTATGTGGTACCCTTGTATGTATATCCAGCCTGTATCATGTAACGTGCATTTCATGTATATACTGTTATTACCTATCTGTGTTTGTACTTTAAGTGTTTATGTCACAGGACCTCCTTGTGAATGAGCTTGCTCAATGGAGTTTTCCTGCAATAAACTTGAACTTGAAAACTAAACTTTGTACAAGTAAACAATATAGTTTTCACAGTGTTCTGAGCTTGTATCTTCATGTTTGAAGATGTGTCCCTCATTCTGAAGGTCTGTGTCCCTCATTGTTCTTCTTTTTTACTGTCATAAAAAGTCCATGTCCCTCATTTCAGTGGCAAAAGGTTGAGAGGTATGCCTGCCAGCTGGAAGCTTAGCCCTGACCCCCTCCCACTGCAGCATCACCAGCATTTGCAGACAGGCCGTCATCAGCCTCCTGCCTCACAGTCTCATCCCAGTTCCCCATCAGAATAACTCAGCCACCCCTGACCCCCCACCTGCAGCAGCACCAGCATTTGCAGACAGGCCATCATCCGCCTCCTGTTCCCCAGTCCCATCCAGTTAACCCATCAGAATAACTCAGGCAGCCGTGACCCCCACCAGCTACTGCGCAGCAACACCAGCAGTTGCAGACAGGCCATCAGTCCGCCCTGTTTCCCAGTCCCATCCCCAGTTCACCCATCAGAATAACTCAGCCAGCCTTGCCCCCACCCCCACTGCAGCAACACCAGCAGTTGCAGACAGGCCATTATCAGCCTTCTGCATCCCAGTCCCATCCCAGTTTCCCCCAAATCATTTGTAAAGAAAAACTCAACCATCTCCAACCCGCTGCACTGCAGCACGAGCAGCAGCAGTTAGACCACAATCTTATACATACTCCTCAGCAGCACAGTCACAGACAGACAATCATCAGTCCTCCTGAACACCCCATCGGTCATAAATAATAATAACCACCCCACCCCTCACCTACTGCACTGCAGCAGCACCACACCAGCAATCAGAAAGACCAGTGAGTCATCAGACCTCCATCATCAGACTGCTTGTCTCCCAGTTCACACCGAGTCCCCCACACCCCCCATTAAAAATAATAAGTTAGTCAACCACCCCCATCCACTGCACCACAACACCATTAGCAATCACATCAGTGACATGGTATCACAGACCAGTCAGCCCCCACCCCCATCCCCTGGCTGCTTCCCTCAGTCTCGGTCACAGACTAAGTCCCCTGGCTCTCAGTTTAACTTGCAGCAGCAGATGTATGTGGGGAGGAGTAGCATACACTTACCTGCTTCTTCTAAGATGCAGCAATGCCAGTAACCAGCAGTATCTCCATGTTCTGTTCCTCTCAACTAGTCTGTCTGTGAAGCACTGAAGAAGTTAGCTTGGACTGCTTTTCCGAGTTTTATAGCCCTCACCCGTGACCCAAAAGCTGACAGTCACTTGAGTCTGACTGAACCCAACACCCTTAAAATTATTACTGCCTCGGAGTTACACACTAACACGCCGACCTCGTGAGGCCTGTACCATTGGAACTGAACTGACTCTGTTGTCTCCCTCCCTCTCTGCTAGTCCCGATCACTGTTACTGCTAGCCTCTCCTGTGGAGTGGAAGTTGAACTGGCGAATGACAGGGCCAGTAGCAGCCAGGCAGCCATGCAAATGAAGCACCGCACCACTAGCCGAGTTACTCAGAGCTCCTTCACAGACAAAGGCAGCAAGGAGTGTGTGGCGCTCACTCTGCTCATCAACAACGACACTAGCTCTCCTCACACAAGATCACGCATGCCGTAGCAGTCAGTCTCCCACCCGCTCCTCATCGGACCTCACGATTGGTTAAGCGGGCAGGCTGCTTACTTCCACGCTGGCGCAAGATGCAGCTCGAGAGCTGAAAATACTTTTTTTTTAGGTCTGCTGACAGCGAAATTGTTATGTTGCTCCTGTCCTCTCCAGCTGTCCTTGTTGTTCCGCCCGTTCATCAAATTCAGCTGAGGTGGCCACTCCAGCAGCAGTTGCATTATGAGTTTCTGCATACTGGCTACTAGGGCTAATTTATTTGATTATTAAATTAAATAAAATATTGGAGGAGACAAATGAGGCAATTGTGAAAGTTGGGAGGGACTTGTGCCCCCTGTACCTCCCTATAATTACGCCCCTGATGAGTGGCTAGATTATGTTGGTGGTGTTCCTAAGTCCAGGAGAGATGCAATAGGAGTTGATCAAGGAATGTAAACATACATGTTTTGGAATTGTAACACCAGAATGGTGGGCAGTCAGTTTTTCACTTTTTAAAAGAAAACAGGAATCAGAATCAAACTACCAGCTACATCAGTAGTCTCTACAGAATGTGAACAATCATAAAATGTGTATTTTAAACTAGGGACACTTTTGAGACCTAAGAGGGTTGACAGTGTCCCTTTAATGTATTACACTGTGGAAAGAAAATCTGCAGCACTGATCACTAAACTGCAGCATGACTGTGTGTATTGTGGATTGAAGTATTAATACTTAAGCTACCAACAGAATTAGAATGCATAAGAATTTTGGACTGGTATATCAGCAAGGGTTTAACTGCAGTAAACGTTCATTCCATAGTTCCTGTGAGTCATTCTGCAATGCAGCCAAAATGTTTTATGGAACAAGACAAAACTTTACCAAACACATTCAGATTTCATCTAAATCAGAATTTCTGAGTGTCATGAAATTTGAAACATTTCTTGAAATTATCAAAAATTTGGGATTTGCAGTTTCTATCCAGTACTAAAGTCAGACCCTCAAAAGAGAAAAAAGTCTTTCTGTAGCTTGACAAGCATCACATAAAACCACCTCCTGAAAACCACATTCCTCTTATTGTATGAACCCCATCTTCCGCTGTTCATTAGGGAACTCTTCGGGGAACATGTATCCTATATTTTGTGTAAATACACCAAGAAATGAAAATGTTTTGAGTGCTTTTGTGTCATCTCTTTAAAACAGAGGCACACGAAAGCAGGTAAAAGACAACTAGTGATTGCAAAGGCTTGAAACAAATGTAGCTGTTCAAAAACCTTAAACCTCTTACTGTTTGCACAATTGTTTTACACACATGAGAAATAGTCTTACAATAATAAATATATTCTAACCCTTTTATTATTTTTAAATCTTTTTTCTAACAACAATATTTTTTTTGGGGGGGGGGGGTACAGTCCTTTCCTAAAGCAGCAGGTTTGTTTCTAGACAAAGTCTGATTCTAAGGATCAAGGAATTGGTCCCATTATTGTTAATCTGAAAAAAAGAAGGGCAAGATGTGTTTTTAGTAATAGATATACATACAGGGGCATGACAGCATTCACTGATTTATTACTGCAGTAACTAGTACAGTATTTTACTGTGGTCAGTACTCACTTGGTGCCCTATCACTTCCCACTCCCAGATGGAGGGATCCACATAGCAGTCCCTTCGTGGTTCAGTGCAGTGGTAATGGAGTTTATTTTATTTATTTAAACTTTCATTAACCAGGTGAGTGCAATGAGCTGAAGGCCCTTTTTCATGCATGACTCGGAAACATAATATGCAGTCCTGATGTTACAAATTAAACATACAATAGAAACAATAATCACAGTAAAATAAAACATAAGACATAAAACATAGCATGTTAAAACAAAACCAAAGTGCTGCTTCAGCATGTGGTCTGAAAACAAAACAAAATGGTTATATTAAATGCATGCTGAAAACAGAAAATAGGGTTAAAAATCAATGTTTCGATCCTAGGTCTTCTTCAGGAAATATCTTAAGAGGGAAAAAGCAACATTTTTTTACATTTTTTTTCTGCCCTGGCTCTGGTCTGCCCAAGTCCTCTGTGCATCCTAATCTCCAGCCACCGGCCAGTGCCTCTCAGCTCCCTTGGGGACCCTTGCCTGTTACCCCTGTGGATTACCCCATGCGGCAGGATGGCAGAGAGACCCTTCAATCTCTGCCTTGTCAGGATACAGTGTTCGGTGATGTCCCCCGAGCCGGGTACCCCATAGGACGGCCATCAAGCTGCCATGACTGGTTGCTAGATTTTTCCCTTTTTCCTCCTACCCTACATGAGTGGGGCATGCAAGGGTGCCAAGGGAAGATGCACGCATGCATCCATACGTGCTCCCTCCCAGCGCTGTGCCCCAACTCAACCCCAATTCATGTTGCCAGTGCACCACAGCCTCCACTAGGGGCTGAAAGTGCACTGACAGCTGGGAACTCCTCACCTCGGAGAGGGATAGTAGTCACTCAGACACTCTATCCCTCTCCACCCCTGCTGACCCCTGGTGACCTGAGTCTGCTCCCGAACCTGGGTCACTGGCATGGAGTGAGGTGTGGTGTCCAGTACCTCAACCCTCAGTGCCACTGGGCCTGCTGAAAAAGCAAAATTAGTGTAGAGGAGAGGTAAAATAAGGAATATATATGTGTGCAAAGAAGAAAGGGGAGGCTCTGAGAGAAGAAGTGATGAATGGCAAGATAAAGACAGAATGCCCTCCCACCGGTTGACACATCAATCACCAATCTAGGTCCTTTTAAAGCTGCTTTAAGGGCCCATATCCTCTCCTCACGTCAATGCCAGTGTAACTGGTAACCTGTGGATCCTGCACTATGCCGCTAGGCCATGCACACACCCTTGGCCAGGCAGTGGAGAGCCCTCACTATTTCTAGCCTACAGGCTCCTCACCTCCCTTGGTTGCCATATAGTTGCACTGGACTATGAATGTATTGTATTATGTATAAGACAAGGCCTCCCTGAGGCAGCTTACTACCAACTCATATCATGCATTGCTTTAGCTGCTAATTGTATAGGTCTTAACCGCTCATTAGGTAAATATATCGATAGCTCTGCCCTGTTTTAGCTACCAAATGTATAGGCATTAACCCTTGCTCATTGTACTTATACTCTGTATGATTGCTCACCCACATTTATTCTATGTATGTATGTATGAATGTTCATGTTTTATTCTGACGTGGAGCCTTTGGAAACAAGCCTATGACTCAAAGGGTGGTAACTCCGATTTCCTAAATAAATAAATAAATAGAATCTGGGAAACAAAATGGTGATGATGGGAGTGACAAGGCATAATAGCAGTGAATAAGCTAGGGAAGTCCCCAGGTGTAGACTGATTAGCAGGGCCTAGTAGAAAGGCTGAAAGGTGGACAAATGTGGGGGAAGGAGACATAGATGGAGACATCTGTGGGAAAATAAAATAGATGTGTACAGATATAAACAGATTTTTGGGAAAAGAGGGTGTGGCCAAAATATATTAGTAGAAAATAAGTCTATCATTTAAACTGGAGGGCTGCTGGGAGCCAAGGCGGATAATCAGCTTGGTTTCCATGTTTTTTCTATGGTTAGAATCCCAGAAGCCCTGCTGAAGGACACAAACCAGAAGGTCGTTGAAACTGTGGTCCCTGGAGGTAAAGTGGGATACAATGGGTTTATCAGTGTCTCCATTCCTGACTGCCCTGTAGTGTTCCTTGAAATGGTCAGCAAGGTATCTGCCAGTTTCTCCAATGTAAATAGCTGCACACTTCCTGCAAAGAATACAATATACCACATTAGTTGAGGTGCATGTGAACTCCTTGGTGATGTGAAAAACACCTGTGGGCCCCTGAATTTCAGTGACACTAGAAATAAATTTGCTGGTGTAGCAGTGAGTTCTGTTGTAAGGTTTGGTACCTAGTAGGGAGGAACTGTTAGGAGCAGGAAAGCTGTTCCTTACCAGGAGATTCTGCAGGTTGGGTGGCCAACGGTAGGAGGCAATAGGTGGTTCTATGAAGGAAGCACCAACGTTCGGGTCAGTTTGCAAAACAGGAAAGTTACCGGTGATTATCCTGTGAAGAGAAGGTGTACTCTGATGGAAAGGAAGCACTAGTGGAATTCACCATTGTTCTTGTGTGACAGTATCCTTCATGTGGGGATCGAGGTTACAGGGCATAGTACTGACACGGGAGAGTGCTCTGTCCACTGTGCTTTTAGAGTATCCCTTGTTAATAAAAAAAACTGTGCATTATTTGGTCCTGCTCAGCAAAATCATCCTCTTCACTGCATAACCTGCAAAGTCTAAGAAACTGTGAATATGGCAGGCAATTCTTGACATGTTTAGGATGGAAGGAGCTGTGAAAGAGGAAACTGTGTGAGTCAATGGGTTTGTAATAAATTGATATCTTCAGACCAGTGTTCTGCACTGACAGTTTGATATCCAGAAAAGACGGTGTAGAGGAGGATACTTCAACTGTGTACCGAAGGCAAGGATGGGACATAGTAAACTTGTCCAAGAAGATTTGCAGGGTCTTTTTGGAGTAGGAGGTAGCACTCACACAGTCATCTCTGTAGTGTTTGTAGTGTTCAGGCACGGTCCCTGTGAAAGAGAGGAAAAAACTGTTCCTCCACTCAACCCACAAACAGACTGGCAAAGCTGGGACCCATCTTGGTACTTCACTGACCTGCTGAAAAAAAATGTTATTGAAAGAAAAAACATTGAGTTTAAGAACAAGTTCTGCCAGATGGGTTAGTGTGTGTGTGAGTGGCTGCTGGATGTCACACTTATTCAGAAAATGCTGCAAAGCAGTCAGGCCATCATTGCGGGGATCACTGTGTATAGAACTTTGATGACCATGGTGAAGATGAGCTGATGGGAGCCACTGAATCTGAACCTGTCAAGTAACTGGAGAGCATGGTTAATGTATTTAATGTAGAAGGGCAGGGATTCAACAAGTGGTCTAATGAGGCTGTCCAAAAATGCAGAGATGTGGGATGTGGGGCAGGAGCAGACAGACACAATAGGATGTCTAGGTTTACCTGTTTCGTGGATTTTGGGAAGGAGATAAACCCTGGATACCCAAGGATGCTGAATTATGAGTCTCTTAGCTGAAGCAGGGAGCTCTTAGTTTTCAATAGCAGAGATGATGGTGGTGGTAATTTCAATATATCTTGTTAATCAATATACTAACATACTAGATGCCAGCAGAGTAGGCCTATTGGTTTATCAAGTCTGCTCATGCTTCAACACCCTGAATGGGTAATGTAGCCCTCTATCTGTTTCCTTCCACTGTTATTCCATTGCCCAGTCCTGACCTCCCTTGGGGAAACCAGCCTTTGTGTCACACCTTGCCTATACCTGTCACACCCTCTCTTGAATACCTCCACCATAGCTGCCTATACCAGATCCCTGGGCAGTGCATTCCATGGTTCCACCACTCTCTCAGTGAAGTACCTCCTCCTCCTTCCCCCTAATCCTACCACCCTCAATCTTCCAACTGTGTCCTCTGGTGATTCCACCCTCCTTCAGTCGAAAGATCCTATCTCACCTTACCTTATTTACTTCCCTGAGGTACTTGAAGACCTCAATCATGTCCCCAAGTCCCTCCTTTCCTCCAGCAAGAACAGGTTGAGCTCCCCCAGTCATTCCTCATATGTCATATCCCCTAGGCTCCAGATCATTCTGGTTGCTCTCCTCTGAACCCTCTCCAGGAGTTGATGTCCCTCCTTAGGTGCAGCCTCCAGAACTGCACACAGTACTCAAGATATGGTCTAACCAGGCTGTTGTACAGTGGCAAAATCACCTCCCTGTTCCTTGAGGTAATCCCCCCTAGAGATGCATCCCAGCATCTTATCTGCCCTGACCGCAGCCCTCCTGCACTGCTCTGAATTATTCATGTTAACATCCACCAAGACTCCTAGGTCTCTTTCCCCTGCCATGGCCTGCAACTCATCCCCCCCAGGGTGTACACATAGTTGGGGTTTTCCTGCGCTAGCTGCAGCACCTTGCACTTGGAGGAGTTAAATTTCAATTTCCAGGTGCAGGACCACCTATCCAGAGTATCCAGGTCCTCTTGTAGGGCCAATCTCCCCTCCTCCCCTTCCACCACCACACCAGCTTAGAGTCATTCACAAAGAGACCAGTTTCACACCTGATACCTTCCCTGATATTGGAGATGTATGCCTTAAACAGGAGAGGCCCCAGGACTGGTCCCTGTGGGACCGCACTTATGACCTCCCTAGGAGATGAGACCTCCCTTCCTACCACTACCCGCTGAGTGCAACCTGAAAGCCAGTTTTCAATCCATGTAACCGTCAATGGGCCTATCCCCACCCCCCCAGTGTAGTGGGATTTTTAAGTCCCCTATGGGGCGATAGGTAGCCCTAAGGATTAAACCTTAAACTATTATTACTTTACTTACAAAACAGCTGAACATCAGTCAGAGAGAAGCAGTTTACAATTTATTTAGGCATATAAAGGAGGTGACAGCGCAGTGCCAACAACTCCCAAGTGTAGCAGTTACATCGAATGTGGTGACATCAGTCTTCTCCACTCACTATACAAAAGAGTGGGCTTTTATATACTAGCATAAACAACTACAGGATATGTTTTTGTAGCCTTAATGCCTTATATGGTATTTTCATGCATTGTGTTTATGATCAAGAGGCATGACATTACAATAAAAGTATTTTTCTTGTTATGGTATGTGACAAAAACATAATATTAGAAATGGCCTTTTTCTACATGGTGTGTCTATCCACTATTGGCTAACAGTTTGAGTTGCAATAGTACTAATTACCACGAGATGGCAGCATTGCTCCATTAGGACCATACTGAGACACTGTCAACTAATGTAATGAATGAGCAGAAGTAATTTAGCCAACTACGAAAGCTGTATGTGTATGTCTCCTACAAACTCTGCGATTAAATAGATCCAGCACTCAAGTGCTCCTTTAGTATTAACCAGTATTAAAATTAAAAGGTTATTTACTTACTAGCATGTAGAAACAGGTAACCCCAAACAAACACTACTGCTAGGTCTCTCCCTATGCTTGCCCTTATTGACTGCATATCACTAAATATGTTTAGGTTTGACATGTAGTATTATGTTGCAGCTCCCCAAAACCAATACAAAGCCAAAGAACCATTATACATATATGGATTATGTGATTTGAAAGATTACTTTGTATTTTAAAAAAGTTTCCTGACCCAAATGCTGCCATAGCTTTCTATGACCTAACTGGCACAGGCTGACTCCATTATATTGGCCGATTTAAGGTCACATAATTTGTATGTTGCCACAGCTCCCTGTGGTTTACATATTGCCAACTGACCTTTTTTTGTAGCTTATTTAAATTTGCAAAGTCATTATTAGGTTTACTGTAACAGTGCATATAACTACCAGAATCCACATGCTGTAAGACCAGAAAGATTGATATTTCGTAAAGTATGGCTATTGAGGTGCTGCTTCCACATAATGACATGTTATTTTTATATTTAGCTATATTACACAGATGAATTTTAGCCCATTTGTTACAGATTAGCATAGTCTGACATATCTCAATATTTTCTTTCTGAATTAAGTGTAAGTTGCTGTTAGCCTTAACACACAGGATGTATTTCTTATAGCCCTTTTAAGGTATGCAGAGTCTGTGATGTTTTGATAGGCTGGTAGCCTAGTCCATAGCTGAGGCATGTGCCAGTCATGCAGTGTGACATATACTCTCATGTAGAAAAACAAGTACAGGATATGTGGTTGCAATCCTATTATGGTAAAACTGGCAGTTACGAAAGTGCAGAAGTTGTCATTAGCATTCTACGTGACACACATCATATTGGAAATGGCTTTTCTTCACAGGGTGTGTCTCATAAGATGTACTGGCTGACTACACATGATGTGTCCATCCACTTGATAGTTGGCTTTTGCCCTTTACCAATGGAATTTAATATTCACATTACATACCATGGCTGCATCACTATACATGTATAACTAATATAATCAAGCTGTATGATATTAAATAGACTCAGTACTGTTTGTTTTTGTCACATACACTTGGCCGTGCCAGTCTTACTGCACCTGTACATTTGTCATACTGTACTTGTTTATGGATATGTACTGTTAATAATAACATAATAGTAATAAACATTTGTATGTAGCAAATACACTATATATATATATATACACACACACATATATATATATATATATATATATATATAAAACATAGTTATAATCCCAATAAAGCATGGGTGGCAGTTATGGACAGTTGTGTTGTTGCTTGACATAGTGTCACATACTGGTATGGATAGCTACACACGTTACTCATAAACTATATAGACAACAGATTTTCTACTACACCCAGCTTCTCCCTTAGGCCAATGTGAGGGACTGAATCAAATGCCTTGCTGAAGTCCAGGAACAGTACATCCACTGGTCTCTCCCTGTCAAGTGCTGATGTCACCCACTCATAGAACTCTACAAGGTTTGTTTGACATGATCTACCTGGCACAAACTCATGCTGCCGGTCATCTAGGTAACCCATCTCCTCTAAGAAACCTCCCAGCCTTTCCTTAAGTATGCTCTCCATTATCTTCCTCACCACCAACGTCAAACTGATGGATCTATAGTTTCCTGGCTCTTCTCTCGATCCCCCTTTATGGATGGGTACAACATGCACCTTCTTCCAATCCCTTGGCACCCTCCCTGTCTGGAGCGACAAGTTAAAGAGATCCGCCAATGGTGCAGCCAAAACACCCACCAATTCCCTCAGTACTCTGGGATGAATAGCATCAGGCCCTGTAGATTTATCCTTTTTTACAGACTGGAGGGCTTCCCACACCCAACCAATAGTAATGTCAGCATCTGTCCCCCCTCCCCCATTCAGCAGAACCAGCCTGATATTTCACCACTGGCCTACCTCACCCAGTGGCTTGTTCTTCAGCAGGTTCCCCAATAGTCAGATCTGCAGTGCCTTCTGTGTCCTTCAACCCCTTTTTTGGAAGTTTCCCAGCCTCCTCCTTAGTGAACACTGAGGCAAAGTACTCATTCAGTACCTCCACCTGCTCTCCAGCCCCTTCCACACCCCCCCAGCTGTCCTCAACCTACTGACCTGGCCCTTGACCTTCCTCCACTCACCAATATACCTAAAGAACCCCTTTTTCCCACCCCGTATCCTCTGCACCAGCCTCTGCTATTTCCAGGCCTTTGTCCCCCTCACCACTCTGGTGACTTTCCTGGTTGCAAGGCAATAGTTCTCTATCCCTCTCTCCTCTCATTTTTTTGTACCTACTGTAGGCAGCCTTCTTCTCCCTTACCACCTCCTGGACCTCCTTGGTCCACCAGCATGGTTTATGAGACCTACTGCCCTTGCACTTCATTCTTGCACAGGTCCTGGTGGCCTCCTGTAGCCCCTGCTTTATGATCTCCCACCTACCTTCCACATCCAAACCTGGTTTTATCTCCCACAAATATCCCTTGAGAATTTCCCACCTAGGTCATAAAAATAGTCACAGTGTAATTTATTGAAAACATACAGTATTTCTTTAACTTTAAAGACTTCATGTCAGTTTTTTGCTGCCCTAGTTTTAAAACCACATTCACCCATTTTTCTTTTTGTATTTGGAGTAATTCAGTTTTAACCCCCATTACAGAATATAATTCTTTCATCATATTTAATATTTAAGTGTACCAAGAGGGGAATCAGTTCCCTGTCTTAGAACATTGTCAAGCAGTTTAGATTATATATGCTACTTAGATTAGGGAGAAGCCACCCAGTTTGCTGCTACAGTACACAAGGAAGTGTATTATATGGAAGTTTCAAGGCAAATCTACAAACGCCATGGAAAGTAGAAGTAAGGAGGGAAAAATCAGTTTTTGCCAAATCAGTAAAAAGAAATGAATCGTAGTTCATAGCAGATAAAAGAATGCTTCTAGCCACTTTTAGTCTAGCTTGCAGAGTCAAGAAATGTTTTAACTTAAACAGAACCCCTAGCTTCTGGTTAATTTTTCTGCTAACATAGGTGCTCACTATGGGGGGGGCTGAGGGGCTGATGTCCCCCCCTTAGGAAGCTGAAGTGTGGGTTCTGCCCCCACCAGGCCTAATGGCAGATCATAATTGTTCTTTTCCCCAGTTTTTTTACTTTACTGCCCCACCCTCAGGAACCTTACCAGTGGGGAGGGGCAGGCCGACTCCATGGCCAGGAGCAGCAGTGCCATCATCCATGTGCTCGTATCATTAATGAATGAATTATTCATACACCCTGCTTTTTGTGCTGTGTAGTGCCATTAGTGGAGGGTTGGTGGTGCAATCCAGTCATGCAGTTCATTTGCATGAAGTACATATGTGCTGTGTCACCTCTGATGGTGTGTGCTATTTGGTGCCAGTCTGCATACACCATTTTAGTCCTCCTCAGCAGCGAGCCTTGGTGGTTTCATTTTGCTGGATGACTGGTGGCAGTGGCAGGACTTTGACGCTGGGTGGAGAAGAACTGAAGTAGGATTCAGTAGGCAGTAGCAGCAGGTTACGGGCTGTGCTGTGTGTGAGGGTGGTGTCACCAGAAGCCATTCCCATTAAATAATTTAAGATTAGATGGTCATTAGGTGGGTCAAGAGTGGTCAACTGTTCAGGTCTGACTGACTGCCTTGAATAATTGGTGCCAGGTCTGGGGCCACGTGCAGCGAGGAGCGCAGAGCCAGAATTGTCATCAGTCATTACTCGGTCAACTAAAAGTGTGAGAGTCAGGTGGTGTGGCTGTGGGAGAAGGTCAGAGCCAGGAAGGAACCAGCAGCACAGCTCATAATCAAGAAACATGCAGCAAAGACAAGGTAATAAGTAATATTTTCACTGTCTCACAGGCTGGGGGTAACAGAGAAAAAAGCCACCATCACAGATTCACTGGCAGACTGGGCCTGACACAGCGGTGGGTGGGTGCATACCTCACTTGAAGAAAAACTACTACAATTAAAAACAAACAATGTAGTCAATGGGGGCTGCCTGTGTGTTCCCTTCCTATCCATTGGAGGTTAGAGAGACAAATGCAGCAGCATTATATTTTTAGTCTTTGGACCTAATGTTATGTTTCTCATGCTAGTTGCTAGGCACTTCATTCAGAGGAGCTCCGAATCTGATGAAGCATCAAGCAGTTAGCATGAAATGTTAGGCATTCAAAAAGATTTGGGACTGTGGGGTATCCAAAATGCTAGAACCAGAACAGCCAAAAGAATCATTAAAAATCAGAATGCCTGTTTGATGGAAGTTGGAACAAGTGCAAAATGCACTATTTTCTCATTGAGGGTAAAATCTGCAGTGGTAGAACTTGAACAATCAGAAAGAATGAAAATCTGGAATAGCCATTTATCTGGATGGAACAGAACAAAAAATGCAGTTTGTGCCTGTTCCAGACATTCAGATTTCTAGTTGGTTGAACAACTTGCACAGTTGCACTTCCAGCCATTATGGTTCCAGCATTCTGGATTTCACCCATCCCCTTCTTTTCTCCTGAACTAGAAGCAGGAGCATCTTATCAAGGTTATCAGTACAGTTGTTTTTGCACTATGGTTTTTGCATATGAACTCATCTAACTTATTTTATTGTAAGACCATGTCCCCACCATGGAGTGTACAATATTTGGGTGGATATGTCATTTGTGTATGTTCAATGCTTTGAGGCATTTCATTTTGAGGATCGATCAACAAGACTTTTGGGATCGATCAGATTGTGGCTCTAAAGCAGCTGATCGTGGAACTCCCTTTTTGGACTTTTGAAAGTATTCCTCCACAGCTGCAAAATAGTGCACTCCCCCTCTGATTTTTGCTGTTTGCTGCTCTATATTAAAGGCATCTAAAGGGAGAGTGGATGCTACTGTATTGTACCTTAGAAACTCTCAGTATATTAACAAAAAAAACTTTTAAAACTGTTGTTTCTATCATCTGTCCAGCTCAGTCTGATAGATTTATTTTATTTCTTTCAGCAACCTAGGGGTTAACTCATTATATGTTGTCTGGCATTTACTGAAACTGAAAGTCAGACTACAGTGTCAGATTACAGACAGTGCAACTGCAGTCCATTACCTATCTCATTCCTAGGGCAGAACAGGTTGCATGCAAGCACACACACACACACACACACACACGTACACGCACACAGCATTTACTCTGACTAAATAAATTCAATTTATTTATTGAATTTTGTTGACCCAGTAAGCACACTGAGACTAGAAGTCCCTTTTTCTGGGGTAACGGGGGGGGGGGGCAGATGGTAACCAACTGAAATTGAACCAGATTAAGCTATTGGTGGTATTTTTAGTGAATGGGGAAATTTGGCCAGGACACCGGGGAAATGCCCCTACTCTGCCTGCAGGCGGCTTTGCTTCCTGTGAGCAAGTTGGAGGATGGCCAGTTCTCCTGAGTTACAGACTAGAATGGATGTAGAGAGAGCTGGGGAGAAGGCCTCATCCCCTGATCTCATTTCTCCAGAGGCTGAAGAAATATTCCAGGATACAGAAGGTTTTATTACCATCACAGAAATAGAAGCAGGCCAACAGAATGGGCTTCATGCTTCAGTCGTGATGGGTGAATAAAAGATATCCTTGAAACCAGATGGAGAAAATACTGGGTCAACTAATACTTTGCAGGCACAAATGTTAAAAGTTCAGTTGGAAAATGAGGTTCTTCAGACTGAACGAAAAAAAACAATTTGCAAACCAGTTTGCAGGTATTACAGGTTGAATCTGATTCAGGACGTTTGAAATCTACGATTCCACTGGGGTCAGTGATGTGCACATCCCAAACACAACTGCAACATCTAATACACGTACAGAGTATCAAACATTCTTGGATGTTCAGGAAAATGTTACTGTTTTTTTCTTTCATGCCGATAGAAATGGTAGTGAAATTAAAGCAAGGGATGGAAATGTTAAAAATGACTTTGGGCTTTCAGTACAGCCGAGTACTATGGGGAAGAAAGACATTTTAAAACCAAGTTCTTTACAGAGCACTGGAGATATTCTGACAAGCTCAAAGGCTGAAGTTCCATGTATTAATGCTAGCACTGTGGTAACAGGAGGCCAGGGGGGTATCTGAGGGTGCAAGGTCTCCTGTTAATGGTAAAAAAGAGGATGCAGAGGTCATTTTGGGATCAGCTCTGGCTACAAAAGGCCTTATCTAAGATGCTAAATGAGGGTTTGCAAGATGCAGTAGAAATGAGAATACATGGGGAAAAGAAATGCTTCAAGATTGGGATGAGTACTGCCACAACTAAGAATGTGGGGAAACATGACCCAGAGTGGACATCCAATATTGCTTTAGGTGGGGCGGGCTGGAAACAAGGCCTCAAAGGGCAGTGGTACCCGGACCCAGATTGGGATCCCACACCCTTATCATAGGGTAGCCCGGAGTGGAAACCTTCACTACATACTGCAGTTCTTAACACCAAATCCTCTGTTAAGGCACATAATGATGCAAGACAGTTATCTCAGAACTGAAAAGGCCCTATTCCTTCACAGAGTCCTAGGAATGAGGCTTGATTTGATTCTCAAAACAGAGAGGGGAATAAGGAGGAAAGAAAAAAATATTCTGATTTCTTTCAAAAATCTGAAGCAGCACCTCGTAGGAATGCGGTCCGCATCAGGTATAAAAGGAGGCTAGAGACTCGACCTGACAGGTATTATATAAGAAAGCAACTTTTAAAAGGTTCCCTGAAATTCCCACCTGCTGAGGTATTTGCATTCATTAACATTTCTGGAGAAGACAATTTTGATGTCAGCTTTCGATACCCTCATCTGTTGGAACTTTTTTGGACTTGCTATAATCAATTCAAGTTTTCGCCTCTCTGGACCCCCTTACTTGTTATTCCACTCACCAAAAGCTGATCAAAGTATGTCACCATAATGTTCCATAATGAGGGTGTGCATGTGGATTATATTACCCAGTGGTTAACACAGCGATGCACTGTACTAAATACCCCAGAGGTAATCCTAGATGATGAAGATTTATGGACGGGTGCGTGGAAGTATAAAGTTAAGCTGACTCAGAATGATGATGGGATTTTCTCAGTAAAGACAGAGGTGTTTGTTTCCATGCTGGGCAACCCAGAGCATGTTACAAATGTGATTCCAGGACCCATTTGTCATATGTCTGTGATAAACCTCGATGTGGGATCTGTGGAGAAGTTGGACACATTAGCATGCAATGTTCAGACTGCACCAAATGCTCATTATGTGACTTATTAGGCCATCTCTTTCACGAGTGCCCTAGGGCATCTAGGAATAAGACCAATAAACTGGACCCTGAAAGCCTTATTAGGAAAGCTCAACAAGCAGCAAGGCCCCAACCCCCTAATCACAACTCTGAAGACCAGCAGCAGGAGCCACAGGCAGAAACTACACCAGTGCCAGACTGCAAGGAGATTGTTCCTTCTGACATCCACCCCTTGGATACAGGGCCTAAGGGGATAACACAAAACCTGGGACATGAGCATCCTACAGTATGCCTCTCAGACAAAGACCCTCTCCCAGCTTTGTCCTTACCCTGTGATCCCCATCATCTGATTGAAAAAAAATGACACCTTACAAAAGGCTTTGTTAATCCCAGTAAGCTATGTGGAGAGACCAATGGAGGATCCAGGCCAGCAATTCCATCAACCAGGTAGTCCGACGACCTCAAGATGCAGATTGACATGAAGCAGTTTATCCACTGCAGGAACCTTTAATTTCAGTTTGGAAAATCCATTTTCAGTCCTCATATCTCAGAATTGGGGGGATGTGGATGTAGACAAAGCAAACAGTGAGTTTAATCCAGGCTCATCGGACTCCTTTAAAACGGTGGCCTATCGATACTCTGGGAAAAAGAAAAAGAGGAAAAAATGAAGGACTGCTTACTGTTACCCTTTAAATGCATACAGTAGCTTCTCTGAATGTCTGTAGTGTGTTAAAGCACAAGAGAAGGCTGGTTGCATTTCAAACACTGCATGATTTTGTCTTTGATGTTTTTTTTTTATAAAGGAAATGTGGATATGGTCAGCTACTCAGGTGCAGTTATTTAAATCTGAATGGCAGTGGGGACCTTCTTTTTGGTCTTTTGGGTTAGATAGATCCGATGTGGTTGGGGTTCTCTTTACAGGTTTCACCTTTTCCTTAACCAAACTTGTTGACCTTATGCCAGGGAGGGTCCTTATTTTAGATGGCATTTGGTTTTCTCAGCCCAGTAGATTTATCAACGTCTATGCACCCCAATCAAAGGCGGAAAGGGTAAAACTGCTTAAATCTATACAGCCTTTTTTAGTAACCACCAGGATTGTTTATTTAACAGGATATTTTAATTGTACCCTGGCCGCAAAGCACACCTTCACACAAGGAAGAAAGATTTATTGTGATTCTAACATGTTGTTTAAATGCATTACTATTGCTGATCTAGTAAATTGTGCAGATTTTAAAACAGGAGGTCCCGCTTTCACATTTCAGAGGGGACAACATACTTTCACTATTGATTATATTTTTACCAGTAAGCACTATCACAGCATAAAACTGACTACTCAGCTGGTGGAATTTTCTGATCATTTGCTTTTAGTTGGGTCCTTTTTTGATTCATCCATTCCACAATATCATATCAATCGATGGAAGCTAAACTCCTCAGTGCTCCAGGACCTAGAGGTACAAAACTCCATTAGAGGACTTTTGGTGACCAGAATGTCAGTTTAGACCTTTATGATGATTTAGGGGCCTGGTGGTGGGACACTAAGAAGTATATGATAGAATTCTTTCAAAAATTTGGGAAATGAAAGGCACAAAGCTCCTTTTTCCAATACCTTAAACTACAGGCATACTTGCAAAGGTTAATGACATTAGCCTATGGCATTAGAGATAACATTTTAGATCAAATTTCCAGTTTGAAAACAGAATTACTTAAATTTCAATATGAAAGGGCACAATCCATCAAAGCTAAGTTATTATATGGGACCCAGAAAGCCCCACAAATGGATCCTTTTGAAATGTGTAGAAATGAAAGAGAAGCCACCATCTTTCACAGATTACGTAATGAACATGGTATTTTGACCTCTGACCCTTCAGAATTATATCAAATTGTAGTAACACATCTTAGATCCTTCCAAACTCTGGAGTTGCCTAAAACTACTAACATTATGCAGTACCTGTCTCAAATTAGAGTGACACCTGATGATCAGAGAGCCAAAGACCTACTTGGGCCAGTGATGGTTGAAGAAGTTCAGCATGCCATCATATTGACTAAAATTGGATCCTCTCCTGGGCTCGATGGACTGCCTTTTGATTTATATCAGACTTTTTCAACTGAGCTGGCACCTTATTTAGCACTAGCACATAATCATTTGTTAAAACATGATCCCATTCCCTCCTTTTTCACTAAATGATTGGTTATTTTTCTTTATAAAATGGGAGATAGAACTGAAATAAGTAATTGGAGGCCAATCACTCTTTTAAATGCTGATTTCAAATTATCGTCAAGTATTTTAAATCTCCAGTTAAAAAAATATGCTGCCACATGGTTACATCACACTCAATTTTGTGGGTTACCTGGGAGGAAAATTCAACAAGCCCTTATTCTGATTAGAGAAGTGGTTAATTATTAAACTGAACACAGTCATTCTGGATTTTTGATTTCATTAGACCTCAGCAAGGCTTTTGACAGAGTAAATCATGAATTTTTGTTTTGAATCTTGCATCATTATGGTGTTCCACAGGAATCTGTGAAATGGCTAAGATGCTATATTCTTCTGGTTCTCTTAGTCTCATTGTGCTGGGTAAGACAGGACAGGTTATTCGTATTACTGAAGGAGTGCATCAGGGGTGCCCCTTGAGCCTCCTCATGTATGTCTTTTCTTTGGATCACCCAATTCAAAGTATTATACATAATGATTCTGTGATAGGAGTCCATGGGTCATAACAAGATGATGAGCTGAAGATCTTGGCTTATGCTGATGATATCTGTTTATTTGCTGACTCAAGAGTAAGCATATCAACAAAGCTTTCAGAAATTGGCTCATATTCAGCAGTCTCTGGGGCTAAATTAAATCTCCAAAAAGTGTTGTATTTGGGTTAGGATTAGAAAAGCAGACATTGGTCCCAATGGATAACATTAAAACAGTAACTACTCCGGTAAAAATTTAGGAATATATTTCTCTGGGATTGATATGGGTCCTTATAACTGGGAAACTACCCTTTCTGCTTGTGAATGTAAGGTTAATAGATGGAAGAGGTGGAAATTATCAAAACTAAAATGTAGGAAAAAAACAGTATGGTTCTCAAAAGAGGTGTCAGGGACGATTAAGGAGAAAAGGATAGCTTTCAGGAAATATAAGGAAACACAGAAGGAGCAGGACAGACTGACAAACTGAGGAAAAGATAGCCAACTCTGTTTAGAAGGGAGGGATACAGAGACTTAATAAAGGGGAGGGAATGTGGGCAGAGGGTGACAGTGAAAAAGCAGGGATACTGAATGAATATTTCTGCTCAGTATTCACAACGGAATAGGAAGGTGAGGTACCTAAACCAAACAAGAGAGAAACTCTGAATGGGGGGGGGGGTCAATACCAGTCCATTCACAGAAGAAAGAATTTTGAAAGAACTCTTGAAATTGAAGGAGGACAAAGAATTGGAGCCTGATGGGATTCACCAAAGAATTCTAAAAGAACTTAGGGTACAACTAGTAACACCACTGACTACTCTCTTTAACAAATCATGGGAGGATGGGGTGGTACCTGAGGACTGGATGAGGGCAAATGTGATTCCACTTCACAAAAGTGGGAGCAGGGCAGAGGCAGGAGACTGCAGACCAGTTAGTTTGACTTCAGTGGTAGGAAAAATGATGGAATCACTTCTGAAGGAAAGAATTGTTGAGTACCTAGAGGCCAGTGGGGCACAGGATCCAAGGCAGCATGGCTTCACAGCAGGAAGGTCGTGTCAGATGAACCTAATAGATTTCTTTGACTGGGTGACCAAAGTAGCAGACCAGGGAGGGGCTGTGAGAATGGCCTACCTAGATTTTAGCAAGGCATTTGACACAGTCTCACACAAAAGATTATTATACAAGTTAGTCAGCCTTGGAGTGGGTCCCAAGGTGGTAGCCTGGATAAAAAACTGGCTGGACAACAGAACACAAAGGGTAATAGTAAACGGAGTCCACAGTGAGGAAAGGAGGGTAACTAGCAGGGGTACTGCAGGGTTCAGTACTGGGACTGGTCCTCTTTAATGTCTTTATAAGTGACATTGGAGAGCACCTGAAAAGAAAGGTATGTCTCTTTGCAGATGACACAAAGATCTGCAACAGGGTTGATATGCAAGATGGGGTGGAAAGGATGAAAAGGGACTTGACAAGGTTGGAGGAATGGTCAAATATGTGACAGCTTAGATTCAATGCAAAGAAGTTCAAGGTAATGCATCTGGGAAACAAAATCCCAGGGGAAGAGGACACAATGGGGGGTGAGTTAATAACAACAAAAATTGAAAGAGACCTAGGAGTAATTATATCAGATGACCTAAAGGTGGGCAAGCAATGTGAGAAGGCAATAAGGAGGGCTGGGGGGATACTGGGATGCATAGGGAGAGGCATCAACAGTAGAAAACAGGAAGTTGTTACCCCTCCGTACAGACCCCATCTGGAGTACTGCATGCAATTCTGAAGACCCATCTCCTCAAAGACATAGACAGAGTGGAGGCTGTTCAGAGGAGGGCAACCAAAATGGTGCAGGGTCTGCACCAGAAGATGTACGAGGAGAAACTAAAGCAGCTTAATATGTATACCCTTGAGGAAAGGAGGGCGAGGAGGGACATGATAGAAACTTTCAAGTATCTCAAGGGAATTTACAAAGTAAAAGAGGGTAGCATCTTTCAGAAGAAGAGATGTGCAAGAACAAGGGGGCACAATTTGAAGATAGAGGGGGGACGGCTCAGAGGTAATGTTAGAAAGTATTTTTTCACAGAGGGTTGTGGATGCATGGAACAGCCTTCCTGAGGAGGTTGTGGAGTCAGGAACAGTGGGAGAATTCAAGAATGCTTGGGACAGGCATAAGGCAATTCTAGTGGGGGTAGGAGGAAGTAAGCTGTTGATTAACTAGAATCTGCAGCTTATCCATCCGGTAGGGAAATGAGCAGACTAGGTGGACCAAGCGGTCCTTTTCTGCCCTCCAAAAAAAAGATTCTATGGGTTGCAATTATTAAGAAATTTCTTATCCCTTGGTTGTTGTTTTTGTAGTCAGAAAAATTTAATAAAGTATATTTAATTGTAAAAAAACATCAGCAGAACAGAAGGTGTAGAATCCCTGCGAGTGCCATTCGACTCAGCATCTGGAAAGTAGATTTTCATCGCAGTGGTATACAGGCCTCCAGGTCAAACAGAGGATAGGGATAAGGTACTTTTGGAAGAGATCAGTGGTGTTACACAGAAAGGGGATGCTGTGATAGCGATCTGAACATGCCCAACACTGACTGGGGTATCCCATGGGTTAGATCCTCAAAAAGTCCAAGCGTGGTAGAAGCTCTACAAAGCTACCTAATCACACAACTGGTTGACACTCTGACCAGACTTGATGCCATCCTTGATGTGGTCCTCACCAACTTGGAAGTGGTTGGTGCTGTTAAGGTATGGGGGCCCGTGGCTAATAGTGACCACAACTCTGTCTGGTTTGAGCTATCACTGAAGGATTTCAAATCTCAATTCTGGACAGAGGTCTTGAACTTCAGTGGCACCTGCTTCGAAAAGATGAAACAACTAGTCACAGAAGAGATGTTGAGGAGCCATGAACAACTTCTTCTGTTCGGTATTCACAAAGGAACATGGTGGGCCTATCCTGGATAGTGGCATCAAGGCTACCGATAGGGGGACCCTGCAAATGGATGGTATACTGATGACACAGTGACAGGAATACCACGAAGACCATCACAGTGACATTTTTGGCAGTTTGCTGTGATGGTCTCTATGTATTCTGACACTGTTTTCACCGGGGTGTTTGCCCCCCTCCCCGAACTAACTCCGACTGGAGTTAGTAATCCTTAGTAGGAGTGCAGGGGCAGAGCCTTGCATTGGGGTGGGGTCAAACCCCCACAGAAAATGCTTATTCCCCCAGTGATGGCACAACACCAGTTTTTTCTTGTTGCTGCAGCATAGTGGAACCGTGAATGGATACATCAACATTGAGCATGGACAGGGTCAAACAGGCATTGATGCACCTAAAAGCGGACAAAGCACCAGTGCCTGATGGACTACACCCAAGGGTGCTGAAGGAACTTGCCATGGAATTGGCAGATCCCTTGGCACATTTGTTTAACTGCTCATGGTAGACAGCAACAGTGCCAGGTGATTGGAGAAGAGCAGATGTGGTACCTCTCCACAAGGGAGAAAGTAGGGAGGAGGCCAGCAACTGTAGACCGGTGAGCCTCACATCAGTAGTTGAGAAATGAATGGAAACATTAATTAAGCAGGACCTAGTAGAATACCTGGAGAAGAGTGGTCTCCTGGCTGTCAGACAACATGGGTTTATAGCAGGAAGGACATGCTAGACAAACCTCATTACGCTCTTTGATTGGGTGATTAAGAAACTGGATAGGGGGCCACCACTAGATCTCCTCTACCTCGATATTAGTAAGGTCTTTCATTCGGTGCTGCATGGGTGCCTGTTAAGGAAGCTGAAGGATCTAGGCACTGCCAGGAGCATAGTCATTTGGGTGGGAAATTGGCTAAAGGACAAAAGTCAGAGAATGGTGGTCAATGGGGTGAGGTCAGGTGAGGGTGAGGTTACTAGTGGTGTTCCCCAAGGCTCGTTCTTGGGTCCAGTCCCTTTTTTACGATTAATAAGTTTTTCATTAATTTGACTTTAACAAGCATTACGTGGAAAAAAGCTGTCGGATACATAACAATAATATTACAGACCTATTGCATATGTCTGTACGAATACAGTTAGAGGAACAGGCTTACAATAACTTGAGGAGCAGAGCCTAAACAAGCAGGCAACAAAAGAACTGTATTATTCCCTGGATGGACGAACAACACCTGTCCAGCCGGGAAGTAACCTATGGGAGTAATGCCCGCTGGTGCTCATGTCCTGTAAATACCATATAAATTGGCTTACCTGGACTATTTTCGATGGTACCTGCATTGCTGGCGCAACCATAGAATTCTAAGATGGTCCAGCGCCACTTCCCTCCAGTCAGGAACTTCAAAATACAAGAGAACACAAACACAAAGCAAACCTATCTAGAGATTGTCAGTGAATAAACTAGTAATTACTCATAATATATGGGTCCAGTCCCTTTTAATGTATTCATAAGTGACATTGGCCAGGGCATTTAGGATAAGCTGGCCCTCTTCACCTCTTCACCAATGACACTAAACTAAACACTAAAACACAGCTCGGCCACTGCTTTGCTGCACTGCTCTCTGGACAATTTTTTCGGCCACCCCTCCACCTCCTCCTCCCTCCTTTATTAAGTACACTTCCCCAGTGATCCCCACCCACTAAGACCTCACACTAGTCAATTACTGCAACTCCTTAAAGGGGCTGTCTTTTTTGTAACTTCTTAAAGGGGTGATCCTCTCTCGTGCTCAAATAACTTATCTTCCTCAGTGCATCTGGGATCAAGTGCATTGACACTAACTATGGTCCTCCTCCTACCTCCTACACCAGCCCCACCTTATTTAGGACCATTATCCTCTATGCATAGTACCCACCCTCTTATTTGCAACACCTCTACCTGACCCCACCGACGCTCGATCACCCCCCGTACCCCTCCCCCACACTTCTACCTGTGCTACCTCTTACTTCTCACTCATACCTTGGTCTCCTCTCCTCAATGCCTTTCCCACCCTTCATATTCTACCCACCCCTTGCACCCCAGCACCTGGGCTTGTGTCCAGTCACACGGGGAGATGCCACAATCACTACTACGCATTGGTGCTCCTAATCACCCTCCTGTTGCTTCTATCAGGTAACATTCATCCAAACCCTGGCCCCGTGCCCAACCTTATGAACAAATTTGCCCAGGCTCAAGGACTCCGCATAGCTTCTATGAATATTTGCAGCCTATTTAAGAAGGCTGCTGCATTCCAGTACTGGGTTACTCAGCACCAACAGGACATTGTCGCACTCGTTGAAACCTGGTTATCCAAATCCATCCCTGACTCCTTCGTCTCCCTCCCTGGTTGCACCCTTTTCAAGGAAGATCAGGTGTGTAAGCATAGAGGTGGTTGTGTTGTCTGTATGCATGACTCCCTCCTTGGACATGCACTTCTACCACCCAAGCTTGATAATGGGGCGCAAGCCGTCACACTAAAAATTTCCCCCAACTCTGGTAAGGGCCCACTCTTTCTCACCATTGCCTATATTCTCCCCAGAAAGCAAGACCTCACCATTCAGGCACTTGCTGACTACCTCTCTAGCCTACCACCCAAATGGCCCAGATAATTGTTGGTGACCTGAATATCAACTGGCTCTCTGCCACGGCCTCCAAAACCAGAGATATCTTTGCCGCCATTGACATGTCCCAGCTTGTTACCACCCCAACTAGATTCAACCCCTCTACTGGCTCCAGCACCCTCCTGGATATAACCATTACCGACCGCCCCCAGAGGGTGCTCGATATCAGTGTACTTCCCAGCTCACTTAGTGACCACTCCCTGGTTGTATTCTCTTGGTTCACTGCAAACAGCAAACCTGCACCATAAACCACCCAGCAACGTTGCCTACTCCCAGGTGGCCTGCATCGCTTAAACGGTACCTCTCATAACTGGATTGGTCCCCAATCAGGCTTGCACCGTCCATAGATGAGGCATTGGATTTTTTCACTCGCACTTTTAACACTGCCTATGACCTCTATGCCCTCTTCGCTAGAAATCGCACCAAAAAGCAAAACATGCCCTGGGTTACCCTTCCCTCCTTCACAAACTTAAAATAGAGACAATCTATCGCGCATTTGCCATGGAATCTGGCAAGCCAGCTGATAGGCAAGCGTACAACGCTGAGCGCAATAAGTGTACTTGGGACATTCGACAGGCCAAAGCCCAGTACTACCAATCTGCTCTTGTCCCCTCATGGGGGTCGGCTAGAAACCTTTGGGAAAATGTAAAGGAACTGAATGGGAAATTCCACTCCCCACCACCCTCTCAACTCTCCTTTAATGGAAATGTCTGCTCTGACCTCCTTGGCATTGCAGACTGCCTAAACCACACTTTCTCAGACCTGAGTTCAGTCCTGCCCAGTAACTTCTTTGACCCCATCCCAGTAGCACCCCGACCACTCTCCAGAGACCTTCTTTCTACCTATGTACCATCTCCCCATTGAAGGCTAGACCCTTCTGCAAAAAGCTGTTAATAGTAACAACCCTGGCACCGACCTACTGGACACTAGGCTACTACGTCTGACATTGGATGTGATCCTGGTCCCACTTACTGAGCTGCTCAACAGCTCTCTGTGCCTGGGGCAGTTCCCCAGCACATGGAAAACCACCATCATCACTCCCATCCTAAAGAGCGGCAATCGAGCGACCACGGGTAACTATCGACCTATCTCCATCCTCACCCCACTCTCTAATGTCCTTGAAAAAATAGTTGCCAACCAGCTTGCCGAATACCTGGCCATGCACAATATCCTGTGCCCTGAACTGCATGGCTTTTGTGCAGGTCACAGCACCACAACCGCGCTACTTGAATTCTCCAACTTCCTGCACTCTGCTCTTGATGCCGGAAGTCCTGCCGGTGCCATGTTCATTGACCTTTCCAAGGCCTTTGACACGGTTTGCCATCCTCTTCTGCTTGACTCCCTCAGATGCCTTGGTTTCTCCCCGGCCCCCTTGCATGGTTCACCAGCTACCCCTCTGCCAGAACTCAGTGTGTAAAAATCAATAGCACCCTATCTAACGCACGATCTGTCCACTATGGAGTTCCCCAGAGCTCCATTTTAGGCCTTCTCCTCTTCAGTCTCTACCTCAAGTCCCTCCCCTTGGCCTGCCAAAGTAAGATCCTCTTCTATGTGGATGACACTGTGCTGTTCGCCACTGACCCCAACCCCAACACACTCCAGGCCACCCTCCAACAAGCTTTTGATAGAGCTGAGCATTGGTTCACATCATGAAGGCTAGTCCTGAACCTAAAAAAGACCAAAGCTGTGCTCTTCTCACATTGCCAAAGCAAAGCCAATGGTGCCTCTCTCGTGATACTGCCTAGCACACTAAACCCCATTGAGCAAGTTTCCTCCTACAAGTATCTGGGCATTACCTTTGATTTGGCACTCTCCTTTCATTCCCATATCAATGCCCTTTCTGCTGCCACCAATGTCTGGACTGGACTGTTATACCACCATAGGGACTGCGCACCACAAGAGGCCCTTAGATTGGCAATCACCTCCTCTGTCCTGTCGCTAATCGACTATGGGCTGCCCATCTATGCTGTAGCTGACAACACTGCGCTTGCAAGAATCCAGCTTCTTTATAAACAAGGCCTGCAGACTAATGCTGGGAGCCCCTAGGCGCACCCATACGTGCCTGCTGTACTCCACCACCAACTTGCTCTACCTTGAAGAAAGACCGCTTCCAAACCTGCCTTCTTGTAAAAAAGACCCTGCTAGGGCTCTCCCCTCTTGGGGTCACCACCTCCCTGCAGCATGCCTCCCCCTCAGAGTCTCTACCTGCCTCACTGTCAAAACCTCCCTTATTGTCCCCAGGGTAAGGACCTCTATGGCTCAGAGATCATTTTGCTATCAGGCTCCCTCCTGGTTCAATTCCCTCCCAGCCAATATAGCTGATTCCACTAAGCTTGGTCCTTTCAAGGCCTCCTTCAGAAGCCATCTGACAAAGCACTTGCTGCTGCAGCTGCACATAATCTCTCACCTGCCCCTCACCTTCACCCCTAGGCTGGGTCTGCCCTGTCTACTTTTGCTGTATATACCTGGGGTCTCATGCATCATCTGCTGACTAATGTAATAAAATTTCGCTGGTTGCTACCTGATGTGGTACTCGTGTACCTATATTATGACTACTGTGATCTATCTATTACCAAGCGTATACCACAAGTGAATGCCTGTAACACTGGTTGCTTTTTTAATCTAAGCGTAATGTACTGTACTGTTTTGTTTGCTGTGATGTATTGCTCTTGACGAGGTGCCTTTGTAAATCAGTCTATGACTCAAAGGTCTGTAAACTGATGATGTAATAAATAAATAATAAAAGTAGGGTTGCCAGCATGAAAGCAGTGTGAGACCTCCTGTACAGAGGTTGTAAAGGTGGTGAAATGACTGTCAGCTGAAGTTCAATATGAAAAAATGTAAGGTTATGCATCTTGAGAAAGGGAACCCAAGGACAGAATTATGACTAATGGGATCACACTGAGTGCCTCACAAGAGGAAATGAACCTAGGGGTGATCAAATGTGATACCCTGAAGCATTCAAGCCAACATAACAAAGCTTACAGTAAGGCAAACACATTTCTGGAGTGTATGCAATAGGAAGGGGATTTGACAGCAGGAACGAGGAGGTGCTCCTCTCACTGTGTACACCCCTAGTGAGGCCTCACCTGGAGTAGAGTGTCCAGTTCTTGAATCCTCACCTTAAGAAGGACAGGGATCAGTTGGAGGCTGTGCAGAGGAGGGCAACCAAGATGATACAGGGCCTCCAGGGGCTCTCACACGAGGAGCGCCTAAACACACTGAATATGTACTCTCTTGCAACTAGAAAAAAGAGAGGGGATAAGATACAGACATTCAAGTTCCTGAGAGGTATTAATAAGGTGCCATACTCTGAACTTTTTAATAGGGTAGCCAGCTCAACCATTAGAGGGCATGAATGAAAGCTACGGGGAGGGATATTCAAAGGGGATCTAAGGAAACACTGCTTCACTGAAAGGGTCATACAGCCATGGAACAGACTGCCTTTTGAGGTGGTGGGAGCTAAGACTGTGGCAGCGTTCATGATGGGGTGGGATAGAGAAAGGAGTCATTCAGTTACCACGGGTGCAGACATTGAATTGAGGGGCTAGGTCCTGGGACCCATAGAAGGTCTTGGTAACCCTTGGTTGGACCTATGGTCTGCTTCTATCATCATTTTCTATGTTTCTATGTTTCTAATTTAATCACTGAACAAACCTGACTGCACAGTGCATATATACAGAGTTATGTATAAGGAGTCATGTACAATACATTTTAAGACACTAGGGCAGCATTTTGCAGCTGGAGCAAAGTGTAGGGTAAAATCCCCTACCAGGGGCACAGTTGCATGATGTATGCAAAGTGGTATAATTGACCAGTCGTAGAGCCACATTTGCTCATGCAATATCTGTTCAATTATACTGCCATGGGAGTGCAGGACACTGAAGGAGCAAAGATCTAAGGCCCCCCCACTGGCCTAGGAAGGAGGGACAGCTGCTGGAAAGGCATAGAGAAGTCTCACAGCCATGGGTGCAAACAAGCGTTTACACAGAGCAAAGCTGTTTGCCCCTGAGACACAGAGCCCCTAAATCAAACCATGATATGTAAATGACCACTTCCCCATGGATGTGGTAAAGAAGACATTTGCTTATGATAATAACCTCCTTATAAAATGTATAATAACCGGGGAGTGTTTTCCCATTCACAAAGCCAGTTATACAGTGACAGTCAAATACATGGTCAGATATTTCCTGAAATTTCTGTTATATCCCTAGAGAAATCTCTTGCTTTCTGCAGTTCCACAGTAGGGGCAGCAGAGAGAAACTCTTTAGAAATTTTGTAAACTATCTGGAAATAGCTGACCATGTCTCTGGCTACTACTGCAATTGGCCACTATAACGTAATGGTTATCATGGCGTGCAAGTACAGCTTTGTTAAGCAGAAAGTCACAAGGCACTGAGTTGCTTGAGCTGTACTGTTTACCTATTCTAGTGACACTGACAAAAGTAAAAACTGCTCCTCAGCAATTATGTAAAGCAAAGTATAGGCTGGTGTATAAAACTCAAATTTAACACACACCCCCAGTATGGGATGCTTAGAGAAACCCCTTGAGCTTCACTCTCGGGGTTTATGTAGCATCACACACTTCAGGTGCATATAAAATTCTCATTATAAACACTATCCCATGCATTATTTCTATATATAATGGTCTGTATGCACTGGTACATGCCATGTGTGGGAGCACGTAACATGCACATGCAAGAACATATGACTGTGCGGTGCATAGTACACCAGAGAAGCATACATAAAGCGCATGTGCTGTTATGGGCAAGCAGTCCATGCATAGCTGAGTGTCTGCTGAACGCACTGTGAAGTTCATGCTTGAGGACCCCCCTAAAAGTCCTTCCAATGCTGAGATGGTCAGCTTCTGCCCTTCAAGAGGTTTGCCCCCAGAGGGTCTATTGCTGTTAGCTGACCTATCTAGATTAGATGCCGCTTATGCAATTGGTGCCAGTGAGATGGTGGCCACCTATAACAGGGTGGTACCCAAAGCATTGGATGTCATTGATCCAGTTTGTATATGACCCAGATCCTCTTACTTGACATCCCCCTGTTTAATGGGGATCTCAAGGTGTTGAAAATCAAGGGTTGGAAGTTGGAGCATTGCTGGCAGAAGACCCTGTCGGAGGCCGACAAACTGGTCCTGGGGATGCACTATGGTGAGTACCAGGAGGCAATTTCCCAAAGGAAGACAGAATTCCTGTCCAGGGAAACTGCAGTAGGGAAAAACAGATCTTCACAACTTTTTTGGACTGTGGCTAGACTACTCCATCCTGCCTGTCTACAGCTGAGAAAACCTTTTTCTTTTTTTTTGAAATTGCAATTTTTCCTCCCCATGTCCTGCCAGCCCCGATCCTTCGGGTCCACCTAGGAGACATCCTTCTGCCTCCTGCTCTACCCATGTCCACCTCCATGTCCCCCATGGAGTCTCAGATTACCCCCCAGGCAGGGATGAGGTGCAGCCCCTAACACCTCGAGCTACTCACAGTTTTCATCAGTCCGGTGGTGGCAGGGTGAGTGGAGGCACATCAGAGGCATGCTCTGGGTAGCCCATCTTCCTAGTCCTGGCAGGCGCTATCCTCCATTTTTTCCTCCACATGCTGTGTAGACCTTGACATCAAGGCGCAGGCACCGACGTCCACAGCGTGATTTGACCGCCTTCTCCTGTGGGGCTTGAAGTACCCCGAGCCTCTGCTTGGGGTCAGACAAATTGTGGGCATTTGTCCCCCCTTCCCCCTGAGATGGCGAGCTGTCATGGGACACTCATGCCACTCTCCCCAGGCCGGCCCTCCAACGACCCAAGTCTGCTCCCAAACCAAGGTCGCTGGCGTCGCAAGGGGAAATCCCACCACTGCGCTTGCAGGCCAGCTTTTGAGAAAACCTTTTTCATCCACTTGATGTGAAGAGTTTGCTGTTTTCCTCTGATAATGTCATCTATCCAGTAGGGGATTCTGACAATCAGGCAATTGGTGCCTTGCAGTAGTCAGACTGGGGGGAACAGAGTCACTCCACCAATTTTGGAGGCATTTAAACCAGTGGCAGTGGCAGAGGTCACTGAGGTAATTTTGGCGCTGAAGACCACTTATTGTGAACTGGACCCAGCCCCGATGTGTTTCTCAATGAGATGTTCTGGGACTGTTGGCCCAGTGTTTGCCAGGATTGCCAGGTGTTCGATGGTAGAGGGAGTTTTCCCAGTGGCTTTGAAAGAAGTGCTAGTGAGACCCCCTCCTGGAGGAACAATCTCTCGACCCAGACATCCTGGAGAATTACCATCCTATCTCCAACTCTACCATTTTTGAGCAAGGTTGTTGAGAAACATGTGGCACAACAGCTCAAGGATCACCTTGTGGCCTTTGATGTCAGTCTTCGATGTCCTTTGTGTCCTTTGATATCCTTTGATGTGCAGTGTCAGTGGCTCAGCAGATTGCACACTCACCTCTGAAGCTGGAAGATCAGAAGGCTGTGGGTTCTATCCCCACACCAGGCACTTGAGTTAAATACTGATACTGCAGCACAAGGAGGGTGCCGAAGTGCCGTCTTTTGGATGAGACACTAAATCAAGGTTCTGGTGGTTGTTCAGGTGGACATTAAAGACCCCATGGCACTTCTCAAAAAGAGCAGGGGGAACTTTTTATTAAAACTTCAAAAGAATCATAATACATCACAAACAATACTCAAAGCACAAAAACTGTAAAGCAAATATGTATTAAAACATACATCCCCTTTTCAAATTATTGAAACACCTTCAAAATATTAACTACAAACAAAAGCTCTTGATCTAAATAAAATACATATTAAATCATGCAGTTCATATAAATCCTCCCTCCCCCACACCTAAGAGTAGGGGAATTTTTTATTTAAAACTGCAAAAGAATTAAAATACAAAACAAATATGCATTTAAGCATACATCCTCTATCCAAATATTGAAACTTATTCAAAATAAGAACCAGAAACGAAACCCATGCTCTAAAGAAAATACATATAAAATCCTACCGGTCATATAACCCCCCCGATTAGTAAAGTACTTGTTTTAAAAAATGTCTCCAAAGGAAAAAAATCAAAACTTCATGCCAAACATTCCTAAAAGCAACATTATGAAGAAAAATTGTATTAATTTATACATGTAAATCGGTATTCTGACGCAGCAGTGACTCCCCGAACGCGAAGACCATCACAGCGATAGGAATTAGGCAAAATCCGCATGTCACTGTGATGGTCTCTGCAAGTCCCCGAGACTGCCTCGCAGGGTGTATCGCCCCCTCATCCAACTCTGACTCAGAGTTAGAATCCTAGAGACTGGGGGGCTTGGGGGGGTGCAGCCCCCCCGATAGAAATACGGAGGCATCCTGACACTGCATTGTCGACACTCGACTGTCGCTGTCAGGGATGTCTCCATGGGAGATGTTATGGCAGCATGATAAAACCATGCAATTCATACATAAATAAAAAAAAAAGAGCAGTCCACCCATTAACCAAGGATAATTCATATTTCATCATACTAGTCATAGTTATCCTAAATCCTATACATCAACCTCTCTCACCCCTATGCATCGGAGTTCATAGTAGGGATCATAGAGGAAGGAAAATTATAAATCTACATGTCAACCAGGCTGCTGGTGTGCATTGAGGCATGTCAGAAAAAAAGGAAAATACCATATACATTATGTAAAGCAAACAAACCTTCCCCAATACATCTGCCATTTAGCTGGTGATACATTTCGTGATTCATTCCATCTCTGTCGTTATAGAACAAAATAATTCTTGTTGGGAAAGTAAATGTTGCTCTAGAATCAATCTACATTTGGCTTGCAAATCCAATAAAGAAAAGAGGTCATCAGTAACAGTACCATACTTTCATTACACTGTATCTGTACCAAGTAGGAGAAATATGACCCCAATATAATAGAGCAGGGGTTAAATGAAGCTGCAAACCCCATTTTGCTGTAAACAAATTCCAAAAATTTGTAATATAGGGACATTCTAAGTATAAGCAATCTATACTTTCAATTATATCAGTACAAGTAGTCCTTGGGCACACTCTTTCTGCCATCTTTTTATGCTTTTGGTTCCATTTTACATTTACCCTGCCATGTATCCCTAACCATACTATATCCTTTATCTTCACCAGAGTTCTGGAGTCACCTAAGTATTTGCAAACACTCTTTTGTTCCAGGGTAGGCAAATGTTCAAACAGAGACACCTGGAACCATGTTTGGAGAATGACATTTATTTATTTATTTAAGAGATTAACCAGGCAGGCATGCTGAGCAGGGGCCGCTTGTTTTCAGATGCGATCTGGGGGTTACATAGAAAATACAGCAGGAAATGTACAGTACAGGGGTAATCACATCAGGTCCAGCAATAGTAACAGAGCTAGACATGCATTTGTTTCACATATTGACAGGGACCCTGGTTTTCCATTTTTACCGGTAACACCGGTAACAATCACGGAATCCTGCTTGGTTTGCGGATTTTGAATTCTTGTACCGGTGCCTCACGGAAATTGCATGTCACTGCACAGAATCTCTAAGATTTCAGCATTTTTTTAATTTTTTTTTTATTTTCTCTTTCTATGTCCTCTTCTCACAGCATCAGTCTCCACTTTTCAGGCTGGGTATCCCTTAGCTTCACCCAGGTAATGCTCAGGGCTCCTGTGTTCCTGCCCCTATCCTGCCTGGGTTGTACCCCACCAGGTGGAAGGGAGGGACTCCAGGACCCATCCATACTCCCTTAGTGTGTGTCAGGCAGCTCAGTGGATCCCTCATGGAGCCTGGTTATGAAGTCTGGGGCACCTGGATCCCTTCTGCCACTGACCAATGTGGGGTGATTGTTCCTGGTTTTCTGGTCTCTGTCCCTGAGGCCACTGGCACTAGAGCAGATCCAAGGAGGTAGGTCACATAGAGACATGCCACTGCTCCAGATCCTGGCTAGGGTCCTCCCCTCCTGATCACTCTGCAGCACCATTGCATCACCAACCATGGTCACACAGTTGGTGGTAAAGCAGCAGGACCTGCAGCCCACCCTCCCCAGAGGAGGAGAGCAGTCCCCCAGGTGCTTGATCCTACTCCCCTGGCCAGACCTCCAGCAACCAGAGTTCGCTTCTGACCCTGGGTCGCTGACATTGCAAGCAATAGTGCTACCGCAGTGCCAGCAGGCCGACCCAGATTTCAGCATCTTAAAATGAATGCTGCTGTGCTTTGCATTCTTTTTGCTTTGCTGCATATAGAGTCAGTAAGGAAATCACCCACACTGCTTTGTTGTAATCAGCCATTCAGTTTAACCACCTATGCCTAGTGGTTAGAGTAACAAGCAGTGAATGAACTGGGTATATCCAGTAGACTTGGATTTGATTTCCACAACCTCCACTTGCATACTGTGTGACTCCAAGCAAGTCACTTAACATCCCCAGTGCTTTTAGGTCACTCTTGAAAACAGACAGTCCTGCCTAGTGGGCCTTATCTGCTTTACAAAGCATATACAAAAATACCAATATCTGTTTACTACATCATAGAATAGTAGTCAGGTACCATGTAATTTCCTGAGTTTTACTTGGCTAAAATGATTTTGTATAGGTAAAGATAAATGTTCAGATACATTTTATGTGTTTTATAAGCTTGTTTTTTGATTTTAGTCAGGTGTTTATTGTATTCTTTGTATATAAGCATCTAGGTTGTAGATTGCTAAATGCAGGATCACTGTTACCAACTAGCTTATTCAAGTTTATAACCAGTAGGGCCATCCACAATCCTCAGTTGTTTGAATGAAAACTAGTCTGAATGAAAGTATGTTCACAAAGAAGAAACTGCCCTACTACTTATGATAATACTTCACAGTTAGCACCCCATTTAGGTGAATTGGATCATTTTCAGCTTTTCTCCCACCTACTGTTTCATTCTCTGTGACAACAAAATGTTTTCTGATAGACTGCTTTAACAAAAAGCAAATGTTAAGTATTTAAGTGTACTTATGTTTGGCCAGTGAATTTTAAAAGCACAGTCAATGACGTACAGAAGGTAAGACCCCAGGGGCTATGATGCTGGTGGGTAGAGTAGTGCTCAGTTCACATCTGAACAAAGACATGAAAACTGGGAGACACCCTTTTCATGGACACCAAGGGAAAAAAGCATCCACATGTCTGGTAGATGCATAAATCCATTTGAACGTCCTCCACTAATCACTTGTGGATTTTTTAGGTGAAGACACTTTATTTCAAAGAAGCAAATTCAAGCAGTTTTTAACCCCCTGGCCATTCACTCCTTCAGGCCTGCCAAGGCCCCCTACCATCACTGCTGAGTCCCGACCACCATCCACTGCCCCTTACTGCTGTGCTACCAGGTAACCCAAAGTAACGCTTCATTGAGTGGGCCCCTACCCCTGTGGGAGGCTACCAGGGGAGGAGAATTGCTCTAAAGAGCTTCCAGTGTATCCTGGGCATGGCAGGGGTCAGAATGGACACATGTCTGGGGATTCTGGCTTATGGAGGGACCAACAGCTGTCCTTCGGTTGGGTCAGTGGGTGTTTTCCCATTTTCTTGGGAGTGTGACAGGCCACATGATGTCAAGGCACAAGCCGATGTCCATCATGCTCCCTCCTGCAGTGAGGGCTGACATGTTGTTGTGCCTCTGGCCTCCACCAGGGGCCAGCAAATGCTGAGACATGAACCAACCCTCCCTCCCAGGAGAAGGTGAGTGGTCATTGGACACTCAAGCCTTCACCCACCAGCTGGCCCTCCAACACCCAAGTCTGTTTCCTAACCCTGGTCAGCAGTGTCACAGGCAGAAATCCAATTCATGCAGTTAAATTATAGATAGGAAAAAACAAAGGTAGTCCGCTTTAGCAGTGACGGTTCAGATTAATTCACATCTGAGTTCTAACAAGCAGAGACCAAGTCATTTGTAACTTGTACATGTGGGGTGTGGGTGCTGAAGAAAGGGGATCATAGTGCTGTCACTACTGCCATCACCCCAGAGGGATGTGGACTGCATTGTTGCTACTGCCATCACACCGATGGATGGGGAATGTAGTACTGCTGCTATTCCACCTGAGGGATGGGGGCCATAATGCTGATACTGCCATCACACCTGAGGAATGGTGAACGTAGAACCATACCTCTCAACCTCCTGCCTCATAAATTAGGGACAAGGCAACAAAATCAGGAACAAAGGACCAAATTCAGGACACGTCTTCAAAATCAGTGATATCCACTCAGGAAGCTGGCAGAATAAGGGGCTTAGTGTAAAATGTATTTCTAAGGAAGAACAAGTGTGTAACTTTAATGTCTGACATTATTTTGTGCTACAATCCCACTGTTTGGTAAGAGAAACACAATTTTTAGGAGGGACAGAGTAAATTTTGAGGCAAAATCAGGGACATCCCTGAAAATCAGGGACAGTTGAGAGATATGCGTAGTACTGCTGCCATCACACCTAAGGGATGGGGGCCACAGTGCTGCTGCTTCTGTCACACCTGAGGGAGGGAGGTTGTAGTGCTTTTGCTGCTGCCATCACACCAGAGGGATGTGGGTCATAGTGCTGTTGGTGCTGCCATCGTACCTTAGGGATGCGGCCGTAGTGCTGCTTCCATTACACCTTAGGGATGGGGGCTGTAGTGTTGCTGCTGCCATCATATCTTGTACCTAAAATAACTTTAAATTGGTACAAGGATGGAAGGATATGTAATAGTGGAAATCAAAATTGCTAAAAATGCATGTTAGCAGAATTAAAAATTGTTAAATAAATTACACAAAACCAAACACCGGTAAAAGTGGATTTTGGCTTAGCAGACACCGGTGACAATACCATTTTTTACAATGTGCAAAACAGAATATGCCCTTTCTCAATCCCGGTAAACCAGTGTCCCTGCATATTGATACAAAGTTGGTCCAAGACCGTAGAGTATATACAGTCATAGAACAGGCAGGTAACAGTAATTTGCTGAGACAATATTAAAGCTGTCAAGGTACATCTAGATGCCCCTTGGTTTTGGGTCTGGGCTGCTGGTAGCAGTTGCATGTGTAGGAGAAGTGGTCATGGAGGAGTGGTTTTAGGAGCCTGGGGGCAGGGGTCAGCCTGATGCGAGCAGGAAGATCATTCCAAAGTTTTGGCAGGTGGTATTTGAAGGCGGATTGGCCCTTCAAGGTGTGCATGAAAGGGATTTTGAGTAGCCTGGAGTCGGAGCATCTGAGAGAGTAAGCCAGGAAGGGTTGTGCCATCAGAACAGAGCTGAGATGGGGGGGAGGGAGTTTGTCCAGAATTTAGCTATTACATTTGCGCCGTGTATTTGATAATGAGACTTGAGCGAGGGTAGTGTTAAAGAGCTATATAGGTCACAGTGATGGGTGGTGGGCGGGCAGTCCAGGATGAAGCGACAGTAGGAGTTAAAGAGGGTATCTAGGCTGGCTAAGGTGGTTGAGGGTGCTGATCCGTAGACCACGTCGCCATAGTCAAAGATAGGGAGAATCATTTTATGCACTAATTCCCTTCGGACCATGGAGGGCAGGCACCCTTTATTATGATGAAGTGCACCCAGTTTAGGGTGCATTTTTTTGTGCAGTGAGTTAATGTGGGCAAAGAAATCCAGGTATTGATCAAGCCATACTCCCAGGTTTCTAAAGGAGGTGCAGGTCTCCAGAGGTGATCCATCCAGGATATGGAAAGTAAGGAGGGCAGCTAGGCGTGAGCGCCAATGTTGCGTGCTGAAGGTTAGGGAGATGGTTTTCTTCGAGTTTAGTACTAGTTGATTGGATCTGAGCCATTTTTGGACAGTGTCAAAATCCTGTTGGAGGGCTGTGTGCACGTCCCTAGTGGTGGGGCTGGAGGCATATGGTACGGTGTCATCTGCATACATTTGTATGGCTGAGGTTGAGCAGGTCAGTGGGAGGTCGTTTAAAAATATGGAGAAAAGTATGGGGCCTAGGACTGAGCCTTGGGGAACCCCCATGGTGATTGGGAGTGGGGGTGGGGGATACTTGTGTCCTGATTTTGACAGACTGTTGTCAGTCGGTCAGGTAGGCATGGAACCAGCTAGTGGCTAGGCTGGAGAGGCCTGCTTCACTTAGTTTTGCGAGTAGCTTTGGATGGGAGATGGTGTTGAATGCCTTGGCCAGATCAATGAGAATGGACGAGGTGATATGTCCCTTCTCCATCTCCAAGGAGATGTCATTTGAGAGTCTTAAGAGTGCGGTGATGGTGGAGTGGGATTTCAGAAAACCTGACTGATAAGGGGTGAAGAAGGAGGTAGATTCGAGGAATTGAGTGAGTTGGGTAAGAGCTAGGTGTTCCTGTAATTTTGCCAGAATTGGGAGAAGAGAGATGGGGCAATAATTTCTAGGTGCAGATGGATCACCACCCTTAGGTAGGGGTATGACAAGCACCTGCTTCCATGCAGCTGGAATTTGAGCCATAGAAAATGAGAGGTTTAGGAGGTCGGCTAGAGGGGCGGCTATTGCAGGGGTTGATAGGTGGAGAAGTTTGGTGTCCAGCCCTAAAGGACATTTTTCTTTGTTAGTGTCAAGAGATACCAGGACATGGAGTACTTCTGCTGTAGAGACTGGATGGAAAGTGAACGTGGAGCTGGGTGGGGGGTGCTGAGGTTGCAAGGAGGAACTAGGTGCGGGTGGTGTGCATGGGTGGTTTGTGAGGAGTGATGCAGCACCATTTATAAAGAAATTGTTGAAAGCGGAGGCAACTTCGCTAGGGTCAGAGACAGAGTTACCATGTATGGATAGGGTTGGGGTAGGCGCTTGGGCCAGGGTGGTGAGTAGGATTTTGATGGTTGGAGGAGAGGGCCTCCTTGAAGTAATTTTTCTTTGCCTGCTGAATAGCTTTGGTGCAGTAGTTACGGAGATTGTGATAACGCTGCAGTGAATTGAGAGTGCCAGTTTGCTTGTGTTTTCTCCAGGCCTGGTCCCTTGCTCGGCAGCAGTTGATGACATCGGTGGTGACACAGGGGAGCTGTGATCCCTTGACCCTATTAGATCTTAAGGGGGCGTGATAGTCCCATATGGCAAGCAAGTTGTGTCTAAACATGTCGAAAGCATAGTCAATAGAGGGAGCCATCTGGATGAATGACCAGTCAACTAGGGCGAGATCATTTAGAAGGGAATGGAGACAGAGGGATTTGAAGGCCCTCATGAGGAGAGTCCTGGGTGGGGGGTGGTTTGTGGGTCTGTGCACCTTCCTAACCATGTAAACCATATGGTGATCACTCAGGGAATCAGGGAGGAGGCAGGCTGTTATTATCCTATGGGGGTGGGTTGTGAGGGCCCAGTCCAAGAGGGAGTGTTTTTGTGTTTTTGAGTTTAGTCAAGTGGTAAATGGCCTTCTGGGAAAGAGTTAAAACCTGTGTAACTGAAATTTCTCAAAGACTGAAATAGTCAAAACAATACATCCAAGTTAAATTTAGCTTAAACGCTCTTTTGTTCTTATTGGTAAAGGTATTACTAGACCAATGGCACAGGATTTCTTCTAGTGACGGCCTTACCCATCCTATCCAAATCCCCTTACTCCATTCAAAATAGGGCTTAGATTTGAATAAAGATGTGCAAAATAAATTATACTGGGTGCAGCATCCCCAAGCCTCCTTCTTTAACTGATAAGTGATTCTCCACTTTATCAGATTTAACCTACTCCCCTATAGACAGGAGAAAAAACAAGAATAAAGGGCCATTTCCATTTTTCTCAGAACTAGGAATTCATAACCGAGAAATAAAAATGTTGGACCAAAAAAGTCTTTATCAAATATATTTGTTTCATTTTGCTCATATGCCATTTATTCCAGCACATGACCTTTCTTTTCCCTTTTTCTAACTGCAATAACCAATTAAATTCTGCCATATCCCCTGGGTCAAAATAGATCCCCAAGAGTTTGCAGGGTTCAGTCTCAATCTTTAGGGAAGCCACAGTATCATAGTTTAGGGATGGAGTAACAAGGGATAAACAACAACTTTTGTTCAAATTCACTTTTGCTCCAATAGATTCTGAGAAGGCTACTGTCAAAACTGTCATCCACATAGGACAAAATTGTAACTGGAGTGGAAAGTCCATAATGGAGGCCCTGTATCCTAGGGTATCTCTGCACAATCTGCATCAATGGATCAAATGATAAGATATAAAGAAGGGAACTGAGAGGACACCATTGTCTTACACCCACTCTCATCTTACATGCCACGCCAACTCTCTTATTCTCATATGAGGTGCTGACTGCCCCTCCAACCTACCACTTAAGATCCAGGGATTCGCTGGATCGCCTGGTTCCAAAAAACTCGCACCCTTGCGGGTGATCGGGCTTTCACCGCCTACGCTCTGAAAATGTGGAACTCCCTTCCCGCCTTACTTCAGTCCTCCTCCTCCTCCTCCTCCCATTCCTGTTTTAAAGCCTCCTTATGGGGCTTCCTGAAATCAGCCTCTGCCTGTCTCTGCACCTCTTAGACCACCAGCTGAGGCACACTCTTTCTCCCAGCCTATTATTGGTGGGGGGTGTGGCTCCAGTATTTAAAGCACTTCTTCTCCTGTAACTGGTCGATAAAACAATAAGTTGGCATCTTTGCACTGGGCTCACTCCCTGTCCCAGAAGGGCACCCTGCCTTATCCCTCTTTTCCAGGTCTTTCTCCTGTAGTTTTATACTCCTCCTATTTACTCTCCTAGTGCCCCCCCACAGGTATGGCCTACCCTACATTGTTTGCCCTGTTGGCACTGTCTGTACTATTCTGTATTATGCTGTTAACTATCTATTCTTCTAGCATGCATCTTATGCTGATATCTAAACATTATCTGTTTATGCCTAAAGTCTCTTATGCTGTTAGCTACCTATTAAGCTATGTTATGCCTGATGTTTTCCACATGTTAACATTCACTTTTCCTTGAATGTATGTACCTTGCAATCCCCCTGGGTCGCACCTGAAAATAGACACTTGGCTGTCTAGTGTGCTTACCTGGTTAACAAAAGCAAATAAAATAAAATAAAATATACCAATTGCACCCATTTAATAAAAATCCCTAGGAACCCATATTTCCATAAAACTGCCCATAACCATGCATGATTCACATGATCGAAGGCTTGCGTTTAGTCTAAACGAAAAACTAAACCTTGAATCTCATGATTCTTCCCTTTTTTGTACATTTTCCTTAATAACAATAAGATATCCATTACTTTTCTGCCAGGAATAGAGTATGCTTGACCCTTATGTACTATGTCTTCTAAAACTGTAGAAAGCCTTTTCCCCAGTAATTCGGACAATAATTTGAAATCCACATTTAATAAAGTTATTCTCCTTTTTTTAAGAGAAATGTTAATAATCCCTCATACATCTGGGGATGAATCTGATATTCATCTAATATGGCCTGGTACACTGCTAATAATTCTGTAGGCAGAACATTCCATATAAATTTATATACTTCTCCAGGGAGCTCTTCTGAGCCTGGGGCCACCCTATTTCTATGTTCAAATATAATCCCAGCCAATTTTTTTGCAGCAAGTGGTCTTCATAACTGGGATTTCTGCTGTATATTCAATTTTGGGAGCTCAGCTACTTCTAGTAGATGTTTTATCTGGTCTCAAGATGAGCTAGTAACATTTTGATTCTCATGTACAAAGCTATCCACCACTTTCATAATACCCTCATTTCCAGTTTCTGCCCCCCCCATGTTATTTTTAATGCTGTAATCTGATGACTATTAAACCTGCTTTGGTAGTCATCAAAGGGGTTGGTTTGGTGTTTGTTACCTTGTGTACCAAATCTCCCATTCAGCCTCCAAGGAGGCGTGCCTATTATATTGGAAAAGAACAATCTCTTGCTTAAGATCAGAGATTTGCTGGGTAAGGTCTGTTGTGCATGTACTCTGTTCTGAAAGCAAGTTATGCAGATGAGTGCGTAACTGCCTGTATGTCTTATTTTTCCCCTCTGTTTTTGTATTGATTTTCCTTTTAAGTATGATGTAACACATCATTTAGAGTCATTCCACCATTCTGTTGGGGAATTATACCAAAAAAATACAGTCTTTCTATCCAGGTAGATGGTTTTAAGGTCCGAGGTTGTTTCAGAATGGTTCTACAATGACAGTTTGACAACACTTTTGTCAACCGGCATCACAACGACAAGATTTATACCAACCACAAGTTGTGGTTGACATAAATCCTGTTTTTCTCCAGGTCCTGTTTTTTCATCGGAAGGGCTCACCCTTCTAACACCTGATTGCAGGGGGCTCTGCCCCCCTACACCCCCGTACATAGGATTATCAACTCCAGTCGGAGTTGATTCGGGAAGGGGTGCAGGACTGGGAGACAGTGTGCCCCTGTGTCAGGTGCACAAACACAGTGACTAGTCAGCAACCTGTTGATTTTGTCAATGGGTTGGTAGGTCGCTGTGTTGGTGTCACTGTCAGGGGGGCACACCTTTCAGAATCCTGTAACAATCATTCACAAATCTGGACTGTCATGTACGGTATGGGCTGCATGCCCATTGGCTCTTCTCTGCACCAATGGATGTAGATTCTACCCGGCAGTCAGTCGGCGGGAGGAGCGGGGCGGCAGGCGGGCGGGATGTTGCTGCTCACTGGGCTGCCAGGGGGGGAGCGGGTGGGTGGGGCTTCGTGGGTGGGTGGGGTGGGGGACACTAGCCACCAGGGAGATGTTTGGGGGTGTCAATTTACATTCTGCCCAATCGGGCATTACGGTCCACTGACCACCAGGTAGATGTTTGGGGTGGGGGGCACTTTACTTACTGCCCGCGATCAGGCACTAGGGACATGTTCAGGGGTTTATTTACATTCTGCCCTGATCAGGCATTACGGTCCACTGGACCACCAGGGAGATGTTCGGAGGTTCAATTTACTTTCTGCCCGCGATCAGGTACTAGGGACATGTTCGGGGTTAATTTACATTCTGCCCGCAATCGGGCATTTCGGTCCACTGGACCACCAGGGATGTGAGCGGGAGGGGGGGAGCCACATCGATGCCCGTGATCGGGCTGGTGGGGAGTACACTATGCCCGCGATCGGGCTGGGGGGCACAGGGACTGAGTTGGGGGCCAGCCACAGGTGGCAGCTGCTGTGTTGCGCCCTGCAATACAACAGCTCACCTGTGGGTGGCCCTCGACTTAAGCCTTTTTTTGGCTCAAGGTCCTGCAGGCTCAGGTTGGGGGTTGCGCCTGCACAACTCTGCACAGCCCGGCTGAATATCGGGATGTGCAGTTTATGCATGGTTCCTCCCCCTCCTGTTGAGCATGCATTCATTTGCATTGCGCTGTTGCTCAGCCTGTTTTCAGTGGTGCAACTGCCTCCTGCTGAATATCGCAGAATGGCGCAATGTAGGACTTGAGCATGTGCAACCCTGTTGCGCATGGCACAACCCTTTTGAATATCTGGCCCCCTATATCTAAAATTAGAATGCTCCCTGGGACTAGATCTATTTTTTTTATGTCTGATGTCTGAGTTCGAGAAACAAACCCACAAACCACAACATGAATTGTCACCCATAGACCAATAAGAGTCTCCAAATACCAATGTCTTGCATGTTAGTTCTATGTCTCTTGTGGTATGGAGACGAGTATCATGCAATAGAAAAATATCATAAGGCAGTGAAGACAGTATGGAGAAAATTGTCAAACATTTAACTTTGGACTTAATACTGTTGACGTTGAGACTTGTAAGCCGCAAGTTCAAATGATGGATCGAGATGAATTTTGACTGACAGTTTTTCATGCTTGATCTCATTATTCTCTTCCCTTTGGGAATCCATCTGCCATCCTCATCAACACCTGAAACCCCTGCCACCAAGTCACATTGTGCAGATTGGACTGAGATGTCAGAGTCTCCTTCATCCTTCCTCCACCCCCAACTTTGTTGCTCAATGCTGCTTAATATTTTAAATGTTACCCAGTTGTAAGTCAGTGTTCATAGGACCTTTAGAGTTCAAAGAGCACTGTGTCCTGAATTTCTTTTTTTTAACCATCTGAAATGGTTGATCAGTTTGAACGGGTTAAACAGACTCCTGCTTGCTGGGAGGGGAAGGGGGGACATAGCTGTTTCCATGTTTTCCTGACGGACCTCATCACTGGGCCTTGTTTGTTGTCTTTCCCTGAGCACAGGGGAAGGGGGGATCAATCAGTGAGGACCTGGCTGATGCTCCAGATTGCTGCTCACTGTGCCAAGGTGGCCTAGAGCATCTACAATCCATAGGCGGCTGTGGTCTTGAGGCTTGAAAAGCTCTTTTCTCCTTATTCCAATACAATTCTTGTTCAGCAGTGTCTGAGGAATTTTTATGAGCAGCCCAAGGACAAAATCTAAAGGAATGCTTATCATCCCCACAGAGGTTATATGTTGGGGGGACCATTCAACCATTCCCAGAGTGGCCTAAGGCCCCACACCAGAAACATTTCATCTGGTTGTAATCTTGTTTAAATGTGTCAGGGCATCCACATCAGTAAAAAGATTTTTGTTGGCCTTGATAAAACAAAATCCCTCTGTCCCTACCCAGGAAAAAACAATTGAGTAAATGACGAATCCCTTTATCAGTATGTTGTAACCGAACCTGAAACTTCCACCATCCAATCCAGAAACCATTATCATCTATGATCGGAACTGGGGCCCCTTCCAGGTCACAACATTTCTCAAGCCAAGAAAATGATATAATTGATGTACACCCCATCATTTCGAAAACACAATTGTGACAGTCTTAGTTGTGGGCTTTGTTACTGGAATTGCCAGAAAGGGGTCCACAGGGGAGAGTCACACACAGAATAATATCAGTTCCAGAATTTGTCTCACAGCTGGGCTGAGCAAAAACTAATGTCAAAGTTTGGATCCCAGGTGCATGTATAAATGCATACACCTCAGCTGGGGTGAAATGTAAAGATTCTTTAATTAGACTTGACCCCACATAACACCTGTCCAGTAAGTCTAGGCCACCCCAATACCTCAGCCAGACCACAAACTGGCACTTAGCAGCCTGTGGGGGCTGCTGAAACAAACTTGCATGAGTGGCAGCCCTTTCTTCACAAGTTATATCTAGAGAAGAAGCCAGTCCAGAAACATTTTAAGTAATATTATTATTTGAAGGAATACCTGTATTTGGGTGCAGTCTGTCCTCTATCCAAATGTTCTCCAACCATAGAATCTGAGTAGTTATGCTCTGAATGATATGATGAGCTAGTGAGTGGCACTGCAGATCCAAAATTTGCAGTTGTGGTCTGCGCCCTAGTGTCTGACGCAATGCCACCCAAGGGTTCCTCTGGCACCTCTGGATCTTGTACAGTTTCTCCCAACCCTGCAGGTGAGTGTATCTGCTGCAGTGGACTACCAGGAAGTAGGACCACTGGATCCGGGACCCATCTGTCATCCTGAAACAACCAGCTGACTTCTCTTTACCTGGGCAAAATTCATCTATGGAAGGTAAGTCATAATATACCTCCCGTATAACAGTTTCTGTATCTTCTGGTGAAGCAGATGCATTGGGCAAATAAAGTAATTTCCCAGTCACACCTGCTGGGCTCACCGTGCTCCATTTCCTTTCCTTTTCTTCATCAAGGCTTTCTTTTTTCCGAAAAAAATCCTTCACAGCTTCCAACAATAGATCCGCCAGTTGCTTCTTTTTTAGGTCCAACTCCTACTGCAATCACAATTCTTCAATAGACATAATTTGCCAAGGTAGTCTCTATAGGTAGAGTACCCTCTTGGTGCAGCATTTCTGAAATATCACACTCCATCTGTGACCTCAGTAAGTTTGGATGTTCCTTTGGTCTAGCACACTCAGAACTTACAGACTGCAACGGAAGGTTTGGTCCATTGCTATCTGGTCTGCTAGGTAAATCTGCTGCTCCCAGATTACTTCCATTCTCAGCCTCAACCAGCTCTGAACTGGGCTCCTCCATTCTCTGTCAATGGGCCATCAGCACCACCTGCCAACAGAGTATGGGAATTTCCCCAGTGTCCTGGCCAAATTCCCCCATTTACTGAAAATACCACCAACAGCTTAATCTGGTTCAGTTTCAGTTGGTTACCATCTGTGTCCACCCTCACCCCTGGTCGCCGCTGAAAAAGGGACTTCTAGTCTCAGTGGGCATACCGGGTCAACAAAATTCAATAAATAAATACATTTGATATCTATGAGCCATTTCAGTCAGGTTTTCAGGCCAGACTCAGCACTGAAACAGCATTAGTTTGTGTGCATAATAATCTGCTCAGGGCTAGAGACAGTGGAGACAGGTCAGTTCTTGTTCTACTCTATTTCTCTTCAGCCTTTGACACTGTGGATCACTTTGTGCTTCTTGATCGACTCTGTTAGTATTGTGGACTTGCTGGTGTTGACATCAAATGGTCCTATCTCTTTGATAGGGTGCAGTGGTTAGTGATGGGGAACTTTTCATCCCCAATGACCCTGTCATGTGGAGTGCCCCAGGGCTCGATCTTGTTGCTAATGTTGTTTGCAGTGTATATGCTGCCTCTGGATGGGATCATTTGGCAGTTCAGCATGGTGTTTCACTGCTGTGAAGATGATACCCAACTGTACCTGTCATTTGCACTCGGAAGATCTGATTCTGTAGATGTGCTTAATACCTGTCTGGCTAAAATCAATGACTGGATGTCTTCCAGCTGGTTGTGACTGAACCCAGAGAAAATGGAGGTACCGGTGATCAAGCCGGGTTGCGGGCATGATAGGTTGGCACCTGGAGCTGACACAGGACTTTTTCTGTGGTCCGCTCCATTGGTAGCCTCTCTGAGGGTGCACAATCTTGTTCTGATCCTGGACAGCAGATTGACACTCGAAGATCAGGTGTCTTCTGTTGTCAAAAGTGGTTTTTACCACTTAAGGAACATTGCCTGAACCAACCCCTCATTCTGCCCAAAGATCTGCCAACACAAGTACATGCCTTTGTTACCTCTAGGCTCGACTACTGTAATTCTGTTTACTTCATGGTCACTGGAGGGGCCCTACACAGACTGAAGCTGGTGCAGAATGTGTCGACGTGGTTACTGATGGGCCTTTTCAGGTCCAGTCATGTGACCCCAGTCCGGTGTGCTCTACACTGGCTGCCTGTCAGGTGGAGGGTCCTTTTCAAAGTGGGCTTGCTCACTTTTAAGGCCCCATATGGACTAAGCCCTGGCTACCTGACAGAGCTCCTGACACCCACAACCTCTGTCTGCTCCCTCTGCTCCTCATTGAGGGGACTCCTAGACATTCCCAGGGTTTGGCTCAAGACATCGGGCGATTGCGCCTTTAGTATTGCCAGCCAGACCTTGCTAAATTCGTTACCGCCTGCAGTCCAGGAGGCCGCCTTAACTGGGGTTTCCAAACAGAGGTTCAAGGTCCACCTCTTCTGCTTGACCTATCTGGAATAACTCTCCCCAGCTGACCATCTGAGTAATTTTAACATATCTGAGAGAGCTGCGAATATGAATTTGAATTGTTATTTATTTTAATGTTTTGGTTTTATTACTTGTATTATTTTTATTGTTAGGTGCCCAGAGCCTCCGGGAATGGGTGCCATTGAAATAAAAATTGCCTTGCCTCGTGTATGTAGGGGTGTGTCCATGTAGCACCAGGTGCAACAGCCCCAACACACATACATGATGCCTAGTATGATGCCCAGGTGCTTGGGTGAAGGTGCAGACACCTATGGCTTCTGGACAGCTGCCGTACATGGCTGCATGCAGAGATGCTAGTGGCACCCACAACAGAACAGGATGGCGTGAAGGTGCAGGAGGGGTGCACCCCAGCCTGATACATAATGCGTCCATCCATATGCACCCCAGACATCCCTGCACTGCCACATGGGGCCTTTCTGACACAGGCAGCATACCCACAGCTGACCAATATCCAATACGCCATACTGACCACCACCATGTGCATGCAGATCCATGGTCCATGGTGGTCCCACCAGGCATGGCCCCATGCAGTATCATGTACCGCTGCATGCTGGCATGCCATGTATGTGTTACAGTGTGGACCCAGATATGTCAGCAAGGTGCGCACGGACTGTGCAGGCAGTAAGCACATGTTGACAAACCAGGTCCCACACATGGTGCTACCAGGGGTGAATGTCACACAGTACACATTCCTCTGTCCGCAGGAACAGACAGCCCCCAGCCCACCCCCAACAGATGCATGCCATGGCAATGGGGTGCAAGGCATGTGTACATGCATCATGGGCACTGTCATGGCCCCTCAGGGCACAAAGATGGGACACCACCACACAGGGCCCCCATGGTGCACATATCACACACCACTCCTTTACTTTCAGCAACAAACAAAAAAAACCAAAGAGCTTGCATTCAGTTTTATGAAATGGTCCTTACAGTTCAGTCTCTGGCTTTTTTCAAAACCAATGAGAAACATATTTGTTTTCACTTATTCACTCTCTTTCTTTATTGGGATCAGGTGTTGTTTGTTAACACATATCCCTTCAACACTCATCTTCTACCTGAGGGTCAGACAGTAGTTAAAGATGCAGAATGATGACATCTTAATGGGACCAACTCTAAAGCAAGAGGGTGTAGTTCAAAGCCCCTCCCAGCCCCTGCCAAACCCTGTGCTGCTGCAAAGTTATGATGAGGTCGATGGGTGTAGGGAGTATGATGGGTATATATTTTTCATCACAGTAGTGCTACAATAGGTAGAAGTCCATTGCCAGTTTATCTTGACTTTTCTGTCCTTTCCTGCTGCTTCTTCTCAGTGCACTGTCAAAAGGTGTTTTGTTTTACTTCTTATATTTCCAGCACCAACAGCTACTTTGTGCATCCAAACCTGATTCCACTACGTGTTTGTGCATAACATGCACAACTCCATCCCTTGTTTGCCTGTACACACTATTGCCTTTGCACTAGTGCAAATGGTTTGCTCTGTGCAATTACTTGCCTTCCATATGACCCTGTTGACTCAAAGCCAGTCACGGTGGTAAATCTCTAAAGAGTGTGCACAAGGATTAGGGTGCTAAAAGACTACATGATGAAACAAGTACAGGGTGTCTCAGCACACCCAAGCCCATCAATGGGACACCACTCAAAAGAATGTTTTATAACTTACATTTATTTAAAAAAAAAACAATTTTATTTTAGTCTTTGGTAACCAGGTAAGACCCACAAGCCTGCTTTCAGGGGCAACCTGGGAGCACTGGGTGGTTAAATGACTTGCTCAGAATCACACAGTATACAAGTCAAGGTTGTGAGAATCAAATCCAGGTCTGGTCTGCTGGATATGCCAAGCTTGTTCACAGCTCATTACTCTAACCTCTAGGCTGTACTGCCAATGATGGACATAACCTCGCCTTACATGTTTTGAACACAGGGTTCTTTTTTCAAAGACTGGAGACTTAACTGGAAACCAGCTATATATTGGTTAGAAAAAACATCATGTGACACTGTGACAACCTATAGCCCTTTGTGATGCTCACATAGTGAATGAGATAAAAAACGTTTCTTTAATATCTAAATCCCAGCCTCTCCCTACAAAACAGGGTACTAAATGAGAAAAAGACCAAGGTAGAACGGTCAGTGGGAGATGCTGCAACAGAAGGTAAAGCCATCAAAAAATGGAGAGCAATGAGTACCAATGCCCGTAGTCTAGGTAACAAGCTTCCTGAATTAGTGGCCTTGATGGAGGAGGAACATCTGGATATCGTGGCAGTCACAGAAACATGGTACACACAAACCATGACTGGGACGTAAACATACCAGGATACACTATCTACAGGAGGGACAGGGAGGGTAAAAGAGGAGGAGGAGTAGTTCTTTACATAAGGGAAGGAATAAAAGCAACAGAACAAAAGGGTAAACAGGGAGGAGAAGAAGCACTGTGGGTAAATTTGGAGACGGGCAATGGCACCACAATCCGCACAGGGTTAGATACAGACCCCCTTCTCAGGGGGAGGAAATGGACAAGGAAATGATAGAAAGTATACTTAGAATGGCAGAAAAAGGGGAGATATTGCTGATGGGTGATCTGAATATGCTAGATGTTAACTGGAGTGCAGTTGCAGCTGCCATCAAGAGTGCAGTTATTCTAAGATGCCCTACAGGGGCATGCCTTAGACAACTAGTACTGGAGCCTACCCGAGAGGGAGCAATATTAGACTTGATACTCTCAAATGGAGATGGAGAGAGGATCACAGAGGTAGAAGGGTAGCCATCTGGGAACCAGCGCCATCTAACAGTATGGTTCACAATAAACACAGTAATAGAGTCAAGCCATACAAAGGCAAAAGTACTGGACTTTAGGAGGGCTGACTTTGGCTATAATGGATGAGTGCCTAAGGAATGCACTAGCAAATGGGCAGGAAGGAGGGGTAAGAACAATGGGAATAATAAAACTGCCATCACAGAGGTAACGAGCCTTTGTGTGAAGCAAATAAACAAACAAGACGATGTAAGAAACCACTATGGTTCTCAAAGGAAGTGGCAGTGAAGGTTCAAGAGAAAGGAAAGCATTCAGGAAGTACAAGAAATCGCAGAAGGAGCAGGACAGAGAACTGTATCAGTTAAAGCAAAAGGAGGCTGGAAGGCAGTCAGAACGGCAAAGGCCCAAACCGAGGAAAAGATAGCCAATTCAGTTAAGGAGGGATAAAACCTTTATAGGTACATCAGGAGCCGAAGGAAGATCAACGGAGGGATAGTGAGGCTTAATAAAGGGGAGGGAGGGTGGGCAGAGGAGACTGTGAAAAGGCAGAGATACTAAACAAATATTTTTGCTCAGTATTTATAAAGGAAGAGGGGAGGTACATAAAACAAACAGTAGTAACACTCTGGATGCAGAAGTTGGATACTGGCCCATTTACAGAAGAAAGGGTTCTGAAAGAACTTTAAAACTGAAGGTGGACAAAGCAATGGGGCCTGATGGATTCATCCTAGAATTTAAAAGAACTAAGGGTAGAACTAGTGACACCACTGACTACCCTTTTAACAAATCATGGGAGGATGGGTGGTACCCGAGGACTGGAGGAGGGCAGATGTGATTCCCTTCACAAAAGTGGGAGCAAGGCAGAAGCAGGAAACTATAGACCTGTTAGTTTAACCTCAGTGATAGGAAAATGATGGAATCACTTCTAAAGGAAAGAATTGTCGAGTATCTAGAGGCCAGAGGGCACAGGACCCTAGGCAGCATGGATTCACAGCGGAAGGTCATGCCAGATGAATCTGATAGATTTCTTTGACTGGGTGACCAAAGCAGTAGATCAGGGAGGGCTGTGGACATGGCCTACCTAGACTTTAGCAAGGCATTTGACACAGTCCCACAAAAAGATTAATATACAAGTTAGCCAGCCTGGGAGTGGGTCCCAAGATGACAGCCTGGGTAAAGAATTGGCTGGAGAATAGGACACAGAGAGTTATAGTAAATGGAGTCCACTCAGAAGAAAGGAGGTTACTAGTGGGGTACGCAGAGGTTCAGTATTAGGACGGTCCCTCCAATGTCTTTATAAGCGACATTGCAGAAGGACTGGAAGGAAAAGTATGTCTCTTTGCAGATGATACTAAGATCTGCAACAGAGTTGATGCACAGGGTGGGGTGGAAAGGATGAGAAGGGACTTGGCAGGTTAGAGGAATGGTCAAATGTATGGCAGCTTAGATTCAATGCTAAGAAGTGCAGGTAATGCACCTGGGAAAAAAAACCCAGGGAAGAGTACACAATGGGGGGTGAGATATTAACAACAACAAGAATGGAAAGGGACCTGGGGGTAGTCATATCAGATGACTTAAAGGTGGGTAAGCAATGTGAGAGGGCAGCAAGGAGGGCTGGGGGGATACTGGGATGCTTAGGGAGAGGCATCACCAGTAGAAAACAGGAAGTTATTATCCCTCTGTACAGACAGCTGGTGAGACCTGTAGTGATAGTATAATATGTTGATTATTGTTACTCCATTTTGTATGCTATTTCATGTAATGTATGTCATTTCATACTCCATTTTGTATTGTGTGACTCCATTTTACATGCTGCTTCATTTAATTGGTGTTTTGCTCTTTAGATAGCCTCATTATTATGTTTTGCTTCAGACAGTGTATTTTGCTGACTTGAAGGTCGCATACAAGATGTTGTGAGAATCTCTGGCATTGTTTGGCTCATGATGTTCTGGACACCTGGCCAGTGCTTAGGGCATGATGATCTAATGAATGCCAACTATTTATTATGAGAATAAGTGGTGTTTGTCATGCTGAACTCTTGATGTTCTGGGCACCTGGCCAGTGCTTAGGACATGATGGTTTAGCATTTCTAAATACCAGATAAAACATATAAATGTAGCTTTCTCAATGCCTGGTTAGAAGCCTCCTGCAGGGTGGACGATCGCTGTGGGGCCAGTTCCCGTTCGAGACTCCTAGCCAGGCTGACAAAGGGGCTTCCAGCCATTGGAAGAGGGCTTGGATGATGCTTTATTGAATCGGTGATGTATAACCTTTTGTATTATATTTTGTTATAATAAAGCTTTTGGCTTCTGTACTTATTGTATTGTTATTGTGTGTATGTGAGTGTGAGTGAGTAAATAGCTGCCTGGTTTGAGTTGGCAGAACATTTTGGCGTAGTCGGCAGGATTCGAAATAAAATGTCTATTTTAGGAAAAAGGATGAGTTCTTTTTTAAAGGTGTATTAAGGCTCAAACAAGCAAGGGCAACTGCCCTTTGTACTTGTAATTTGTGCTTGCTGCAAGTATATACTGTTAGAGCCAATGATGGCTTTCACAGTTCAGGCTGCTTTTAGGAGAAAAGCAGCGGCTGGTTAAGTAAAGTTAGATAAGCAACATCTAGAAAAAGAAAAATAAACTACTGTGGATGTACGCACAGTAGGTGACTACAGACGGGATGATTTGAAAATCCTCCCCCATGTTGCCTATCTGTGTAGTTTCAAGTTTTTCTGTATACATTTGATCCTAAACCCAAGTACTGGGGACCTCTACCAGATGGATCTCAACCTAGTACTGTTAGAGATTTTTGTTTGTTTTGTTTTTAAACTGCAAACCAGAGCTCTGGAAAAAGACTTGGTTTGGCAGGTTACTAAAATGGCCAAAAAAAAAACCTTTGCAAGGGTTAAAACCTTTGAAAGAGTTAATAGCTGCAGCGTTTGGAAATTATCACGAAGGTCCTGCAGTCAGTTTTCTTACTTAGACTAATGTATCGGAAAAGAAGAAGAAAAATACCTTGGCACCGGGTAAGTCTGAATTTTTTTTATTCAAAGTTGTTTTATGTCTGTCTGTTCTCATGCATATTTTCTAGCTTATATCTGTGTTCTGTAATTATGTTCTGTTGTCAAGGTTAAGAGATAGGATTGACTGCCTTCAGTGCACAACAGGTTACAGAAAAAAAAAGGAAGAAGAAGCTTTGCCTCTATAGCTGACTGTTTTAATTGGCTTTGTTTTTAATGGAACATTTGTGCTGCCTAGATAGGGTCAGTGAAGAACTTTTGTTTGCTTGGAGCAGGTAGTGTTGATGGTGAAAATTATGACGTCATATAGATTGCAATGTGCAGAAAGAGTTGTAGTTTGCAAGCAACGTGCCAAGCCACTGCTAGGTGAAAATGTAATGTGTTAACAGCTATAAATGGCTTTATCATACTTCTAGTTAAAACCAGAAACTTTTGCAAAATGGCAGAGTGCCATATTTTAGTTATGTGCCAAAAGGTGTAATCATGTTATATGAGATGTGTTCACTTGCAGATGATGTGTTTAAACAGTGTTTTGTTCTGGAAAGATTTGGCATGGCAATATGTATAAATGTGTTGGTTTAAAATTGTCAGTGTTACAAGACAGGCAGGAGGCAGCACATATATCTAAACCACGTACAGTTTTCTAATGGAACTATGGGCATTACCTCAGCAAATTGGTGTGAAACAATGTCAGTCTTATTTTGTGTTAAGTATTTCTTTTTGTGTATGTGTATGTGTGTACTGTCTTGGCCAGCAGTTTTATTGTGTAAAAATATTTTAATATTGGTGGTGTTCAAGGACACTACAGGAATGGCTGGTTTGAATGACCCTTGCATGCACACTGTGACCTTTTGCACGTTATTTGACCTTCTTGTGTTTCAACATTTTATGTTACTACCAGTTCAAACTTGATGTGTATTCCATGCCTAAAGCACAACTTTTGCACAAAATGTATGTTTTCATGAAGGCACACCAAGAGTGAACCATGTAATTGACTTTTTATTGCAAAACTAGTATTCTAAGTGAAGAGGAACAAACTTTACAATTTTGAAAAAGGACTATTACAGCTGTTTTGAGAGTTTACCATCTACAGAGATACGACGTACGGTATTACCATCAATCTGGACATTTTGTCATGCTTAGGATAAGGGAACCCAGGGACTGCACTTCTTTATCCTATGGAAATAATCTTGTTTTATTTTTGAACTGATGTGTGTTTGTTTTTGTTGTTTGTCTGTGTTTCACAGCTAACCTTTTATTGCTACAGTATTCGAGCTGTCTCTTGCACCTCGAGCTGTGTCTTCCACCAGTAGGAGCTTGGAGGGGAGAGCTACCCTTCCTCCCTTCCAGTGTAATACCCACAAAGGTTGCAAGGTACATGTCATATTTATACTGATTCATGGTCTGTAGCCAATGGTTTAACAACCTGGCTGCCCACTTGGGCTAAGGATGAGTGGAAAATTTATTCGAAAGAAATATGGGAAAAAGAACTGTGGCAGGAAATATGGACTATGGTGCAAAATACTCAGACCACTGTATTTCATGTTGATGCTCATTGTGCTTCAGATACACTAGAATGATGGTATAATTCTATTGCAGATGAAAAAGCTAAGATTCTTTCAGTGGATATTGAAGAAACTCAAAGTCAGCAGTTATCAGGGCTGGCAAAATGGGCACATCAAAAATGTGGACATTTGGGAGAGAAAGCCACTTACAGGTGGGCATATAGTAGGGGTGTACCCCTGACATTGGATTTGGTTAAAACTGTTATTGCTCAGTGTTTGCTTCATCCTGTAGTCTTTCAGCACCCTAATCCTTGTGCACACTTTTCAGAGTTTTGCACTTTCAGTTAAAGAGTGTATGAACAGGTTAGAGCACAGTTAGCATTTGGATCAAGGTTGGCAATAAACTGGCAAAAAAGCACTCTGCAGAGATATTAAAAATACCTTTTTCCATTACTGGCTCCATAAAACCTGTAGGTATATTCCATTAGTTTTTGATTTAATAAATGACACGACATGAAAAAGGATCATACCTTGAGGATGTCGGTGGAAGACACACCAAACCTAGTATTCTCTGAGTCTGGCTGCACTGGTGGGTCACAAAGTGAGAATCCGCTCTCTTATGTGGACAGAAATTTGTCAGCAGCAGTTACTGCAAACCCCTTCTTGACTGATGACACTAACCCCACACCTACAGAACCTGGAGTTTTATCTCTAATGGAAGCATTTAAAGGTTTAGAAAAATTGACTCACCAAATTAGAAGACTTTTTTGGAATATTGTTAATCTGGAAGCACACACTGAAGTTGGGAGAGTACCATGAAGGTAGTGGTTGATTAAGAATCCTGCCTGAGCACAGAAGGTGCTGCATTTTGAAAGAGTGGGAGGACATACTGATATAAGCCAGCCTTAAATTAATCAAATTGATTGTAAGATATGGGATGGAAAAATAATTGAAACTTAAAGAAGAATTAAGGAAACAGGAACAAGAAGTTTTAAAATTTCAGGACCACACAGATTTTGACAGATTAAACAATAGACTGAAAGATTCCATCAATAAATTAGACACAAAACTGAAACAATTAAAGAAAACTAAGTTTATGAGGGATAAAGGAGCCTGGGAGAGGGGAACCATTTTTTCTGGGAAGAAACTGGGTGTACCAAAGGGGATTTTAAAGATAAACAAAAATCTGTCTTTTGAATATAATATGGATGTGAGTAAATCAGAAAGTGAAGACACCAGTAGAGGGCACCATTTTCACAGGGATGAGAAACATCTAAACCCTCAGCAACAAGAATCTAACTCTGCAACGGCAATCGCTTACCCACCCCCACAGAGGAGCCCACACCTCCAAGAGAGACCACAAGATTATGCGGAATGAGGAAGGGCAAGAAAGCAAGATCAGGAAGAAGATGGAGGTTACTACTGGACAGAAGACCACTACCTAATTTACAACTGAGGGAGATACAATCAGAAGAAATGCTTCAGGAGATGGGGGAAGACAACAGAGGTAAGCGGCAACATTACTAACCAGAAAGTAGATAATTTGTCTAAATATATTTTAACAATGCCAGAAAGAAATTTACTTGAGAAGGACTTGGGATTTTCATCAACTAGAGTGATGGATAGAGTTGGGACTTTGATAGACTTGAATTTGAACTGCAGGAAGTTACATTTGAAAGCTCACTTTGGTAAAACAAAGCCAACTGCTGAGGAACAAACTGTAACAGTAAAACATTTAGTAATCCCTCCATGTGCTGCCTTCCCCCCTTGTGCAGCAGTAAATGTTTCCTAGGATCTAAAGGAGAATGACCTAGAAACCTTTTTTTGAAACCATGCACTTTAATTTTTTTAACAACATGAGAAGGGAAGAAAAAGAAGCTGTCTCAACTCTTCAGGAAGACACTAATTTAATTATAAAACCAGCAGACAAGGGGAGTGTGGTAGCTCTCTTGGACAAAACCATGTATGTGAATGAAGTTAAAAGACAATTGAATAATAAGGAGTTTTATCGGAAACTTAGAGATGATCCAACATATAAATTTAAATAGAGAGTTGATGAATGTGTACAGACAGCATTTTACAGAGGAAATATTGACAAAAAGATGAGGGATTATTTAATCACCAAACATCCCATGAGGGCTACGTTTTCTATTTTACCAAAAATCAGTAAGACATTAACTACCTGAAAGATCTTCTGACTCCCTACTCCCCCAATTATTCTCTCCGATCCGCTGACAAGTGATTGCTAGAGATTCCCAGGGTTCATTTAAAAACATCTGGAGCTTGCGTTTTCTCAGTTGCAGCACCAAGCCTGTGGAATTCTCTACCTCGTTGGTTAAGAGAATACCTGACCATTAGCAGTTTAAAATCTATGTTAAAAAATGTATTTATTCTCTTTGGCTTTCCCAGACTGATTTTAAATAATTTACATTATTGCCTGTTTTTGATATTCTGTTTATACTGTGTACAGTGCCTTGACTTAGAAAGGCACTATATAAATAAATGTTTGATTGACTGAGTGAAATAATCCTCCAGGAAGACTAATAGTGTGCAGAATAGCCTCTCTAACTGAACCTCTATCTAACTTTTGTGACTCATTCCTCAAACCCTTAGTATCCAGCTTACCATCGTATCTTAAAGACACAAAATAAGTTTTAAATTTATTACCAACTATTACCATGGAAAAAAATATGCTGCTCATAACACTTGATATTGAAGCACTGTATACCAATGTCCCCCATGAGGGGACACTAGACGCGGTAGCTTTTTTTTTGAATCAGAGTAACAATAAAGAAACTATCCCTCTTGCAGCGGATCCTACATTTTTTCTCATTAAACTGTTGGAACTTGTGTTAAAACAGAATATGTTTATACCTGCAAATAAAGGGGGCAGCAATGGGGACAACATGCACCCTGTCGATAGTTAATTTGTTTGCGGGATTGAGAGAGAGGGAGGTGATAAAAATGAAACTGTGAACACCTTTAAACAGCATTTGGTGTTATGGAAAAGGTACATTGATGATGTGCTGTTCATATGGAAGGGAAACATAAACTTTTGAGGAATTTGTTATGTTTTTACATGATATGAATCCACATTTGAGGTTCACTTTTCAGAGTAGTGAAACAGAGGTGCCATATTTAGACCTTATGATTAAGAAGAACAAGAAAGGTGAATTACAGAGTAGGATGTATCAGAAGTGCATTGATGGGAACTCCTTGCTACTGGCTAGTAGTAGTGTCACTCCCCCTCTCATGTTGCCCTAAATACACCAGTAGGCAATTAATCCATTCAAAACTGAATTATTCTACGATAGTAGAATATCAGAAGGGAGCAGACAGCCTTACAAATCGACTCCTAGAGAGGGGCTATATTAAAGAAGAAATAGCCCAAACCAGATGTAAAGCTGAAATAATGGAAAGAGAAGTAACATTGAAAGAAAAATAAATAGGGGTGGCTACACCAAGCAGATTTAATTTTATAACTAACTACTCAGCACAAGCCAGAGAATTGGAGATCATACTAAAAAGGTACTGGCACATTCTTGCAGCGGAACCAAATTTAAAACAATTGGGAAATCAACCACTGAGAATGTGCTATAGAAAGGCTCCCATCCTTAGAGTACTTTTAGTCCATAGTCACTTCAGAGATACACAGCCCTGTACTTGGCTTGAAAAATCCCACAGGATGTCATAAATGCAAAAGATGGTCACGTGATGGCATCCATCTGAGCAGCAGCTGAGATCCTGAGCTCCCCCCTCTGGCCGCCTAATCTGCAATTTAAAGTGCATTTGTTAACGTTTTTTTTCAGAAATACAGTTAAATAGTAGGTGGTATAACTCTTTGCCATCAATAAAAATCCTTGTTTTGGATTTTCAAGCCTTAGCCGGATCGTGATGGAGGTGGATTCAAAACAGGCCTTCACCAAGCACACTCCTCCAGCAACCCCTGAGAAGGCCGCAAAAAAGCAGAGGAACCAGGCCCCAGCTAGGCCGGACCGTGGAAGCGATAAACCACCACAGCCTATGCCGTTATCGGAGGATAAATTTCTCCAGGAGCTTGCACCTTTGAAAGAGCTGCTTGTGGATCTTACAGGGGAACTTAAATCCTTACGATGCGACCTTTCTGATGTTACTAAAAGGTCTGGATGGAAGTTAAGGTTACTTTGTTGAAAACTGGAGATCCAGGGCTGAATTGGAGATATCTGACCTAAGACAACAAGTGAAGAAACTCCAACTTAAGACCGAGGACCTAGAGGCGAAATCGCCAAAACAATTTGTTATAATTGGTCTTCCGGAGATGGAAGAAGGCCCAGACCTCATGGCTTTCCTGCAGAGGTTTTTGTGAAGATGATGGGCCCATCTCCCATAAATGCATCCCTACCACCTTGAAAGATCTCATGGTTAGCTCGCCTCGACCTACAAGCTGGAGCCCCCACGTCCGATTATCATTAAATTTTAAGTTACCTGGAAAGCAGCATGTGTATGAGAAAGCCCGGGAGCTAAAAGAAATTTTGTGGGGTACCTCGAAGATTCAGATTGCCCAGGACCTTCCCAAGGAGATACGGGAGAAGAGAGCAGCGTACCATCAAATAGTTCAGAAGCTTATAGCTGCAGCTATTCCATCCAGGATGATTTACCCTGCAGCCTTAAGAGTGACTGTAGGAGGCTTAGCCACACGTTTCAACACCCCTGAAGCGGCCCACAAGGAGCTTACCAATCGACTGCCTGACCTGTTCAAGGGCTCCGGTTGAGGACTGCCTGAAAAGACTTATGGACGCTGTTAATCCCTGTTTCTTAACGTTTTTGTGTTGTTTATTGGTCTATATATTTATCCGTTGTAGTTGTGGCGTTCCCCTTACCTTGCCCATCCTTTCGTCCACCTACCTTCGTGTTGTTTCTTGTGCTGGCGTTTTCTTGGTCTTGTTTGGTTGTCTGGGCTTCTTTTTTCGGGGTTCCTCTGGCGGGATGGCCGCGGAGCGGGGGCGCAGTGGGTCGCTGGGTTGGGGCCTGGGCTCGTGTTGTGGGTCCTGTTTGCGAGGCGCGTGGGCCGGCGGTGGAACGTTTTTCTCGGGGAAATGGTTTCCGGGAGGGAACTTCCTAGGGGGCGGACCAGTTATGGTCCGGCGGCATTAAGGGTCCCCTTGGAAACCGCAACCGCTATGTTGAATTCCCGATGAGCTACCTCTCTGTCTTCTGAGGAAGGACATGTGTTGAGACTGCGTCCCTGTTTCTCGTCTGGTGCTGATCTGGGTAGGTGGCCATTTGATTATTGAGGTGTGGGAGGTCCACTATGGGGTCGCCTGCTGGGAAGGGGTCTAAGGAATGATTTGACATTGGGGGCTTGTCTGTGCTATGACTATCTGCCTTTTTCCTCCCTTACCCCTTTCTTTAGAGTTCTTAATCCTTTTGCTGCATTGGTATATGAGGGGCAGGTGGGTGGGGGCGGCCATGGGGGCTTGGTGATTTTGCATGGTGGATGTGTGATCACGAGCCGTGCGTGGGGGGGGTTGCTAATCTCTGCCCTGGGCCGACTGGTAGTAGGATTTGGTTGGTAGTTATGGGGGTCATATCTATGTTGAGGGAGTTTGGGTCTTTGACATTATATGGCTTTCGGCTTTTGGCGCTGGGGGTTTGGAGATTCACGTGGGGAATTGGGGGCCCGTAACCCGGGGTAATGGGTTGTACTTTGGAGATTTACTGTGTGGACCCCCATCTGTACATAGTTCTTGTGGGGCTGGTTTTCTGGGGTGTTCTGGGGGGGTTCCTGTTATTGATCATAGTACTGGGTCCAGCAGTCTTACTTTTAGGGGATTCCTTTTAGGATGGCTTATCTGTCAATTCATTTTAGAGTCTGGGTTTGGGGGGCATGTGGGGGCTACAGGTTGATGTCTCAAGTAATTTTCGCTCGGGTCTGGGGTGTATTTGTAAGGGGAGGGTGGGTGGGATTGGTGCGATGGATTTCAAATTTCTTATAAGGGAGGTGCACCCTGCTGTAGTATGTTGGAATTACTTTTTGGATATCCAATTGCAGTGAGATCATTTAAAGTGGCTATGAGTACTGTTAAATAGTATCCTGGAATGTGAGAGGCTCAGGATCGGGTTAAACGTTTGCAGGTTTTCAATCATTGCTGCCTGCTTCACGTGGACATTCTGTGCCTGCAGGAAACACATTTAGGCGAGATGAGGCTAAGCTGCTTTCTCGGTCTGGGTTCTCCAGGTTTACCTTGTTGGGAATTCTCACTTCAGTAAAGGGGTGGCGATTCTTGTTAAGAGACACGTTTTATTTACTAAGGATCTGGTCTGCTCGGACCCAGAAGGGAGATTCATTTTAGTTAAGGGCAATCTAAACGGAGTGAATATAGTCCTAGGTTCGGTATATGGACCGGTAGGAGGTAGTCCTGATTTCTTCACGAAGTTAACAGATAAGTTGGCTAGCTTCTTGCCAACTCAATACGTGTTGGGGGACTGGAATGTGCCTTTCCCCTCGTCGTTGGATAGAGAGCCCCTGGACAGGCGGGCACCTTCTTCGGCCCAGAAAGCTCTCTGCGAAATGGTCTCAATGCTAGGCCTTGGTGATCCATGGCGTATCGCCAATCCTTCTTGTCGGGCCTTTTCCTTCCAATCCCAGTCACATGGTACTAAATCGAGACTGGATATGATTTTAGTTAGTTTATCTCTTCTCCCGAGTGTGTCTTTATCTGGTATAGAGCCGATTATTGTGTCAGACCATGCCTTGGTTTGGCTACACCTCTCTTCAAGCCCTGATTATTCTCGTGACTCCATGTGGAGACTAAACACTCAACTATTAAAGGATCGGCATTGTGTTTCGGAGATCAGTTCTAGAATATAGCTTTTCTTGGCCGACAATATGGACTCCACCCCTAGAGTGGATATGATATGGGGAGCATTAAAGTGTTATCTCAGGGGTGACCTTATCAAGATGGCCTCCCTCAGGAAGAAGACCCGATTGGCTAGGTCGCTAGAGTTGGTGGGTAGGATAAGGGAGCTAGAAGGTAGGTATTCATCAACTTCTTCGGTTTCAGACCTTAAGGAACTCCTTTCAGTTAAGAATGAATACTCGGACCTTTTGAAAGAAAAGATAGAGTATTGTCTAGTTAAAACTCAGGCTAAATATATTGATCTCGGTGAGAAATCCGGTAGTTACTGGCCTTGCGCTTACGTGACGCTTGAAGGCTCAAGGCTTATTCCTTCTTTGGTTTCCTCATCCGGAAATACTGTTTCTCCCCAGAGAGATTGCTCAGGTCTTTAGGGAATACTATTCCAATCTTTACAGTCCTTCTCCGACACCCTCACACAAGGGCGGAGGTCAGCAAATATGTTAGAGGTACTGGTGTTCCGAGAATATTGAGTCCCAACAAGCAAGCTTATTGGCTCCTATCTCAACCGAAGAGATCCAGAACACTATTGCCTCTCTGGGCTCGGACAAAGCACCGGGTCCAGATGGGTTCCCAGCAATTTTACAAAGTTTTGCTAAAGATTTAGTTCCTATCTTGCTTAAGCTATATAATTACTTTCTAGTTGCAGTGGAACTTGATCCGGCATTGTTCGAGGCCATCACAGTTTTAATTCCTAAAGTGGATAAGGAACCTTCTGATCCGGCTAGCTACCGTCCCATTTCTCTTCAGAACTATGATGTTAAGATACTAGCCAAAATATTGGCTGAGAGGATTAAAAAGATCTGGGCAGAGCTTTTGAGCCCTGAACAGGCAGGTTTTGTTTCCGGGAGATCAGCAGCTGACCATCTGAGGACCCTTTCGCATATCTCGCAATATGCCCGGTCTGCTTCAGACCCGGTTGTGTTAGTTTCTTTAGATGCTGAGAAAGCATTTGATCGGGTCGATTGGTCCTTTTTGTGGATGGTTATGGAGGAAATGGGCTTCCCGACCCCCTTTCTCAACCTGATACGGGTGTTCTATAGGTGCCCCTCTGCAAAAATCTATTGCAATGGGGTATTATCCCCCTCTTTCAGTCTTTTTGCCGGCACTAGGCAGGGCTGCCCCCTTTCTCCTTTATTATTTAATTTATACTTGGAGCCGCTATTGATTAGTCTTAAGTCTTCCCTCAGGTAAAAGGGATCAGATTCTATAATCGGGAGCTAGTTCTTTCTGCGTATGCAGATGATGTCCTCTTATATCTGTCAGACCCAGTAGCATCATTAGATGCTGCTTTGGGCATTATTAAATGGTTTAGCTCCTTTTCTGGTTATAAATTAAATATTTCAAAATGTGAGATCTTTCCCCTAAATAACTATACTTTTAAGAGATGTTTTTCTTCCTTTGGTATGAGGTGGGCTTCCAAGTCAATTAAGTATCTGGGGATCTACTTCTCTACTGACCCGCTATTGCTTAAAAAACTAAATTTAGTTAAGATTAGAGACTCGATTACTCAAGACTTACAGCGCTGGGCATCCCTTCCTATTTCCTTATGGGGCAGAATTAATATCATCAGATGAATGTTCTTCCGGATTTTACCCACTGAATCTTACCAACCTTTGGCTCCTCTTTCCTTTTTCAGCAGCTTCATAGTTTGTTTTCCACTTTCATCTGGAGAGGAAAGGTGTGGTGCTCATACGGCTCTCTATCACTTCCCAAAAAAGAGGAGGCCTAAAACTTCCGAATTTTCAACTATATTATTGGGCAGCCCACCTGTCCAAGCTGGGAAGGTGGTTCTCGGTGGAGTCAAAGCCTGTCCCCAATTTGGCTTCAGTTAGAATCGGCCTTTCTCTCCGAGCTTAGATTTGACATATCCAGCCTTCCCTATCTTCCGAAAACCCTCTCACAATTGATCTCCAGACGTCTGGGTGGCAGTATCTCTTAAAGTGTGGGCCCAGTGTCTCAGGTTTTTCCGATTTCCAACCATACGGACTCAGGGCAGCCGATTTTCTCAATCCCAATATTACTTTAGGGGCTCTTGGTTAGGAACAAACTGGCTCCACAAATTAAAGAGTCCAGGGTTGAGCATTTATGCTGCTTACGCTTTTCACGTCAAGCGATATTCTATCCAGATTTGATATCCCAAGCAGAGAGACTTTAAGGTGTTCCAGCTCCGCATCTGGTGAGTAGTAAGTTTGGAACGGTGTTTAAGCAATCTGTGGTACATCCCTTCCTCTCCAGCGTTATTATGTTGGCGTCCCAGCCCCACTCCATTTCGCAGATATACTCCTACCTCTTGACTTTTAACTTGGGGGAGGAGGTTGGTGGTCCCTCGGTCTGGACTCATCTTCTTCCCGAGGTTGTACCTTTGTGGAGAACCTATTGGCCTAATCTACACAGGTATCACACGCAGGACAGGTTTCGTTTAGTTCAATATAACATTGTTAATAACCTATATTTCCTCCGGTCAAGCTTTTTCAGCGTAAGTTGACTCCTGCTCCAGTGTGCTTCAGGTGCTCTTGAAGACGAGGGCACCCTAGATTCATGTCTTTGGGAATGTGTTAAGGTTGCCCCATTGTGGTCTTTGATTCGGGAGACCCTAGATTCCCTCCTGGGTCTGGAGCATTTTTCTCTCCAGAAATTTGCATACTGGGTGACTTTTCCCTGATTGATAGTGTGAGCGTAGGTACCATATGGCCCTGATATCTATGGCAGCTAAAATTTGGTTTAAGACATTGGAAGGACCAGTTGGCCCTGTCCTTCATGGACTGGTTAAAAGAATTGATGTCATATCTCCAGTCCGAAAATTTGATTGCCAGTTATAAGAACCGTATGGACTTATATTATAAAAGATGGGGTAAGCTCCAGTCTCTTTTGCTTACCTTAAGGATAAATTTGATGACCTGATCCCTGGACCCTCATACTATACAGTATAGCAGCTGTTACCTTAGTATACCGGTCTTACTGTGGTGTTCAGATATGTTCCTTATTATAACCTGGACGGTTGATCTGAATATTAGACAGGTTGTTTAATAGGAATGATATCCAGAGTTCAGAAATTGTTAATTTATGATTTAGTGGGTGCAACCTTTGTGGGGAGGAGGGGGTGAAGGAAACACTCTTCGGTACATGGATTGACAGACTGATATTTTATGTTGTTTTATTCTTGAATGTGCCTTGTTATTTATTATATTGGTTAGGGGGAGAGGGGTTGGGGGGATTTCTTTTGGTCTGAGTCGGATTTAATGGTCTATTTTTTGATATTATGGTTTTTTGGTTGTATTACCTTTGAAACTAATAAACTTAAATTTCAAAAAAAAAAAAATAAATGCAAAAGATGTACGGTATGCAACCATATCAAACAAACAAAGCAGTTTACTTCTGTTAACATAGGTTGCACTTTTGAAATAAGACAATGCATTACATGTGACAAGGTGGGGGTCATTTATTTAGCCACAAGTACATGTCAGGCATTCTATGTTGGTAAGACTAAACAAAACTTGAAAATGAGAGTAGGAGAACATATTAAAGCCATACACAAGCAGAACATAACTTATGCTACAGCAGATCATGCTAATAGTAGTCGATCCCACAACCCATTGTTTCAGCTTTACAGCAATTGATAAGGTCTGCCGATACCCTTTGGGGGGGGGGTTGAGAAACTGATGTTAGAGCAAGAGAATTACTGGATCCTTACACTTAAGGCCACTGAATTACCAGGTCCAAATAGTAACTTGGACATACGTCCATATCTGAAAAAGAGAAAACATTAAGAAAATAAAAAGTATACATGGACACCATTCAGGAATGCCCTCAAGTCTGAAATGTATTTAAAATATATATATGTATATATATGCTAATGTTTTTTCCTGAGATATCCAGTGTTATTGTTTCCCCTCCCCACTCTTTGAGTCCCTTTATCTCAGACATGTCCTTTGATTTTTATTGTGAAAATGACCTATATAAGGAAAGGAGCAAATATATATAGTAAAGCAATACATAACTTGAACAATATGATTCTATTACTTTTGTTAAATATAGAGTTTTACTTTTTCTTTCCCTCTTCCCCCTCCTTCCCATTCCCCCCTTTCCCTCCCCCTTTCTTTTTGTGTTTGCTTATCTCTATGTGAGTTTTCAACACCTTCCCACAATTGTTGGCAGCTATGACAATTTTGATGGTTGTCTAAAAAAACAAAAAGTTTAAAAAAAAATAGTTCCTGTTAATTTATGATTAGTATAAATTGGCATTTAAAAGCTTGTTATTGTCCATATTAAATGTATGCACTTTAGTAAGAAGCACTTTATGTTTTTTTATTTAGATATTAAAGAAAAGCTTTTTATCTCATTCACTACGTGAGCATTACAAAGGGCTATAGGTTGTTACAGTGTCATGAGATATCTTTCTAACCAATATATAGGTGGTTTCTAGTTAAGTCTCCAGCTTTTGAAAAAGAACCCTGTTTGAAACATGTCAAGTGAGACTATGTCTGTCATTGGGGTCTTTTTTCTAAATAAATATAAGTTACAAAACTCTCTTTTGTGTGGCGTCCCATTTATGGGTTTTGGTGTGCTGAGACTCCCTGTATTTGGTCCAGTCACAGTGGTGTATGTACTACGAAAACCCACTTTACACTTTGTGAAAAATTACATTCTGCTCTCTCGGTGTGTTTCATGACCCATTTTATGTTTGCTTGCCAAATGCTAGTAAACATGTTGAAGTTGAGTTAAGCTCTGAGAAAGCTCATGGGGTGTTTGGGCCTTCTCCACCTATCATAGCTTCAGATTATCTGATCTCCTCCTAAGTTCCACTCACTCTCCACCTTTCTAATGCTCTTCCCTTTGAAGTAATTGGCCAATCACAAGGCTGCAAAAAATAAGGTGGAAGTCAGTTTTCTTGTGCAGTTCGACTGTAGTTCCTACAGTCAGTGTTTCATGTGCAGTTTGTTCTTCTTCGTTGGTGGTCTACAGTGCTTTATTTCTTGGGGGATGGCACTGATGTTGCAAAATGACCAAAACGTCCTCCTTTCTGTGGCTGTCATGTCAGCTATGCTGCTTCCAGCACCTTCTGTCTCTGCCTCACCAATACCAGAAGTGCTGGCTCTCTGCTCTTTCTCAAACAAGAAGCGAAACAAAAACTCTCTCAATCTGTGATGCCCTGCAGCCCCCACCAAACCCAGCTGAACATTATCATCGGTGGGTGAACAATCCCACTGCTAGGATCCCCCTGCTTGATGACCTCATAAAAAACACTCCTTCTGTCTGTAAGGCCCAACTCCCTGCACCCAACCCAACTCATCATTACTGGCAGTGGGTGCTTAATCCCACCACCGTTATCCCCTATGCCCGACCAATCTCCTAGGGAAAAAAATACACTGCCTCCCTCTGCAAGGCCATGCTCCCCCAACCCAGCTGTTTATTATCAGTGGACATTGTCCAATCTTGCCACCTGTAGTTCTCTGCCTAGTCTCTTACAAAAAAGTCTCTCCATCTTGAAGGCCTGCTACTCCCGCCTGACCCAGCTCATCATCCCTCTACTGTTATACCCCCCCGCCCAACCAGTCTCTTTAAAACCAAAAAATTCTGACACTGAGGTTCCTAACCCTCTGATGCCAGCTAGCAACACCTCTCTGCCACAGTCTGTGACACTGGCATGCCCAATTTGTGGTGCCACCATACAACCTACCAACATTGGGGCACACAATCCCCTGACTCCCGTCCCTGAAAACAAAAAGAAAACCATTACTTGTCATTCCTTTTTCTTAATGTGAAACAAAGAAAATGGTCCAGGAATGTCTTCAGGTGCTCCTGGACATTCTGACCCCCCTCAGTGCCATCACCCAACATACACCCCCCATTCCTGACACTCCTAACTAGGGTCCCACAAAGTAGTCCTCTCAGGACTGGTGAACATCCTTCCACTACCGAACCCAACAATAAACTGACTGAAAACAAAGTCAGTCCAGTTAATGTCTTTTTAATGCTTTATTTTTCAATGTTACTATTAAATGGATATGTTATGAAACACAGAAACTTGTGTTCTTGTGTTTCTCAATCCCGATGCTGGCTGCTCAAAATGTGGGTACCTGACATCGGGATTTTGCCCAAGGCTAACATTTTTTTTATGTTTTGAGAGGCTTTGCCCCCTCACTCCCCCATACTTTATAGAACCAACTCTGCCGCAGGCAAAATTCCAATGTTGGGCAATCGTGATTCGGGTAGCCGGCATTGGGATTGCCAGTGTAGGGCAATAGAATTTCTAAATTTTAAAGGAACACTGTCAACTTATTTTTCATCATATTATTTCTAGTTAAAAGCCTACATTTTCTGATTTCTTACCTTCTCTAAAATTCATTGCCATTGCTGTTTGTTTTGTCTGTCTCCTTGTTTAGTAGAACTGAAATGCATGCTAATGTATATTTATAAACAACCTTATTTTGTTTACAATCCTGAATGTATTCTTACTGAATACTTCCTGAAAATTAGAAACACTCCTCAAACAGAGAAGTCACTTATGATACAATAGCCTCCTAAACTCCCACTACATTATGAGTGGCAAGATTGTGTTGTGGGTGTTCCCAAATCCAGGAAAGATGCAGTTGGAGATGATCAAGGAATGTAAACAAATCTGTTTTTGTGTGGTAACACTGGTATGGTAGGCACTCTGTTTTTCACTTTTTTTAAAGAAAAAAGAATCAAAATCAAACTACCAGCTACATCAGCAGTCTTTACAGAATGTAGGCAATCAGAATGTTTAAACTTGAGACACTTTGAGACCTAAGACGGTTGATAGTGTCCCTTTAAATATATTCCCTATTAAACTTTGTGATTTGTTAACATTTTTGCCCCAAATTTTCAACATTGATACTTTGTACTCCACCTCATGAACAGGACAGGTGTAATTTTTCAAATGCCCTCTGAAACCTGTTTTCATAATCACTCTGTGAAGTCACCATTTGGATGAGATTTAGAAAAAGACACCTGTCTTTTTTTTTTATCCTTTATTTTTTCCATTTTGCAATGAGACTTACAATAGAAAATATTCTTTGATTCCAGGTATAGGATTAGGTACAGGGAATATAATGGTAGGTAATTCACAGCCCATCATTCATAGTTACAACATTGAGGGGGTAAATGCATCTATTATTTTATACATCAATTGATCAAAATAGACTACATGTAGCAAGACCATGGACATTCCTATCGAAAATGTTGTATATCCAGACAGTCCCATCTTTTCAGAGAGGCCTTTGTCAAATGACATGGCCCAGAAGTCCATGGCTATAAAAGAGTGGATCCCTTTTATGTAATTAATAAAGATGCCCCTCAACACGCTCACAGACATTCCCCTGAAAGATAAAAAACTTCAACTATATTCTGTAATTAGAAGACAGCAAGAGCACACAGCATTACTTAGTAAATTTAAACCTTTAAACCTTCAATCTCTCCCCAAGTTTACCATGCGGAGATAACTCTGCCCCAAATAAAACTACAGTATATGTCCCTATAACATATTTACTTGTAAAAAGCAAATGTGTTCAATCTGGCTTGAGAAAGTTATTTATAAATTAAGGACAAACTCAACGAGGAATAACAGATGTAAAAACTTCTCAGCCCAAAAGCAAAATGTCCTATTCTTTTAATCCAGGAGCAGTACTGTACTAACCAGCCCTCTAAAGTGAGCCTAAGAGTCTCGGTACTCAAGATTCACCATCCTCTTCTTCTGAGTCCGAGGGACCAGACTTGGTGAAATCTTCCCGAATTAGGTCCAGCCTTCAGCCTATGTCTGCTGGATCATTAAAGAGGAAAGTTTTCCCAGCACAAATGATTTTCAGTCTTGCCAGCATTTGGAGTGCGTGGTTGATTCTGAGTTCTCTCAGGCCTGCTCGAACCGAATCAAATCCGCAGCGCCTCATTCGTGTCAAGTAGCTCAGATCAGGAAAGCAATGTACCAGTGACCCATTTGGAAGGGTAAGAACCCCTGAAGATTTCGCTTTTTGAAGTATCATGTCCCTTATATGTATTCCAGTGGTGACTGCCAAAACAGTTCTGGGTCGTTCAGGGTTATTAGGTTTCCTTCTAGGGGTAATGCGGTAAGCCTGGACTATCTGGCCTTCTGCTCATAGTTTTAAAATATCCTGAAGAAACTGATGTAAATATTCCACAAAATTGGCTCCTTTGACTCCTTTGGGTATGCCCAAAAATCAGAGGTTACTAGAACATGCTTCATTCTCAAGGTATTCGAGCCTGGTGCGTAACATCTTATTTTCCTTCAGTATTCCGTCGGTTACAGTTGTTGTTTTGGAAACCGATTAGCTCAGAGCAGAATAATTTGTTTCTAAAGTAGTTATTTTAATTTCTACAGTCGTCAGTCTATATTGAATGTGTCTAATTTGCTGTTCATTTGCTGCATGACCTGTAGTATGGCGTTTATTTTGGCCTCCAGATCCCTTGACTTCTCGATCATCTGCCCACTGGTTGAAACTCCACTAGAAGAAGGTGCAGGGCCTATCCCTCGGCCTGGATCTTTATTTGTTTCATTTTTCATTCTTCCCATTGTTAAATCAGCACAAATTTGCTTTGTAGAGAGCTGTAGCACTTCGTCACATTGTATTGAGGCTTATATTAGGTTTTCAAGTTTCCAAATTAAAGTTTTTAGACTTTTAATGCTGTCTAAGTCTGGAGCTGCATGAAAGGCATCTATCCCTGTCGGCTGCTAGCCACGCCCCCCCCCCCCAAAGAAAAGATACCTATCTTGATTATAAGGTGGGGTAATAAAAAAGACTATATTGAAAATGTGGGGTCAACATCTCAGAAAATAACAAAGTTGTGAAGAAACATTGCAGTTTTTTCATTGTTTATGCATAACTTTGCTATGTTTTGAGATTTTGACTCCAGTTTTTCAAAAAAAAAACATTTTTTAACCCCATCTCATGAACATGACAGGTGTCATTTTTCAAATTCCACTCAAAACATCTTTTCATGCTCCTGCCACAAAATTATGTTTTGGCCTGAATTTCATCAATAATACTTTTTCATAAAGTGAGGTCATAAAACACTGTAGTGAAAATTTGGGATAAAACAATCTTTCAAAGCAGAATAGTTTTTAACCAACCAAGAAAGTTTTCAATGTTTACTCATAAAGTTGCAATTTTTATGTTTGCTTGCGTTCGTGTACAAGCAAAACATACTAGGACTGATTGAACAGTGTAGGGTCTGAGGAGGTATGTGCTGTAGAAGCCAATGCAGTTTAGCCTGTAGGAGGTGTATGAATGAACACCGAATCCTGACAAGGTTGTTGCTTATGCTACTTTGCTGGCTGATATGTGGAAACTTCTCACATATGAAAGAATGCAGGTGTGCCAATCGCAGTGTGGCTGTCTCCTTTCATATTGCTGCAATTAGGAAGCAAAACAATCTCCCTTGCCATCTGACCCAGCTTTGTAGCTAATGGAAAGTGTTTATTCCCAACCCCAGTAGCCCCCTCCCATCCGATCTGGCTTTCAGTCAGTCCAACAGCTTGGTTCCTAAGCCTGAAACAGGGAAACTCAAAAAAAAACACTACTACCACTGTCTGACAGTCAGGTGCCCAACTCCATTGTTGTTAACCACAACAAACTCCACTCCCCAAAGTATGGTGGGAAAGTACCCACACAGCTGCCAGAAAAATTATACCGCCCCAACAGCAACACCAGGATGCCCACACCTGGTGCCATCAAAACAGTTGGTACTTGTAATAAAGAAAACTATCCCTCTTTGTACTCTGTCTTGTTTCTACAACCTGAAATGAGCAAAACTATCCATGGAAAGATTATGCTGTCACCCATCCTTCAGCCCCCCCACCCCAAACCCAACCCCCCTGTCAGCACTTACCATCCTCCCCTACCCCTCACCACTCACTTACCTGTCTGGAACATCACTTCCTCTGATGACCAGCATGCCCAGTTGCTTTCAACCCTGACCACAAACTGATTGAAAGCAAGGTAAATTGGATTAATGGCTTTTTAATGCGTTGTTAGCTTTTACTAATAACTTTGACATGTTTTAAGATTTTAGCCCCAAATTTGCAATATACTATTTTTGTTATCCCATTTTATGAAGAAGGGAGGTGTAATTTCTCAAAATCCTCTCTGGAGCATGTTTTTGCAGTTGCTCTTCAAAATCACCTTTCAAACAGGATTTAAAAAATTCAAGTTGCCTATATCATAAGGTGGGGTCATAAAAAGACTATGTTAAAAATTTGGGGTCAGTATAAAAAAAAAAAGCAATGCTATAAAGCATCGGAGAACTTATAGGACTTTTGGCCTATACCTTAGGAGGCCATATGGTGCTTAAGCAATAATGCCCAACGTGGTGTGTGTCATGCTGGGATAACATCATGCCTCAGGTGGTTGGGCACAAGGCCGCAGGCCAAGTGCGTCCATCAACTGAGGCGTGATGTTATCCTAAACGACACAGACCCTGAAGGGCATTATTGCAATTATACAATGGCTCGTTGTTATATATAAAATAAAAAAATAATTTAAAAGAATGTTTTTATTAGTGTGGAAAAATATTTTTGTTTCTTAAGAGAAGATGGAAAAAAAGAGGAGCTAATGCTCATGCTACTGGTCATCTGCATTGGTTCACAGTGCTGAGACTAGACCCGTGATGTTGTGCTGGGATAACATCATGGGTCCAGCCCAAGACTGACCTATCAGAGTCCAGGATTTTTTCTTGCCATTGTATAATGTGGTTTAGGGCACTGAGCTGCAAACCTGGAGATCTGGGTTTGAATCCCACAGCCTCCACTTGCATACTGCGTGACCCTAAGAAAGTCACTTAACTTTCTTGTGCTCTCAGGTCACACAAGCTATAGCTTAGTGTGCTGTTCCTGGTTAAACAATTTCCCCTTCCCCCCTTTCCATTACAAAGATGTTGTTTATTCTGTTCTCCATCTTTTCAGCTCTAGGGCCTACATATTCAATGGTTAGTACCAGGCTAACCATGAATAGTGCTCGCTGATGGGGCAAGGACCATATTCAAAGGCCCCCTGTGAACTGTGCTGACCAGATAGCATGAACATACCACTGTGCCCATGCAAATGAGGGATCCCCCATGCATACTGGGTGCAGTAGTACATTCAGTGGTTTGGCAGTTCTAAACAGCCTCCATTGCAGTGCTATTCAATGCTGCCAAAACTCTGCCCTTATCCTTTCATAAGGCTGAACCCCCATCGCTTGCCCTGTGGATGTCTTGCATATTCCTAGTGGTCTAGTGATCCCCCACTCCCATTACCCATCCTGCTGCTGTCTTCAATATTCCTTGTGGTCTAGTTTTCCTCTGCCTCTGATCGCCCATCCTGTAGCTGTCCTGAGAATTCCTGGTGGTCTAGTCATCCCCCAACCCCCTGTTGCCCATCCTGTAGCTGTATGGAACATTCCTGGTGGTCTAGCGGTGCTTCCAGTATGGGACTCCGACCCCTATCTGACCCAACCACTCAGGACCCTTCTCCATGAACAACTCTCCCTGGTCACCTAAGCTGAATTGGAGCAATAGTGACAGTGACTGGTGCAGACTCCCACTCACCACCCTGGCCAGTTACTATCTGACTGTCAGTGAACAACTGCAAGTATTATAGAGACTGCTGTTTTTAACATACTCATAATCTCTCATTGACTGATTTTTTTGTACTGCTCACAATCATTCACTTACAGTCAGACAGCAATTAGCCAAGGTGGTGAGTGTAGGGCTTTGCTGGTCACTGTCACTGTTGTCATAGTTAAACTTAGGTGACCAAGGTGAGGAGGGTGCTGGGAGGAGGATCCTTGGTGATCAGGCTAGGAGGAGGACAGATGTTTTTATGGGGGGAACCACTAGACCACCAGGACTCTTCAAGAGAACTACAGAAGAGGCACTTAGGAGGGCCGTCCAAGCATGCTAATGAGCTCATAGTAGGCTTGCTCTGTCCCCCCAACACCCTGCACTATGGATAACCAACTCTGAGTCGGAATTGTTTTGGGGGGATGAACTCCCCAGAGACTTCAGTGTGATAAGAATAGCAGACCATTACAGCAAGCAGCTGATTCTGTCACTGTGATGGTATGCACTGTTTTTCCATCACTAAATGATCAGTATACAGGAGGGGAGGGGAGGGAAGAGGAGAAGAGCAAACTGTAGGAAGATAAATTCATGCCAAGGATGATTGCAGGGGGAGTGTGATCTTGGATAGCCAAGCATGTGGGGCACGAGGTTGGGAAACCTCCCATAATAATATGTCTGAGTACAAATGACCTTGTAAGATGCAAGGTGAGTGTGGTGCAAGACAGGTTCAGAGAGATGGGGAAAATCAGCAATGAGGTAGGGAACACAGTAGCCTTCTCTAATGTGTTACCAGTTCCAAGGGCCAACACTGCGAGGAAAGTTAAGAAATGAGAAATTGAGTGTATGGCTCAGAGGGTGGTGTGAGGCAGAGGGGTATGAGATGGTTGTTGACTGGGAATGGATCTGGAAGAATTAAGACCTGTATGTGCCTGACAGGCTATATCTAAATAAAAAGGGCACAGGTATCTGAAGGGCAAAATGGAGCAATTAATGGGGAAAGACCTCCATTTAAACTGATAAAGGGGGGCACTAGGGTGCATAATGCCTTCAGTCACCTGGCAGAGGAAGCTGATAGGCCTCCCCCCAATCAGTGGAGAAAAAGGAGGAACTAGCAGGTGGGGGAGGAAAGGAGGGATTGGGGAGGGTGGAGAGAGGGAGGGATGGGAAAGGGGTAATGGAAGCCAGAAGAACTAGTGAAGAGGGGGGAAGAGGAAAAGTTGGAATGGGAAAGGAAAAGGAGATGGAACAGGAATAAAGAGGTGGGAAGTGTTGAGGTGGAGGTTATAGTCTCTGAATGCCAGAAGCCTGGGAAACAAAATGTCTGAGAAGCAGGTGCAAATGGCCAAAAGATAAGTGGACATAGTGGCCATCACAGAGACATAGGCCACATCAAACCATGACTGGGACCTTACTGTCCCAAGGTACAAAATACATAGGAAGAACAGGGAAATGTGTGGTGGGGAGGTAGCTTTGTATGTAAAGGAGGGGATAACCTGTACCAGAGAGGAAGGGGTAGATGGAAAGACAGAAGCATTATGGGTGCAGGTCTAAGCCAATAAGGAGAGGAAACTAAGAAGGGGGATAATTTACAGACCACCATCATAGGATGAGGTCCTAGATAAGTTACTGGGGTCCCATATCATGGAAATGGCAGGCAAGGGAGGTAGCAGTAATGTGGCACTTCAATCTACCTGGAGTGGACTGAAAATCCAGGCTATCTACAACATCAGTGAGCAGGTACTGCTGGATGCATTCCAAAGTGGATTCCTGACACAGGGTGCCACTGAACCCAATAGGGAGAGGGCCATACTGGACATAGTCCTGTCCAGCTGTGGATATGTCCAGGGTGCAAAGGTGGAGGTGCCACAAGCAGGGAGTGACCACCACACAGTGCAGTTCCACCTGGACATGGGTAAAGGGATGGTCAGGAACAAGACAAGGGTTCTAGATTTCAGGAAGCCTGACTTTAATAAGATGGGAGAAATCCATGCAGGGTACCCTGCTGGGATCAGTAAGGAGATGGAGGTAGAGCAGAAATTGATCATAATAAAAGAAGGACTGATTGAGACTTCTAGTGATTGTGTCAAAATCAAAATCAAGAAATGTAAGGTAAAAAAGCACAGCTAGTTTTGAAAGGAAGTGGCAAATGGAATAAGATAAAAGACGGCAGCCTTCAGGAAGTACATATATACTTAGAATGAGGATGATAGGTAGATCTATAATGATAACTCAATGGTTGTAAGCAGAGCAGTTAGAAAGGCAAAGACTGCTAGAGAAGTAAGGCTGGCACAAGGAGTAAAATTAGGTGAGAAGGCCTTTTTTCAAATATGTAAGGAAGAAGGGGATATTAAAGATGAAATTGTCTGGTTAAAAAGTAAAGGGGTTGGGCAGAAGGAAGTGAAGAGAAAATGGAGGTGCTTAGCAAGTACTTCTGCTCCATTTTCACTAGGGAGAAAGATGGACCAGTGCCACAAGGGAGCAGAGTGGTAGGACAGGGTAGGGGGAGTCACCAATGGCTTGATAGAGTTGGACAGGATGCTAAAGGGCCTAAAGGCCCTGAAGGTGGATAAATCCCCAGGGCCAGACAGAGTGCAACTTGGGACCTTAAGGGAACTGGTGGAGATGTTGAAGAGCCACTTGGTAGACCGGTTTAACACCTCTTTCAAGTCAGGGAGTATGTCCTGGGACCAGAAAACTGTACATGTGGTGCCTCTCCATAAAAGTTAACCAAGGGACGAACCAGGGAATACAGGTCAGTCAGTCTGACCTCGATAGTGGGTAAACTGATGAAGACTATCCTGAAGGAGAGACTGGTGGGCTTCCATGAGGAAAATGGGCTGCAAGATGAGAAGCAGCATGGATTTGTGTCAGCCGGGAAGGTCTTGCCAGACTAATCTAATTAACTTTTTCAACTGGGTGACCAAGACAGTGGATAGCGGCCATGTGGTTGATGTCCTGTATCTGGACTTCAGCAAGGCCTTTGACTCTATACCTCAGAGGACATTGGTTTGGAAGCTGGAGAACCTGGAGGTTGGGGCCAAACTTGCTAGATGTGTCATAAAATGGTTAAAGGACAGAAGACAAAAGGTAGTGGATTTTGCAAGCTATGCCAGTGACCAGTGAGGTCCTACAGGGCTCGGCGCTCATTCTGGTGTTGACATCATCAGTGACATAGTGGAAGGGATCAAGGATCAAATCTGCCTGTTTGAGGATGACACAAAGCTCTGTGGGAGGGTGGATATAGAAGAGGGGAGATAGGAACTAATGGTAGACCTGGCAAGGTTAGAGAAGTGATCTGGTATTTGGCAACTATGGTTCAATGCTAAAATGTGTAAAGTTATGCACTTATGGGCAAGAAGCCCACACATCAAATACTAGCAGGATGGTGTGCAGGTCACCAAGTCTGAGGAAGAAAAGTACCTGTGGGTTATCATAAAGAGTGACCTGAAGCACTCAGCACATTGCAAGAGAGCAGCAGCAAAAGTAAATCAGATGCTGGGCTTCATAGCCAGAGAGAATACCAGTAAAAAGGTGGAGGTCATTGGTAAGACCACACCTAGAGTGCAGTGTGTAGTATTGGTGCCCTTGTCTCAAGAAGGATGTCAGCTTGCGGAAGGCAGTCCAGAGAAGGGCAACAAAGATTATTCAGGGCCAGCAGGGCAACACCTAGGAGGATAGGCTCAAGAGGTTCAACATGTACTCCTTTGAGGACAGAAGGAAGAGGGGATATATGATTGAGACAGTACAGTTACATAAGAATTTACCATAATAGTAGGTCTTCGAGAGAGGCTCATGCAGTAGGTACTAGCAAGTAGGACTAAGCCAGCAGGTGCCAGGACCCCATGGAAAATATTCTAGCTAGCAGTTCCTGGCAGGACCGCCCCCGGACATCAGGTGACCAACATCAGCAGACATCACGAAAAGGGGAAGTCCCACACCCGCCCTCCAGTTCTCCTGCCACAGGCAGCTTGTCTCAGGAGACAGAATCATGGCTCCTACAAGAAAAGGAAAAAGAGAAAATGGGGACAGAGCGAGGGAATGCAGTACCTATTGCAAGAGCCTCTCTCAAAGATCTACTGTTACGGTAAGTTCTTACGTAACTGTACTATCTTACTTCAAGAGGGCTCTTGCAGTAGGTACTAACATGTAGGACTGAATCCCAAGCAGTTCTGAAAAAAAGAAGCCAGGGAGGAGGGCCAAAGAAAGCTGTCCACAAAAAGTCTGGCAGGGAAATTAGGACAGAATGCCCTGCAAGACAGCAAGGCCGAACTCCACTCTACATCAGGAGGCCATGTCCAGACTGTAGTGTTTGGTAAAGGTATGGACAGAGGTCCAAGTGGCAGCAGCACAGATATCTGCCATAGAAATACCTCTGAAGCATGCAGTGGAAGCCGCCGTGCCTTTGGTAGAGTGCCCTTTCACCTGGCCTGGAAGGGACTTCTTGTACTTGTGGTAACAGAAGGTAATACAGTATGCCAACTATTTGGAGAGACACTGTTTAGAAGCAGGGTGACCTTCCTTCTTGGGACTGAAGGAGACAACGACGGATCCATTTGTCTGAGATACTTTGTGCAGTTGGTATACCACCTTAGGTTGCAGTGTACATCCAAGGTATGGAGAAGGTGTTCTCCTGGGTTGGAATAACCTGGGAAAAAGGTAGGCAGCTCAACCGACGGGTTGAGGATGGATTCAGCCACAACTTTCGGAAGGAATTTGGGTTTAGTTCTCAAGGCCACCCTATCCTTATGGAAGATCAGATAGTGAATGATGGCACATCAATGCCTGGAGCGTGGAAGTCCTCTGAGTGGAAGTGATAGCCACTAAGAACAAGGTTTTCCAAGACAAAAAAAGGCCAATCCACTTCCGCTGCAGGCTCAAAGGGGGTCAGCGTGAGTTTATCTAGTATGAAATTCAGGTCCCAAGGAGGGGCTGGATTGCAGATGGGAGGTCTGAGATGGAGAACTCCCTTTAGGAAGGTCTTGGAAATTTGTAATTGGGCAACTGACTTATCTCCCAACGGGAGGTGGTAGGCTGAGATGGCTGAAAGGTGGACCTTAAGAGAGGAATAGCAGTGGCCTAAATCAAAAAGGTGTTTTAGGTAGTCCAGAATCTTGACCACAGGACAAAAAAAAGGATCCAGGGAGTGAGCTTCTGCCCAGATGGAGAAGCACCTCCACTTCATGGCATATGTGGACCGAGTGGAAGGCTTTCAAGCTTCCACTAGAATGTGGGCCACCTCAGGGGAGACATCGAGATGGGAGTCAGCTAAGTCTGCAGGAGCCAAGCATGCAGGTGGAGGGACTTGAGACCTGGATAGACCAGGGTCCCATGGTCCTGGGTCAACAGATCCTGAGACAGAGGGAGAGGGAAAGGCGGAAGGATCGCTAGCTGGTGCAGGATGCTGAACCAGGCTTGTCTCGGCCACACAGGAGCGATAAGGATCATCCTCACTCTCTTTCCCCTGAGCTTGAACAGAACTCTGGGGATTAAAAGAATCAGAGGAAAGGCATAGATGAATCTGCCTTTCCAAGATAGAGACAGCACATCCAGACAAAAAACGTCTGGCCCAGGAATGAGTGAGCAGAAGACGGGAAGCTTGGCGTTGAAGAGGGATGCAAACAGATCTATCTGAGGCACTCCCCAGTCAGAGAAGAGGATGTTTACGATGTCTTGATTTAACTCCCACTCATGCGCACTCACCAGAGACTGGCTGAGGGCATCTGCCAGAGAGTTCTGGCTTCCCAGGACATGGCGCACTGTTAAAGTTAGGCCAAGGAGAACCGCTCTGTGCCAAACCTGCATGGCTTCCCTGCAAAGCAGATAGGATCGAGTTCCCTTCTGCTTGTTTAGGTACCAGACAACGGACATGTTGTCTGAGTGTACCATCGGGGGCCCGGAGGAAGAACGGGTTGAAAGGCCAGAATGGCATACAAGACTGCTATCATCTCAAGCACGTTGATATGCAGATGAGCCTCCTCTGGGAACCAGGAGCCCTGGGTCCTGTGGGACCCCAAGTGGGCCCCCCATACCATCTCCAACATGTCAGTGGTCAGAGACTGAGAGGGAAGCTCTGGACAGAAGGGCATTCCCTTGGAAAGGTTCTCCAGGGATGTCCACCAAAGGATGTCCTTGACCATAGGGGTTGTTACCAGAATCTTCTGGTCCAGGTCATCCTTTGCCTGATCCCATTCAGCCCTGAGGGTCCATTGGAGGATCCTCATATGCAGCTTGGCTAGAGGAACCATGGGAATGGCTGCCACCATAAGCCCAAGCATTCGAAGAACGCAATGGGCGAGGATGCATCTCCGGGATGGCAAGGACTGAGTGGGAGAGAGCCGAGTGTCTCCACTCATTCCAGTGGAAGGAAGACTCTACCCAGAGAGGTATCCAGCACTGCCCCAATAAATGTCAAATGCTGAGTGGGGGCCAAAGAGGATTTGGCCACATTGATTGTAATGCATAGCCTGGAGAAAACATCCAGAGTTTGGGATAACGAACGGCACAAGTCCTCCTGAGAGGAAGCTGCAATCAGCCAGTCATCCAGGTATGGAAACACCTGAATGCTGAGGGTGTGCAGGTGGGCTGCCACCACCGTGAGGCACATTGTAAACACCTGGGAAGCAGAAGATAGTCCGAAGGGCAGAACCCGGAACTGAAAATGCTCCCCTTGAAAGCAGAACTGGAGGAACCTGCGGTGGGCAGGATGGACCAGGATGTGAAGATATGAATCCTGCATATCCAGAGTGCAAAGGCACAGACCCTCTTTGAGGAAGGGCAGGAGACTGTGAAGGGAGAGCATCTTGAACCTCTTGTAAGCCACAAGCAGGTTGAGGGAGCTGAGGTCTAGAATGGGCCTCAGATCTCCCATCTTCTTGGGAACCAAGAAGAAGAGGGAGTAGTAACCCGCCCCTTGAAAGTGGGGGATGGGTTCTAGCGCTTTCTTCTGCAAAAGGGATCTGATCACCTCCCGAACCAATGGAAGATGAATGGGGGGTAGGAAGAGCTGGGAGGGGTTCTGTGTGGAGGAAGACTGATGAACTCTATCAAGTGCCCCTGAGCGTTCAGCTGGAGCACCCAAGAGTCAGATGTTATCCTCTCCCATTCTGATAGGTGATGGCAAAACTGCCTGCCACCAGCTCTTCTGGAAGTTCTGGATAGAGGGAGACAGGCAAGGAGTCAGGAGGTGGCGGGCTGGAAAGCCATGTGAGCTCCCACAATCTTATGGGACTTGGCTGGGGGAGCCCCGTAGGCTGTGGCAGTCTCTCTTTTGCAACAGGGCGGCCAAGATTTGTGCTGGGTCCTGGCTTGGCAACAAAAGGGCCACTTCTGTGCCTGAGGCATATGGTACATGCCCCTTTCCAACCTCAGGGCTTGGCCCTTGTCCTGAAGCTCGGTGATTATGTCCTTTGTGTCACCCCCAAACAGGACAGAGCCTCTGAAGGGGGCATCCATAATAGCTGTCTGGACCTCCTGAGCAAGGCCAGAGATCCTGAGCCAGAAATGCCTGCACAGGCCTTTGGCAAATGAGGAGGAATGACCTGCTGAATCTGCCGCATCATACGTGGTCCTGAGCATATGCCGGGAAGCAGACCGGGCCATTCTGACCAGCTCACCCAGCTCCTGTTTTAAGGAAGATTCTGGAAGGCAGTCCATTTGGAAGCTAGTTGGGCAAGGACAGACTTCTGATAGTCCCCCATGTGCCCCACATAATTGAGAGCATGCAATCTCAGAGTGGAGGAGGAAAAAATCTTCCTGCCAAACTGGCCCATGACCTTCGATCTTTGTCTGGGGGGACACAGCTAAAATTCTTTGGGTTAGCTGTCCTGTCGAAGGCCACACTGATGACCACCGAGTTCGCCTTAGGCTGGGAATTGAGATACTCCCTGCCCTCAGGGTGTTGATAGAGTCTGTCTGCCTTGCAGGATACCATAGCCAAAGAGGTGGTCTGCTTCCAAATGGTGGCTACTAAGTCCTTGTGATGCTCCAACCAAGGTGGAATGAGGATGGGAGGAGCCTCCTTGAGGTCCAGGTGTTCAGCCAGGCATTGCCTCTGAACATCTTGATCCACCGACTTCCAATTTTGGGCAGCTTGAATCTTCTGCAGAAGATCCAAGAGTGAGGGGTCCTCTAGAGGAGACTTTGGAGAACCCTTCAGTTTAGGAGCCTCTGGTGTGTGTGCATCCTCTTCCACTCTGGAGGGATACCCATCCTCAGAATCTGAGGAAGGACAGATGCTGGAGGAGTCCCCACCAGGCAGTGGGATGTCAATCTGCCTGAAAGTGTCAGCTGGGTGGATATACTCTCTGGGGACCCTACCCCTGTAATCTACTGGGGCCGGAATGGGCACTGCCATGGGGAGTCCCTGAGGAGGGCATCCGGGGTCTGGTGTAGGACCTGGCATTGGTACTGGCACCGAGTGATGTTGGTCCAGTTCCAGTGTCAGCTGGGACCTGACTTCCACCCACTAGGAAGACAGGACCTGTTTCAGATCCACTTCAGGAAGAGGCGGGGTGGAGGAGGATAATTTGGGTACCCGTAAAAAAGGGTACCCAAACCCCAACGGCGGAAAACACAGGCCGGGATAAGCTGGTGTCGGGTAGTGCAGCATTGGGTAAGGAGGCCCCGGGTGATGCGGCATCGGTTACCCAGGCGTCAGGTAGCCTGGCGTCGGAGGCGCTGTCAGCCCTGCTGGAGGCCCTGCCGGAGGAGTGGATGGACCAGGCATTGCCTCCCAGGGCAGAGGAGTGGGAAATGTCTGCCCTGTAGGAAGAACTGTGTCTTCAGCCTCCAACAGCCCAAACGGAGGGCACAAAGGCCAGTCACTCGGCATCAGAAGGCTGGAAGGAGGCACTGCTGGAGTGGGCATCAGATCTGGCATTGGAGGCTCTGGCAATGGGGAATGAAACTCCCCCGGGGGAGGGAACTCCCATTCGATGCCCTCTTCTGCAGGGTAGAAGGCGGAGGAGCCTCCAATGGGAGGGCCTTGGTAGGACCCTGTGGCAAACCCTGGACATCAGGCATGGTGTCAGGACCTGATAGGGGAACATTAGCTGGGTGCACGTCGGGCCCGACATGCGACTTACCAGCCTTGTCCGAGCGGGAACTGACAGAGTTGGAACCCGAATTATCAGATGTGCCAATGCCGCTAGGCTGAGGAGGGGGCCTGGTGGGAGCGCTAGCCTCCTTTGCCCCAGAGGCTCCTGTCGGGCCTGTATGTGAGTCCAACAGGGTGGCCGACGCATGCCCGGACATCACCAAGGTGGTCGCTGGAGATGGATCCCCTGAAGGGGAGGCAACAGTAAGGACCGTGACCCCAGCCAGGGTCTGCAGAGTTGTGGATGCCGAGTCCCTGTCCCTGTGCTTCTCCTTGTTGTGCTTCTTGCTGTGGTGCCCTTTGGGAGAATCAGACATCTGCCTGAGCTTCTTTAACTCCTTCTCCATGGAGGCCATCTTCTGCTTGAGGGTATGGGCTTCCATGGCCTGCTGCCTTCTCTTTCTGGTGGCAGAGTTAAATTTCTGGCAGTGCTCGCACTCTTCCATGCAGAGGTCTGGGCCTAAGCAGAAGAGGCACTGGCAATGTCTGTCCTTGTGGGGGAGTTGGCACCTGCAGGAATCGCACTTGTTTTATGCGACTCGGACGGAGTAGGGGATGACATGCAAAAATTGTAAGTAAGCTTGGATAAGCAAAAAAATATGAACAGATTTAGAGGAAAAGGTACACTTAGCTGAACCGCTAGAGTGAAGAACTTCCACAAGGCGACTAGTAGCTGACGGCAGGAAAGAATTGGAAGGCAGGCATGGGAACACCCCCTTTTATCTGACATCCACTGACATTGGTCACCTGATGTCTGGGGGTGGTCCCGCCAGGAACTGCTAGCTAGAAAATTTTCCCTGGGGTCATGACACCTGCTGGCTTAGTCCTACCTGTTAGGACCTACCTCTCGAAGTAAGATCTTAAAATACCTTAAAGATATTAAAAGGGTGAATACCGAGGGCCTCTTAAACATAGAAACATAGAAGTTGTCAGCAGATAAAGGCCTTCAGCCCACCTAGTCTGCCCTATTACTCCTAACAAATCTTTTTCAAACTCTGCTGGTAATAGGTTGCCACTCTTTTCCGCCTATCAGTATCCATATATGCCCATCTCGAGCTTTCTTAAAACCTGTAATTGTTCAGTCTTTAGTTGAAGCAAGTTTACTAGGGGACATAGCCTAAAGCTGATAGAGGGAAGATTCAAGAGGGAGATGAGGAGATACTTTTTCATCGAGAGAGTGGTGGCCAAGTGAAACAAGTTTCCAGAGGAGGTGGTCTCCCTGAAAATGATGAATAGCTTCAGGAGAAAATGGGACAGCATGAAGGGGAAAGTTGCTGGGTGAAAGGGGAGGTGGAACTGAGGGGAGTCATGGGGGATTTGGGGAGGAGGCATGTCCCACCGTAGACACAGGGAGGACCTGTACAATCAAGCAGACAAGATAAATCATTAGGCCTTTATCTGCTGGTATGTTCATATGTTCATATATGGAATGCATTATATCACAAAGAAATGGTATCCGAGGTAAGCACAGTACAAGGATGGTTACATAAATCAAAGTCAGAGAAATTCATCATTTTATGTGCAGTAACTAACAAATAACTATCTGTATAGACTGGGGGAAATAACTGGAGATAAATTATTCAAAAATGGTTCCCATACAGTATATGTTTGTATTGAAGCAGTTTATTAAGAGTCACGTAACTTAGTCTATCATTCATTACCTATCTTCCCATGTATAATATGCATTCACTGAAAGCAGTAATCTTAGAGGTACCTTATTTAGTCAGCCCTGTTAACATGTGAACACTGCCAAAGGATGTGAGATAGACTTATAGAATGTGACCAGTGGCAAAAGTCTTATATAAGTTTACTAAGGGCAACACCAATGTGTAGTTAGTAAACCAAAAGGTTGAGAAGGTAGAAAAGGTTGCAAGTAACTAATAAATAAATAACTATTGCAACTATGTAAGTTAATATGTAAGTGTAAAAGAGTTTAAACAAGCATTTGTCAATGCCGAATGTTGATTGCGTTGGTCTGTTGAATTCGCTCACTGCCCCTCTGTCCCTCTCTCAGTCTGTTTCCGGTGCTGGAGGCTGCTCTTTTGTACTGGGCCCCTGCCTGTGCTGGCACCTTTTTCTGCCCACTAAGAAATCCACAGCTGTCTCGACAGAGCTGCATTGAGCTGGCTCACTCCCCCTCTCTCACTCGCTCATTCTGTTTCTCCTGGCGCTGCAGGCTGCCCTTTGTACTGGGCTCCTGCCTCTGTTGGTGGCTTGCTCTGTCCACAAAGAAATCTGCAGCAGCCCCAACACAGGTCTGTTGAGCCTGCTCACTCCCCCCCCCCCACTCACTTGTTCCGTTTCTGCCGGAGCTGCAGGCTGGCCTTTTGTACTGGGCTTCTGCCTGTGTTGCTGCCTTTTTCTGCCAACAAAGAAATCCGCAGCAGTCACGATAGAGTTCCATTGAGCTCGCTCACTCCCCCCTCTCACTCGCTCATTTTGTTTCTCCTGGCAGTGCAGGCTGCCCTTTTGTACTGGGCTCCTGCCTGCATTGGCAACTTTTTCTGCCCATAAAGAAATCCGCAGCTGTCCTAACAGAGCTCCGTTGAGGTCACTCACTACCTCTGTCTCATTCACTCATTCTGTTTCTCCTGGCACTGCAGGCTTCCCTTTTGTACTGGGTCCTGCCTCTGTTGGTGCCTTTTTCTGCTCACAAAGAAATCTGCAGCAGTCCTGACAAAGCTCCATTGAGCTCGCCCACTCCCCTTCTCTCACTCGCTCATTCCATTTCTGCTGGCGCTGCAGGCTGCCCTTTTCCTACTAGGCTCCTGCCTGCATTGCCGCCTTCTTCTGCCCACAAAGAAATTTGCAGCAGTTACAATAGAGCTCCGTTGAGCACGCTCACTTCCCCTCTGTCACTCGCTCATTCTGGTTTTCCCACCACTGCAGGCTGACCTTTTGTACTGGACCCCTGAGTGCATTGCTGCCTTTTTCTGCCCACAAACAAATCTGCAGCAGTCCCAACAGAGCTCCGTTGAGCTCACTCATTCCCCCTCCCTCACTCGCTCATTCTGTGTCTCCTACCACTGCAGGCTGCCCTTTTGTACTGGGCTTCTGCCTGCATTGGCGGCTTTTTCTGGCCAGAAAGAAATCTGAAGCAGTCCTGGCACAGCTCCATTGAGCTCGCTCACTCCCCCTCTCTCACTCACTTATTCCGCTTCTGCTGGCACTGCAAGCTGGCCTTTTGTACTGGGCTTCTGCCTGTGGTTCTGCATTTTCTGCCCACAAAGAAATCTACAGCAGTCACAACAGAGTTCCGTTGATCTCGCTCATTACCACTCTGTCACTCGCTTGTTCTATTTCTCTTGGCACTGCAGGCTGCGCTTGTGTATGGGGCTCCTGGCTGCATTAGCACCTTTCCCTGTCCACAAAGAAATCCGCAGCTGTCCCGACAGAGCTCCGTTGAGGTTGTTCAGTCTCCCTCTCTCACGCGCCCATTCTGTTTGTCCTGGTGCTGCAAGCTGCCCTTTTGTACGGGGCTCCTGCCTACATTGGCACCTTTTTCTGCCCACAAAGAAATCCACAGCAATCCTGATAGAGCTCTGTTGAGCTCATTCAGTCCCCTTGTCTCACTCGCTCATGCTATTTCTCCCACTGCTGCAGGCTGGCCTTTTGTACTGGGCCCTGCCTGCATTGACACCTTTTTCTGCCCACAAAGAAATCTGCAGCAGTTCTGACAGCACTCCGGTGAGTTCGCTCACTCCCCCTCCCTCACTCACTCTCTCATTCTGCTTCTCCCAGTGCTGCAGGCTGCTCTTTTGTACTGGGCTTTTGCATTGGGGCCTTTTTCTGCCCACAAACAAATCTGCAGCAGTCCCGACAGAGCTCAGTTTAGCTCGGTCAGTCACCCCCTCACTTGGTCGATCTTAATCTGTCCCAAACACTGATTTCCCACAGCGACCATGCTATTTTCCAACAGGAGTGCAAAAACGTATTTTAGCCAGGATGTGAAAAATGACAGTTGTACTGTTCATAAGGAGGTGTGAAAAAATGCTACTGTTGAAAATGTGGCATGAAAATATTACAAATTTGCGAAGTTACAAGGGACCGTGGAAACAGTTCAATGCACGCTTGTAACACAGTCATGTTACGGAGTTTCATTACCAAAATTTCAACATATGGATTTTAGGACCTCTGCTTATGAACAGTGCCACTGTCATTTTCTTAATCTGTCCCAAACACTGATTTCCCACAGCGACCGTGTTATTCTGTGCCTGAACTGTGAAAACACATTTTGGTCAGAATGTGAAAAATGACAGCTGTATTGCTCATAAGGAGGTGTGAAAAAAATGCCACTGTTGAAAATCTGGCTTGATAATATTACAAATCTGCGACGTTACAAGGGTGCATGGAAAGTGTGCGACACACACTTATAGCACAGTCATTTGATGGGCTATCATCACCAAATTTTCAACATAGGCATTTTAGGACCTCTGCTCATGAACAGTATCACTGTCATTTTCTTAATCTGTCCCGAACAGTGATTTCCCACAGCGACCGCTCTATTCTGCGCAGGAACTGTGAAAACACATTCTGGTCAGGATGGGAAAAATGACAGCTGTACTGTTCATAAGTAGGTGTGGGAAAATGGCAATGTCGAAAATCTGGAGTGAAAATATTATAAATTTATGAAGTTATGAGCGTGCGTGCATGTAAACTGCACAACGCATGCTCGTACCACAGTGATTTTATAGAGTATCATTACTAAATTTTCAACATAGGCATTTTAGGACCTCTACTCATGAACAGTGTCACTGTCATTTTCTTAATCTGTCCCAAACACTGATTTCCCACAGCGACCATGCTATTCTGCCCTGGAAGTGCGAAAACACATTTTGGCCAGGATGTGAACAATGACAGCTGTACTGTTCACAAGGAGGTGTGAAAAAATACCAATGTTGAAAATCTGGCGAGAAAATATTGCAGTTTCGTGAAGTTACGAGCGTGCGTAGCAACTGCGTAATGCACGCTCATAAAAACATTCATTTTTTTGGATGTTTTACACTAAATTTGCAGCATAGGCTTTTTGAGAGCCCACCTCATGAACAGTGGCAGTGTCATCTCATTAATCAGGCCAAAAGGTGATTCCACGCAGTGACCACAAAATCACCTTTTGGGGCCAATTAACGTCATGACAGTGCCAGAATTCATGAGGAGGGATACCAAAAACCCCAAGTTGAAAATTTTGTACCAAAATTCCAAAAAATGACTGAGATATGCATTAAAGTTGGAAAAACCCCATTTATTCCATTATACAGATTACCAGCATTTCTTCAGTTCGCGGTCAGTTTTGAAGAGTGCAGACGTGTTCCTGGTCCACCGAAGATTGTTGCGCTGAGCTCTGGAGGTAAGTATGAGGTGAGGGGGGTGTGTGGGGAGGCAGAGTGCGCGGTGGCTGGGAGCAGGTTGTGGGTGGGAGGCAGAGAGGCTGCCGAGGGACAGTTTCCTTTTTTACAGGTTAAAAAAAAGACATCACGGGACTGTTTTTTATTTTACAGGGGCATGTGGCACACTGGGGTGGGCTCCCAGAGTGCCACTGGAGTCTTTCTTTTGGGGGCAGCTGTAGCCAATGGGGATTGGGCACCCTCGTCAGCACACAACAAAGGGGATTACATTATGCAGATGGGATTGGGCACCCATCGGCACACAACAAAAGAGGGTGGTGACATTATGTCAATGGGGATTGGGCACCCATTGGCAGACAATAAAAATGGGGGGGTTATATAATGCTGACAGGGAGTGGGCTCCCCCATCGGCAAAATAAACATTGGGGCACTGAAGCCAACAGGGATTGGGGCCCCCGTCGGCAAATAAACACGGTGTGGGGGGTTAATATTACTTGTGAACATGGTGGCAAGCTGCCACCATGTTCACAAACAATATCAGTGTTTCAAGATCCCGCCCTGCAATGACAGGTCACTCCCTCATTGCAGCAAATGGCTGATGCTGCAATGATGAGGTGGCCCCTGATTGCAGTGGCTAAATTTTCACAAGTTGGTGGCACGCTGGCTGAACTAGTGTCAGCAGCAGCATGCCACGGCATTGGGGGAAGTGGGCTAAGTCTTTAAAGGCTGTGGGGGCATTGGCCACAACAGTGCCACACCTCCACAACCTGCTCCAGGAGAAAGCTGCCACAATATGTTTCTTGTGCATGCACGCAATCAACATAAAAAGGGGTAATTGTTAAAGCTATGTAAATGGCATTGGTAACAGTAAGATGTAGAGAGATGGGTGTAAGAGCATAAGCAATATTTAAAACAGATACTCCAAGCAAGATTAATTAGATTGGTGCAAGAGCATAAGCAATGTTTAAAAACAGATACTCCATGCAAAATTAATTGGATATGTTCAGCTGAAACTCTTTGTACAAAACATGTTTTTCTGTAGTTTAAAAGGTCATAGTCAAAAATAAGGTGCAGCTGTTCTAAGTAACCATGTCAGCAAGAACAAGAGTGTACCTGACTAGCCCTTGTCTAGTTCAGTTCCCCATTTCATGATGACTTATGTTTAAAAATACATGTTACAGAAAGTTAATAAGAAATAACCTATTATGCTTACTTTAGCAGTTATTTATTACGAGATTATTTTGCAATACAGGTCTGGTATTTCTAAGCAAGTTATTTTAATAAAGTGAAATTCCCCCTTACTTGTTTTTCTGTCTCCTGAGCATGGTAATTGGATAGTATAAAATTGCCAAACCACTTGTTTTTCCATCCAGGGATGATGATGAACGAAACTGCCTTATCTCTGCAAATTGGCAGATGTATCTTACGACCAAATTATTTTCAAACCCCTATTTCATGATTTATTGGATGACATAGTGTCTTGGCTAAAATCTGCGGTAATGATTTTTGGGAAATTCCAATCATGCATTTTTGTTGTAAACAACTTGAGTATAAGTATAAGACCTAAATTATATGTCCAATGTCTCTCCAAGAGGAAAAAAGCTTATGACTAAGCCATCCGTAGATGATCTGGAAAGACCAAGAGAAAAGGGGTATAATCACTTAATTTTCTCTGAAAACCTGTAGCCCAGTAATACAGATATTACTAGCTGTTTAGATTGCATGTTAAAAACACCCCAATGGTACAGCCCCATTGGCTGTATAGATTTGAATTGTATTAGAAACAACCGGATAGTAGTGGGCTATCTGATGCCTAGAAATAATGTTAGACTGTATTTCTTTTTGCAAATTTGGACTATTAATTATGTCAGGATGCATTCTTATTGTTAAAATAGGATTTTTCTGGTTTCTCTTTCTATTTTTAATACACAACAATTAATTTGGCTGTAGGTTTTCAGTAAGTTTGATGTTTACACAATTATGTTAGAATGTACCTCTTTCTGTGAACTAGGATTATTAATCCTGTTAGGCTGCATTTTTATTGTTAAAATAGGATTTTTCTGGCTAGTCTTTTTAATACTATACTAATAAATCGTAGCTAGTTTGGCAAAGAATACAGTGGGGTGACTTTATTGAATTATTGAGAATTACCAACCAGGAACCTGTATAGTATGTAATTTCACTGTCTCAGTTACGCATAATTGGTTTATTTACAGACTGATGCCCTGTACTTCACATCTCCTACAGATGCTGCTTGCACTTGCATTTATTTTACTCACAATCACAGGAGTGTAATAAATATAATGAAATACCTTAAATTGAATCATCCTTCCATGAATTTCTTTACTGTAACAGCAAGCATTTTCCCATTAAGATTTGCCAAACATTTATTGGAATTTGGTTTCCCAGTTCTTTTTCTCACCTGATTCTTGAGGGTTCAGTTCAGTCTTTGTCAGAGCTCATTAGTACATTATAGATTTTTCCTGCCCCCTGAACATTTGTCAATTTAGATAACTCAGACCATTATGGCATGAGAGAACTAGACATATCGAAGTCAGGGAAGCAGTTTACAGCCTGTCTGAGTTGAAGATGATGAAATTGAAACTCTTTACACCAAATCTGAATTACAATTCTTGAAAGGATAATATACTTCCATTAAAGTGATTAAGAACATCCTCTAAATTATTTATACCTAACTTATCCGATCAATTTATGATTAGGCATTTTCCTTTGCACTTTAAGTCAGAATTTTTCCACAATGGGATCAAATTATCAGGGAATTTTCCCCATTTGAAGCATTGTTTTAACATTCTTACTTGTATGAGTTGTACAATTTATTACAGGCTGGGTTGATTGGTTTATTGTCAAATTAATATAAAAGAAGTCAGAAAATGTGTTTCAGAATAGCAAAGATTGGTAGCAGTAAAAGAGGCAACTGTAGGTGAAAATCCAGTTGATACTAACCACTTCAGGGGGTGGGTCAAATTCAACCATTCCCAATATACACTGCAAGTCCCAGAGTACAAGCGTGCCTCCGAAATTTGTCAGGTAAAATAAAGGATTACAGTACAGTACAAAGGAAAGATCAATATCAAGAAGATATCACACCCACCCCTGCCATCTGGTGTGGGATTTTTCTAGCCTGTCATGGATGGAAGCTGTAAAACACTCAATGTAATAATTTTCCAAGACTATTGACTGCTAGGCAGCAATTATTGGTGCTTTCAATTGCGTCTAAATTCAGGTAATAGCTTTTTTGGCTGCAAGGATAAAAACATAAGCCAATGCTCATCTACCTAAATATACAGCATATGGAGGGATGGCAAGAGGTATCATTGTAGAAGAAATCAAGTCTTGTGGGAGGAATAAGTCTGTGAACTGCATTGCCAGTTCCTGCCAAAATGATTACAACACCACGCACAAAAAAATATGTAGGTGTGATTGGCTGAAAATGTACCACATAGACACCAGCATTGTCCAAACTTTGAAGGAAACATTGAGCCAGGACCTCAGGGGTCTTAAATAATCTATTATACCAGTTCCATGTGAACTCCAGCCACCAGTGGACAAAGTCACCTTTAATGCTGGGAGGGTATGGTGGACCCATGTATCATAGGACATATCAATGCCCAATTCAGAATTCCATTTCAGTAGTACTGATTCATTCTAGTTCTCAATGATATCCAGGAATGCCTGATAAAAATTCCTAATTAGTAGTCTATACTGAGTACCCTGAAGGTAGTGGAAATGTTCCCTCCCAGTGAGGCTATATGTAGGCTGCAGAGATTCAAAAGAAAGCACTGCCCAGGTGTCAAGAAACTGAAGTATATGTGTAAGGCCCAGATGTCACCATCAAGAAAAATCATCATCTAATTGAGATGGAAAGAAGTCCTCATCTCACTCTAGCATCCTACAGAAGTAGAAATGTATAGAATTTAAAGATAGTTGCAGGAGATTCTTTAAATACCTTGAGATGATCCTGGATGACACCTTATCTTTTGCTTCCCACATTAATCACCTTGTGTACATGATAAACAGAAAATTGGGAGCTTTGTACCATAACTGGGTCATCCTCACTGCTGATGCTAGAAGCTTCATAGTGGCAAGCTCAGTATTGTCACTAGTTGACTATGGCCTCCCTGTCTACTCAGTTCTCAGCAGAATAAATGTGGTTCTGTAGTAATGTTTGTTGCTTTATGCTTGGGGTTGACAAGCATACCCACAGTTGTATCCTCTATACCCAAACAAATAGGTTACCCCTACCTAGCAGAACTAAATTCCAGACATGTTTGCTAGCTAAGAAGGCATTACTAGACCTAACCTGCCCAACCATAACTCACTGCTTCTGCCTTATCAACAATCTCTACAACACCAGAAGCATGGCACAGAATGCCTTTGAACTCCATTTCAGCCACATTCAGCTGGGCAAGCAATCATTCACAGTTACAGTAGGGCCACTGGCTGGTTAAATTAGCTGCCTGATACTTTGCTCAAGCTATATAAGTCTGACCAGTTTAAGACAGCACTATGGGCAATCGCATCAGTTCAATGCAACTGTAACTGCTAATCATTCTGACTAAAGTCCCTCCTGGTATGCTCTTTGAACTGTGTCAGACTCTGACTCTGAGGCCATGTACCATTATTATGCTTGTTCTACACTGATTCCATTTAGCTGCCTTATTGTAAAATTGTATGCAACTGATTCCAGTCTTTTCATTTGTACTTGTTCCACTGTATTTGTACTTGTTTCACTTAATTCTACTGGACCTCACTTACTGTGTTAGTCATGTGTTTTATAATCTTTTATTGATGTGGAATCTTTCTAAAAGAACACTTGAGCTCAAAGGTGTTCTCTGAAATTTTAAATAAATAAATAAATAGAGTTTGTCATTTGATCCATTCAGAAAGAAAGTGTTGACTGTGAAGGTTATTAAATTAGCCAAATATAGCCTCAGATTTGGGGGGCGAACTGAGAACAACCTATGTTGTACTATATTGTGCAAGTCATTCAGTACACATTTTAACTATTTCTATGGGGGGTTAAGTTGTGATGGAGCGAGGTGTAAATAATGTGACTACAGCTTGCCCTTGCATAATTAAGGAGATTTGGTAGATTAACCCCACCTTGTTGGATCGATAATTGTAATACTGAAAAGTGAATCCTGGGACAGCAACCACCCCAAATAAATTGCGAAATTAACTTGTTCCAGAAATGAAAGTAATAGGAAGAAGGAAAAAGAGGGAGGGTTTGCAAGAAACAAAGAATGTGAGATTGAAGATTCATGCAGACTGTTCCAAGCTAAGAAACCCAGAAACATAGACAATGAAGGCAGTAAAAGACTAAAGGTCAATCTAGTATGCTTAAGTTCTCTAAACTCCTGGAACCCTGGAACCTTTGGAGAAGAATGGTAAAAGACTCTGAGAAATATCATGCATTATAGCCACAGTCAAGGGCTCATAATTAAGTAATTCTAAGTTCCATAAATCTTTCAGAACGTGGACACCTACATATTTAAATTTAGGTCTACTCCCTTTGAAGGGATACGCTTGTTTAAGGGTGAAAGACAGGTGTAAATGTAAAAGAAGACTTCTGTTTTATGGATATTCAAAGAGAAGCCAGCTATTGAGTGGTACTGGTCCAAAAGGGATAGACAGCTGGCATAGACTCCATGGGGTTAAGCAATGAGAGAATAATTTTATTGGTATATAAAACCAGCTTTATATTCTATACCTCCTAGAAAGATTCCCTCAACCAGGGGATGACATCACAGAGACATTGCCAATGGCTCGATGTAGATGGCAAACAACAGAGGAGACAGAGGGCACCCCTGTTGAGTGCCACATTGGAGCTGTATAGGAGTGGTATAAGAACCACTGAGCCTACTGTAAGCTCGGGGATGTAGGTATGCATTCTGTAGCCAGGTCAGGAAAGTATTCGTGAAGTCAAAAGCCAACAGGGTGCCCCAAAGAAATCACCACAACACCCTGCCAAAGGACTTCTCAGCATCAATACTTAGAAAACCCATAGAAATAGATCTTTGAGTCATATATTCCATCAGAGTTCTCCGGATGTTATCAATTGTTTGCCATTACCAGATAAAGTTGACTTGGTTAGGCTGTATCAGTGACGGGAGTATCCATTCCAGCCTATGTGCCCAAATTACCAAAAACAAATTGTAGTTCACATTCATATGGATACAGGGCAATAGGAGGACTGACACTGAAGATCCCTACCTGGCACTGGAATGGCAGACAAAGTTGCAAAGCTCTTCAAGAGAGGAGGAGTCTTACCTTCAGCAGTTGCAAAAAGCACCCAATACAGGTAGGGGAAGAACTGTTCAAGAAAAGTTTTGCACCATTTGATTGGATAGCCATCTGATCATCAGTCAGACATTCTTTATTTAGTATAGCACACAGTCAATTGTGAATCTAGGCACTTTACATATAAAGTTAATAAAACAATAAAAACAAAATAAACATCATTAAAATAATAGCAGGATAGCTAATTAATCAGATAGGAAGGCATGACTAAACAGGAAAGTTTTTAACGCTCTCTTAAAAACTTCTATAGACTGATTTTCTTTTACTTGATAAGTGAGGGAGTTCCACAGGGTAGGTGCACTAAACGAAAAGGCACAGGCACCAGATGTCTTTAGGCGGACCCTGGGAATCTCCAGAACACCCTTGTCATTGGAGCAAAGGGGATGGACTGAGTGGTGGGGATACAGGAGGTCTTTCAGGTAACTTGGCCCCTGACCGTGCAGGGCCTTATAGGTCAGCAAACCAACCCTGAGGGTAATTCACCACCTAATCAGCAGCCAGTGCAGAGAGCACAACACTGGTGTAATATGACATGATCTCGAAAGACCAGTCAACAACCTGGCTGGAGAATTCTGCACTAGCGGCAGGAGGCGAAGTTCAACTCCCAGTAGCCCTAGGAAAAGGGCATTTTAGTAATCCAGCCACTAAGCCACAAAGGCATGGACCGGGGCTGGAAGGTCACTCAGGGGAACCAGATGCTTGACCCTGGCAATGTTTGTCAGATGATAATAGGCACACTGGACTAAAGTCGACACCTGTAATTAATTTTTTTTTTTATGTTAATACTTTTTATTAACACCTGTAATTTAAGAGTCAATCTGCAATCTAGAACAATACCAAGGTTCATTGCACTGGCTGAGGTAAGCAACTGGGAGCCTCCAAGCATTAACCAGATTGCACCTTCACCCCCAAGCATCCCTTCACCACCAGTACCTCAGTCTTGTCCGGATTCAACTTCACCCATTTACTGTAGCTCTCATCCAGTCTTGGATCTCAGAAAGGCACTGGTTAAACACCACCACCTTCTGCTGCTCAGTTGCAAAGACATATATACTGTGTATATATATATATATATATATATATATATATATATATATAGTATCCTCTGTATAGCAGTAACAACTCAGCCCATACCATCTTATACTCTCTTCCAGTGGCAGCATATACACTGCAAACAACATGGGGGACAAAATGGAGCCCTGCAGAGCCACACATGGCAGGGGTAGGAGTGCTGAGGAAATAATCCCAGACACCACCCTCTGCATCCTACCAGTGAGGAGAGATTTAAACCAGTTGAGGACTGTACAACCCATTCCTAAACAGAATGATAGGTAATAGAGTATTCAAGTTCTTCAGCTTCCCCCAAGGATCACTGAAACCTAACTTCCAAAGTGGGGTGGGGGGATTTATTCAATGATGACATACCCTGCCAAGTGTTGTATAATTCTTTTATTTTATTTTCCCCTATGTTTTGCTCCTGCATGGAGCTTGATCACAGGGTAATTCTTTTCAATATTATCTTTTTTCCTGTTAATATATAATTGTAATTTAATTAATCAGACTTATTTCCTTTTACTTATTTCTTACAATATGATTTTTTTTAACATCATTGCTTTACATTTATTTACAGGTTGTTTGTACTACTTATTATGTATCCTGGTAGCCTTTATACTTCGTATTTTCTATTCTGTGTATAAGGACACTGTGCTTTTTTCAATTGCTCCCTGAAATGATAGAATGTGGTACATGCTGTTTTACTTCATTATTTATGTGCACCTGTGATTTACTTATGTTGAACATTCAGTTACTACTGCTCTATAGAGATGTTACCTTAAAACTTTCTGGCCTTCTGATATTCTTTGACTGTTGCAGTCTGCAAGACATAATTTAAAGCCAATGTTTATAATACTCAGAGTATCTCTTTACTTATTAGCTTTGGTTTTACTTTTCTGTATAATTGTCATTCTCAATGTTATTTGCCAAGTTTTTAGCTTTTGGCTTACTAGTCTGTTCAAGGCCTTTTGTTCAGGTGAATTTTGTCCAGTGTTTGGAATAGCTCCAGATTGGCTGTGCAGCCTTTTCTTGCTGCATATCCTGATTCCACTTCCTCTTGAGCCTGTTTGAATTTGCCCGCAGTATGAAGTCATGACGTCACACTCAAGCTACTGCACATGCGTGAATTCTGCTGCAAAGCAGCTGAAATAGCTACTGTGCTGGGCACAGCCAGGAGCTTTCAAATGGGCTCTATACTGTTCAACATAATTAAGCACTATATGGGCATCTTTTTTAAGAAGACACAATATGTCTCACTATTCTTAAGTTTTAGCCTTCAATGGGAATGGGACGTGTATTACGCTGGGCAACAATCACTATGAGGGAGGTGGAGGTAACAAGTGGGGGGGTCAAGTAGGGTCACCGAAGTAAGCATATTATTGTTTCTAATCAAATACCTTCAAAAGTCATATTTTTCTCAGTGTGTTTTTTTTTATCTATCTTTTTTAGACACAGTTTATTTCTAATTATTGTTTCATTTAATTTTGGTTGGGGTTACCTGCACCATCACAACATCAGTCAATATTGATATAGTGGACAACGAGCATTTATCTCCACCTTGTGTTCCATTCTATATGGGTCTCCTACCATTTCCTTTATGTTTATTTTTTATCTACACAGAAGTCTCAGTTTACACAATTTTCCAATAACGTGTTATTACTTTAAATCTAGGTACATGCTTGCCAAATAGATTCCACATTCATGCCTATGAATCTTTGTAAAGTCCGCATATAAAATATTAATTTCATAGAAACATAGACTTTGATGACAGATAAGGACTGCTTGGCCCACCTAGTCTGCCCATTTCCCTACCTATTGGATAAGCTACAGATCATAGTTAACCAACAGCCTACTTCTTCCTTCCCCCCACCAGAATTGCCTTATGTCTGTCCCATGCATTCTTGAATTCCCCAATTGTTTTTGACCCCACAAACTCCTCAGGAAGGCTGCTACATGCATCCACCACCCTCTATGTGAAAAAATACTTCCTCACATTGCCCCTGAGCCATCTCCCCTCTATCTTCAGATTGTGTGCCCTTGTTCTTGCACATCTTTTTTTCTGAAAGATGCTACCCTCTTGGACTTTGTTGATTCCCTTGAGGTACTTGAAAGTTTCTATCATGCCCCCCTCCCCTTTCCTCAAGGGTATACATATTAAGCTCCTTTATTCTTTCTTCGTATGGCTTCTGTTGCAGACCCTGCACCATTTTAGTTGCCCTTCTCTCAACTGACTCAATCCTGTCTATGTCTTTGCAGAGATGGGGTATCCAGAAATGCACCCTGTACTCCAGATGGGGTCTCAGCAACTGTCTGTACAGAGGGATAACAGCTTCCTGTTTTCTACTGGTGATGCCTCTCCCTATACATCCCAGTATCCCCCCAGACATTCTTACTGATTTCTCACATTGCTTGCTTACCTTTACACCCAGGTCCCTTTCCATTTTTGTTGCTATTAATACCCCCATTGTGTACTCTTCCCCTGGGTTTTGTTTCTCAGGTGCATTACTTTGCACTTCTTTGCATTGACTCTAAGCTGCCATACTTTTGACCATTCCTCCAACCTTGCCAAGTCCCTTCTCATACTTTCCAATCCAACTTGTGCATCAACCCTGTTGCAGATCTTTGTGTCATCTGCAAAGAGGCATACTTTTCCTTCCAGTACCTCTACAATATCACTTATAAAGACATTAAAAAGGACTGGACCCAGTACTTAACCCTGTGATACCCCACTAGTAACCCCCCTTTCTTTGGAGTAGACTCCGTTTACTATTACCCTCTGTGTCCTGTTCTCCAGCCAATGTTTTACCTAGGCTATCACCCTGGGACCCACTCCCAGGCTGGCTAATTTGTTTATTAATCTTTTGTGTGGGACTCTGTCAAATGCCTTGCTAAAGTCTAGGTAGGCCATGTCTATAGCCCCTCCTGGTCTACTACTTTGGTCACTCAGTTGAAGAAATCTATTAGATTCATCTGACATGATCTTCCCACTGTGAATCCATGTTGCCTTGGGTCCTGGGCCCCAATGGCCTCTAGGTACTCAATAATTCTTTCTTTCAGAAGTGATTCCATCATTTTTCCCTATCACTGAGGTCAAACTAACAGGTCTGCAGTTTTCTTCCTCTGCTTTGCTCCCCTTTTGTGAAGGGGAATCACATCCGCCCTCCTCCAGTCCTTAGGTACCACACCATCCTCCAATGATTTGTTAAAAAGGGCGGTCAGTGGTGTCACTGGTTCTCCCCTTAGTTCTTTTAGAATTCTGGGGTGAATCCCATCAGGACCCATTGCTTTATCCACCTTCATTTTTAGGAGTTCTTTCAGAACCCTTTCTTCTGTGAAAGAACTGGCATCGCCACCCCCCATCCAGAGTGCTTCTATTGATTGGATTGGGTACCTCCCCTTCCTCCTCTTTTGTGAATACTGAGCAGAAGTATTCATTCAGTATCCCTGCTTTTTGCTGTCCCTTTCTGCCTACCCACTCACCCTCCCATTTATTAAACCTCACTATCCCTCCCTTGGTCTTTCTTCGCTCCCTAATGTACCTATAAAAGGTTTTATCCCCCTTCTTAACAGAGTTGGCTATCTTTTCCCTGGTTTGGGCCTTTGCTAATCTGACTGCTTTCACAGCTTCCTTCTGCTTTAGCTGGTACAGTTCTCTGTCCTTCCCCTTCTGTGTTTCCTTAGACTTCCTGAATGCTATCGTTTTCTCCCTAACCTTCTCTGCCACCTCTTGAGAACAATAGTGTTTTTTTTCTTTCATTTTGATTTGTTTATTTGCTTCACACAAAGGCTTGTTGCCTCTGTGATGGCAGTTTTGATGTTTCCCTATTGTTCCTCCACCCCTCCTTCTTGCCTGTTTGCTTGTGCTTTTCTGAGGCACGCTCCCATTTTGACAAAGTTAGCCCTCCTAAAATACAGTACCCTCACTTTTGATTGGCTTGACTCTGCAGCTGTGTTTATCGTGAACCACACCGTTTGGTGGTCACTTGTTCCCAGATGGCTACCTGATGCTGGTGCTGGGGAGGTGTTTGCCCCCATCCCCAAACTAACTCTAACTGGAGTTAGTAATCGAAAGTAGGGGGGTGCAGGAACAGAGCCTCCCATATGGGAGGTGTGAGGGGTGAAGCCCCCAAAAGAAAACACTTGTCCCTTAGTGACAGCACAAAACCAATTGGTGGTGTTGCACTGTCACTGTGCCATTGGCCGACTAATGTCTTGTCACCATGGCATAGTGGAACCGCACTGCACCACTCCCATCATGTCTTATCTGGGCCCATCAACTGTTGTTTTGTATGTTTACTCTTTCTTCTGTTTATTTACTTAAATATTTATTTATTTATTAATTTCAGCATTAAGTAGTGTATCTCTGAAATTACCTCCTCTCTCAGGGGGCTCTACTTTTTCCATGACCCCAAAACCCGAGGGATGCTCCATTGTGCCCACTGTCATTAAAATGTTCTGCTACTGGGGACTCTGGGTCTCTGTTTCTGATGTTCCCTTATGTTGTAAGATTCTAGTCTTAAGCATTCTGCTTGTTTGTCCTATGTATAATAAATCACACTTGCATTGTAGGAGGTAAATTACATCCTGTGTTGCACAGGAGATATGCCATTTTATTGGAAAACATTTGCCTGTATGTGGGTGTATGTATGTGTGTATGTATGTGTGTGTGTATGTATGTATGTGTGTGTGTGTGTGTGTGTGTGTGTGTGTGTGTGTGTGTGTATATGTGTATGTGTATATATATGTATATGTGTGTGTGTGTATGTATATGTGTGTATATATATGTATGTATATATATATATATATATATATGTATATATGTATTTATAAAATGGGTAAAAAAAAAAGAATCCATCGATCCATAGCATTGGACAAACACCATCACATGACCGTGCATTATATCAGGCGCGACCACGCCTGCACTTTTACCCCCCTCCAAAACAATGTTGACATTTTATAAGATAGATATACCACTCTGGGTGTGCGGTCGTGCTCTGATATACGCACGCTTGGCGGTTGACGACTCGCCCGCGCCCGCAGTGACAGTGCACAATTCAGGCGCATGATATCAGAGTGTGACTGCACACCCTCAGAGTGGTATATCTAGTACATATATATATATATATATATATATATATATATATATATATATATTTATATTTATTTATATATTTTAATATATAATATATATATATATATATATATATATATATATAATCTGTTTTTGAAGTGTGATTACACACTGCACGTTTGCCACATGGTACCATCCCTGGGCTTAGAAGTCCTAGTAAAAGTTGCTGCCTGGGTTTTTGGGGTTTCCTGAATTGAGATTGGACAATGTTGTCCTTAATGTTTCTTACTTTGTTGGCAACTATTGTATGTCTTTGTTGTAAGGTCTTATTTTGTTGATTATCCATTTGGACCAGGTGCCAATGTTTATTGACTATTTTTCTGATTTCTCCCATTTTATGATTACATTTGGTCGAGAAAACCACCCTCTGTTAACCAGTGTTAGGTGTTCTATGGCTGAGAAGACCTTCCCTACTTTTGTTTTCTATTTTGTTTCTTGCTTCATTTAATGTCCATTGTTTATATCCTCTATCCTCAAATCTCTTCGGCATTGTGTCCATCTCCATGACTACATCTTACCCTCTGCTGCAGTTTCTTTTCACCCCAGTTAGTTGTGCATATGGTATGCTATTCTTTAATTTGTTTTCATAAAAACTTCTGCTATGTAATATTGTGTTCCTATCTGCAGTTTTTCTAAATAGTGAAGTGTCTGTACTGTCTTGGTTAATTATAATGTTTAGGTCTGAATATGTTATTGAAGTTTTATCATAATTTATTACAAACTTTACATTTTGATTTTTTTATTTAGTTCTTTAAAGAATAATTGGAGGGTTTGCTCAATAGCATGAACACATCATCTATATAACAAAGCCACATGTTTATGTTAGAATAGAATCTGTTGTTTTGTTCATGAAAAAAGTATTTCTCTTCAAATTTGTTCATGTGAGTATTGGTGTAGGCTGGGGCCATTGTTGACCCCATTGCTGTCCCTTTAGTCTGCTGGTAATATTTACCATCAAACTCAAAGTAGTTGTTTTGTAAAATAAACGCTGCCATTTCCTGCAAAACTCTTGTGGGGGCTTTTGCCTGTCTTCCCCTGGCTTTATTATATAGATGATGTGTTCATGCTATGGCATGGAAGTGAGAAAACCCTTCAAATATTCTTTAAAGAACTGAATGAAAAATATCTAAATTTAAAGTTTATAATGAATTATGATAAAACTTCAATACCATATTTGGACCTAAACATCATAATTAACCGAGGCAGAATAGACATTTCACTATTTAGAAAAACTTCAGATAGGAACACAATATTACATAACAGAAGTTTTCATGAAAACAAATTGAAGAATAGCATACCATATGCATAACTAACTAGGGTAAAAAAAAACTGCAACAGAGAGGAAGATGTAGCCATGGAGACTGACACAATGCTGAATAGATTTGAGGCTAGGGGAAATAAACAATGGACATTAAATGATGCAAGAAACAAAATAGAAAACAAAAGTAAGAAAGATGTTCTAGGCCATAGAACACCTAACACTGGTGAACAGAGGATAGTTTTCTTGACAAAATGTAATAATAAAATAGGAGAAATCAAAAAAAGAGTCAATAAACATTGGCACCAAGTCCAAATGGATAATCAGAAAAATCCAATCTTATAACAAAGACCTATAACAGTTGTCAAAAAAGGTAAGACACATTAAGGACAAAATTGTCCAATCTCAATTCAGGAGACCCGAAAAACCTGGGCAGCAACTTTAGCTAGGACCTTTAAACCCAGGGATGGTACCGTGTGGCAAATGTGCAGTGTCTAATCACAATTCAAAACACAAATATATATACACCCAGATACAGACAAAAGTTTTCCAATAAAATGACATGATTCTGTGTCATAAGGGCAATTGCCAAAAGGTGATTGTCATAATGGTGAGTGTACGTCATTGAAATTCAATTTCAGCAATGTACACCCCTGGTGGAAAGCAACGTGGTGCAAAAGACTCAGATTTTTATGTCATGTGGGGAGCTGCAACCACTGCACACTCCCCCATGGGGGGCTTCACCACCTGCACCCCCCACTTTAGGATTCTCAACTCCAGGGCAGTGCATATCGGGGGGGGGGTACAAAATTGTACAAAATAAAAACAACTACTCAGGCCGGGTGCAACAAAACATGCCTGCACCCAGACCCGAACTCAGCATCCTGGCCACCACAGCCCAGCACCCACCCACCACACCATGGAGCCAGCTCAGCAGCTCACCATGGCACCACCCCTCACAAACCCTCCTGCCCCACGCTCAGTGTGCTCACTTCCCCCCACCTCATGTGCATGTACATATAGCAACATCCCGTTACTATTCACAAACTCACTCCATCCGGTCCCCTACCCTGCTCCCTCATCCTGTCAACATGCGCTGCAAGTGGGCCACCTTTTTTGGTAGGTGCCCACTTGCGAATAGCGCATGTCACAAGATACCAAACAGCATATCTCCTGTACAACGAAGGGGGTAATTTACCTTATACAATGCCTGTGCAATTTATTATACATAGGACAAACAAGCAGAATGCCTAAGACTAGAATCTTAGAACATAAGGGAGACATAAGAAACAGATACCCAGAGTCCCCAGTAGAAGTACTTTTTAATGACAGAGGACACAATGGAACATCCCTCGGGTTTTCGTGAATGGAAAAAGTAGAGCCCCCAGAGAGAGGAGGCAATTTCAGAGATAAACTACTTAATGCTGAAATGAGATGGATATTTTATATGCAGACTTTAGAAAGATTTATAGGCACGAATGTGGAATCTATTTGGCAAGCATGTACCTAGATTTAAAGTAGTAACACATTATTGAAAAATTATGTAAATTGAGACTTCTATGCAGATAAACAGTAAACATAATGGAAATGGTAGGAGACCCATATAGAATGGAACACAAGGTGGAGATAAATGCTCGTTGTCCACTATATCAATATTGACGGATGTTGTGATGGTGCAGGTAACCCCAACCAAAATTAAAGGAAACAATAATTAGAAATAAACTGTGTCTAAAAAAGATAGATTAAAAAAAAAACACACTGAGAAAAACATGACTTCCGAAGGTATTTGAGTAGAAACAATAATGTGCTTTATTCGGTGACCTTACTTGACCTCCACTTGTTACCTCCACTTCCCAGATAGTGATTGTTGCCCAGTATAAGACATGTTACATTCCCATTGAAGGATAAAATTTAAGAATAGTGAGACATATTGTGTCTTCTTAAAAAAGATGCCCATGTAGTGATTAATTATGTTGAGCAATATAGAGCCCGTTTGAAAGCTCCTGGCTGTTCCCAGCACAGTAGCTATTTCAGCTGCTTTGCAGTCAAATCCGTGCATGCGAAGTAGCTTGAGTGTTTCGTCACAACATCATACCATGGGAGAATTCAAACTGGCTCAAAAGAAATCAGTGATATGCAGCAAGAAAAGTTTGCATAGCCATTTTGGAGCTATTCCAAACATTGGAAAGAATTCTCCTAAACAAAAGGCCTTAAGCAGACTGGTAAGCTGAAAGCTAAAAACTTGGCAAATAGTATTGAGAATGAAAACTGTGCAGAAAAGTAAAACTAAAGTGAATAAGTAAAGGAGCTACTTTGAAGTATTATAAACACTGGCTTTAAATTATGTCTTGCAGACTGCAACAGCCACAGAATATCAGAAGGCCAAAAGACTTTAAGGTAACATTACTGAAATCGTAACAAAGGGGTACTAACTCTATTATAGAGCAGCAGTAACTGAATTTTCAGCATGAGTAAGTCACAGGTAGAGATGCAGCAAAGTAAAATTCCGCCTGTGAAGTGGTCACAAAGTGGCCACTTTGCGTTAGTGTTCCGCTACGTGGAGTGCCCATTTTAAACCCTCACTTCGCATCTTTGCATTGTAATTCTGACTTTGCATTGTGCACTCCACCTCATTCCACTTTAAGGTGGAGTGAGAATTCACAGGCAACCCACACACATCAAATGGCTTACATAGTGTAGGTTGCATGCTTCAGGCAGGCAGGCAGGAGGTTACGGGCAAAAGCACTCTCCAACATGGACTGACTTACATGTTTTGCATGGGGTGTGACAAATGGCTTAGCTCTGCGAATGGTCGGGGGTGGGATGTGGACGTGTGATGAAGAGGGATGCACAGGTGACAAATCCACAAATGAAGTTATTTTCCCCATTTTATGTACAGGGGTTGATGTACCACTTGCACTAGACATACTGCATTGATCACCAGCACCACCACCACTGCTGCTCTGACCACCACTTGACAGGATTTCTAAATCATAATCCCCCCCATCATGCCTGTAGTAATCCTCTGGTGTTATTTCATCACTACTGCAGACATTCCTACTTGGTCTTACTCTCATGGAAGGGAATAACATGATCAGTAAGGTTGATGACGAGGGTGAATGCCCCACTATGGCATTAGCTGCCATCTGGTGCCAGGTCCACAGTGCCATGTGCCTGTTCTTAAGATGTGTATGCTGGCGCCCCATGCCCAGATGACTCCCCTTTTTACCTCGACTCACGCACACATGGCAAAGCTGGCAGACTGCAACTAACTCATCATTTGCAACTTGAACGAAAAAATCCTAAACAAGGGATTGTGATCCCCTACTTTAACATGTTCCTGATGCTGCATATTGCACTCCTGTTTTTTAACCCCTGAAATGGGGGGTGTGCTACATGATTTTTCAGGCTGGGCATACTTGTACTCCAACTGACCAACTGACCACCACAACTACCTATGATTATTACTTGGTCATCATCATTATCATCAACAGGAATGGTTAAATCACAACTTTTTTTGAGATGGGGGGATTTAACGTCAACAGACCCAGACATAGCTATCTTCTTTTTTTTTTTTTTTTACCATTCTTTTTCTCTCCAGTCACTGCCTATGGGGCCTCTCTCAGGCATCCTGACCTGGTCCTGCCCACCTGAGGTCCCCCCATCCCAGGTCTCCCTTATCTCGCTCCCCTTGCAGCTATGGCACCCCCAGCTTAACACCCTGGGGTGGGGCCGCCACTCCTCTAGGCATTCGCAGAGATGGTAAAGCTACAAGCCAAGCTAGGGAGGATGGAATTAGGAGGTTGGGTGGGTGGGATACAGCGAAGGTCATGGGGGTCAGATGCTGTCACCTACCCCACAGAGCAGGGTTTTTTCCTTGTTCTGAAGCACTACCCCCTCCCCCCGTTCCCAGAGGTGTGGCATATTATGATGCCCCAGCGTGGGCTTGCACGTGTCCCATGCATGACCACAAGGACGTCTTACCAATGTCTCTATCCCCAGCTGTCTGCAAGTGTTCACGAGTGCAGAGCTCCCTGCCTCCGCATGGTATCACTAGTACTGGGGACACATCCCACCCTCACCCAGCAGAGGAGAGCTGTCATTGGACTCTCAGTCCTCTCCTCACTGGCCAGCCCCTGGAGACCCGAGCTTGTTCCCGAACCTGGGTCACTTGCACGGCATGAGGTGTGGCGTCCAGTGCCTTAATCCTCAGTGCCACCGGGCTGGCTGACACAGCCACATTGACTTTCTTTTTCTCTGGTTCCCAACTGGGGTCACTGACATCATTATCATATTCATCAACATCATCCACATCTACATTTTCAGCTTGGATGCTGTCATGTGGAGAACATGTTCCAACCACAGCATCATCATGATCATCAACTGATTTTTTTTGTGCCACACTTTGAGTCTGTGTACTATGTTTCTGTGACTGCCACAATATTCAGTCATTCCTCTTCCATCAAGGCCACCATTTCGGGAAGCTTTTTACCTAGACTACGGGCATTGGTACTCATTAACCTCCATTTGTTTATGGCTTTATTTCTTTTTGCCCCATCCCTCTTCCTACTGCCTTTGTCTTTTTCTCCATTTATCCCTGCCCTTCTCCCTATCGACTGCTTTATCTTAGTGTTTATCTCACTAATTACCCTGATTTACTAGGGGGGACGTGCTAGGATTTCCTTTCTCCTTTTCAGTGCCTCCCCCCTTGGCTAGTTTAAATGCTTGCCATTGAAGTATTTAAACCTATCACCTAGGATCCTGGTTCCCCTCCAGGATAGATGCAGACCATCGCACCTGTATAGGCCTGCATCCCTGCAGGTGGAGCCCCAGTCCCCAATGAAGCCAAAGCCCTGAGCTCTGCGCCAGCTTTTCAACCAGTCATTGAGTCCCATGGTGTGGAGTACCCTAGCCTCGTCCATGCCATAGACAGGGAGCACTTCTAAGAAAGTTACCATGTGTGCTACTTGTCCAAGGCCCCTCCTCAACTCCACAAACTCCTGTTGCACTGCTCTAATCCCATTCTCAGCCAGGTCATTCATCCCTAGGTGGATAATGACATCCAGCTCCCTCCCCTTGCCGCTGCTCCCATGATCCTGAGGATTTGTTTCTTGTCCCTCCAAGCCTTGGCACAGGGCAGGCACCTTACCTCCCTTTCCCCCCTCTCTCCCTCCCCCAGTTCTACCCCCTAACAATTCAGTCCCTCACCAGGAGTTGTTTCCTTCCCCTGCAGGGTCCTGGGCCACTCTCCTGTGGGTCTCCATTGTGGAGGTTCCCAGCATCCTCCTTGGTCTCCACTGCAGGTGCCTCTATAAAGGAACCATGCTCCACCAGAGTGGTGAATGAACTGTGGAGAGCACAACTGGAGGGATGTGCCTCTGTTCCACCACCCTCACCCTCCCTGAGCCCACCGTGATCCAACCAGTCCTCTTTCTTGGCAACCTCTGAGGTAGTGGCGGTGGCCTGGGTGGTCCCTGGGTGGGGGAGCAGGTTTCCTGAATCCTTGCCAGGTCAGTATGGAGACGAACAACCTCCTCCCTCAGACCAGAGAGGTGCTTGCAAATAGGGCAGCAACACAGTCTCCAAAATGTCTCCCATAAGACTGCTGCTTCACAGCCAGTGCATTGCACCACTCCTCACATGTCTGTGTCCCTTCCAGTTACAGATGCCTTTTTGTTGTTTTTTGTTCTTGTTTCAGTGTGTGCAAGGTTGTGAGTGTCTCTACCCCCTATTCAGTGTGCTGTGCCTTTAAGAATATGAACAGGTGTATGTTGTTAGCAGTTTTGGGGAAGTGATGTCAGAATCCCTGCTATAAAGGAAGTTATGTGTTTGGGGCAGGTGGGGTGAGGGAAGGGTGGGTGGGTGGGAGTAAACCTATGCCATCCAGAAACAATCACCTGCAACTCTTACCCTCCACCCCAGGGAGTGTCTTCCTTCCTTTCAGACACCTATTTCACAAAGGCTAAGTAACAGGTCTAGTCACAACTGACTGCAAATATCTCCCAGCTACAGTTCCTACCTGCCAAATTAAAGTTAAAACTAAGAAAAGTCCACCCAAAAACAGAATCAATACTAGTTATTTACACAGGTCCAAAAAGTAATAATTCAGTTCAGTGTAGTCTAGAAAATAACCTCCTTGATTCAAGGAAGCTGTGTCTGCTTTCTCACTCTCTCTGTCTCAGTCTCAGCAGTCTATGCACCTGTAGGGGTGGTTTTCATACCTACTCTTAGTTTCATCTGTTGGTTACCTGTTGTTACTTTCCCATTATGGCCCCTCCGATTCCCCCTACTTTCCTCACTCATGCTTCCTGCTGCCGGCAGGGTGTATTTTGATTTTGAGGGAGAGACGGTTAAGTTCCTGTCCTTTGTGTTAGAACTGATAGTTTCCCTAGCCATAGATTCCCACTCCCCTAGTTTAAATGTCCAGCGAAGACATTGAGTTTCTGCCCCGGTGCTCTAATCCCTTCCCTGGTAAGGTGAAGATCGTCATATTTGAAGAGTCTCCTCTCCCAGAACTCTCCACAGCTTTCAAGAAAGAAATAACCTTTTTCCTTGCACATCCTTGCAGCCATTAATTGAATTTTTCAACCTCCTTGTGCCTGATCTTGTCAGTACATCCACCTTTTTTCAAATCAGTTTTTTATTGGTTTTCAAAAAGAGCATACAGAGAATACAAATGACGTTTTAACATTAAAACAACTGTAAAATATATATTTCCTTTTCATACATATGAACTACTCATTTATACTAGTAAGATTTGTATATCTTACCCTTGTTAGTTAGAATGGATCCTTTTCATCCTTTGTTTGGCAAGTTCAGTAATAATGTACATACACAGATACACAGAAATGTGACAGCAGAGAAAGGCCAGACATCCCATCTAGTCTGCCCAAAACCCTACCTCCCCCTTCTGTTGTGCTTCCGCCCTCTTTTCCCAACCCCTTAAATCTATCCCAAGCCCTCTTGAACCCCTGCACCATTTCAGCTGCCACTACCTCCTCTGGCAGCTTGTGCCAGGCCTCCACCACCCTCTCCATGAAAAATTGCCCCCTGACATTACCTCTGTATTGCCCACCTTCCAGTTTGAGGCTATGTCCCCTCGTGTTTGCTCCCTTCTTCAATTTGAACAAGCTATCACCCTCCACCTTATTTATTCTCTTCAGATACTTAAAGGTTTCAGTCATGTTCCCCCTCTCCCTGCTAGTCTCCAGAGGGTACAAATTCAGCCCTCTCAATTTTCTCTCATAGGGCACATCCTGCATCCCGCCTACCATTTTGGTTGCCATTCTCTGTACCCTTTCCATCAACTCAACGTCATTTCATAGGTGAGGCCTACAGAACTGCACCCCATACTCCAGATGTGGCCTGACCATGGTTCTGTATAATGGCATTAGCACCTCCCTCTTCCTGTTATTAAAATCCCTCACAATGCAGGCCAACATTCCATTTGCCTTTCCCACCAGCCTGCTTCACTGTCTGCCCACCTTGAGGTCACGTGATACCATAATCCCTAGGTCTCTTTCTGTTTCCTTCTCCTTAATAACCACCCCCCAAGGGAGTAAGTTTCCCTCCTATTCCTCCTCCCCAGGCGCATCAACGAGCACTTTTGTGCATTAAACTTCAATTTCCAGGTGTCAGTCCACTTACATTGGAACCATGACATGAGTCATTAACAAAACATATAGTACATTTTAACATTCTGTAACATACTGGGTACATGGAATAAACATATTCTACTCATGTCTTCCAATCAAACGGTCACCTACTCCCCCCCATACCTCTCCCCTTCCCCCATCCACCCCCCTCCAGATCCCCCAGAGCCCTATCTACCCTCCCCAAAGGTGCAAATCCTGACCACTATGTAATTCCACTATCCCCTTTGTCTATGACGAATGAAGTGAGGGGTCATCCATGTAAGCATCTCTAATTTAGGACATCCAAGTGCTCCCTATGATATATCTATACAGCATGTTGTTGTCCATTCAGTTATTCCTCACCTCTAACTTGGTTTCTTAAGAACCAGGAGGGAGGGACCAGAGTGTAAAAAGCTTCTCCCATCTGGATTTGTACAGGGGAGCCTACCACGAAGACTCACAATTGCCTTTTCTATTCTTAAGTTATGTAGGAGCTCCTTTACCCACTCAAGGTAAGAAATCACATGTCAGTCTTTTCAATAACGAAGGACAAGCCTTTTAACCAACAGAGAGATAATAGCCATATGGTACCTCCTCTCTTTGAAAAGGACAGAGATGCAGCCCCCTACTATACAAACCTGCGGTGAGAAGTATTCCTGTAACCCCAGTAATGGGTCCGCCCTTTCCAGAATGGTTCTCCACAAACATACCACCTTGGGGAAATCCCATAGTATGTGAAGTAATGTCCCTGGTTCCTGAGGAAAACCTAAAACATACTTGGTTCTGTATCTTGCCCATTCCATACAGTCTAGTTGGAGTGTAATAAATGTTATGCAATATATAAAACTGTGTTAGTCATAAGTGGTCATTAGCAGTATATAAACAAATTCCTTCCCAGATTTTATCCCATAAAAAATTGTCATGTGGAAAATTACATACCCAATAATCAGACTGACCTGAAGCCTCCGGGTTAGTCCTCCTTATCTTTTGCCCTGCCTCCTTTCTTTTTTCCACTGTAGGTTTCTCTGTCCTCATCCTTTTGTGTCCTCCTGTACCTCTTGAATGCTCTAGTCTTCACCTTCACCCCTAACGCCACTGCTATAGTGAATCATAGAGGTCTTTTCTGTCTTCTATTCTTTCTTACCCTTCTTATACATGAGTCCATGGTTTTAAATACCCCTCGCTTGATGGCTGCCAATAATTCCTTCACACCCTGCACATCCCCTAACCTCAACATTTCTTCCCTAACTACCTTCCTCATTCCATGAAAATCAGCCTTCCTGAAGTCCATTACTTGGTTCTTGTCCTAACCCTCACCCTGCCCGCTCTCACCCTGAACCTGACAGCCCTGTGGTCACTGATGCCAAGCTTTTGCCACACTTCCATCTCCTCCACACTGTCCCCATTTGTGAGGACCACATCCAACAGGTTTACACCTCTAGTGGGCTCACTGACCCTTTGCTGCAGGAATGTGCCCTGAAGAGCCTCTAAGATGCCCCTGCTCCTTGCGGAGATTGCTATCTGGGCCTCCCAGTTGATGTCCGGAAGGTTTAAGTCCACAACTAGCACAATTTCCCCTTTCCATACCATCTTAGCTATGAATTCCACAAATCCCCTTTCTCCCCCCTGCATAGGAGGCCTATAGACTACCCAAATGCACAGGTTTTCCCCCATTCCCTGTCTAGGGTCATCCACATTATCTCTATTTCCCCCTCCTCCTCCTCCTGGCTTTCCATGGCCCCAATCCCTTCCCTGACATATAATGCCACCCTTCCCCATTCCCCTCCCAATTCTTCCTAAACAAACGATACCCTGTGATCACCATCTCCGAGGCGTGGTGCTTGTTCCACCAAGTCTCACTCACTGCTACAATGCCTAGGTTCTCCTCCATCATGGTGGCCTCCAGTTCTCCCGTTTTGTTCCCCAGGCTCCTGGCATTTGCAACCAAAGCCCTCCAACATGTAGCCCCATTGCATCCTTCCTTGCTGCTGACTGTTCCCTTGAGTGTTGTGACTTGGGGGGGGAGGCTGATAGCCTCTCCGCTTTGCCTCATGTAAGGATTGCCCTGTCCTTAGCTCCCCTTATTTAGTTTCAATTGAACTTCCTTGCCATGAAGTCCCCCAGTTTAGTCTTTAGTGCAGTGTCGATCTGCATCGCTGTGCGAGATTGTGCCAACTGTGCTTGATCCCCTTCCCACTGTTCCTGTCCCGTCTCTTTACAGAAGGTTTTGAGCACTGTACCCCACTTGGGAAAGTCTTCCTTCTCACCACTTGCCCTGTCTGCATATTTCCCCTCTCCTGCACCCTGCCCGGTGCATGGCCCAGCCTCCTACTGCAGCTCCTGTCCTGCAGGATTTCCTCCCTTTCATTTTTGGCCCCCCAGGAGCTCAACTCCAGCTCTTCCAGTGCTTCCTTCCTGCCCCTTTTCTTATCTACAGTTCCCCTAGTGCCACCCTATCATGTGTCCCTAATGTGCCCATCCCCATCTCCATCCCTTCCCCTGTATGCAGTGTGCCTCCCCCCCTTCCACTGCATCTGATATCTTTTCCCCCATATCCCCAGCCGCTCTGTCCCCCCCTCTGTTGGCCCGTGCCGGACCCTTCCTCCAAAATGTCCTCGACTAGGATACCTGGGGGGCAAAACTATTTGTTACTTCTACCTTCTGGCCCATTTCACCTATGCCTGCATCATCCTTCATTCTGGGCATCCGTCTGCCTTTTTCTGAGCCTACTGTCTTCCACTTCTCCTGATCCCTTGCTGACACCTTTTCTCTAGCTACAGGCATCATTTTTGTGCCTCTAGACCTCCTGCTGTCAGTTCCCACTAACCCCTTTCCTCCTGTCTCGGGCATCCCTGTCCCAACTCTGGACTTGCTGCTGTCTGTTACCACCTCTGGTGTATCCCTTCTGGATTCCCTTCCATCTTCTCTCTCCCAAGCCCTTGACTTCCGGAACAGTGTATCTGATCCTCCAGTGAATCCACTCAGCCCTTCAAATTCCTTCCTTAGCTTATACTTTCCCTGTCTCTCTACCCCCTTTTCCCAGCTTCCCCCCATTTAACCCCCACCTTAGCCTTGCCACTTCCTCCCTCAGCTGAGTGAGCTGCTTGCATATCATACAACCCCCCATCCTCTGTGGAAGTATGGGTTAAGTGATAACACAAGACAGTTCTGAGTTGTAGAAAACACACTGGCTTAGTGTGTTAAAAGGATTTATTTCTGTTACAAATCAAATCAAACTCATCCACTGAAGCAACAAAAGGACAATAACTTTCATAGTTTAAATCAAACAAAATTCACACAGGGTGATCCCATCAGACTAACAGGACCACCATCCTCTGTGTCCAACATCCATCTGAATCAGGCTTCAATTGAAGTCTTTATATAGTATTTACTTGATGACATCATGTTACACTAACTCCGCCCCTAATACTAATACAAGGAATTAATCTACACTAATACATGCATTTGGGCGGTAACTGAGGTCATTAGTTGCATTGTATCATATTTATAAGTCCATTAGATTGCCTGAATCAAATAAAGTTTTATAAATTTTGTATAAATCATAATAATTTTAACTGCATACTAATGGGACACCTTAACACCCTGACTCCTTCCTCTGATGTAGTACCTCCTTCTGAATGTTGCTATAAAAGCAGGACAGAGAGGAGCATTCAGTCCTATGAGTGCCTTCCTACAGGTAGGAACTACAGTATGTGTGGAGTGTTAGGCAGGTAAGGTTTAGCCTTTAACCCAAAAAGAAAATGAAATGTCTCCATTATAAAATAAAACTCCTTCACTAACAGTGATTATGAATACTAGACCTAAATTGCTACTGTCATTTTAAATAGTAGCTTTGTTTAGGCTGCTCTGAAGTCTAGTTGAAGGGGTTCCTTCCTAAGCACCTCTGTCAGGTAACTTATAAACTTGATTATTTTCTTATTCCCTTTCTAAGGTGCTCTATTTTATCTGGACTGGGTCATTGAAAGACCAGGCAGGCACAATCCTTGTGTGCAGGTTGGAACAAGAAAAGGGGAACAACGATAACTGTGGAAAGAGCTTGCTATGAGTCATTTCTTGTTTTGTTTTTATTCACTTCCTGCTTGTGTCTGCCTAGTTGTCTCTGTAAGATGCTCACAGCCCAATGCCAGTGAGGCAGCAGGGAAACAGGGTGAGTCAGGCAACACTCTTCTTGCTCTAATGAGCAATAATTCCAACACAGCTACATTTATTTAATATTTTTAGCCTTACTGGCTTTAATCCTGGTCCAAACAGCTAATGACCAGCTTGTAACCTCTACATACCGAGTTCAGCGGGGAGGTATATAAATAGAGTGTCTACCTTTTACAGTCTGACATTCATTTGGTGATATGTGGGAACTTTCCACCTCCTGAACAAATTCTAAAGAGAAAACAGGCAGGAGTGTACTATAATAGGAGGCCAACCCCATTACAGTATAAAATAAAGGATAGAGTAAGAAAAATAAATAAATATAGAAATAAATTAGTACTACTGCAGTAGATTTAAAAGAAAAATAACAGAATAGAGAACAGCAGAGGTTTGTCCGGGGGTCCCACTCTATCACATTCCCCCAAGGTTAAGTAAAATACAAATTCTTAATTTTTTTTTATTTTTATTGACATCCTATAACTTTTTCTTTTTATTATTCTAAGAAGGAATAGAATGGAGCTTCTGCCCACCCTCTCTAAGAAACTCCACCCCAGGGTACCCGTTTAAAGCATAATATAATAAGGCAACTTAAGGTTACCTTTTTCTTTTCCTCTTTTTTTTTTTTAATTACCCTGGGGTGTCATTTCAACATCATGAACATCTTCTTTTCTGTCCCTACCATCAGCCCCATATCTGGAAAGGAAGTCTGCATTACCACGTTTTGCTCCGGCCCTGTGCTGTACTGTAAACTTATATGGTTGCAAGGCCCTCATAACCCTGGTATTCTTGTCATTCATTTGTGAAAGAAAACACAGAGGATTATGGTCTGTGTATAGGGAAAAAGGTGCTCCCCATAAATAAAGTGAAGGGATTCTATTGCCCACTTGACAGCTAGACATTCCTGCTCTATGGTTGAATATTTTTGTTCCCTGTCATGTAGTTTCCTTGAAATGTACACTACCGGGTGTTCTTCACCCTTTATGGTTTGACTAAGTACCGCCCCTATACCTGTACGAGAAGCATCTGTATATACCCCAAAAGGGTATTGGAAATTAGGGCTGTGTAACACAGGGGAAAAACATAAAGCGGCCTTAATTTGTAGAAACGCTTGTTCACATTCAGGGTTCCACTTAATCTGGTTACCAAATTTCTTTTTTGTAAGATCAGTAAATGGGGTAGCAATTGTTGCAAAATGTGGTATGAACCTTCTATAATAACCAGCTAACCCCAAAAATGACCTTACTTGTTTTTTTGTAGTTGGTACAGGACAATTTGCTACCGCCTCTATTTTATTAACTTCTGACTTAATTAGTCCATTCCCTAATATGAAGCCTAAATATCTGATTCCCTCTTGGGCCAATGTACACTTGGTGGGATTGATTGTCATACCCACCTGTTGAAGAGAAGCAATTACTGACTCTAAGTGTTTCATATGTGTTTCCCAATCAAAACTAAACACAACAATATCATCCAGATAGGCTGCACAGTAACCCACATGTGGTGCCAATACCTGGTCCATAAATCGTTGGAAGGTTGCCGGGGCCCTGTGAAGACCGAAAGGCATAGTCTTAAATTGGAACAAACCCATGCCAGTGCTAAAGGCTGTTTTCTCCTTTGATTCCTCTGCTAAAGGAATTTGCCAATATTCTTTAGTCAGGTCCAGAGTTGAAATATATTTGGCATGTCCCACCTTATCAATGATTTCATCTATCTGAGGCATCGGGTAGGCATCAAATTGGGAGACCTGGTTTATCCCTTTGAAAATCTAGACAGAGTCTAATTCCTCCTTCCTTCTTAGGTACGATTACAGTAGGGGAGCCCCATGGACTGTGTGAAGGTTCAATGATCCCTATCTCCTGCATATTTTGAATTTCTCTTTGTACCAAGGGTTTACTTCTTTCAGGTAGCCGGTATGCTATCTTTCTGATGGGCCCAGTGGAAGTCTGTATCTTATGTTCTACCCCTGTTGCTAACCCGGGGGTACTAGTAAAGGTGTTTGCACAATCTACTTGACAAAAAACTACTCTGAATGCAAAACAAAAGCTAGTGTCTTTCTGTTGACAGAAGAGCTGCTCTACCACTACCCCAGCATCCACCAATCTCTACATTTATCTACCTTACTAGGAGAGAAACTTGAATTTGTTGATAACTTCAAATACCTTGAGTCTGATAGATAACAGGCTTGACTATTCTGTCCATATTGAAGAGCTACTTAAAAGCTAAGACAGAGGCTTGGACTATTTTTTAGAATAAAACATTACCTAAACAGTGATTCCAAAAAAAGGTTAATTCAGGCCTCATTCCTATCCCTCATTGATTATGCTGATTTTCTCTACTGCCATTGTTCACAACATCTCTTACATAAACTGGACACCCTGTATCACAGGTCCATAAGATTTATTACTGACCTTCCCTCCAGCACCCATCATTGCTCCCTTTATATGGCAGTCAACTGGACATCATTACATCACAGAAGAAATAGGAATGCTGTTATCTGGATATTCAAAGCGTTAACAGGCAAACTACCTACCTATATCACTGATTGCTTTATCAAATTACAACTAGGCCATACACCTTAAGGATCAGTAAACTCATCATATTAAGGTCCCCAATGCCTGCACCCGGTATGGGAGGGCTGCTTTCAGCTATACCCTAGCAGTTGCATGGGCGCTCTCCAAAATCCATGAAGCTAGATAGCCTACCATGGCATCTTTCAAAAGATTGTTCTCCGCCTTTTCCAGAGCTCTGAAATTGCTTTTATAAAGCCTAATCCCTACCCTACCTGACCCACCTTCCTTTTTCCGTCCATTATATTAATTCAATTTCTATCTTCCGAATCACCTATTATATTCTCATAAAAACTAGTTAGACCCTATAATTTATATTTTATGCCTGCTATACCTTTGTCCCCTTTTTTCTTACAGGCTAAATGGTTCTACTGTTCCTTGTATATATGTAAATTGTTGTATATAATCATTTCATGCCATTGTATTGCTATTTATGCTATTCTTGTCTATGTAATAATACTTGTATCCTCATTTGTATGACCACTCAGGTCCATCTTGTAAATGAGCTTTGCTCAATGATGTTCGCCTGAATAAATAAAGATTTTGATTGATTGATTGATTGATTGCAAATTTCTTAATTAAGCTCAGTAATTCCTTTTTTTGTGTACCTGAAAAATTTGAATTTATTTTAATCTCCTCTATCCCTCTTTCTCCTTCTAAATGCCCATATGCTATCTCCAGTTCTGTTTGGACTTCACCAGGCATTACAAATCACTGCAGGCCTGTTTCAGGTCTCTCATGCCATTTTTTTAGTACATTAGCATGGTAGATTTTGTTTTTTTCTTTTCGATCAGGTGTACTTATTTCATAAGTCACTGGACCGACTTGACTAAGTACTATATATGGTACCTGCCATTTCATAAATAGCTTATGAGTGGAAGATGGTAACAGTAATAATACTTTTTCTCCCATCATAAACTATTTGTTTGGATCTGTTCCTTTATCATAGTTACTTTTCTGATCTTTTTGTGCTTCTATTCCTGCCTCATGAGCTTTCTGGGCAAAAGAGACCAGCCTTTGTTTCAATTGTCTCATATACTGAGCTAAGCCAGGAGACTTTAAATCCTTCCACTCTTACCAGTATTCCTTAACCACATCCAGTATTCCTCTGGGATTTCTACCATATAGCAAGGAAAAGGGGGGATATCCAGTAGAGGCCTGGGGAACTTCTCGATATGCAAATAATAGAAAGGGTAGATATTTATCCCAATTTTTTCCCTCATCCTTTACAAACTTTCTTAGCATTCTCTTCAAGGTTTGATTGTACCGTTCAACCAACCCATCCATCTGAGGATGGTAGGGGGCTGTTCTGATAGCCACTATTCCCAGTAATCTATAGAATTCTCTCAACAATTCTGCATTAATGTTAGTTCCTCTGTCAGTTGCAATTTCCTTGGGGATTTCTATGCAGCTAAATAGTTTAACTAACTCTTCGGCTATTCTAGGGTTAGTCACTGTTCTCATTGGGATAGCCTCAGGATATTTAGTGGCATAGTCACAGGCTACCAGAATAAATTGGTTACCTTTACTATTCTTATCCAAAGGTCCCACCACATCCATCCCTATCCTTTTGAATGGGGTCATTACTAGTGGGTGGGGTAATAAGGGTACCACATCTGTTTTTTCTTTTGCACAATGAGTTAGCATTCTGGACATGACTGACAATATTGGGCTATGTCTTGATGTATACCTGGCCAAAAGAATCTCTGCAAAATCTGATTAGTAGTTTTGTCCTTTCCTGTATGACCAGCCCAGGGTACATGATGACCTAATCCCAATATGTCTGCTCCATAACACTGAGGAGCTAATAACTGTTCTACTGTCTCCCCCGTGTTTGAATTTTTACATATCCGATACAATAAATTGTTCTTAATCTGTACCTGAGGAGCTCCCAGGACTTCTTTTTGACCAACTTGCTGGAAGAAAGATTGTAAGGTTGTATCATCTTGCTGTTGCTTCACCATATCTAATTTAACATATATCTGTGCTGGGTTCCCAGGGACTTTATATGTAGCCTCTTTCCATTTTTCCTGTAATCTCTTTCTTTCCTTTCCTGACTTCCTTGTTTTCCCAAGGGTCCCATATACATCTCCCTCAAATGGGAACAAGTCTCCAAGTAGTACCTGTCTTCTACTCTGGGCTCTAAATGTCATGGCTGTCATACCTGAGTTACGATTTTCTATTAAGGAAGAAAACCCAGGGAAATCATGGCCCATCACTACCGGTACTGGTAGACATGGGACTAATCCAGCTGTAACTACAGATTCAGCTCCATTAACCTGAGGAGGTATTTTTACAGTGGGGTATTGATGGCTATCTCCATGTACACATACCACTTTCATTGTAGGCCCCCTAGTCCTGTTCAATACTAAATCTTTTCTTACCAATGTATCTTTACTACCTGAATCTATTAGACCCACTACCATCTGACCTTCTATCTGCACACTAGTAGTTAAATATGTTGAATTTAATAGAGCTAGGTGAGCTTTCTATGGCTTTCTAGAGGGACAGAATCTGGCAATATGCCCCTTACCCTGGCAATTATGACATATTATATTCATAGGCACAGTTCGTTTTCCCTTCTCAAGTTCATAGCATTTTGGTGGTACAGTCTGAGGATGTTTTACCCTATAGGTCTTATCCCAGGTTAATTTACTCGGGTGCCTTCTCTTTTATAAGGCTGATGGGCGGCTAAAAAATCTTCAGCCAGGGTAACTGCCATTTCTGCTGACTCTGGATTATGCTCCTTAATCCATATCTGTACATCAGTGGGTAACACCTGTAGAAATTGTTCCATGATGAACATTTTTATAATGTCTGTTCTTAATTTTCCCTCAGGCACAATCCATTTTAGGCATAATTCCCGTAATCTCACATAAGTCTCTCTGGGAGGGTCATGAGGCTGGTGTTTCAGAGATCGAAACCTCTGTTGATAAGTTTCAGCATTAATGTTGTACCTTTTTAGGATTTCCTGTTTTTCCAGGTCATAGTCATCTGCTAATCATGAGCCCATATTGCTATAGGCCAGCTGAGCTTTTCCGGTCAAGTAGGGAGCAAGTCTCACAACCCATTGTTGGGTTGACCAGTCACATGCCTTAACCACTCATTCAAACATGGTAAGATAGGCCTCTATATCATCTTTTGATAACGTACATGATAATTTGATGCCTTTGGGATTATTAGTTGTAGTTCCACCTCCAGCTCCCTGTCCCACACACAGCTGTCATAATAATTGTAAAGTCGCAACCCACCGGGCATCTTGTCTTCTCCTATCTCAATCTCTTTCTTGGGCATCTGCATCCCTGTGCCGTTCGATTTCCATTTGATGAACAGCCAGCCAATGCAGAAGATCATTTATATCTCTTAGTGGAATGTCCCCAGTATCTGCAGAAATATCCGGTCAGTGTTCCTCTTCCTCTTTTTCCACTGGAGACTCTTTGGTGGTTTTCTGTCGAACATCCAGTAGCCCAGTATACAATGGTTCCTCCCTCTGCTCTGCCTGGGACCAGGTGACGGCTCCCGCCTTGTGATCAATTCCGGTAGCCATCTTTTACTTGTCACCAATACTAAGACTGGTATTATCCTGGCCTCCCACAAGTGAGCTTATGGATGGCCAGGTATCCCACTTCTAACAACAACTGTGGAAGTGTGGGTTAAGTGACAACACAAGACAGTTCTGAGTTGTAGAAAACACACTGGCTTAGTGTGCTAAAAGGATTTATTTCTGTTACAAATCAAATCAAACTCATCCACTGAAGCAATGAAAGGACAATAACATTCACAGTTTAAATCAAACAAAATTCACACAGGGTGATCCCATCAGACTAACAGGACCACCATCCTCTGTGTCCAACATCCATCTGAATCAGGCTTCAATTGAAGTCTTTATGTAGTATTTACTTGATGACATCATGTTACACTAACTCCGCCCCTAATACTAATACAAGGAATTAATCTACACTAATACATGCATTTGGGCGGTAACTGAGGTCATTAGTTGCATTGTATCATATTTATAAGTCCATTAGATTGGCTGAATCAAATAAAGTTTTATAAATTTTGTATAAATTGTAATCATTTTAACTGCATACTAATGGGACACCTTAACACCCTGACTTCTCCCTCTGATGTAGTACCTCCTTCTGAATGTTGCTATAAAAGCAGGACAGAGAGGCGCGTTCAGTCCTACAAGTGCCTTCCTACAGGTAGGAACTATGTGTGGAGTGTTAGGCAGGTAAGGTTTAGCCTTCAACCCAAAAAGAAAATGAAATGTCTCCATTATAAAATAAAACTCCTTCACTAACAGTGATTAGGAATACTAGAACTAAATTGCTACTGTCACTTTAAATATTAGCTTTGTTTCGGCTGCTCTGAAGTCTGGCTGAAGGGGTTCCTTCCTAAGCACCTCTGTCAGGTAACTTATAAACTTAACTATTTTCTGGCAATGGCAGAAAAAGGGGAGATATTGCTGATGGGTGATCTGAATATGCCAGATGTTAAATGGAGTGCAGTTGCAGCAGCCACTTCGAAGAGTAGGGTTATTCTAGATGCCCTACAGGGGGCATGCCTTAGACAACTAGTATTGGAGACCACTCGAGAGGGAGCAATCTTAGACCTGGTTCTCTCAAATGGAGATGAAGAGAGGATCACAGATGTAGAAGTGGGTAGCCATCTGGGAACTAGTGACCATCGAACAGTATGGTTCACAATAAACACAGCAATAGAGTCAAGCCATACAAAGGCAAAGGTACTGGACTTTAAGAGGGCTGGCTTTGCCAACATGGGTGAGTGCCTAAGGAATGCACTAGCAAATGGGCAGGAAGGAGGGTTGGAAGAACAATGGGGAATAATAAAAACTGCCATCACAGAGGTAACAAGCCTTTGTGTGAAGCAAATAAACAGAACTAAGCAATGTAAGAAACCACTATGGTTCTCAAAGGAAATGGCAGTGAAGGTTCAAAAGAAAAAGAAAGCTTTCAGGAAGTACAAGGAATCACAGAAGGAGCAGGACAGAGAACTGTATCAGTTAAAGGAAAAGGAAGCTGGGAAGGCAGTCAGAACAGCAAAGGCCCAAACCGAGGAGAAGATAGCCAACTCAGTTAAGAAGGGGGATAAAACCTTTTATAGGTACATCAGGGAGTGAAGGAAGACCAAGGAAGGGATAGTGAGGCTTAATAAATGGGGAGGGTGGGCAGAGGGTGACTGTGAAAAGGCAGAGATACTAAACAAATATTTTTGCTCAGTATTTACAAAGGAAGAGGGGGAGGTACCTAAAACAAACAGTAGAAACACTCTGGATACAGAAGTTGATACCAGGCCATTTACAGAAGAAAGGGTTCTGAAAGAACTCTTAAAACTGAAGGTGGACAAAGCAATGGGGCCTGATGGGATTCATCCCAGAATTCTAAAAGAACTAAGGGTAGAATTAGTGACACCACTGACCACCCTGTTTAACAAATCATGGGAGGATGGGGTGGTACCCTAGGACTGGAGATGGGTAGATGTGATTCCCCTTCACAAAAGTGGGAGCAAGGCAGAAGCAGGAAACTACAGACCTGTTAGTTTAACCTCAGTGGTAGGGAAAATGATGGAATCACTTCTGAAGGAAAGAATTGTCGAGTATCTAGAGGCCAGAGGGGCACAGGACACAAGGCAGCATGGATTCACAGCAGGAAGGTCATGCCAGACAAATCTGATAGATTTCTTTGGCTGGGTGACCAAAGTAGTAGATCAGGGAGGGGCTGTGGACATGGCCTACCTAGACTTTAGCAAGGCATTTGACACAGTTCCACACAAAAGATTAATATACAAGTTAGCTAGCCTGGGAGTGGGTCCTTCAATGTTCCAGTGTGGAGACTTTGTCTGCATGCTACAGTTGCATTATTGCTTTTTTGGCTGCTAGAATTAGCAAATTCATATTTTTAATGATAGATGAGCTAGATTTCAGGTTCACTGTGGGTATGGCAAATAATATAAAACTAGAGGTCATTTTATCTGGGCAATTATACACATCTTCTAGTTCTTGAATGATGTCTTGTCAAAAGGTTTGCAGTGCAGGGCATGTTAACATAATGTGGATATGGTCTGTCTGCTTTGATCCACACTGGCACCAGCAGTCCACAGCCTGGGGGAGTAAAAATGTTATTACTATTGCCAGAGTTCAAATATTTTGAGTTTTACACTTCCAGGCAATCTCTTTCCAGTAGGAGGCTGCTGTTGCTTTGTGTGCAAGGGGAGTATGTTTGTGTCAGCATTCCAGGTTATAGGTAGTACCCAACTCCACATTCCATCTACTTAGAATTGGGTCTGTCGACATTTTAGTTGTACCTTGGAAGCCTTTATAGAGGATGCTAATCAAATGCATGCCTGTGTTGCCCAGAATATACATTTAAAAGAGTTGGACCAGTGGGGGAGGTTTTTCTGCTACTTGTGTGAGGAGATCCTCGTTAGTCCCCAGGTACGATCAAACTCGAAGTTGTAAATATTTATGAAAGTCTAATGATGGAAATTTGTAGGCAGTCTGAAGGGACATGAAAGGATGAATCCTGGTAGGGGAAGCCATTTGAAATAGATATGTGAGGCTGTATTTGTGCTATGTTGTGAACGCCATGTCCAGCTTATTGGAAGGGAAGGCTTGATCATTAGCTATGGCCCAGAGATAGTCAATTAATGGAAGAGAGGAACTGGTTCCAAATATAGAGCCATTGCCAGAGGGTATTTGCTGTGAAATGATGGACACTTAGAAGGGGTGTACAGGCTGGTGGGTTCCTGAAAACATATTTGGCGTGGTCTTGGGTGCCATTTAGAATATGTTCTAATGTCTTCCAGTAGGACTGGTATGCTGGGGCTATTCAAAGGCATACTATATGAAGTTGCGCTGCCAAGACATACCAGCTGAGGTTCAGTAGATTGACACATCCTTTATCTCTGGGTAATGGTGGTACTGGGTAACAAATCCTAAGGGATTTGCTTTGCCATATGAATCTAGATATGACTTTATCCCATGCTTTGAAGTAAGATTTATCTGGTATGAGTGGAAGGGTTTGGAGAAAATATAGAATATGAAGTAAAATATTTTGCCTAATTATATCTAGGCGGTAAAAAACACTAAGGTGAGAGATGTCCATTGAGAGAAGTCTACTAGTATTTGTTGGGTAAAGGGTTCATAGTTAAGTAGATCCAAGTGAGCTACATTTTTAGTAAGTGACACCTAAATATCTAAGTGCTTGTTTGTACCACTTGAATGGAAAGGCTTGTTTCAACCAGGGTGAAGGGGAACAATTGTAAAGCAGGACTTCCATTCCGAGTGTGTTCAATTTATAGCCTGCCAGTAGTCTGAATTCCTATAAATGTTTCCAGTGTCAGTGGCTTAGTAGGTAGCACACTCGCCTCTGAGGCCAGAAGATCAGAGGGCTGTGGGTTCATTTCCCACATCTGGCACTTGGGTAATATCTCAGTACTGACACTGTAGTGCAGCATGAGAGGGGTGCTGCACTTCTGAGGTGCCGTCTTTCAGATGAGACGTTAAACCAAGGTCCCATCTGCTTGGACTGGTGGTAGTTCTGGTGGACATTAAAGATCCCATGGCACTTATCGAAAAGAGTAGGGGAATTTCCCCGGTGTCCTGGTCAAATTTCCCCTCATTCACTAAAAAAAAATATCACCAATTTAATCTGGTTCAAGGTCAGTTGGCATTCATCTGTATCCCCTTCCCCCGGGTCATGCCTGAAAATAGGCAGGATTTGTCTAGTGCACTTACCCGGTCAACAAAAACTAACTAAATAAATAAATACCGCCCTTGGGGGAGGCCACTGTAAGCAGTACATCATTGGTGAACAATAATATCTTGTAAGACAAAGAACCTCTGTGCGTAAACACTGAGGCAAGGGTTACCCCAAAGGGCATTTGGCTGGGAAGCCAAGTTTCAAGAAAATACAAAATCACACATGCCCCCACAATGCAAAGCATCATGGGCTGCATATGCAAACCACCACAGAATGTTATGCTGGTCCAACTTTAAGCAGAATTGCATGGTGCCGAAAGGCCTCTCACACAGTTTGCAAAGGGTGCTAACAGGTCTGGCTGAGGTGATGTTGGGGTTGAGATTATCCGTGTGTATGCAAGGAATGGCCTCCTTTATTAATGTCTTAAGTTCTGGATCCTTAACATATATGAAGTTAAGTCTCCAATGGTTAGATCTGCATCAATTTCCAAGTATGAGTGTTGCATATACAGAGGAATGATCCACTAAGAGCATCACCCCATGTGTCAGATCCCTTGCTGAGTCTAAGTGTTCTGCTGTCATAAAAATATAATCTGTATGGGATGCCAAGCCTGTGCATGAGGCATAGTGAGTATATTCCATGGTTGTTGGGAAGAAATGTTTTATTTATTTATTTGATTATTGAAATGTTATATCAGGAAAGGCACATTGAACAATAAATTGCTTGTCTCCCTGTGCGTTCTGGGGAGAGGGTAGGAGGGTATACAAAAAGATATAAACAGACAGATAACATACTGAACAGAGTAAAGGGTAGCACATATTAAAAAGATACATCATACAGGTAGCAAATCAAACAAAATTTTCTAAGTGCTGGGTTACGTAGTGAACATAATAAGTGTCACAAGGACAGAAAAATTACAATACTGATATAAGAAGGTACAGTAGGAAAATGCAAAGTACAGTAGTGTGGCCAGAGATGGGATATACACACTGAACAGAGATAGTAAGCATAGATGTGGAAAGGAGGTAGTAGCAGAGGGAGGGGAGGAGGTCGGGTGGTTTGAGCTATGTGGGTAGTGGAAGGGAGGAGGAGGAAATGTGAGAGGGGAAGAAGTGGAAAAAAGAAATAAGGAGTAGTAAAAAGCTAGGTGGGTGCTTAAATGTTGATTTTAGTGAAAGAAGAGACAAAGAGCAGATGAGATTACTTGTAAGTTGTTCACACAGGTACAGTTTACTATTTACTGAAAGGACATTCAGTGGGGCAGAGGAGATAGAGTGTGACGATGATGAGAGATGAATCTGGAGAAGGAGTGCTTTCCACGGTTTAGGGAAGTGGTAGGAGAAGGCTAGCTGATCCACGGTAGTGGATCAATGGGGGACCACCAGTAAACATGAGTCATATGATCTTAGCTAGTGGGCAGAAGGTAGGAGGGAGGACAGTAAGGTGGTAAGATAGTGTGGGAGGATGTTAAACCAAAATTTGGACACAAATTTTGCGCCGTGTAGGTGTCGGTGATTTTCAAGTGAGGTGAAAGCCAGAGAGTGTTAGAGAACACAGTGATTGGTGGTGGTGGTGGTGGGGGGGGGTCCAGGGCAAAGCAGCAAAAGGAGTTTAAAAGGGTGTCCATTCTGCTCAGGGTAGACTTGGGAGCAGCATTACAGACTACATTGAATTAGTCAAAAATAGGTAGGATCATCTTCTGTACAAGTTCAAGCCTCACTGATAGCTGGAGGGAGCTGTGGTTCTTGTATAGGGTGCCAAGTTTGAGGTACAGCTTTTCAGGATAGCGTCCACATGTCCAAAGAATGTGAGGTGTTGGTCAAGCCACACCCCTTAATACCTATAGGAAGTAGTGTCCTCAAGGACTGCCCCATCAAGGGTTTGGAAGGAAGGCAGGAAGGGGAGCCTAAAGAGTCTCTGCCTAGTGCCAAAGGTCATTGAGACTGTCTTCTTAACACTGAGGGAAAGCTGATGGGAGCTAAACCAGTGCTGAACATTATTGAAGTCGAGCTAAAGTCTGGTAGCTGCATCATCTGGAGACTGACGAGATGAGAAGATGACAGTGTCATCAGCATACTTGTGGATAGAAGTGGAAGAACAAACAGTAAGGAGGTCATTTTAGAAATGTAGAGAACAAAATGGACTCCAGAACAGAACCCTGTGAGATGCCAGTGTTGATGGGGGGGTGTGGTTAGGTAGAGTCAGCTATTTTGACTGAGTTCTGCCTACCAAGTAGGCATGGAACCAGTTGGTGGCGGGTTCAGATAGACCTGCCGATGAGAAGGCTTTTAAAAGAAGGGTGTGGGATACTCTGTTGAAAGCCTCTGCTAGGTCGACAAAGATAACAGAAGTGATATGGCCACGGTTCATCTCTGAGAGGATGGAGTATGTGAACTTAGTCAGGGAGGTAGTAGTGGAGTGGTTCTTCCTAAAGACAGACTGGAATGGGGTGAAGAAGTTAGTCAGACAGGAAGGTAGTGAGTTCAGTGAGAACCAAGTGCTCCTGAAGTTTAGCAAGGGCAGGAAGAAGAGATATGGGATGATAGTTGGCTGGTGAGGAGAAGTCGACTCCTTTAGGTAGAGGCAGTACCACGGCATGCTTCCAAACAGAAGGGTAGTTGTTGTCGCAAAGGAACCGTTAAGAAGGTGGAAAAATGGAGTTGCGATGACTGGAGCAGACCAATACAGAAGCTTCGGGTCCAAACCATCAGGGGAGCAACCCTTGGAGGGATTAAGAGTATATATAGCTTAAAGAGTGTCCACCAGTAAGATTTAAAAAGGTGAAGGGTTTAGATGTAGAAAGTATACAGGGTGGGGAAGGGGTGTAGGGGGTGCTGTGTAGGAGATAGGGAGACAAGGAGTGTAAAATAAGAGTTAAATTCAGAAGCTACAATGAAATGGTCAGTTATAAGCAAGTTGTTTATTTTAAGGAGAGGGGTGGGGGTGAGGGGGGGGAGAGGGAGTGAATGACCTTCCAGAACCTGGAGGGTTTATTTACATTGGACTGGAAGGTTGTGGTAAAGTAATCTGCTTTTGGTTCTGGTGTGATGGCTACCTGCTGAGGAGTATAGTCAGATGGCTCCCTACTCTGCCAATATTTAACTTAATCCAGATTAGTAGCACTTGTGTCTGGCAAAAAAGTAACTCAAACAGTTCCCAGAGTAGCTATTGCAGCTGTATTTCCCACTCGCCGCACACTGTCCGTGGTATGGACGCAGAGATGGAGAAGCAGCGGCTCAAGCACACCCCACCGCTGACCCCCGGAAAGGACAAGACTTCAAAACGGGCCAAGGCTGATGAAGGTGGGCTAAGTCAGGAAATCAGCTCTCAAGCTCTTATTGAAGCTAAATTTCTGGAAGAGCTTACCCATATGAAAGAGACACTGCTGATACTGGCGTCAGAATTCCAGGCCTTGAAATCTTCGCTCGACCAGCTTAGCACGAGCACAATGGACAACGAGGCCCGCATCTTGTTGTTGGATGACTGGAGAAGTAAAATGGATCCTGAAGTAGTTAACCTGAGCCAGTGCTTATAGAAAACCGAAGAGCACTTGGAAGACCTGGAAGGGCACTCCTGTCTAAATAATTTAACGCTTTTGGGTCTGCCTGAAGGGGAAGAGGGGACAGCGGCAACTGATTTTGCTGAGAAGCTCTGTGAAAAGCTGGTAGGGCCTTTGACAAATGGCCCTACATATGTAACTGAATGAGCACGTCGATCTCTCAGGCCCATCGCTTACTCAGGCCCTTGCCCCCACTTAGATCACCGCCAAGACTGTTCCTGTTTTGGATGCTTAACTACCTCAACAAACAGCACGTACTCACTAAATTGAAAGATTTGCAAGAAATCCAGTGGGCAGTTAAGAAGTTGCGTGTCTCCCAAGATTTGCCATACTCCAGTCGTCAAAAGCAAGCTGGTTAACAAGTTCACATCATCTAGTATGAAGTATAGGGCCCAGTACCCCACAACTTTGCAAGTCTACAAAAACAGCCAATGGAATTCTTATGGCAGTTTGGAATCCACCACTGAAGGCCGTAAGCTCTTATTCCCTGATTTGGTCAAGTGAAGCCTACACCTGAGGGGCAATGTCTGTTGATGTTCCTAGAGCGTACGAGAGTACTGTTGGCAAATCTGTATGTACCTGTGCATGGTCTCTTTCCAGATTGGATTTATTGGTCGAGTTCAGCAGGGAATCTTAGTATGTGGGACTATGCACAGTACCTGGGTTTTTGAGTGACTCATTAGGCTAACCTCCACGGAGTAAATGGCTTTTTCTTCTTTGGGGACAAAAGTTCAGTCTCTGATATGTTTTCTGGTACAACGCTGCCATCTAGTGACACTGAAGCAGAGCTGCATGCCAATTGTTTTATTTTTAATAACCTGCAGGAAGTTTTTCTTTGTAGCTTAACAGATGTTAGTCGGACCTGACTAAAATTGTTTGCTTGTTCTTTGTTAATGTTGTTGGTGGTCTATGAATCGAAGGATTCCTTTCTCAATCTTAAGGGTTTCCTGTTTCCCGGTACATTTTCTGTTCCAGTGGATAGCGGAGCCTATATGTGCATTTCCAAGGAGAAACCCCAGCTTTTCATAGTCCCTAGGTTTAATCGGGGAACCCCAATGTCCAGGATATCCAGGAACTCTCAAGATTCAATTTGTTCACTGTGGGTATTCTCCTGTCAGGCGGATGGGGGGGGGGTGGCTGGAAACGTAGTAGGCAGCATGGCCATCATCATGCCATGCATATTGAGTGGTGAGCAGTCATTAGGACTGGGGAGAGTGCTTCTACTTTTCTATTTCATTTCACATGCTTGGGGTATGGTTTTGGGAGGGTTGGGTGGGGAGATGGGCTTCTTCTTCCATTCTACTAAAGTTGGGAGTACTGGTTTGGGGTGGAGGAAGGGAGGTGGAGAATGGTTAGGAGCTGGTGGGTGCATAATACCTGGTTTAATAATTCTCTTTACAAGCCTATTGGTTAACTCCTGCTATACTCTTAGCTCAGGTAATGAAAATTGTCTCTTGGAATATAAGGGTGCCCACTTAAGCGTGAAACGATACCAGATACTTAAACATCTGAATTTTACGCAATGTCTCATTATATTTCTGCATGAGATGCACCTATTGGAAGCAGAGAACAACCTATTTCATAGGGGATTTGTTGGGCACTGTTATGCCACAGATAACTTTTCCTTCCAGAGGGGAGTAGCAATTTTATTCACTAGAGGGACACACTTTCAGGAGCTGCAAAAAATATCAGATCCAACTGGTAGATTCCTCTTTCTTAGAGGGATCTTAGATTATAGAGAGGTTTCACTAGGCATTATATATGGCTCTAATAAGGTCTCCCCTGAGTTTTTTCTAACCTCTTTTTCATTCTGGCCCTTTTAGTCACTTGCCAATTATTTTAGCAGGGGACTGGAATCTTGTCTCCAACCAAAAGCAGGATTGGTCCTCTCACAGAGGGAATGGTCTATCACAGGCCCAACGATCACTCAGTGAGATGCTAGACACCCTTGGTTTGTGTGACCCCTGGTGTCTACTCAATCCCACTGCTAAGGAATATATATTTTATGGTTGGAGGGCAGTATTGACCCAACTATGCAAAAAGACTCAATTTCAAAACTGAATTTGCAGTTACTTTCCCATGAGGAGACATTGGAACGGGTCCGTGCAACAATAGACCAATTCATGGCACAAAATTTAGGTACTATCCTAGCTTTTGATCAGATATGGAGTACCCTAAAATGTGTCCTCAGAGGGGAATTTATCAGGATAGCTGCTACAAGGAAATGCAAACAAGAGGTGGCCTCCAAGACATAGTTGCAAGCCATCAAAGATTTGGAGGCATCACTTTTCACACAGCCTTCAGATACGGGTAGGGAGTGACTCATTGCTCTTCAAGCTCAATATAAAGAGGCCCTGACAAAAAAGGCGGAATATGCACTTCTTAAACTCCACACTAAATATATAGAGCAGGGTTACCAGGCAAGCCACCTGCTAGTTTTTAAGGCTTTGGAAACAAGAGGAACCATGCTTAGTCACCTCGCTTTCCTCCTTGGTGGGAAATAAATTATTAACTACTCCTAGAGATATAGCCCGGGAATTTGAATTGTACTACCAGCAACTGTATAGCCCTCCAGAGCAAAGCCCTACAGAACCTGAGATACTGTCCTATCTAAACAATATATCGTTACCCATTCTTAGCCTTTCCCACAAGCAGCTCCTAGTCTCCCCATTACTTTGCAGGAAGTTATCAGAGCTATTCAATCTCTTCAGCCATACAAAGCATTGACCCAGATAGGTTTCCAGCCAATTTTTACAAGGTTTTTAAAAAAGAATTAGCTCCAACTTTTCTCCAACTATTTTACTATATTTGTCGGAAAGGATCACTAATCCTACCCTGTTGGAGGCTATTATGGTGGTCTTGCAGAAGCCTGGGAAATCTAAAAGATAGAGTGACCACTAATGAACTATGATATTAAACATTTTGCTATGATACTTGCTGTCAGAGTGTCAAAGGTCTAGGAGGGTTTGCTCAGTTGTGAACAAATTGGTTTTGTGCACTGTAGATCCTTATCAGACCACACTAGGAAGCTGACACACATCTTTTCTGTATCCAGGGAGGCTGAGCACCCTATGGCATTGGTCTCCCTGGATGCAGAAAAGGCCTTCAATAGGGTCAGCTGGCCTTTTCTTTTTGGGACTTTAGTTTCCTATCACTTTTGTTGCTTGGGTTGGAACCTTGTATACTAGGCCCAGTGCCAAGGTCTATTGCAATGAAGTTTTTTCTCCCACCTTTCCCTTGCACTCTGGTACTAGGCAAGGATGCCCACTGTCCCCCTTTTATTTAATTTATATTTAGAGCCATTACTTTGGCAGCTGAATGCTTCCTCTTCTTTAACTGGTATTGTCATAGGCCCTTTCAACCTCACGTTTTCTGTGTAAACTGATGTTCTCCTCCACATTACCAGCCCAAAGGATTCTATCTTAGCAGACTTGAAAATAATTGAAGATTTTAGCCAACTGTCCAAGTATAAGTTGAATTGGAATAAATCTGAAGTTATGCCCCTTAACGCCCATGTAAATAAATTGAATATTGGCACATTAGGTATGAATTGGACTAAATATATTGGAATTATATTATCCACCTCAAACTCTCTCTTGAAAATATTTTACCTGGATAATCTAATCCTTACTGTTCAGTAAGATTTAGATAGATGATCTCCCCTCTATTAGTCTCTTCAAGGCTGGGTTAGTGTGATTAAAATGAATGTTTTGCCCAGATTATTCTACCTGCTTAATATGTTAAATCTCCACCTCCCTCTAATCTAGTTTAATAAACTCCATGGCATTATCTCTAGGTTCCTGTGGCAAAATAAACCTCCTTTCAGGATGTATGTGTGACTATGTACTCCTAAAATCCTTTGGGGACTCAAACTACCAAATTTTAACTTCCATTATTTAGCCAGTCACATGGCTAAGTACTTACGTTGGACTACCTCATCTCTTGAAAATAGTCACTCCCTGTATGCTCCCTTATGGTTACAGATTGAACGACATCTGATTGGGGTCCAGGGAATTATGGTCTCTAGCCTTCTCTACATTCTTCCCCAAAAACTCCTGGCTTCCTTTAGAGACACAGTCATTCACACTTCTATTAAAATTCACAATCAAACTCTGCAGATCGCTCAACTATGACAATCAGAAAGACATATCCCAGCTGCTTCTTGGTAACCCCAATTTAGTCATGGGGGAAGAATCTGTTCCTCAAGGATACTAATTCCATTTGCACAGGTCAAGGTTAGTGACTTGGTCATTTATGTCAAGCTGGGTTCCACCTCAGCACTACTAGAACAGTTTCATATTCCACAACAACACTCCTTCTATATCTATCAAATTAGACACATGGTAATACATTGGTTTGGTCCTGGGCAGTGGACGACTAATCAGGATGTGGTTCTGCAGGAGCTCCAAGTCGCTGCCTGGCAACCCCATGCAGTCTCCCACATTGTATCGTCTCTGTTCATTAAGTTAAATCCTGTAATCCCTCTGATCACATTGGTTGGGATAGGATATGGTAGAATGCATATCAATACACTGCTAATGATAGGCTGAGACTTGTACAGTTGTATACTCTACATAACATGTATTTTACCCCTGTCAAAATGTATGGCATGGGTAAACTGCAGGATCGGGTTTGTTTCAGGTGTGGACAGCAACCGATGTCACTTTTGCACATGTTTTGGGATTGCACTAAAGTTGTCCCCCTCTGGTCTCTTATTGAGCCTAGGACAGACCCGCTACTGGGACTCCAGGATTTATTCACGCCCAACATTTGTATATTAGGGGACTATTCCACAATTGTGATGAAGGAGAGGAAGTACCACATTACTCCTGTATCTCTCTCTGTGAAAAGATAGTGTTAAGACATTGGAAGGACCAACAAGTCCTATAATATCTGGAATGGGTTAATGAACTGTTTTACAAGTTACAGTTAGAAAAGTCCATAGCTAGTATCAGAGGCCGGTTGCCACAGTATCATGCAAGGTGGGATAAGCTCCACACCTTATGGTCCATCGTCCCTGAACCTTTATCTGGCCCTTACATAAGTTGCTCTCTGCTTCCCTGCTCCTCATAAGTTTCTCTCATTGGATGTTTTATTCCCATAGTATGTTCACCATTAACTGTTATGTGAGTGTCTTTACTTCGTGTTGCTTATGCTGCACAACATCTTGGCATGTTATTTTTTAGGGAGCCACAAGCTCTCAGGGGGAAGGGGGGAGAGTGGGAAGGGATTTATGGGAAGGGGATGGTCTTATTACCTTTTAAAATATAACCCATTGACTGTCTGGAAAGCACCAAGAATGCTGATACCTGGTTGTAATATGTGTGATTGGTGTTATTGGAATCAAATAAAGTGTATTAAATTAAAAAAAAAAAAAAGTAATTGGCTTTTGCTAGGTGAGTGACTTTCATGCACCGGTTACACAGGGAACAGTATGCATCGTAGTTCTTTTGGAGAGTAGTGGTTTTATATAATTTCCTTGCTTGGTCTCAGGCTGTAAGGCAGGCCAAGACTTCCGGGGTTATCCAGGAAAGGTGGTTACCTGTAATCCTTGAGCGACCCATGTTTGTTCCAGGTGTCCAGGAATTTATCATGGAAATAGTTATAGGCATCATATATAGAGTCTAAGGAGGTTATATAATCCCAATTAGTGTTGGCCAGGTCATGGAGGAGGGGAGCAAGGTTCAAGGATTTGTAAGAGTGGAATTGCAGGGTTTTATATGGTGCCTTTGGTTTGTGGATTTTGCAAACTAGAAAGGACATATGGTGGTCATTCAGGGCATCTGGGAGTAGCCCAGATTTAATGACCCTATGAGGGTGGGATGTAAGAACCCAATCAGTTAGTGAATGATTCCTGGTTTTAAAGTTATGCTGGGTTGGCTCATGAAGGAGCTGGGTTAATTTCTGGACATTGATGTCAGTACAGACTTTATGTTGTGAGGGGGCTAACCAGTTAGGGTTGAAATTGTCCATATTTCACCAGACAGGGTGACAGAAACAATAGAACTGATGTGTTCAGTGAGATTACTGAGGAATGGAGGTTAGGGTGACAGTATGCACCTGCAACATATACTGGAATAGATAATGGGAGGGAGAGTTTTAGGATGATAGCCTTGTAGGCTTTAATGGTTGACGTGGAGAAAATAGTAGAAACTGGATGGAAGAGGAAACATATATTGCTACTCCATCACCTCTACCAGTTCACTCTTGTCTTGCAGTAGCATAACCAGGGATGGAGAAAGAAGTGTCAACAATATTTTTATTAAGCCAAGATTCAGATATTACTATAATGTTCGGGGCAAGTGAGACCACAAGGGGCTGTAGCAGATCTAGTTTTGGGAGCAGTTTTCGGATGTTTAGGTGCATTATTTTTAAACCACGTGGCAGTGCAAGAGGATTGTTTTAGGTTAGGACAGCAGATGTGGCTGCAAGCGGTGAGGTGGGTGTAGCACATGGCTCAGGGTTGTGGTTAATGTCACCTGAAGATAATAGCAGGAGAGTAATGACTAGGAAGTAAATTACATAATTTTTGCACCAAGGGATTGAACATAGGGGGCATCGAGAGTGGTGGGGAAGTAATAGTGAGGTGGTTGAAATTTTAATAGATGCGTGGCGAAAATGGGAGGCATCGGTAGGAGCGAAGTGCTGGGTAGGGTAGAGAAGTGGTTCCACCTTAAGAGGGCAGGTGTGGTGATCACTGTGAGGTTGTATTTAGACAGGTGGGCCGAGGGGGGGCAGGGGGTGGTTGGCATGTTAGATAAGGGAGCCAGAGTCATGGTATAGACTGGGAATAAAATTATCAGGATTAGTAAGAAGAAACATAGAATCATAGACTTTGATGGCAGATAAGAGCTGCTTGGCCCACCTAGTCTGCCCATTTCCCTACCTATTTGATAAGCATGCAGATCCTAGTTAACCAACAGCCTACTTCTTCCACCCTCCCCACCAGAATTGCCTCATGTCTGTCTCATGCATTCTTGAATTCCCCCACTGTTTTTGACACCATGACCTTCTCAGACAGGCCATTCCATGCGTCCACCACCCTCTCGTTGAAAAAAATAGTTCCTTACTGTCACAGAGTGACCCCTGTCTCCTGTTTAACCCCAACTCCATGGTTAAGAAAGGTATACTGAAGGCTAAGATTTATGCCTATGAATGTCAGGTGATTACAAAAAGAGCATAGGTGCTTGTAAAATCTGCGACATGGCTAACATGCCAGATTTATATGCTAGCTGGAATTCCTTACTAGAAAATGAAGTGGCACTTAGGTACTAGGGTAATGTCCCTTAGGGAGGTGCCTGGTGGAATGTACACAATGGACGTGCTAAGAAAAGTAATAGGGAGAGTCCCTGCCATGATAGATGGACCACAGCTTTCTCTAAAGACCTTACTGTTTTAACAGTTCTTTTCTTTGCTATGTACTGTCCTTTCCCCTACACTCTAGTCTGGAAGGTTGTCCGCTTCCGGGCGAATCCCCCCCCCCTTCTTTGTTCTATACCCAACTCATTTTCTTATTTTCTCTTTTCAACTAAGGTCTAGTATAGGGAGGTCAATGTACAGTGACCCCAAGTCATGGTAGCAGGTTAACCGGAAAAGACATGTCTGAATAAAATGGATCCAAAATATTGTAAGCATGGAAGAAGTATATACATTGCAAATGGCTAGGTGAATTGTAAAACCTAGAGGAAGTATAAATAGTGATTTGTTCTAGAAGGAACTATGTTATAAATCAAGCTAAGCAGCAAAAGGGGTTAAATTGTTGCAGAACAATGTATAACATGTAACCCCCTTATTGTTAAATTGTTTTAAGGTACAGAGTGACATGTTTGTGTAAAAAACAAAGCATTACAAAATTAAAATATATCCACAGCTGGGAGCCTCTGCACATAAACAAAGTGTACAGCTAAAGGAGGGCTAAAGATTTAAAAGCTTTTGGGGATGTTTCTTGAAAGCAATTTCAGAAAATTCAAGAAGTTAATAAAGTAATGAGATTCAGGTCTCATGAGCTGGCAGGAGAAGGAGATAAGGAGTGCACCCTTAATTTACTTTTCCCCTTGCCAACTCAGAGATGCATGAGGAACAAAACTATGCAGAATAAAAAAATAGTTGTACCTGTTACTGTGGAGCTGCATCAGAGGGACTACTATAGGGATTGCAGCCCACAATCAGAATGTTTTTATACAAAATAGTGGCTGATGAAGTCATTAAAGTAGGAGGGGCCTCACCCTTTAATGAGCTCTCTCATGATAAAAAGATTTTTTCGAGTGCTTAACAACCTGTTATGTTTAATGTGATACAGTATGTGGAATATAAGTCAGTCATTCTTGTTGTATTATGAATGTTATCGGATATCAAGGATGTTTAGTGAAGGTGATTATTAGGGAAAAAAGGTTTAATTGTCCAGTCACATGACATCAGATGTCAATTAGACTAAGGTATAAAAGCCTCCACTAGGGACAAAAATTTTAGATAGGGAGTGAGTTGGAGACTGGCTGTGAGAGGTGTAAGACCTGGTGAGAGAGTGGGCTTACATTACCACTTTGAGCAGGCTGAGCAAAACCTGGCATTCCTGCTGCTCCAGCAGTGATTTCGTTTATCTGTTCTTTGAAAAAAGCTAACCTTCTTCTTTTCTGTTAAAATTTTTCTCATCTAATAAAATGATAAATGCCATTCTGGCATTTTTTATGCACCAAATTGTCTGCCTGTGTCGATTGTTCCGAAAATCCCACACCCTACGACACTTACATTGCCCCTGAGTTGTCCCCACTCTAGCTTCAAATTGTGTCCCCTTGTTCTTGCACATCTCTTTTTCTGAAAGATACTACTCTCTTGGACTTTGTTGATTCCCTTAAGGTACTTGAAAGTTTCTATCATGTTCCCCCTCTTCCTCCTTTTCTCAAGGGTATACATATTCAGCTCCTTTAGTCTCTCTTTGCATGGCTTCTGTTGCAGACCCTGCACCATTTTAGCTGCCCTCCTCTGGACTGTCTCCATCCTGTCTATGTCCTTGTGGAGATGGGATCTCGGGAAATGCACACAGTACTCCAGGTGGGGTCCCACCAACTGTCTGTGGATAACAACTTCCTTTTTTCTACTGGTGATGCCACTCCCTATGCATCCCAGTATCCCCCCCAGCCATCCTTACTGCCTTCTCACATTGCTTGCTTACCTTTAGGTCATCTGACATGACTACCCCAGGTCCCTTTCCATTTGTGTTATTGTTAATACTCCCCCACCCCCACTGTGTACTCTTCCCCTGGCTTTTTGTTTTCCCAGGTGCATTACTTTGCACTTCTTTGCATTGAATCTAAGCTGCCATACTTTTGACCATTCCTCCAACCTTATCAAGTCCCTTCTCATCCTTTCCACCCCCTCTTGTGTATCAACCCTGTTGCAGATCTCTGTGTCATCTTCAAAGAGGTATACTCTTCCTTCCAGTCCCTCTGTAATGTCACTTACAAAGACACTAAAAATGACCAGATCCAGTATTGAACCCTGCGGTACCCTGCTAGTAATCCCTCTTTCTTTGGAGTAGACTCTGTTTACTATTACCCTTTGTGTCCTGTTGTCCAGCCAATTTTTTACCCAGGCTACCACCCTGGGACCCACTCCCAGGCTGGGTAATTTTTTTATAAATATTTTATGTAGGACTGTGTCAAATGCCTTGCTAAAGTCTAAGTAGGCCATGTCCACAGCCCCTCCCTGGTCTACTACTTTGGCCACCCAGTCAAAGAAATCTATTAGATTCATCAGACATGACCTTCCCCCTGTGAATCCATGCTGCCTTGGGTCCTGTGACCTGCTGGACTCTAGGTACTTGACAATTTTTTCTTTCAGAAGTGATTCCATCATTTTCCCTACCACTGAGGTCAAGGTAACAGGTCTGTATTTTCCTGCCTCTGCTTTGCTCTCACTTTTGTGAAGGGGAATCACATCTGCCCTCCTCCAGTCCTTAGGTACCACACCATCCTCCCAGATTTGTTTAAAAGAGTGGTCAGTGGTGTCACTAGTTCTCCCCTTAGTTCTTTTAGAATTCTGGGGTGAATCCATCATGCCCCATTGCTTTGTCCACCTTCAGTTTTATGAGTTCTTTCAGAATCCCTTCTTCTGTGAAAGGACTGGTTTCAACCCCCCTATCCAGACTGCTTGTATAGAAACATAGAAATTGTCAGCAGATAAGGACTGCTAGGCCCATCCAGTCTGCCCATAGGTCCCTATACATTGTCTGTGGCCACTGACCCTATGTGATCAATGGCTTTTCATCACTTCCTCCCCTCTCAGGCTTCCCTTGTGCCTGTCCCAAGCATGTGTAAACCCCTCCACTGTGCTTGCCCCCACTACCTCCTGTGGCAGATTATTTTATGTGTCAACTATCCTTTCTGTGTAGGAAAACGTCCTCACATTACCACTTAATCTACCCCTTCCAATTTTATATTGACTCCTTGTTCTAGTACTTTTTCTACATTGGAAAAGCTTGCTCACCTGCAGCTTGTTTATGCCCTTGAGGTACTTGAAAATTTCAATCATGTCCCCCTGCTGTCTCCTCTCCTCCAGTGAGTACATATTAAGTTCCCTTAGTCTCTCCTCAAAAGTTATGTGGCATAAGCCCTGCACTACCTTTGTTGCCCTTCTCTGGATAGTCTCCACCTTATCTATGTCCTTACACAGATGTGGGCTCCAGAACTGCACCCAGTACTCCAGGTGGGACCTTACCAATGTTTTATACAATGGCATCATCACCTCCTGCTAGTGATTCCCCTGCCTATGCACCCCAGCATGCCACTTGCCCTCCCTGCTGCCTTTGTACACTGCTTTGATACCTTACAGTCATCAGAGATGATAACATCTAGGTCCCTTTCCTCTTTGGTGACAGTCAGCTCCACTGCCATCCCAACCTGTAACTCTCCCCGGGGTTCCCTCTAACCAGGTGCATTATTTTGCACTTCTTTACATTGAACCTCAGTTGCAACATCTCCCACCATCTTTCAAGCTTCTCCAGGTCCCTCTTCATTTTCTGCACCCCTTCTGGAGTATCCATCCTGTTGCAGATCTTGGTGTCATCTGCAAACAGGCAGTCATTTCCTTCCAGCCCCTCTGCAATGTCACTAACGAAGACATTGAACAGGACTGGTCCTAGTACTGGTCACCCCCCTCTACCCAGATTGTACCCCATTTACCATCAACCTCTGTCTCCTATCTGTTGACCATTTCCTAACCAGCTCACCACCTTGTCTCCCAAGCCCAGACTACCCATTTTGTTAATCAGCCTTCTATGTGGGATGGTGTCAAAGGCTTTGCTGAAATTCCAGTAGGCGATGTCTACTGGCCCTCCCTGATTAAGTTCCCCAGTCACCCAATCAAAAAAAAACTATTAGATTCATTTGACATGACCTTCCTGCTGTGAATCTGTGTTGCCTCAGAACCTGAGCACCACTGGATTCCAAATGTGCCACTATTCTTTCTTTCAGCAGTGTCTCCACGATCTTTCCCACCACTGAGGTGAGGCTGACTGGCCTGTAGTTGCCCGCCTCCTCCCTACTGCCACTTTTGTGCAGTGGGACTACATGTGCCCTCCTCCAGTCCTCTGGAACAACACCCATGTTGAGTGACTCTGTGAACAGGGCTGCCAGAGCCGCTGCTAGTTCCCTGTGCAGCTCCTTTAATATCCTTGGGTGGGTGCCATCTATCCCCATGGCCTTATCCACCTTCAGCTTTGTGAGTTCTTCCCGAACTCACTCCACTGTGAATGGACTGGTGTTCACCTCCCCCTCCATTGCCTCTGCAAACCTATGGTCCATGACCCGCCCCCTCCTTAGTGAATACTGAGCAGAAATATTTGTTCAATATTTCTGCCTTGTCCAGATCCCCCTCCTTACACTCTCCCCACTCTCTCTTCTCCCCTTTGAGACTCACAATCCCGCACCCCTGTTTTTTCTTCTTTCACTGATGTACCTATAAAATACCTTATCCACTTTGTTTACAGACTGTGCTCAGCCCTCTTCTGCCTGCTCCTTCACCCTCCTAACAGCCTTCCCTGCTTCCCATAGACTTTCAAGGTACACCTCCCTGTTCTCCTCCCTTTGGCTCCCCTTACACTTTCTGAAACTCATCCTTTTAGCCCCGACTTGGTTCCTCACCTCTTTGGAGAACCATTGTGGTTTCCTTCTTCTTTTCCCTTTGGCCACTATCATAATGCATTGGTTTGTTATATCCACTATGGCTCCTTTCAGTTTCTCCCATTGTTCTTCCACCCCCTTTACTACCTCTGCCTTCCACAGGACTGCTCGTATACATCTATCAATTTCAGTAAAATCTGCCCTCCTGATATCTAATACTCTTGCCCTTGTATGGCTTGATTGAGTCCATGTCTCCATGTTGAACCACACCATTTGGTGGTCACTGGACCCCAGCTGCCCTTCCACCTGTATTTCTTTAACTCTGTACCCATTGGTTCATAGCAGGTCCAGAACTGACTTGTCCCTGGTTGGCTCATGCACCAACTGCCTGCATCCAACTCCCCCCCCCCCCGCAGGGATTCTAGGATGGCTGTGCTTCTGGCTGAAACAGCCATCTGGGTGGCTCAATCTGTCTAGCATATTGAAATCCCCCAGCAGCAGGATTTCACCCTTAGCTGCCATGTTGTGTATGTTCTCCACTAGTTCCCTGTCTACTTCTTCCTTCTGTGCTGGAGGTCTGTAGATCACCCCTGCACATATTGCTGTTCCATTCTCTGGCTCCAGGGTGATCCACATTACCTTGGTATCCTCCTGTCATCCCTGAACTTCTGTAGCTATACCATCTCTGATGTACAGGGCCACTCTCCCACCCTTTTTACACTGCCTGTCCCTCCTGAACAATGTATAGCCTGGTAGACTGACTTCCCTGCCATGATTAGCAGAGTACCATGTCTCTGTTATTGCTGCTATGTCAAGGTCTGCATCTGCCAACAAGGCCTTCAGGTCTGGAACCTTAATTCCTAGGCTATGGGCATTCGTTAGCATGACCTTCCATGTTTTACAGTTTGCCCTCCCTCTGCTCTTGTTTTCCCTCTCCAGCATCTTCCCCCAACCCCAGTTTCCTTTCCTACATACTCTTGCCCCCCTCGTATCACTCATTATACATTCTTCACCTGCCTGTCCCTCCTTGTCTGCTTTCATTGTTCCCATAGTCAACTTATGTTCCTGCATGTTCCCATGGAGGGGTGTTCCTAAGCCTCCTGGCTCTCCTCCTCTGACCAGTTTAAATGCTCACAGCTGAAGCATTTAAACTTCTCTCAAAGGACCTAGGTCCTCTTCTCAGACAGATGCATGCCATCCTCCTTATATAAGCCTACATCTGCCAGGTCAGTCCCCAGTCCCCTATGAAGCCAAAACCCTCCCTTCCACACCAATCCTTCAACCAGAAGTTGAAGGTATGGTTGTGGAGTGCCCTAGCTTCCCCTGTGCCCTGGACAGGTAGCACCTCCGAGAATGAGATGAAGCATGCTATCTGTTTCAGGTTTCCCCCCAGCTTCCTGAAATCATCCTGGACTCTGGCTAACTCCACACTTCTCCTGGCCAGGTCATTGGTCCCCAGGTGAAAAATGACATCCAGCTGCTCCCTCCTAGCTATTGCCATAGTGATTCTATGGATCTGCTTCCCATCCCTCCATGCAGCATTTCCTGGGAGGCACTTGACCTCCCCCCTCCCCTGATAGGTGACCTGAACTCCACTCCCCAGACAATAGAGTGCCCCACTAGGAGAAGCTTCCCCCTCCTCTGAGATTCCCTGATTTTCTTCCATGGGGCTCCATCCTGGATGATCCTCCCATCCTCCCTGGTCCCAGCCTTGGGTTCCTGAATGCAGCTTTCCCATTTCTCTAAAACAGTGTAGGAGTTATTAAGTGGGACCAGTTGGGGGATATGCTTTTGACCCCCTCTCTCACCCACCCTGAGCTCACTGTAGTCCAATCACTCCTCTTCCCTGGCATCCTTTGAGGTAAAGGTTGTGGAACCGATGGTCTCTGGGTGGGGTTGGATGCTACCTTCAGCTTGGCCAACTCTGCTTGGAGACAGGCAACCTCTTCCCTCAGTCCAGAGAGGTACCTGCAGATAGGGCAGCATTGCAACCTCCAGAATGTCTCCCTGAAGTCCACTGCTCCACAAACACTGCACTGCACCGCACCACTCCCATCATGTGTGATTCCCTCCTCTATCAACTGCTGGCTTAAGATGGCTATTTGATACCCCAAATATGTGTTTTATTTCTGTTGTGGTCTGTTATGCTTGCTTTCTTTGCTACTTCCTTTATGGATGCAGGATGTTGCAAGCCTTATGGAACCCACCCCATAAATGTAGGGCGAGCCCTAGGGTGGAGTGGGTAGTGGGGTGGGAGGTGGGACTACATCACAGGCTGTTTTAAAAACAATCAGCCAGGAGTCCTCTGGCAGTGACACCTCACTCCACTCACAAACTTGTCAGCTAGAATCCCTCAATCCTGCCCAAACTAAATAGAAAAGTACCCAAATGGCAGTTAAGAACAGACCTCAAATACTGTTTCAAACACACAGAAATAGCAGCTAGGAAAATACCCCAAATACTCTTATAAACACAGTTACCAAGTTACCAGCTAGAGTCTCTCCCTCCTTTTCCAACTAACTGAAGACTCAATTGAGATGGCAGTTAAAACCTCACATTCAAACTACACTAATCCCTCTAATATGATGCCTGCACTTAAAGGCCAGACAACCACTTTATTTTTTTTTTCAGTTCAAAGTTTATTGGAATTATAACAATTACAGAGCACTGGTCCATCTTATTTATGACACATACAGAGTTAGTTCAAAAGATTAGAGGAACAGTATTCCCCCCATCCCTAGCCCTCCCCCACCCTTTCCCTCCCCAACAACCCAGCACAGAATCGCCCCACTGTGCAATATCACAATACAGAAGAAGCATTGTTATCTATCATTTACAATAAATATAGGGGTTGCAAGGGATCCCTATATTTTATTAAATCTTTTGAGTCTAGGTTAAGACTAGGAATGGCTTTTTCTGTCCTAAGATTCACCAGAAGTTCATGTAACTATTCTGTATAAGTAATTTCCATACTGTCCTTCCAGTGTTTCAAGACCAGTTTTTTGACAGACACTGACATTAAAGTTATGTGGTATTTGCAAATAAGTACAGGAATTTCAGAAAGATCTCCTTACAGGCAAACCTCTGGTATAATAATTCATTCAGTCCCAAGAAAGGGTCTTCTTTCTGCTTAATAAGGGTCTACAAATTGGCCACTTAGCAAGTCCAAAATATATGGAACAGAGTACCTTCTACTTGTGAGCACCTAACACAGGTAGAAGAGGCTGCATAGCCAAAGCTAACTAACTTCTGTATAGAGTAGTATAGATTATGCAGTATCTGGAACTGCATAAGCTGAAGCCTGTCTTGAGTGACTAAATGGTGGCAATTATGCCACAGGAAAGGCCAATTTATAGTTCTTTCTGGAAAGAGGGTGGACCAGAAAGCTGTTGGACCAAAGCTTTCTGGGAAAATCAAATTGCATAAAATTCCATACATTTTGGAGACTGCTTGTGGGAGTCCCACAAGTAGTCTTAACTCTGTCCAGAAAGGTGAGTTAGGGAGTTTTGGGGGGACAGTCCCAAATATTTTTACCAGGAGATGACGAAGCTGAAAGATTTTAAAGATATTTGTATTCGGGATGTTAGCTTTAACCAGAATTGCAGTAGACATAAGCCAGGTCCTGTCTTCTTTAATAAAATAGCTAAGTGGACAGTCTCCTAGCTTTGGCAACCATCCAGGTGGGAGGGTTTTACCCTCTATCTTGATGTTGGGATTACCCTGTATGGTTTGAGACATGACAAAGGTATGACTGTATTTGAGAAAATTATACAGCTAGGAATGAATTTTGATGGAGATGGCTTTGGGAGATATCTTTAGTGGGAGTGGAAGGGATTTCAGTTTGCTATACATGAGAGAGGCTGGGGAGAAGCCCTGAGCTTTTATGTGGTCTGTTTCAATTCAGAGCCAAACTGGTGTAAAAGGAAGAGATATCTGATGATCTCTAAAGTCAGTCCATCTGAGGTATTAATTGGCCTGACTGGCCCAATAATAGAGACCAATGTGTGGTAGACGTAAACCCCCTTTAACTTTGGGAGCGGCAAGTTTATAAAATGCCAGTCTAGATCTTTTACTGGCCCAGATCAAATCTGTAAAAAGCCAGTGGATTTTTTAAACCAAGTAAGGGGAAGCCAAAGATTTAATAAGTTAAGTGGGTAAAAAAAGACAAGTAAAAACGTTCATCTTTATCAGGTTAATTTTGCTCCAAAGGATAACGGGAGAAAAGACCATCTTTTCAGATCTTGCTTAATTGTATGTATGAGGGAGTCTAGATTTAGCTTCTGAAGATGAGTGGGACTCCTTGTAAGTTTAATACCTAAGTACTGCAGAGAGTCTGCCTTCCAGGAAAGCCCCATAGTAGTGATAGTGTGTTTCAAAACTTTGTGGTTAGCAGGAAATAAGACAATTTTTTCAATATTTAACTTATAATTGGACATTTTACTAAATTCTTCGATAATTCCTAATATACAAAGAATAGAGGTGACTGGGTGTGACAGCTGGAGAAGCTGATCATCTGCATAAGCCGAAACGTTAACTGTATGGCCTTGGATGTCAATATCTTGAACCCCAGGAGCTTCAATCAGTCTGTGAATAATGGGCTCCAGATATAGATTAAAAAGTAAGGGTGACAAGGGACATCCCTGTCTTGTGCCAGAGTGGAGTGGGAATAGGTCAGATATTGCCCCATTACTGGAGATACGGGCTGTTGGTGATTTACAGAGGGCGTCAATCCATTCCTGAAATGTCTGGGGGAAATTGAATGCCTTCAAAGTTCACAAAAGATAATTCCAATTGAACCTATCGAAGGCCTTCTCGGCATCCCGGGACACCAAAGCAGCTGGAAAATTAGCATCCCTGGACACCGAGAAGATATGTTCCAGGGTGCATAAGTGATCCAATGAGGATCTCCCATTCATGAAGCCAACTTGTTCCGGTCCAATGAGGTCCAGAAGAACTATGTTAATATGGTTGGCCAAAAGTTTTGACAATATTTTAATGTCTTGATTAAGAAGTGTTATAGGTCTGTAACTGGTCACTAAATCAGGACTTTCATTGGATTTAGGTAAAAAGACAATTAGGGCCTCAGACAGTGATTTGTCAACTTCAGCACCTGACAGTATATACTGGAAAAGTGATACAAGTAAGGGTGTCAATTGGTTTGCAAATGTTTTGTAGAAATTAGGGGAGAAGCCATCTGGTCTGGGGGGTTTCTCGGCGGGGAGATCCTTAATGATTTTATCCACCTCTGTCTGTGTAATGGGCAATGTCAAGGGAATCTGTTGTGTGTCTGAGAGATAGGGGAGGTGAGAATCTGCTAAGTAGCTGTCAAGCTGTTGCACAGAAGGGGATCCACCATGGGACCGTAGAGTTTTTTAAAGTAAGTACAGAATTCGGCTACTATCTCTGATGGGGATGTTTGCAAGGAACCATTATCCATGGATTGAACTGCTGCTATTAACCTGGAGGACTCCTGTTGTTTGATTTGTAAAGCCAATAAACACCCCGCTTTTTCCCCTTGATCTGTGTAGGAAGCTTTAGCCTTAAGAACTGCAAATTCTGCCTGATCTCTCAGTAATTCTAAGTAGTATTCCTTCAGTTTAATAAGTTCCTGTCTATAATGCTCTGAGGAATGGGGGGAGAACTTGGATTCTTTTTCCCGGATTTGGAACAGAAGAGACAGCAATTGACCTTCTCTTTCCCTTTTCTGTTTTGAAGCTAAACCAATTAACAGCCCCCTCAAATATGCCTTTAATGCACACCATTCCAAGTCCAGTTTACCTGTGGAGTTAAGGTTATGGAAGTACACTGAACAATCTGATCAGAAATGTATTTAACTACTAATGGATCTTTCAATAGTTGGTTGTTAATTTTCCAATGGCTTCCTTTCTTAGGAAGGAAAGAAAAAGAAATCGGGCATGTAACCAATAAGTGATCTGAGGGTGCCCCTGTTTGAATAGATGAGTCTAACACTCCAGGAAGGAGTGAATGTGAAATTAGCAGGTAATCAATATGGGAAGAGGTCCCATGTACTTGAGAAGTGAATGTGTATTGCCTTTCGGAGGGATGGAGAACTCACCAAATATTGCATAGGCCTAATTGATCCACGAGATCCCACACTGCACTTTGGGCTGGAGAAATGCCTTTACAGGAATTCCTAGGATGATCTAAATTAGGATCAAAAGTTAAGTTTAAATTGCCTCCAATAATTATCGGGATGGACAGGAAGGGAGTTAATACATTGATTAAATGCATAAAAAAAATCCAGGAGAGTCAACATTCAGACCATATATGCTACCCAATAGGATATCAGATGTGTGCAGCGTGCCTTTGACAAAAAGAAATCTACCCTGGGGGTCTCTAACAATTTAAGATGGAGAGAATGGTATTGATCTGGCAATTAAGATCATTACACCACAGCTTTGAGTAGATTCTTCTGCTGAGAATATGTGCCCTATCTGCTGTCTTCTCAGCTTTAAGGGTTCAGAATCCAACATATAAGATTCTTGTAAGCAGATAATATCTGCTCTCAATAGGTTTAAATGTTTTAATATTTTATTTTGTTTTACTTTCTGTCAAATCCCTTTAACATTCCATGAAGCCCATGTTAAGGCTCTAGCCATATGTCCCTGTTCCATTTAACTGAGGGCTTATAAATACTGTGCCACTTTCTGCAATTGTGAGTAACAACACTAATACAAATACTGTGCTACCCACCTTCTCCACCCCCCCAACTTAGCAACCTCACAATTCCCAATAATTTTTCTTACCCCATAAATATAATAACAAAGTGAATAACATCCCTTACCCTTCTTTCCCCCTTACTGTTACGAACTGCGCTTTGCAGTACACCACTATATTGCCCCCTCTCCCCCAGCCATTCCGGTTTCTCCTCAGACTAATAACTATAACTAAAGTATCTCCACTATTCTAAATTAACACATAAAAATTTCTTCTTGAACTTTGTATCTGTCCCTAATATGAACATTTTCATACAAAAAGTAAGGTTGATGTGACCATTTATACACAACAGACCAGCTATAGAGAACACCTTGATATTGCAGGCATAAACATTAGGTAAATACTCTTGCAGCAGCAAAAGAGAACAAATTGGAATTAAAAGAGTTAATAAGTTGATGCCATTACCATCCACTTCAAGATCAGTCAGGACTATTCAATGGGCTGAAAACCAAAATAAAATAAAAGTTTTAAGAATAGCATAGTAAGACTTTTACCAGCCCTATAGCTACCAGAAAATAAGATAATAATCAAGTCTAGGAGATTTGCTGGTTCCCCTTCTGGACAAATGCAGACCATCGCACCAGTATAGGCCTGTATCCCTCCAGGTGGACTCCCAGTCCCCAATGAAGCCAAAACCCTGAGCTCTGCACCAGTTTTTCAACCATTTATTGAATCCCATGGTGTGCAGCACCCTAGTCTCACCCATGCGATAGACAGGCAGCACCTCCGAGAAGGTTACAGTGTGTGCTACTTGTCTAAGGCCCCTCCCAAACTCCACAAACTGCTTCTGCACTGCCCTGATACCTTTCCCAGCCAGGTCATTTGTCCCTATGTGGACAATGATATCCAGCTCCCTCCCCCATGAAGCTGCTTCCGCAATCCTGAGCATTCGCATCCTGTCCTTCCAAGTCATGGCACCAGGCAGGCACCTTACTTCCTCCTTCCCCATCCCCCAGTTCTACCCTCCTAACAATGGAGTCTCCCACTAGGAGTTGTTTCCTTCACCTGAGAGCTAGCATGCCACCTTCCTATGAGTATCCTTCGTGGAGATTCCCAGCATCCTCCTTGGTCTCCACTTAGGGTGTCTCCCTAGAGGAATCACACTCTGCCAGAATGGCGTATGAATTGTGGAGAGGTACAACTGGAGGGATGCACCTCCATTCCACCACACCCACCCTCCCTGAGCCCACTGTGGTCCAACTGTTACTTTTTCTTGGCAATCTCTGAGGCAGCGGCAGTGGCCCTGCTGGTCACTGGGTGGGAGAAGAGGTCCCCTGAATCATGGCTAACTCAGCCTGGAGACGAGCAACCTCCTCCCTCAGGCCAGAGAAGTGTCTGCAGATGGGACAACACTGCATCCTCCTGAATGTCTCCCAGAAGACTGCCTCTCAACAGCCACTGCACTGCACCACTCCCATCATGTCTTATTTGTGGCCCCTTACCTGTTGTTTTGTATGCTTACTCTTTCCTCTCTCTGTTTATTTTCATTTTTTTTCTCCCTACTTTCCTACTGCCTCCATGCCCTTACAGCTCCTGCTCTTCCTGTTCTGGGACAGGAAGTTCTTGTATTCCTCAGTAATCTCCTTTTTACTTGCTCAGAGTCAGACCTCTAGCAGCTGGGGGGGGGGCACTGGAGAGCTTCTCTTTTCTTTCTAGGATAGTGAGTCTTTGTGCCTCTGTGATCACTCCCTTTCTGCTCCCAAATATGAAGTTCCTGCAGTCAAATCTTGTGCCTATAAATGTGGAACTAGCTAAGGGGGGCTATATAGTCCCAATAGAGAAGAAAAGTTCTAATAGCACCTCCTTTCTCTTGCTGTTCTCTGCCCAACGCTATCTAGGGCAGTTTTAAATCCAAACATTTGGCTTCCTGCTGCCTAAGCCACTCCCCCTAATTCACAGTCCCTTTCTTCACCTAGCTAACTGCACAGATAACAGTTCCATTCACCCAAATCAGACAAACACACTAACTCTTATTTTTTTTTTTGTTTTTACCTTAAATTAAAGGCCCCGGTAGTAGTGTTCTAGTTGTTAAGTCCCAGTAGAGTAGTAAAGTTCTAACAGCACCTCCTTCCTCTTGCTGTTCTCTGCCCAAAGCTATCTAGGGCAGTTTTAAATCCAAACACCTGGATTCCTGCTGCCTAGGCCACTCCCTCTAAGTCACAGTTCCCTTCTCCACCTAGCTAACTGCACAGATAACAGTTCCCTTAACCCAATTCAGACAAACACACTAACTCTTGTTTTTTTTTTTGTTTTGTTTTTACCCTAAATTGAAGGTCCCAGTAGTAGAGCTGTAGTTCTTAAGTCCCAGTAGAGTAGGTTTGACTACAGTATGTCAAAACCATGGCACAAGATTAAGGTTAGGGAAGTACACAACAAGGCAGAGGATAAGCAGTAAAGGAACAAGATTGACTATGTTGACAAGGCTTAACTGGGCTAAGATGTATTTTAACTATTTCTGGAGGGGCATGGTACGATGAGCCATTCTGCCTGTGGAGTCCAATTCTGGGGACAAGGTAACATTTAAATCTACCCTCATTATTAGTTGTCCTTTCAGCACTGTGAGTAATTTGTTAAAGTGTTTAGCCATTGTTTAGTAGAACCCAATGGAAGATATATGGAAACCAACGTTACCGGGGGTGTTGGTAAAGATGCCCTACAGCTATTGCAAAATTGGCTTCTGGGTCCATGACTTGTTCCTACAGCATAAAAGGTACACCCCTAGGAATCAGGATTGCCACCCCCTGTTGCTGACCAAACGCATGTGCCAAGGCCACCACTGTGTGATAGCCCAGTGAAAAGAATTTTGCAAGTTCTGCATCTGATAGATGTGTCTTCTGAAGTAGAACTATATCCAAGTGATCTCACTTTAACTGATGTAGTAAGCAGTATCTCTTCATGTATGCTGTTAATGTTAAAGGAAATTACAGTTCAGGACTTATCCATGTGGAATGTCAGGTGTCAAGGGTAAAATAAGAAAGATTGGGTCTCCCCCTGTCCTCTTAAACAGTTGGGTAGTTTGGCAATGGGGACTGAGAAAGAAAAGGTTAAGGGTGAAAAGGAAGGTGAGTGTAGTAGGGAAGGGAGGCAGTAGAGAGAAAACATTGTATAGACCTCCTGTTTGCTTTGGTAAACATGACAAGCGATGGATTTTCACAATACTATGAACAGTTAAGGGCAATCAAAACCAGTGCCAGCAGGGCACAGTTCTTAATAAATTTAATAAAATTCTCTAAAACCTGGTTTGCCCACCAACCGGGTGGGATGAGTAGCAGTGGAAAATGCTCCCTAGGCAGGAAGACATGTTGTCTCCTTCAGAGGGATGGTTTGTGATTCCCCTAAAGGGCATATCACAGCTGCCACTGTGGGCCCCATAGCAGCAAGCTGCTACTAAGTAGGAAAGAAAGGTAGGAGTGACCTAGCCTTCACAAAACTCCTACTTGATAAATGAACGGTACAAAAGGAAATGGAGTAATCCAGGCAATATGGGCCTAACCTCCATCAATTTATGGGTTTTATGGGGTACGAGTCCCAGGGTGGGGATAATTTAGAAAATTAATGTCTGAGTCCAATGCAACATAGTGTAATGAGGGCATCCAGTCAGTACTTCTTTGTCATGTTTGGGCCATCTGCAGAGGTTGGTGTCAAGAAAACTGTAGCTCCATTGAAAGCTTACAATCCTCAATCCATGCTCATGTGCCAATTTCTGTTAAGTATAATGAAGGAGTTCTCTCATCTGGTTTAAAGAAGGGAGGCTGTAGTAAAGGACTTTTTCCCCAATCCATGAAGGCTAAGCATGTGTGGGTAGAGGGTGGCCCTTGAAAAAAGAGGGAGTCTCCTATATGGGGTACCACCAGCACTGAGGGGTCCTGGCCACTGAGCAAGGGACCTTCATGTATCATCCATGATCTGATATGCTCTACTTTGCCATGGAGAGGTAAAATTTGACAAAATTCCTCAGGGGCCCCATGGAACGTACTCTAAGGGATACCTAAGGCTTCCCGATACAGAGACAAAATTATGTCTGTGGGGTTTGATGACAGTGGATATAATCCCACAAGAGTAGACAGTCATGTGCTTAAACAAAAACAAGTCAAAATTACTGTGAGCAACCTGCTTACGTATCATGAAGAAGAAATAACACATACTGTACATAGATCTGCAGCAGAAGGTTAACTGCTACCATTCTTCCTCTTGAATGCAAGTATCTGCTACCATTTTAATTAATTAATTTATTTATTTAAATTTGGTGACCTGGAAAGGCACACTGAGCCAAGGCTCGTCTCCAGGTGCAACTTGGCTACCAGGTGCTAATACACCCTTTAGTCAGTAAAGGACTGATGTTAAGTAAGAAGGACTAAGAAGGGCATGCCTCCCCTGTGTTTGTCGGTACTTATGTCAGTGAGGGTGGCAAATGTACTCCCAGGCTATACACTGCCACCTGCAGCATTTTCTTTTCTTTTTAGCTGCTATGGCTTATAATGATTTGGGAATCGGCCACAGGGGGGCAGCAAAGCTCTGCAGTTCAGAAAAGAAAACCCACAGTATCTGCCTGCTTGCGTTTGTGCACAAGTATAATAAAGCCAAATACATGAAAAGGCTGTATTCAGATGGTCTGTACCAGTCTAGCTCCATGCAATCTCATTAGAGGGAGTAAATATGCGTATTGAAATTCCAATGCCTAATAAGTTTCCTCAGTGATCTACCACATTGAGAATGTAGTGTCAAGGGTATGACTTTTATCTCCATTGGAATAACACCTGTATATATCTCTGAATGTTGCTATTCATCCTCTGGAGTGCAAGAGTCTGCTGCCTTTTTAAAAGGGCTAGTGCGCCCTTTAGTCAATAAAGGACTTGTGAGGTTAAGTAAATAGGATTAAGGAGGTTGTGCCTCTCCCCCAAGTTGAAGGTACTTATGCCAGTTTTGGGGGGGAGGGTAAATGTCTTTCCAGGCCCTACGCTGCCAACTGCAGCATTTTCTTTTATTTTCAATTGTTAGAGCTTGTGTTGATATGGGAGTCATCCACAGGGGGCAACAAAGCCTGACAAAACAGAAAAGAAGACCTCTGGTATCTGCCTGCTTGAATTTGCAAATAAAATGAAGCCAACTGCCTGAAAAGGCTGCAATTAGTTGATCAGTATCAATTCAACTCTAGGCACTCTGGGCTCGATTCTCAAAGTCCTGATATTGATGCAAGGTGCCTGTGCCAAACATAAATGGTGAAAGTGGCACCTTGCGTCACATCATGACCCCATAGCTATTCTCAAAAGCAGCCTGTGTCAGCTGCAGGTTGCCTACACCAAATAGGGCTTGGTGGTGCACCCCAAAATGGGCTGCAACCTGGTGCTAGGGGGGATGTGACAGGGGGACAGATCAGTTGACAGCCAGCCATAGTGGTGAGAAGAGGGCTGTGCCAGTTGCTAGTTCGGGGTTCAGGATGGGGGGAGCAGGTGGTGAGCACTTGCTGCCAGGGTGGGGGTCTACTAGACCTCCAGGCATGGGTGTTTTTTATTGTGCACATCAAGGGGAAGCATCAGGCATCGGGGAGGGGGACTGAATACAAATGTTAATATTGGGTGGCATCAGAGAAGGGGAAGGGAACTTCAAAACAAGTATTAATAACGGGAGGCATCGGGGAAGAGAGCTTTAAAATAAATGTTAAATATAAATGTTAATACTGGGTGGCATCTGGGAAGGGGCTTTAATACAAGTATTAATAACTTGAGGCATCAGGGAAGGGAAGGGAATGGGGGCTGTCATACAAGTATCAATAATGGAATCCTTCGGGAAGGTGATGGGGTTTTTCTTACATATATATATATAAAAGACAAAGAACCTCTGTGCCACAGAGGTTCTTTGTCTTTTAAATAGTTTTTTATTTTAATGGGTTCACCACAACATATCCAAGGCACACTGCCTTAAGGGTAGCTGGTCCATTCCACTGGGGTGTCAAACAGACAAGGCATACTGATGAGTCCTGGTAGGACGAAACACGTGTCTATGTCTTCTGTTAGCACCCTTTGCAAACTGTGTGAGAGGCCTTTCGGCACCATGCAATTCTGCTTAAAGTTGGACCAGCATAACATTCTGTGGTGATTTGCATATGGAGCCCATGATGCTTTGCATTGTGGGGGCATGTGTGATTATATATATATATATATATATATATATATATATTTATATATATTTATATATGGGATATGCGGGAGGTCAGTATGTGATACTGCATTCATCTTGTACAGTTGCCAGTGACCTCAAGTAACCTTACGAGTGCCGAAGGCACGAGTGAGAGTTATGAGAGGTCGCTGGCAACTGTTCAAGATAAATGCAGTATCACAAACTGACTCCCCACATATTTTATTTATGCAACAGGGGAAGAGTATGTGTGATACTCTCCTTTTTGTTAAATTGTCAGTATTTTTTTTCTTTTATTAGGTTTAGGGATTTACTTGTAACATAATATCTTTCCCGGTTGATGTAGCAGTAATAGTATCGTTCCACTTCTTTTTATGGTTTCAAAGCTGTTGCTATGGATGCTGTGGCGTTGTTGCGACTGGTGTGTGCTTTTATTGGTGGTCAAGTCAAAATTTGCATATTTACAGGAAGAAAATGGTGGTGTGTCTTAGCGAGCGGGGTTACTGAGACATTGTGTAATGAAAGAGGAGGAGGAGAAGAACAAGAAAGGTTTAGTTTTGTGCTTTATTTGATTTTTTTATGTGCATTTTTGTTGGGGTGTTTATGTATGGCAAATTGTATTTGCCTTGAGAGAGGAACCACGTCACTGAGCAAAGGATCCGGTTCAAGTGACAGAGGAAAGATGAGCTTACAGGAGGAGGAGTTGTATGTGTCAAAGTGGAGCAGGCAAACAGCTGATGGGGGAAAAAACATTTTTTGCAGCGAAGTGAGAGTAAAGAAAAGTAGAATAGATTTACAGTTGATGAGTCTGAAGGATGAACAGGATTGGTGTAGTGAGGTAAGGTGGAGGAAATAAGTGGCCGTGCGGCCGGTAGGGAGTGCAAACAGTACTGTAAGCACTGCAGCGGTTGAAACAATAATGTTGGAGACAAAGCAGTTTTTTTGCAATGTTGAGTCAATGTTTTAAAATAAGAGAGTAGTGAGCTCATGAAAGAAGAGGGAGGGCAGCTGGAGGAACAGAGAGCAGGAGTAAAGTAATAGAAGAAAGTGGTCGTTTTAAAAGGAGAAGTAGTGTCGGCTGGTTAGATGGGGGGGTGGAGTGATGACATGCTTACTATGTGGATAACTGGGGTGTGACATAATTACTACGTGGATAAATAAATTTATCCACATAGTAGCACAGATAAACAAATTTATCAGTGTAGATTTATTCAGACACCTGTTGCATATATATATATATATATATATATATATATATATATATATATATGTATAGGGGATATGACATGGCCTGACTGAGCCACTCATGAGATATCATGATATCACTGGCCTCTCGTGAAGATAAATATGATATCTTCAGTCAGGCCATGTCATATTCTGTTTATACAATGTATGTTTTGCCCCAACCCCCCAATACAACTCACCACATGCCCCTATCAATGCAATGGGTGATATAAAGGTGATGGCCCTAGCAATACAACCCCACTTACAGAAAAGCTGTCAAAACAGCAGATGTCATTTATTGTTTAAAAAATATCTGGTGGATCCTGTAATTTATGGTTATTTTTAAAAGTCTTATCTGGTTTATCCTGCCATGCCCCCAACAGAGCTCCACATGCCCCCAACATAACAGATTACATAGGGTTTTAAATATTTGGTTGATCCTGTCAGTTTTAAATTACTAAAATATCTGGTTGATCCTGCTATTATTGTGGTGAAAAGTGATTTTTTTTTAATTCTTATCTGGTTGATCCTGCCACTCTGAGCACTTTCACTTTACCTGTAATTGTAGTGTGGCCGAGCGCAATCCACACTGACAACTGGTACATTGCCAAATGTTTTCTATGAGGAGCCACGGGTTCAGTAACTGAGAAACCCTCTGCTTTATGCTTATTTGTAAGTATCTTGTTGAAAAAAAGCTTCCGACTGCAGGCAACAGACGCTCGCGGTTCCTTTTACTGTTGAAAAGCCGCCGGCTCGGTCACTGCTGCACTCTGTGCAGTCGGGCTTTTCAACAAGATACTTACAAATAAGCATAAAACAGAGGGTTTCTCAGTTACTGAACCGAGGATTTCTTGAAAACATTTGGCAATGTCCCAGTCAGTCGTGTGCATACTTGGCCTGCATCCTGATTACAGGAAAAGTGGAAAGTGCTCAAATGTGGCAGGATCAACCCAGATAAATTATTATATTTTTTTGTAATTTTTTAAAGTATGGTAGGAATAAAGATATGAGTGAGTATGTGGTGGTGGTGTAGGGGTGCAGGTCGTATAGGCACAGCAGCTTGTCGTTTGTAGGTGTAGTGAAGATTGAAAGTGAAACGATTTCACTTTCAGAATGACGTATAGGAGTGTGAAGATATCTCCATGACGTATAGGAAAATGGAGATATCAATGTTATCTTCACTGCCTAGCTCAGATATCATGTTTTACACTTCTATTTATTTCAACACATACATTGTATAAATATATATATATATATATACTTACACACACACATATACATAGTTAGGGTGGCATCAGGTATGGGGGGGCCCTAGTCCACCAGGGTCGGGATGTTTAGGTCTCTTAACAGAAGACCAGGATGGGGAGACCACTAGCCTTTGGCGGAGGGAGTCTGCAGCAAATCCCTCCCATGTGCCTTGTATTTGTCGCACAGGAGAGATTGCAGCAATTGTGGGTACTTAGACTCCAGATCCCTCCTGTACCAGAATCTGGTGCAAGGTCCCTGGCATATTGGGATGTGGTGCAAGCTGCTGTTTGCTGCAGCTTGTGTCAGTCCTAGCCCATTTTGAAACTAGAGCCCAGTAAGTACAATGAAAAAAAAAACAGATACCAGACCTGCACTGCCAGACATGCTCTAACAGCAACAGTCAACTGATATGATGATACACACTCCCTCCATCCCATCTTCATTGTCTTCATCACATCACACACTCAGAGGAAGAAAGAAGAGGAAGAGGAATAATTGCAACTGCTATTGGAGCATGACTTACTGTATCTTTTTTCCCAGGCTACAGAAACACAAGCAGTCATTGCAGAGGATCACAACATGGCCAGATGGGTGGCCTGCAGCACTTACTCACTGTTCAATTGTCATTTTCTGGCAGGGCATTGCAAGCTGTGGAAGAGGATGGACAGAATAGCTCGTCTCACACGAGTCCCACTCGCATCTCAGTCAGACAGTGTCTGTTCTCTTAGTCTGAGGAGTCCAATTAGGTTGAGAGAGAGATTTAGGCCAAATACTAAAAGGAAAAATATATTTAACTAAATAAAAAAAATGATTTGGACTAGGGGGATGGAGGGAGAACTGTGAAAATTAGAAGTTTGGTGTGGGCCCTTGTTCAGATGGCTTATTCTGTGACAGTGAGCAGAGGCTCAATTTGAAGCATTCTGTGCTGTCTGACTTATTACACAGAAACATATATTTTGACAGCAGATAAGGACCATCTGGCCTACCTAGTCTGCCCATTGCCCTACCTGCTTAAACTCCAGATCCTAAATGATCAGCAGCTTACCCTCTCTTTTCTACCACTAGGGTTGCCTTCTGTTTATTCCATGCATTCTTGAACTCACCAATTGTTTTAGCCTGTACGACCTCTGCTGGGAGGCTGTTCCATGCATCCACCACCCATTCTGTTAAAAAAATACTTTCTCACATTTCCCATGATTGCCCCTCCAGCCTCATATTGTCACCTTTTGTTCTTACACATCTCTTTTGAAAGATGCTGCTGTCCTGAATCTTGTTGATCTTCCTGAGGTACTTGAATGTCTCTATCATATCCCCCCCCCTTTCCTCCAAGGTATTCATATTGAGGTCTTTCAGGCTTTCCTCATATGTTTTCTGGTGAAATCCTTTCACCATTTTTGTTGCCTTTATCAGACCACCTCTGTTCTGTAAATGTCCTTCTGGAGATGTGAGCTCCAGAACTGAACACAGTATTCCTAATGTGGCCCAATCAGTTGTCTGTACAGTATCATCACCACCTCATGTTTCCTACTCATGATGCATCTCCCTATGCACCCCAGCATCCCTCCGGCCCTCCCCACTGCCTTTTCACATTGTTTGATCACCTTCAGGTCATCTGTTAAGTTTACCCCAAGGTCCCATTCCAGTGTTGTTGTTAGTATCTCCCCCCCCCCCCCACACACACATTTTGTTTTCCTCTACAGGATTCCTGTTACCCAAGTGTATGACTTTGCACTTTTTGCATTGAATTTAAGCTATCATTCTCTTGACCACTCTTCCAATTTGCTTAGGTCTCTTCTCATTTTTTTCCACCCCATCTGGAGTGTCTACCCTATTGCAGATCTCTATGCCATCTGCAAAGAGGCACACATTCCCTTCCAGCCACTCCATAATGTCATTAATGAAGACATTGCAGAGGACCGGCCCTGGAACTGAACCCTGTGGCACCCTACTGGTCCCTTCCCTCTCCTGAGATTGAACTCCATTCACCACCACCCTCTGTTGTCCTGTTGCTCAGCTAGTTTATGACCCATTGTACCACCTTGGGACCTACTCCCAGACTGCATAACTTGTTTACTAGCCTTCTGTGTGGGATGGTGTCAAATGCCTTACTAAAATCTAGGTAGGCCATGTCCACTGCCCCTCCCTGATCCACCACCTTGGTTACCCAGTCAAAGAAATCCATCAGATTTGTTTGACAATATCTCCCTGCTGTGAATCCATGTTACCTTGGGTCTTGTGCTCCACTAGCCTCCTGATATGCCACAATCCTTTCCTTTAACATGGATTCCATGATTTTCCCCACCACTGAGATCAAGCTGACTGGCCTGTAATTTTCAGCTTCCACCTTGCTCCCACTTTTGTGTAGTGGTTCCACATTTGCCCTCCTCCAATCCTCTGGCACCACTCCCTCCTCCAGTGATTTGTTAAATAGGGCTGTCAGTGGTGCCCCAGTACCTCTCTGAGTTCTTTCAGTATTCTGGGATGCAACCTATCTGGTTGCATTGCCCACTTTTAGTTTTGAGAGTTCCTTTAGGACTCTGTCCTCTGGTGTCCAGTTCCCCCGTGTGTGCTTCTACCCCCTAATTTTGGTCCCTCCCTTTCCCCTTCCTTTGTAAATACTGAGCAGAAGTATTCGTCTAGAATTTCTGCTTTTTCTAGGTCACCCTCTGTGCACTTCCCCCCCTTTCAACCACACAGTCCCTCCATTGGTCTTCTTCCTTTCCCTAATATACCTGAAGAAGGTTTTGCCACCTTCTTTTACTGACTTTTCTATCCTTTATTCAGTTTGTGCCTTTACACACCTGACTTCTTTCCTCACCTCCTTCTGTTTTGCATGATACATTTCCCTGTCTTCCTCTCTTTGTGTTTTCTTGTACTTTCTGAATGCCTGTATTTTTCCCTATCCTTCTCTGCTACCAGTTTTGAAAACCATAGTCATTTTTTCTTTGTTTTTTAGCTTACCATGGAGGTCTGTTGTCTTTGCTATGGCTACTTTAAGTTTCTGACACTGTTCCTCCACTCCTCCCACTCCCTCCCCTTTGCCAGGATTTTCCAGAGGTTTTATCCAATGTTTGCAGTCTGCCCTCTTGAAATCCTGGATCTTTACTTATGAGTGGCTTGCCGCTACTACTGTCTTCACGTTAAACCACACTGTATGGTGATCACTGGTCCCTAGATGGCTGCCCACTGATAGATCTGTTATTCTGTCACCATTTGTGGAAATCAGGTCTAGTATTGCTCCCTCCTGTGTGGGCTCCTTCACCAACTGTCTGAGGCATGCCCCTTCCAGGGCATCCAAGATGTCTCTGCTCCTGGTAGTGGCTGTTGCATATGTGTTCCAGTTAACATCTGGCATGTTTAAACCCCCCACCAGCAACACCTCCCCTTTCTCTGCCATTTTGTGTATGGTTTCCACTAATACCCTATTTCTTCTCCCTTGTGCTGGAGGTCTGTAGACAACTCCAGTGTGGATGATGGTGCCATTTCCCATCTCTAATGTGACCCATAGAGCCTCTTCCCTTCCAGTCTTCCCTATTCTGTTGCCTTGATCCCTTTCTGGATGGACATAGCCAATTTCCCTTTTGTCCCCATCTTTCCTGAAGATTGTGTACCCTGATATGGTAACATCCCATTCATTGTTTCCTGTGTATCATGTTTCAGTGACTGTGATAATGTCTAGGTTTTCTTGCACCATAAAGGCCGCTAGGTCTGGGATCTTGTTTGCCAGGCTCTGGGCATTTGTACACATGGCTTTCCATGTTTTGGTCCCACCCACCTCTACCAGCTCCCCCAATCCAAATCCCTATTTCCTCCCTCCATTCCTCCTCTGCTATTTCCTTCCTTTGTGTTTCCTTTAGTTGCTTCCACAACCCTGGTATCAGCCTATTTGTCTACCTTCCCTTGTGTGTGTGTGTGTGGGGGGGGGGGAGGTAGTTGTTTTTTCTCTGCTTAATTCCTACCAGCATCACCACCTCCTGTTTTCTACTCATGATGTATCTCCCTATGCACCCCAGCATCCCTGATATACCTGAAGAAGGTTTTGTCACCTTCTTTTACTGACTTTGCTATCCTTTCTTCAGTTTTTGCCTTTGCACACTTGACTTCTTTCCTCACCTCATTCTGCTCTCCTTGGGAGGCCTTCCTCCTCCTTCCCCTCCCTCACTCCACCCCCACATCCTCCAGTATTTCCCCCCTCCTCCCTACTCTCACCTTATCTCTCACACCCTCTCTGGGACATTGGTCTTTCTTAAACATGGCTATAATAGCCCCTTCCTCCTCTTCCACTTGCCCAATACCTCATCCCCTTCTCTACCCTCTCCCAACCTTACCCCTCCTGAACCTCCACCTACCTCATTCCCTATGTTTTCCCCCTCCTCTACCCCTCTATCTCTTTTTTCCCCTCCATTTCCCCACTCACTTATTTTCTAAACACCAGCTCTCCCCCCCCCCCAGCTCCCTCCCTACACCCCTCCTGACTGACAGTGCCATGCTTGGCTGCTTCTATTAGCTTCACCTCCTAGCCATTTGTGGCCACTTCTGTCTCTAAGTACTCACTGACTCTATTATTGCCTACTACACAATCACTTGTGACACTCCTGTCTCTGACTACACTCTATCTCTAAGTGCTGGACCACACTCTAGTAGTGTTGTTTTAAGATTGATAATTCTGCAAATGTTGACATATGCTGGCCCCTGCTGACCTGTAATCTTGTATGCATTGTAACTGCACTTGTAACCTTGATGTTAATTTGTGTTTTTTCCATATGTACCAGTCTGTTCTGTTAGGTCATGTATTTTCTACTCACTCGGAGCCTTTATAAATGAGCCTATGGCTCAAAGGTTGGTAATCCTAAACTGAAATAAATAAAATAAATAAATAACTCTGCCATCCCCATTGGCTTGTTTAAATATTCCTTTCTCATCTCTGGTATCGGTCTGTTTGTCTACCTCAATCTGTGATGGGAGTGAAGCAGTTGGTATTTCCTTATTTAGTTGTGCCAACCCCCTTGGCAAGCTTAAATGTTTGCCAATAAAATATTTAAACCTCTCACTATGGATCTCAGTCCCCCCAGATGGATGCAGGCCATCCCTCCCATACAAGCCCGCATCATTCCACGTAGTCCCCCATCCTCAATGAAGCCAAATCCTTCAGCTCTGCACCAGACATTGAGCCATTTGTTGAATCCCCTAGTGTGGAGTACCCTGGCCTCTCCCATGCCAATGACAGGTAACACTTCTGAGAAAGTTGCCACACATGCCACCTGTCTAAGACCACTCCCCAACTCTGTGAAATCCCTCTGCACTGCCCTCACCTCATCCTAACCAGGTCATTCATTCCCAGGTGGACAATGACATCTAGCTCTCCCTCCTTTCTTGCTACCCCAGCAATCTTTTGGATTTACTTTCAATCCCTCCAAGCCATGGTGCCTTGTAAGCACCTGACCTCACTGTTTTCTGCCTCCAAGATTACCCCCCCAAATAATAGAATAACCCACTAGGAGTTGCTTCCTTCTCCTTTTGGGTCTCATGCCATTCCCCCAGGGGTCTCCACTATGGAGGATCCCCACATCCACCTTGTCCACCACTGCAGGTGTCTCATTGAGACAGTATCACCCTGTCAGAACAGTGTAGGAGTTCTGGATTGGAACCTCAGGTTGGATGCACCTCTGCCCCACCTCCCTCACCCTCCCTGAGCCCACTTTTGTCCAACCACCCCTCATTCCTGGCATCCTTTGAGGTAGCAGGTCTGGATTTGGTGGTCCCTAGGTGGGGGAGGAGGCCTCCTGAACCTTAGTCAGCTTGACCCAGAGCCGAGAAACCTCCTCCCTCAACCCAGAGAAGTGCCTGCAGATGGGGCAGCACCATAGTCTCTATAATGTCTCTCTGAAGACTGCCACCCCACAGCTACTGCATTGCACCACTCCCAACATGACTATTGTTAATTTTTTTCTTTTTTCTCCCCCCCCTTTTTACCCTGCCTTAATACAAGAGTGCACTTTCAAAGGCATCTAACTTGTGGTTGTAAGTGTAGCTGTACCTCTACCTTCCTGTTCTGAAGCAGGAAGTTTAATTCAGTATATTGGGTGTATGCCTATAAAGGAGACTAGCTCAGGAAGAATGGGATGGGGAGGGGAGGGCAGACCTAATCCTCTGTAAGAGCTATGGAAAAAACAATCAGCTCAGCTCCCTGGATGTGTGAAATTCAAACTAAAATGCAAATCACTGTAAGTAGATGAGTTGTTTGTCTCCTTTAAAATAACTTACAGTTCAGCGTTCTGTAAAGCCACAACCTGTAGAGTTTACCCTGTAACCCACAAAACAAATGTTAGAAGAAGCAAATCAACAACCCTGTGTGTCCTTCCCCAAAGAAAAGTGTGATTAGCCCAAAGTTGTTGACTCGAGTGTGCTTCTTTCCTGTCTCAGCTCACTCCATGTTAGCCACTTTCCTGGCTCAGCTCACCACTGCAACGTAGAATGAAGTTAGTGCTGTGTGCCCGGGGCTGTGTGCAGGAGTTGCCATTCCCAGTCTCCATCTTTTTCTCCTCTCCATCTGGCTGCTGTAACAATGAACAAGCTGTGCTAAGAAACATAGAAACTGATTGCAGAAGGGGACTGCAAGATCCATCTAGTTTGCCCGATATGGGTAACTACCCCCACCATCGTTTCTGTGAAAAGATACCTTTGTGCCTGTCTTGGGTGTTTTTGAACCCATTTACTGTTTTGGCCTCAACCTCTTCCCAAGGCAGGCAATTTTGTGGATTAACCACCCTCTCAGTGAAGAAGAACTTCCTGACATTGCCTCCGAATCACCCACCATTGAGCTTTATATCATGTCCTCTAGTTCTAACACTTTTCTTCCCCTGAAGGAGCTCCTGTACCCCTACCTTATTTATACCCTTGATATACTTGAATGTCTCAATCATGCCCCCCCACTTTAGGGAGTACATGTTGAGCTCCCTCAACCTATCTTCATATGCCATTTGATACAGACCCTGAATCATTTTTGTTGCTCTACTATGCACTGTTCCAATTCTATTAATGTCATTTCTAAGGTGCTTCCTCCAGAACTATACACAGTACTCCAGGTGTCGGTGCACCAGTACCCTTTAAAGTTACAGCATCATCTTCCTTCTGTGACTCATGATTCCCCTCCCTATGCAGTCCAGCATACCACTGGCCTTTAGTGCCACCTTTTTCACACTGCTTCCTCACCTTTACTTCAGCTGATATAATGACTGATAGGCCTCACTCCTGGTTGGTGCATGTCAGCTGCTCACCTCCCAGGTAGTATCCCACCTTGGGATTTCCTTTACTTAAATGCATGACCTTGCACTTTTTGGCATTGAACCTCAACTGCCAGGTATCTGACCCCTCCTCAAGTTCTCTCAGGTTTGATGCCGTGCTCTTGACTCCTTCAGGGATGCCGCTCTGTTGCAGATCTTGCTGTTATCTGTAAACAGACACACCTTCCCTTCTATTACCAATGTTGGCTATGAACACATTGAAGAGTAGGGGCCCCAGCACTGACCCCCAAGGCACTCCACTAGTTACTTCACTCTCTGCCAGTCCCACTCCATTTACCTGCATCCATTGTGTTCTTCCCTTCAGCCAGTTGCTCACTCAACCCACCACTTCCTTACCTACAGTGGTTGTTACAGAAAAGTTTAATGGTACTGTGGTAATTCCTGCTACTGCGGTAAAATTTACCGTGATTTACCGTGGCACCACAGTAAAACCCCCACTTATTCAATGGGATTTTACCACAGTAAATCGTGGTAATTTTTACTGTGGTACTGCAAGGAGGTTCTAATTAGGACAGGTAGCAGAATATAAATCAACAACATTACATAAAAAAACATTACAAAGTTGAACACAGAGGCCCACATATTCAAGGTAGATGCATGGCCCAAAATGGAGATGCACGGCACATTTCAGAAAATGCCTGGAAGCACAATACTCAAGGGCGTGATGCGTTGCACATTTCTGAATGCATGATCATGCAGAGATATTGTATGCAGTGCAAACTGTGGGGCAGGTACATGAATATGCCATGCATCTGTATATTCAGCCAAAATGTAAGGTGCATCTGATGCACATCCTAGAAGTGATCTGCACAAAGGTAGGCAGACAAAAGGGTGGCTTAAATTGGCCAGTCAGCCAAAGGAAGGCCATGGAACTGTAGACAAGCCAACCTGAGACACCCTTGGAGGTGCACCAGGATGTACTCCAGTCACCCACACACAGCAGTCATGCCAGGATGGAAGTACCCAAAGCCACAGGTGTGAGGATGCCACTGGCACCTCCCAGACAGCCATCCCCTACACTGCACCTAGCTGCCATATGCCAGTGCTGTTGGGTACCCCCTAGCACACCAGTGGAGCAGATGGCCATGACCTGCATCCATGTGGCCTGCAGGGCACCACCTGGTGGTGGCATGAACCCAGGGTAATGTCTGGAGCAACAGTGCTCAGATAGCTTGGTGGTACTAGTGGCAGCATGGCACAGGCCAGGGACTGATCTGTGGCACACACCCATGGTGATACACCATAGCTGCACACTGTGCACCTGTGCCTGGCCCATACAGCCGGGAGCCACCTACATGTCACTGATACTTGCCATGAAATGTGACACTACCACAGGGTTACTGCAGTGGGGAAATGTGGTGTTCCAGTTGTGGGCATAGCACAACAGTGGGCAGTGCAGGGCAGGGGTGGCACCAATTGTGGCCTTGGGGCAACATGGACATGCCTCATGGACACCTGACCCTTCTGGTGTTGGGTGTGCAGCCTCCATGGGCACATACAGTACATGGCCAATGTTAGACTGGCCCACCAGAATACCTGGACTGGTCCAGGTGGGACCCACTCACTCGGGTTCCTGTTCACCTTCTGAACACTACCATTCCTTGCAGTCATTACCATGTTCCTATCATAACAGGGTGTTGGGGGCACTGCAGATGACTGCATGCTACAAACAAAGTTGATGTATCACACATATGTGGTATACTGATCAGAGCCTGTCACCCTGTGCTCTCTCCTGTTGCTTTTCCAGGTGGGCCCCCTGTACCCCAGTTTGACCCTGTACATGGCCATGTGTAATAGCAATGTACTCAGGCCACTGTGGTCCACCCACCCACATGCAAACATTCCTGTCTGCTAGGCTGCAGTACCTCCTTTTTACCCTTGTGGTATTGTGGGGCAGCCCTACAAAGCTGGAACTGCATATGCCATAGGTATGCAAATGGCCTGTATACAGTCTAGTAATGATATGCAAATGTGGGAGAATGGGATCAGAATGTGTAATGAGGCCATTTGCATATCCTGGCTGAATATTGGAATTCTGTGCACATTACATGTGGCCACCTATTGTGCATTTCAGTATGTTCCACATAGGTCTCAGATCAGCTGCCATGTCATGCATCTTCCACTGTGTGATCACACATGTTTGGGATATTCCACTAGACATGCACTATCACATCTTATGGCACATCTTCTGAATATACTATTATTTTGTGCCGGTACATCTCAGTTGTGATGCAAAGGCACTAGCACAATGCAGCCTAGAACTTTTAAATATGGTGCCCAGAATTTACAAGCAACAGATGCACTAGAATGTGCTAGTATGATATACAACAGAAACAAGTAATAAAATTAAATGCACAATAATTGAAATAGCATGAATTAGAAAAAGCCCGTTTGTCAGAACAAAACAGTCATTCACAAAACAGAGTGTAAAAGCATTTTATTTTCCATAATTGCTTGAAAAAAAAGTAAAAAAAAAGTTAAGCAAAGTGGTAGTCATAATTCACTGTACACAGAACAAAGCAGAGCTGCACAGAATATAATATTCTTTTCGTGGAATGCCCGTGGAATGTCTTCGTACAATTCCGCAGAATTTTGTCTGAAAATTCTGTCAAATTTTCCCAAATTTTAAATGTCAATTATTTTTCTCTAATTTTAATAGTACATGTCCTAATGACACCAAAGTAGTATGTAGACAGTTAATTATGGCCTACATTAGTGTACCAAACTTCAGACTCAGAGGTTGAAAGGGGGTGGCATTATGGATGGCCAAACATTTAATCAAAATTAAATTTTCTGTTATTTTGATCTAATCTTGACATTCCTTATGCAAATTTCTTCACAGTTTCAGGATTTATAGAAACATACAGCATGGGTGTGTACACCACATTTTAAGTCTCAAGCTCCAAAGGGGGATGAGTTTTATAAGTAGCCAAACATTTTGCCAACATTTAGATTTCTATTATTTTAGTATAATTTTAATAGTATTTTTTGAAATGTTATAGCATTTTACACATATACAGGTTATCACTACATGTACATATGTACACAGGTTCATATTCCTAACTTCAAATGGTACTGAGTTATGGCCTGCCAAACATGTTGCCAAAACTTAAATTTCAATTATTTCCCTCTAAAATTAAAACATATCCAAATTTAAAAATATTTGAAACATTTAAACTACTATACCACATAGTCATGTCTGATAAAGTTTTTATTTACAGCTTTAGATGGGACTGAATTAAAAGTAGTCAAACTTTCACAACATTTTAAAATAAAATTTTGCAAGAATGTAAACTGCAAGGGCCAGATATTCAGAAAATTGCCCCGTGGCCAAGGTAGCACTGCCCAGCATGCAAACATAGCCCAGAGCAAAATGCTAGCAATATTCAAAAGGAAAAGTGCAGTGCAAAACCAGGTGAATATAGCAAGCAAAGGAAGCCGGGCAAACAGGGCCAAGAGTGCAGGGCAAAAACAGCCCAGGAATAAGACAGCACTGAATACAGCACACAAGACAGCACTGAATATAGCACCAGGCAGGTAGTGCAAACCCACAATGGAACACAGTGCAGAGGTGAGACAGCCTGACCCTGGGACACATGCAAGGAAACACATGCTGGAATGAGGTATCAGGAACATACCACAGTGCACATCCTGGAGGATGCTACACATGCACGGGAATGTCTAGCAACAACCCAGACCCATGTGGAGAACACAAGTAACAGTACAAAGCATGCGGAACCCCAGCACCCAAGAATGACATAGGACACAGTCAAATGTAGTAAATGCACTGTAATGACAAATATGCAAAAGTAAAGGCAAGGGAAACATTACAGTGAAGCAAACCCATACAAAACCAAAGAACAAAACAAACAGAATCAAAAATGCCCCACCCACCACTGGACGACCCTCCCCACAACAAAGAAACATAACAGGACCATTCCCACCAAGCAACATGCCAAGACCCCCCCCAAGACACAACCCATGCAACCAAAAGCCTACTACAGGAACAAAAAAAGAATGCATTATAGGCAGAACAAGGATTCCAAAGGAAAACATATGTGAAGATAACAACTGGATGGACAGGAATGCACAGTACAAGGCTACAAAGGTGAGGAGGATGCACTCAGGTACAGATGACTACATTCCAGGAAGGGATAAACAAGTCCAGTGAGGGGGGGTGGGAAGAAAACACAGCATGGGAAGTATGGCATATCTAGCTGCCCGCTGGATCCGAGAGCTGAGCCTCAAGCACATTTGCCACCCTCCGTGTCTCTGTAATGAGGATGGCCTGCTGCTCAATTAGAGTCCTTTGCTGTCTGACGATGTGGCACAGCAGGTCCTCATTTCCCTCTGACTCCTCTGGCCTGGTCACCCACAGCGATGCCTGAAGTGGACCTACAAGAGGAAGAGTGAGACCATGAGGATGGTACACCAGACAGGAGGCAGACAGCAGCCAATGGTGGCAATACAGGGATGGACAGCATGTCCCAATGGGCAATCCCGGGTGGAGGTGAGTGCCGTACTGGTAGGCCAACATGGAAGGTTCCCACAAAGCAGCACAGAGTGACACAGGCACCAACACAAAACCCAAGACACATGATGACAACGATCCTGACAGCACCACGGTACATGTGACACCACCCATCCCGATACAGCACACAGCGAGACACGGCAGACACACAGCCAGATCCCCAGAGAGTTGATTGCAAGGGCCACGCCACAACATGCACAAGGGCATTCACATGTTGGGACATGCTGCCCACCAAAAGATGGAAATGTACAGTAATGCAGAACACAGCACCAACAATGACAGGCATGCAGGAGCATCAATGAACCATGACAGTGGCCTGCCAATGACCGACCCAGGCCAGGGGATAATAGTCAGCCAGGGCACAGGTGCTGTCAGTGAAGGGCCAACACATGCCACCAGGCAAGGCCACTGAAAGCATACCACCCAACTGTGACATGGTACAAGGAAGGGTCCCCAACCCACGTGACAGGAGCCCCCTGTCCCACCCTGTGAGGACAAGTTCCACAGCCAAGGTCAACATTGTCAGGCAACGATGCACATAATGTAATAGCACAGTGATAACAGTACCCTGTAACTAAACTGCAACACAGTAACATCGCCATGAGATACACTGGTAAGGACTCCACAATGTGTATGGCACAGTGCCAGGATGTAGCACAGTTTGACAGGCACAGGACCCAAGACAGCATGGGTTCACAGCGGGAAGGTCATGTTAGACAAACCTAATAGATTTCTTTGACTGGGTGACCAAAGTAGTAGACCAGGGAGGTGCTGTGGACATGGCCTACCTAGACTTTAGCAAGGCATTTGACACAGTCCCACACAAAAGATTAATAGTCAAATTAACCAGCCTGGGAGTTAGTCCCAGGGTGGTAGCCTGGGTAAAACATTGGCTGCACAACAGGACACAGAAGGTAATTGTAAATGGAGTCCACTCTGAAGAAAGAGGGGTTACTAGTGGGGTACTGCAGGGTTCAGTATTGGGTCCAGTCCTTTTTAATGTCTTCATCAGTGACATTGCAGAGGGGCTGGAAGGAAAAGTATGCCTTTTGGCAGATGACACAAAGATCTGCAACAGGGTTGATACACAAGAAGGTGTGGAATAGATGAAAAGGGACTTGGCAAGGTTGGAGGAATGATCAGAAGTATGGCAGCTCGGATTCAATGCAAAGAAGTGCAAAATTATGCACCTGGGAAACAAGAACCAAGGGGTAGAATACACAATGGGTGGGGAGGTAGTAACAACAACAAAAAAGGAAAGGGACCTGGGGGTAATCATATTAGATGACCTTAAGGTTAGCAAGCAATGTGAGAAAGGCAGTAGGGAGGCTGGGGGTATACTGGGATGTATAGGGAGGCATCAGCAGCAGAAAACAGGAAGTTGTTATCCCTCTGTACAGACAGTTGGTGAGACCCCATTTGGAGTACTGCGTCCAGTTCTGGAGACCCCATCTCTGCAAGGACATAGACAGGATAGAGGCAGTCCAGAGGAGGGCAACTAAAATGGTGCAGGGTCTGCAAGAGAAGCCATATGAGGAGAGACTACAGAAGCTTAATATGTACACCCTTGAGGAAAGAAGGGAGAGGGGGGACATGATAGAAACTTTTAAGTACCTCAGTAGAATCAACAAAGTCCAAGAGGGTAGCATCTTTCAGAAAAAGGGACGCGCAAGAACAAGGGGACACAATTTAAAGATAAGAGGGCGGTTCAGGGGCAATGTGAGGAAGTATTATTTCACAGAGAGGGTAGTGGATGCATGGAACAGCCTTCCTGAGGAGGTTGTGGGGTCTAAAACTGTGGGAGAATTCAAGAATGCATGGGACAGACATAAAGCAATTCTTGTGGGGGGATAGGAAGAAATAGGCTGTTGGTTAACTAGGATCTGCGGCCTATTCTGTAGGTAGGGAAATGGGCAGACTAGAAGGGCCAAGCAGTCCTTATCTGCCGTCAAACTCTATGCTTCTATGTTCTATGTTTCTATGTCCCACAGCTGGTGGACAGAAGGATGAGAGGTATGCCCATAAGGCATGGTGTGTGTTGTCCCGCATGCACAGCAAGGCACCGCCACCAGTGCAAATGTGGACACCCTGTGGGGGGGTATGGATGGACCCCAGAGGTGGGCATTGCAGCCGACAGCATGTGGTCCCCATGGAACACTCACCACCAGAGCAACCACCACCATCAGTCACCTGCACAGCAATGCAAGCCAACAGTACCCCTTCCCCCCAGGCCAGACTGACAGCACCCAACTGAGGTGTGCAACACAGGTGTGCTGCTCAGCACAGTGCCACACCATCACTGGCCCACTGCCCATTGCAGACATGCCATCAGACCAGTCAGTGACAGGACACCCAGATGTGACACACAGCCTAGTGAAAGGGCACAGATCACAGAGCAATGAAACAGGTACTCACGCAACATACCACCGCTCTCAGGGCTGTTCTCTTGCACCTGCTGTGGCAGGATGGCACCCTCAGGATGCCTCGCCTCTGCTCCTGGGTCCTGCCCTGACTCCCTCCTCTGGTTATGGGCTGCTCAATCTGCCCTACAGTGGACAGGTGAGAAATTGGTGTTAGAGCATGACACAGCATACACCACATGCAGCACAGCAAGGTGCACATGCAACCCTAACAACAATGCACACACAGGGAGTGAACATGGAGGACACCCACACAGAGGGTGGCAGGGCCCATGGCACATTCACCAGGCACACACGGCAGTGATCAACGGTGCTGCAGTACTGCGATAGTGCCTGTTGCAACTCTCATGCAAACATCCGCATACCTGTGTGAGTATGTCGACAGTCCCCCAGGAGCGGGATGCCTGCAACATGGTGTTGCCGACCACAGGCTGGTAATGCACCAGAACACGCCAAACAGCATGACCCAACCCCCCCACACCAATGGGCACACCATGTACATTGCCCCAAGGGGGCCAAACTGTGCCACCCTGCCTGTTCATCATGTGCCACAGCATCATGCAGTGTGGACGCACACACACACACACACACACACACACACACACACCCCCGCAGCCCGACACGATGGTGCAATCAACATGCAACACCACTTACTTGGCACAGGCACAGTGCCATCATGCACCATGTGCTTGTAGTGCTCCAGCTGCTGATGCTGCCTCCATCGCAGGCCCATATACCTTATAGGTCTTATATACCATTTAGAAGTGCCTGCACTTCTCAGCATTACAGGGTATCCCAGTGCAGGCAGTAAGCTTGCGTGCGACCATGTCTCACACCTGCATACGTGGGAGGTCCCCTTCCCTGACCTCCCCAAAGAGCATCCGGTGCCTCTTCTGCACCAGCTCCACCAGGTTGACTGTCTCAACCTCCCCCCAGCACCTGTCTCTGTGCACCACTGCATGCTGTCTTGCACATCCTGGCATTGCCCACACAGTCCGTATTCCTCAACACTTGTCAGATAGCAAGCGGTTGGCACACCCAGGACTCTCCTGCAACAACTACTGTAGCACCGCGCTATCAAATGACATAGCGCGGTGCTGCCTGGAAGTGTTCACACTGCGCATGCTTGACACCCGGCATGACCCTGAGGTTGTATACCACACATGCGCATAGTGCCTCGCTGTGTTGGCTAGTGCGGCCCTACAACGCGCTATGCCAGGATGATAGCACAGACATGGGGGCCTCACGAGCATGCCTGTTGGTTGCACTATAGCACAGAGCACTGCTCTAATGGGATAGCACAGCACTGTCCCTCCAATAGCCCTGTGCTGACATTTGCACAGCACCAAGGTGATAGCCCAGTGCTACTCAGGGACATATTCAACTGGAATATGCAAATGGGGGTACTTGCGTATGCATGGGGCAAACTGTGTGATTAGCATATCATTATGCACTGATTTGCATGCATAACAGGCTTGATTGCTTGGATGGGCTATAAAAGGGCAAGCAGTGCACCACCAGTGTTGTGTTGTGGTAATGCAGCATACTACGGATACTGCATACCTACAAGGGACAGGTGGAGAGATGCAACAGGGGGATGAGCAGCGAGAGGCAGGTACGTACGACTGCTGTTGGACTCTTGGAATGGCAAGAGCTCAGAACAGGGTCAGCACGGACTGCAGCACACAGGTGTACCTTCTGGAGAATGGTCAGACACATGTTGGACCACAGGCAAGCACTGTGCTGTGTGATAGTGCACAGCTATAGACGTCCGCCTGGGCAGCATACTGTCCAGTGCACTGTGCATGTTCCCCTGCAGTGCACTGTGCTGTGTGGCACTGTCTGCACACTGTGGGCACCAGGCAGGGGCCGTAGTGCACTACTGAGGTGTGTCCTGCAACACTGGCTCACTGACATGACTTCCTGGATGCATGGCATGGTAGGCTGTGGCCACCCTGCAGGGAGTACACAGGGTCCCGGTGCTGTGCCGTTCCATGCACTGTGTGGCCTGTGCCTGGTGTCCTGACATTGTCTACGTGCCAGTGCACTTGTCCATGCACTCAGTGTAGTGATCATGCAGGGCACAGTACAGTGTCAGGTGGTGGGCATAGCGGTGGCCCCATTCATGGGTGCACATGCCAGCCACGGGCGATAGCAGTGCACACGTGGGTACAGGGCTTGCTGCCCAGACACAGGGCGGCCAGTGACTATGTGGCCTTGTGCACCATACATGCACTTGATGCACAGTGACATGTCCATGTGGCCTGTGTTATTGTAGGGGGTGGCATGGTGATGTCTATGCATAATACAACACAGTCCTGACATGGCTGCTGACACATGTCCCCTTTCAACTGTCCCATAGGTTGTGCATCATGACAAGAGTGCATACACGCACATAAGTTCTCACTGGATGAGCTGACAACACTGGTGCATGCTGGGAAGGAGAGGAAGCATGTGCTCCACATGCACAGGGCCACAGATGTGGTGGTGCACCAAGCCTGGGAGGAGGTGACAGCTGCGGTCAATGTTGTCGGCGGACATGGCCGGATGACCGAGGCAGTGCAAAAGCACTGGAATGACCTGCTGCACCATGCCAAAGAAGGGGAGGCACAGCAACTGCAGGAACGAATGCAGACCGGTGGAGGACCACAAGACCAACAGCAGCGGGTGGAGGAGCCACTCATTGCCGTGGTGGCATCAACACAGAGAACGGTGGCAGTCGCAGGTGTGCCGGATGGTGGATGTGAGACGCCTCTCAAACTGCCCAAGACAGGTCTGTAGTCACATGTGTATACCCTGCATGTTGTGATGGCATGGGTGCATAGTCCTGCTGTTGGTGTCCTGCACAGGGTGCACTGTGGGCTGCTGAACAGCTGCATGGTAACAGCATGTACACTGTGGGTTGGGTGGGTGCATGTGGTCACGGGCTTTTGTGAAGGAGGTACGTGTCCTGGGGTCTGCATGGTGTTGTGGTCGTGGTGGTGGTGATGGTGGTGGCAGTGGAGGTGTTGGTGGTGGTGTTACGGCACAGTGTCCGTATACAGGTGACTGACCCTGTCCCTATTTTCTCTACAGCGGTGTCTGCAAGGCCTGTGGATCAACAGAAGCAGCACAGGATGTATGACCATGGTCCAAAGGTTGTGGAGGATGATGGTGAATGGCCATCAACATCCGGTCTGTGTGCCAGTCATAGACGCACAGAGACACTGCATGTGTGGCAATCCAATAGACAGGGGCTGCAACTGCATGGGGACACACTTCAGTAGATGGGGTGCGATCCACTGAGTACCTGGAAAATGAAAAATTGGAGGATATGGGTGTAGGGCAGGTACTCCTAGTGACTGTGACCAGTGGCGATGACACTGATGTGTCAGAAGGTTCCCGCCACCTGGATGTGCCTGTGGAGGGAGATGCAGGGGTGGAGCTGGTGGCAGGCTGTGAAACAGGTGCCAGTGGTGTGTTCGGCATTGCTGGTGTGGCTGTCCCTGTGCATCCAGTGGTGGGCAGTGTGGGGAACATTTCTGCACCGCTGGACTTGTGGTGTCCCACACATATTGTGGTCCCAGGCCATCCAGTGCAACAGACCACCACCAGTGGTCAGCAGCAGCAGGCCATGCCAGACGTGTGACAGTGTCCCGTTCTTCCTGTGCAGCAGGCACCGGTGCCAGATGCAAATGAGGGGTCTGTGCCCCTGGGGCAGGATGCCCATGGTGCCCTCCCACTCCTGCAGGCTGCTGTCACTTCCCAGCAGGAGGCTCGTATGGACCTGCATGGCCTACGGAGGGAGATGAGGCATGAGCTGGCACTGATAAGGGAGTCCATCTCAGTGGGCTTTGCCCATGCCAAACAGCAGGCAGAGGACGGGTTGGGCTGCATGGTGGGTGCAATCGACCGCAGCTTTCCTGGTCTGATGGCTGTAGTGGTCGACATTGCTAATGTACCTAGTGGGGTGCATGGGGGTCACCAGCATGAGCTGGTTGGTCAGGGTGCAGAAGGCACAGTGGCACACAGACAGGCAACCCGTGGCTGCAGGGCTGGCACTGCGTCCAGCTCCACTGCATCATGCACAACATCAGGAACACAGGGCCGCCATGGCCGTCCACCTGCCCTGTCATGCTACGCCATCCCACGGGGGCACAGGAGGCTGGCCCTGCCTGCCTCACCATTTTCATTGGCCTTGATCTTGGCCCAGAGCACACCAGGTTCTGTGACCCACAGTAGCGGTGCACGTCGTATGCATGGTGGTAGTCAGCAGTGATGGTCATGGTCACATTGCATCACTGCGCAGTCATCGCCCCCCTTTTCAACATTGGCACACCCACATGCAGCACACACACACACACACATACATACACACACACACACACACACACACACACACACACACACTAACAAACAGCCTCACACTCCATCACATGCACACTCACACTTCCACTGCCACGGCTGCCCTCCTTACACTCACAGCACACATCATGCTTCCCCAGTGACAGTACACCATGGCTGTGTGTCCCCCCGTGTGTCCTGCACACCCCCAACATCACACCAAATGCACACATTTTGTCTGTTCCACTCTGTTGTGTTACTGTTGTGATTGTTGGTGTCACTCTTCTGTTTCTTTGTGCACGTTAAATAGACTCATCATTCTACTGTTTCAAGTTGTTGTGCAGTCTGTACTTACCCTCTTGTCTGTGACAGTGTTCTGATGATGTTGTCCCTGTGCTCTATGGCCCTGCATGCCATGCGAGGGTCCCTCCTCTTGAGTTGCTCCACTATGTCTCTGACCGCTGGCTCTAGCTCACTGTCAGACTGTCCCTCAGGTTCAGGTGCCTGTATCCCATGGTTCATTGCCATGTTGTGCAGCATACAACAGGCTAGAGAGATACAGCATACCTTCTGAGGTGTATACTGTAGGGCACCGCCTGACGTGTCTAGGCATCTGAATCTCATCTTCAGGATGCCAAACACCCTCTCTATGATGTTTCTTGTGCTGGCATGTGCCTTGTTGTACATCTCCTCAGCCACTGTGGCTGGTCGGAGTACTGGTGTCAGCAGCCAGGCTCGCAGGGGACAGGTGCTGTCCCCTGTCAAGAGATGTGTACCTGTTAGTGCCATACTGCAGTCTGTCCGTTGCTGTCCTGCACCTCTGTGTTGCGCTCCCACACCCCTTCCCTGGCCTCCACTGTCTGCCCCCATCCATGCTGTTGTGTGTATGCCTTGTGTGCTGCTACTCACTGACTAGTTGCCCACTGGGTATCCTGCCCTCCTCAAACACCTGGCACAGCTGGGACTGGTGCCAGATGAAGGTGTTGTGGTCACTGCCGGGGTACTGTGCATAGACATTGCTGATGCGCCCAGTCACATCACACACCACCTGGCAGTTGATGGAGTGGTACCCCTTCCTGTTTACGTACACGTCACTTTCATCACTGGGTGGTGCACGGATGGGGACATGGGTGCAGTCAATGGCACCCAGTACAGATGGTAGGTGCGCAACTCGATGGAACTGCTGCATTGTTTCTCTGCACTCTGCTGCTGTGCTGGGGAATACTATGAACTCCCCAGCATGTGGCAGGAAAGCCTCTAGGAACTGGGTCAGGAGGTGTGAGGTGGCAGACTGTGTTACCCTGATGGTGTCCCCCGTTGATCGTTGGAACATCCCTGTGGCAAGGAAGCACATTACTGCTGTCACCTTCTCCTCCACTGTCATGGCATGGCTGAGTCTGGTGTTTGGGTGCAGCTGCTCATGCAGGAGTTCACAGAGCTGTCTCAACATTCCCCTGTTCATCCTGTACCAGCCAGTGATGTGATCATCAGGCAGGGTCTCGAAGGAGACCCTGGGCCGGTACCACATGTTTGAAGCATACCGTCTCCTTGGCCTGCATTGTGGCCCATGTTGTGCCTGCTCCCTCTCCTCCTCCTCCTCCTCCACTACAGCTGTCATCAATGGCAGCATCACTGCTATTGGCACTGCACACATTCCCACTTCCTGTTGTGGTCCCTCCTCCTAGGTGTTTTGCCCTGGGTTATGACCAGCCTTTTATAGGTGGTAACTAGCGCCACACTAGGTGTCTCACTATGTGTCCTAGTGCGATGCTGGGGCTTTGAATATCCCTTTGCACGTGTCTGCTGGCCACCCCCCCCTCAATTTGCCACTTGCATACATTATTGGTTTGCCCCGCGCTACTGCTGTTAGCGCGCACTAACTGGTCCTTTGAATATGGCTGCTCCACGCTATTCCTGCGCTATTACCGTGCTACTGGTTTGCGCACTGTGCTATGCTTTGAATATCTGGCCCCAAATGTATAAATCCTTGAAACTTTAAAACTGGAGAGTGCAATGCATTATATTTGGCAGGTTCTCTGACCTTACAATGAGACTGTGTGTGACAAGTTCATGAATTGCTTGCTGCCAGAACTTGCAAAATAGCATCTGTACTTAAATTTCCATGAGGCTTTGTGAAAATTGTGGAATTTCATGAAAGTTCCATGAAATTAGAATTTGCTAATTTCACTCAGCCTTATCTGGGGAATTTTTTTTTTATCATGTAAGACTTTATTGAGTTTTATATTTTCAATATAGCAGAGTGCAGACTACAGTCATAGCATTGTACCAACTACCTACATAGTCTCATATCTGGGGGATTTTAATTAAAGGATAAAGGTATGAGAGGCAGGTAGTGCAGGGATCACCATGTTCAGAAGTTAGATACAAGTTTCACCAAGAAATGGACAGCTGAGCTGGATAGTACACCGGTGGTAGACCCCCCCATCTTGAGCAAGGACACACAGAGTGGCAACAGTTCCAGCCTGAATGTAGGATATATAAGGGTCATACACAGTAAACTGATGATTCAGGTAGCCTCATGTACATGCAAGTCTGGGACTTAGAGCCACTCAGAAAGATGTAGTGGGAGAAAACAATGTCTGGGGCATTAGAAATGAAGAATTCTGGCTTTCCCAGCAGGATAGTCTGATAGCAAAAGGAGCAGGTGACTAGTTTTAAGAGTCTTTGTCACTGTAAAGAACAAAGAGGATATCAGTAGGATCACTATGTCTACTGAATCAATCTTGCTATACCAAGAAAGAAGGGGGGTGGCAAAATGATCACCCAAAGAGGAACAGAAGGACTAAAAGTTCAGCCAAAACTTTTCAAATGAAGTGGTGATATGTGCTTTGTGAATGTTACATTCCACAAAAAGAATTCTGGATGCTTCATCTATATGCTACCATAAAGATTTGAGAAAATGTTACCAGTAATTTTTGTTTGTTTCCACTGTAAAGTTTACACTTACTAAACCATTTATCCAGTTGTTTTAGACACCAGGATACACTGACATCAGACATTCATGTCAAATGTTATGTCAATGCCTACAATAGCAGAGATGTTAACAAACATCCCACATTTTTGAGTTTTCACAACATTTTGCAAATATTTTCATAGTAACATTTTGAGCCCCTATAACATAAACATCTCTAATCCGATTCTCTCCATAGAAATCCTAACTCCACACACATGCAAGACCTTCTGCTTCCTGATTCCACTTCAGGCATTGGCGGGCGGGTAGAGCGGCAAGATGACTGTGATGCTTCTCTGCTCCTCACAGCTCTCTGAAGCCCAGTGTTTGTTAGAGTTTTTTAAGGGGGGGTTATATGGAAAAGCTTGCATTTGCTGAATGAAACTTGGGTTATTTCAGCACACTGCATTTTTCTATATTGGATTTTAATTTTGCCGTGTATCGAGTACCAAAAAAGGAGTCTCAGCTGGCTTTGAATTCGAATTTGATTTATGTCTCTCAGATGTTGCTCAGCTTAAGGTTTTGTTTTACTACGATCATTTGGGATGCTGAATGCTAGGAACACTGCAGACAAGGAGTGGAAGAATGTGGAGAAAAATGTCTACAACCATGGTAGCACAATTTGTGCTGACAGGCTTATAAAGCCTTCATAAAGGTATGTCATTATTTCCTGGGGGGTACTGTCAATTTTAACTGCCTGCTTGTTGTCTTGTCTTACTGTGCTTAGTGGAGCATTCTGTTTTTTCCACTTGTTTTTACAGGTAGAATATATAGTTAGAATTGTAGGAGACCTGAGGAGTGAGGAAAAATTGCTGGAACTCTCTGGAGGGTGTTACACCTGTGAGCCTTAAAACGCTTGGGCCTTTGAAGGGATGCCATGAACTCCTAGATTAGGAGAGCAGAGTCAAGTTTTCCATTGCCATGTGTTGTTTTTTGATGAACCCTCTGCTGGAAGCAAACATTGGGGCAATTTCCCCTAAAGGTACTCATTTAACTCTTCCCTCTAGTGGATGGCGATTTGGCAGAGGTTGCTATATGAGTGATCTGGTTGATTAAAATAGTATTTCTTGGCCCAGAGAACACCAAAGAACTTCTGGGTGGAGAGGTGAAATTGTGTTTTTATCCAGAGATGGAATACTGAGGCCCCATTGACCCATGGACCAAAAGAGGGGCGCTAAGATTCTGTTTATTTTTTGAGGGCACCCTTTTGCAAAAAAAAACCCTTAAGAGATGCTACTTTAGAGATAAGCAGAAGCTGGCTAGGGGTTAAATATGCTCCATAAGAATTGTTTTCACTTTATCAGCCAGTCTTTGGGTTTAATTGTCAAGCCGAGGAAACTGGCCTTGAAAGCTAGTCACTCATCCTCATCAGTATTGCAACGTTTGAACTTCTCCTTTATGTTCTCAGGAATGTTATAAACAGCCAGAAAGGCTTTATCCATGTGCATTGGATGCCCTGGGTATAAATTAATTTTCAGTTTATTCCCCTATATGGTTCTAAGAATGCTCTTATGACTTACTGAATTTACATGGAGGGCATTGTTTCTCTACAAAATTACTTGGCTCGAAATGTCTGACGAAAGCTGTATGAACCAATATGATTAGTGATATTTTTGACATATTTAAATGATGGACTCCAGAATCTGAATGGAGCCTGCTCATTTTACGCTAACTTTCTAACTTTTGAGCTAATGATCTTGAATAAACATTTTAAAAATGATCAGACTCCGAGTGCAGTGGAGCTGTAATTTAGTAGAAATTTATCAGTAGCATTTATGTTAAGCATACTAGGAATGGCTTAAAACCTACATATACAGATGCAAAATAATTTTACATACTTGAGTAATTTTACATCTCTGCGTTTAATAATTTTATTTTGCAGTGTTAAGTATTAACTTTGCTAGTATTCTTAGATATATAGAAAACAGGGGCTGGATAATCACGTAATAGAGGTGGGTTTAAATAGTCTCATGTCAGTAGCTTTCAGAATTTATGTTTTTATATTATTAATATGGATATTTTATTTTGTTCTATTTAATCCATTTACCTAATTCATCATTATAATGCAATCTTATTTTGGCAACAATAGTAGATTGTTGCTTTCTATGTTAATTAGTGGCATTTTGAACTATAAATTGAACTATGGATGTTGAACGACTTGCTGTTGACTTCCATGCTAAAATGATGATTGGGTGATTAACTGACTCCTTGGATATTCAGATACATTGTGGTGAGTGTGTGTGTAGATGGTCAGGCAGTACTGAGAAGACACAGTACAAATTGGCAAAGTTAACCTTTCAATGAAATGGATATTGGTAGGCCTACAAAATAAGGCATGTCTGGGCTTGACTGTGGAGTTCAATGCGGAATTCTAATATGTTCTGAAAGCAAAATGACTTGGTATGTAATTACGGGTCCATTTTCTACTCTATATTTGTGGTCAAAAGTATAGACTGGCAGACTGTGCCTGGATTAGAGTCTAGTAAAAGGAATATGGGCAGCAAGTGCAATGGGGTATTTCTATCAGGCTCATTTAGTACCAGGCCCAAGCCAGCAATACAGACTGACCCATTAGAGGGAATATAACAGTGATGTGTTACTTCATATTGGTTAAAGTTGCCGTAGTGCCAGATTTAGATTTTCGTTTGGGAGTTCACGTTCCCACACTTGAACTTGCAACTGGTCAGGCCTATTATATGACCCATGGAAAGAGATCTATGATGGCTGGTGTGATGAGCTTTCTCCCTGGGAATGCCTGAACAGGTTGTAAAATAAGTCATCCCAAGTTAAAGAGTTTTTATGGTACAGTCAACTCAAGTGAGTGAAACAACAGGCAGAAAGTGTGTCAAATCAAGAATTATTTATATATCAAACTTGTTAACATCAGTTCTTACTTATCTACAACAGAAGATATGGTTTTGGTAATGGTGTATACTTGTAGCACATGTGTACCAGGTGCTATTTGGATACTGAATTGTTATGTATTTTAAATTGTATACATTGTAATGGTTTTGCCTATGTTGTAATGGTTTGTTAACTGATCAACAATGACCACCCGATGAACCAGGAGGTGGTGAGGGCTTGAATTCAGCCCTCCCCCACAGCCAACACTGAAAAGTTGCCCAACTGACCCCCCGACAAACCAGGAGGTCATGAGGGCTTGGATTCGGCCCTCCCCCACAGCCAACACCAGAAGATTTCCCAGCCGACCCCCCCGATGAACCAGGAGGTTGTGAGAGCTTGGATTCAGCCCTCCCCCACAGCCAACACCGAAAAATTGCCTGGCCGACCCCCGACGAACCAGGAGGTCATGAGGGCTTGGATTCAGCCCTCCCCCACAGACAACACCGAAAAATTGCCCAGCCGACCCCCCCCAATGAACCAGGAGGTCATGAGAGCTTGGATTAAGCCTTCCCCCACATCCAACACTGAAAAATTGCCCAGCTGACCCCCAACGAACCAGGAGGCCATGAGGGCTTGTATTCAGCCCTCCCCCACAGCTAACACCGAAAAATTGCCCAGGTACAGCGTCTCCACTGCACAGGGTTCGCCCTGCTCATTGGATCGCGACCGCGCTGCACAGCTCCCAGGAGGATTTTCAAAATGTCCTACTTGGTACCTCTTCTCTTAAACAATTAACTGTAGGCATACAAGTGGAGACAGTTTTTTTATTCCACTTTTTGTCACTGTAAGCCTCAGTCTGTGCAATTTCCAGCAGATTACCTTAATTAAGACTACAGAATTCCAGCCTGTATAGCAGTTAATGCAGATTAGGTTACTTTAATTAATTTTAGGACTGCTTCTAATGTTATTCCAGGCTAGAGTTTAAAAAAAAAAATTCTTGCTTAAAGAACCCAGCTTGTTTAGCATTGGTGCAGGTCAAATGTTCTTATAATACAGTGTGATTCAGGAGGTTTAGTTTACTTTTACGGGCTGCAAATCCTGATAAAGACCAGCCCCTTGCATCTTTCCCCTTCCCCTTACCTACATAATCAGTCTCTCTCAATCTCCTTCTTCCACAGCCGACCTCCCGATGAACCAGGAGGTTGTGAGGGCTTGGATTCAGCCCTCCCCCACAGCCAATACCAAAAAATTGCCCAGGTACAGCATCTCCACTGCAAAGGGTTCACCCTGCTCATTGGATCATGACCGCATTGCACAGCTCCCAGGATTGCCCTGCCGAACCCTGCATGTTCGACTCCCCACCGCCCCCACCACCACTCTTGGTCTGCTTTTACTTATATAGGCAAGTAAGCAGTCATGTGGTTTGAAATAAACCTATCAACCCACTTCTCCATCTGCAGCTTATACAAGCTCCCCACTAGTGGCCACTCTTCTCAATCCCAAAAACCTAACCATCTCTACAGTAAATATGCTACCACTTCACCGGATAACTATGCTCATAGCCTCTATGATCCCCCATATGGCTCTACCACCCCCCCAAGGATCTAACACTAAACAGCCACTCTGTTGGTCAACATATAATTACCTGGTATGGTTCCATTTTGCTAACTCCCAAACCTACCTACTCCATGTTACATCACCGCACATGCACATACTCCCTACCAGCGCCTATTTTCAACCCCCACACACGCAGTACTCATTGTACAGCTACCTTGATACCCTACAGACCACAACCCCCTAGTCATCCTTTTGCCATTCTACCAGGTACCCAACCCCTTGTCATCATGATAACCCATCTCCTACGCACACTCCCTGTACCTAACACCAAGCTCCTCACCTTAGCCACACTACCTACTGTACCTCTGCCACTGACCCATACCTCCCACTCCACCATTAGACCATACATCCCCTATGCTCCAATCACCCTACTGGTACTACCGTGGTACCACAATGGACACTACTCTGCCTGGCCTCTCCCTCCCTACAGGACCTATCTACTCCCACCTCCACACAGTGCTGCTCCCCCTCCCTAATGGTGCCTAAGCTCATGAAGAAATGTTTAAGGTTGGCCTCCCTGTGCATCCTCCTCCTACTACTTCTTCTTTCTGGAGACATTCACCCCAACCCAGAACCCCCCTCCCCCAGGGTTACTACATCCAAGAGCCTCATGATCGCCTCCCTCAATATATGTAGCCTTGTCAAGAAATTTGATTCCTTTCAGGGATGGGTTGCCAGAATTGCCCCAATGTCATCTCAGTAGTTGAAACCTGGCTCAACACCACCCCCTGACTCTCTTGGTCTCACTTTGCTTCACACTATACTGGGCAGTTAGAACCTCAAATAAAGGGGGTGGTTGTACACTGTATGTCCAGGAATCACTACAGTGTCTCGCCCTATCCTCCCCGTCACTTGAGCATGGGGCCCAGTCTCTCACACTGAAGATCACTCTTGCCCCTAAAAGAGCCCCTTTGTTCCTCTCCTCTGTATACATCCCTCCCCAAAATCAGAAGACTGTTTTCCTTTCTGTCCTCAACCATCTCCAGACTCTCCCTGACAATGCTGACATCATTGCCCTCGGAGACTTCAATACAAACTGGCTGGCTGACCCTTCAGCCCCTGTTAGGGATGCTGCAACTGCTCAGAACCTGACCCAGCTTGTGACTACTGCCACTAGAATAAACCAGAGGACTACTACTGCCACCCTCCTAGATCTAGTGCTCACTAACTCCCCACATAAAGCTACACAGATCAGGGTACTACCTGATGCTCTGAGTGACCACTCCCCAGTGCTATGTCAATGGTCATACTGTATTAACAAGCCCCCCCCAAAACTGTCTTACAATGCTGCCATAAACCTGGCAAACTACAATTCCTTAAACAGTACCTCCTAGTTACTGACTGGTCCCCCATAAGACATGCTCAGAACATTGACTCTGCCCTCAACTATTTCATTCATATGTTCAACACTGCCTGCAACCAGTTTGCACCCCTAACCAAACAATTAAAGGTGCCAACACACCTTGGCTATCTCATGCCCTTTTGGACCAGATGCATGAACGAGACAATCTGTGGCACATTGCACAGGATACCAGAAAACCCTCTGAAAGGCAGCGCTATCAGGAAGCACACAATAAATGTACATGGGCTATCCATAAAGCAAAGGCTGAGTACTATAAAACCTTGCTCAACAACACATGGGGCGCAGGTCACAAGTTTTGGGACTCACTCAAAATGCTAAGTGGCAAAGCCTCCACTGTGCCACCTACCCATATCTGGGCCAATGGATCCATCACCTCAGACCCAGCCCTTATCGCTGACACATTAAATGACACCTTCTCTGACCTCTCTGGTGTCCTTCCCCCCGATTTTTTCTCCCCCACCCACCCTACACCACACTGCCCCTTCCCCAACCCCCATTCCACTTTAAAGCAGTTTTCCAGCATGAAGCTGCCCCTCCCCTACTCAAAGCCCTCAGTAAATCCTGTTTCAGCAGTGACACACTGGACCTAAAACTGCTTAGACTCACTTTCAACAAAGTTCTCCTCCCCCTTACCATGCTTTTGAACTGCTCCCTTTCTCTGGGTCAGTTTCCCACCAAATGGAAATCCGCCCTCATCACTCCTATCCTTAAAAGTGGTGACCGCACCCTGCCTGGAAACTACTGCCCAATATCAATCCTGCCTCCCCTCTCTAAAACCATGGAACAAATCGTGGCCATCCAACTAACAGACTATCACACTAAATATAGTATTCTGTGTCCTGAACAACACGGCTTCCGCCAGAACCATAGCACCACCATTGCCCTCTTGGAATTTACAAACACCCTCCATACATCCCTGGACACTGGTTACACTACTGGCGCTGTCTTTATAGACCTCTCAAAGGCATTCAATACCATGCACCACTCGCTTCTCCTGGACTCCCTCACTCAGATAGGCCTCTCCCATGAGACCATTGACTGGTTTGCCAGCTATGTGTCTGAGAGAACCCAGACAGTCCAGATTGCCCACTCCCTGTCATCCCCCCACCAAGTCAGGTCTGGGGTCCCTCAAGGCTCTATTCTTGGCCCACTTCTCTTCTCTTCTCTTCTCCCTATACCTCAACACCCTGCCCAATGCCTGCTCCAGAAAAATGCTATTGTATGCAGACGATGCAGTCCTCTACAACTCACACACTGATCCCACAGCCCTCCACTCGGCACTCCAGAAATCCTTCTCTGAAGCTGAATCCTGGTTCACTCAGCATAGGTTAGTACTAAATTACAAAAAAAATAAATCCATGATGTTTGCACACCCCTAAAATAAGAATCTAGGACAACCCTTGCACATTCTGAACTCACTGAATGACCCCCTTGAACAGGTTAACACTTTCAAATACCTTGGCATCACCCTAGACACAGGTATCACTTTCCATGACCATATCCGATTACTAAGCACAGCCGTCAATGTACGTATTGGTCTCCTTCACCGCTATAAGCACTGCCTGCCTCCTGAATCTCTCTGCTTAGCCATCTGTACATCTATTCTATCCCTAATTGACTATGGTATCATCATCTATGGTACAGCCGGCACCACCCACTTACACAAGATTAGACTGGCCTTCAATAAGGCCTGCAGACTTGCTACAGGCTGTCCTAGACTTACACATACCTGCACCCTCTACGCCTCAGCAAACTCGCTCAACTTTGATGGGAGGCTAAAGTACCAGAGGCCTGCCTCTTTGCAAAGAAAATCACTTCAAGATTACTCCCTCCAGCCCTCTCCCCACTACTTCAGGCCCCACTGTCCAGCCACCTCACACAGCAGTCAGCAGCTACCCACTTTAGGGTACCTTGCTATAAGACCACCTCTGACCAAAGAACGTTTCGATATCTGGCCCCCATCCTGGCTCAACTCACTGCCAAACTTCCTCCTCACTGAACCCAAACTTGGTCGGTTCAAGCCCCAACTAAGGGACCTTATTACACAGGGAGCAGTATGTGACTGCCCCTAAACCTGACCCTCCATTTTCTACCACCCCATCTTCCCATGACTATGGACCTAACTCTGGTCTGCTGCCCCTGGGCGTGCCTATACTGTGACAATGGACATCTCTGTCCAGCCTTGGCCAATGAATAACTCCTGGGCATGGCTAGCGTCATCGCCCTGAAATGTTATGCTTATACCTGCAACCTTTTTGCACCTTGTTTAACAGCTCTCTGTTCCCCTGTATTCCCAGCTGCTATTTTTGTATTTTGTATTTTCTGTAATCATCTGCAACCATTCTGTAACCACTTTCTTTAACTACTATGTTATTTGTTACTCTGTACACTGTTGTCTCTTTCTTATGTATGACGTGGAACCTTTGTAAAAGAGCCTTTGACTCAAAGATGTTATCCGATATTTATCAATAAACAATAAATAAACAATAAACAATAAACAATAAAACTAACTTGCCTTCTCCCCCCTTACTGCCATGAATGTCTCAAGCACTGTATCATCTCTGATTTCTCCATCTGTACCTCTACCTGTTTTTGTACCAACCCACACATACTACCGTTACTCTGCAATGAGGCACACAGTCCTCAGTGATCACATGGAGATTATGCCAATGCAATTCTTCATTCTGACACATGCTGCATAGTGAGTAATTGTATCTATCATTGGGACTATCACTCGTGATGTGCCATACAGTTATGCGTATGACTTTTTCTGGTGCAAAATACAAAGTTGCAATCATCTGTAGTATGAATGGGTATCCCTCATGAAGCAGTAACAGAACCTTATTGTTTGTCTTCTCTCCCCCAACCCCTCAGAACACAAACACTGTGGTTATGCCACAGGCTGATGCCTCAGAAAAAAAAATAAGGATGGCAAACATGTATGTATTCTGCAGTTACCAAAGTATTTATACATTGCTTTTGTTTGTGGTGATGGGGGGGGGGGCAGACATGTCTAGAGATGCAACAAAGCAAAGCAAAACTCCCCCCACAAAGTGGATGTGAACTGGCAACTTCAGGTTACTATTCCGCTATGTGAAGTGCCCACTTTAAGCCCTCACTTCGCCACTTTGCGTTGTAATTATGACTTTGTGTTGTGCACTCCACCTTATTCTGCTTTAAGGAGAAGTGAGAATTCACAGGCAGCCCACATACATCACATGGCTTACACAGTGTAGGTCACATGCTTCAGGCAGGCAGGAGGTTATGGGCAAAGAACGCTCCCTAACATGGTCTGACTTACACGTTTTGCATGGGGTGTGACAAATGGTTCTGCTTTGTGAATGACTGGGGGTGGGGTGTCGATGTGTGATGGAGAGGGGTGCACAGGTGACAAGTCCACAGATTAAGTTATTTTCCTCATCTTACTTACAGGGGTTGATGTACTACTTGCACTAGACGTACTGCATTGACCACCAGCACTGCTACTCTGACCACCACTTGACAAGATTTCTAAATCATAATCCTGCTCCTCATCATGCCTGTAGTACTCCTCTGGTATTTCATTGCTACTGCAGACATTCCTACTTGGTCTTACACTTATGGAAGGGGATAAATGCTCAATAAGGTTGATGACGTGGGTGAATGCCCCACTATGGCATTAACTGCCATCGGGTGCTGGTTCACAGTGCTATGTGCCTGTTCTTAAGATGTGTATGCTGGCCCCCCATGCCCAGACGACTCCCCTTTTTACCTTGACTCACACGATCATGGCAAAGCTGGCAGATTGCAACTGACTCATCATTTGTATCTTGGACAAAAAAAATCCCAAACAAGGGATTGTGATCCCCTACTTTTAACATTTCTGTGATGCTGCTTATTGGACTCTGTTTTTTTAACCCCTGAAATGGAGGGTGTGCTACATGATTTTTCAGGCTGGACACACTTGGACTCCAACTGACCACCATGACTACCTATGATTATTTCTGGGTCATCATCATTATCATCAACAGGAACCGCTAAATCACAACTTTTTTGAGGAGGGGGGATTTAACACCAACAGAACCAGACAAAGCCATCTTGACTTTATTTTTCTCTGGTTCCCAACAGGGGTCATTGACATCATCATCGTATTCATCAACATCATCTGCATCCACATTTTTAGCTTGGATGCTGTCATGTGGAGAACATGTTCCAATTACAGCATCATCATCATCATCATCTCCTGATAGTTTTGCGCCATGCTTCGAATCATTGTCAAAGTCAAAGTTTATTGGCAGGAGATACTCCATTGAGCAAGCTCATTTACAAGGAGGTCCTGAGCGACTAAGAAGGCTCAAAACATAAACAACAATTATACATTCAGATGGGAGGGTAACAACAATAAGGTAAACAAGTGAGTAACAATTAGTAACAATAATGATTACAATAAGCATCGCAAGGATATGTACAGTAAATACCTATATATACAAGTTCATGCCACAGTGTGCTGAGCAGTGAGGTTAAAGAAAAGTAAAGGATAAGAAAGGTGAGAACATGAGGTAGACACACGGAGCATAGGGATAAACATTGGACAGATCTGGTATGAGACAAAGGACCAGTAGGAATTTTTCGAGGAGGAGGAGGATAGGGTGAGGTGGAGGGGGTGAGTCAGGGGAGAGAGTGGTAGCAGATGAGAGGAGGAGGTAGAAGGTGGTGGGGCAGGAGGTGCAGAAGAGAACAGGGAAGTGGGGGAATATTGGAGAGGCAAGATGTTGAGGGTGGAGGGGCAGGGTAGAGGGTGAAAAGGTGGTGGCAGAAAAGGGATTGAGGGGATGGGAAGTGGGGCAGAAGGCACCAGGGATAGCAGGGAAGTAGGGGAGTGGGGGGAGGGATGGAATGCTTGGGAGGGATGAGGGAGCATAAGAAGATGAACGAGGGGAAGAGGGAGGTGAGAGTGGGGGGGTAGTGAGGAAAGACATTACAGTGAGAGGGAGGGTAATAGAGGAGGGAGAGCTAGGAAAGGGTGGGATTGAGTGGGAGAGAAGAGGGCTCAGGGGCATACACAAGAGTCACCAATTTTGGTGAAGACTAGCAATTTGAAATTGCATAGGGGTACGAGATTTTGGAGTTTGAGATGGGATTGTGCTTTATTCCAAGCAGCCAGAAGGGCATGAGTTATGCCCATATCGCCAAGCCACATACAGGAGTAGGGTACTTCTAACATAATGTAATTATTTCTGTGTAGTGAGTATAAGCTGGAAGTTTGGCGGAAGAGAGTTGAGATGTATAGGGGGAGCTTAGACAGAAGGGATTTATATAGCCAGATGAGGGAGTGAATGAAGCATCTAGTCACTAGTGTCAGGAGGTCTAAGTCCTCCACCTCAGGTTCTCGGCGATAATGGAGATGCAAAGAAGTCACAGACAAGTTGTGTAGAGTAATAAATCTTGTTTATTACTACCAAAAGGAAAATCACAGTTGCCCTAAGCAGTTCTTATCATTAGGAACTGGGAGCCAATTCTATGTGTTCCCTATACCTCAAGGAGCATAGAATAATAATTATAATAATAATAATAACTTTATTTGTATAGCGCAATTCAAGTATCGAAGCGCTTTACATACAGCATTTCAATAAAATCACATAAAAACTTACACGACAACTTCAATTAAAAACTTCCAATTTCACAATACATCAAATATTAAACGCCTGTTTAAATAAATACGTCTTTAAATTGGTCTTGAAACTGTTCATGGCCCTGCACTCTCTAATCTGACGAGATAGAGAGTTCCACAGGGATGGCGCCATGAACATAAAAGCCCTTGCACCAGATGTCTTCAATCGCACCCTGGGAACCTCCAACAACCCCTTGTCAGTAGAGTGGAGAGATCAACCAGGGCTGTACAGAACCAGGAGCTCTTGCAGATAACCTGGTCCCAGTCCATGTAGGGCGTTGTAGGTGAAAAAAGAACAACCTTAAAGGTGATATGTCGCTGTATAGGCAACCAGTACAGATCGCGCAGCACTGGCGTAATATGACAGGAATGAGAAGTCCCAGTCAATAGTCATGCTGCAGCATTCTGCACCAGCTGCAGGAAGTGGACATCAACCCCTGGAAGCCCTAGGTATAAGGAGTTGCAGTAGTCAAGGCACGAGGTCACAAAGACTTGGATCAACATGGGCAAATCATCAGACAGAACAAGGCGCTTAATTCTGGCGATGTTCCTAAGATGACAAAAGGAAGATTTGATGACTGCCGACACCTGCGCCCACAGTGTCAGCCCATCATCGAATACCACCCCCAGATTTCGCACTCGTTTGGAAGTAGGCATTGATCCAAAGTCTAGATGGCAACCCCACCACCGAACTCTCTATCTGGTGCCCCGGATCCACCACCAACAGCTCAGTCTTCCTGGAATTCCATTTCAACCAGCTAGCCTTCATCTAGCCATGGATTTCTGCCAGACAGCTGTTAAACATAGAGATCACACTATCCTGGTCAGGTGCAAAAGACAGATAGAGCTGTTTATCATCTGCATAGCAGTGAAAACTCAGCTGATATTGTCTTACAATGTCTCTGAGGGGCAGCAGATACACTGCGAACAACATGGGGAACAGCACCAAGCCCTGAGGTACCCTGCATGGCACAGAGACTGGCTCAGAGAAAAAATCCCTGATGCCACTCTTGGAAACCTGCCAGTTAGGAAAGAATTGAACCATATAAGAACTGGACCAGCTAGTTCACAGATGACCCTCAGATGCTCGAGGAGAACCCCTAGGTCCACAGTGTTGAATGCTGAAGAGAGATCTAAAAGCACCAAGATGGAATGGCGCTTCTGGTCTCTTGCCATCAAGAGATCATTAAGCACCCAAACCAGAGCAGTCTTGGTACTATGTCTTTTCTGAAAACCAGAATGGAGAGGATCGAAAACATGGATGGTAAGATGGTTCTCCAGTTGCAGTGCAACTACTTTCTTGATCACCTTCCCAACAAAGGGAAGGTTAGAGATAGGTCTGTAGTTTGCACAGATGTCTGGGTCTAAAGAAGCTTTCTGGAAGGAGTCACATGATGCAGCTGACGGTGTAGGTCACACTCCACCAGAGCTCTGCTCACCCAACTGTAAAAGTACTCCAAATATTGGCTAGTCTCTTCAGAAAAAGTTACCTACATAACTCTCAACCAGTGAAGAGAATACAGGAATCCTTCCTAGTGAAGGAGAGTGAGAAATGGACTCAGAAATGAGGCAAGTGCTACCTAAGCATACACCACCAGTAACACCCGAGAAGCAGCCAAAGAAACTTCAGGCACAGACCACTTCTACAGGCCACTCACCTTCCACCTCAGCCTCCTCCGCAACATCTCCTGAATCTAACTTGCTCACACTGGACCAATTTCTTTTTGGAGTTTCAACTGTTCCGGGAAGAGGTCCATTCACTGGCATCAGAAGTGAAATCCTTATCAGACGCTCTGGAGGATACCAATAGAGGTACTTCAGACTGTGAAACCTGCATTTTCTCATTGTAGAAGCTGACTGAGAAAATAGAGAATGCTACAACAGTTAATCATCAAACCATTAAAAAGTTAGAAAGCAAAATTGAAGATCTAGGGGGGAGGAGCAGAAGGAACAATTTAGTAGTAATAGGCATTCTCGAGAGGGAGGAAGGCTTGGATGCCTTGCTGTTTCTGCAGAAACTATTCCTAAAAGTAGCAGGGCTGTTTCACTTCGGGCCCATGTACACACTAGAGCATGCACACCGCGCCCTCAGCCCCCTGCCGGCTCCTAATACCCCTCCTTGGCCACTGATCTGTCGATTCCTTAACTTTCTGGAAAAACAGCATGTTTTACAGAAGCTACATGAGATACAAGATGTTCTGTGGGAGGGGAAAAAGATTCAAGTTACTCAAGATCTCCCCTGCAACAATCCAACAACTATGTGCTTTATTCCATCCCATCATATCAAAATGTCTGGCAGCTGGAATAAAATTTTGCATGGTCTACCCAGCAAAATTGCAAGTGCAACTGGATGGTACCTGGTCCTCTTTTGAGGAATTGGATCCTGCACTAACTCACCTGAAGCAGCAATGCCCTGTGTTGTTTACAGACCACTGAGAGGAGCTGGATTATTCAAAGGAAATACACCAGTTGGTAATAAATAAATAAATGAAAGGACTGTGGGAAGCCTTTATTTTTTATTTAACAGTAGGCATGCAAATAAATTTTACCCCTCTTCACAAGGTGTAATCCCCTGTTCCACGATCCCACTTGTGAGGAAACTTATTCTCTCACAAGGTTTTGTGATGATGTTACTTTTACCCAAAAGGTCTGATATTACATACTCATTTCCTGAATTGCTTCACTCCCCTATTCTTTTAAGTTTTCCCTGGTCACACAGTTAACACATCTATTTCTCGGGGAATGATGAAGCTTGGACAGAACTATGATTGTGAACTACTCACTGGGGGGTCACCTCCAGAAGTAGGATTTCTTATGAAGCACATATCCACTCTACACAAATTGCTTGTCCCTTGCTGGAATGTAAACATTTGCAATTTAACAGTTATCAGCCTTACAGAATGATGGACATATTTTTCCTTTAGAGGGCGTTCTGCTTTGTTAATTTCTCATACCTAATATCAGCACACAATGATCGTAGACGGTGCTGTTCATATTGCTCGTATTTTGGATCTAGTAATGATCCTGGTTGAACTCTTAGTTAAGATTAGACTTAATTTTAAGGTCAGGTCTTTGGGGTTTTTCAAGTAGGGCATATATAAGTTGCCTGAGACTGTAGAGACTAGCAACTTCATTAAGAAGAATAGTACAGGGTAATTTAACCCACGAAATTTGGAGTAGTTTTAAATGTCTATTATACTCTAGTTGGGTGGGGTGGGGGGAACCTACTGTTTGCTGATTGCCACTGGCCTATCTAAGGGGGGGTAGTTCTAGTTTAATGGGCTATGTTAAGAATATAGGAGATAGTATTCCAGCTTCTTTCTTAAACTTTGTTAGTTCGATGTGGTGTTCAGGTATTAGTTCTTATAGCGGGGGTAACTAGGGGTATGTCTAGGGGTATAATAGGAGAATTATGGGGAAATTCAGAAGATCTTGTTAGGGGTAACTAGTTTATAATAGGGAGAAGGTGCCAACTACTCTTATAGAATATACATAAGCTGGTCATGGAGAAGTATTTTATTAACAGTAAAATATGTCACAGTCCTTTAAGTTTTGTACCTGGAATGTCAAAGGTGCAAGACATCCCACAAAGTGTATGAGACTACTTAAGCATTTAAAAAATATGAATTGCAATGTAATGCTTTTACAAGAAACCCATCTATTATATATAGAGGAGACTCTATTGAGAAAACAGCAGATTGGTCAAGTTTTTGCTGCTGGGGACTCCCGTAATAGTAAAGGGACAGCTATTTTGTTCACAAGAGCATTCCGTTTTAAATGTGATCAATGTATTAAAGATAAAAATGGCAGATACGTTCTGGTGATAGGTACAATCTGTACCTTTCAATTGCTAATAGGTAGTATCGATGGGTCAAACTCAGACTCCCCATAATTTTTTATGGAACTTCTTTCCATTCGCAGACCATTTTTACACATTCCAATGCTGCTTGGTGGAGACAGGAATATTCCCTTTGACCCCAACCTGGATAAATCTGTAGGCTTGAAAAGCCAGGGGCTTACACCAGGACAAAGGGCCTGAAGAGACCTTGTAGATCATATGGGACTTTACGACGCGTGGAGGACACTGCATCCTATAACACGGGAATATACTTTCTGCTCAGCAGTTCACGATACAGCCTCATGGCTTGACTATTTCTGGCTGAGTAAATCTTTGATTCAAGGGCTGATGCAAAGTCAAATAGAACCAGGTACGGGATCTGACCACTCCATGGTAACATGTACCCTTTCTATTTCTTTAAACTGGGGAAGTGATAAGCAATGGAAATTTAATGACCAACTGTTAACAAAATAAAACATTTTCTGACAATATATTAACTGCCTTAGACTCATTTAAAAGAGAGAACTGGGGTACTACCTCTTCCCCTCCAATGGAATGGGGAGCATTAAAATGTTACCTTTGGGGAGAAATTATAAAGATAGCTGCCATCAAAAAATGCTTGGAGACTCTGGAGTGTAAGAACCTTCAGCACCAAATTAGGGAAAAAGAAAAAAGTCTTTCTAGGCACACCCCCGATGAAGAAAAGGAAGCACTTATTAAAATTCAAGACAAATACCAAGAATTACTCAGCGAACAGACAGAATAGGCAATACTGAAAACAAAGGCTATTTACACAGAGCAAGGTGAAAAAGCAAGGAAAACTATTATCTCTCCACCCAAAAAAAATGGAGACCTCGAAATGGATCACTGTAATAAATAATGGCCCTTCCCTCCCACCAATAACTTGAGCCAAGGATATTAACACAGCATTTCAGAATTATTATAAAACATTATATGCCTGTATGATAAATCCTCCCTCTCAACAAACTGTTGATTCTTATTTAGAGGTTCTACCACTTCCCATTTTAACATAGAATCAAATAGACAGTTTGACCATACCTTTTACAGAAGCCAATATAATTCAAGTCATAAAAAATTTACCCACAGACAAAGCACCGGGCCCAGACGGATTCTCCTCAAATTTCTATAAAAAATTTGCACCTCAGTTAGCTCCCTGGCTCTTACCAGTATTTACCTCAATGTTAAATGATACCAAAATAGATCCTAACTTCCTGGAAGCTACCATAATAGTTCTCCCAAAACCGGATAATGACCCATCCCACATTGCTAATTACCGACATATATCCCTTCTTAATACGGATCTTAAAATCTTAACAAAATTATTGGCCCAAAAGGTCAAAAAGGTGCTTCCAGATCTCATTACCTCTGCTCAAGTAGGCTTTATGCTGGGTAGATCCTCAGTCGACCATCTCTGGTTACTCTCACATATTTTTTCTGTATCAAGGGATTCCCCTCAAGCTATGGCATTGGTTTTCCTAGATGCAGAGAAAGCTTTTGATAGGGTCGACTGGCAATTTTTATTTAGAACCCTGTATAGATTTCGATTTCTGATGCAATTCATTTCATGGTTAAAAGTCTTATACTCATATCCCAAGGCCAAAGTCTACTGCAATGGTACTCTATCGTCCAACTTCCTGTTGGAAGCTGGCACACAACAGGGATGCCCCCTATCACCTCTTTTATTTAATTTATATTTAGAACCCCTCATAATAGCTATCCAGTCAGCTCCTGGCATACATGGCAGACAGTTAGGATCCACCCTTTCCAAAATATTGGTTTACGCAGATGATATCCTGCTTCACATTTCCCAAATCAAACCATCATTACAGGCATTATTAAAAATCATACAGGAATATAGCTCTATTTCAAATTACAACCTTAACCCAGAAAAATCAATAGTTTTTATCTCAACCCCAAAGTACTAAAATCAGATGTGCGAGAGCTGGGACTTAAATGGGCCCCCAAAACAATCAAATACCTCAGAATCCACCTATCAACCAATGAGTCTCAAATGTGGAAACTAAATCTGGATACTCTACTTAGACACATAAAACATGATTTGAACCATTGGAAGGACTTACCATTAACTTTATGGGGACAGGTGAATATTATCAAAATGAATATTCTTCCACGTAGTTTTTACTCCCTCAATATGCTAAACTTGTGGCTTCCCAAAGCATGGTTCAAGCACCTCCACAGTAGCCTATCAGAGTTTCTATGGAAAGGCAAAATGCCACGAAGTGCTTGTCACAAATTAGCTGCTCCTAAAACCCTAGGAGGTTTAAAATTTCCCCATGTCACCATATACTATTGGGCAAGTCAAATAAGTGAATACCTCCAATGGTCATCACTCCCTAGCATCCAGGACCCTCCCACCTTCACCCCTTGCTGGGTAATTATAGAATGGGGGTTAGCGAAAACAGCAGGAATAGACCCATCGGCCCTAATCTTCCTTAGGTTCAAGAGTTGACCTGCTGCACTGTGAAAAAAACCCACTGGGACAATCAGTTCATGTCCATAACCAACTCTGCACTTCTTTAAGATATAAAAACTCACAAGATCACTCCCAACCTATTTTTTAAAACTCTGATTTCAAGCTAGAAGGAAAAACAATACCAGGCATGTGGATCCCCTCCTTAAAGCAGTATCAGGCAAAGGATTTTTGTACTTCAAACCAAGAATGGCAAGATGTCCCAGCTCTTCTCATTTTTTTTGAACTACCCAACAGAAGGGCGTATCAACAGTTTCAGCTTCATCACATGTTGATACAGTTTTTTGGCAATAGCCCCCCTCCAACATTTCAATTTATCCTAACGATTGATTACAAACAAGCAGGATACTGGCCTCAGCCCCACATGCTTTCTCCTCTCTTTATAGTCTCCTCTATCTGCTTCTATTCCCTAAAGTAGAAGGTGTTTCTGTAAACTGGAATAACCTGTATCCTAACCTTACTCCAAATGGATCCAAGTTGTGGGATGCCTGTCATAAACAAATCACACAAGACATATTGTGTTCAATGCAAATGTAAATTTTAAATGATATGTACCTAACCCCAAGTAAGTTGTACAAGATGGGCAGAGCTGTTACACCTCAATGTAACAGATGCAATAGTGATAAGGGAACATTGTATCATGTTTTCTGGGAATGTCCAAAAATTGACCTGCTATGGAGCGTAATCAAGATAGACCGTCTGTTGGGACTACAAGATTACTTTACACCCAAAGTTTGCCTACTAGGTGATTTTATAGGCTTTCTGGTAATGAACAGGAATTACCATATTACTTTAATGGCTATGTCAGTCAAAAAAAGTTGTATTAAAACACTGGAAGGACTCCCTGCTGCCCTCATGTCAAGAATGGCTGCAGTAACTCCTGCATAATTTAAGGATGGAAAAAATGATAGCTAGTCTCTCAAACAGAATGGATCTCTTCAAGAAAAGGTGGGAAAGTCTGCATGTCTTATACACAATCTAACAGAACAGCCTTACCATGGTTTTAGAGAACTTAGAACCAGCTTTTATAAAACTGTTACTGATATATGTTATAAATAGGCCTTGGTTCTCCTATCCACTGTCAGTGGGTAGTAGAGAGAACAGGGTATAAGTTGGATTTGGCACCTACTGGGGAGGGGGGAGGGGGAAGAAGTAAATGTTCTTAAAATTATATAGAAGGGACGGGAGATGGAAGGGTGGGTGGAATGTTGTTATTCCTGTTTGCAAGCTTTCCTGTACCTGGATTCAGTTTTTACTATTGTAATCAAACATGTAGGAAATGTTAGAATATTTGAAAACTCTCAATAAAATTTGAATTAAAAAAAAGAAAAGAAGCTTTCTTCAGAAGTAGTGTCACTACTGCCTCTTTCAGAGAGCTACAGAACTCTCCCAAATTTAAAGAGCACCAAACAATCTCTGCAAGGATCGGGCCAATGGAATCCATACACCCTAACAATAGACAAGAAGGGCCCAGATCCAAACTACAGCGAGTTGGCCACAAATTCTGGACAATCTGCATGATGTCCCCCATCTCAGGTCGGTCAAAAGATATCCAGGAAGACCGAGGGATGATGACCTCGCACTGACCATCGCTAATCCCCATAGAAGAGGCTGAGCAGATTTCAGCCCTGATGTCAGCCACTTTATCTGCAAAGAAGCGAGCAAACTCATCACACTTATCTTGTGAAAATGCTCCTCATACCTGTAAACAGGCTGAGTTGCACAGCCTGTCCATGGTTCGAAAGAGCTGAGCCGGTAGGTTCTAAGTGGCAGCTATCTCACCGAACAGGAACTCTGCCTTCTTACGTGAGATTGCTGATTGATAGCTTTGATAATGATCTATCAATCTAAGGTGGTCAGCTTCAAGGGTTGTTCTCCGCCAGCAACGCTCTAACCTTCGTCCACCCACCTCAACTCCCTCAAGGTCCCATCCCATGTATATTGTCCCTTGTTCCTTGTTTACAAACCCAGGTCCACCTCAAAAATGAGCTTGCTCAATGGTGATCACCTGGTTAAATAGAGACTTTGATTGATTGATCAAACCAAGGGGACAGTGGGCAGAGAGAGAGAGAGAGAGGATGAACACAGACTGGGGCAATAGCATCCAGAGCCTCAGTGATAGCCTTATTATAGGCCAAGATTAGATTCTCTGGATCCCCATCTGCCCTCGGAACTCCTGATAGGTCTAACACCGACAAGAGACCCTCTGGGGTAATGCACCACAATGGGTGGTATCTGACCATCTCTACAGGGGCAGGCCTTTAAGGGGGGGGCTGGAATTTGAATCTTACTGTGTAGTGATCAGACCATATGACTGGCTCCACCAACAAATCAAAGGACTCTATCCCCAGGAGAAAGATCAGATCAAGTGAGTGACCCTGATTGAGTAGCAGAGGCAACTACCTGTGTGAACCCCAATGAAGACATAAGTTGGAGGAAGTCTTAACCAAACTGCTTGAGTTCATTGTCGACCCAGGCATTGAAGTCACCCAGGACCATCCAATGCCACATCAATGACGAAGTCTGCCACTTCCTGCAGAAACACTTTCTCACCCCCGGGTGGATGGTAGATGAGAATGATACTGCAGCCCACACCTGCTACTATGGTAGACTTAAATGATCTGGCCACTTCTTCTGGTGCACTAGCAAGGCCCTATTCTGATCTAAAACAGATAACCACCCCCCTCCCCTGCAGGCCAATCTTGAGTGGTGTATCACAGAAAACCCAGCTGGGACCGCTACTTCCAGAATAGGGCCCATGTTGTCATTGAGCCAGGTTTCAGTGATGTATGCCAGCTCAGTTGTCCCAACAAGATCAGCAATAATAGCCATCTTGTTTCTGAGAGACCAGGCATTGTAATCTCAGGGGTCTCCAAGGTAGAAGACGTAATGTCTTACATTATATAGCTAAGATAGTTAGAATAATTACTGTAAGATAGAAAAATTTCTAGTTATAGAGATGAGTCCTATTGGTTAAATTAGAGGTGGCTCCACAGTCCGAGAAAACATTATACAATTTTGTAATAGTCATCACTTTGTGTGAACAATGAAGATACAGTTTGTGTACATAGCCATGTAATAATACAAATCATCAGAAGATGGCTGACTCATATATCATAATACTACAAGGACACAGGTGTTCTAGCATCTTGCAAACAAGAAATACATATATGTATTAGAAAGTAAAGTGTATAGCAATCATGTGCATACATATCCTGACATCTGCTCTTGTGCGGTAGATGAACATAGCCCCATATGTTAGTATAACTTATACCTAAATGCTAGTTGTCTGCAGTGTACCTCTGGGGTATCAATCAGGGTGCAGGGACTTCATGTAACATTCCCCCCCTTATTGCCTCAGAATGGACAGTAACAAGACTAGGGAAGTGGAGAAGGAGCAGGTATCATTTAAAGACCTGACGCACGAGCCTTGTAAAGGAATTCCAGCTGCTCACGGTGTTGGCGGAGTGTACGCCGTAGGCAGCAAAGCATGATAATAAGAAAAAAATATCAAAACTGTGTGTATGATAAAATAAAATATAATATAAAGGTAATCATAACCAAGAGTTAGTAAGTCCACTATTAAGATCGCCATCGTTTATAAGATCAGAAACTGGTTCATTAGCTTTGGTCATATTATTGCTGATGTGGATGAGGTGTGTATCTTTCCTGTCTAAAAGTGATTCAGGTGTCAGTGTCAAGGGATCTATGTGAACACTGAAATATGGTAAGTCTTCTGAGAGAGTACGTAAATAGTCAGGGTCACCATCAATGATGTCTGGGTCCACCAGGGGAACAGGGCTTATAACTGTGTGCCCAATAATAGTCATCTGGTGGGGAACAAAGCAAAAGTTGGGTTGAAAAATATCAATGGGAGCGGGTGTGGCCAGCAGAATTCTACTTGACTATCATCCACCTGGTAATGAGAAAGTTTTCTGCAGGAAGTTGCAGACTTCATTGTTGACCTGGTGTTGGAGCCCTCCAGATGGTTGGTCCTGGGGGACTTCAATGCCTGGGTCGACAATGAACTCTCGCATTTTGGTCAAAACTTCCTCCAACTGATGATTTTGTTGGGCTTTTCAAAGGTTGTTAGCACTGCTACCAATATTCAGGGGCACTCTTTGGATCTGGTGTTCACCCTGGGGATGGAGATCATGGAACTGGTGGTGGAACCAGTTGGGTGTCTGACCTTCACTCCATAAGGTTAAATTTCAAGGCCACCCCATGAGACCAACCCCTTTGGAGATGGTCCAGTACCGCCCTTTGAGGGGAGTTGCCCCGAGGGTCTGATGGTGGTACTGGACCTTTCGAGTTAGCCTATGGAGTGCATGGAACCAGATGCCTTAGCTGTGCACTATAATAATATGGTGCTGAGGGCTCTGGTTTCCATAGCTCCTGTCCGTGTTCGCCCCCTCTCCCTTCACCCTCGGTCCCCTTGGTTTGATGGGACTTTGAGGGAGCTGAGGAGAGTGGGGTGAAGGTTGGAATGCTGCTGGCAGAAATCTGGCCAGTTAGGTGACAGACTTAGATTGATGGCCCATTTTGTTGACTAGCAATCAGAAATCTCCCATAAGAAGGCAGAGTTCCTGTCAAGGGAGATAGCAGCATCAAGAAATTGACCAGCTCAGCTCTTCTGGACCGTGGACAGACTGTGCAATCCTGCCTGCCTGTGGGGTCAGAGAGCTTTTTCACAAATAAAGTGTGATGAGTTTGCTCGGTTTTTTGATGATAAGGTGTTATCGATCAGGTCAGAGATTCACAGCAAGCATTCAAATGAGCATGGTGGTGATTGATGCGAGGTTACGGGCCCTGACCAGCCAGCGATCATGGATATCATGAAGATTGTCCAGGGCTTGCGACCGACTTGCGGTAGTTTGGATCCTGGTCCTACACACCTCCTTGTGGGGTGTATGGATGCGATCAGACCAGTCCTTGCTGAGATAGTCTGGTTCTCTTAGGACCAAGGGGTGTTTCCGGAGTCTTTAAAAGAGGCTATCATAACACCTCTTTTGAAGAAATCTTCCCTTGGCCCAGATTGTCTCGCTAACTACAGACCGATCTCTGACCTGCCCTTTTTGGGCAAGGTTATTGAGAAAGTAGTCGCATTGCAGCTCGAGGACTTTCTTACCACCCATGAAGTCTATGATCCTCTCCAGACCAGTTTCAGGAAGAGGCATAGTACCGAGACGGCGTTGGTTCGGGTACTGAATGATCTCCTAATAGCGAGAAATCATAGGAGTCATTCGATCTTGGTTCTTCTTGATCTCTCTGCAGCATTTGACACTGTGGACCATGGGATGTTGCTAGAATGCCTGTGGCTGCTCTGTGGACTGTCAGGAGCAGTCCTCAGATGGTTCCATTCTTTCCTCATGAGCAGAACCCAGAGGGTAGTATCAGGAATTTTTTCCTCTGCTCCCTTTGCTCTGTCCTGTGGGGTACCGCAGGGTTCTGTGCGTCCCCCATGTTGTTCACGGTGTATATGCTGCCATTGGGAGACATTATAAGCTGTTATGGGCTGAGTTTTCACTGCTATGCAGATGATACTCAGCTCTATATGTCCTTTGTACTCAAACAGAATTACGTTTTATCGGTCTTTAACAACTGCCTCGCTGACATTCAGGACTGGATGAGTGCTAAGTGGTTAAGACTGAATCCAGACAAGACTGAGGTGCTGGCGGTGGACCTGGGTCACCGTGCAGAGAAGTTGACTCCTGGGTTCTCCTCTGTCTTTATGTTAGGGGGTAGCTAGTAGAGACCTTCTGAACAGGTGTGGAATCTGGGCATAATTCTTGATAGCGAACTGACGCTGAAGGTACAGGTGTCAGCCATTGTCAAGTCTCCCTTTTACCATCTGAGAAATATAGCCTGGATAAAACACCTTGTTTCACACCATGACCTTCCGGTACTGGTTCACACTTTTGTTTCTTTGCGTCTTGATTACTGTAATGCTCTATATCTAGGGTTGTCGGGGGTGGATCTCCGTCACCTGCAGCTGATGCAGAACGCTGCGGCCAGGTTGTTGACTGGGTTGCCAAGAACTTGCCACATCACACCTGTGCTGCATGAACTGCACTGGCTGCTGGTGCGGTGGAGAATCACCTTAAAGGTCGTGTTGCTGACCTATAAGACCCTTCATGGTCAGGGATCGGGCTACTTGCAAGATCTCCTTTGACCCTACCACCCTCTCCACTCCACCGATGAAGGATTGCTAGAGATTCCCAGGGTTCGCCTTCATTCATATGAGTCCAGATCTTTTCCTTTTGTGGCCCCAACCCTATGGAACTCTCTACCTCGTCGGATTCGAGAGTGCCTGTCCACAGAGTCATTCAAGGCATCCTTGAAGAGTTATTTATTTGAACAAGCCTTTGAATAGGTCACCTTGTTGCCTTTTAACTGTTTTTATATTTTTATTTAATGTGATGATTATTATTTTGTTATGTACTTGTACTTTGATACTTGAAAAGTGCATTATAAATAAAATTTGATTAGATTTGATATACTTTTTGACAGTACGTAAACTGTTTAAAGTTGGCAACAATACAGTACTCACCATCAGAATTATATTGCATCTTAACAGTTGTCAGTCTCCATTTTTGTAGTTAAGCTGGGCAGGTGTAAGTCTGGTTGGAAATCTGTGTTGACAGCCAATGAACCTCCTTCCGGTAAGTCTGGTACAGTCGAAGTGTCTGGAGCAGATGCTGAGTCCTGGTATTCTGTGCCATTGGTGATGATGTCAGCGTCCATGGAAAAGGACCAATCAATACTATCTGGGGAATACCCATGTACAGGTTTAATAACATCAAATACATCACAACGACACAAATAAATATACCTTTTCTTCGCACAACAATCCATGTGCGGCATGACCTACCCATCTAGAATAGGATGAAAGACCAGAAGAGGTGGCAAGTCGATGTGTTCTCTGTAGATGTCTTCATCAAGGTGCCCAATGGGTTGAACAGATGCCAGTTTATCAAAGATAGCTGTATTTGTATCAAAATATGGTAAAGACACAGTAAAAGAAACACACATAGTATCCTTTAAGGAACATTTCTTAGAAGTAAAACACAGACCAGTATTAGGGTGTCTGTTCACAAACCCCCAATTCCTAACAGTGGAAATAGGAATTGAGACAGATTGGAGCATACACATGGCAACATAGTTAAAGATTTACACTGGGGGCAGTACTAGTTGGAGATAAGCCGATCATGGATAATGTCAGGTATCCGTCTGGATTCTAGATCATGGAAAAGGTTATTGATGGTGGTGATAATATAAGAACCATAAGCAGAACATAAAAAGTCATGGGAAATATACTGCTTGTCTGCTTCCTTGTTGTTTTGTGCTATAAGTGCATTTATTTTCTCTTTAGAATCTGTAAATGCCTTAGCAATGTCATGCATGTTACATGTAGTGTATCTTTCTTCCTGACTAAGACCATCCACATCATGCGATAATGGGGGTATGATGTCATTAATCATACCGGCTTCAAAGTTTTGTGAATACGCTTTTATAGTAGCAATGTCCGTTTTGTTCCAAATAGACATTGTAGTACCAAAGAGACCAGTAAGTGTGCCAGTGGCACCAGTGACATCAGACCCATCACAAGTATTTATGTTGTCTTTGTGAATCATCTGATTGCAAACTGGGTTTTCTCCTAAAATTACCCCTATCCTTGGTGGTGTGAACCCCGGCAATATGGTCCTGAGTATGAATCTGAAAAGCTGCTAAACTATCCAATAACAAAGTACTCTAAAACAATGAAGTATTAGTAGTATGACACATTCCAAATTCTTTCATATCCCACTAAGTTAAATTAAACAGAACAGGTATATGCATATACTGTAAAATGTTAATAAGTGTGCCAGGTAAAGCAAGGGCAGTCAAACCACTAAGGGGGCCAGCTTGCTGTTTGGGACATTCAAGAAGTTATTTCTCAGTAGGGGGTAACACAGCTACGTACATGGCAGATGAGGCCATGTTGTTTATGGCACAACATTTCCTGGCAGAGTCTGGGGAAAGTGAATTACAATAAGGAGGATCAATGAGAGCTTTGATATTGTATAAACCTGAATGTCTCAGTGAGGTTTGGTGCAAGGACAAGGTACCATATGGGGATAATTTTGCATCAGGCCATCCATGGAAAGTTCCCTTGGAGAGTTTGGCCACTGGGAGTATTTGTCCTTGTGACTTGGTTTGCCATTCAATTTGTAGGATAGATTTGTCAGGAGCCACAACTGAGGCAGTAAGGTAGACATCTGAACCTTCTTGGACGGTAATCAATTATTTGGGATACTGATAGAGAATCCTTCTGGGTTGGCAGCTGGAGGATCAAAATTAGGGAAGATGCACTTTACTGTGCCTTGGATGCAGGGGAAAACCAAAGCTGGAGCAGAGGCTAGGGCCTGCTTCAGTGATGTCACAGCTTGTATATGTATAGGGCCCCAAGTCCAGGGGACATCATTTTTCAGTAGTTCATACAAAGGGGCGTCCTTTTGAGCAAAATCACAGATAGAATCTCTTGAGTAGTTTACCATACCCAAGAATCTTCTGAGGGTAGCCACACTGGTGGGAAATTGCAAGTCTTGCTATCCCTGTATCTTCTTCCAGGCAGGGCTTCTGCCTTTGTGTGTTATGTGTAGGCCAGGAAAGAGTACCTCTTTCTGGCACAATTGTGCTTTTGCTGGTTTGCATTTGAGGCCTGCTCTCTGGATGAGGGTCAGCAATTCATCCAAGATGTCCAGGTGTTGATTTTTTATTTTTATTAATTTCAGTTTAGGATTAATACCTTTGAGTCCAGGACTCATTTTCAAAGGTTCCATGTCATTGTTGAACACAATTACAAATATTACAGTATTTACAGAGGACAGATAACAGTTACACAGGCATTCAAATGCCAAAGAAATCTTATCTATCCAACTAAAGGTTGAAGAGGATATGGTAAATTGGGTTCAGCCTTGTAGATTACTATTTAGTTGGTCAATCTAGCCTAAGGGAGGGTAGGGGTCAGCCAGGGATGGAGTCATTGTGGTGGAAGTGGTTTGTCAGCTGAGTGGGCTTCATTCGGGGATGGGGGGTTGATGAGATAGGGAGGGTGGAAGGGAGAGGGTTGGGTGGCTGAAATTCTGCCAATTTAGTGCAGGCAAGCACAATTCTTTTTTGTGTCAAGAAGGGATCTGAGCCCAGATTTGAAGGTACTAATCTTGGGTGATTCTGTAAGGTTAGCAGGTAACTCATTGTACCATTTTGGTCCTTGGTACAGGATGGAGTTCTGGGCAAGGTTTTATTCTTTTGAAAGGAATCACCAACATGTCTGTAGCTGTGCTTCTTGTTGATTTGGTGAGAACTGCAGGCATAAAAAGACAGACCTGTGCAGGGGGAGAAAGCCCAAGAAGCACTTTTTCCAGAAGTAGGGAGGTTTGGTATTGTGTTTTAAGATGGAGTGGGAGACATCCAGTTTCGGTGTGGGTGTCCTGGGCAGCCCCTATGACTAGTCAACAGGCCTTATTTAGTAGTGTGCTGAGCTTGTTTAGGGCAGTTTTAGTGCCTGCCCCATAGATAGGCACCCCATAATATATGGAGGATATCACTGAACTACTGATGGCAAGTTTCAGAGCATCTGTGTCATAGAGTGCCTATGGTGGTAGAGGACCCCATGTTTTGTTTTCACAGACTTGATGACTGAGTCTATATGGCTGGAGAAGGTTAGTGTATTGTCAAAGGTGATGCCCAAGTATTTGAACTTTGTTACTTGTTCCAGTATTTCACCATTATGGTTCTGGATGAGCAAAGGCTGGTATTTCTTTTTGCTTTGGGAGGTAGAGAAGAGTAGACTTTTCATTTTTTATGGTTTAGTAGTAGATTGTTTTGTGTGAACCAGGATTCAAGCTTGAGGAAGCTGTCTTGGAGTTCGGTTGTGAAGTAGTTGTGATCTTTCCCAGCAACTGATATCACTGCATTGTCAGCATAGAGAATAGTGTGTGCTGTACATGCAGATGGTGCAGAGTTGATGAAGAGGCTGAAAAGCAGTGGGCCAAGAATAGAGCCCAGTGGGACCCTGAGGGACACTTCGCTAGCACATGATAGGGTGTCTCCAATTTTGACTCATTGTGACCTGTTTGTGAGGTAGCTTCTGAACCACAGTACCGTGTCCAGGGATAGACCTGTTGAATGGAGGCAGTTTAGGAGTAGTTTGTGGTTAACAGAGTCATAGGCCTTTATAAGGTCAATGAAAACTGAGCCAAATGCCTCACCATTCTTTAAGGCATCATAAAACTGGGAAAAGTAATCAGCAACGGCAGTAAGTGTGGAGTGCTTTTTTTCAGAACCCCTGCTGCTGTGGGCAAAGTAGGTTATATTTATCAAGATACTCTGTAAGCTGCTCTGAAACCATTCTTTCAAGTGATTTAGAGAAGAGGGGTGGTAGAATGGAAATTGGTCTGCAGTGGGACATTAGCATTTGTACCCAGCTTTAAAGACAGGCGTGGCATTGCCTAACTTCCATAGTTTTGGAAACACCCCCATTCTTAGAGATGCATTAAACAACATTGAGAGGAGACCGGCCAATTCATTTAGGAGAAGACCCACGAATTTCATATCCACTAGATCAGTCCCCATCCTGGTCTTGCCAAGAACCCTCTTAATGTGCTTGGTGGTTTTGGACTTGGTGACCTGCTTAAAGTAGAATGGTGATATTGCATCCTTTGGGGGGTTAAGAGGGGTAGTGAGGAGTTGTTGCCCAAGCTGATCTTTAAAGTAGTCAGCAGGGAGTACTCCAGATAGGTCTGTGAAAGCATGGTTGAGCTCATTTGCGTTGTCAGTGGGTTCCTGTAGGAGACCCTCCCTTGTTACTAGTAGATCAGGTGGGGCCTTAGGGATCTTTCCTGTTAGGGATTTGATGGAGTTCCAGAATTCCCTACCAGAGCCACAGCTCTTGCTTAAGAGGTCCTTATAGTAGGAAGCTTTTGCCTGCTGAATGAGCTTGGTGCAGGTGTTTCTAGCTGCCCTATAGACAATGAGTGATGCAGGAGTTCTAGATGATTTTGCAATGTGCCAGAGATTGTCTCGATTCTTCACTAAAATGATCAGGGGGTTAGTGAGCCAAGGGTTGGAGGTCCCCCTGACTTTCTTTGTTTTGTACAGAGCAAAAATATCACAAGCATGGTTGAAGTTCATTATGAAATAATTCAAGGCCTCGTTACTATCAATATCTCCTGCCAAAGGAGACCAGTCCAGTTGTGATAGGTACTGTTTGAAATGGTCAAGTAGCCCTGGTCTCAGGCAGTGATTTTTGGACACTTTAGGTGGGCCTTTGGTGAAATTGTTTGCCCGGGTGCACTTCACTGGGGAGAGATAACTGAGGCTATCAGGCAGGATTGAGACAGCTGATATATGCTATGGATGTGTGAAAAGGAGCCAGTCTATAAGGGAGCTGCTTCCTGTTTTGTAGTTGATCCGAGTGTTATCGGTCACCATCTGGGTTAAGAATAGGCTGGATATTAGAACCCTGGCTTTTGTCTCCTTCAGGGAGTGCCAGTTTATGTTAAAGTCACCTATAATGATCTTCTCCAAATTAATACCTGACTGCTGTAGGTTGTCTGCAACTAGTTTTAGTCTGGTAGTTTGGTGCCCAGGTGGTATATATACAGTAGAGAGCAGCAGTGTTGTCTATTGACCTATGCTTACCTTAAGATTCAGGATTTGGAGCTGTTTTGTGTGTAGGCTGGAGTCAAGGGCCTGCACCTTTATTCCAGATTTGGTATAGACTAGGCACCATCCACCACATTTAGTGGTTCTATCTTGCCTGAAGGGGTTGTATCCATCGAGGGAGATTGATGCAGCCAGGATTTTCAGGGAAAGTCAGGTTTCTGTGAGTGTAATAATGTCTGGGTTAATCACCTGTACCAAAGCCTGGAATTGGGACAACTTGGATAGGAGACTGTTGATGTTTAAAGAGACGATAGTGAGTTGCTCTTTGTGTTTAGGCAGTCTAGTGGGGGTGCGTCCAGGGTTGGGGTGCACATTCTCTGATAGAAGCAGCAACAGTAGGACAAGAGAATGAAGTAGATGGTACATGATGGTCACACAGGAGCAGGTACGCTTTTTCCTCAAGGGGGAGGCTTGATGAGCAGTGTAAAAAAACATTGTCTGATGTTTATCAGTGAAGTAGAATATTCGAGTGGTGTGGCGCTCAACTCCTAAATGAGAGACTAATTTATTGATCTTCAATTTAAAGACAAAGATAAAGAAATATGGACTGAATTAAGCTCTATGAGAAAGTAAGCAGTATACTATTTAAAACTTTAAAAGAGATAATCACAAAAGCTACAGATCGGGGTCTAATAGAAGAATGGATAAAACCAGAATTAATGAACTCACATCCAAAGATACCTTTATTTTATTGTCTTAGCAAAATACATAAGAACAAAAATAAACCACCAGGAAGAGCAATAACTTCTGGTATAGAATCAATTACAGAACCCCTGTCGATCTTTGTGGACCACTATTATAAAGAACTAGTCTCTAAAACAACCTCCTACATTAAAGATGGCAAACATTGCATACAGATTATAGAACAACTCAATGAAAATGTAAATATAGATTGCTGCATTTTGGTGACTTTAGATGTAAAAAGCCTGTAGACATCAATTCCACATACAGAAGGATTAACATCACTACGGAGAGCACTAGAGAAAAGGGATAGAAACAAACCAGATTTGGAATTTCTTATTACCTTGACAGAATTTGTTTTGAAGAACAACTACTTTAAGTTTGAAAATAGCTGCTATAGACAAAAAACAGGAACCGGTATGGGCCACACTAGCACCTACATATGCGAATCTATGTCTGAATTTGAAAATGAATACAAATACTCTGATAGAAATGAATTCAAAACTCATTTATAACTTTATAAACACTTTATAGATGATATTTTGATTATTTGGGATGGAAATAAAGAAGATTTAAATACATTTCACACATATCTGAATGGAGCCACACCATATCTGGAATTTACTATGAATTATGGAGATGAGGAGATTACATACCTAGATTTATTACTAATTAAAGAAGGAAACATAATTATTATGGATTTATATCGAAAAGAAAGTGATAGAAATACCATTTTGCATGCACAAAGTTCTCACCCACCTCAATTAAAAAATAGCATCCCATACAATCAGATGTTACGAGTGATAAGAAATAGTGGAAGTGAAATTAGATACAAAAAGAATATTATGGAAATGAAAACACGACTTCAAGAAAGGGGATATAAGGATACAGTGTTAAATGAAGCGGAAAACAAATGTGATGAAATAACTAGACAAATCCTTTCACAAGACGACATACAGAGAAACAATACTGTTAAAACAATTACAGTGTCAATGCAGTATTCTCAATGCTTTGGAAAAATTAAACATACTATTTTGAAAAACTGGAACAGGCCACTGATCAAGGGAATATGACTTTTTTTTGAAAAACCTTGGGTTACAGCCAAAAAAACAACCACTATAAGAAATAAATTAGTTAGAACTCAGCACTGGATCCCCCACCTCAACCCACAACATGGCTACACAGAGACACCAAAGGCTTCTTTCCCCTGTGGTAATTGCATCCACTGCAATAATGGAATGAGAACAAAGGTTATGAAGAGTACATGTAAAGATCAAAAATATGAAATTAGGACACTTATCACATGTAGCAGTGACTATGTGGTGTACTGTATTGTGTGCCCTTGTGGCCTCTATTATATAGGACAAACAACAAGACCTTTAAAGCAGAGGATTACAGAACACAAGAGTTGCATTAGGAGAGAAGATGAAAAATCAACTCTGGCAAGACAATTTAAAGAAAAAAAACTTCAAGTCTCAAGCCTGAAATTTTTTGGAGTAGAAAATATACATGAACCGGCATGAGGTGGTGATTGAAATATGATATTGGCAAGGAGAGAAGCCTGGTGGATCTTCAATTCAAAGACAAATATAAAGAAATATCGACTGAATGAAGCTCTTGTGTGGACTACTTTTAAATAATTAGAATATTTTTCTCCTCACCCTTTGTCTACACATGGCTGGCTTTTTTATATTTAAACATTAAAAATATTTTTTATGTGTTAAATGTAGAGAAATCCCTTGATAATCAGCATAACTTTACACTCTAGAAGACCATTATATGGTCAAATTATAAATATCATGTAAAATTAATTTATTAAAATAGATGAATACAACTTCCTAGAAGAATTTATCAAGATAAACATTTGAATATAACGGCTTAATGCTATATTGCAACAGATTATAAGACAACTAATTTGTAAGTCATAATGGGCTCACACATGGAAATTAAATTTCAATATCACCAAGTGCAAGGTGTTGCATCTTGGTCGGGGAAACCCTAAACACAGGTACACCCTGGGAGGGGAGGTGCTGGAAGCCTCAACAGGGGAAAAAGACCTAGGGGTCATGGTGGATACATGTATGAATAACTCTGAGCAGTGCAGGAGAGCAGCTAGCAAGGCAAACAGGATGTTGGGATGCATCGCAAGAGGATCACCTCAAGGAGTAAGAAGTGATTCTGCCGCTGTACAATGGACTGGTTAGACCACACCTTGAGTACTGTGTACAGTACTGGAGACCACACTTGAAGAGGGACATACAGCTCCTGGAGAGGGTACAGAGGAGGCAACAAAGATGATACGAGGGCTGGGGATTTGACTTACGAGGACAGACTTGAGGAGCTCTGCCTGTTTTCATTGGAGGAGAGGAGAGACAGGGGGGACATGATTGAGGTCTTCAAGTACCTCAAGGGAATAAATAGGGTAAACATGGAGGGGATCTTTAGACTAAAGCAGGGAGGCATCACCAGAGGGCATGGTTTGAAGTTGGAAGGTGGAAGGGTGAGGGGGGAAAAGAGGAGGAGGTTTTTCACTGAGAGGGTGGTGGACCCTTGGAATGCTCTGTCTGGTGAGCTGGTTCAGAGATCCACAGTGGAGGGCTTTAAGAGAGGGTGGGACAGACACAGAAAGTGGATGTATCAGATGATGGCCTGTCCCGGGGGGGTGGGGATGGATGATAGGGGTTTCTGGAGCACAAGGGATGGGAGGGTCTCTGCACCCAACTAAGGATCTAGGTTCGAGCAGACTTGATAGACCATAAGGCCTAATCTGCTGGCAAATAGTATGTTAGTATGTTAGTATGTTAGTATAATAATTATAGCAACAGGTTGTGCCCCGATATATATGGTATTTATTCTTCTTCTTCATGTAAATAGACATGTACTATAGCCTTCACTAGAAAAATAATTCTATGTTGATATATAAGACAGATACTATTTAGTGAAAGACCTGTTTGTTCTGTGTAAAATTCCCCTTAGACACTTTAAGTGTACAACACATAGTAAATATAATAAACTAGTACTTTGGTTAGGGGGACTGTGGATTTGCTCTCATATGAGCAGTTTCCACAGTTTCAGACACTGACCAGGCTGGAAAGGGTGCACGTATAGATGTGATGTCATCACACCTTTTACACGCTCCCTAGATAGCCCGGCCCCTTCCAAATCCTTTAGGAAGAAGAAACGCTTTGGATTAACTCGGAGGAGCTCGGTGGCATCCTGCATGATGGTGCAGGACTCAGTAAGAGGTTTCACTCTTGTCCTCATTAGGATCAAATAAAATGAGGAATAAAGACCTTATAACCACTAAGTGAGTAGGCAACTCAGCCAGAATCTGTTTTCTTGTTTAATATAAAACATTTTTATGTTGAAAACAACAACTAGAGATAAAGTGATCCTGATAAGAATGGGTATATCTTGGTAGATATGAGAATGAGTTTTGTTTTATTTGAAAGAGCCAGTTCACTAATGAGGAATGGGAGTAAACGGTGGTCTGTCCATTATTAATGTGAAGATGGAATTCTTTAGTCTTTTGATGTATGCCATTATGAGAAAAATACTAGAACTTGGTTAAAACCTTTTAAAAGATTATTCAGTCTGCTAGATCTACAAGGAAAACAGAGTAAAATTTTTAAACCGTTAGACACAGTTGAAAACAGAGTTGTTGTCATACAAATGCATTTAATCTTACTGGCTCTCTTACAGTAAAACGAGTATACCTCAATAGTATTAGAAATAGTGAGAAACTAAGTTAATACCTTCATAAGATTCACAGTTCCGAATACAAAACAAATACTCTTTTGGCAAGCTAAACAATATTTGAAGTATAATGTTGAGAAGCAACATTCCAGAAAAACGTAATGCAGCTTTATAGAAATTTATGATGGTTTTGTTTGATTACAGATTAATGGGTCGTGTTTGCAATTTGTTTTGTGAACTGCCACCTAATAAAATCCTTTTTGTGGAACACTATTGTTTACAGGTTTGTCCCTACCTAATGTATATTGTGACGTATTGGAATATATTAAAATATTTATATAAACTTACGGAAGTGGAGACAGTATGATTGATTTTTTATTTTAACTTTATAGCCTCGTCAAAGCTACTCTTAAGTCTGATGGAGGGACATTTGGTCCTGAAACGTAACATAACTGGAATATATAAAGAGAGCCTAAGTAAATGTGAAAAGGAGGCTGAATTCTTTTAAGAAAGACAGAATATATGAAGTTAAAGTTGGATTTTTTGAAGAAACTGAACTTGGTGTTAAAAAGAAAAATTCAAGTGAACTTTAAACATGTTCACAGAAAAATAAAAAAAATATATGGATCTACATTTGTGTTGAATTAATCTTTCATTTAGGGGTTGAGCACCACACCACTCGAATAATCTACTTCACTGTTCCAAGAGTGGTACTCCCCCCCCCATCATTATCATAATATAACAAGGGACTGAGGGAAACATTACTAAAAAAACAGATGTTTATCAGTACAGCTACTGGGATCAGGTAGGTGCATATGTAATATAGTAATCTTGTCCAAGGTACCAGGAGTTAAATGGTGAAAAATAATCAAATCCACAGGAAATGGTGAACTACTGGGGACCAGTAAATTGTTGTTACTGTAGATCAAAGTCCCAGAATGTGTTAAATTCCTGAAGGTGATGAACACTGGCCTGGGGCATGTGCAGGATATACAAATCCTTTGTTAGTGTCTTCTCTTTGTTCTCCAAAATGATTGTGAATAGACCTCAAAGACAAGCACAGATCTTTAAAGGAACAAGTCAGACCCAGTTCCTGGGAGGCTGTTGCCAGCAGTATATCATACACATACTGCAAGAGGCACTGGGGGGTAAAGAAACCATCAAGGGGATCCATCATGTGTAGATGGAATAGGAAGGGGCTGTTGTGAAACCCCTGGGCTAAGCACGTCCATGTGTACAGCTTACCTTCGAAGTTGAAGGCAAACTTATATTGACTCTTGAAGGCCAATGGCAATGACCAAAAACCATTGGAAATATCCAGGGCACTAACCATTGTTGGTCAGGGGTTAGTAGTCTTAGCACATCTGGTGCTGATGCCACTGTAGGTGCACAGCTGGGTGTGACCTAATTCAGTCTTCTGTAGTCATTTGTCAGTCTCCATGCAACTGTAAGTTTTTTTACAGGGCACACAGGGGAGTTCACAGTAGAGACATATGTTCTCATTACACCTTGCTTGAGGAGTGATTTTATTGGTGCTCTAAGAGATGACAAGGCCTCAGGTGGAAAAGGATATTGCCTTTGCCTCTCGTGGACTGGGCCTGGCACTTCAATGATAGTATGCATTTTGCCACAATCATGCTTATTGTTAGCAAATGTCTCCAGATGCCTTTGCAGGATGGGAAGAAGTTTTGGGAAAAGCTTGTGTTTCTTGAACAAATCTATGACGTTATACTCTTTGTCATTCGCAGTGATTGCTGCAACCACATGAAAGTCAAGGATCCTGATGAGGTAATACTTGGTACTTGGTAGAGTAAGACAAAGTAGGCTGTAAGGCTCATTTAATTTTCTCCCACTCCTAGTGGGGTCCTTTTTACTTAGTGACAGTTACCCAACTGATTTAGAATCAAGTGATTGTCTAATCTACTCTTAAATTGCTCAAAACATGGTGCCATTACAATATTCATTGGTAGGTAGTTTCATAGTTTAGATGATGTTATAGTAAAAAAGTTGTCTTTTAACAGTCTTCGCCCTTGAAACATATAGTTGTCTCTTATGTGACCTTAAATCCCTTGCTGATGTGATACTGTCCCTGAATCTGTGTACAACATGTTGGCTAGATCCACCACACAGCTGTGTGGTGCAAGAAAATCAATTCCGATGATACTGGGATGATCATGTAGTACCATAAGCTGAAAGGTATGGTACGCCTGTAGGTGGCCCATTGTCACAGGTAGTGGCAATGAATGATACGTATATAACCTGGTGCCATCTACGCCAGATGTATTGGTCTTCCATTCGGTGCACCAATGTGATGTGGCTGGGTTGTTATCATGTAATACAGACACAACTGCACCTGTATCCAACAGCACTGTAAGTAGGCAGCCCCTAACCTCAGCCTCTGTGCAGGGCCTTCCAATTGTATCCAAGACTAGCTTGTTTACAATCCAGACTGGGGCCTGTAATTGTCAATCTGTACTCATAGAAGCATGGGGTAGCTCCTTGAAGAGCATCTGGGCCTGGTCCCTATGGACCATCTCACTATGTTGTACCGATGTTATATATGGAGCCGCTTCAAGGTTCAGTCCTGTAGGAGCCTGAGGGCCTGGGCTTCCAGTATCCCCATGGCCTACCGAGGCCTGCCCTCCTAGTTGTACTGCAGCAAGGGCCCAAACTGGGACAGCATCCGCTACGGAATGCACTTGCCCAAGAAGGTTTCAGAGGCTTTGGTTCTCTTTGGCTATTTCCCTATATGAAGGGCCTGGTTGATGTTGTTTACACTTATTGTTTTTGGGGTAATTCTGGTTCCCGCTCCATGATAGCTGTTGTTGGGTCTGCTGGGTTGTTGGTTGTCCACAGGGAGGGGCTGTTTTTCTTGGGTCTGTCCCTCCACCGTGTAGTGTGTCATGGCCTCCGGGATGGGTTCCACGGCAGCTACCTTCTTGGAACCAGAGTTCACATCATGGATGTAGAGTTGATAAACTCTCCATTTTCTGAAGAATGTCAAAAAATTTATCCATTGTGGGAAAGGTGGTTGACTCTATCTTCTCTCACACTGCAGGGTTCATGTTCCGGAGGAACAGGGTTTTATCCTTAATGAGGTCTGCATCTGTGGCCTCTCCTGCAAGATTCTTTCCTGCTCGATAGGCCATCCAAAGCCTCTGGTGGAAGGTCACTGGACCTTCCTTCATATTCTGTTTCACAGGGTATGCGAGCATCACTCCTACCACACCTGTGTTATGTGAGGTAATGAGTTCAGCTGCGACTTCATCAAAGGTGGCTTGGCTATCATGGTGGATAGCATCAGGGAGTTTCACCCATAGGCCAGGATCGATGGTCTGGTGTAGGATCTGGACTTGATAGTCTGCAGCGAGACTAAGCATTTCACATTTGGAACACACCTTTTCCAAGTGGCAACTGAGGTTGTCAGATGGGCTCATCCGACCAATACTGTCAGCTATTTGCTGAACAGAGTGGTCCATTTGTAGGGGATTACTGGGACGATCATTAGGTAGATTATCTTGGGCACCCTGAAGGGCTGCCTGAGTTGCAGCATCAGGCACAGTAGGGACCATCTGTTCCTGGGTAACACTATCCTGCAGCACCTGTTTGCTCTGTGACCAGAGGACCGCTTGCTTCTCTTTGGAAGGGTCACATTGCCTAAAGCATTTTTGATCATTTGTTCTATCTCTTCTATATCATCCACAGAAATAACAGTGATCAGTGGTGCCATTGGGACTAGGCCTAGGCCTGTACCCCCCATCATGGGGGTCGCCATGTTGGCATCGCCCATAATGGCCATAATGCTGTTGTTGATGTAGAGACATGGTGTCATGTGATGGGGACCAGCCATGTTGTGGATGGCTGGGTGGGGTCACTGGGCCATAGTAGGGGCATGACTGGGCATTGTACTGGGAAATGTCATCATCTGACTCTTATTCTGCAGATGACGTGACTAGGATGGGGCAATGCCACCCATCGTATAACATGGCCAGTCAGTACCTCCCGCTGATGGCGCAGTTTCACCATCTTGGATTCACATTCATCATGACCTTTTGCAACATTCTGATCCACACACTCCTGTAACTGTTTCTGTAACACTCTATACATGGCGCTCAATTCACGATTCTCTCTAGTAGCTACTCCTAAGTAATTACATACCTGGTTTATCTCATCCTGTAGCTCTCCCAACTCATCACAGATCTGATCATAAGTTCTACTTAATATATCACTCATTTGCAATATCTGCCTCTTATCCTGTCTTAAACTTTCACATTCCTGCTTCAACATACCAAGTTTCTGCTCATTTTCTGAAACAGAACAGTGCAAAAGTGAATCCTTTTCATTCCTCATGGTTTGGAGAGCTGACTCCAAATCCTGCTCACATTTCAAACTTTCAGTTCCCTGCACTCCCATCTCTTGCTTAAGAGAGGAGATCTGCAGTTCAAGGGTTCGAAACCTCACTACGTAGGCTTCCAGAGCAGCATAGAGAGCTGTGAACAACAGCCCTTTAGCCTCTTGCTTTTTGGCTGTTTGTCTTGTCTCCAAGTACTGGGTTGAAATCCCCAGCATGGGGTTGTCAGATTGACTTACGTCCAGTGGAAAGTCAGCCCATCCTCCATGGGAGGTAAGAAGTTCAAGACATTGAGTCTCAAGTCTGTGCAGATATTTGATATAGTGGCCATTTATACCAGTAGTGGGAGGAAACATTAAAATCAACCTGTAAAAAGGCACCATATTGTGTATCAATCCACAACAGGTGCACTTATTAACATGCTGCCTGCTGTGCTTTCATAAGCTTGCAATTCAGAACTGCGTGGGGTGCAGTAAGTCGGCATCGACCACCCCAGTAAGCAACCAGACTTTGCAAGTAGTTATGGAGTGCTGAAAAATGGGCGAGGTGATGTGGGAGTGCACACTTACAGTCCCCATTGGGAAGGGAAATAAGTAGCAACAAGTGAAAACTGTGCAGACTCCAAATCGTCTACACACAGTTGTCAATTGTCAGAAGGTCTAAGCCCTCTACCTCAGGCTCTTGGCGATAATAGAGATGCAAAGAAGTTACAGACAAGTTGTATAGACTAATAAATCTTGTTTATTACTACCAAAAGGAAAATCACAGTTGCCTAAGCAGTTCTTACCATTAGGAACTTGGAGCCAATGCTATGCATTCCCTGTACTTCGAGGAGCGTCGAAATCTCAGGGGTCTCTGAGGTAGAAGACGTAATGTCTTACATTATATACCTAAGATAGTTACCATAATTACTGTAAGATAGAAAAATTTCTAGTTACAGAGATGAGCCCTATTAGTTAAATTAGAGGTGGCGCCACAGTCCTAGAAAACATTATGCAATTTTGTAATAGTCATCACTTTGTGTGAACAATGAAGATATAGTTTGTGTACATAGCCATGTAATAATACAAATCATCAGAAGATGGCAGTGCTGACTCATATATCATAATACTACAAGGACACAGGTGTCCTAGCATCTTGCAAACAAGAAATACATGTATGTATTAGAAAGTAAAGTGTATAGCAATCATGTGCATACATATCCTGACATCTACTCTTGTGCGGTAGATGAACATAGCCCCTTATGTTAGTATAACTTATACCTAAATGCTAGTTGACTGCGGTGTACCTCTGGGGTATCAATCAGGGTGCTGGGACCTCGCGTAACATTTCCCCACTTATTGCCTCAGAAGGGGCAGTAACAAGACTAGGGAAGTGGAGAAGGAGCAGGTATCATTTACAGACCTGACACACGAGCCTTGTAAAGGAATTCCAGCTGCTCACGGTGATGGTGGAGTGTATGCCATAGGCAGCTAAGCATGATAATAAGAAAAAAATATCAAAACTGTTTGTATAATAAAAAAACGTCCACTATTAAGATCACCATCGTTTATAAGATCAGAAACTGGTTCATTAGCTTTGGTCATATTATTGCTGTTGTGGATGAGGTGTGTATCTTTCCTGTCTAAAAGTGATTCAGGTGTCAGTGTCAAGGGATCTATGTGAACACTGAAATATGGTAAGTCTTCTGAGAGTACGTAAATAGTCAGGGTCGCCATCAATGATGTCTGGGTCCACCAGGGGAACAGGGCTTATAACTGTGTGCCCAATAATAGTCATCTGGTGGGGAACAAAGCCAAAGTTGGGTTGAGCAATATCAATGGGAGCAGGTGTGGCCAGCAGAATTCTACTCGACTATCATCCACCCGGTGACGAGAAAGTTTTTCTGCAGGAAGTTGCAGACTTCATTGTCGACCTGGTGTTGGAGCCCTCCAGATGGTTGGTCCTGGGGGACTTCAATGCCTGGGTCGACAATGAACTCTCGCATTTTGGTCAAAACATCCTCCAACTGATGATTTTGTTGGGCTTTTCAAAGGTTGTTACCACTGCTACCCATATTCAGGGTCACTCTTTGGATCTGGTGTTCACCCTGGGGATGGAGATCACGGAACTGGTGGTGGAACCAGTTAGGTGGTCTGACCATCACTCCCATAAGGTTCAATTTCAAGGCACCCCCATGAGACCAACCCCTTTGGAGATGGTCCAGTACCGCCCTTTGAGGGGAGTTACCCCTGAGGGTCTGATGGTGGTACTGGACCTTTCAAGTTAGCCTATGGAGTGCATGGAACCAGATGCCTTAGTTGTGCACTATAATAATATGGTGCTGAGGGCTCTGGTTTCCATAGCTCCTGTCTGTGTTCGCCCCCTCTCCCTTCACCCTCGGTCCCCTTGGTTTGATGGGACTTTGAGGGAACTGAGGAGAGTGGGGTGAAGGTTGGAATGCTGCTGGCAGAAATCTGGCCTGGAAGGTGACAGACTTAGATTGATGGCCCATTATGTTGACTATCAATCAGAAATCTCCCATAAGAAGGCAGAGTTCCAGTCCAGGGAGATAGTTGCATCAAGAAATTGACCAGCTCAGCTCTTCTGGACCATGGACAGACTGTGCAATCCTGCCTGCCAGTGTGATGAGTTTGCTTGGTTTTTTGATGATAAGGTGTTATTGATCAGGTCAGATATTCACAGCATGCAATCAAATGAGCATGGCGGTGATTGATGTGAGGTTACGGGCCCTCTGTTTATCTGGATGGACTTTGACCAGCCAGCGATCACGGATATCATGAAGATTGTCCAGGGCTTGCGACCGACTTACTGTAGTTTGGATCCTGGTCCTACACACCTCCTTGTGGGGTGTATGGATGTGATCAGAACAGTCCTTGCTGAGATAGTCTGGTGCTCTTTGGACCAAGGGGTGTTTCCAGAGTCTTTAAAAGAGGCTATCGTGACACCTCTTTTGAAGAAATCTTCCCTTGACCCAGATTGTCTCGCTAACTACAGACCGATCTCTAACCTGCCCTTTTTGGGCAAGGTTATTGAGAAAGTAGTCGCATTGCAGCTCGAGGACTTTCTTACCACCCATGAAGTCTATGATCCTCTCCAGTCCGGTTTCAGGAAGAGGCATAGTACCGAGACGGCGTTGGTTGGGGTACTGAATGATCTCCTAATAGCGAGAGATCATAGGAGTCATTCGATCTTGGTTCTCCTTGATCTATCTGCAGAATTTGACACTGTGGACCATGGGATGTTGCTAGAATGCCTGTGGCTGCTCTGTGGACTGTCGGGAGCAGTCCTCAGATGGTTCCATTCTTTCCTCATGAGCAGAACCCAGAGGGTAGTATCAGGAATTTTTTCCTCTGCTCCCTTTGCTCTGCCCTGTGGGGTACCGCAGGGTTCTGTGCTTCCCCCATGTTGTTCACGGTGCATATGCTGCCATTGGGAGACATTATAAGCTGTTATGGGCTGAGTTTTCACTGTTATGCAGATGATACTCAGCTCTATATGTCCTTTGTACCTGAACAGAATGACGCTTTATCGGTCTTTAACAACTGCCTCGCTGAGATTCAGAACTGGATGAGTGCTAAGTGGTTAAGACTGAATCCAGACAAGATTGAGGTGCTGGCAGCAGACCTGGGTCACAGTGCAGAGAATTTGACTCTTGGGTTCTCCTCTGTCCTTATGTTAGGGGGTAGCTAGTTGAGACCTTCTGAACAGGTGCGGAATCTGGACATAATTCTTGATAGCAAACTGACACTGAAGGTACATGTCAGCCATTGTCAAGTCTCCCTTTTACAATCTGAGAAATATAGCCTGGATAAAACACCTTGTTCCACACGATGACCTTCTGGTACTGGTTCATGCCTTTGTTTCTTTGCATCTTGATTACTATAATGCTCTATATCTAGGGTTGCCGGGGGTGGATCTCCATCACCTGTAGCTGTTGCATAACGCTACCGCCAGGTTGTTGACTGGGTTGCCAAGAACTTGCCACATCACACCTGTGCTGCATGAACTGCACTGGCTGCCGGTGCAGTGGAGAATCACCTTTAAGGTCGCATTGCTGACCTATAAGACCCTTCATGGTCAGGGATCGGGCTACTTGCAAGATCTCCTTTGACCCTACTGCCCTCTCCGCTCCACCAATGAAGGATTGCTAGAGATTCCCAGGGTTCGCCTTCAGTCATCTGAGTCCAGATCTTTTCTTTTGTGGCCCCAACCCTGTGGAATTCTCTACCTCGTCGTATTCGAGAGTGCCTGTCCACAGAGTCATTCAAGGCATCCATGAAGAGTTATTTATTTGAACAAGCCTTTGACTAGGTCACCTTGTTGCCTTTTAACTGTTTTTATATTTTTATTTAATGTGATGATTATTATTTTGTTATATACTTGCACTTTGATACTTGAAAAGCGCATTATACATAAAATTTTATTTGATTTGATTTGACATACTTTTTTACCGTAAGTAAACTGTTTAAAGTTGGTAACAATACAGTACTCACCGTCAGAATTATATTGCATCTTAACAGTTGTCAGTCTCCATTTTTGTAGTTAAGCTGGGCAGGTGTAAGTCTGGTTGGAAATCTGTGTTGACAGCCAACGAACCTCCTTCCGGTAAGCCTGGTACAGTCGAGAAGTGTCTGGAGCAGATGTTGAGTCCTGGTATTCTGTGCCATTGGTGGTGATGTCAGCATCCATGGAAAAGGACCAATCAATACTATCTGGGGAATACCCACCTACAGGTTTAATAACATCAAATACATCACAACGACACAAATAAATACACCTTTTCTTTTTTTTACTTTCTTCTTTATCCTCCTATCTACCCCCGGTGCCCACTCCTTCCATCCGCTCATGTCTTCCCAAGCCACCTACCTTGGGATCTGCCCCTAAAGTGCCTCCTCCTCTTCTCCTTGCACAGTGGGTTCTGTCCTTTTGTCCGTGGCCTGGATGGTACTGGAGCGGACTTCATCCAGGGCCGCCGGGGGGGGGTTCTCTTTTTCTCTCCTTGGGTCCCTCACCCCTGAGGCAGCGGCGCTTGGGATGTCGTCCCAAGTGGTGGCGTCTGAACTCTCATGTGCTCGACTTCCCCTCCCGGCTCCGGTGTCGGACCACCTCCATCCTTCCTAATGCCGGTGCTTCCACGGCTATGGAAGGATGCAACAGGATGCATTCTTGGTCTCCACCCTGAGGGAGGAGAGCATCCATTGGGATGCTCTATTCTCCCTCTCCCCTGCCGACCCCCAGCCGTCTGAGTCCATTCCCGAACCCGGGCCGCCGGCGTAGCATGAGGTGTTGCGCCAGGCGCCTCAACCCTCAGCGCCACCGGGCCGGCTTAAATATACCTTTTCTTCACACAACAATCCATGTGCGGCATGACCCACCCATCTAGAATAGGATGAAAGACCAGAATAGGTGGCAAGTCAATGTGTTCTCTGTAGATGCCTTCATCAAGGTGCCCAATGGGTTGAACAGATGCCAGTTTATCAAAGATAGCTGTATTCGTATCAAAATATGGTAAAGACACAGTAAAAGAAACAAACATAGTATCCTTAAAGGAACATTTCTTAGAAGTAAAACACGGACCAGTATTAGGGTGTCTGGTCACAAACCCCAAATTCCTAGCAGTGGGAATAGGAATTGAGACAGATTGGAGCATACACATGGCAACATAGTTAAAGATTTACACTGGGGGCAGTACCATTTGGAGATATGCCGATCATGGATAATGTCAGGTATCTGTCTGGATTCTAGATAATGGAAAAGGTTATTGATGGTGGTGATAATGTAAGAACCATAAGCAGAACATAAAAAGTCATGGGCAATATACTGCTTGTCTGCTTCCTTGTTGTTTTGTGCTATAAGTGCAATTATTTTCTCTTTAGAATCTGTAAATGCCTTAGCAATGTCATGCATGCATGTTACATGTAGTGTATCTTTCTTCCTGACTAAGACCATCCACACCATGCAATAACGGGGGTATGATGTCATTAATCATACCGGCTTCAAAGTTTTGTGAATGCGCTTTGACAGTAGCAATGTCCGCTTTGTTCCAAATAGACATTGTGGTACCAAAGAAACTAGTAAGTGTGCCGGTGGCACCAGTGACATCAGACCCATCACAAGTATTTATGTTGTCTTTGTGAATCATCTGATTGCAAACTGGGTTTTCTCCTAAAATTACGCATATCCTTGGTGGTGTGTACCCCAGCAATATGGTCCTGAGTATGAATCTGAAAAGCTGCTAAGCTATCCAATAGCAAAGTACTCTAAAACAATGAAGTATTAGTAGTATGACACATTCCAAATTCTTTCATATCCCATTAAGTTAAATTAAACAGAACAGGTATATGCATATACTGTAAATTGTTAATAAGTGTGCCAGGTAAAGCAATGGCAGTCAAACCACTAAGGGGGCCAGCTTGCTGTTTGGGACATTCAAGAAGTTATTTCTCAGTAGGGGGTAACACAGCTACGTACATGGCAGCTGAGGCCATGTTGTTTATAGCACAACATTTCCTGGCAGAGTCTGGGGAAAGTGAATTACAATAGGGAGGATCAATGAGAGCTGTGATATTGTATAAACCTGAATGTCTCAGTGAGGTTTGGTGCAAAGACAAGGTACCATATGGCGATAATTTCGCATCGGGCCATCCATGGAAAGTTCCCTTGGAGAGTTTGGCCACTGGGAGTATTTGTCCTTGTGATTTGGTTTGTCATTCAATTTGTAGGGTAGATTTGTCAGGAGCCACAACTGAGGCAGTAAGGTAGGCATCTGAACCTTCCTGGACGGTAATCAAATTATTTGGGATATTGATAGAGAATCCTTCTGGGTTGGCAGCAGGAGGATCAAAATGAGGAAAGATGCACTTTACCATGCCATGGATGCAGGGGAAAACTCCTGTGATGAGGAGAAAGAAGTACAAGACAGCCATCTTATCAACGTATCTGAAAAAGAAAGTAAAGCATTAAAACAATTAGTACTATTCTGCCCAAAGGAGTTAGGAAAAGTAATTATACTCCTTTGTACAGTTTCAACTGGTTGGCATGTAACCATTTGTCAGTCAACTTGTTGTTTTGCATGAGTCTAACTTGATAGACTGCTTGACTGAGCTTATTGACAATGGAGAAGGGTCCTTCCCACTTATTGGAGAAAGAATGTGTTGGGTGTGCAAATCTGAGAACTATTACCTGATCTCCAACTTGTCAATCCACTTCTTGTGCATGTTTGTCAAACTGAATTGTGAACTGTTTCTGGGCCTTGCCCATGCAGTTTGTGGCATAGAAATGAGTGTATATCAGATCTTTCTTCAACATTTCCATGTATTTGTCCACAGAGACACCGTCTGCAGTGGGAGTGTTAAGGTCAAACAACAAATGTTCAGGTAATCTCATACGTCTACCAGTCATCACCTCAAAGGGTGTCAACTGAGTGGTGGCTGAGGGTGTACCCCTAATTTCCATATGGAGAAATGGCAGTAGGGAATCCCAATCTTTAGAATTGTCCCCAATTAATTTGGACAACATTTGCTTAATCCATCTGTTGGCTTTTTCTACTTGATCTGAAGACTGGGGGTGATAAGGTATGTAGAACTTTTGGTGAACTCCAAGGAGTTCAAGGACTTCCTTCATCAGCTCACCTGTAAAACTGGTTCCTTTATCAGAGTCTACCTTGAGAGGTAGGCCCCACCTGGAGAAAATGTGTTCCACCAGGATTTTGGTAGTGGCATTTGCAGTACATTTCTTGTGAGAAAAGCCTCAACCCACATGGAGAAAAGGTCAGTGACCACAAGGGCGTATTTGTTGTTCCTGCTGGTATTGGTCAAGGGGCCAATAAAATCAATCTAAAAGGCATGCCAAGGGCCAGAATGCCTTTGTGGTAGAAGTTTGGCATTTATTTTGGTAGGGATGGAGTTGTTTTGCACACAAACAAGGCAGTTGTCAATGTATTGTTTGACACCTTTGGTGATATCAGGCCACCAAGTGGTGGTTTTCAATCTTTGGAGTGTGTTTTCAACTCCCTGGTGTCCACCAGTCGGGGTGTCATGCACCTGGTGCAAAAACTCAGGCCTAAGATGATGGGGAACCACCCACAATATAGTGGTGGAATCATCTGGTTGATACCAAATGAGTTTGTCATCAAGGGAACAGATGTAGCTTACCTTCATGCCTTCTGTAGGGGTTATGGACTGGTAGGTTCTTCTCAGTGCCTTTGTCCAGGAATCTGAACACATCTTTGAGTTCAGAGTCAGTATCCTGGACTTCTGACAGATCCAAGGGGGAAAAGGGTTCAGGTTTTTTTCCTGACAGCTGCAGTGTGCACAGCTGCTCTGGCCTTCAGATAATCCATCATCCAGGTGTCCCTCCCTTGGGCATCTTCCTTAGCAAGGGTGTTGACTGTGTCATTAAAAGCATGGTGGCAGTTGTGTATGGCGTGTGCCTTAACTTTGTGTACATAGAGATTGTGTGCAAATTTCTGAGCCAATGAGTGAATGTATATTACCAATTCATTGTGCTTCACTGGGGTTCCATCAGAAGAGGTCAAGGAGTTCTTCTTCCAGAAAGGGAGAAATTCAGTTAGAGAACAATAAACCCAATTAGAGTATGTAAAAATGATGGCATCCCCGGTTCCATGCTGGATGAACTCGAGGGCACAGGCCACTTCTTCCATTTCTGCATACTGTGATGATGCTACACTGCATTGCTTGGAAATCTTGACAGTGTTACCATAAGGGTAGACCACCAATATACCCATTCCTGCTATATGCTCTTCCTGGTAATAGGAAGCTGATCCATTTGTAAACACATGACACAACAAGGTGCCCTCAAGTAGTTTCGTAGTGGTAGGAAGGAAAGGACCTGGATCTGGTAGATCAGGGGGTTGTAGTGTGCAATCATGGGGATCTCCCTGGTAAAGGAGGCCATGAGCCAGCATGGATGGCATTTTGGTTGGGTGGACCTTGATAGTCCTGTCCTGGAGAAGAAGGGACAAATGGGTCCATCTGGTGTTAGAAACTGATCCATCCTTCACTCTGTCTGAGAGCAAAAATGTGGTAGGGGTGTGGTTAGTGCTGATAATCAGTGGCGAGTACCCAGTGATATACAAAAAGTGCTTGACTGCCCAGTAGGTAGCCAGAAGGTTCCTTTCATAAAGGCTGTACTTCTGTTCCACTGCAGTCAAGAGCTGTGATGCATATGCAATGGGTCTCAGGGTACCATTAACCTTCAGGACCAAAACTGCAGACATGGCAATGTCTGAGGTGGCAGATTCCAGATGAAATGGTAGGGCTGGATTGGGGCTAACCAAAGCTGGAGCAGAGGCCAGGGCCTGCTTCAGTGATGTCACAGCTTGTGTATGTAAGGGGCCCTAAGTCCAGGGAACATCATTTTTCAGTATTTCAAACAGAGGGGCGTCCTTTTGAGCAAAATCACAAATAAAATCTCTTGAGTAGTTTACCATACCCAAGAATCTTCTGAGGGTAGCCACACTGGTGGGAAATTGCAAGTCTTGCAATCCCTATATCTTCTTCCAGGCAGGGCTTCTGCCTGTGTCTGTTATGTTTAGGCTGGGAAACAGTACCTCCTTCTGGCATAATTGTGCTTTTGCTGGGTTGCATTTGAGGCCTGCTCTCTGGATGAGGGTCAGTAATTTGTACAAGATGTCCAGGTGTTGATTTTTTATTTTTATTAATTTCAGTTTAGGATTAATACCATTGAGTCCAGGACTCATTTTCAAAGGTTCCATGTCATTGTTGAACACAATTACAAATATAACAGTGTTTACAAAGGACAGAAAACAGTTACACAGGCATTCAAATGCCAAAGAAATCTTATCTATCCAACTAAAGGTTGAAGAGGATATGGTAAATTGGATTCAGCCTTGTAGTTCACTATTTAGTTGGTCAATCTAGCCTAAGGGATGGTAGGGGGTCAGCCAGGGTTGGCGTCATTGTGGTGGAAGTGGTTTGTCAGCTGAGTGGCTTCATTCGGGGATGGGGGGGTTGATGAGATAAAAGGGGGAGTGGAAGGAAGAGGGTTGGGTGGCTGAAATTCTGCCAATTTAGTGCAGGCAAGCACAATTCTTTTGTGTCAAGAAGGGATCTGAGCCCAGATTTGAAGGTACTAATCTTGGGTGATTCTGTAAGGTTAGCAGGTAACTTATTGTACCATTTTGGTCCTTGGTACAGAATGGAGTTCTGGGCGAGTTTTATCCTTTTGAAGGGAATCATCAACATGTCTGTAGCTGTGCTTCTTGTTGATTTGGTGAGAACTGCAGGCATAAAAAGACAGACCAGTGCAGGGGGGTAGAAAGCCCAAGTAGCACTTTTTTCAGAAGTAGGCAGGTTTGGTATTGTGTTTTAAGATGAAGTGGGAGCCACCCAGTTTCGGTGTAGAGCGTGCAGGTGTGGGTGTCCTGGGCAGCCCCTATGCCTAGTCGACAGGCCTTATTTAGTAGTGTGCTGAGCTTGTTTAGGGCAGTTTTAGTGCCTGCCCCATAGATAGGCACCCCATAATATATGGAGGATATTACTGAACTACTGATGGCAAGTTTCAGAGCATCTGTGTCATAGAGTGCCTATGGTGGTAGAGGACCCAAGTTTTGTATTCACAGACTTGATGACTGAGTCTATATGGCTGGAGAAGGTTAGTGTATTGTCAAAGGTGATGCCCAAGTATTTGAACTTTGTTACTTGTTCCAGTATTTCACCATTATGGTTCTGGATGAGCAAAGGCTGGTATTTCTTTTTGCTTTGGGAGGTAGAGAAGAGTAGACTTTACATTTTTTATGGTTTAGTAGTAGATTGTTTTGTGTGAACCAGGATTCAAGCATAAGGAAGCTGTCTTGGAGTTCGGTTGTGATGTAGTTGTGATCTTTCCCAGCTACTGATATCACAGCATCGTCAGCATAGAGAATAGTGTGTGCTGTACATGCAGATGGTGCAGAGTTGATGAAGAGGCTGAAAAGCAGTGGGCCAAGAATAGAGCACAGTGGGACCCTGAGGGACACTTCCCTAGCAGATGATAGGGTGTCTCCAATTTTGACTCATTGTGACCTGTTTGTGAGGTAGCTTCTGAACCACAGTACCGTGTCCAGGGATAGACCTGTTGAATGGAGGCAGTTTAGGAGTAGTTTGTGGTTAACAGAGTCATAGGCCTTTATAAGGTCAATGAAGACTGAGCCAACTGCCTCCCCATTCTCTAAGGCATCATAAAACTGGGAAAAGTAATCAGCAACGGCAGTAAGTGTGGAGTGCTTTTTTCAGAACCCCTGCTGCTGTGGGCAAAGTAGGTCATATTTATCAAGATACTCTCTAAGCTGCTCTGAAACCATTCTTTCAAGTGCATTAGAGAAGGGGAGTGGTAGAATGGATATTGGTCTGCAGTGGGACATTAGCGTTTTGTACCCGGCTTTAAAGACAGGCGTGGCATTGCCTAACTTCCATAGTTTTGGAAACACCCCCATTCTTAGAGATGCATTAAACAACATCGAGAGGAGACCGGCCAATTCATTTAGGAGAAGACCCACGAGTTTCATATCCACTAGATCAGTCCCCATCCCAGTCTTGCCAAGAACCCTCTTAATGTGCTTGGTGGTTTTGGACTTGGTGACCTGCTTAAAGTAGAATGGTGGTATTGCATCCTTTGGGGGGTTAAAAGGGGTAGTGAGGTGTTGTTGCCCAAGCTGATCTTTAAAGTAGTCAGCAGGGAGTACTCCAGATAGGTCTGTGAAAGCATGGTTGAGCTCATTTGCGATGTCAGTGGGTTCCTGTAGGGGACCCTCCCTTGTTACTAGTAGATCAGGTGGGGCCTTAGGGATCTTTCCTGTTAGGGATTTGATGGAGTTCCAGAATTCACTACCAGAGCCCCAGCTCTTGCTTAAGAGGTCCTTATAGTAGGAAGCTTTTGCCTGCTGAATGAGCTTGGTGCAGGTGTTTCTAGCTGCCCTGTAGACAATGAGTGATGCAGGAGTTCCAGAAGATTTTGCAATGTGCCAGAGATTGTCTCTATTCTTCACTAAAATGGTCAGGGGGTTAGTAAGCCATGGGTTGGAGGTCTCCCTGACTTTCTTTGTTTTGTACAGAGCAAAATATCACTAGCATGGTTGAAGTTCATTATGAAATAATTCAAGGCCTCATTACTATCAATATCTCCTGCCAAATGAGACCAGTCCAGTTGTGATAGGTACTGCTTGAAATGGTCAAGTAGCCCTAGTCTCAGGCAGTGGTTTTTGGACACCTTAGGTGGGCCTTTGGTGAAATTGTTTGTCCAGGTGCACTTCACTGTGGAGTGATCACTGAGGCTATCAGGCAGGATGGAGACATCTGATTTATGCTATGGATGTGTGAAAAGGAGCCAGTCTATAAGGGAGCTGCTTCCTGTTTTGTACTTGATCCGAGTGTTATTCGTCACCATCTGGGTTAAGAATAAGCTGGATGTTAGATCCCTGGCTTTTGTCTCCTTCAGAGAGTGCCAGATTATGTTAAAGTCACCTATAATGACCTTCTCCAAATTAATACCTGACTGCTGTAGGTTGTCTGCAACTAGTTTTAGTCTGGTAGTTTGGTGCCCAGGTGGTATATATACTGTAGAGAGCAGCAGTGTTGTCTGTTGACCTATGCTTACCTTAAGATTCAGGATTTGGAGCTGTTTTGTGTGTAGGCTGGAGTCAAGGGCCTGCACCTTTATTCCAGATTTGGTATAGACTAGGCACCATCCACCACATTTAGTGGTTCTATCTTGCCTGAAGGGGTTGTATCCATTGAGGGAGATTGATACAGCCAGGATTTTCAGGAGGGAAAGTCAGGTTTCTGTGAGTGTAATAATGTCTGGGTTAGTCACCTGTACCCAAGCCTGGATCTGGGACAACTTGGATAGGAGACTGTTGATGTTTAAAGAGACGATAGTGAGTTGCTCTTTGTGTTTAGGCAGTCTAGTGGGGGCGGGTCCAGGGTTGGGGTGCACATTCCCTGATAGAAGCAGCAACAGTTGGAAAGGAGAGTGAAGTAGATGGTACATGATGGTCACACAGGAGCAGGTACGCTTTTTCCTCAAGGGGGAGGCTTGATGAGCAGTGTAAAAAAACATTGTCTGATGTTTATCAGTGAAGTAGAATATTCGAATGGTGTGGTGCTCAACTCCTAAATGAGAGACTAATTTATTGATCTTCAATTTAAAGACAAATAAAAAGAAATATGGACTGAATTAAGCACTATGAGAAATTAATCAGTATACTATTTAAAACTTTAAAAGAGAATATAAAAGAGATCATCACAAAAGCTACAGATCGGGGTCTAATAGAAGAATAGATAAAACCAGAATTAATGAACTCACATCCAAAGATACCTTTATTTTATTGTCTTCCCAAAATACATAAGAAGAAAAATAAACCACCAGGAAGAGCAATAATTTCTGGTATAGAATCAATTACAGAACCCCTGTCGATCTTTGTGGACCACTATTGTAAAGAACTAGTCTCTAAAACAACCTCCTACATTAAAGATAGCAAACATTGCATACAGATTATAGAACAACTCAATGAAAATGTAAATATAGATTGCTGCATTTTGGTGACTTTAGATGTAAAAAGCCTGTAGACATCAATTCCACATACAGAAGGATTAACATCACTGTGGGGAGCACTAGAGAAAAGGGATAGTAATAAACCAGATTTGGAATTTCTTATTACCTTGACAGAATTTGTTTTGAAGAACAACTACTTTAAGTTTGAGAATATCTGCTATAGACAAAAAACAGGAACTGGTATGGGCCACACTAGCACCTACATATGAGAATCTATGTCTGAATTTGAAAATGAATACAAATACTCTGATAGAAATAAATTCAAAACTCATTTAAAACTTTATAAACACTTTATAGATGATATTTTAATTATTTGGGATGGAAATAAAGAAGATTTAAATAAATTTCACACATATCTGAATGGAGCCACAACATATCTGGAATTTACTATGAATTATGGAGATGAGGAGATTACATACCTAGATTTATTACTAATTAAAGAAAGAAACATAATTATTATGGATTTATATCGAAAAGAAAGTGATAGAAATACCATTTTGCATGCACAAAGTTCTCACCCACCTCAATTAAAAAATAGCATCCCATACAGTCAGATGTTATGAGTGATAAGAAATAGTGGAAGTGAAATTAGATACAAAAAGAATATTATGGAAATGAAAACACGACTTCAAGAAAGGGGATATAAGGATACAGTGTTAAATGAAGCGGAAAACAAATGTGATGAAATAACTAGACAAATCCTTTTACAAGACAACATACAGAGAACGGATACAGTTAAATCAATTACAGTGTCAATGCAGTATTCGCAATGCTTTGGAAAAATTAAACATACTATTTTGAAAAACTAGAACAGGCCACTGATCAAGGGAATATGACCTTTTTTTGAAAAACTTTGGGTTACAGCCAAAAAAACAACCACTATAAGAAATAAATTAGTTAGAACTCAGCACTGGACCCCCACCTGAACCCACAACATGGCTACACAGAGACACCAAAGGCTTCTTTCCCTGTGGTAATTGCATCCACTGCAATAATGGAATGAGAACAAAGGTTATGAAGAGTACATGTAAAGATCAAAAATATGAAATTAGGACACTTATCACGTGTAGCAGTGACTATGTGGTGTACTGTATTGTGTGCCCTTGTGGCCTCTTTTATATAGGACAAACAACAAGACCTTTAAAGCAGAGGATTACAGAACACAAGAGTTGCATTAGGAGAGAAGATGAAAAATCAGCTCTGGCAAGACAATTTTTAAAGAAAAAAACTTCAAGCCTCAAGCCTGAAATTTTTTGGAGTAGAAAAAAATACATGAACCAGCATGAGGTGGTGATTGAAATATGATATTGGCAAGGAGAGAAGCCTGGTGGATCTTCAATTCAAAGACAAATATAAAGAAATATCGACTGAATGAAGCTCTTGTGTGGACTACTTTTAAATAGTTAGAATATTTTTCTCCTCCCCCCTTTGTCTACACATGGCTGGCTTTTTTATATTTAAACATTAAAAATATTTTTATGTGTTAAATGTAGAGAAATCCCTTGATAATCAGCACAACTTTACACCCTAGGAGACCATTATATGGTCAAATTATAAATATCATGTAAAATTAATTTATTAAAATAGATGAATACAACTTCCTAGAAGAATTTATCAAGATAAACATTTGAATATAACAGCTTAATGCCATAATACAACAGATTATAAGACAACTAATTTGTTAGCCATAATAATTATAGCAACAGGTTGTGCCCCAATATATATATGGTATTTATTATTCTACTCCATGTAAATAGACATGTACTATAGCTTTCACTAGGAAAATAATTCTATGTTGATATATAAGACAGATACTATTTAGTGAAAGACCTGTTTGTTCTGTGTAAAATTCCCCTTAGACACTTTAAGAGTACAACACATAGTAAATTTAATAAACTAGTACTTTGGTTAGGGGGACTGTGGATTTACTCTCATATGAGCAGTTTCCACAGTTTCAGACACTGACCAGGCTGGAAAGGGTGCACGTATGGATGTGATGTCATCACACCTTTTACACACTCCCCAGATAGCCCGGCCCCTTCCAAATCCTTCAGGAAGAAGGAACGCTTTGGATTAACTTGGAGGAGCTCAGTGGCATCCTGCATAATGGCGCAGGACTCAGTAAGAGGTTTCACTCATGTCCTCACTAGGATCAAATAAAATGAAGAATAAAGACCTTATAACCTCTTAGTGAGTAGGCAACTCAGCCAGAAACTGTTTTCTTGCTTAATATAAAACATTTTTATGTTGAAAACAACAACTAGAGATAAAGTGATCCTGATAAGAATGAGTATAGCTTGGTAGATATGAGAATGAGTTTTATTTTATTTGAAAGAGCCAGTTCACTAATGAGGAATGGGAGTAAACGGTGGTCTGCCCATTATTAATGTGAAGATGGAATTCTTTAGTCTTTTGATGTGTGCCGTTATGAGAAATATACTAGAATTTGGTTAAAACCTTTTCAAGGATTATTCAGTCTGCTAGATCTACAAGGGAAAACAGAGTAAAATTTTTAAACCGTTAGACACAGTTGAAAACAGAGGTGTTGTCATACAAATGAATTTAGTGCTTACTGGCTCTCCTGCGGTAAAACGAGTATACCTCAATAGTGTTAGAAATAGTGAGAAACTAAGTTAAAACCTTTGTAAGATTCACAGTTCCGAATACAAAACAAATACTCTTTTGGCAAGCTAAACAATATTTAAAGTATAATGTTGAGAAGCAACATTCCCGAAAAACGTAATGCAGCTTTATAGAAATTTATGATGGTTTTGTTTGATTACAGATTAATGGGTCGTGTTTGCAATTTGTTTTGTGAACTGCCACCTGATAAAATCCTTTATGTGAAACATTATTGTTTACAGGTTTGTCCCTACCTAATGTATATTGTGACATATTGGAATATATTAAAATATTTATATAAACTTTCGGAAGCGGAGACAGTATTATTGATTTTTTATTTTAACTTTATAGCTTCATCAAAGCTACTCTTAAGTCTGATGGAGGGGCATTTGGTCCTAAAATGTAACATAACTGGAATATATAAAGAGAGCCTAAGTAAATGTGAAAAGGAAGCTGAATTCTTATAAGAAAGACAGAATATATGAAGTTAAAGTTGGATTATTTCAAGAAACTGAACTTGATGTTAAAAAGAAAAATTCAAGTGAACTTTAAACATGTTCACAGAAAAATAAAAAAAATATATGGATCTATATTTGTGATGAATTAGTCTTTCATTTTGGGGTTGAGCACCACACCACTCGAATAATCTACTTCACTGTTCCAAGAGTGGTACTCCCCCCCATCATTATCATGATATGACAAGGGACTGAGGGAAACATTACTAAAAAACAGATGTTTATCAGTACAGCTACTGGGATCAGGTAGGTGCATATGTAATATAGTAATCTTGTCCAAGGTACCAGGAGTTAAATGGTGAAAAATAATCAAATCCACAGGAAATGGTGAACTACTGGGGACCAGTAAATTGTTGTTACTGTAGATCAAAGACCCAGAATGTGTTAAATTCCTGAAGGTGATGAACACTGGCCTGGGGCATGTGCAGGATATACAACTCCTTTGTTAGTGTCTTCCCTTTGTTCTCCAAAATGATTGTAAATAGACCTCAAAGACAAGCACAGATCTTTAAAGGAACAAGTCAGACCGAGTTCCTGGGAGGTTGTTGCCAGCAGTATATCATCCACATACTGCAAGAGGCACTGGGGGGTAAAGAAACCATCAAGGGCATCCATCATGTGTAGATGGAATAGGAAGGGGCTGTTGGGAAACCCTTGGGGTAAGCACGTCCATGTGTACTGCTTACCTTCGAAGTTGAAGGCAAACTTATATTGACTCTTGAAGGCCAATGGCAATGGCCAAAAACCATTGGAAATATCCAGGGCACTAACCATTGTTGGTCAGGGGTTAGTAGTCTTAGCACATCTGGTGCTGATGCCACTGTAGGTGCACAGCTGGGTGTGACCTAATTCAGTCTTCTGTAGTCATTTGTCAGTCTCCATGCAACTGTAAGTTTCTTTACATCCAGGTGTCCCCCCCTCGGGCATCTTCCTTATCAACGGTGTTGACTTTGTCATTAAAAGCATGATAGCGGTTGTGTATGGCGTGTGCCTTAACTTTGTGTACATAGAGATTGTGTGCAAATTTCTGAGCCAAAGAGTGAATGTATATTACCAATTCATTGTGCTTCACTGGGGTTCCATCAGAAGAGGTCAAGGAGTTCTTCTTCCAGAACGGGAGAAATTCAGTTAGAGAACAATAAACCCAATTAGAGTCTGTAAAAATGGTGGCATCCCCGGTTCCATGCTGGATGAACTCGAGGGCACAGGCCACTTCTTCCATTTCTGCATACTGTGATGATGCTTCACTGCATTGCTTGGAAATCTTGACAGTGTTTTAATGTGTCTAATCTACTCTTAAATTGCTCAAAACATGGTGACATTACAATATTCATTGGTAGGTAGTTTCATAGTTTAGATGATGTTATAGTAAAAAAGTTGTCTTTTAACAGTCTTTGCCCTTGAAACATATAGTTGTCTCTTATGTGACCTTAAATCCCTTGCTGATGTGATACTGTCCCTGAATCTGTGTACAACATGTTGGCTAGATCCACCACACAGCTGTGTGGTGCAAGAAAATCAATTCCGATGATACTGGGATGATCATGTAGTACCATAAGCTGAAAGGTATGGTACACCTGTAGGTGGCCCATTGTCACAGGTAGTGGCAATGAATGATACATATATAACCTGGTGCCATCTACGCCAGATGTATTAGTCTTCCATTCGGTGGACCAATGTGATGTGGCTGGGTTGTTATGATGTAATACAGACACAGCTGCACCTGTATCCAACAGCACTGTAAGTAGGCAGCCCCTAACCTCAGCCTCTGTGCAGGGCCTTCCATTTGTATCCAAGGCTAGCTTGTTTACAATCCAGACTGGGGCCTGTAATTGTCAATCCTTACTCACAGACACATGGGGTAGCTCCTTGAAGAGCATCTGGGCCTGGTCCCTGTGGACCATCTCACTATGTTGTACCGATGTTATATAGGGAGCCTCTTCAAGGTTCAGTCCTGTAGGAGCCTGAGGGCCTGGGCTTCCGGTATCCCCGTGGCCTACCGAGGCCTGCCCTGCTAGTTGTATTGCAGCTAGCGCCCAAACTGGGACAGCATCCGCTATGGAATGCACTTCCCCAAGAAGATCTCAGAGGCTTTGGTTCTCTTTGGCTATTTCCCTATATGAAGGGCCGGGTCGATGTTGTTTACCCTTATTGTTTTTGGGGTAATTCTGGTTCCTGCTCCAGGATTGCTGTTGTTGGGCCTGCTGGGTTGTTGGTTGTCCACAGGGAGGGGCTGTTTTTCTTGGGCCTGTCCCTCCACTGTGTAGTGTGTCGTGGCCTCTGAGATGGGTTCCTTCTTGGAACCAGAGTTCAGATCATGGATGTAGAGTTGATAAACTCTCTCCATTTTTTGAAGAATGTCAAAAAACGTATCCATTGTAGGATAGGTGGTTGACTCTATCTTCTCTCACACTGCAGGGATCATGTTCTGGAGGAACAGAGTTTTATACTCAATGAGATCTGCATCCGTGGCCTCTCCTGCAAGATTCTTTCCTGCTTGATAGGCCATCCAAAGCCTTTGGTGGAAGGTCTCTGGACCTTCCTTCATATTCTGTTTCACAGGGTATGCGAGCATCACTCCTACCACATCTGTGTTATGTGAGGCAATGAGTTCTGCTGCCACTTCATCAAAGGTGGCTTGGCTATCCTAGTGGATGACATCAGGGAGTTTTACCCATAGGCCAGGATTGATGGTCTGGTGTAGGATCTGAACTTGATAGTCTGCAGTGAGACTAAGCATTTCACATTTGGAACACACCTTTTCCAAGTGGCAACTGAGGTTGTCGGATGGGCTCATCCGACCAATACTGTCAGCTATTTGCTGAATAGAGTGGTCCATTTGTAGGGGATTACTGGGACGATCATTCAGAGGTAGATTATACAGGGCATCCTGAAGGGCTGCCTGAGTTGCAGCATCAGGCACAGTATGGACCATCTGTTCCCGGGTAACACTATCCTGCAGCACCTGTTTCCTCTGTGACCGGAGGGTCCGCTTGCTTCTCTTTGGAAGGGTCACATTGCCTCAAGCATTTTTGATCATTTGTTCTATCTCTTCCATATCATCCACAGAAATAACAGTGATCAGTGGTGCAGTTGGGACTAGGCCTAGGCCTGCCCCCCCATCATGGGGGTCACCATGTTGACGTCACCCATAATGGCCATAATGCTGTTGAAGATGTAGGGACATGGTGTCATGTGATGGGGATCAGCCATGTTGTGGATGGCTGGGTGGGGTCACTGGGCCATAGTAAGGGCATGACTGGGCATTGTACTGGGAAATGTCATCATCTGACTCTTCTTCTGCAGATGACGTGACTAGGATAGGGGCAATGCCACCCATCGCCTTAACATGGCCAGTCAGTACCTCCCGCTGATGGTGCAGTTTCACCATCTTGGATTCACATTCATCATGACTAACTTTTGCAACATTCTGATCCACACACTCCTGTAACTGTTTCTGTAACACTCTATACATGGCGCTCAATTCGCGATTCTCCCTATTAGCTACTCCTAAGTCATTACATACCTGGTTTATCTCATCCTGTAGCTCTCCCAACTCATCACAGATCTGATCATTAGTTCTACTTAATATATCATTCATTTGCAATACCTGCCTCTTATCCTGTCTTAAACTTTCACATTCCTGCTTCAACATACCAAGTTTCTGCTCATTTTCTGAAACAGAACAGTGCAAAAGTGAATCCTTTTCATTCCTCATGGTTTGGAGAGCTGACTCCAAATCTTGCTTACATTTCAAGCTTTCAGTTTCCTGCACTCCCATCTCTTGCTTAAGAGAGGAGATCTGCAGTTCAAGGGTTCGAAACCTCACTTCGTAGGCTTCCAGAGCAGCATTGAGAACTGTGACCAACAGCCCTTTAGCCTCATGCTTTTTGGCTGTTTGTCTTGTCTCCAAGTACTGGGTTGAAATCTCCAGCATGGGTTGTTGGATTGACTTACGGCCAGTGGAAAGTCAGTCCATCCTCCATGGGAGGTAAGAAGTTCAAGACATTGAGTCTCAAGTCCGTGAAGATATTTGATATAGTGGCCATTTATACCGGTAGTGGAAGGAAACATTAAAATCAACCTGTAAAAAGGTGCCATATTGTGTATCAATCCACAACAGGTGCACTTATTAACATGCTGGCTACTGTGCTTTCATAAGCTTGCAATTCAAATCTGCCGTGGGGTGCAGTAAGTCGGCATCGACCACCCCAGTAAGCAACCAGACTTTGCAAGTAGTTATGGAGTGCTGAAAAATGGGAGAGGTGATGTGGGTGTGCACACCTACAGTCCCCGTTGGGAAGGGAAATAAGTAGTAATAAGTGAAAACTTTGCAAACTCCAAATCGTCTACACACGGTTGTCAATTGTCAGAAGGTCTAAGCCCTCCACCTCAGGCTCTTGGTGATAATAGAGATGCAAAGAAGTTACAGACAAGTTGTATAGACTAATAAATCTTGTTTATTACTACCAAAAGGAAAATCACAGTTGCCTAAGCAGTTCTTACCATTAGGAACTTGGAGCCAATGCTATGCATTCCCTATACTTCGAGGAGCGTAGAAATCTCAGGGGTCTCTGAGGTAGAAGACGTAATGTTTTACATTATATACCTAAGATAGTTACCATAGTTACTGTAAGATAGAAACATTCTAGTTACAGAAATGAGCCCTATTAGCTAAATTAGAGGTGGCTCCACAGTCCTAGAAAACATTATACAATTTTGTTATAGTCATTACTTTGTGTGAATAAAGAAGATACAGTTTGTGTACATAGCCGTGTAATAATACAGATCATCAGAAGATGGCAGTGCCGGCTCATACATCATAATACTACAAGGACACAGGTGTCCTAGCATTTTGCAAACAAGAAATACATATATATATTAGAAAGTACAGTGTATAGCAATCATTTGCATACATATCCTGACATCTACTTTGTACGGTAGATGTCCATAGTCCTATATGTTAGTATAAGTTATACCTAAATGCTAGTTGTCTGTAGTGTACCTCTGGGGTATCAATTAGGGTGCAGGGACCTCGTGTAACATTAGGGAGGACCTGCCTACTTGGGTATATAGCTCACAGAGATGCGTACGACAGTGTGCATTGGAAATTAAGTGAGTAGCTCTGTGATACAGTGTGTCTAGTTGGCAGAGTAGGGAGTCTGAGCTTCGGCCATAGAAAATTTTGACATTGTCGAGGAGTGGATAAAGGTTGTCTGGACTAGCCGTAGTGTGGCCTCGGTGGTGAATAGAGATTTTTTTCTACAGAAGAAATCAATGCATTGATGGAGTTTTTTTGCAAGGGAAGTAACGTGGGCAGTGAAAGTTAAGTGTTGGTTGAGGACACAGCCCAAGTATTTGAAGTTGTTGACTACCTCAAAGTCATCACCTAGGAGAGTTCCAGTGGGGGGCAGAGATGATAGCTTGATAGGGCATTCGTAGTGGAAGAGATCTGGTTGGAATAGAAGTACATGACTTTTGTTTTTTTTGGATTTTAGAATGAGTTTGGATTGTGCCAATGTGAGTGGAGAAGACTGAACTGGAATTTGAGTTCCATTTGGACACCAGAAATTGAAGGCCCAGAGAGATGGATCACAGTATCATCCACAAACAGGTGAGGCTTAGCTTTGGTGATGTTATTATCAATAGAGTTTATGCAGATCATGAAGAGCAGAGGTCCATGAATCGAGCCTTGTGGTATGCCTCTCGTAATGGGAAGGAGTGGAGAGAATGATCCATCAACTTTTACCTGTTGAAATCTGTCAGCCTGGTAGCTCTTGAATGAGGATAGTGAATTGCTGGAGATGTCAAGGCAGTGTAAAGTGTCGAGAAGTAAAGAATGGTCGACCATATTGAAGGCTTTACTTAGGTCCAGAAAGACTGCACCTGTCACATGTTTCTTATCCATGGAGAGTAGCCAGTCATCTGTGATGGAGGCCAGGGCTGTGATGGTGCTCTGGGATTGCCTGAATCCAGATTGAGTAGGGTTTATTAGATTAGTAGCTTCTAGGTAGTCTCTAAGCTGGGAATTTACTAATTTTTCAAGGAGTTTAGAGAGTAGAGCTAAAATGTATATGGGGCAGTAGTTGTTCAGGTCTGTGGGGTCACTAGATTTGAACAGAGGTATGACCTGGGCCACCTTCCATCCACTGGGAACCAAACTGGTGTTAATGGACATGTTGAACAAGTGCAGTATGAAAGCTGTGAGGTAATAGAGGACAGCTTTAAGGAAGATAGGTTCTAGTCTGTCTGAACCTGCACCTTTGTTAGTGTTGATGTGGAGAAGGAGATCCTAAACTACTTTGTATTGAAACGGGGTAAAGGAGAAGTTGTTGGTGAGAGTGGCTGGCATAATATTAGGTAATCCTGTGGTGAGAGTGGCTGCTTTGGAGGCATCAAAGGCCGGTCCCGCTGTAGCAAAGTGGTCATTGAAACCATGTAGAATGTCAGACGTATTTAGAGAGGTTATTACCGTAGATCATGATCTTGCTGGGCAAGGAGAAGGATGATTTGTGACCTTCCACTGACTTAATGACTTGCCAGAATTTGGCGGAGTTACCCATGGCTGAGTTGAAGGCAGATAAATAGTAATTCGCCTTCATGGATCTGATCAATTTGGAGCAAGCATTCTGACAGGTTCTAAAGGCAACCCAGTCTGTTCATCTGGCTGTGGCCCACAGACAATCCTTCTTGTTTAATGCCGCTTTTATTATAGATTGAACCAGGGGTAGGAAACCTTTTGCATACTACATTTGATCATGGGAGCATGTTTGTTGATATGCTAGTTAGTATGTTGTTGAAGAAGGAAGCAATGGTGTTAATGTATGAGGTCAGATAGAAGTCAGTCTGGTCAATGTCTCTGAGGTCTGATAGGTATTGTGCCAGGTTAAATTTATGGAAACTTCTTTTCCAGGTGAGTCTAATTGCCAGCTAGGGTGGGGGTTGACCTCTGATGCTGGCCATGGTGCAGTGGTAACTGACATCATTGTGAAATACAGCTATGTGGGTAAATTTATGGGGTCTCTCTGTGAGGATTAGGTCAATTAGGGATGCAATTTGAGGGGGGTTTGGGATTTGGATGAGTGACTTCAGGGACAAGTTGAGAGAAGCCCGATTCACCACAGAACGCACTGAGCTTATGGCAGGGGTTACAGTTTTTTAGCCAGTCAATGCTCAGGTCACCAAGGATAGTGATTTCATTTTGTCTTACATCAGATATGGATCGCAGATAGTTCAGGAGCTCCAGATCTGCAGATGGCGACCTGTAACAACCTATTATTGTAATGGCTTCCATGGGGGTTAGTGACAGATTTAAAGTCAGGGCTTCAAACTCCTTGGGTACACTGGCAGGAGCAGTATCAGATACTGTGAATCTGTCTTTGACATAGATTGCCACCCCCACCCCTAGTAGGTCTGACACATCGGAAGAGGTTGAAGGAAGGGATGGATAACACAATGTCAGGTATTGAGTTTTTCAGTCAGGTCTTGGTTAGGACCAGGATATCAGGGTCTGAATGGGAGATCCATGTTTGGACAAGATCAAGTTTTTTCACTAGGCTGCACACATTAATGTGTAAGTACGTAAGCCCTTTTAAGGATGCAAAGTCAGCTGGAGAAGTTATGAATTGTGAGGGGCCTGGGTTTAGTTCAATATTTTCTGTACAGATTAGTGACAGGAAGCGTAAGTTCATGAATCATCTGCATAATTCTGAATAGGGTTGTGCACCTGCTTGGAGGGTAGATAAGGGGCAATTGTACACTGGAGTAGCACTGGTAGGATGGGAATAGGGTGCAGAAAATCATAGAAGCCTGAAAGGATCTGGGGTAGGAGGTCTTAAGTATTATTGCACTCAGGTATGTGTTATAGTCCCATGCTGGAAGAGGGATGAAAGGGAGAGTTGAAGGGGTGCTAAATGTGCAAAGTTGGGGCAAGAAACTTGCTGTTAGGAAAGGGATCTCAGGGCTGGTGTAAGGAATGGCTGTGATGGGGGCAAGTCATGGTGGAGAGGGCTGTAGGTAAACTGAAACAACAAGAGATGACCAGACCGGTTGTTAAGAGCAATAGAATGTGAGGTGGGTGAAGCAGCATGGTGATAAGTTAATCTGCCTATGCAAGAAAGATACAGCATCTAGAGCTGAGCGCAAAAATCAGCTCAAGTATAGAGTAACAATACTGAGATAATGCACCTACTTAGTCTGCCTATGCTGAAAAGACACAGCTCCTGGAGTTGAGTGCACAAAGATCAGCTCAAGTGTAAAATAACAAGGCTGAGTATCGTTACCTGCAGAAGGATTTAACAGCAGCCAATGGAGAGGGGATAGGGCAGGGTTAGGAGAGTATTTAATAGAGGCTGGGATCGGGGCAGGTGGTGTGGGACAAATTAATAGCAGGCTCTGTTTCCAGATAGAAAAAGCCATAGGAGAGAGTGAGAAAAGAACTGAGCAAAACAAGACAAGACCCTCAGTCCAATCACAGAAGGAGCCGTAAAGGCACTGACCAATCAGGTGTGAGCTTAGCCATGCGTTGGCCAATTGGAGCTCCAAGATGTGGTCTCGGGCTGTGGTGGCAGGGTTACCCAGTCAAGGAGCATTAACGGTGGGCAGTGAGTGTAGCGTGGCCTGCTGGCTTCTCCAGCAGCGACTGCCACTGGAAAGGAGGTGATCCTCCCAGATGTTGGCTCCCAGTCAAGGAGCACTGGAGGTGTGCAGTGAATGTAGCATGGCCTGCTGGCTTCTCCAGCAGCAGCCGCTGAGGGAAAGCAGGTGATCCATCCATATGAGGGCTCCAGTTGAGGAGCGTTAGTGGCAGACAGTGAGTGTAGTGCAGCCTGCTGGCTTCTTCAGCAGCTGCCACCGGGGGAATGCAGGCAATCCACCCAGACGAGGGCTGTAAGTCAAGGAGCGTTGGTGGCAGGAAGTGAGTGTAGCGCAGCCTGCTGGCTACTCCAGTAGTGGCCATGGGGTAATGCAGGTGATCTGTCCAGACAAGGGCTTCCAGTCGAGGATCCTTGGTGGTGGGCAGCGACTGTAATGTAGCCTGCTGGCTTCTCCAGCAGCAGCCACCAGGGGAAAGGGGAAAGCATTGGATGGCAAAGCATGACCTCAACAGCGCTGGAAGAAATGTGACATTGTGAGTTATCATCACCAGGATCAGCATCATGTTCAGCTACCACGGGGATGTTAATGGTGAATATGACATCATCTGCACTGTCAGTCACAGCTTTAGACTTAACTGTATTTTTTGAAATTGTTAACTGGTCAGAAGTGGAACTTGAGGCAGCAGTACTCATGCCAGCAGAAACTGTACTAACACCACCAGCTGGGACAATATAATCTACTCCAACTATTATTGAGGCTACAGATTGTGCTGTAAAAAACATTGATGGAGAAATCCCTTTACTGACATCAGCTATGCAATTCTGCATACTTCCATGCCCACAGACAATCTTGCCACTGGCAGCAGTGCCATGGCCAGAAACAGCTTTGCTTGCATGTCTCTTTGCAGGCATTTTGGGGGAAAATTCTAAACAAATTTAGATTTCTGAACTTTCAGGCTGGGCCGGTGGATGTGAAGCCAAAAAAAACAAAACAACTATGGCTTGCAGATGGAGACTGGGCACTAAACAGATGCAAAAACACAGACAGATTAAGATTGCACTGCGCAATCAATAAGAGATGCAGTTGCAAAAGTGACAACACATTAACCAGTGCTCACAAGTCACAATCCTATCTGGAAAAGAATACCTTTTGCCAGTTGGGTGGGAGTGGGGGCAGTGCACTGCAGTAACAGTGCAAAACCAAGATACCACAAAGCAGTATAAAATCATTCAGGTGCAGTGGATAGCAAGTTCACGCTGCTGCAATTACTCTGTGGCACAATAAAAGGTGTCTGATTTGATGGCACGCATCACACATGCACTCACACACACAGAACAAGTAATGCATACCAAATTAAAAAATTCAGTAGTATAACCAAATCTTTTAAACAAATTGAAATTCTGCACTGCTGCACCACAACAATCAGCAAAAAAATATCAGGAATTACTAAAAATATTACTGTGTGCACAGTAACACAGTTATACAAGAGAAATATAACCAAAACGGAAAGACTGCCTTTTTCTCCCAGTTATTCTACCTCCACCACAGATACACCCCTCCCCTAAAGCACACTTCAAGTGTCTGTCAGTACACAGACTGAATGTTCTAAATTAACATTCAAAATCCACATGCAAACAATAAACATGGGATAATATCAGCACAGGAGGGTTTCCTACAATCGATTTACTACATTTTGAGCAAAAAAAAAAATGTCTCAAAAAGGCTTTTTTAACAGCTTTTAGAGGGTTTGAATCGCAGAGCTCTGACAGCAAACTGTCTCCAGCTGCCTATCTTTTATTCAGTTCTCCACCCATCCCAACAGTTTTGCTCCTGCCCCTGTGGCCCATACCTTGCTTCCAAGTCTCCCATTCGGTACTAAATCAAAGGCCTTATTATAGTCTAGGTACAGAACATCCACTGCATGACCCCATCAGTTTGCCTAGTCACTCCGTCATAGTTTTCCACCAGTTTGGTGTGGCATGACCTGTCCTTGACGAATCCATGCTGCCTCCCGTCCTGCACCCTGTTCACCTTCAGTACTGCCACTATCCTCTCCTTTAGGATGGTCTCCATTAACTTCCAGACTATGGATGTTAGACCTACATAACCTGTAATTCCACGGTTCGTCCTTGTGTCCACTCTTGTGGAGGGGACTCACGTGACCCAGTCTCCATTCATGGGGTACGCATCCTGTGTCTAGAGATTAATTAAATAATTCTACCAAGGGTACTGCCAGGACCTCTGTCAGCTCTTTCAGCACTCTTGGATGTATTTTATCTGGTCCTGGTGCCTTGTCCACCCTCAATGCCCTTAACCCCTCCTGTACCCTCCCCATTACATGACATTGCCTCCTGACTCATACATATTTTTTTTCATTTTTTATCTGCAGAAAATACAGATATGTGGCATATAGGCAGTTTGTGAGATGGTGTTGGGGTTATCTTGGCCGCCATGTCAGTTTCCATCCCATCATGTGCCATGAAGGCAATCAGAGACAGATTACCCTTGGTCCAGTACTCTGGATTCCAAGTCCCAGAACTGTAACTGTAACCACACTTTTATACCATCTGTCAGTACTGGGATTGTTATGGCATGTCTTGGTTATGCCACTTGTTATCCATCTGTTTCTGTGCCAGTCACTGACATGTGCTGTTTCAATTCCACTCAACACTGAATGGCTCCGCATATCGCCGGACTACAAACCGACTGGTATGCCAACCAAATCAGTGAACCGCAGTATGACAAGATAAAGTGACAGCAGGAACATCAGTTTACCGGCAACCCACAATGTGTGCCTCTGTGGACAAGAAGGAATCACAATTGTGCTTGTCAATTCGTTTTGTAATCAGCACAACTCATTTTTGATTCCACACTGATTACACCATGTTGCCATTTTGTCTGTGCCCAGACATCACCATTGTCAGTGCACCTCCAAGCATCATGACAATTATATGCATTTAAATTTAGTTTACCATGAAACAAAGTCCACTGAAGTGACGTTAGAGAACAGGGGCCAACTACCTTTTTGACAATCTGCTTTACCATTATGTTGTCACAAATGCTACTCGTATTGTACACATTTATAACTGTAAACCCAGTACAGGGATTAAAAATAGCAGAGGTAAACTGTGTATTGTAACATCACCAACTACCTATGGCATCACTGGAATGTGCAGATGGCTCATTCAGTGCAGTGGTGTATCAGACCTCAGTGTTGTGCTGATTTGGGGGGGTACAACAAGATAGCATTGCTCAAAACATGTGACCATAAAGCTTTATTCTGTTTCCAGATTGTTTTTAGAAATTGTTCACATCAACACAATGTGTACAACAGGTGAATATCTATCAATACTGAATGGAAAACACTAACTGTTGTCACTGTTTGATGAATGATACAGTTTGTTAGTAACAATTCACTGCATTCTGTCATAGGCAATTATTAAGGAGACACTGAGCATTGAATGACCATATTAAGGGGGATTACACGATAACACCTACTATTGCATCTGTATGTTTCACTGGTGTTATGTATGGTTATTACCAATCATATTCACAATGTCTCATGTTCTGTTCTAGTCAGGGGGTTGGGGGTGCTTTACTAAACCTTAGTAACATGCAAACTTGATATCATATAAAGGCAGTATGGTATAATCAGCATGCTTTCTTGAACAGCTATCATCACTAATGCTGAAAACGCCATTCCATCCCCTCACAGCCTCTAACTCTCTGACTAGCCCTGTCCCATCAACTTTTGAAGCAGATCCCTTTTGTGCATGGTAATGCTTCACCTGGCAATTACTTCTACCCTGACCCCACCCTGTCTGTAGAAAATTGTATTCTCATTTCACCGCTATGCCTTCCGCATATGCAATCTTTCATACTCACCATGAGTATCCCTTTGGACACTTAACAAGAGTGGTCTACCACTGCCAGTCGTGTTTATTCCTTCTGTGTACTTCACCATTCTAATAATTTCTCCCCTACAGGTTGTCTCCTACATGGAGTACATGTTCAATTCCCTCTTTCTGCTCTCGCAGTATGAGTTTCCTACTATTTCCCCATGTAGCAAAGTCCAAAAATATGATGATTATGATGGTGTTATAAGGTGTATCATTGACATACTGTGTTCCTCGATGCCGAGTTCTAAAATTAATGTTGATGTGGATTTATTGTTCATTAAGCAGTAAGGCATGACCAAGGGTTATGTTAATGGTCTGTTAATCACCTTCTAGGAGTGTTCTGTGGCACAAGGTGTAACCGAGTGCCACATGCCCCTAGAGGGTGATTAACTGACCATTAACATAATCCCTGAGAGTGCCTTATTGCTATTATAATAAAATATGTTTTTAAACAGTGTTAAACCTTGTTTAGCATATGGTTAAGCTCTACATGTATGTTAAAAGATTAACATAAGGCTGTTAGAATGTTTGCAGCCAACCAGAAAGCTCCATTTCTCAGACCCTTTTTATAACTGATGTTAATGTTGATTCAGATAACAAAATTATTGCTTCAACAGAAATCTTTATAAAAAAATCAATGTTTGTATTCCTACAGTTGAACTTTTGTTGTTATTTTGGAACTTTATGCAAAACCTTACCCTGACTACAGGGAACGCATATTCATCTTTTGAAATATGTCATCAAAGACAGTGTCATGCGTATTAAACATTTTAAAAGTAAACCAGAGTCTGACTTGTCATTTCAATGTAGCATTACAGTGCTGTATTTCCATGGTGCTCAATATCATAGCAAAAAGGTCATTGCTGTTAGGAACAGGTGTTATCCCTATGCAGTCTTTTTGGTTGATTCACTTTTTGAATCGGGAGGTATTCTGCTCTATCTCCTCCATTTTGTTTGAATGATCAAATGAAGCTGATAACATACAAACTTACGAATGTTCCAGAAGAAACAGACCACCTAGTCTATCTAAGCCTGCTCGAGTGTGCAGCCAACACCCCTAGGTTGCAGCTGCCCCCCCCCTCCCTTTGTCATCCCACTGCCACCCCAACCCCCCCAACCTCACTCTCCCCTGTTCCCTGTCCCATGTCCTTTTGAAGCTGTTCACAGATTTACATGATACCACCCATTCTGGTAGGGTGTTCCATTTTGCTACCACCCTCTCTGTGAAATAGTGTCTCCTCATTTCCTTCCTAAATCATCCCCTCATCTATTGTTAACCCATGCCCCCGGTGACCCTCCCCCTCCCTAACTTAAAGACCCCATCTGCCTCTTCTTTATTGATTCCCCTCAGATACTTGAATGTCTCTATCATGTCCCCCCTGTCCCTTCTATCCTCCAGGGTGTACATATTCAGGTCTCCCAGCCTGCTTTCATAGTCTTTCCCCTCCATTCCACATATCATCTTTGTTGCCATCCTCTGCACTCCCTCCAGTAGCCTGATATCACGTTTTAGGTATGGCCTCCAAAACTGCACACAATACTCTAAGTGCCGCCTTACCAGCGACCTGTAGATGAGCAAGAACTCCTCTCTTCACCTGGAAACCCCCCCCCCTCATTATGCACCCCCAGCATTTTGTTCACTTTTGCAGCTGCTCACCTGCACTGGTCAGAATTGTTCATGGTCACTGTTATTACCCCAGGTCCTTCTCCTCCTCAGTGATCCCCAGCTTAACCCTCCACCCCAGCCAGTATTTTCTCCTTGGGTTCTTCACCCCAAAGTGCATAACCTTACACTTCTTTGCATTGAACCCCAGTTGCCACCTCTCTGAACACTCCTCTAGCTTGCGTAGGTCCCTCTGTAGCTGCTTCCATCCCTTCTCTCCATTCAACACTGCTCCGATTTTGGTGTCATCAGCAAACTGACTTATCTTGCTCACCACCCCATGTACAATGTCTGATATGAAGAGCCCAAACAATTCTGGCCCCAACACAGAGCTCTGTGGCACCCCACTCATCACTGGCATTGGAGTTGAGAGCTCCTTTCTCACCACCACCCGTTGCAGCCTGCCACTCAGCCAGCTTGTAATCCAGTTCATCATTTTTGCCTCTACCCCTATACCAGTTAGCTTCCCCCCAAGCCACCCATGATACACCAAATCGAAGACCTTGCTGAAGTCCAAGTAAAGAACATCCACCGCATGACCCTTATCCAGCTCACCTGTCACCCAGTCATAATATTGTATGAGGTTGTTTTGACAAGACTTCCCTGAATCAAACCCATGCTGCCTCACATCCAGGAGGCCATTGTCCTCCAGGTATGACACCAGTCTTTCTTTTAGTATCATTTCCACGAGTTTGCATACTATGGAGGTGAGACTTACTGGATGATAATTACCTGCTTCATCCCTTGGCCTGCTCTTGTGTAATGGTACTACATGTGCCATCCTCCAGTCCAGTGGCACACATCCCGACTCCAGTGTGGTGCTGTACAGATCCACCAGTAGCTCCACCAACACCACTGCTATCTCTCTCAGCACCTTGGGGTGGATACCATCTGGTCCTGGTGCCTTGTCTACCTTCAGTTTCCTCAGTCTCTCTAGGACTCTACTTGCCTCAATTCTTCCATCTGTTGCCTCCACTCCCCCTGTCCCCACCCTTCCAGCCCATGCTGGTAGCGGTCCCCCCTTTTTTCCATGAACAGTGAGCAAAAGTATTCATTCAATGCTTCTGCCTGCTCCTCCCCCTTTTCTGTCCACTCCCCACCCCTTTTTATCCTCACTAATGTCTCCTTGCAATTCCTTTTCTCCCTGATGCATCTGAAAAAGTCTTTCTCTCCCCCCCATTAATTCCCTGTGCTAATCTCAGCTCCCTCTGGGCCTTGGCTTCTCTCACTTTTCTGGTTACCTCCCTGGACCATCTTGCATATTCCTCCCTGTCCACTTACTTCCTCATCTTCCTAAACCTCTGGTGTGCCACTTGTTGGTGCAGACTTCTGTTGCCTCTGTAACCCCCCCATTTAATAATATCCCATTTCTGCTCCACGTCCATCTCCTGCCTTATGCCCTCCAGTTTCCCTTTCAGTACTTTCTGCATCCTTCCAAAGTCTGCCCCCCCTGAAGTTCACAACCTGAGTAACTGATTTCTCTGACTCCTCGCACATCGTGACATTAAACCACACTATTTGGTGATCACTGACAGCTAGTGGGTCCTCTACCTTTATTTCCCTCACTGCCTCCCCATTCGACAATACCAGATCTAAAGTGTCTTTAGCCTAGTAGGTACAGTAACCAACTGTGTCAGGAGACCCTCCTGGATTGCATCCAGAAGCACTTGCTCCCTAGCACTGGAGGTGACTGAAATGCTCCAGTCAACCCCCGGCAAGTTGAAATCTCCCACGATGACCACCTTCCCTTTTCTACATACCTTTTTGATTTGTCCTGCTAACTCCTTATCAAGCTCCTCAGACTGGGACGGTGGCCTGTATATCACCCCAAACCTCGATTTCCTACCTCTTGAGTCTAGGAGCTGCAGCCAGATTGCCTCTCTTCTCTTTTCTTCTCCCTCATCCCTTGTGCATTTGATCTCATCCCTCACATAGACTGCCACCCCTTCTCCCCTCCTTATGGTCCTTCCTGTATAATTTGTATCCTGGGATTGCCAGATCCCAGTCGTGGTGCTCAGTTGCCCACATTTCTGTGACAGCTACAATATCCACCCTCCACACTGCTAAGAGTGCCTGTAGCTCAGTGGATTTGTTTCCTAGTCTTCTTGCATTCAATGAGATCACCCTCCATAATGCCCCTTCCCTTCACTAGCCTCCATTTCCTCCCTTCTACTCCTTCCTTTTTGGCTGTCCTGATTCCTTTCCTGCTAGCCTGGGGAGTAGGCTGTGACTCCACTGTATAGGATCCCTGCTTACCTGCTGTCCACTTGCTACCCCCCATCTAGTTTAAATCCACACTTGTCGCAATATACCTCCCCAGTCTTTGCTTTAATACCTCCTTCCCCTCCCCACTCAGGTGCAGCCTATCCCTTGCAAACAGATTGTTATTATCCCAGGTACTGCCCCAGCCGCCCACAACCTCATACCCCTTAGTTTGACACCATTCTATCAACCATGTGTTCAACTCTCTAATCTTCTCCTTTCTCACTGTGCTTGCGCAGGGTGCTGGGAGCACTTCTGAGAAGGCCACAGTCTCCCCAGTCTCCTCGCACAACCTTCGCACTTCCTCAGTCTTCTCCCTTGTTACCTCACCCGTTTTCCCCACTAGGTCATTTGTCCCCACATGTACCACAAGTGTGTGGTTTCCTCCTACCCCTCTTAATGCACCTTAGAATTGCCTGTCCTGCCATGTCTGCCTTTAATCCCGGTATGGATTCCACCCATATCCAGCTGTGCCTCTCCTCCTTGCTACCCCTTCTGATCCCCTTGAGTATGGAGTCCCCCAACACCAGTACACCCCCATCCTCTTTCCATGTGCCCGTCGCCACACTGCCACCCAGGTTCTTATTTTTGGAGCCACTCAAGACTGTGTTTTTACCATGTGCCCCAGTGTCTCCCCCCATCCCTCCCAATTAAAACCCTTCCCCCTCCTCCTGTTTGACTGTCAACCTCTCTCTCCCTCCTCACCTCTCTGAGTAGTATCCTTCCCCCTGCCACACCATGCTCAATCTCTCCACTAGTAGTGCCTCTCACTCCCTCTTCTTTGTGAGTGCTATCCCTTGTGCAATCACCTCCTGCATCCTCTTTCCCATATGTTGCTAGTAAAGTAAACATGTTCCCTATCCCCTTTGCCTTACTATGTCCTTTTTCTTCCCTCCTGCCTACTGCTGCTCCTCTTTTTCTAGGTTCTACTAGAGTCCACCCTTCATCAGCTGGCTTCCTGTCTAGTTTGCCCTTCCCCCCCTCCCTTGACCCACTGTTCCTTCTCTGTGGTGCCCCCACAATACTCTCAGATGTCATCCCTCCTACCGATGCAGTCCTCCCCTCATCCTTCAACCTCCCCGCCTCCCTACCAAGCCACTGAACCTCTTCCTTGAGCCTCCTTAGCCTGTAGCATATTGGGCACCCTCCCAGCCTCCACAGTGTATTCATCTGCATTACTGCACCTCAACCATTGCACTCAACAATCCTACCATGGTCCACACTACTTATATAGCCTCTCCACACTAACTATCCCTACAGCAAGTAGAATTAACTAATCCTAGCCAAGCCTCTAACAGAAATTTTACCTGATATATTCCAGTTGAAGGCCCCCCACAATATCCACCTATTACACTAATCAGCAATTCATTGTGAATGCTGCACTCCTATTTGAGACCTACCTATACCTTTTCCCTGCCCCATGGCTGCATTATTGGATAGAACTACATGAGCTGCACCTGAAGCCTCTTCGACCTGGAGTGGTGTTTACAGTGGAATTCATGACATTTGAGCGGTCAGATGAATTGCTTGTCATTTGCAGTACCTTTCTCATGAAATCCAATGCATATACTGTGGAAATGAAAACCACAACATGAAATGTGTAACAATCCTGTGTACTGTTTCCACAAATGTTAGAGAACATTACGAAATGGGTGTAAAGAATGTTGAATTATGATTGGCCAAAAACTGCTTTCAGCTGGGCCATTATCCCACCAGAATGGCCCAACTGAAAGTACTATGTTTAAAAAATACATAAAATTTACCAAAAAGGACCCATTTCATAATGTCAGTAATGCACTCAAGGGGGTGTGTTATGTAAGTAATAATACCCGACAGGGTGGGCGTTTTTGGAATATAATTACTGGCCACAATTTTTTTTCATACAAAAATCGAGTTATAATTTGCCGTTATAACTACCTCAGCCAGTTATAATGGCAAACACACGCCACTGTGCTCTAGAGCACAACGCGAGACACAAAGAACCGCAGAGTGAACAAAACAACTGACTGACTCATGGTCTCGCAGCTGGGGGTGTCCTGTCAGATCTAGCGTTGTTCTGTCAGGCACAACATATACTCGCCACCTAAAAAAAAGAAAAAGGGTTTAAGAAATAGCGACAGCAACAGTACAAAGTACTTCAACTATGGAAACCAGGTTTGACATAGTAGATTCCTCTGTAAGAGAAGCATTTACAGTAGAGCAGGATAATAAAAATACAAAACAAAAAACAGACAGTGATCTCCGTCTCTTCCGCAAATTCCTCACAGAAGCGTCACTAGAAAATGAGTTTACCACCTTTACTGCAGAAGAGCTAGATACACACATTGCCAACTTCATTACTGTCTGAAACATCAGGATGGCTCTGAATATGAGCCAGGAACAAGCTGTGGCATCATCACCAGCATAGACAGACACCTAGCAGCCCATAAGTATCCCCATAGTATATTTAAAGGGCTAGCAACCGATTTTATCCAAACCAGAAAAACACTTGCTGCTAAACAAAAACATCTAAAGCGACTAGGTAAAGGAAATAGACCATTAAAAGCATCACTGCTCACAGGGCAAGACATTGAACTGCTTTACAGTTCAGGCACATTGTCTCTTGACAACCCAATTGGTCTGCTCAATTTCTTATTCTTCAACATTGGTCTACAATTCGCGCTCAGAACAAAAGAACAGTACGACCTCACCTGGCTGACATTACTGAGGGCACAGACACAGAAGGCAACAGCTTTCTTGAATACAATGAAAGACAAACTAAAACAAGAAGTGGATAAAACCCTAGAAATATAAGACCACTTAAACCCCGAATCTATCAAAATAAACAAAATCCAGAAAGAGACATAATAGCAGCTTTCCATCTCTACAAAAGTAACAGACCACCTGAAATGCTGACCAAAGACTCCCCATTCTACTTAGCCCCAAACATTAATAAAAAACAAAACTCCCTCTGGTTCAGAAACATGACTGTGGGACTTAACAAACTAAGAGCCATGATGACAACCATGAAACTGCAGTCTGGAATTCCAGACTGCAAACGAATAACCAACCACTCTACCCAAAAAACGACGATCCAGAGGCTCTTAGACTATAGCATGGCCCCTACTGAAGTACAACAAATATCAGGCCACAGAAATGTGCAGTCTATTAATAATTATTCTGTACTCTCTGAAGCCAAACAACAAAAAGTAAGCGAGCTCCTCACATTTTCCACATCTGACACAGAACAGGCATCTACCTCCTGCAAAGATCCTCAGCATCCTGCCACTTCACAGCTCCAGAACACAGCCGAGCAGCCTTTTTCCAACAGACTTCAAGCCATCTTTGGCCCACACTGCACCTTCTACGAGGCAGTCTCCATAAAGATATATAATGCTCCTGAAATGAAGTACAGAAAACGTCCACTCATCATAGAAGACTCCGATGTCGACGACTAGAGGTAAGCAAAAACCATACACTTTTCACACACTCCCTAACCCACGGTGACCTAACGCTTTCCTCTTCTCTTCCCAGACAACGCGACAGCAATCAAAGGAAAAACAGCGCCTACATGCCTTGGAGCCACACCACATAACCAAATGAACTCTTAGTTTAAAAGTTTCAAGAGTTTTTACATGGTTAACTGTTTACAACCTTTCACAGTTCCACCACATGAACGAAGCCATCTAAAACGAACGTAATTTCATTCACGAACTGGAAGTTATAACATTCAAAGATGCTAACAAATGTTGTAATGTTACTGAAATGTTTCTTTTCCAAACATAAAAAACACGTTTTAAAATCATTAAAAACTGCAATGTTATACAACCACCACAAATAAATTCTTCATTATACCACAACTGCCTTACTCATTTCTTTGCAAATTGAATAGATTATTGCTAAAAAAAATTGTGACCAGCAATTATAAAAAATAAAGTAATAGACAGGTGGTTATTTATGAGAATTTTACACAAACCCTCGGTGTGTGTGTAAAATTCTCATAGTAACCACCTGCCTATACATTATTCTCTATATAACAGACCGCCCAGGGGTGTAATGAGGCCTAACACTGCAGGCAGAGGGCCTTATAGCCCCTGGAAGGTCCATTATATCCCAAATCGCCTACCCTGGAGGGTATTCTTATACTTAGATAATGGTCATGTATGCAACATTTAAGTGATCAATAAATTATGGGAGAATATGTGTTTGTAAAGTCATAGAAACTGTAGAAAAAAAGTTTTTCTAAAGTAGTTCCTCAGTTTCTATGCTGTTTTATTTATGTGTGCCACCTCCCCCTCACAGGTAAGTCAGCTACTGTGTCCAATGCAACCCTTCAGCTGTAGAAGATGAAAATGATTTTTTTTACTTTCGGTTGTGTGTTGCTGTTTTTGTCTGTATTAAGGGTTGAAAAAGACAGAAAAAATCATTTAGTTCTGTGGTAATGATGCATGACTTTGTTTTGGCTGGAAGTGTGGAAGGCAGGCGCGTGAGTTTGCATGATCTGGAAGGAAGGTCTGGGGCTTTTACTTTATGGAGGTTGAGTGAGCTGGGACTATGAAGTCAAAATAATGTTTTAAAAAAACAATGTTTTTTAATGGAGGGGTGCACAAGCTTTATTTACTGTAGCAGAGTGAGGGAGATGCATTTGTAATGTGAGCGGGACGTGGAAGTACAGTAAGGTTATGAGGTTTCACTTTCAGGGAGGTTGAGCAAAGTCAAAACAATTACGTGTTTGAAAAGAAGATGATGTTTTTCTTTTTGTTGTGGCGATGAGGAACAGAGGCAGATGAGAAGGCATTTTGAAGCACTGTGGTGATGGCATTTTTGTGCGGTGGTGAGAGAGGCTGATGATTCACTAAGCGAGGGAAAAAATGGTGGGTGGTTGGTGTCACAATTTGGGGTGCTCAAGGACAGTGTTAGTAATAGGGCACACCAAAATGGAACTGGTTTTTTATTGGGCCATTATTAAGAAATAACAGTCTGGGTGGCAGACTGTTTAAGCCAATCAGGATGCAAATTTGACTTCAGCCATTATCTAAGGTGGGATAATGACGCTTCTCGGGTAGTGAAAGCACTCTGCTACACATCGTGCTTCAACCCTCCTGAGATGGGCCATTATTTCACCATAACATATCCCCTGTCATGCCTTATTACCTAATTATACATACAGTTCACATACGTGCCTACAGCACACATTATGCTTGTCACTATATGGTCTGTCTAGGTACCTATGCATACATTGGCTTATTTATGATAGATGAAACAGCTAATGCTTTAGGCCAATTAGGCAGCAAGGCAGATGTCAGACAGGGTCCCCAGATAAGGTCCCCTTACTCATTGTGCCCCCAATGTGACCATCAACACCTCGTGCAACTATCCATACCTGTAGAGCAGAATTATAGAATAAAGATTATGGAATATACATTTTCTACGTGGTGTGGTACCAAAAAACACAGACAACTGCATTACCAGGACTCTTGGGGGTGGGGGTGGAGTAGGGGATAAGCCCTAAGAGCCCAGCACCAAAAAGGGGCCCAGATCATGCAGCATGATTGCCATATAGGTGCCCCAAAGTCTGAACTTTTTCTGGGCCCAGAATTCTTCTCAAGGGGCTTGTGTATTGCCCTTTAGCCACTATGTATCTGTAATGTCATGTGTGAACATAGGAAAGTGCCAGCAGAACAGACCTACTGGTCTATCAAAGTCTGCTCAATTGTGCAGCTAGCCCCCTAGTAAGTAACTGCCCCTCTCCCATCCCCCTTGCCCTCCCTTTATCCTCCTTGCCCACCCATACCCATCCCTGTACTGTGCAATGTCCAAAATGAATAGCCCAAACAGTGCTGGATCTAGCACCAAGCCCTTGTACAACCACGAGTGCAGATGAGAATGTGCCATTACTCCAAAAATTCCTCATATGTACTAACATGAACCTACAATCTCCATATAAGTGACGCAACAGTGCTTACACTTACTGGGGTTGTAATGCACACACCCATATGTAGAAGCATAGAAATGACACATGTAATTCTGCATGTGTTATGGCATTTTGAGATGTAATAAGGCCTTCAGAATATCATGTCTTATTTTCCAGGGATGGTGAATGGTGCATCACAATATCTGTGGAGCCAACCAATGCACAATGTTATTGCAGCATCTGCTAAAACTGTAAATTGGGTTGCCGAGGAAGAATCTATCTTGGGTAGGTTACTGACTGGCCCACTCTGGCATTGATTTCTTCACATGTTATGCAAAAAGGGGGATCTCATGCATTGAGAAGCATAATAAGAGTTGAAGACCTCCATGTAAACAACTGTGGAGGCAGCAGCCTGTACTGTTGGTTACATCAGATGTCATTGTTCCCCTCCCCATGTGGATACCACACACTATGATGTCACTAACGTCATCTTCTGTGGAAATTCCCATGCATGACATGCTGAAAGGCACCAATGATGATGGAAGCATGTCTCTTGTGGACAAGGGAGGGAGGTGGATGGATTCAGAATGACCATGTTGACATGCTGGCAGTCAGAAAGTATGATTAGATGTATCCAAATCACTTATCATATGTTGCCTGAATGGGTATTTGTTTCACCACATGTCCACCATTCTTGAACATGGGAAAGTGTATGCTGTATCTTTTATCTCCCCTTGCTGTTCTTGCCCGTGGGCGGCGTGAATTTTCATTGTAATGTAGTAGAGTTCTAGATGCAGTTGAGGAAAATAAATATGTGTTCTCTACGCAGGTGTGAAAGTAAGTAAACACGTGGAAATTATCTCAGTAAATTACCAGCACCACATGCTGTTACAGCTAAATACAATCATTTTTGGTGCAAACTGATTTAGGAGGTGGTGGAAGGCTTCTAATTCGGATGTTTGGTAGTTCCCAGAAAGGTTCCGAATATCTTTATGAAGAATGTGGGTCGTTGACAACTTGCTCTACATGAACTGCTGTATTTGATGCTGTCAAGGAAAAATTGGACAATACGTTATGCAACAGTGTGACACCCTGGTGCATGTAACAGCCAATTCCACGTTTACTTACATGGCAGTAACCATGGTTTCTGTGCCTTTCTACTATCCAAGTTACCATGACCATGCTGGGAGTGCAGTGTGTTACCAGTAGATGGATATTTTGGATATTTGTTTCCACACTAAGCCACTTTGCCTTGATTAAGTTTACAACATCGGGTGGACTTGATCCAACGGCCCAATACACGTGATTGATGATACTGGGTATCCAGGGCTGAATCACCTGGCAGTCTTTGGGCACTGGCATGGCCAGCAGCTTCTTTTTCACTCATATGGTGACAATATGAGATAGCATGACAGATGATGAGGAGACAGAAGCAGTCGCAATTAACAAAACACCCGTTTGTTAATGTAAATGTCTTACCACAACTACCGGTACTTGTGGGAAACTGTTGTTGATTTCCCCTCTGGTATGAGAAATGTACTACTTGTCTGCAGTATTAACATAACTAAAATGTATTCATCAAACACTTCTCAACCTCCCCTTGGTCTTCCTAGGTCCCCACCACAGTTATTTGTATAACTGTCAGTGAAAGCGGTGCTGTGGCAAATGGCCCCCCCCAAAAAGCAAATAATGGCAAAAATTATTTATAACTGCATGCACCGTTTACGTCATGTGTTTTTTTTTTTTTTTTTTAGCTGACTTTATTTTTTTTTTTAACACGTTCTTGTTTCACTCTCCTCCTGCGGAATGGGCATGGTAGGTAGTCCAGCCACTGGCATCTGCACCACCGGACCTGGTCTGGCCAGCAGTACACTCCCCACCACAGGCTTGGAACACACATAGTATCACCCCCTTTGGACCTGAAACCAACACCTGCTGGTGTGTCCCTCAGGTTCAGGGGTGTAGTGTATGACCATCAGCCACTGCAACCGCCCTGCTATTTTCTGTCTTGGTTGTCTCCCTGGAGGCGGCATGCAATAATGTACACAGCACTTGCATGCTGACATCTGCTTAGCTCCAACCCTCTTCTGTGTGCTGCAACTGTGCAGTGTACCTGACAGCCATCAGATGCCACTGTAGAGGGATGCCAGCCCCATGCCCACACCATTTTCATCGCTCATCATCACTAATTGTACCCGTGTGGACACTGAGATGTTTTGAGCACTCAGTCAATGATATTACATGCTTCATGGTACACTATTGCATTGATAATGCATGGTCACTCTGTTATGTGACATAACTCACACCACTTGGTTAAATGCAATCATGTCCACAGAATACTTTTTACATTGGAGGATAATAGCACAAGAAATGGAGTATTACATCTTTACCCTTTGAGATGTGCCATTCATCATATCTGTGCTGGGTGTGGGGTATAATTTCCCTAATCCATTTTGCAACTTGTATATGTAGATCAGTTATGAGCTCCTCAATGTCCAGCCCCCATTGCTGAACCACCGACACACAACGTTTGAGGCCCTCAAGCTCCATGTTGTTACTGCTGCCAACCTTTTTGCTCTGTGCAAGATAAAAGACTATTATGTACTACATATGTTTGTGAACCTGCTGTTCAACAATACAAGAACAGTGAACATTAGATGGCACAACACTGTGAACCATAGAAAACCAAACTGTTTCATCTAGATAATAACCCAAAGTATTAAAGAGGGGAGAGGGGGCGTATATGAACACACACACACAGATGATAATAGCAATGGACAATGAAGTCCTTCAATGCAAGACTCATGCATTTTCATCAGAAGTCACCGCCTTCCAAGTATATGCATGTCAATGTATGTTCTGCCATGTTGCAGAAAGATGCACGCATTGCTGTGAAATTTCGTATCTTGCAAATCACATAGGCATAGCTAAATATGACATTTTGTTCATTGCCATATGTGGTGAAAGACATAGATTTCAGTAGGTACCCAAGGAGTATACCAGTGAGTGGCAGTGAACATGGTAGCATACACCTTGGCAAGCCATTTGTCACACTTCTACAGAAAAAAATTAATCAGCAACTTCTCTATCCTGTGACTGTGTCCCAGGCAGATAACCCTGGTAAAAACTGTGATGGACAGCAGGACACAAAGAGGAATGATAAACAAAGCACACTCTGAATTAATGTTGGTTATTTGTGGGTTACCTCATGTATCAGTGTTGGGACTGGTCATGTGACATGCCTTAATGAGTGATAATGCAGATTTCATTGAACAAAAAGTATGCCTTTTTCCACAACATAATTATTTGAAACAGGGTTGATACTCAAGTGGAAGGTTGATATGGATTACAAAGGATGGTAATGACATTGCAGACATCACATAACCGAAAGGTATGCAGGCAACATTATAAGGCAAGGAAAAGATGCCATGGGGATAATAGGATGCATTGCAACAGTGGCCTGTATTGTAAAACATAGAGTTGCTTTCCCTTACAACAGAGGGTTGTTGAGACCTCATCTGCAGTTCTGTGTACATTTGTTGAGAACCCAGTATAGCCTAGAGGTTAGAGGAATGAGGTATGAATGAGATTGATACATCCAGCAGACCAGATCTGAGTTTGATTCTCACAACCGCCGCTTGCATACTGTGTGACTCTGAGCAAGTCACTTAACCGTCCAGTGCTCCCAGGTTACCCGTGAAAATGGGCACTTGTGCCTAGTGGGCCTTACCTGGTTACCAAAGACTAAAATAGAAAAAAAAAATATTCGTAGTGACAATCTACCAGATGTAGTAAATGCAGAGGCAGGCAAATTATGTGCTGCAAGCTCTGTACCAGAACCCATATGAAGTCAGAGTACAGTAAAATTAGGCTTGACAGGATTAGATTTAAATCAGTACATGCCGATAAATGTCGATTTCATTGAACACACACAGACCAATGAAAAAATATATTTCCATTGATGATAATCTAAACTTACATATAGGCAAAGTAAGTTATATTGTTGTTTTGAAATGTGATGATAATTTGTGTTTTTATTACTTTGTAAATCCTTAGAGATTACTGTCATTAACTGCAAGTGAAGATTAAATTGACACAAATCAGAATAAATACATAAAAAAACATAATTTTGTGAAAATTGAAATCCATTAAACTTTGGAAAAGGGTACACACATAAAAATGGATATTTTCCATCGAATTTATAAAAAAAAAAAAAAAATCACATTCTCCTAAGCCTAACTATAATTATTTGTACACCCTCAAGGAAAGTGGTCCGAGTGGCAACATGACAGAACACCAAAAGGGAATCCTCAAGCTGCAACATTTTTGCATATTTGCAAATGTAACCAAAACTTATAACATAATGAAGCAATCCACGTTACTTTAAATTAAACAAAAAAGTTCAGTACCTGAATGAGCTGTACATCCGCTATGACACCTGCTGACAACTCCATTAGTGAATATGTCCCAAATTTTGCAGAATGGCCGGGACTGTCTGCACATGTATCACCACCACAGATCAGTCCTCTACCCTCTGCTTGAAGGCCAGCCACCAACCACTCCTGTCTAGTTATCCACAGCCGGTCAACAGATGGCAGAAGGAACTTGTTCTGATGCTGAAAGAATGTTTGCACACTGTACACGCAATTCCCATATTTTGAAATAACCGCACTACCCAAGTAACAGTCAATCCAGCAGATAGAATTGCAGCAGACAGCATTCAATCCAGCAGATAGAATTGCAGCAGACAGCAAGATATTTTTTGTTTGTTTTTATTTCAGGTTTAAGACCATTGAGTATACGCTCAATTGCAATGGTGACCTTTGTTCATACATTACACAATCAATGAATATAACTAAAAACAGAGCAACGCAATAACACAATTAATTAAGACAGTTACACTGCTTTTCCAAAGACCACAAATATATTTTCAATGTATATTTCTTTTCAATTGTTTGACCAGGAGTGGCACACTAAGCTGAAAGCTTGTTTACAGGTGCGACCTGGGAGCACAGGGAAGTTAAGTGACTTGCTCAGGGTCACACAGCACACAAGTGGAGGCCGTGGGATTCAAACTCAGGTCTCCAGATTTGCAACTCAGAGCCTTAAACCACTGTGCTATACTGCCTCCCTTTCTGCAGGGAAGCCTCCCACTGTATGGCTGGCTGTTCCAGGTAGATGTTTTCAAGCATGTAGGACAGGAGAACAAAATGGACAGCATTATTCCAACTACTTTTCGGACATATCTGAGACCAACTTCACCACAGGATGGACAATGGCACCACTGCAGTAACATCTGTGGGCAGCTCCAAAATACAATGTATTTAGGGACTGAAACAGGGTCATGGTTGTTGTCGCAACTTGTGTTGATATCTTATATGTCATAGTCATCATCAGAGTTGTCACTGTCTGTGGATGGTTCATACTCGGGGTCCTTGTCATAATCTACCTCATAGTCTGACTCATCTTCCAATTCAGATTCAGAGTAGAAGTATTCCATCAAGTCTTCTTTACAGGGTGGCTGTGGGGGGTGATGAACACGAGGGCCAGAGTAGCTCAAGTGTATGCAGTTTCTTGTTGTAGATACTGTTTGTGTACCTACGAATATGGAATGCATGGAATAATTAGTTGAATGAGTACAGTCTAAAATGTATAGAACAAAAAAAACTCAATAACCATCAATACTGTGTGATATGTGGGGATCACAGACATTGTAGTTATCTGGCCATAGTTGCAGGTGATGGCCATGGACCATGTCTACAATGTAATTTACAACCTGCAGACCTGTTGTGAACCACACCCAGGCCTCGGATGTCTCGCATTGAAGTGCTTTGAGGCCATTGGTACAGTGTTCACCAGGATTGTCAGGTTTTCACTTTTGGACTGTGTCTTTCCAGGTGTCTTCCAGGAGGCAATGGCAACAATACTTGCAGAAACACCATCTGTTGACCATGACATGCGGTTACATGAGAACCTGTGTAAAAACATTATATTCAATGACAGTTTCATTACAAGAGTTTCTGTGCAACACAATGAGGCCTCTGTAGTCTTTGTATTATGTAGTAGCCATTCCACTACAGAAATTTGTAAAAGCTCAGCTCATAGACAAAAGTAGTACGGGTGAATAATGATCACCTGAAGGCTAAAGATGAAGTGGGATGATCAGTTGTCATTATCCTTGATCTGTCATCATCTTACACAGTGGGCCACATACTGTAATTAGATCACCTTACACAACACTTTTGACTCAACAGTATTGACATCGACTGGTTTGAGTCCTTTCTGTCGGGCGGTATTCAGAGCGTTGTACTGGTGAATTTCTCCACCTCCACCATGACCCCAACCAGTGTGGTTCCTCAAGGTTTGATCCAAAAATTAATGCTTTTTGTGGTATACCCACATCCACTGTACATGCTCATAACAGAATACTGTCTTACTTTTCAAAGGAATGACAAATACACAGAGCAGTGTCTGTCTTTTGCATCATAGGGAGATGCATCCATCAATGTACTGAAAAGATGCTTTGACAACATCTGGTATTGGAGGAACTATGACTGGCTGAATCTTCATCAAGATAAAACAGATGTACTGCTGATACTGGTACTACATACTCCTAGATATGATGTTAATGACTCGGGGATGACAGCTAGATTATACCGCCGGAGGTAAAGGTGAGTGCCTGTACAGTGGAGGTATCCACCAGAAGAATCGCCCTCACTAGTGCATCCCATCAGAACAACTAGGCTCGAGTGCTGTGATGCACTATACCTAGGTGTCATTGAAGGGAATCTCAGTTCATCACAGGGGCGCAAAATGCATTAGCCAGGTTGACGACAGGACTGTGTAGGTCCTGTCATGTCACCATGGTCTGCTGGGTTAGCAATGTCTGATATTCACATGGAGAGCTGTCCTCAAAGTGTGCTTTCTCACCTATAAGGCCCAGCATGGATCAGGGACAGACAACATGTCAGATCTTATTGCCCACCCCATCCCAAAATGATACCCTCATCCCTCCACCAAGGCAGTACAAGCAGTTCTGAGAGGCAGTCTGAAAACCTCAGGTGATTGTTCAGCCTGGTTGTGCTGCTCTGACCTGGTTGAAGTCAGTCCCAATACTTTCAAGGGAGGTTCAAATAGTGGGTGCATTTGTCAGAGGACTAACTATTCACCTCTTCAACAAGGCATTCCCTGCTGACATGTCTTTAATTGGCTGATGATACCTTTTCAAATGATGCAGAGGAGATGTGCCGAGCATGGCTTTTCCACCAAACAAATGATGGTGCAAAACCATTAATAACCATTTGATCAGCACAAATCAGAAACAACTGCAGAACATTGCTCAATGAATTATGTGTCCTGTTACAATGAATGTACTGTTAAAGGCAAAAACAATTCACAAAACTGAAGCCGGTGTTCATAAACAATGAGGATTGAGACATACCTTTTGAATGAGCATGAAATACTGTTTGTGTCTTCTTTGTGGTTATCAATTGAAGATCGTTGCCTTTAACCTGGGTAACACAGTGTCTGGCATCAGGTGGAGTAGTATGTGTAGAAATGGAGATGTGTGATGTTCCATTCCAGATGGTCTTCAGAGTACTCCAAGGAGGAGTCATTGCTGACCATTACATTGTCCTTGCTGGATAGGAGGTCCATGATAACCTGCAAATAAGGAAAATAAGACAACACATTAGCACTTATTTCATTGCATTCCCATTACTCAACTGTTGTGTTCTCTATTTGCTGAAAGAACATTATCCTGTGAAACACGCAGTATCATGCCAACAGATGTGAACACATGCGTAGTACAACATATCTGGAAAATAATGATACATGTCATGCGTGTACTTCCACCATAGTTTGTTAATGGCATGGAAACAGGGTGACTTAGGGGGTAACAGGACTGTATATGCTTTTAGCCAGACCATTGCTGACACATGGCGATTCTCAGTGGTAGGCATGCAGAATGTGTTAACGTAATAAACAGCGGACAGTTTACCAATGTGTCAATGGAACCAACTGAATGTTGTGCATTTTCTGTTTTAAAAATAATGGCGTTTATATAGAGCAAGCAGTGCATTTTCCAAATATGGATTCCCTAGCACACAAGGTTGTTAACTGCTCTGCCACCTGTAACATTGTCCACATTGTTATGGAAATATAAATATATAGTGTGTAGCATTACAGCAAGAAGAAAGTCATGATGCATGCTTACTGTGATTATGTGTCCATGAATGACAAAGTGGTGATATGGCTGAAACATTTTACTGTAGCACTATGTTGAGGGAGTACTGACAATAAAGGAAAAATGAAATGAAAAAAAGGCAATAAAAAAAAAACAGAATATATATGTTTATGTACAGTATATTGCTTACCCTCACATGAAGACGGATGATGAAGGGGCACTGTACATAGATCAACAACAGGAATGCTGGTTTTGACATGACCATGATAACTTTCACTGCGGGGGGCATGACAGTAGGAACTGGTAAACCAAAAGAAATGGATTAATTTTGGTATACGAATCATTCCATCAACATGGAGCGCTGTGGTTCTCTAACTGTGGATTACATGAGTAGTGGTTGAGGTTGAATGTGAGCAGAAACACACATTGTCAAGAAAGCATTACAACAAATGACAGGAATGGATACTTCAGACAGATTACCAGCACATACTTAGCATTGCCTATGTAAGAACATAGACGGCATGGAAAGAGTGTAGAGAAGTGCCACTAAAATAGTACTTGGGCTAAGAAGGATGGCATATGAGGAGAGGTTGATGAAAGTGTATTTCTATCCTTTGGAGATAAAAAGAGAAAGAGAGGACAGGATCAAAACATTCAAGTAATGTGAAAGGAATCAATAAAGTGGAGAAGAGGTTACTTAAAGGGAAGGTAGATACAAGAACTAGGGGTCATAAACTGAAGGTGGAGGGAGTAAGGTTTAGGAGAAACATTATGAAGTATTGCTTCACAGAGAGAGTGGTTCACCCCGGAACAGACCGCAGGAAGGGGAGGTGAGTGCCTGTACAGTGGAGGTATTCAAGAGGACCCTGGAGAAATACAGAGGGTTGTCAAGTGGAGGATGAGTTGAATCTTGGGGTTCAAACTACAAGTGGGGGGTCTTTGAACCCAGACACAAATAATTGACATAACAAACTCCAAGGGGGAGCAGACCTTAGAATAGATTATAAAGTTAGGGAGAGGGTGTGTGTGTAAAAAAAACAGAGCATCTCAACAATTCTCACCTCCAGGGAACAGAACAAGAGTCAAGAGCACCATGTAGGCCAAGCTGCCACTGGCATATCCCTCAAGGAGCAGCTTCACATGCTTCCGCATACTCATCACTGTTGTGCCTGACATGATAGCAGTGCATCACATCCCCTACCTTACCCCTGTCTTCATTACCTTCCTCATTATCAGTGTGGTATGTGTCAGGATACTGAACTCTGTCCCGTGACTCTTGCAATTCCAATTCGATTTCCAAAGGAGTGGGTGGTCTCTTGGTATTTACCTCAGGGCCCTGCTATGTAGTCACCCAGCTACTAACATTGAGGTTGTCCAGCCATCAGCTGGATACCTGGAGCAGGATTCTCAAAGACAGCCCAAATTCCCACAACTGTGGGAAAAAGGCCTGCAGCAGGGCAGAAACGCAGTTGTATGAGATTCTGAAGGAAAACCCCGCAGCTGTGAGAATTCCGCAAAAAGTCCCGCAACTGTGGAATTCCAGCAGCTACGGGAATTCCGCAAGTGCTGCAAATCTGCAACTGTGTATCCACAGCTGCAGAAAGTGCTGAGGAGGCACAGCAATAGTACAACTCAGTAACTGAAGCAGCAGACTTTAACATTGCTGCCATAATATGAAGCTGACAGCACACACAAAGAGACCTGCAACCAGTCCCTCAACTGGGACCGCTGCAGCACCGCAGGTACCAGCGATACCATGGCACCACAGTGACCAACTGTCACTGCTGGTCGTCCCTCCCTGGGGTGTTCCTGTGGCCTGTGGGGATACCACTTGCTGCAGACTGGTCAGGCCCTACTGCCTATGGGGCTCCGTCATGGGCAGCACTGGGTTTGGTGGTTGTTGCCTGTTGCCATATCATGGCAATGTGTACATTTGTTGCTGTACCAACAGCCACTGCTATACTATCTGGGATGCTATTAGCTGTGCCACATCTCCACCTTAATTGATTTCAATTGTTTGGGCACTACTGCAGTTTGCTGAGGGAGAGTTACACCTCATTCCACTGTGTGTAACATTTTATCTGCAGCTGCAGAAAAAACCTGGCTGAGAATAACATTTCAGGGTCTGTGCCTTTCTTATCTCACACCTTTTTTTCCTCAGGGACTTTCGCAGCTGCACTTTTTTCCACAGTCTGTAGTGTTTTTTTCCGCAGCTGCGGAGGTTTTTGTGAATAGCACTTAGAGCAATCTCCCCTTTTTTTCTGTAGCTGTGGCAGTTTTGGGGGCTTAGGGCTGGTTTTGCACCTTCTGAATGCTTTGTGAAGCCAGCCCCTACTGTACACTGCATCTGCCTCAACGGCATACCTTATATATATATATATATATATATATATATATATATATATATATATATATATACACACACACACAATCGGGTGAGTGATAAATGAGTATGATAAATCATGATACTCTCACAGGAGTGTGATAAATATAAGAACTGACATTTATCAAACCTGCACACACGTACGCAAACCCACACAAATGGTAACTTTTGTAACAATGGAAAATATTTCCATTCCTGCACAGTGACCTCTGGATGCTCACTCATGGCTTTGTCACTCGTGAATCCAGAGGTCACTGTAGAGGAGTGTAAATATTTTCCATATCTCACTTGTGTCCTTGTGTATCCCTATATATATATATATATATATATATATATATACACATATATATGTGTGTGTGTGTATGTATACATATATGTGTGTGTGTGTGTGTGTGTGTGTGTGTATATAAATATATATATATATACATATATATATACTGTATATATATAATAGAGGCAAAAAACTCCATTTAATGCATCAGTTAAGGTTGTTCCACAGTGACAAAAGTGAGGAAATTCAGTGTTAGGGTTGAAACGCCCACTTGCACCCCCTCAGCCCACCCCAAACCAGCATTGGGTGTGCATTGGGGTCGTTGGCCCTAACTCTCACCCCATCACATGCGTGAACAAGCTGAGGCATAGGAAAATGGGGTGAGAGTTAGGACCGACGACCCCAACACACACCTCAATGCTGATTGGGAGGGCGGGCTGAGGGGCTGCAAGGGAGGTTTTCAACCCTAACACTGAATTTCTTCACTTTTGTTTCTCTGTGGAACAACCCTAACTGATGCATTAAATGGAGTTTTTTGACTCCAATTTTCCTTCTTTTTGAGAATGAGGACTATAAACAGTGAAAGGAATGTGGTGGTGGGAGCACGGGGACCTCTGGGCCCTGAGCTCCCACCAAGTGTTTTTTTGTAACATAGTAATGGTAAGTGTAATGCAAATGCAAGCGCTAACGGTTATGCACATGGTGACCAAACTTAAATTGTAAAGCAAATATTAATAGAAACGCAGGCACAAAGTGACGCCAAACCAAACAGTGACACAAACAGAGATGCAAGCGCATACAAAAATGCAATTGGTAATGTGATGGTGATGATACTGCTGTTGTAAATGCAAATGATTACTGTAACAGCAACAATAATGCCAAAGGAAACAGAAACACAAATACAAAAGCAAGAACGTACAGAAACGCAACCCGCAACGCGCATGGTGATGGTACTACAATTGTAAATGCAAATGGTAACGGTAACAGCAATAATAATGACAAAGAAATCATAAATACAAATGGAAGTGCATATGGAAATGCAAACCATAACACACACGGGCACGGGAACGCAATTGGAAATGCAAATGGTAACGGTAAGAACAACGGTGATGCAAAATGAAAGACAAACGCAAATGGAAATGAAAGGTCGGCCGCCAACAGAAATGGTAATGCACACGGTGATGCTAAGTGAAACACAAACACAAACAGTAGTGGAGACACAAATGGTAGTAGTGGAAATGCAACGCAAATGGAAACGGAAAGGGTAATGCACATGGTGGCGTACTCAGGTATGGAAATGCAAGTGGGCATGGAAACACAAGTGTAAAGCCTACGTGTAACAGTAACTGCAGCACACACCATATTTTTCCCCAAAAGCACCATTGAGAAACACAGTGAAAGCAAAGAATGTATGTATAATAATGGGCCTCGGAGCAGAAAACGAACAGTTGTAATACTAAAATGGTATTATCTCATTGTGATTGGTTGGCATCCATGGCACTCCAGACATTACCTCATGGATTATAGTCCACCTGATAGGCTAGTGATGCACTGACCCAGATCAAATTTCTAGCATATCCAGGTCCCAGAAACCCCTGCTCTCCAGTTTGAATCGTGCATCTGATCAGGTAGAAGCACACCAGGAATCCCTGTCTGCTCCTACAAGGTAAGACCTTGAACCACATCTTAAATATTTTTCTTACTTGGCACAAAATACCTAATTACCTGTTGGTGCAACTATAGCGATAAAACCTGAGGAAATCTAGCTTCTGCAATGTGCTAAACTAACCTGGGCTCTGCCCTAGTTTCTAGATGCAGCCCTAATAGTTAGCCAGCTAGGCCCTCCCTTTGGTCATGAGGGTACAGGGATCATGCTCCTTCTTCAATCGCTGCACAAATAGCATAGTTCAGTAATTACTGTACCTTCATTTTTCTGTGTCTTGTAAAGTTTGATGTATGGCTGGGGCAGCTAGCGCAATGTTTTCCAGCTCCACGCTGCTCCCAGAATCCAGGGTCTGTCCCCAACATTGCGTTGTGCGGTCCCCCTCTCCCTCATGCTCTGTTTCATGGGAGCTCCCAGGGGAGAGACTCGATGATTAGGGGTATCCTTTGGGAGGGGCGGGGGGTGGATGCCATAGCCAGGTGAAGGTAGTGAGTATCTCTGGGCTGACAGTGCACAGAGCAAAGTTCATGGTGTATGAAATGGTTAGGGATTGTGGAGGGAAACTGGATTTCCTGGTGCATTTGGGAACTAATGATCTAGAGGGAAACAGCATTTTGGAAATCCAAGCAAGGTTCCAAGAACTTGCCACAGTCTGTCGGGATAATGGATGCAACATTCCCTTTTCGGAGATATTGCCAGTACCAAAGGCCTCAGTGGAGAAAAAAATGAAGCTCACAGAGGTTAATGACTGGCTCAGGAAGTGGGGTGAAGAGAATGGGATGGGGGTGTTAGGGAACTGGAATGGAGTTTGGGTGGATAAGGGACTATATGCCAAGGACAGGTTTCATCTTGCCCCATTAGGGAAGGAAGTCCTTAAACAGGGATGGCTGACTACATACAAGGAAGGTGGGGTTTAAACTTGTAGGGGGAAAGGGATAGGGAGGGCTGATCAGAAGCCCTCTCCTCCAGATGAGGGAGTAGCCTTCAAGCCCAAGGGAGGAGGAAACAGACTGGAGGTGGAGGTTTCAGGAGGAGCAGGGGAGGATGGAAGTATAAGGAATCTGGGTGGGGTTCGACAAAGAGGATCAGGGATAAGGGGTGGGGGTTGGTGTTAGTAAATGCCAGGAGCTTGGGAAACAAGTTGCCAGAGTTCCAGGCCATGCTGTTCGAGGAGGGGTGGATGTGGCGGCAGTCACGGAGACATGGGCCAACAAAAACCATGACTGGGACCTAAATGTACGGGGTATACTATGCTTAGGAAGGATAGAAAGGAGGGCAGAGGGGGTGGAGTGGCTATGTTCATTAGAGATGACATAGAAATTGCTATGGTAGAAGAGGCAGAGGGAAACGTGGAGGCCTTATGGGTCACCTTCCGATCCCCAGCAGGAGATAAGGTCAAGCTGGGAGTAGCATATAGGCCCCCCGGGATGAGTGATGTTCTAGAGGATGGTTTGCTGGACAACATCATTGCCCAGTGTGGTCCAAAAGGGGAAGGAGTGGTGCTGATGGGGACCATACATGCCAGGTACAAACTGGGGAACCATGTCCTCTAAGGTGGCCAAGGAGCAGAGGCTGCTGGATGGCTTCAGGATGTGTCTTAACACAGCATGTGATGGAGCCCACAAGGGAGGGCATGTCCTGGATGTGGTTCTGGCAGATGGGGATCTGGTAAGGGACATGGTTGCTGAGGACCCCTGACTGGGAGTGACCACAATACTGTCTGGTTTCAAATAAGCATGGGGGGAGTGGGGGTGAGATCTAGGACACTGGCAGTGGACTTGGGGGCAGACTTTATGGGCATGGGAAATATTCTCAAGGATCACTTGAAGGGGATTACCTCAACGACAAATGTGGAAAGGAGATGGGAGGTCATAAAACGGGGACTTCATGAGGCAGTCAGGATCTGCGCTAAGTTGAAACGTAAGGGAGCAAGGTCACATAAACCATGCTGCTAGTCCAGTGAGGTACAGGTAGCAGTCAGAGAAAAGAAGGCGGCCTACAAAAAATATAAAACAACAAGAGGGGATAGGGATAAGGAAATGTACCAGCTTGCATCTAGAAAAGTCACCCGTATGGTGAGGGGAGCAAAGTCCAGTAAAAAGCAGCGGCTGGCACAGGGGATACATGGAGGGGAAAAGGGGTTCTTCCGGTACATTGGGGAGCAGAGAAAAACTAAGGGCCATCTCAGCAGATTGAGATCAGATGGAGGGTGGGTGGAAGAGGCGAGGGACCAGGCAGAGGTATTTAACGAGTACTTTGCCTCTGTGTTCACTAGGGAGGGGGATGGGATATCTACAAAGCAAGGCACGAAGGGGATAGAAGTGGCAGGAGTGGGATCAGGGGAGCAACAGAAATGGAGCAAGAGGGAGGGAAAGGTACCCCAGGATGTCACATCTGGATAAGGATAAAAAGACCAGTAAGGTGGAGGGGACGGACGATGCTATCTACGCCAAAAGGGTGTGGTTAGCCCTCAAGGCCCTAAAGAAAGACAAATCTCCTGGGCCAGATGGCATTCATCCGAGAGTGCTATGGGAATTGGCGGACATACTGGCTGCACCCCTGGCGGAGCTTTTCAGCAGGTCACTTGAGACAGGGAGGGTACCTAGGGATTGGCGAGAGGCACATGGTAAATCAACCATAAAGGGGGTCGAGGGAAGTACCAGGGAACTATAGACCCATCAGTTTGACCTCGTGGTGGGAAAATTAATGGAGAGTATACTAAAGGAACGATTGGGGTGTACTTGGAGGTGGGAGGTCTGGATAGTCGGCAACATGGGTTTGTGCCAGGTAGATCATGTCAAACCAACCTTGTGGAGTTCTATGAATGGGTAACATCAGAACTGGACAGGGTAAGCCTGTGGATGTATTATTCTTGGACTTCAGCAAGGCGTTGACTCTGTCCCCACAATGGTCTGGTGGAGAAACTGATGGGGTTAGGAGTAGGCCCTTTGATGGTCAGATGGATTGAAAACTGGCTAGCTGGATGCACTCAGAGAGTAGTGGTCTGTGGGGAGCTCTCAACCCTAGAGAGGTAGGTAGTGGGTACCACAGGGCTCGGTCCTGGGTCCGATCCTGTTTAATGCATACATATCTGACATCAGGAGGGTATAGGGTGTGAAATGAGTCTATAGCGGATGACTCCAAGATGGGAGCAGTAGTTGAGGAGAAGAGGGAGGTTGGCCTGCAAGGACCTGGACACCCTGGAAAGCTGGGCTCACACATGGAAATTAATTTCAATATCACCAAGTGCAAGGTGTTGCATCTTGGTCGGGAAACCCTAAACACAGGTACACCCTGGGAGGGAGGCGCTGGAGGCCTCAATAGGGAAAAGACCTAGGGTCATGGTGGATACATGTATGAATAACTCTGAGCAGTGCAGAAGGCAGCTAGCAAGGCAAACAGGATGTTGGGATGCATCGTGAGGGGATCACCTCTAGGAGCAAGGAAGTGATTCTGCCGCTGTACAATGGACTAGTTAGACCACACCTTGAGTACTGTGTACAGTACTGGAGACCACACTTGAAGAGGGACATACAGCTCCTGGAGAGGGTACAGAGGAGGGCAACAAAGATGGTACGAGGGCTAGGGGATTTGCCTTATGAGGACAGACTTGAGGAGCTCTGCCTGTTTTCATTGGAGGAGAGGAGAGACAGGGGGACATGATTGAGGTCTTCAAGTACCTCAAGGGAATAAATAGGGTAAACATGGAGGGGATCTTTAGACTAAAGCAGGGAGGTATCACCAGAGGGCATGGTTTGAAGTTGGAAGGTGGAAGGGTGAGGGGGAAAGAGGAGGAGGAGGTTTTTCACTGAGAGGGTGGTGGACCCTTGGAATGCACTGCATGGTGAGCTGGTTCAGAGATCCACAGTGGAGGGCTTCAAGAGAGGGTGGGACAGACACAGAAAGTGGATGTATCAGATGATGGCCTGTCCTGGGGGGGTGGGGCTGGATGATAGGAGTTTCTGGAGCACAAGGGATGGGAGGGTCTCGGCACCCAACTAAGGATCTAGGTTCGAGCAGACTCGATAGACCGTAAGGCCTAATCTGCTGGCAAATAGTATGTTAGTATGTTAGAGAGAGAGAGAGAGAGAGAGAGAGTCCTTCCCTGGCCCGAGGCCTGGCGCGTTGTGCCCTACATGCAGGAGCGGCTCAAGGTCGATTTTCTAGGTCTCCCGCCAACTGACCAAGCGTGGCCTTCAGGGCCTCAGTTCTTCTGCTCCTCTCCCCCTCCACCCGCCTACAGACCTCTTCGGGGGGGGTAAAGGCCTGGCCAGTACTACGCAGCGCTGGATTGGCCGTGGGCATCTTCCCCTCGTGCTCGGCGTGCCCCTAGGCCCTGTTTGGGCCTTCTCCCAAGGATCCCTCTCACGTCTCCTCCCTCATCCACTTCCAGGCGCTACAGCCTCGCGAGAATGCGCTCACAGCAATACGTTTCTCAGCCGGGGGACAGACAGAGAGAAAGAACCTCTCTTGCAGGGGAGGGTAAAGACAAGGGAGCTGCTCCAGGTCACACACTGCATACTTTGTGGCCCTACACAAATCATTTGGCTGGCAGTATGGCCTAGAAGTTAGCAACCAGGGGAAGGCAGTATGGTACAGTGGTTCTTAAGCTCTGAGCGTCAATCTGGAGACTTTGAACTTGAATCACAGCCCCTCTTGCACACTGTGGACTGAGCAAGTCACCTCACTTCCCTGTATTCTGCAGTTTGCACCAGTAACATTTCAGCCAGCATGTCCCATCTGGTTTAAACAGCGTAAAAAAAAAGAAAAAAAAGGGAATTCTTTTGTTTAAAGTGGGACTCCCTCTGGATGGCTGGTCAAGGCTGGCCGATCTCCTCTCTGCCCGGAGGGTCCCTCCCACAGTGACTCATGCAGATAAACGCCCCACCGGTCTCCATGGCTCCTTCCCATAGTGAGCCATGGCCCTGACCTCTACACTCCATTCCCCCCCTTCCTTCATGGCCATTGTGGGGGTCCTCACACAGCACCCTCACACCTGCGCACTTCTCGACCCGGGGGAAAGAAATCCCTCCAATGGGCTTGAGGGGGTAAAGAAGGGCTCACTCCTGGGCGGCGCACAGTTTGTGATCTAAGGTACGCTTTTTCTCTCTTCCTCAGATGGTAAAAGCAAAGAAATGCTCCTCATGCAGTTCCACCCTCCAGCCCCAAACTCTGGGCCCCCTCTATGCGGCCTGCCTACTGGACAATGATGATTCCTCCTTGGAGCAATCTCCACCCTTGGGCCCCGGCAATCCGGGCCCCAGCAACCTCATGTGGATGGATACAAGCTCCCTCCTAATTCAAAATCAGCAGGCCGCGGTCGCCATGATGGAGAGCCAACAGAACTTCATGCTCAAGATCATGGAAAAACTGGAATCCCTCACCCAACATAGGGCAAAGCCACCCAACCCAGAACCAGACAAGGTAGGAGGGCAACCAGAGGAACTCCTGATCCCGGAGGACACACCAGACGGCCCACTCGACAACGCACATGAGAACAGGGAGAAGGACGACATGGGGGAGGAGAACGAACCGGATTCGGACGAGGAGGACATGGCTCTCCAAGCGACGCCCACCCTGACATCGGAGTTATGCTCCTTCGACAAGATCCCAGGGCTCATGAAGATTATCAAGGCCACCATGGGTTTCGACACCGAGGAAAGCAGACCCGAGTCAAAGCTCGACCCCCTGATCCAACTGAGACAGTCAACCACTGAGACCTTCCCGGTGTGCCCTGCCATAGAAGATATCTTCAGTAAGGAGTGGCAATCCCCCGAACCGGGCAGAATGTCAAACCGTAAGAACCTAGACAGGATGTACCCGGTCCAGGGGGAGAAATCGGATGCCTGGTGCAAGGCTCCCACCATTGACCCCCAGGTGGTGGCCCTTAGCAAAAAGACTGTGTTGCCATGCGGTACAATAGCACTCAGAGACCCGACAGACAAAAAAGTTGAGGACATGCTTAAGAAGGCCTTTGAAATTGAAGGCACCACCACCAAGACAACCACCACAGCAATCTACATGGCCCGAGCACAGATCCGTTGGCTTGAAGAACTTCAAGAGCAAGCCACTCCCAAATCCGGGGAGGCAGACCTTTTGGATTGTACCTTGGACGCAGCTAAATACCTGGCTGACATGGCAGTGGACACCCTGTGCCTTCATGCCAGGGCGACCACCATCACCAACTGTGCTCGAAGGGCACTGTGGCTCAAGCTGTGGGATGCAGACAATGAGTCAAAAACTCTGCTCCAGAACTTACCTCTGAAGGGAAAACATGTTTTTGGGAAGGGGCTACAAGATTACTTGAAACAGAAGGAGGAGGGCAGAGATCTCCTCAAAAATAGGTCTAGGTTCTCCTATCTCCCCTGCTCGAGGCAAAGATCTTGGGGGGGGCATAGGCCCTTTCAACCATGCAGGAACACACAGCAATCTGGCCACCCCTTTTGAGGCAGAGGCACCTCCTCCGGCTTCCGCAGCCCGTACTCTCAGAACTATCAGTCCCCATCCTCCAGAAACTGAGGTCAGAGATCTGGAGGACTAGGCAGAGGCTACAGGGGTAAGCAACAGTGACTACCCCACCCTGGCATCCCAAGGCCGGGACCCCTACCCACCTGTGGGACAAAGGCTAACTCTATTCACTCACCGCTGGCTCCGCACAACAGCGGACAGGTGGGTCCAAGACGTAGTAACCAAGGGTTACTCTATAGAGTTATCCCACGCCCACATCCCCCACAAATTCGTATCCTCCCCCATAACCAGGAGAAGGGCTTCCCCACACCAGGTCCAGCAAATCCTGTCAGAACTGGTTCGGAACAGGGCCATCCAGCCCTTACCGGTGCCGGAACAGAATCAAGGGGTGTACTCAATCTTCTTCCTAGTACCCAAGAAATCAGGTGAGCTCCGGCCCATCCTGGACCTCAAACACCTAAACCGCCACGTGGTCGCACACTGCTTCAAAATGGAAACCATCCGGTCCACCCTCTGATGCATTCGGGGAGACGACTTTCTGATGTCCATAGATCTCAAGGACGCCTACCTTCATATCCCCATCATTCGGAAGCACAGACAATTCCTCCGCTTCCACATCCTGGGCCACCACTTCCAGTACCAGGCCTTACCGTTCAGCCTCTCCTCAGACCCAAGAATCTTCAGCACGGTCTCCATAACCTTGGTTGCAAGACTCAGGGAACGGGGACTGGATATCATCCCATACCTGGACAACTGGCTCATACGGGCCAGGTCCGAACACCTGGCGTGGATGCAAATGGAATCCGCTCTACAGGCACTCAAGGACCACGGCTGGGTGGTAAACCAAGAGAAGAGCCACCTCATCCCCACCCAGCAGATAGAGCATCTGGGAGCACTCATCAACTTGGCCCAGGGGTGGGCAAAACCATCGACCTCGAGAATTCACAACCTGAGGGACCTAGCCCGTCAGATGAAGGCCCAACGCAGCATGACGATGGGGAAGATAGCCCAGTTACTGGGCTGCATGGCCTCATGCATAGACCTTGTACCCTGGGCCAGGTGGCACATGCGCCCACTCCAAACCTACGCGCTGACTCGGGGGGCACCGAACAAACTCAACCTCCAGGTGGTGGTTCCACTACCCAAGGCGGTAAGACTGTCATTGGTTTGGTGGACGGTAGAGGAGAACTTATCCAAGGGAGTTCCCCTAGAGGCACCTCACTTGATCGCCATAGAAACAGACACGAGTCTCTACAGCTGGGGAGCATGCCTGGGAGACACAACTGCACAGGGCCTGTGGTCACCTGCAGAGTCACAGCTCTCTATCAACATACTGGAGATGAGAGCCATGTTTCATGCCCTAAAAGCATTCAGACATCTGATACACGGACAATCGGTCCTAATCCGGTCTGACAATCGGGTCACGGTGGCCTACATAGTGAAGCAAGGTGGGACCAGGAGCAGAGCTATGCTGAGGGAGGCAACGGCAGTCCTCGACTGGGCCCAAGCCAACCTCAGACACCTGACCACGGTTCACCTAGCAGGAAGGCTGAACGTCCGCGCGAATTGGCTCAGCAGGGAACAGGTGCATCCAGGGGAATGGCGGTTACATTCGGACCTGTTCCAGATGATCCAAGCGACATGGGGAACAGTGACCATAGACCTTATGGCAACACAGGAGAATGCTCAGGTCAGAGATTACTATTCGCGGCTCAGGGACATTTTGTCCCAGGGAATGGACGCCCTATCTCAACCCTGGAGATGGAGCCACGCCTATGTTTTCCCACCATTTCCCCTGATCCCCCAGGTTCTGACCAAGATAAGGGAATCACAACACACGATTATTCTGGTAGCTCCCTACTGGCCATGCAGGTTGTGGTTCGCAGCAGTCCGGGAGATGGCATTGGCCAGCTTCAGGATACCGTACCGAGCAGACATGCTTTCACAAGGGCCGGTGCTCCATCCGACCCTGCGGACCCTCAAGCTCACGGCCTGGCTCCTGAAAGGAAGAGACTGAGGGAGGCGGGGTACCATGATTCTGTCATCAACACCCTACTCCAGTCCAGATGGTCATCTACCACCTCCACGTATGGGAGACAATGGTCCATTTTCTCCCGGTGATGCCGGGAGCGGGGCAGAGTTCCCAAGCAGACCGACATGGCCAACATCCTACTGTTCCTTCAACAGGGAGTAGACAATGGGTTAGCACTGTCCTCCCTCAGGGTGCAATTATCAGCCATAGGGGCAGCCACGGGTCTCATCGGGGGATACACCCCGGGTGCTCACCCTGATGCCACCCACTTCCTAAGGGCAGTGGAGATCCTCCACCCGAAGACTTGGCCAACCATCACCCCATGGGACCTACCGCTAGTCCTAGAGTCCCTCAAATCTGCCCCTTACGAACCCCCCCTCCAGGCGGACCTGTTGTGGATCGGCCTCAAGACATGCTTCTTAGTGCCAATCTGTTCGGCTAGGAGGATCGGAGAACTCGGGGCCTTATCCTGCGCGGAACCTTATACAGTCTTCACCCCATTAGGGGTCCACCTGAGAACGGTCCCAGCCTTCCAGCCAAAGGTATCCACGGGTTTTCACAGAGAACAACCCATCGAATTCCCCACCTTCCCGGAGGGGTCCCAACAGGGCCCCAGCGCAGTCCCACATTATCTTGATGTCGGATTCGCCCTCTCTGTGTACTTGGCCAGAACCTCTCCCATCTGCAAGACAGAGAGACTATTCATCATCTCGAAGGGACAGAGGCAGGGAAGAGCCACCTCCCAGACCACCATTGCTGTCTGGTTAAGGAGAGTCATCCAGAACACCTACATAGCTAACCAAATGACCCCCCCAGGGGATTAAGGCCCACTCCACCAGAGCGATTGCCACCTCCTGGGCGGAAAGAGCTAGCGTGTCCTCTGAGGACATTTGTAGGCAGCCACATGGAGCTCCCTCCACACTTTCGCTAGGCACTACAGGCTAGAACAGCTGCAGGCTATTCAGCCCACCTTCGCCACTCAGGTCCTGACGGCAGCTTCCTCCACCACTCACTCTTAGCTCACTCTGTTTCCCTCCCTTGGGTACGTCACTGCTTCTTATCTACCCATGAGGTAATGTCTGGAGTGTCATGGATGCCAACCAATCACAATGGGTGTTTACTCACCTGGTAAAGGTGATTGTGTTGTTTGGCATCCATGGCACTCCAAGGCCCGCCCTCAGAGAGCCTAGAGTGACCGGAACTGGAATAGGGGATCTCATCCATGGCAGGACGAACAGCTAATACTGCTCTCAAAGTTACTCTACCAGTCGGACCTTCGGGACCGAGTTTAGACTGTAAATAATAGGAAGGAATAAAAACCAGCCCACGGGCCTCTAATACTATGTCGTGGTCCGCATTCTTCTTTGGCTTCTACCACCTCCTTCTTATTGTCATAAATGACCTGTGCCTAGATTGTATTTTGTCTTTCTCTTATACTAACCGACCTTATTTTCAGCTATGGAAGATTCGAACTGGAGAGCAGGGGTTTCTGGGACCTGGATATGCTAGAAATTTGATCTGGGTCAGTGCATCACTAGCCTATCAGGTGGGCTATAACCCATGAGGTAATGTCTGGAGTGCCATGGATGCCAACCAACACAATCACCTTTACCAGGTGAGTAAACACCCAGTAACCGTACGACGTAGAAAAAAACCTTAAATTTCATATGATTCATGAGTTTTCTGGCTAGGTTTTCACTACAATTGTCATGATGAAAATTCCGTATCTCGCACCGTTTCTGAGATTCGAGCCCCAAAAGGCGCGGCAGATGCTACCATGTTAGTCTACGGGAAAAAAGTCAACTTTGGAGTAGCGTAACTTTGCATCAGTGCAATATTTTGTCACCAAATCACCAAAAGGCATATCTATGAGATGTTGGCTGCCTTCCTGCCAAATTTCAGCCCAAAAGACCAAACCATTTTTTTGCAGCAGGGTGGCAAAGAATTCCTGTCATTTTGGCCATAGTCTAGAAAAGTAGTGTCATGATTTGTGACACCTTTTGCAAAAATTTGCCAAAGTGTCGCAAGTGCGAGACTACTTTGAGACACTGCTTTTCCCAGAAATTTGAAAAACATATTTCTGGGATGTTTAACCCAAAATAAAGACATGGCTAGCATCCTCAGGGCTCGAATAGGTAAACACAAAAATAATTATGTCCCTAGATGGTCCCAATTTTAAATGTCAGGCATTTATGTGATCAGTAACTGAAAAAAATGTCAGATTTGCAACACTACTAGGGCCATTTGCAACACTAAAAAGTGCATTTGCGAAAGTGTCAAACTTTTGTTAACTTTTCCATTGACTTATAATGGTAACTTATTTTTGAATAACTTTTGAATTGTTCAATATTTTTCTAAAATCTTCAAAAGACACATTAGTGATCCTGGCGCATGTTCCCTGAAGTTTTTGGACCAGTCGCGCCAAACCCTGCGACTGGTAGGTGCAAACAAAGAATGCGCAAAAAACTGTAATTGCGAGCACGGATGTCGCTCAATAACTCCGCAGCCATATATCCAACCAGTACAAAAGTTACTATATCCCAAGAGCTATGGTTATGCCCCATGCCTGCCAAATTTCAGACAAATCCATTGAACAGTGGCAGAGTTATTAAGGTACAAAGTTTCACCATTTAACCTTAAAATTAACCTTAAAAGGGCTACTCCACCCATAGTGCTACCATAATATATATATATATTATGGTAGAGGAGCCATTTCTATGTTAAACCCCAAAACTTTGCACCTTAATAACTTTGCAACTGTTTGATTGATTTTCCTGAAATTTGGAATGTATGATCAAGAACCATAGGCCTTGGGATCTGCCAAGTTTTGTACTGGTCGGATATACAGCTGTGGAGTTATTAAAGTGTGATCTGTCGCGTGTTCTCGCTTTTCTGGAAATTCTATGGTGGCGCCTACAGGTGCATGCTTTCTTGTCACCGGCCCAAAATCTTCAGGGAATGTGGCCAGGGTTCCAATGTGCCTTTGAGATTGGTGAAAAATATTAAACAGTTCAAAGTTATTCAAAAAGCAGATTTCCCATTATAAGTCAATGGGAAAGATAACTGAAAAGTTCAACACTTTTGCAAATGCATATTACCTCTCACAATGGGCCTGTTACTTCGCAAATCGGCCATTTGTTTCAGTTGGTGATCAGAAAATGGTTGGCATTTAAATTTGAGACCCTCTAGCAACCTAATTCTTTTTGTATTCACCTAAGTCGGGCCCTTAGGATGCTTGCCATGTCTTTATTTTGTGGTGAAACACCCAGAAATATGTTTTCAAATTTCTGGAAAAGTACTACTAAATTACTTTCATGCTCACGAAAGTGTCAGACTTTTACGAGCTTTAAAATTGTGACAGTAGTTTTCCATCTGTGGGACAGTGACAGCGATTCTTTGGCACTGCGCTGCAAAAGAACCGTTGGGAGTTTTGGGCTTAAATTTGGAGGAGCGCAGCCGACATCTCACAGATGTGCCTTTCAGTGTTGTATTAAAAAATATTACATGGCGGCAAAGTTACATCACTCCAAAGTTGTCGGTTTTCCCATAGGATAACATTCTGGTAGCCAGCCTCTGTTAGAAATCCTTTGGCACTGCAGCAAAATAACGGTTTGGTCTTTTTCCTAAAATTTGGAGGGAAGACAGCCAACAGCCCACAGATGTGCCTTTCAGTAGTTTGGTGAAAAAATATCATACAGCGGCAAAGTTACGGCACTCCAAAGTTGACGGTTTTTCCCATAGGATAACATTACGGCGCCCAACGCATAACAGAAATCCTTTGGATCCCTGCTGCAAAATACCGGTTTGGTCTTTTTTCTTGAAATTTGGAGGGAAGACAGCCAACAGCCCACAGATGTGCCTTTCAGTGGTTTGGTGAAAAAACATTACAGGGAGGCAAAGTTATGGCACTCCGAACTTTTCTTTTTTTCCCATAGGATAACATTACTGCGTTTGCTGCGCCTTTCAGGGCCAGTATCTCGGAAAAGGTGCGAGATACGGACTTTTCGTCGGAAAATTTCTTAGCCCCACAGTGGGGCTAAGATTCAAATTAGCCAGGACAGTTGTAAATAATATGACTTTTAAATTTTTTTTCTACGTCATACGGTTCCTGAGATATAATGTATTTAGTATTCCAAGATCTCATTTTCTGCGCCGATACTCATTATTTTGCATACATTATTTGTACTCACTGTCTTTCTCAATGCAGGTTTTGGGGAAAACCAGCCTGTGCGCTTACATTACTGTTACTGTTGCCCTTTCCGCTTGCGGTTCATATCCCGTTTCACTTACCGTTGGCGTCTACGCCACCATGTGCTCGCTTTCGTTTCCATTTCGCTTGCGATTTCTGTTATTTTGCCATTTCTGTCTACAGTACTGTTTATCTTTCTGTTTCACTTTACATCACCATGCCCATTGACATTTCTGTTTGCAGGCACCATGTTACTATGTGACAACACATCACGTGGCAGACCATTCCCATCTACGCCACCATGTGTGTTACCCTTTCTGTTCTCATTCGTGCTTGTGTTACCATGTGTGCCACTGTTAGCATTTCTGTTTGCGTTGCTGTCCCTGTTAGTATGCCACAAGACATCATGTGGCGGGGCGCGGCCCTTCCGCCAGCCAGCATTATGCAGTGGGGGCCCAGCGCCCACCGCTGCATTACATTCACTATTTCTTGTTATCATTCTCAAAAGAAGGGAAATTAGAGGAAAAAACTCAGTTTAATGCATTAGTTGGGTTGTTCCACAGCGACAAAAAGTGAGGAAATTCACTGTGGGTTGAAACCCCCTTGCACCACCACCCACCCCAACGGCATTGGGATGTGCATTGGGATCATGGTTCCTAACTCTCAACCCATTCTCCTATACTTCTGCTGCTTTACACATGTCATGGGGTGAGAGTTAGGGCTGATGATCCCAATGCACACCCCAATGCCACCACGTGCGTCATCTTTTGCGTTTTCATTTGCGCTTGTGTTTCTGTTACTTTTTTTGCCATTTGTGTGTACCGTACTGTTTATTTTCTGTTTCACTTTGCGTCACCATGCCCATTGACATTTCCATTTACAGGCACCATGTTACTATGTGACAAGACATCACGTGGCACACCGTTCCCGTCTACGCCGCTGTGTGCGTTACCCTTTCTGTTCTCATTCGCGCTTGTGTTACCATGTGTGCCACTGTTAGCATTTCTGTTTCCATTGCTGCTCCTGTTACTATGCCACAAGACATCATGTGGCAGGAGCACGGGGCCCAAAGGGCCCCGCTCTCCCGCCACCGCATTACATTCACTATTTCTCAATATCATTCTCAAAAAGAAGGGACATTAGAGGCAAAAAACTCCATTTAATGCATTAGTTAGGGTTGTTCAGCGACAAAAAGTGAGAAGTGTGTTAGGGTTAGCCCTAACTCCAGTCACCCCAATGCCACACACACACAGACACACACACACACATTAAAGATTGGGGAGGACCAAGTCAACACAACCAATGACAGACATCCAGCAGCAGGTGACAGAAATAACAAACAATTGTCTAAATGTACTACGAGACATCCCCACCCACCTGACCAGGTACTGCATGCTCAGTGGAGATCAACAGCAAAACTGAGGCCATGTACACCAAACGTGCACATCCCTGATTGCAGCTGCACACAACGTACCACACTTAGTAGTGCATGGCCTTACCTACCGATGCCCCACACCACACCACAACTGGTACTGTGCCGTTATTCAATATAAATGCTGAAGGTGCATGATGACAGTTGTAGAAAGGTTTTAACACTACTGAGTATACATTAATTAAGAGAAGCACATAAATTAACTACAAGACACTAGCATGCTCAAGATAAAAGTAGTGATACATTTAGTAGGGTGATTTACATAGTAGTACATTTACTGCAATGGTTTACTCAACATAGAGAGGCTGATGTAAACGTATGGAAAAGCATTGCCTGTTCAACGCTGTGAAATTGGTACTGCCAGTATCACATGCATTCTTACTGATGAAGGTGTACTGCTGATGTACATACATAGACCTTCAGTGTGTTTCAATATTAAAGATGCAGTAAGTATTCTTTGTAAGAAAGATTGTAATTGCATGGATCAGGCCAAGCAACTTCTAAATATCATAGCACTACTGAGCCAACAATGATGTACCTGTATCGGACATGTATAAGGATAGATTTTCCTGTAGGCACTTACTGAGTATGTTGTACCTGATAAAGACAATCTCATTGCATCTGTGATGACTAACTTATTCAAATAGTAATACATTTGCTGTTGTTGCAATGAGTGATCTATGCCACTTATGGACACAGTGTGATTTTTTAACAGTTGTTTCATACTCAGGCTGTATGCCTACTGTTTGGGTTATACACTTCTGTCACTGATGCTATCAAAGTGATAACTATGTTAATTCTGCTACAACAGGAATCAAGTAGGTATGGTGTAGATATAAACAGAATGTCTTTTAGTATTGATTTAACTCATAATGGGGTAAGTGTACTAGGACAGCAGGGTTATCCTCTATCACTGAGTCTGTCAGTTATAATCACACTAGGGTTTCGATGACTGTAATGATCAAGTTACACTGTTCATCTTCATGAGTTCATATTCACAGCCATTCTCCAGTAACTAGACAGTGTATGGTGTAACTGGGTGGGACACTGTGTTGCAAAGCTGCTGCAGTGCCTAGCAGAGGGAGAGTATCTACTCATAAAGACAATTAAACAATAAGGCATGACCAACAGTTATGTTAAATGGTCTGTTAATCACCTTGTAGGGGTTTAATGTTGAATGAGGCATATCCGAGTGCCACATGTCGCTAGACAGTGATAAACTGACCATTAACATATACCTGGGAGTGGCTTATTGCTATCATAATAAAACTGTTTTTTAAACAACATTAAACCATGTTCATCATATGGTTAGGCTCTACATGTATGTTAATAAAAACTAAACATAAGGCTGTTACAATGTTTACAGTCAATTAGAAAGCTGCATTTCTCAAACCCTTGTTATAATCAGAGATATACCTGTACAACTCCTTGGTTTTGCTTAACTCTATTGCTCAGGTGGCCCACCACAAGTGGTGTGGTCTTTTTGTGGGGCATCGGTAGGTAAGGCCATGAAACTACTAAGTGTGGTACGTTGTGTGCAGCTGCAATCAGGGATGTGTACATTTGGTGTACATGGCCTCAGTTTTGCTGTTGATCTCCACTGAGCATGCAGTACCTGGTCAGGTGGGTGGGGATGTCTCGTAGTACACTTAGACAATTGTTTGTTATTTCTGTCACCTGCTGCTGGATGTCTGTCATTGGTTGTGTTGACTTGGTCCTCCCCATACTTGAATGTGTGTGTGTGTGTGTGTGTGTGTGTGCTGGGGGTGACTGGAGTTAGGGTTTTCAACCCTAACAGTGAATTTCCTCACTTTTGTCGCTGTGGAACAACCCTAACTAATGCATTAAATGGAGTTTTTTGCCTCTAATATATATATATAGGGGTACTACTGCATATGGCATACATTACCAAAAACAACAAGTCAGATCACATCCTGCCCATCCACCACACCCAAAACAGGTAAATCTAACAATAAACTTAGTTTTTGATCCAGGATTGTTAACTTACTAATTAGATTTCAAAAGAAGTGGGTGGTATGTTAATATTCACTGCAGGGCCCTGCTGTGAAGTCACCCAGATACCAATATTAAGGTAGACCACCAATCAGCAGGGTCCCTACTCTAAACTGCATCTGCCTCAAATGTCTTACTTTTATATAGGGTGCATCACACTATGAGCTAGCTAAATGAGAAAACCATACTGTACTTTGACATTTACACATTTTTGCTCACCCATGTTCATTCACAAACTATAATTGTGATTATAAATAAGTGATACTCCATATAGTATACATAAAAAAAGAACAAGTCCAGCACACCATGCCCCCCCACCAAAAAAAAACAAAACAGTAAATCTAACAGTAAACATACTTTTTTTTCCTGTATTAGTAACCTACTAATTGGATTTCAAAAGGAGTTGGTGGGGTTGGGGGGATTTTGGTGTTCACCTCATGGCCCTGATCTAAAGTTACCCAGCTAGGAACTTTGAGGCAGAACACACATCAGCTGGATCCCGCATGTAAACTGGATCTGACTCAGATAGCTTACCTTTATAAAGGGCACATCAGCCTATGTGCAGGTAACTTCACAGCAGAGCCCTGCAATGAATAACAAGAAACACCGTATTTTGGGGAAAATTAATTTGCTAAGTTGACAATCCAGAAAGAAACAATATGTTTATTGCTACTTTTACCCTTGGGGAGAGGGTGGTGCTCTGATAACTTGTTTCTGTGGATGTATGCCATATGCACTAGCAACCTGAATTTAGAATCCATTAATAGTTTTTGAATTATATGTTTTACAATGCAAGGTGAACACCCATGTGGGAGGAGTGGTGGGTGTTGGGGGTCATGTGCCAATGGGTCCAGGACTGAAAGCAAGTGACACAGTAACTGCGTAAGCAAAAGTAAGTACAAGAAAAGACAGGCAACTCCATTGAGACACAGTGCACAATCTTAGCAATGTGCACCCTTGGTGCACAAATTGATCCTGCTCCACAACACCAGCTGTGCACAAACATCCTATATTTGTAGAAGGTAGCCCTTGGCTACATTGGGTGACTTGACATACACCAACAATAACATTGTCTAAACAGATTGTAACAATAACAGATGGTGTGCCCAGTTGGCATCATGGGTCCATGACAGATTGGCAGAGGGCTGGCTGCTGCATGTTACTACTGAGTTCAGGTGATCAGCAACTCTTATGGCATCACAAAGAAAGAATGGAGTCACATTACCAAGGAGCAAATACTTGACATCCAAAGCATATGACAAAATGGGAGACTGGGTGTCACAAGGACTGCTTGAGGAGTGCAGTCAGCCACTTAATCTTAATCCATGGACTGCACATCATGGCACAACAAACCCCAACAGCCAAACGGTAACATCCATTAAAAAATACAGTTACCAACAATCACAGATGGTGATGCATGTTTGCTTGCCAGCAGGTGACAACACCTAAAAAATGAGAAAGAAAGACATTACTGATAACCACAATATTTAACATGTATCAGTACCCTGATAATGTACTCACCTGTAGATGCTCATGCTTAGCGACTGCACCGGACACTCAGGGACACCTGGGAATGGTTCCAAGACTACTAGGCACTGCAAGTTTCTTAAAAATTGTGTGCACTGCACCTGACTTCAACCGAGGACGTACACAGCAAATCTGGAGACAAAACTGTTTCATTAAAGTGTACTCTGTTTCAAAAGAGTCTGAAGTGAAGTGTGCACTGCACAAACAGCTGCTGTCAGATGCTCCAAGCCAATCTGCTCTGGTTTGACGCACAGCATCATCCCAATGCTGTCTCAGGGAGAGGTATACAGGAAACTTATGAAGACTTACTTGATTCTTGTGGGTATTAACTACACCCATATGCCACACATCTATTAACCATGTCTAATTTAACCAATGAATTACTACTAGCAGGGCAATATTACTTTACAACAACTTGCAGTATTAGTCTATTGACAGTGAACACACAATGGCACACAGTATACAGAATATGAGAAGCCCCCTAATCTTGGTATGCTGGACAAATATATACTGACATAAAGCTATATATAATAATACAGTACAGCTCTGTAAATTATGGTGTCCTTCAGAGAAAAATGCAAAATGCCTTATGAAATTGCTGTATTTATTACTGTGGTTTGCAAGCAAGACAAGAAAGTGCACTGTCTCTTTGACAGGTGACTTCTCAATGAACAGCACCTTATCCACAAAAAAAATCTATATTATGGGGTGCAGCACAACTTTCACACTTCAAGATATGCCTGACATAACACAATATATGTATTGTCTCAAAGCATTTGCCACCAGGAAAAAAACTCTTCGAGATAGCAAATACTGAGTCACTGTAAAACAGCTGTCAAAATTCATAACCACATGTTACACAGGCTATGCACGTTCTGAGAATTCATACATGCAATCCCAATGTCCCAGTTAGCAGTCCTGATCGAAAATCAACCAATGAAAGTGAGTACTTTGGCCACAGTGATGTGAAGCAACTGCAGCATACAGCATAGCTGATTGAAATACTATTTTCCCGCATAACCCTGGCAACTCCTGAAAGCTGTCACTAAGTAGACTAAACATAGGACCCAGAAAAGAAAAATAGAATTGCTCTGCTAGACAAGTTTTACAAAATACCCCTGCCAGTGACCTCTCCCTAACACAGATGATTGACAGATTGTACTGGAGCGCTAACATAGCAATTGATGCGATGTGTCAAAATAGAAGCCGGCAAGCCTTTTTCCAGTGCCACATTGAAAACAACAGCACTCTGCTGTGAATGCGCAAGGGGCTGTTCCACAGATGATGTCAAAGCGCTGAACATCCTAGGGAATGAGCGGCTCACTCGGCTGAATCCTCAGGACCAGGCGAAGTCTACAGATACGAGAAAACATTGCAAATTGAAAGAAAACACCAGAAGGTAAAAAAAAAAAAGTAAATCAATTATGCCAACATTATTGTTAGGGTGAGCACTACCTACTGCTGCACTGATGCACTGATTGTGACACCTGCCCTTTAACCGATCACCAATAAACTAACTTGACTTGAAATTCTCTCCATATTTAGATGGTTCTATAACTATTGCAAAAAGGTTATTTGTGCTAATTTACATGTTCTGCTCTAAAGGTGCCTGAGTTATATGGAGATAACATTTTTAATGAAATTTTCTGCAAAAAATAAAATGTGTGTAAGGAGAGGATACCGCTGCACCAAAGATAAAGTGTGCCAGGTCAATAGTAGACAGTGAGAAGCTTAGAGTTCAAAAAAAACTCAAGGGATCGGCACCACACTTAAGGCCTATGCTAGCATATGCTAACCACAGTCTTATGTCTCAACACCTGACATGTTTCGCATTTGCGAGCTTTTTCAAAGGTCACCATGTCAGGTGACTAATCCTTTAACCAGGCCAGCGTTAGGCACCCACGATCCCCGCGGCCGCGGGGGGCCCCCAAACGTAGCGGGCCGCAGGCAGCATATGTAGCAGGTCTGGCGGTGGGCACCAGCAGCAACCCATTAACCAGCCCAGCAGCATACTTTTTTTGTCTGTCCCACCCCACTCCCTGCCTGGATCACCACAGCATCCTATAAGAAAATAAAATACTGCCCCTTCCCCCCCGATCAACATAGCTGAGCAGCATTATTAGTACCTGGCAAGCCCCTGTGCTCCTCGCTGACTGCACTAGCGAATTCTCTCCTGCTCAGCTCCGGCTCCCCACCAACAACATGTGATGTCCTCATCCAGTTGCCTTTTCATATGGTTTATACTGTGAAGCTTTACATTTGTTGCTGCCAGCTTCCCATTGTGCTTGAAAATTAGGCCACAATTTCCCCGAAGGAATGTCAGACCATGCCACGCGGTCCACGCCACCATCCTGTCTTCAATTCTATCCCCAGACAGCTTTGTTTCATGTTCCCCACATTCTCTATTGTTCTGCACAGAATGTGCTGACGTGGGAGGAGATGCTGTGCTGGAACCAATCACAGGGCTCCAATAGGTCCATTGTTATTTATCGCACCTCCTCCAACTCAACTTGAAAATTTCTGTTCCCCCCTCAGGTCCGTGTCTGCAGCATAAGTACAGGGAGATGGGTGTCTGGAAAGGTAGAGAGCAGCAGAGGTAAAAAAAAAATACTGCAGCAGCTGGAGAGGAGCAATTTTTTGGCAATTTATTCTAGTAATTATCTGTTAGAAATGTAATACTTCTAGTGTCTCCAGGTCATTGTGTCTGAAAAATTGTGCAGTAGTTGGATTTATGTACAAAGATTACTGGGGGGCCTGGGAAGGGGGTATGGGAGCCCATCGAGGGGCCCAGTAATGGAGTTTGCTGGGGCCCCCCAAAGTCCTAACACCGCCCCTGCCTTTAACACGTGATGTGCTTGGTTACACTGTGCAGAGAAGCGGGCTTACACTGTGGACTTTATGGATTAATTCTATGTTGTGGATACATTGCAGCTGATGAAATTGCTTTCCCACCTGTATTTTATCGATTGTGAATAAAGCACTTCAGCACTTTACACAGGATTGGTGAGTTGTGTCCACACACTTTGGAACTGTTTCATGTTAGGACATAAGATTGTGGTTAGCATATGTTAGCGTGGGTTTTAAGTGTGGTGCTGGTCCCTTGAGTTTTCTTTGAACTCTAAACTTCACAAAAAATAAAAGGACAAACTTTGTGCTCATGTAATTTTGAGATGGTGCATCATAATGTCATGAAATTGGGCACATTGTTAGAACTTCTATCATCATGTAATCATGCCAAACATAAGATCTCTGTCCCAGTAGATGACTGAGGTACAGTACATGAAGACAAACATTTTCATAAAATTTCCCACAAGAAATAAAATGAGAATTTGAGCACCTATAATTTTGAGAGCATCAATCTTAATGTCATGAAATTTGGCATGTAATTGGAACTTCTCCAAGACAGTAGGGGCCAGATATTCAAAACTTTGCCCTAGGGCTAAATTAGCACTGCCCAGCATGCTAAATTAGCCTATACCCAATAGCCTGCTATATTCAAAAGGGATAGCACGGTGCCAACCCTGTTAAATATAGCATGCTAAGGAAGCTGGGCAATCTGGGCTGGGAGTGCAGTGCAAACACAGCCCAGGAATAAGACAGCTCTGAATATAGCAACAGGGAAGTGCACACCACAACAGCAGCCAAGTGCACAACGACATGAAGGTAGGTAGAGGTGAACAATGTAGCCAGTGCATGTGCCAGCAAATGTGTGGACTCAGTACAGCTACAGGCAGCAGCGCATGTGAAAGTATAGTGTGCAAAACTGTATAATATTCCTCAAACCATTTGCATGGCACTAACATGTTTGTGTAGGATTAGTGTGGAGCTAAGTCATTTGCCCAGTGTAAACACGTTTGTCCTGGGCTAAATTTTACCATATTCAAAAGTGACATGCAAATGCTCCTTCTTAGGTAGTATCTGGGCAAACATCCAGATTAGCATCTCATTATGCCCTGATTTGCATGCAGTTTGCCCAGCCTTACTGCAGAGTCCCACAGCTCCAACTGTAGGTCAGTCTGGAAGTACAAGGACTGGTCGAGTCTGCCCGCAGCTCCACCTGTAGGTCAGTCTGGCAGTGCATGATGGTAGCTGCAGGCTACATGTCTGCAGTACAGCATAGCATATTGTGCCCCATGGGACAACACAGCATAGGCACAGGTGGTGGTGGTAGTGGTGCTGCATGCAACTGTCATGCTACAGTGCACAGCAGACACTACAGTAGCAATGGGGCCAGTAATATGAGGGACACAGCAATGTCTATGGTGTGTAGGGCAGTGATGACCACTGCACTATACACAGTGACAGGCCCAACTTGTAGGTGTTTACTGACAGTGGACATTACTGTTATGCTGTTGTGTGATCCACAGATGCTGCATGTGGCATAGAATGCTCACAGTGACATATACATGGCTAGCTGTGTGTGCTGTGGTGTTTGTACAGCTGTGCAGTATGTGGCTGGGGGGGCATGAATGATCAGACAGGCACACCAATGTTGGGGTATTCCCAATATGGGCCCATGGGCACTGCATGATGTATCCCAGCCTTATGGCCGCACCCAGTCTGTGGTGCAGCCTGGCCACCCATACACCCTCCCCTCAACACCCTCCATGCCCACAGTGCTGCATGCATATGCTGGCATCTGTTGGTGTCCACAGAAGGGTGGTCTGCAGGTGTGTACTGTATGGCCACACTGCCATGGTGTCCACTGGGGGCTGAGTCACCACTTACTGTCTGGCATGGTGGGGACTGTTGACAGATGATGGCATCATTGTGATGCCATTAGGGACCAGCATGTTTCCCTCTACATCTGGATTTTTCTATATATCATACTTATTGGTTAGGGCATGCAAACACCATGCAAAGCCACAATGTCATGCAAAGCTGGATTGCCCAGGGTTAAGATTACCTTTTCCTGGTCGGTAACTTGCAAAACCACTTTGCACAGCGATAGTTACTGAATATAGCATTGCACCTGTATTCTTGTACCTGCCCCCTCAGTTTGCCCCTTGAATACATTATCATTTTGCCCCATGCTAATGCAGTTTGCGCAAGCTATCTGGCCTTTTGCACATAGTGGACCGGTGCTAATCCCATGCTAAACCTGCACAAATGGTTTGCACCCAGTGCAAAGTTTTTAACATCTGGCCCCAAGTGTGCTAAACTGCAGAAATCCAGCTTAACAGACAGTTAAGTTAAGATCAAATTAATACATTTTAAAAATTCCTCAAAATTCTGACAAAATTCTGCACAGTTTCACAGAATTTCATGAAATTTCATTATTTTCAAATATTCAAAGAGCAAGAGTTCCATAACAAAGGGGGAAGTTTACTCCAGGAGAGAGAGAGAGACATCAAATGAAAAACTGTGTCTTCCAAAATTAGTTTTAACTCTGGCTAAAACTAAACCATGATTTGGAATATTTCTAAGGTTGTGACTGTAGGTGAAAACTGAAAACCTGTCTGATAGATAAGTTGTTGTGTGATGGTTTATAGTTTTGTTAATCTGGATAAACAATGAAGGGTACATCGAGATGAAGGAGATAACCAATTTAATTGGGTAAATAATATACAGTGATGTTCTGTCCTTCTGGAATTCAAAATAAACCACAGAAGCTGATAATAAATAGTGTCCATTAAAAGAAAGGCTGGAAGCATTAGCATTTCGATAAATTGTGTTACCGTAGTCTAAAGTAAGCAAGGTTGCTTGAATCATGATTAGTTTATGATCCTGGCCTGTTTTAAGTAGCCCAGGCATTGCTGGGTCCTTAAAATGCTAGAATCTATATGAGATTTGAATGTTAAAGTAGAGCCAATAAGACTGAGGTACAGTACTTACATTCATGTACAAGTTGTAAGGATTATTATTTGGGGTGATGGAAAAAGCACAGTGTGATTGATTGATAATGGACTGAGACCCAAATAACATTGTTTGATTTTTTTTTTAATATTTGAAAGTAAAAGGTTAGTACAAAACCAGTGAACACTTTTGTAAAAGTTAGCCTGGAGGGTGTTAGGGAAGTAAGATTTTTATGGTAAAAAAAACCCAGTATAGTCTGCATAAAGTTGAATTGTATATTTACTACCTACTGAAGGCAGAAGATCCACAAACACACAAAAAAGAATAGGACCAAGAATGGACCCCTGGGGACCCCTGTGAATGTAGAGAAGAAGAAGACAGACATCCATCCCATAAAACAAACAAAGATCTACCGTGAAGATAGGGAAAAAAAACAAGTGATAGTACTGAGATAAAACCCATGTGAGTATAAACATGCCAAAAGTACAGGTAGTTGATGATTGATGATATCAAAGACTTTGGACATGTCAATGAAGACAGTGCCCACACAGTGCCCTTGTCCAAAGCTCTAGAGACAGAATCATGAAAGTCTGTCAAAACAGTTTGAGTCGAGTGGTGATGCCTAAAACCAGACTGAGCAGCAAAAAGAACTTAGTACATGTTTAAGTAGTCCAGAACCTGTTTATGGACAATCCTTTCCATGCATTTAGAAATAATGGTAAGTACTGTAAAGAAATTGGATGATAATTTTCAAATGATGATTTATCCTCACTTTTATGAAAGGAGATAACTATAGAATGCTTGCAGGCAGAAGGAAAAATTTGGGTAGTGAGGGACACACTAAAAATATAAATGAGTAAAAGGGTTATAACAACTGGGGAGCATCTTTTCCCATAGGGGATCCAAGTTATAATTTACCATTATAACCTGTGGGTACAGCAGCGAACACATGACTGGTTTACCATGCTCCATGCCTGTGCAAACCTCTAGTCCTCCTTTTCTCGGTGCTCTCTGTCTACCTCACTGCCAGCAGCTCCTGGTGGTAAGTAAATAACTAAAAAAAGAACATGCCTTAGTCACCAGTAACCTTTGCCAATCCTACCTTAAACTCCTTGAGTAAACTTTTTTTTTTAAAGGTGAAAAACCCAGAACGTTTTCGGCAGCTGCGGACAGTGGATCACATGGTCTTTATGCCAGCCAGACCGTGGCTGCACACTGATGTATTTTTATTTTATATAATTGCTGTGTCGAGAAAACATTCCCAAGCAATTATATAAAATAAAACATGGGGTAGTGTGTAAAACTTGAATTTTGCAAACATCCTCAGTATTGGATGCTTGAATAAACCCTGAGAGTGAACATCTCAGGTGTGTGTAAAATTTTCGTTAAACACACCACCCCATGCATTCTTCTATATATTATATCAGCACAAGATCTGAGGAAAAAATTATCCAGGTTGTCATTACTTTTAGCTGAATCCTTTCTCAGGAAAGTCAGTAAGTCAAAGACCTTGCTGGGACTAATATGCCAAAAGTAAAATTTGGGTCTAGAAGAAGGGGTTAGTGATTGATTGATAGTCAGGACACAAATTTCCACTAGATAAAGTATCCCTTTCTAATGAAAAGCCTGGGGCTTCAGAAAAGAGAGTTGGGTTTTGAGAGGTGTGATATTGTTGGTCCAGTGCCAAGCAGTCTTCAAAAAAGTGTGTCAGTGCCACACTAATCATCAGCCAGGCTGATCATGACACAGTTTTGGCTTGCTGGGTGCAAACATCCTGTACTTGAAAAGGAAAAGCTGACCCAATCATGGGTAGGTTTTTCCCTTTGATGTATGCTGCCCAGCAAGCTGATCTGTCATGATCAGCCTGTTGAGGAATTTCAAACATGCAGGAAGAGCCCCATGCTGTTACAGAGGCCAGCTGTAATTCAGAAACATTCAGAAATAGTTTCTTGTGACTGCTTCACCTAATGATACTACCACCTGTGCACACTCCAGTTCTTTCTTTTTCACCCGAAGCTTAGCCTTTCCAACCCCTGCTATATCCTTCTACCCCCCATTCTCCCACCCCCAACACCTTCTCTTCTACCTACCTACCTTTTACCTGCACCCACCACTCTTTCTACTCCTACTGACAAAGTCTTCTGGCTGCTTACCCCTCTTCTTCTCTTTTATTACCCCCCCACTCCTTTCTTCTCCACAACTAAAGTTATTAATTCTAGATAATTAAAGTACAGTATGTACTTTACTGTTTTTTTAAACATAGTCTTTGTATTATTGCCTCTGTATGTTTGTTCACCCCTCCCCACTGACGTGCAACCTTTGTAAATGAGTGCCTTGCACTCAGTGGTATTGTAATCCAAGACTGAATAAATAAAATAAATAAGAAAACCATCTATCAATGTCTGTTGCTGGCGCCCCCTATTACTGTCCCAAAGGGCTCGATTTGCTGTGGCATTTTGGTTTTGGCTGCTGTGTCATTTGTTGGTGGTACCTTGACTTTCATTACTGTTGAGAACTCGGCAAAGGTTCTATTTTTTTTATTGTGGTCAGACTGTTACTTCTGGCAGAGACTGAGTTCCAGTTTTGCAGCTGTTCCCCCTTAATCATTTCCTATACATTATCCTTTGGTATTGGCATGCTAGTCACAGGGAGGAAGAGAAACATCAGCTTTTACTGTTTTTGGCTTGATTTCATTCCTGGGGGCAGTAGGGGGTCATCTGCATTTTTGCACTTGGTGGTTACATGAATGGAGTGGCATGGGTCATGTGGTGTGTGAAAAGATTAGCATCTGGGGACTAGCATGAGCTGTCATGGATATGCATCTTTTACCTTAGCGGAGGTTAGGTGACTGTGAGTAGCACCCCCACCTCACCCTCATTCTCAGCACCCACCACCCTACATCCCCCCATAAACATAACACTGACCCTGGGGGTGCTCAATTCCCTCAGTGTTGCTGTCACTATTTAAGCATCTCTTGTTATTTTTTTGTTAACTTTGTAAAAAAGAAAAACATTCCTCAATGTCTGTTGTGCTGTTAATCCCCCCACCTGACCCTCCCACTCATCACCCACCACCCCACACACCCCACAAGCTCTTACCCTCTGGGGGTCCAATGCCATAATCCTCTGTGGACCCCAGATATGTCTTCACTCTTCAAAGCAGACTGCGGACTGAAGAAATCGGGTATGTGTTTCAATGTATTTAAAAGGGGGTTTGAACTGAGAGACATAACTTAGACATTGTTGAATATGTTTGCCCCCCAATTTTTAACATGCCTTTTTTGGGACCCCACCGCCTGAACACATGTAGATAAATTAATCTGTCCGGAAAGGTAATTTTTGCAGTTGCTGTGTGAAATCACTTTTCGGGCAGGAGTTGAACATTTTCTCAGCCTTTGTACAAGAGGCCATATCATAAGAAGACTACGTTGAAAATTTGGTGTAAAAATACTAAAAAAAACAACAAAGATATGAACCTACATTGAACTCTGTGAAGGCAGGCTCGTAACTTTGGTAATTTTTAATAATTTTACCCCAAATTTTTAGCATAGCCATTTCTTCATAGCACCTCATGAATGTAGCAGCTGTCATTTTTCAGATCTTGGCCAAAATATGTTTTTGCATCCCTAAAAGTGATTTTGCAGGGTTCCACGTGATTTGAGAGAATCCAATTACAGTGAGCATCATTTGGGCTACAACACATAACAGCATGGCACATTTCAGGTACAATATCACATCAAACCTGTAGCTGAAAGTTATAGGCGAGGCTGCGGAACTAATCATAATGGCTACTAAAGGTATATTCGGACACCACTTGGTGCACTTCCCAAACACCCTCCTATTTATACAGTGCAGTCTCATGCATCTGTTGCATCTAGCTATAGCAACAGGTGTATCCCATCAACAGTGCATGTCTGTGTTTATGCAGGGGGGTTGTGCCCCCCACTCCCCTATTTCTAATATTCTAATACCACACCATACTTTGTCAGTCACAATCACTGACTATGTAATGTACCCCAAATTGTGCAGGTGCTGTAATGTGCCAGTTGCTCAAATTTCAGTTGCTCAAATTGATTAGCCCAATTTGAGTCGCCCAAATTGACTCGCCCAAATGGCACACTACCATTTCCCAGTCCCTGCATATAAAATCACCTTTCAGGCAGGAGATGAAAATGTTCTCTGCACTTGTTCATAAGGTTGGTCATAAGAAGCCTATGTTGAAAATGTGGGCAAAAATATTAAAAAACAACAAAGTTATGAGCCTATGTTGAACTTTGTGAATGCAGGCTCATAACTTTCATGATGTGCAATATTTTAACTGTAAATTTTCAACATAGCCATTTTTTTACAGCATCTCATGAATGTAGCAGATGTCATTTTTCAAATCCTGGCCAAAATGTGTTTTATGTCCTGGAAGGTGGTTTTGCAGTTCCTGCACAAAATCACCTTTCAGGCAGGAGTTGAAAATTTTCTCTGCACTTGTTCATGAGGTGGGGCCATAAGAGGGCTATGTTGAAATTTGGGACAAAAATATTAAAAAAACAACTAAGTTATGAGGCAGCATTGACATTGCTGAATGCAGGCTCGTAGCTTTGGTAATACATAATCTACAAAGTGTGCAGTACCAGAAAGGGCATGGGCTCAATATGCTGCAGACAGCAACAGCGTGATAAAGAAACCACGCAGGCAAATTCCCAAAACTGGAGGTAGCACTCAGCAAAGCAGCATGCACTACCTTCTGAGAACAATAACTCATAAAATGGGGGGGGGTGGACCCCCAAACCCCTCAATTTTAAATAACTAACTCGGGGGGGGGGGCTAAACTCACGAACAGGGAGAAAACTCAGTATTTATCCTGTGTGGTTTTTGCTGCAACAGATTGACCTGGTACCACCAGAAAGCATCTAATACTCCAGGGCTTATGTACCAGTATCAAACATTAGACATTGGCAAATGCTTGTTTTTCTAACTGTACTGCATAGACCTCATTAATTGCTGTGCACTGCTTAAAGCAGCAGTACAGTACTTTTTACAGCAGTTATGTCAATAAAAGCACTACAAATGGCAAGTCTTGAATCCTTTGCATTTAATTTTTTTGTTTTCTTTTATTCTTAATTTTTTCTGACAGTTTAGCACAGACCCTTGCCAGGAGCACAATATTGGATTCTTTGGGAACTGGGGTGGTGCCATTCTCTCATTGGTTTTTAAACATAGAAACATAGACTTTGACAGCAGATAAGGACCACTTGTCCCACCAAGTCTGCCCATTTCCCTTCCTATTGGATAAGCTGCAGATTCTAGTTAACCAACAGCCTACTTCCTGCAACCCCCCCCACTATAATTGCCCTATGTCTGTCCCATGCATGTTTGAATTCCCCCACTGTTTTAGACCCCACAACCTCTCCAGGAAGGTTGTTCCATGCACCTACCACTCTCTCTGTGAAAAAAAATTTCCTCACATTACCCCTGAGCCATCCCCCCTCTATCTTTAAATTGTCCCCCCTTGTTCTTACACATCTCTTTTTCTGAAAGATGCAACCCTCCTGGACTTTGTTGATTCTCTTGAGGTACTTAAAAGTTTCTATCATGTCCCCCTGACCCTCCTATCATCAAGGGTATACATATTAAGCTCTCTCAGTCTCTCTTCATACAGTTTCTGATGTAGACCCAGCACCATTTTAGTTGCCCTCCTCTGGACTGCTTCCATCCTGTCTATGTCCTTGCATAGATGAGGTCTCCAAAACTGCATGCAGTACTCCAGATGGGGTCTCACCAACTGTCTGTACAGAGGGCTAACCACTTCCCTTTTTCTACTTGTGATGCCCCCTTCCTATGCATCCCAGTATCCTCCTAGCTCTCCTTACTGATTTCTCACGTTGCTTACCCACCTTTAGATCATCTGATTTGACTACCCCCAGGTCCCTTTCCATTACTGTTGTTGTTAGTACCTCCCCTGCTATTCTGTACTCTTCTGGATTTTTGTTTCCCAGGTGCATTACTTTGTACTTCTTTGCATTGAATCTAAGTTGCCATATGTCTGACCATTCCTCCAACCTTGCCAAGTCCCTTCTCATCCTTTCTACCCCCCCTTGTGTATCAACTCTGTTACAGATCTTTGTGTCATCTGCAAAGAGGCATACCTTTCCTTCAAGACCCTCTGCAATGTCACCTATAAAGATGTTATAGAGGACTGGACCCAGTATTGAGTCCTGAGGTACTCCACTAGTATCCCCCTTTCTTCGGAATGTGTTCCATTCACTATTACCTTCTGTGTCCTGTTGTTCAGCCAGTTTGCTGCCCAGGCTACCGCCCTGGGACACAATCCCAGGCTGGCTAACTTGATTATTAATTTTTTGTGTGGGACTGTGTCAAATGCCTTGCTAAAGTCTAGGTAGGCCATATCCACAGGCATTCCCTGGTCTATTACTTTGGTCACCCAGTCAATAAATTGATTAGATTCATCTGACATGACCTTCCTGCAGTGAATCCATGCTGCTTTGGGTCCTGTGCCCCGCTGGCCTCTAGGTACTCAACAATTCTTTCTTTCAGAAGTGAGTCCATCATTTTCCCCACCACTGAGGTCAAACTAACAGGTCTGTAGTTTCCTGCTTCTGCCTTGCTCCCACTTTTGTGAAGGGGAAGCACATCTGCCCTCCTCTAGTCCTCAGGTACCACCCCATCATCCCATGATTTGTTAAAAAGTGTGGTCAGTGGTGTCACTAGGTCCTCCCTTAGTTCTTTTAGGTTTCTAGGGTGAATCCCGTCAGGCCCCATTGCTTTGTCCACCTTGAGTTTTAGGAGTTCTTTCAGGACTCTTTCTTCTGTAAATGGACTGGCATCAACCCCACTATCCAGAGTGCTTCTTTTGGCTTAGGTAACTCCTCCTCTTCTCCTTTTGTGAATACTGAGCAAAAGTACTCATTCAGTATCTCTGCCTTTTTACTGTCTCCCTCTGCCCACCTCCCCTCTCCTTTATTAATCTTCACTATCCCTCCCTTAACCTTTCTATGCTCCCTAAAGTACCTACAAAAGGTTTTATTCCCCCTTCTTAACTGAGTTGGCCATCTTTTCCTCGGTTTGGGCCTTTGCTTTTCTGACTGCCTTCCCCACTTCTGTCTGCTTTAATTTATACAGTTCCCTGTCATGCTCCTTCTGTGATTCCTTATACTTTTTGAATGCAGCCTTTTTCTCCTTAACCTTCCCTGACACCTCTTTTGAGAACCATAGTGTTTTTTTATTCCACTTTGTTTTCTTTATTTGTTTCACATAAAGGCTTGTTGCCTCCATGATGGCAGTTTTGATTTTTCTCCATTGTTCTTCCACCCCTCCTTTCTGGCCATTTGCTAATGTATTCCTCAGGTATTCACCCATTATGCCCAAATCAGCCCTTCTAAAGTCCAGTATCCTTGTCTTTGTATGGCTTGTCTCCATGGTTGTGTTTATTGTGAAGCACACTGCGCAGTGGTCATTTGTTCCCAGATGTCTACTGACTTCTAAATTTGTGATAGTCTCTCCATTTGAGAGTACCAGGTCTAATATTGCTACCTCCAGAATGGGTTGCACCACTAGCTGTCTAAGGCATGCCCCCTGTAGGGCATCGAGAATGACCCTGCTCTTGGATGTGGCTGCAGTCCATGTCGTCCAGTTAACATCTGGCATATTCAGGTCCTCCATCAACAGAATCTCCCCATTTTCAGCCATTTTGAGAATGTCCTTTATCATTTTCTTGTCCATTTCCTCCCCTTGAGATGGGGGTCTGTATACAACCCTTGTGCAGATTGTGATGCCATTCCCTGTCTCCAAGGTGACCCAGAATGTCTCTTGTGCTCCCCCTTACTGTTTAGTTCTATAGCTTTGATCCCTTCCCTTATGTAGAGAGCTACTCCACCTCCTCTTTTACCCTCCCTGTCCCTTCTGTAGATTGCGTACCCTGGTATGTTGAAATCCCAGTCATGGTTCTCCATGTACCATGTTTCTGTGACTGCCACAATATCCAAGTCTTCCTCTTTCATCAGGGCTACTAGCTCAGGAAGCTTGTTTCCCAGACTACGGGCACTGGTATTCACTGCCCTCCATTTAATGTTGGCTTTAGCCTTTTTATCCCATCCCTACTCTTATTGCCCTTGTCTATTCTTCCATTTACCCCTGTCCTGCCCGCTGTCAAGCTCTGTACCTCAGTGTTTACCCTACTACTTGCCATGTTTTGTGGGAGGAGGCTTGAACTTTCCTGCTTCCTATCAGCACCTCCCCCCTTGGCTGGTTTAAAAGCTTGCCAAGGAAGCATTTAAATCCATCACCTAGGAGCTTGTTTCCCTTCCTGGACAGATGCAGACCATCATGCCAGTATAGACCTTCATCTCTGCAGGTGGACCCCCAGTCTCCAATGAAACCAAAGCCCTGTGCTCTGCACCAGTTTTGCAACCATTCATTAAACTGCATGGTGTGCAGTACCCTAGCCTCACCCCTGCCATAGATTAGCAGCACCTCTGAGAAGGTTACCGTGCTTGCTACCTGTCTGAGGCCCCTCCCCAACTCCACAAATTCATCCTGCACTGCACTGATCTCATGTCTAGCTAGGTCATTTGTCCCAAGGTGGACAATGATATATAGTTCCCTCTCCTGTGATGCTGCTTCTGCAATCCTGAGGATTTGCTTCCTGTCCCTCCATGCCATGGCACCAGGCAGGCACCTTACTTCCTTCTCCTCTCCCTTCCCCAGGTCTACACCCCTAACAGTTGAGTCCCCTATGAGAAGCTGTTTCATTCCCCTGTGGTGTCCCTTGCCACAATTCTGTGGGTCGCCCTTGTGGATTTTGTCTGATGTAACTGAAATGCACCACCCCTTCTTTTGCCAGTTGAGTGTTTATAGGACAAGTAATGTAAACAAACAGTGAAAAACAGGAAATGACATGGGGACGGGCCATATTTCCTGTGGATCCACACAACATTATGAATGTATTAAAATCAAGAGACCAATTACCAAAAAATAGCAACAAACAGCAAAATTTAAATCTGAAATGTTAACTTACAAGGCAGTGCAAAACCCTAGGAAGTGATGAACACTTCAGCCAGGATATTCAAAGCATGAGATGTGCTGGCACAACCCAACAGATGCACCATGGGGCCATATTGAAAAGACAGGGATGTGCAGCACAACATCGGATGCACCTGAGTGCAACTATATTGGATGCGGTGCATATGGGGGGGGGTGTTCCCATGAATGTGCTGAGCAGCCCCATATTCATCCAAAATGGGATGTGCATCTGCAGCACATCATGCAGATTTGCAGTGCAAAGATAGGCATATAAAAAGCATGCCTAAGTCCAAGCAACCCACAGCCACAGAGCAGCACTGCACCACAAAGCAGCCATGGATGGTTCTTCATTTCTAATGGCAGCAGTCATGAGGGGAGTGAGGAGATAGGAGGAACAACAATGTTTCCTTGGAAGGGCCCATAGGTGGAATGCCCAATGGAGATGGTACCATGCCCATGTCACATTTGAACAGCTGGGTGATACAGAGATCATGGGCCAGTACTGACTCAATGGGACACTGCTAAGACAGCTCTGTGAGCTGCTCCATGATGACCTACAGGCACCAACACATAGGAGTCATGCCAAGATGGTAGAGATAAAGGTGAAAGCAGCAATGTGCCTTCTCACCATGGGCACCTTCCAGATGCCGTTGGGTGACACTGCTGGCATCTCACAGTCTTCCACATCCCATCTCCTCTCAGTTCCTCACCATCCTGCTGCCACATGCTTTGGAATACATCAAATTCCCAAGTGCACAGGCAGATTGGACAGAGACCATGCTGCACTTCCACAGAATGGCATGCATGCCAGGCATGCTAGGGGCTATAGACTGCATCCATGTGGCAATACATGCACCACCTAGCCCTGAGAGCATAGCATATGTCAGGGCTTCCATTCTGTAAACTGCCAGGTGGTGTGCAATACCATGGGGTGCATCATCAATGTCTGTGCCACACACCATGGGAGTGCACATGATGCCAATATCTGGCACCAGTCAGCCTGGTGCTGCCTGTTTGAGAGCAGGGAGATACCTAGTGGCCACCAAGTTGGAAGGAGGAGGTTCTGTATTGAGGGGGCACACATAGCATGCACATGTGTCCAGGTATGTGGTGGCAGAGGCCTGTGCCTGACACAAGTGACATCATGGTGCAGAGAACCACAGCTGGACAGGACAGTGGAAGTGAGGCTGCAGGGGCAGGGCATGTGTACATAGGGCATGACTGTGGGAGGCCATGTCATGCCCGGAAGGCACTCTGCATGCAACACTCATGCAGTGCACCCACCAATGTGGTGTCACGGGCATGGCCAGAGGGGGTGGGAATGGCAATGTGGAAGCTACACAGAGCAGGGTCAGACATGCAGGGGCATAGTGATATTGCACACATGGGAATGCATGTTGTACACTAAATGCTGTTTTCCCCCCCAGGTTACTGTGCATACCCCTTACATCCGTGGATGTGCACCCCCATATGCCAGCACTCATCCGAGGTGGAAAATAAGTATAATGAGGCACATACTGTGACACACAGTATCACTGAACGTGTGTTTAACATACTGAAAATGCATTTCAGATGCCTGGACAGGTCAGGTGGTGCCCTACAGTACAGCCCAGAGAAGGCCTGTGGCATATTTCTGGCCTATTGCATGCTACACAACATGGCCACGGATCATGGAATTCATGTGCAGATCAAGGTGGGTGACAGGTCAGAGGATGAAGAACCCCAGGCCAGGGGCTGGCGGGCAATCCATGACTGTAGAGACTCATGGCTGGCCACCAGGGCATGGCGACACTGGGATACAACTGTGGAAAAGTACTTTGGAGATCACAGGTGAGTACCAGAGTGGGACCATAGGGGCTGTGCAATGCTAGGTGGGATGGAGGGAAAACATATGCAGGTCAACCAATGCAGCATGGTTGACAGGACTAAATTAGTGGAAGCACACATTCATGCAGGTGTGGGCACTGCGGTACCATCATATATGGGAGTACACGGGTTTACTGTGGTGGTTGGCATGGATCAGAGGACACCACCTGCACACATGCACAGCTGACACACAAGGCTGCACTCATCATGCTCATGCCAGACAAAACAACAGCAGTGCCCCAGCACATGCCCCAAATGCCACACAGACAGCATGGACATGCATGCCACAGGTGCACATGTGTGCCAGTGCATGTGGCCCAGGGCATGGCCAGCATGATGTATGGCCTAACAATGCCTGGATGGGGAATGTGACATGACTACTGTCACAGCGTGTGGGAATAAACATCAGATGAGGAAAATTTAGAGGTTTAAATCACAACGTGGTGTGAAATTTATTTTTCAAAAGTTAGAAAAATAATAAATGTAAAAAAATGAAAAGAAAATCATTACTTTATATCAGTAGTTTCTCCTATAACATAGTCCTGGATCTTAGAGTTCCTAAGACCCTTTTAATCTGCAGTCAATGGCTTATCTACAGTAGCAACAGAACCTCTCTTCTGTCTCCCAGGGTTGAGCCCCACTGGGCTGAACTGAGGTGAACTTAGTGAAGAGGTTTTAATGTGTTTTGGTGGGATCACTTGACTGAGCCCTTTTCTAGTTACAAGTCTGGACATGCTGTGTCATGTCTGAACATGTTTCAAAACTGGGGGGGGGGGGTATTTTCTGGGGATTTCCTGGTTCAGTTAAAGGTACAGTATATATCTCCATAGATATTGACTCTATATCTTTGATCCACAGTGACAAAGCACTTTTATACCTAGAACCTTATACAGTAACAGGTTTATGTTGTGAATTTATGAAAATACCTTATGTATTTCTTATAACTACCCTAATCATGAAATTATTGTTTTATATGACTTCTGAATCTTTTTTATTTAAAAATGCTTTTCTAACTGTATTCATTCCTGCTATCTAAAATAGCCTTCATGTTTTTTGTACACTACTTACGCCCTTATTGCTTGCCATTTTAATCTTTAGAACTTTGTGATTTTTTCCCTGCAAAATATGTCTAATCTTGTTTTAAATGTGTCCATATTTGGACTATCAACCACCTCAGCTGGAAGTCCTTTCCAAAATGGGACTACCCTTTGACAAAACCAATTACTCCTTTTAAGCAGATTCCATTTCCGCAAGAAGAGCTGTTGAGTATGTTTCCTGCCACTATATCTACACCTCTTTAAAACCAAACCCTGTTCCTCCCTCAGCCTAGCATCCCCCATGGCAATATACAACATACACATATCTCCGCTAAGCCTTCTATACTATAGGGAATAAAGGTTTAACGTTCCCAATCTCTCCTCATAAGGCATGCTTGTTAACCCAGTGATTGACATCATTACTCTTCTCTGAACCCCCTCAACCCTAAGTATATCATCTTTCTTATAGGGAGACCAGATCTGAGCACAATACTCCAAGTGAGGCTTAACCAGGGCCCCATATAGTGGGAACAGCATCCTCCTATCTCGACTTGCTATATGCCTTAAGATACAGTTCAGATTTTGGTTTGATTTTTTGACTTGTTCACTACAGTTGGGGGCCAAATTTTATATCAGAACTGATCTTGATCCCCAAATATTTTTCTTCTGATATTACCAACAGATATTCACTACCCATCTTATACCTATGTTGCTCGTTATGCTTACTCATGTGCATAACCTTGCAATTCCAAGGATTCAAATCCAACTTGCTTAAATTGGTCCATCTATATATGCTGTCAATAGTATGCTAAAACATGGTGCTGTCATCAGAGTTGTTTACCACTGCCCACACCCTGCAGTTGTCTGCAAATCTGGACAGCCAAATATTGGGCTGATCTATTTTTAAGGAGGTAACATAGATATTGAAAAGGCAAGGACCCAGGACTAACCCTGGGGAACGAACACTGCTCATAACTGGTGCCCAATCAGACAGAATCCTATTTACTGTAGCACTTCCTTTCCTTCCCTGAAGCCATTCTGTAACCCAGTTTAAGATGTTTGTCTCAAACTTAGGTTTTTGATAATTCAATATGGGGAAGTTTATCAAAGGCCTTTGCAAAATCTAAAAAAAAAGGTCAATTGAGTTGCCTTGGTCCAATTCCCTACTAACTTTATCATAGAAGACTAGTAGGTTAGTCTTATAAGACCTAGTTTTAGTAAACCCATGTTGCAATGGATCTACCAGGCTGTATGCCTCCAAAAAGGCTGATGTATGTTCCTTTAGAACATCCTCCAGTATCTTCTCCATTAGTGAGGTCAAACTTACTGGCCTGAAATTTTCTGATTTTGATTTAGGCCCCTTTTTTAAGAGGGGAACCACTGAAGCTACCTTCCAACCTTGAGGAACTTCACCTTTGTCAAGATAGGACTGAAATATATAGGTAAGAGGTAGAGCTAATAATTTTGCTAATTCTTGTATCACTCTTGGATGTACATCATGTGGCCCTGGTGATTTGTTGATGTCAATTTTACGTAATCTGTCCAGTATATCTTTAGGATCTATAACCATCTGCCCTGGAGATGATTGCTCCGTATCCCTATGAAGATTCAAACCACTGCAATTAAACACTAAACAGAAATAGTTATTTTGAGTATCAGCCATCTCTTTATTATCAGCTATAAGTCCATCCTTATTCACAAAGGGGCCTATCGTGTTAATTCTCCCTTTTATGCTATTAACATAAGAAAAGAACGTTTTTTCTGGATTACACCTTAGTTGCTAACCAGATTTCATGCTGAGTTTTGGCTTTTCTGATCTTAGCTTTCACCTCTTTTACTAATTCTCTATAGGCACAATAACTCCCTTGATTGTTACAGCGTATAATTTGTTTATACATCACATTCTTTTTCTTGATTAGTTTTTTATATACAGGAATTCAGCCATCTCGGGACTTTTTTCTTATTGTTGTATTTTTTAGTACTCAAAATGTGATTTTTGACCTGTTCCTTAAGTTTATGCAGCAGCATATTCCCCATTGCTTCTACCAATTTACCCATAAATTCCTTTTCCCAGCCCCAATTAGACATGTTATATCTGATCATGTTGAAATCAGCCCTACTGAAATTAATTTTTTCTGCCGTTCCCATCCCAACTTGTTATTGTAATGCTCCAATTATAAAATGGACACCATGGTGGTCACTATTGTTTAATGGGTTGTTAACCACAACATTGTTTATTGTGCTGCCCATATTAGTTCATATGATGTTCAGAGTATTATTGCCTCTTGTACATTCATGCACTTTTTTATTCCAACTCAATTAGGTCAAAGACGTCAAGGTAAGATTTTTCTATTTTATTAACTCCCTTCATCTCATCTCATCCCAGTCAATTTCTGGCAAGTTAAAATGCACTTATGCAGTTTACACAACACCTCTCCAGGTGTTTGACATCATTCCAGGGACTGGATGGATGGAAATAGAAAAAGAATGAAAAGGGAGAACTAGTAGGAAGTTTTGTAGGGATAGTATAGAGCTATGCTATGCTATGTGGCCAACCTAGGGTAGGGGGGAAAAGAAGAAACGCAAAGAGAAAAGTGTTAACTGTTGCTAGGAAATAAGGAGATGGAAAACTGGTCCATCAGTCACAGCCGAGGGTGTAGCCTAACTCCACATAACAACTGCACACAGGTGGCATCACTGTGTCCCACCAAGGCTGCCATAGATATGTGGGTGGCCATGCCCACGATGGGTGACCCCCTCTGGGGTGTCACTCACCTCAGCAGGTGACCCAACCATGCCAGCAGGGGTAGAACCATGGGACCATGATGGTGTGCTTAGGGGTGTCTCAGTCCTGAAGTCCAGATAGGATCCAGGGATTTTTGGAATACCTGAGGCAGGGGACAGCATCAGAAGCAAAGGGTTCACGCAACGCTGTGTGATGGGAGTGTTGACATCACTATATGGGGTAATACAGGTACTCATGTGACCACAGGGTGCCAGGGCAGCACAGCCCACCTCAATTACCTGTGCAATCCTCTCAAAGTCTGTGGTTATGTCTGCCTGCAGTTGGTGAAGCTCATCAACTACCTCCACCCAGAGCTGGCATATCTCATTGACTAACCGGGAGTGTCCCACAGACACATGGTCATCCAGGATGCCCACTTGCACACGGATGCCTTGACATGCCTCCCTGAGTACACCCTGGTGCTCTACAGATGTCCACAGGAGCTGGGTGTGCTCATCCATTCTGTCAGCAGGGGACCTGTTCTGTGGGGGTGGCTGACAGGCTGGGAGTGCTCTGGCATGCAGTGCCACATCCAGGGTCTGTGGATGCTATACAGCTGGCCACAGTTCGGCCGGGGACTGTGCATGGGCAGGCACAGTGGGACCTGGTACAGGTGCATCATGAGCCTGAGCAGGATGTTGCTGATGCACAGCACCCTGCTGCACCATGAAGATAACCTCAGTCCTCACAGCTGTTCCCTGGCCCTGGCCACCCACAACTGTTGCAGGTGCAGTCAGTGTAGCTGAGACCTGGTGGGGCCATGTGTGGGGGCAGAGTGCCCCACCCTGTCCGTTGCTGCTCATGTGGCCACCGGCACTGTGGCAATGACACTGCTGTGTGCTGTCACCACTATCTGTGTGGCATCTTCTTCAACATCATCATCACCATCCTCTTTGGCAAATGCTAGCACCATGAGATTGTCTGGCAACTCTAGGTCTGTCAGATCATTCAGACCCTCAAACCCCAGGAAGTCCTGGAACATGGGCACCCTGCCTGCTCTTGCCATGGCCCCATCTGATGTAGATGACCTGGGTTCTTTGTCCTCCTCCTCTGGCCCCTCCATCTATAGCCTGGGCCCGGCAGTGCTCCTGAGGTGTGATAGTGCTGTAAAGCAGAACTGAGTGCATAGTCAGGGTATCATGACCATAGGGGTCCATTGACTGGTGTACAAGGGTCCATGTGCCATGCATCACAGGTGTGCTGGTACTGCCACACATGGCATGGTCCTGCACTGTGGTCTGTGTTGCACACACCATTGTATGGTGTGTGCAATGCATGCTGCTTGGTCATGACTACACAGTTATGCAGTGCGTACAGCCTTCGGGCTTGGGGTGTCTACATGCCCCTCCCTGAGGCACAGACACTGCATCCGGTAGGTGGTCACACCTTCAACGGTGACTGCCCAGTGCAAATCACTGCACTGGCATGATTGGTGTACATACACATACGCAGCACATGGATGACCACCTGTGACCCCATCCCAGCAGGCCTACATCCCCAGTGACACAGTCTGCTACTGCAGCTCCCACAGGCTGCAACAGAGGTGCTGAATGCCCATGGAAGGACCATACAATGATGGCATCCCTGCACAGTGTCATGGCAACACAGTGTGCATCCATGGATGGCATACCATGCACACCCAGCACAACACGCAGCCATACAGCCAACGTGACACATGCATATCACAGTGCTGTGCAGTGCCTCCTCTCATCTGGAACCCTCCACCAGGGACACCCTCCACAGAGGCATGGGAAAGGATGGATGCAAGCAGCTCTTCATGGGCTAGCAGTGGTGGCACCATATGTGGCCCACCCCCTATGGCCTGCAGGGCTGCCAGCATGGTGGTCAGGTGCTCCCTGGCCCTTGTTCTCTCACTGTTCCTTCTTTTCATGCACTACTGTGGAGTGCTATTGTACTCTCCATGGGCATTCACTGCTTGGGCCATCACATCCCATTCCTGTGTTCTCTCTAGTCATGTATCTGTGTTCCCTGAGAGATGGTCCTCCATACAGATATAGGCCTCAATTAGGGCCTTCAACTCATCCTCGATACAATTGGGACATCTCCTCCTTTTCACTTCCTCCTCCTCCTCCTCCACCATTCTAGTGCCTGTGGGGTAGAAGAGTGAAAGGAGTCAACACAGCTCTAAGTCCTGCGCACAGGTTCCAGGCATGGTGGAAGCATGACTTTACACCCTTCAACAGTGTTGCTGTACTAAACAAACCTTCATGCTGCAGTACCTGCCAGTCACCAGTGATGTGCAGTGGTGCAGAGCAGCTCATTTATAGCTCAGCACATGCAAATGAGTGCATGTGCAGCCAGTAATGAGATGCAAATGTGGGGACTTTTGCTGTGATTTGGTAATAAGGCCATTTGCATATCCTGGCTGAATATAGCAGATTTGCACCTGGCCCATCTCAAGTTGCTCCATGCATCCATTTGAGCCATGCACTTCTGCATAGCACATTTCCACGCACGCACGCACGGTATGCTGGCATGTACCTGCCATGCATGGCAGCACATCCTGACAGTCCCTGACAATGCATTGCACATCTCAGCATGGCACATCTCTGTGCATGCAGGGCATGCTGCAGTGCACATGCCATGCACAGAGGAGCATCCATACGGTGGGTTACCTGCATCATGCATCTCCTCAACTTGCAGGACTTGCACCATGTCAGTGCATTGTGCATGTCCTCTCATTGCACTATGTCATTGACTGTATGTGTGACATACTACGACCTCAACAAGATGGCTGGGCGTGCATGTCCTGTGTATGGGGGCATGACCCCGTCCTCCTATCCAGCATTGTGGCACTGCATATGCATGGCATTACATCATTGTAGGTGAATCAAGCATCACCATTGAGCATCTGCGTGATGCATGGGGCATTGTGTACAGGTCTATTGCACATCGGGCACAGTCAGTGCATATGTCACACAGTGCTGCATGCTGACACACTGGCTACAGAGAATTCTTGGAAAGAATGGCACATGCTCAGGCTGCTGGGCCCAGGACCCTAAACTGGTCTGTCACTGAGCTGGCCAACCTGATGGCATTGGCCATGCTGGTGGAGGTCCAGCTGTTTGGCACTGAGGCCTTAGAGGAGGCCAGGGCCCAGGTTTGGGCAAGACTTGCTGAGTGCCTTGTTCAGTGGATGGGGGTGCCACACACTGATGAGCGTGCAGGCACCTCTATGGTGACTTGCAGAGGTGGGACCCGGAAAGGCTGCTCAGGCTCCAGGAGCAGGCCCGCAGAGGGGATGTGCCACACCCAGGTACATACACTTTGTGGGCATGCTGACATTGCATGCATGTTGGTCTTATAGTTGTGGGGTGGGGCTAGTATTTGGGTGCTGTGGGATTTGGGAGTGGACATGGTGGAGTTCTGTGTACTGGGGGTGTTTGCTGTGGCTGTGGGAGCTGGGGGGGCTTGTAGAGAGGTGACAGCATGCTGCTCCTGGTGCTCTTCCATTCCATTCCACTTGCAGGCTGGGCAGAGTGCCAGTGGATGGCAGACTTGTGCCACAGCTGGGCTAGGACAGGACTTCATGGGTAGTAGCTGCAGGGACAACTCTGGTGCCATCCCATCCTGTGGCAGGTAAGAGTAATGTTGTGTGGCAGATATGTTATTTCTGTGGTTTAATTGTGAGCATGGGTATCCAGTGCCCACCATGGCACCTTGGCTGCAAACTGTCTATTCTGAAGATGTACCAGTCTGCACACTGTGAATGTTGTTCTTTCACCATGTGGCAGTCCTGCCATGCACTGTGCCCATGTGTGTCCACCGCATAGTGTGTCCCCCATGAGGACTGTGGGTGCCAGCATTGCAAATGCAGGGTGCCAGTGGGCCTCCATACATGGTGCACATGGCTTTTGGCTCCATACGGTGTGGGGGTGGAGACATGGCTTCATGCCTCTCTGCAACATCCATTGTATGGCCATGCTGACATTGCATTGCCCTGTGCCACATTCCAGTCACTGTGTGGCCCTGTCATACAGCGTTCTGCCAGTCCATTGTGTACATGGTGAGTTGTTGAGCCTGTGCCTGGGTCCCAGCAATATCTAGCATGCACATCACTCCCTTCCATGGGGGGGGGGTCACAAGGCCTGTGTTTGCCATGGCACTGAGTACATGTCCTTTGTTTCCCCACATAGCTTGTCTGGCTGAGGGTGCTGCGTGAGGGTCAGGATGCAGAGGACCACTCCAGAGGGACCAGGGACATGCAATGCAGGACATACTGTTGGCCATTTTCAGGCACCAGGGGGCCATGTACCAGAGGCAGGGGGCCATCCTGTGGGTGATAAGGGACCTGACAGAGGTGCTGTGGATTTTAAGCCAGGATCATCACCATCCTGTGAAGGACTGCCAGGGACAGTAGGCCTGTGTGGCCCTTGGACTTTTTCACGGTGTGTAGCCCCATTTAAATCCTTCCCTCACCCTGATGCCCATTTTGTACATAGTTGCCCCCTTGCATTCCCTGTTCCCTTATCATTCTTCCTCACACCCCAGTTTTGCACTTTATTGACTTTAATGCTTTTGCTGTTTTTTGTTTTTTGTATTAAATCCTGTTAGATAACACTTTCTTGTGCTGTTGTTGCAGATAGTTGTTATGTTGCATATGTTACCCACTGCCCCTTGGGCTGCACAGCTAGGTTGTGTTTGTGCCATGTCATGCACGTTCTCCCTGTCCACCTGGCCATGCCAACACAATGCTTGCCAGGGGCATCACTGTCGTGCATCTGGACTTTCATACACTGTTGCCCACAGTGGCACTTTCATTGGGCCCCTCTTCCAGTGCTGTGCATGCTACCACTGTTGCACTGTTCACCATACTGCACTGTAGTGCTGTTTGCCATTCTATGTGCCCATGGATGTGTGTACCCTGTTTGACCTAAAGCCACCTGTCTGTGTGCCATTGTGCCTATCTCCCACTCTTCTTGTGGTCTGGCACACACATCCAGCATGCTTGGCTCCTCCTCTGCACTGTTGTCACAGTGCCTGTTTGGGCTGTGTTATCCATTGACACCTCCAGTGCTATGGCATTTCATCCATGCCCTCATATCGCCATACCAGCAGTGCCTGCTACACTCATCGTCTGTGTATAGTACCCTGTCCTGTGCCCATGGGGTGCTCTGCTGTACACATCTTGTGGTTTTCCTATGCCACTCTGTTCACCATAGCTGTGGCTGCTGCAGCCCCCATTTGTGCACTTGCTTACTGCTCACATCCCACCTTGGGTCCTGCCATGTTGCACCAGGGTCTCAAGCAGAATTGCTCCACTTTTTACATTCAGTCTTGCCTACTGGCAGTGCATGTGCTGTTGCACTATAGCACATCTGTGGTAAATTCATCCAGGGATGCACTAGTGCATCTTATGGTGCATCTGCTGAATATGGCAATATTTTGGGAAAGCACATCTGGGATGCATGGTACAGGTACCTGCACCACGTGCCCGGGGACTTCTGAATAATGGGTCCTTCCTGGTTATCTAGTACTGCTGCTTTAAGTACTTAGCCAGTTTTCCACCCATTCAGCTCTCTCATATTGGAGATTTAGCGCTGTGCCAGCATAGTACTTTGTTTATTATACTTTATTATTGCCCCTTGTGAACTTATTCACTCATGCAACAAGTAAATGCTTTATTGCCCTGTTTGGGAACAAATTTTCATTATTCTAGTTTATTGCACCACTAAGGATTATTCTACTGTGTTAATTCTCAACAACGCACATATGCTTTATTGTTATGTTTGGAATAACTTCCCGTGTGTTTCAACTACTTGATGGACCCACTACTGTTATACCGGCCTACTTGGGAATAAATTTCTCTGTGTTTTCATCTACTGTAGTACTTTGTTGACTCATTTAGGAATACATTTGTCTTATTCTTGTTTATTTATCAATTTGGAATTGGTTCTATGTTCAGACTCTACAACCACTACCTTCTTCATTTTCCTACTTGGAAACAAATTTCCCTGTGTTCATAAATAGTTGATGTACCCAGTAGTGTCTAAATGACAAGTTCAAGAATACATTTCTGAGTGTCTGTACTCACAGCAGCACTAGTACTATGTAGTCATGTGTTCTAGTTTAACGTATTCACACTGGAAGCACCCACTAAGTGCTTTATTGGCCTATTTGGGAACACATTTCCCTGTGTTCACAACTACTTGTCCCACACTAGAGCTTGATTGCCCTGTTTGGGAATAAATCTCCTAGTATTTTTACTCTTTGTGGCTGCATAGTGCTGTATTCTAGTTTATTACCTCACTTGGGACAACTGTCTTGTGCTCACACTCGATGCACCCACCACGTTTTATTGGTTATTTGGTAATAAAGGTCTCTGCTGTTCACAGCATCTTGACATTCACACTAGTGCCTTATTGCTTGGGTTGGGAGTACATTTTCCAGTGTTTATACTGACAGCAGTTGTGTAGTACTGTCTTCTAGTTTATTGCCCCAGTTGGGACCATTCTTTTGTGATCACACTTAACACACGTACTGAATGCTTTATTGGCTAGTTTGGGAATACATTTCCCTGAGTTCACAACACTACTTGATGTACCCACTAGTGCCTTAGTGCCCTGTTTGGCAATAAACTTCCCTGTGATTTTACCATTTAACACACACACTAGTGCTTTATTGGCCTGTTTGGGAATAAGTTTTAGTACGTTTGCAACTCAATGTGTGCACTACTTGCTACTGAAAAAATAATTAGAAACAATCATCTGTACCATTATGGAAAGACAGTAAAAACATGTTTTTTGGCCTTTAAACAAAACTATGCACTGTAAAAATATGTAGCAGCACTTCTGAGGCAATCCAAGGTACAATAACAACAGTGCAGACAATTCATGATACTGCAGGGGTAACTCATCAGGATACTCAGAGAATGAGCACAGCTTATCCAGCAGGTAGGGAAATGGGCAGACTGGGTGGGACAAGCGGTCCTTATCTGCCATCAAATTCTATGTTTCTATAATTGCCATCATATCATGGTGGCCAATTTTAAGAAGTAGAGAGAAGAATGATAAAGATGATTATGAGAAGGAGGAGAAGAAAGATTAGAAAGGGAGGAGGACACAGGTATAGCATGATCTAGAGGAGAAAAATCAGTGGAACAGATCCTAAGTATGTAGCAGATAAAGTAGCAATCTGTCTGTTAAGTGGCAGTAGTTCTAGGCAGGATGACTAAGTGGAGGAATCCAGGGACATAAAACTAACGAAAAGGTTGAATAGGAAGGATGATGGTGGTGGTGGTGGTTGGTAAACCAAAAACAAAATATGGAGGGGCATAAAGACCCTACAGTTGTAGGGGAAAACAGAAGAGAAAAGAACATAGTTCCAGGGGAATACAAATAAAAGCAGTTCCGACAGTGAGAGAGGATGTGCAGCAAAATGGCACACAGTTGGAAATTGAAATACATCAAAGATATATTGGCAGTGATGGTGGTTGTGGTGCTGGTGGTTCAAATCCACTTCCTCTAACCATCAATACAACAAAACCTTAGAATTCCATTTGTGAGGGATTTTTTTCACACAAGATAAATCATAATGCAGACATGTGGTTGGCAAATTATGCGAAACAAAATTAAGTCACGGTGCTCTGCCAACTCAAACCAAGCAGCTATTTGCCATTCACACTCACATACACACAATAACAGTACAATAAGTATAGCAAGCCAAAGCTTTATTATAGCAAAATATAATACAAAAGGTTACAATAAGTACAGCAAGTCAAAGCTTTATTATAGCAAAATATAATACAAAAGGTTATACATCACCGATTCCAAAAGCTACATCCAAGCCTGTTCCAATGGCTGGGAAGCCCCCTTGTCAGCCTGGCTAGGAGTCTCATGAACCAGGAATTGGCCCACAGCGAGCCACCCCTGCAGGTGAGGCTTCTAACCAGGCATTGAGAAAGCTACATTTATATCTTATTCTATGCTAAAATAACCGTGCAGCCTTCATAGTGTTGTCTTGCCACATTCTAGAAGCTGGCCGGGCTCCCAGATGCTGCGAATTCACCATAAGGACTGCCTAGAATTCCCTACACCTGCTAGGTCACTGTGCTCCAAACACTGGCCGGGTGCCTAGAACACTATGAGCTAAGCAGAAGTTTAAACAAAACTACAAAAACAGGTTGCCTGATGATATGCGACCTTCAAGTCAGCAAGATACACTGTCTGAAGCAAAACATAATAATGAGGCTATCTAAAGAGCAAAACACCAATTAAATGAAGCAGCATGTAAAATGGAGTCACACAATACAAAATGGAGTATAAAATGACATACATTACATGAAATAGCATACAAAATGGAGTGACAATAATCAACATATTATACTATCACTACATTCGGTCCTTTGATTATTGTGAATACGATTTGTATGATATTGGTACCATAGCAAAATTACTACTAATATAACATGATAAGTAACAAGTCCAAATAAGCAAGATAATTGTCACTACAGCAATGATTATGATAGGATGTATCAGAATATTTAACACTTTTGTAGCTGATGGAGACCATCCTGTAAAAATATCCCACCAATAATGAGTAGTCTCTTGTTGAATCTTGGAACTTAAATCAATCATTTTATTTTTAACTATCGTAGTTTGCACCTGACTTTGCACTAATGATTTATTTCTTATTGCCAAATGAGCCTGCATTACATCTGTTTCCTGAATTATCTGTTTAATTTTATTTAATGAGATATTCAATCTTGATTGATCTAAAATATTGGGCTGCCAATACAAAATAAGCTTCTGCTCATTATCAGGGACAAAGGTGTAAGTAGTATTTTCCCACCACAAATGAGTCACATTTCTTAAACAACCTGAAAAGGGACGAGTTAAGTTATACATCCTAACAGCATTCTCCTAATTAGTTACTATACAAACATACTGGGGTCCTATTTCTGTAAACATGGTAAAGGTTATGGGTAAAATTGTCCATTGACACAAATTTATCGAATGCTCCAGTAAACAAGGTTCATAAAGTCTGGAATGCTGTCCACATAGTATTCCATCAGCTGTTTTTGAACACAGACTTAAGTCATGGGTGGTGTTCTGACTATCTATATAATCTCCGTTAAAATGTGGTAACCAAAACTCAGGATCAAATAATGGGGGACCAAAAATTACAGGTAATATTACATATTTATCTGTGCATTTTACTGTGGTGGATGACATTACAATCCAATGATTACTAGGAATCCATGATTTGAACACGGTCCTCCACACATATTCATTATTACTCATTAAATCACTCTGGGCCTTATTTCTTTGCATTATAGAATACATATGTCGAATTGCATTCTGTCCAATCAATAAATCGTGAAATATTTTCTGCTACTCCCATTCCCCATACCTGTGAAGCATTAAATAACTGCAAGAACTCAAAATCATAATTCAAAGTTAATCTTTGGGGTAAGAAAACAGTTGGCATCCATTGAGCTTGTAAGTTAATTAAGCTAAATACATCAATTCCTACTGCCTGAAGCCTGTTAGTCAGTGTTTCTATATCAACACTATTTAAAATTCCCATGCCTGCCCCTGCTCCACCTAATAGCGATCATACCAAGCTCTTTTATATTTGCATTTTCTACTAAACATAAACGTTATGTTAAAATAGATTACATTTTTCTGATACCACTGCGCTACTGATGTACATGTGGATGGAACCTTAACTATACTATTATTACTAATTACAGGATGATTTTTCAACACTGTAATGTGATCTGCCCAAGTAGTTCTATTAGTTATTGCAGTATTCATGCAGAATAACGTGTCTATGTCAATCAAAGTAATACTTGCATTGAAAATGTCTGTTTGATTCATGCAGCAATCAAGTCTATGTTGTATAGTCACCATGCAACTATTCGGTAAGTTGCAGCATCTAATAGCAGTCTGGTTCTGTAATTTAATCCAATTTGTGTCCTGCATAGGTTGGACATATAATCGTCCTGCCATTGTCTCAACTGGTTTCAAATGTTCACATCTGGTGAAAAGTAATGTTCACTATAGGACATCCTTGGTTTTCAGGGCAAGTAAAGTTGTCTTGCACCAGTAAGCTGGTGGAAGATTTCCAACCCCATTGTACAAGTGGGTCGTCAAGCTTCAATATTCTTCCACCTGGGGTAATAGGCTTACCTAATGGACCATGAGAGAGAGTGTTATTCCTTTAGAATCCATTGAAGAACCTAGAAAATACACAGACTGATTATTCTCGAAGATAACATGTGTTCTTGGTACATATTCCCATCTCTTTCCCTGACCTGATAATTAACACTGTGTTGTCTCGTCCGGTGGCTATCACCTCAGCTGGTTCAGGAGGGCCATTTGGGTTTGTAACCCATATTTTGGCACCATTGTTAAAACCTCCTGTAGATCTAAAACCTTTATCCTCCCTTGCTGTTAAGAGTGTTGGGGCTTGTCCTTTATAGGGTCACTTTGTTAACTGGAATAATTAACAATTGAGCCACTCTGTCATACTGTTGAATTAACAGATTTTGTTCTCTACTATTCAACAAAATTACTTTCACTTCTCCTTGGTAATCACAATCAATCACCCTCCAAAATTTGTATTCCTTGAGGGCTAGTTCTGATTTAGGTGCTAACCAACCAAAATGTCTCGTGGAATTTGTATTCCAATACCAGTTTCTATCACTTGAATGTTTCTGCTGTTTATTCTGTATTCTTGAAGGGCATGTAAATCAAGTCCAGCAGCTTCTGGGTTGCCCTGCAAGGAGACAGAGCTCCTGTGTAATTTCCCAATATAACACTGTTTCTGTAGTTGAGTAAGCCTGCACTTGCAAATTAGGAGTTATCATTCACATTAAGGGTCTCAGATTCTCCAATTGGTCTATTATTTAAAATCTGTAATGCTTCATGCAAATTTCTTTCCATTTTCGTAGGCTCTCCTCCCCAATTTCCTAAACTGTTCTTTCAGCAATCCATTCATTCTCTCAATTAACCTGCTGCCTGCGGGTAATAAGGATGTGAAATACCCACTGTATGTTATGGGCTTGAGCATAAGCTTGCCATTTTCCCCTAAAATGGGAACCATTGTCACTTTGTATCTGCAAGGGTATTCCATAGTACAACATAATTAAGTTAATTGCCTTAATGGTGTTTTTCTGTAGTTTGTTTACAAGGGTATGCCAATAAATACCCTGAATATGTATCTACAACTGTGCAAGCATATCGACATCCTCCACTAAGGGGTAGAGGTCCAATGTAATCAATCTGCCAAATTTGTCCTGTAATTTTCCTCCCAATTGTCCTTTCACAATATGAGGGATTGGTCTTGTTGCCCATGTTGGCATATAGGACACTGAGCAACAACAGTTTTAACTAAACAATGTTAGGGGTACACCCCTACTATATGCCCACCTGTAAGTGGCTTTTCTCCCAAATGTCCACATTTTGATGTGCCCATTTTGCCAGCCCTGATAACTGCTGACTTTGAGTTTCTTCAATATCCACTGGAAGAATCTTAGCTTTTTCATCTGCAATAGAATTATACCATCGTTCTAGTGTATCTGAAGCACAATGAGCATCAACATGAAATACAGTGGTTTGAGTATTTTGCACCATAGTCCATATTTCCTGCCACAGTTCTTTTCCCATATTTCTTTTAATAAATTTTCCACTCATCCTTAGCCCAAGTGGGCAGCCAGGTTGTTAAACCATTGGCTACAGACCATGAATCAGTATAAATATGACATGTACCTTGCAACCTTTGTGGGTATTATACTGAAGGGAGGAAGGGTAGCTACCCTCCCTCCAAGCTCCTACTGGTGGAAGACACAGCTCGAGGCAAGAGACAGCTCAATACTGTAGCAATAAAAGGTTAGCTGTGAAACACAGACAAACAACAAAACACAACACACATCAGTTTAAAATAAAACAAGATTATTTCCATAGGATAAAAGAAGCCAAGCATCCCTGGGTCTCTTTATCCTAAGTATGACAAATGTCCAGATTGATGGTAATACCACACGCATGTATCTCTGTAGATGGTAAACTCAAAACAGCTGTAATAGTCCTTTTTTCAAATTGTAAAAGTCTGTTCCTCTTCACTTAGAATACTAGTTTTGCAATAAAAGTCAAATTACATGGTTCACTCTTGGTGTGCTTTCATGAAAACATACATTTTGTGTGAAAAGTTGTGCTTTAGGCATGGAATACACATCAAGTTTGAACTGGTAGTAACATAAAATGTTGAAACACAAGAAGGTCAAATAACGTGCAAAAGGTCACAGTGTGCATGCAAGGGTCATTCAAACCCAGCCATTCCTGTAGTGTCCTTGAACACCACCAATATTAAAATATCTTTAAATAACAATAGAGCACACGATGAAACTGCTGGCCAAGACAGTACACTCACATACACATACACAAAAAGAAATACTTAACACAAAATAAGACTGACATTGTTTCACACCAATTTGCTGAGGTAATGCCCATAGTTCCATTAGAAACTGTACGTGGTTTAGATATATGTGCTGCCTCCTGCCTGTCTTGTAACACGGACAATTTTTAAACCAACACATTTATACATATTGCCATGCCAAATCTTTCCAGAACAAAACACTGTTTAAACACATCATCTGTAAGTGAACACATCTCGTATAACATGATTACACCTTTTGGCACATAACTAAAATATGGCACTCTGCCATTTTGCAAAAAGTTTCTGGTTTTAACTAGAAGTATGATAAAGCCATTTATAGCTGTTAACACATTACATTTTCACCTAGCAGTGGCTTGGCACGTTGTTTGCAAACTACAACTCTTTCTGCACATTGCAATCTATATGACGCCATAATTCTTCACCATCAACACTACCTGCTCCAAGCAACAACTACAAAGAAAAGTTTTCACTGACCCTATCTAGGCAGCACAAATGTTCCATTACAAATAAAGCCAATTAAAACAGTCAGCTATGAGGCAAAGAAGCTTCTTCTTTTTTTTTTTCTGTAACATGTTGTGCACTGAAGGCAGTCAATCCTATCTCGTAACCTTGACAATAGAACATAATTACAGAACACAGATATAAGCTAGAAAATATGCATGAGAAAGACGGAGCATTACCTTGTTTAGTATAATGACATAGAAATAAAACAGACAGACATAAAACAACTTTGAATAAAAAAATTCAGACTTACCCGTGCCAAGGTATTTTTCTTCTTCTTTCCGATATACTAGTCTAAGTAAGAAAACTGACTGCAGGACCTTCGTGATAATTTCCAATACTGCAGCTATTAACTCTTTCAAAGGTTTTAACCCTTTAAAAGGTTTTCTTTTGGCCATTTTAGTAACCTGCCAACTAAGTCTTTTTCAGAGCTCTGGTTTGCAGTTTAAAACAAAACAAACAAAAATCTCTAACAGTACTAGGTTGAGATCCATCTGGTAGAGGTCCCCAGTACTTGGGTTTAGGATCAAATGTTTCAGCCTCTATAGGAGGCAAGGGAACTTGAAATTGATACAGAAAACTTGAAACTACACAGATAGGCAACATGGGGGAGGATTTTCAAATCATCCTGCTCGTAGTCACCTACTGTGCGTACATCCACAGTAGTTTATTTTTCTTTTCTAGATGTTGCTTATCTAACTTTACTTAACCAGCCACTGTTTTTCTCCTAAAAGCAGCCTGAACTGTGAAAGCCATCATTGGCTCTAACAGTATATACTTGCAGCAAGCACAAATTACAAGTACAAAGGGCAGTTGCCCTTGCTTGTTTGAGCCTTAATACACCTTTAAAAAAAGAACTCATCCTTTTTCCTAAAAATAGACATTTTATTTTCGAATCCTGCCGACTACGCCAAAAATGTTCTGCCAACTCAAACCAAGCAGCTATTTGCCATTCACACTCACATACACACAATAACAGTACAATAAGTATAGCAAGCCAAAGCTTTATTATAGCAAAATATAATATAAAAGGTTACAATAAGTACAGCAAGCCAAAGCTTTATTATAGCAAAATATAATACAAAAGGTTATACATCACCGATTCCAAAAGCTACATCCAAGCCTGTTCTAATGGCTGGGAAGCCCCCTTGTCAGCCTGGCTAGGAGTCTCACGAACTGGGAATTGGCCCCACAGCGATGCGTCCACCCTGCAGGTGAGGCTTCTAACCAGGCATTGAGAAAGCTACATTTATATCTTATTCTATGCTAAAAATAACCGTGACAGCCTTCATAGTGTTGTCTCGCCACATTCTAGAAGCTGGCCGGGCTCCCAGGATGCTGCGAATTCACACCATAAGACTGCTCAGAATTTCCTACACCTGCTAGGTCACTGTGCTCCAAACACTGGCCGGGTGCCTAGAACACTATGAGCTAAGCAGAAGTTTAAACAAAACTACAAAAACAGGTTGCCTGATAATATGCGACCTTCAAGTCAGCACGATACACTGTCTGAAGCAAAACATAATAATGAGGCTATCTAAAGAGCAAAACACCAATTAAATGAAGCAGCATGTAAAATGGAGTCACACAATACAAAATGGAGTATAAAATGACATACATTACATGAAATAGCATACAAAATGGAGTGACAATAATCAACATATTATACTATCACTACACACGGTAAAGCAGGGACTCAGACAGCAACATCAACAATGACAAGACATACAGTATGAACAAGTTTCATACGTTTCAGTATCAAAAAGCACAAAAAGAACACGCAGACCTTGTTCTGTGTTTGTACTCTGATGAGGAGCAAGAAGACATGGATGTTAAATGATGCAAGGAAGTATTTGATGAGGAGGGAGGACGATGAAAGTTTGCTTTCCAGTCAAAGCACAGCTTCAGTTTCTCAGTTCTTAGCACACCTTTCATTTCTTGTTTATTTACCCCTCTGAGTCCACAACAACAGTCAAAGAAGAGTCGGGTACCATTCATGACCATGACAATATCCACCTCCATGGGATAAAGATCAAGCCCCAAAAGTCTGGTGATGCCACCTGATACAGTGACCATCACATTTCTCTAAAACACTTTTGAACAATCACAGAAATATAAGCCTGACAAATCAGCGGTAGGGGGATTAATAAAGGCAACTTGGGAGATGATAGCCACAGACTTGTTTCTATTTTCCTTAGTGACTAACCAGGTTTTAAGGCAGTAATGGGAATTACAGTGCCTACGTATGAGGTCCCAAAGTGGACCTATTTTTCAGGTGTCGCCATATCAGATTTATATGTTGCTGTTTAGAAAAGTGTGTTTGTTTCTTAGAAAGGTTCAGTGGGCAACAAGGTTTGCATCATTACAGATATGTAGACCAGTGACCAGACAACTAACTATATGGCTGGAACTGGCCATTGCATTAACCTGCATCCCTCAACCTCCTCTATATCATCTAGTGGTACTGTCAACAACAGCAGCAAGATGAAAGGGACTTTCACTGTGCTCCGGTAGGCAGCATTATGTATTTATATATTTGAAAAAATACAAGGCCGAACATTTCATAGAAGGCCTTCAAAAAAGGTTGTTATGTGGCTAACTCCACACTCTTTGCAACCTGGTTTTAATTTGTCTGACAATGTTTCAAGTATTGTGCAGAAAGTAAGGACTGATAACTTTACATATGGCCATACCTCTCAACCTCCTGCCTCATAAATCAGGGACACGGCTTAAAAAAATCAGGGACAAAGGACCAAAATCAGGAACACATCTTCAAAATTGGAGATATCCACCCAGAAAGCTGGTAGAACATGGGGCTTAGTGTAAAATGCGTTTTCTAAAGAAGAACAAGTCTGTAACTTTAATGCTTGACATTGTTTTGTGCTTACAGTCCCCACTGTTTAGCCACAAAAACACAAATTTTAGGAGGGACAGAGTAAAATTTTGAGGCAAAATCAGGGACTTCCCTGAAAATCAGGGACATTTGAGAGGTATGCATATGGCACTGGCTTTGCATACATCATAAAGCTGGTGGTGTAAAACATCATCAACAGAGGTGTTTAAAATGTGATTGCAGTAATTAGTATCCACTTTGGAAATTCTGTGAAAGCCTGAAAGCTGTTTCATCAGATTCAGGTGAACAGTGCCCTTCTTTTCCATCAGATGATACAGGAAGTTCCAACACAGTGGAATTTCATTTACAGTATATGATGCAGGGAATTTATTTATTTAAAAAAGTTTTGCAAGAAAAGGCATACTGAGCCAACAAATAACTTGTTTCCACATGTGTTCTCTGGGAAAGTGGAGATGGGATACAATATGCATTGCAAGATACAAAACAGAAAAAGAGACACAAACACTGCTCCACCACACAAAGGGTGTGAGGTTCAAAACTCGAACTAGGATGTTTGCAATAAACTCACACTCCTCAGATGCTGTAAAAAAGCTTTATTCTAATTAAAAAAAAGCTGCCATGCAGCAACAAGAACAATAGCTCACTCTGAACCCCAACCAGTTTCGTGCGGTAGTACGTCATCAGGGAGATGGGTCTCAGTCATAAGTAAGTCAGTAATACTTTGCTGATTTAAAGAAACAATGTATTATAAATCCATTAATGAATAAAGTGCAACACTGCTCAACATACAATCTTGTTCATAAAATCATAACCAAAAGTGTAGTCCTAAAGTACTAAATATGACTGAAGAAACCAATTTGTAAAGTGCTATCAGGACTTAAATACTTGAGAAAAAAATGTGCGTGAACCATCAACCATACATACTAAAATTATTTTAAAAAAGACATAAATACTGGTTAGTAGACTGTCAGCATCCAAGTCCACATGTAGTTTTTACCAGCTCTTAAGGCACATATCCATGGCTGCCCATACCAGAGCAGGTCCCAAGACTTGAAGAAATATCTATTAACAGAAAAATAAAGCATGTCAGTAGAGGAGTATTAATATACGCTTTTACTCAATAGTAATCTTAACAAAAAAAGAGAGAGAGAGTAAATGTCAAGAAAGTAAAAATAAAAATAGAAGCAGGACAAAAGAACAAAGAAACTGGGGGAGAGAGGAAGTGGGGACACAGGGAGGGAAGGTGGAAGGGAGAGTTGGGGAATAGAAAGGGAAGGGAGGGGAAGGTGGGAAAAGAGGGGAAGAGAGAGAATGATAAGGCAAAACGATCATAAGCATTTAACCATTGTACAGTAGACTGACACAAAATAATTCTCATTTTCTCTTTCTAATGTATAGCATCAATTCAGTTTTGTCATTAAGACTCAGAGGTTGCAAAGCTCCTAATGTAAAGATCCAGTAGGACTCTCTTTCTAGTAGTCTGTCCTCCAGACTACCCCCCTCCTGCCTGGTTTGATCACTTCCAAACCACAGAATTTGAAAAGTGTTTTACATTCCTCTGTTTAGTCATTCTGCAGTGGTTTGCAAGTGCACTTCTTGTATTGTTGTTTTCTACTGATCTTCGATGCTCACCAATTCTAGTTGTGAGGGGCCTAGATGTCTTATTTAAATAGAAGGAGCCACACTGGCAAGCAGCCATGTAAATCACATTTTCTGTGCTGCACGTGATGAACTGTTTAATTTGATGGTTCTGACTGCTATTGCAGCTCATTCATGTAGTACACTTCAAAACAGAGTTGCAAAACTTACAGTTTTACACTGGTGCATCCCCCATGGCAGTGGTGGTCTAGTGTCAGGGATTGGGTTAATACCAACCATATGGCTGTGGATCAGTCTATTGTCAAGGCTGGTTCCTCTTTCATATACCAACCTTGGTTTTTATTTTGCTACCTCCACTAAGTGGGGTTCACTCTGCAAGATGTTCCAATTGCTTTCAATAATCTGTTTAATGGCCTGTGCCTGTCTTGTGTCAGTAGTGACAAAATACATTCTAGGTTTAGAGGGTACCCTTGTCTTGGTTATTAGAAGTTGGAACATGTCCACATTACATGCATCCTTGAAAACTTTGTCCACAACTGGGACTGAATCACCTCTATTAATAAACTCAGAAGCCATCTCAGAGCCATTGACAAAAAAATCAGAGTCACCAGTACAATACCTGTTCACCCTAAGCATCTGGGACTTGGGAATATTAGATACCATATGTCATGGGTGGCAGCTCGAAGTCAATTACAGTGAGTTGTGATCTGTTTCCTTTCTAAAGAGGTTGGTGCGTAGCGTACCATTCTCTCATTTCATGATCCTTGTATCAAGAAAGGAGACAGGGTCAAATCACATTGTAGAGAGAATCTCAAGTTCGGGTTGCAACCCTCCAAGTATGTAATGAAAGCTTGTAACCCATCTCACATGCCACGCCACTCCATAAATATATTGTCTATAAAGCGTTGCCAAATGTTAATGCTATGGTAGAAAGGATTGACATTGGTATCATAGACGGTTGTTCTTTTCCAAAGTTACAGGTACAAATTAGCTTTAAATCAGCACAATATAACTGAGTTACTTATGACTGAGATCCATCCCCCTGACGACGTGCTAGTACACAAAACCAGTTGGGGTTCAGAGTGAGTTATTGTTCTTGTTGCTGCATGGCAGCTTTTTATTGATTTAGAATAAAGCTTTTTTATAGCATCTGAAGAGTTCAGGTTTCTTGCAAACATTCAAGATAGAAAAATACAATAAATTATTTTCATTTATGTATTTATTTGAATTTTGATAACTGGGTGAGCCCACTGAGACAATACAGCCCCTTTTCCAGTGGTGACTCAGGACAATGGGTACAAAGCATGAAACATGGTAAATGCAAGATCTAAACATAGAAGGTAGGGGATGTATATATATGTATATATATATATATATACACACACAAACAATGGTACAGTGGAGAGAGACACACACACTGTATATACAGCATATTTACAAATATGAGCATCACATACCAGGTTGACCAGTGCACACATATTCTGTATAGGCTAATTAGAGGCTAAGTTGCAGTAGTTCAGGAGGAGGTAGAACTACTGTATATCTTGAGTACTTACCAGAACTGTAAATTGTACAAGTTTGAAACAAGTACATTTTTCAGCAAAGATAGATGACCAGAGAGTGGCTAGGAATAACAAAGAAGAAGCCACAGAAGCAGCTTCCTTCAGTTTAGGAAAAAAAACAAACAAAAGAGTTAAGCAAAGCCGGTAAAGAGCTTAGGCTGTAACAGATGCTCAGAGAGTGTACATTTGAACATGGAAAGAGATGAGAGGGAGCAAGTAGATAATGGAAGTGCATTCCAAGTGACAGGTGCAGAGTATGCAAATGAGCACCTGCCAATTACTAGGCAAGGACATGGTGTTAATAGTAAAGAGGCAGACAAGGATCTGAGTAAACGAGGAGTAGGTTTGTGTTTTAGTATGTCACTCAGGCAGGGGGGAGAAAAGTGGAAGACAAGTTTGTAAATAAAGGTGAAGGAAGAGAATTGCAATTTTTGGTTGTAGTCAGGCCATCTTAGTGTAACTAAGACCTTGCAGTGAAGGCATCATGGGCTGACATCAAGGGTGAACCACCCCACCCTGTAGTAAAGTTAATTCAGATGAGTGAGTGTGGTGGATCAGGTGGCAAGTAGTAGATGTGTGCAGCAGAAAAGAATGGGCTGGAGGGAGGCAGTGGCAATCTTTTGACAGGAAGTGTAAGAGAGGCGGGGCTGAAGACGATATAGCAAAACAAGTTTATGATTGCGTTTTTTTGTAATCTGAGTTACATGTGGTTCAAAGGAGAGGCAGAGGTCTAGCAGAATTCCTAAGTATTTGAAAGATTGAATGGTTTGAAGGGTTTCCCCAGAGAGGACTGAATAAGAAGTGAATCAGTGGGAGCTACTTTTGCAGAGGGGTTGAGAAAAAGTATTGCCTTTGTTTTTTCTTTTTGTTTTTTGGCTATTAAGGATGAAATGATTCTTAAGAAACCATTTTTCTAGTGAATGGAAGTCCGATTCCAAGTTCTAATTCAACCATTGGACATCATCAGAGGACCAGTATAAAATCATGCTATCCACATAAAGTTGCACTGCGGACCCACCACGTGCTGTGGTAAATAATTATAAATAAATTAAGAACTAAAATTAAGAATAAAAAAAAATCGTAGAAGATACAAAATGGAAAACATAAGGAAATAGAAATTAAAAAATGATAATTGAACATAAAGCCAAGATGCAAAAATAAAAATAAAACACATTGATGCATAAAATAAATTATGTAAATAAATCTATATATATATATATACACACATACATACACACACACACATATGCATGTGTATGTTATAGTGGCATGGTAGTGCCACTATAGTTAGGATTGAGTAGCCCATTTATGGTTAAATCTGAAATTTGTCAGCTTAATAACTTTGCCACCATATGATGGATTTGCCTGAAATTTGGAATGCATGATCTGGTACCATAGATCTCTGGAATTCTAAGTTTTGTTACAGTCAGATTTACAGTTGCGGAGCTGTAAAGCACCAAAAAATGCATAAATTCGGGGGTTTTGCACATTTCTTTGTTCACGCCTACAGATGCACATTTTGCGTGGTCAGTCCGAAAACTTCAGGGAACATGCATGATGTGCCTTTCAAAGATTTCGTGAAAAAATATTAAACGGTTCAAATGTTATTCAAAAAAAAACACTGAATCCCATTATAGTCTATGGGAGAAGGTAACAAAATATATGAAAGTGTCACAAATGCACTTTTTAGTGTCACAAATGACCCTTTTACTTTCGTGAGTCAGCCATTTTTTTTCAGCTGGTTGTCAGAGAAATGCTTGGCATTTAAATTTGGGACCCTCTAGGGACACAATTATTGTTGTGTTCACCTAGTCAAGCCCTAAGGATGCTTCCCATGTCTTTTTTAGGGTAAAACACCCCAGAAAACATGTATTTTAATTTTTTGTAAAAAGTAGTGTCACAAAGTACTTTTGCATATGTGACACTTTCATGATTTCTTTTTACGAAAAGTGTCATGATTTACGACACTATGCCCAAAATAATAGGAAATCTTTGCCACCCTGCTGCAAAGCAATAGTTTGATCATTTGGGCTGAAATGCATGGAAGACAGCCAACATCTCACAGATATGCCTTTTGGTGGTTTGGTGCCAAAATATTACTGTGCTTCAAAGTTACTGCACTCTGAAGTTGACGATTTTCCCCATAGGATAACATTACGGCATCCGATGTGCCGTTCGGGTCCCATACCTCGAAAACAGTTCGAGATACAAACTTTTCATCACAAAAATTCTTAGTCCCCCACCACGGGGCTAAGATCAAAACTAGCCTGGAAAGTCATAAATAATATGAGATTTTAATTTTTTTTCTATGTTGTACAGTTCCTGAGATCTAAGCAATTTAGTATTCCAAGTACTCATTTTCTGGTCCGAGGGCCATTATTGTGCCCACATTCTTTGGGCCAAAACCCTGAGCTCCACACCAGTTTTTCAACCATTCATTGAATTCCCTGGTGAGGAATACTCTAGCATTACCCTTGCCATAGAGAGGCAGCACCTCCGAGAAGGTTACTGTATGTGCTACTTATCAAAGGCCCCTCCCCAACTCTACAAACTCCTCTTGCACTGCTCTGATCCCATTCCTAGCCAGGTCATTTGTCCCTAGGTGGACAATGACATCCAGCTCCCTCCCTTGTGCAGCTGCTCCCATGATCCTGAGGATTCGCTTCCTGTCCCTCCAAGCTGTGGTGCCAGGCAGGCACCTTACCTCCCTCTCCCCTTCCTCCCCCACTTCTACCCCCTAATGATTGACTCCCCTACCAGGAGTTGTTTCCTTCCACTGTGGGGTCCCATGCCACCATCCTGTGAGTCTCCTTTATGAAGGTTCCCAGCATCCTCCTTGGTCTCCACTGCAGATGCCTCCATAGAGGAACCACTATTCACCAGAACAGCTTATGAACTATGGAGAGGTACAGCTGTAAGGATGCAACTCTGTTCCACCACATTCTCCCTCCCTGAGCTCACCCTGGTCTAGCCACTCCTCTTTCTTGGCAACCTCTGAGGTATTGGCATTGGCCCTGGTGGTCCCTGGGTGGTTGAAGAGGATTCATGAATTCTAGCCAGGTCAGCCTGGAGACAGGCAACTTCCTCCCTCACACCAGAGATGTGGCTGGAAATAGGGCAGCAATGCAGCCTCCAGAATGTCTCCCGGAACACTGCTGCCCCACAGCCATTGCACTGCACCACTCCCATCATGTCTTATTTTGTGTCCCCTCTCCTGTTTCTCTGTATGCTTACTCTCTCATCTCCTTACAACTCTCACACTTCCTGTTTTGGGACAGCAACTTCCTATATTCTTCAGTAGCCTCCTTCTTTCTTGCTTAGTGTCAGACCACCAGCAGCTGGGGGTGCGAGCTACTTTTTTCCTTTAGGGTTGACAAAACTAATGTTTCTCTATTATCCTTCCCTTCCTACTGCCAAACAGGAAGTTCCTGTTGTCAGTCAAATCCAGTGGCTATAAAAGTAGAACTGGCTTAGGGTAGGAGGGTGGAGGGGTGGGATGGAGGGCAATTAGTAAGAAAAATGGTAGCTTCTCTTAGTTAGCTGCTTTCTGCTCTACAAGCAAGATTTCTGTCTTCCAAAGGCTAGCAACAGGAAGTTGTAATTGGAGTCCTGTACTTTTATACTGTCTAAGCCACAGCCCCAATTAAGCTCTCTCTCTCCTCCTACTGATTTAGCAAAGTAAGTCAATACAGTACCCTTCCCAGCACAGAACACACACTGACTTTCTTTCTTTTCTTTTTTAACCCTAAACAAGACCCCTTCTACTTCTAATAAAGTATCTGTCTGCCTAATCTCAACAGACACTGACTCCTGCTGAGATAGAAGTGCTAAATTAGTAAGAAAATGGTAGCTTCTTTCAGTTAGCTGCTTTCTGCTCTACAAGCAAGATATGAACTCACAGGCTGCACAATCAGAGCCAACTCAGTCTGGCCAGATAACAGCATTATCACAACAAGAAGTGCCCAATTAAATACTCTAACTGCCCGAACAAACCCTGAGACAAAGCCCCAGAATAGCAAGAATAAGAGAACCAGAAGGGGGACAAGCAGGGTGGGGAGAAAGCAATTATCAGCAGTATCTTCATATGTTTCATAAGTTATTAAGAGTTCAGGAGGCCGTGGCCTTTTAGGAACTTGCCACCATGATTGATGAAACAATTTAAATTAATTATGAAATATATTTTCTTGTTCCCCATATATTGGTCAAGTCTTGTTTTGAATGCTTCCATACTGTCACTGTTGCTGATTTCTTTTGGAAGTGCATTCCAGGGGGATGCCACCCTTTAAATGAACCACTGTCTCAGTTTCTTTGTCCTGTTTATATCTCCTTTTAATTTTTGATCATGAGTTCTAGTGTGTATTGTAACTCTGCTCCTAACTAGCCCAATTGTTTCTAACAATAGTGGATTCTGCATGGCCTTGTAAGTAAGACACAGATTGCCTCAAACTACTGTACTCCATAGAGTACAGGCACAGATGTTCCAGCCTTTGCTGATAGCCCAGATCTTGCATGTTCTTTATTTTTTTAGTGATCCTTCTTCGTACTCCCTCTATTAGTTTTATTCCATTTATTGTTGTGGTAGGTGCACAGAAAGGGGAACAGTAGTCCACATGTGGCCTAACTAAGCTATTTATCAGAGGAATTATGACCTCTGGATCCTGTATCTATATATGTTTTAAGATACAACCTGTTATATGTTGACATTTTTTTACCTTGGTTTCAGTGTGTGTATCAAATGTGAATTTATTGTTAAGTATGATTCCTAAGTCTTCTTCATTTGTAGTTTCCTGTAATACTATGGTGTTTAATCTATACTTATTTTAATAGTGCTGGGACCAAGGTGCATGACTTTACATTTATTCTTATTAAAGAACATTTTATTATCTTGTGCCCATGGGCGGGATGTTCAAAGGGGTTGCTCCATGTACAACCCCCCAATGCGTTCTGGCATGATATTCAAAGGGGTAGGTTGCACAGCACAACCCCAAATGTGCCAGGGTTCATAATGCTGTTTCCCAACACAAATGGGGGTTCCCAAAAAGTCTTCCAGGAGCTTGCTTGAATGCTCCAAGCCTACATGGTGTTCGGCATTTGACGTTTAAGCCATTTATCTGTGAGTGCTTTTAGAGCCTCTGGTACTGTCTTTTTAAGAGCTGTCTGCTTTCAGACATAATTAGTTTGTATGGGGGGACTGTGTGTTTTCCTGCTTGAGTCCCACTCGAGCTGCTGCCAATTCGCTCTGTTTTTGCAGTCGCTAAGAGTGCAAAGGGAGCCTATCTGATAGATCTATTTGCCAGAAATCATTTAGAATAATAATGAAAATACAGTTTGTCTAACTTGCTTTCCTTTGTAGTCTGAATTGTTTTGTCTAGTCCTTCATTCTAGTTTTGAACTGCTGAACTGGACCAATCAGCATAGGGGACCTTTTAAAGTGGAGCCTGCTGCTGGCAAATCAGAACTTGGACTCTTAAGTTGAGTCAGCCACAATGGGACTATATGGCAGATGCTTCTGGGAATTGTAGTTTGGACTTCTGTGCCTTTTTGCACCAACAGGGGGAGTCTATTGTGAGTCACAGCCAAACCAACCAACTGAACTGGGAAGGACTCAAAAGAAATGCCCAGTTTTGTCTACTGGAGAAGTAAGTTCAGTTTTGGCAGTGAAGAGACAAGGAGCCCAGTGTTTCTTCGGTGTGTAGTTTAGCGTGGGTAAAACGTGTGTAAGACCCTAAGTTTTGGTCTGCAGCTTGTGCAAATGCCTGTTCAGACTGAATCCAACCTGTGAAGAGAATCAAGGAGATCTGAAGAGTAGAAACCAGGCTCACCCTGTAGAAGACTGGAGAAATTGCTGAATCATGCTCGGTCTGTCAGGAACTGAATCTGCTGTGTGTTCTCCCAGGTATTGTGCAGTAATTGCGATCAGGATCTAGAAGCAGCCTGCTTGGTATAGTACTTTCCTTTTACATATAAATGTGTGTAGTGCTTGTGGTGAATCACATTTCAAATCCCCTGTACAGTGAATTGAGTGCATGAATCTGGAATTAAACCCCAGTTTAAACCAGGCTACCTCCATTTGCTCTGAGCTGCAGTAGGGTCCAGTCGTAAGGACCTTGCCCTGCTCCTCCTGCCAATCCAGGACAATCTGCCTTCCATCCAGTTCCCAGCATTGAGTTTGTGAGTACAAAGCAGGGTAGCTCCCTGCCATCTGTTATCAAATTGCCAGTGTGTTACCTAAATGGTGTTGTTTTATGCCTTCACTAACTGAGCCACTCGGCTCCGGATTACAATTGGGTATTGTGCATGCATTTTCCATCCTCAGGGTCCCAACCAGCTGCATCAAATAGGCTAGCCTCTTATTGCCTGGGTACCCAGTAAGAGTGACATTTGGGACATTTGGGGCTCTGAAATATGTGCACGGTACTGTGATTTTTAATGTGGCTAAACTAAATAACCTGATTTCTCCCTGTCCTTGTTATATCCCCCTAAATAAATCAGATCTGTTTGTTTCAGCAAAATTACACTGCCTGAGGTATTCATTTATGTTAAAGTATCGTACTGTGGTTTTTGCACTGTATCATCTTGTTTTGTAGGGGGTCCCCAGGGTCCAGCTGACCGAACCAGTCCTGGGAGTAAGTGTGTACTGTGAAGGTAATTCTGATATATTGTGTGGGACACTAGTGGGAAGAAAGGGGGGTCACAGTGTCCCAGGGGGCTGTGACCAAGTTAGTTTAACTATTGCAAACCCTGACCTCTGGGTGGAGGCACTCGCCATTAAACCTAGGCCCCTCAACCTGTTAGTAGTTAAGCAGACAGGAGTAATAGCCCTTGGGGTAGCGCCACCTAGGGGTTACATCTTGGAGGCACCACTGGAATTAGCATCCTCTAGTGGCCACATTTACGAATTACTGTTAAAAATAAATGGATATCCCAACAGAAGCGGCTGTACACCAGTTGGTGAAGTGGTATACTGGGCAGGAGACTGACCCCCAAAATGCCATACTTGTCTTAGATATCCCACTGGGTACCAATCTGGACACTGTAGAGGGAGTACTCTCCAAGGTCGACTGTTTATGAGACCCTGTGGTAGGGGGACAACAGGCTGATTTGCCCACCCAAACTTTCATGGTCCTAATAGAGTGTAAGGATCCTGTAGACAGTTCTAAAGTGCCACAGACTATTACCCCAGAGGAAGCTCTCACTGCCTGGAGAGTGATAACCAAGGACAGTAAAGACCCAGGGGGGGATAACCCCCTCCACACTATCTGAAACTTTTGAGGAGAAATTTGCTAAATTGTTGCTGGAGGAAGGAAAAACTGTGGAGTATTTAAAGAAACTATTATTGCCACCTAGGGGCATTCCTTCCCCAACATCCCCTCCCCATCCAGCACCCGATATTGCCCCTCCTTCTGTGCCAGTGTTTGCCCCTACATATGTACCTGCCATTAGTCATGACTCTTATCACAAGCTCAAAGTATTCTCTGGCATCCGCCCTACTCCAAATGGAGAGGTCGATCTGGAAACCTGGATAGACTCTGCTACCCTTGCGGTACAAAACTGGCAATGCTCCAAAGCAGAAAAAAGAGCCCACCTGGGGGAGAGCCTCCAGGGACCCACCTGATGAGCTTTTTGCTCCCTGAGGGTATCTGACCCTGATGCCAAAGCCCAATATTACCTAATTGCTCTTGAAAATGTGTTTGGGGGCACCACTAGTGTTGAGACCTTGCAATGGAAGCTCAAAGATGTTAGGCAACAGCCAGGAGAGTTGTTATCTGCCTATATGGATTGATTAGAGGGAATCTTGCAAACCATTTTTCAAAAGGGGGGGTTGGACCTCTAGTGAAGTGGACCGGGTAAGATTGGATCATATACTCTGCTCTGCCCGGCACTTTTGCTGGGTGTTGCTCAAATTACAACTGCACCAAAGGAAAGCTAGTCCCTTGCCTTTCCATGTACTGCTGAAGGAGGTACGAGAAGTTGAGGAGGAGGAAGGTTTTTCAGAGCCCTGTGCAGTTGTAGCTGCTACATCCCCTGCTTCAGGTGTGGGGTCGAACGTTGATGGTCTGGAATTACCAAAATCACATGACGGAACCCAAAACCCAAAGGTCAGCCAAGGGGGGCCCAGTCAGAGAGGGATGGCAACCGATGTTCTGCCATGGGATGAACTGCTGAGAGAGTGCAGGGAAATAAAAAATAATCTCTTTATGAAGGCCGCTCCTGCAAGTACAGGCCCTGGCCCTCATCCAACTGCATCTGCTATGGGGTTGGGGGTACCCAGCCATGCATCTCCAACTTGACAACAGCCCACAACTTGATGTCTTGACCATGGAAGTGGGGAAATTGATGAGATGTCTCCAAATGCTTAACACACCACAGACGGAGATGGCACTAAGGTTTCTAGTTAGTAGTACCCCTGCCCTGGCTCCCAGTGTGATGCCTCGGCCAGCTCAAAATCCAGAAAGTATGTTTTGTTATAATTGTGGGAAGGATGGGCACATGAAGAGAGAATGCCGGTCCCCAAAAGACACAGACAAAGTTGCATATAGGCTACAAGGAGAGCTTCAGAGAACAAATCAGTGGTTAAGAGGTGCACAAAATGATCCCAATGAGGGCCCCAAAACTGTTAACTCATGTCCTTTTGTGGCAAGGTCAGTCGCCCAGGCCCCTGCTACCACCTCTCCAGACTGATCCAGAATAGTGGGTCCCTCCATGGAGACCACTGTTAAGATGAATGGAGTGTCTACAAGAGCTGTATTAGACAGTGGCTCCCAAGTGACAATTATGTTCCAGGATTGGTATCAGAAGCATTTGTCAGACGTACCCTTACAACCATTAGAAGGACTGCATGTATGGGGGTTAAGTGATAAGGTCTACCCCTTTTCCGGGTATATCCGAATTTGGCTGTCTTTCCCCACCTCCGTGGCTGGAGTGGCCAAACAAGTAGAGACCCTAGCCTTAGTGCGTCCCCCCACTGGACTGTATGATGGTGTCCCTTTGTTGATTGGAACAAATGCTTATATGTTTGGATGGCTGGCTCAGTTGTGTTATGAAAAACAGGGGTCAAGGACTAGTAGATCTTTAAGAATTCCGGCTTTAATTAAGAAGGCCTATGAGGCACAGAGAGATGCTGAAAAAGTAGAACCAGAGGAACCGGTCAGAATTGTCTGGAAGAAGGATCCTGAGTCTCTGATCCTGGCACCAAATGCCTAGTGTACCTTACAAGGAGAGGTCCATATCAGAAAGGATGTTAAGAATAGAGTATTAATGTTGGATGCACCAGGCAATGGAAAATTGCCGGAGGGACTGCTGGTCAAGCCTAGCATTTTGCTTGCTAGAGCCAATGCTTATGCCAGAAGGGTAATGGTCCAAGTTCATAATGTGTCTGACAGAGAGATTCGAGTAAATAGAGGTTGCACCCTGGCTAATGTGCATTGTGCAGACACTGCAGTGCTACCCAGCAGCAAGAGTTCTGGGAAGAATGACAGAGTAATACCTGACTTGTTTGATTTTGGTGACTCCCCGTTGCCAGCTGAAAGGAAAGTGAGGATCAGTGAGAAGCTTGCCCAGAGAGACCAGGTGTTTTCTTTAAAGGAATGGGACATAGGATGCATGCAAGGAGCTGAGCACCATATCTGGCTGCATGATGAAAGACCATTTCGTGAGAGGTCTTGATGCTTGGCACCTGCTGACATAGATGATGTGAGACGGCATCTGCAAGAGATGTTAGTTGCTGGTGTAATACAAGAATCCAGAAGCCCCTATGCTTCCCCCATTGTGGTAGTGAGAAAAAAGAATGGGACAGTAAGGATGTGCGTGGATTATTGCACTTTAAACCGGCAGACTATCCCTGATCAGTACCTAATGACCCGCATTCAGGATGCTTTGGACTGCCTAAACTGGAGCAAGTGGTTCTCTGTGCTGGATCTCCGCAGTGGATACTACCAGATCCCGATGGCCCCAAAGGACCATTAGAAGACAGCCATTATCTGTCTGCTTGGCTTCTATGAATTCATGAGGATGCCTCAAGGGATTTCAGGCACCCCAGCCACTTTTCAACAATTGATGGAGTGTGCAGTGGGGGACATGAACTTACTAAAGTGCCTGGTATACCTAGATGATGTTATTGTGTTTGGCAGCTCACTGGAGGAACATGAGAACAGAGTATTCAAGGTATTGGACTGACTGGAAGACTTTGGCCTTAAACTGTCCATTGATAAGTGTCAATTCTTTCAAACATCAGTAAAGTATGTGGGACCCAGTATCCACCAAGGGAATGGAGACCGACCCAAGTAAAGCTGAGGCCTTGACCACCTGGCCACAGCCCAAAAATCTAAAAGAACTGCAAAGATTCCTGGGATTCTGTGGTTATTATCGGCGTTTCATCAAGGACTATTCAAGAGTGATCCGCCCTTTACTTAACCTTACTCAAGGGTATCCCCCAACCCACAAAAAATACAAAAAGTAAGCGTCCCTTGAGACTGAAAGAGTGTATTTCATCTGAGTGAAGTATTTGGGGCCTGCTGGACTCCTGGTTGTGAGATTGTTTTTCATGAGATCATATATCAACTTACCCATGCTCCAGTGCTGGCCTATGCCAGTCCAAGAAAACCTTATGTCCTGCACACTGATGCTAGCTTGCAAGGGTTGGGGGCTGTGTTGTACCAAGAGCATGAGAATGGCCTGAGACCAGTGGTCTTTACCAGTAGAAGCCTGACCCCATCCGAAAAGAACTATCCTGTACATAAGTTAGAGTTCCTAGCTTTGAAGTGGGCTACTGTTGACCAATTCCATGAGTACTTGTATGGGGCTAACATACTAGTAAAAACTGATAATAATCCTTTGACCTATGTGCAGACTCCAGCTAAGTTGGATGTCACTGGCCATAAGTGGCTTTCTACATTATCTACATATATCTATGCTGTTGAATACAGAGCAGGCCTGAACCATATAGATGATGATGCTGTCTCCCGGATGCCCGTTCCCCAGAATGATTGGGTCAGACTGTCAGAACCTGATATTCGAGCACTCTGCCAGAAGTTTGACAGGGAGGAACAAATGTCCACGGATGCAGTGGACTGTATGGTGGATTGTTTGGGACCCTCTGAGAATTGCATACCTGCTGCTTATTGCCACTTTTCGGCAATAGACATTGGTGCACTGCTTCAGCTGGTCAATGACAGTATTCAGCGGCTCAGTCCCGCGATCCCAAGATCAGATCAGCTTTAGAAGCCCTCTATAGAGGAAAAGATGTGTCCAAATTATGTTCCACTGATTTGAGAACTGCATTGTTGTACAAAGAAAGTCCTACGTTGAAACTGATCAATAGACTGTTATACAGAGAAACAGTAGAGAGAGGGGGACAAATAGACAAATAACAACTAGTGCTGCCCATTGCCTTTCAAGACTCAGTACTGAGGTCCTTACACAACCACATGGGGCACCTTGGTCTAGACAAAACACTTGACTTGGTGAGATCCAGATTCTATAGGCCTAAGATGGGGGCTGATGTGGAGCAACACATTCAAACTTGTAGTCACTGCTTACAGAGGAAAGCTTTGCCCCAGAGGGTTGCCCTCCTTGTTAATATCACCACCAGTGCACCCATGGAGCTGGTCTGTATTGATTTTCTTTTCTTTTTTTTTTAAACACATCTTTATTCATTTTCCAAACAAAGACAAGACAAACATAGACCTGGAACCCCAGGGCACACAATCCAAAACTAACTGTGTAAACTATATACAATTAACTATTTACATGGACAGAGGTAACACCACCCCTCCAAGCCAGATCTAAACTTGCTTCATCAACACCTTAAAATAAGATCATCAGGCTGCATACAAATCAACCCTTTTCCCCTTACCCCCGATGAAAATGATCTGCAACCCGATAGATACTCCTTAGCCCACTTTCATGCTAAGTTAATGATTATTTATGGGATGGCGCCCCTCTGTGTCCCCTGGAAAGAGAGAGAGTCCCCGTCCCCCCAAATTTGTCTAGCAGACCCTAACCTCTTACTAATATTCACATCCCAAGTCCCAACCACATCATATACAATCATGAACCAAACCCGCCAATCTTTGCTAATGTCTCTATTGCCCTTTACACGTTCCAGCCCAGGTGTCTCCAGCTAGTCACAGCCCGACAGACAGACCTGCGTTTGAACATAAGCCCCTTGCTGACAGCATATTGCCTCCAATACCGCCCATCTTTTGGCATATAACCCTTTCCTCCCCTCTGAATATAAGTGACTCTTTATTTTATCCAGAGCCCCAATAAGATCTCCTACCCAGTGCTTCTATGCATAGAGCTGGTCATCCTTCCAGTGCTGGACCACATATGACTTAATTACTGCCGCCATCAAGGATAAGTGATACTTAGGTGTAACACCAGCAATTTGCGATAGGTTCCCTAAGGCGCATATCTCTGATGTTATGAATTCCGAATAATCTAACATTGGGTTCATCCGTCTCTTTATTTCATCCCACAAGGGCAATATTTTGCTACAGTCCCACAGCACATGTAGCAAGTCTCCTCTCTCTAGTCCACACCTAAAACACAGGTCTATCTGTCTAAGGTCTCTATCATATAGCTTCACAGGGGTAAAATATAAATTACAAACAATAAAAAAATGTAAGCTCCTATATTTAGGTATCACTATATACTTGCTATTCTTCCATACGTTAGCCCAGTCAATATTTTGAGGCACCAACATTTTGTCCCAATATGGCACTGATATAGGAGAACTCAGACCAAAGAATTCCAGGAGTATTTTGTATACTTGTGATAGGGACCTAGTTTTCAGGTCAATCTCCCTCAGCTCATCCCATTTAAATGAACAATCTGTAAAGCCTCCTAATCTCTTTAGCGCCCCCTCCAGCATACGTATAAATTGTACCTTATGGAAGGTGGGCATTCTGTTGCACTGTACCAGGAGGACCACCTTGTTTTCCTGAATAACATCCTTTAATTTCAAACCTAAGACCCACCTAGACCACTTCCCTTTAAGAACCTGGTTCCCTATGACTAAGTTGGGATTACCCATCAACGGTTGTCCTTGGGACTTCATTTGGTCCTTTTTCTGGACCAAAGTCAAAAACGACCTCCATGCTTCCACCACCTTCAAAATTGGGCTTCCCAACCCTTGTTTAAAACAATTAGTTATGTTAGCATACTATGGTGCCTCCAGAGAGAGGTCTACCTCCTTCATCATTTGAGTCTCTAAATATAACCATTCCGGGATATAAGCTTCTCCTTCAATACTTCTACCCCATCGAGTCATTAGACCTAACTGTCCTGCAACATAATATAAATGGAGGTCTGGCAGCTTGATCCATCCAAAAGAGGGAGATAGACGCAGATCATTATATTTTTTTCTAGGAGGTTTAAGGTTCCATAGAAAGTCTGAGAGTAGCTTTTTAATCATTCTAAACCACTTTTTGGGAATACTATACGGGGCTTGATACACCGGGTATAACAACCTTGGCAGCAAATTCATCTTGATAAGCCCGAGTCTAGCCATAAAGTTCATGGGGAGCTTATTCCATCTTACTAAGTCACCCCTAATAACTGACAGAGTCCCTTCCATATTCATTTCAGCCCCTGTCTCATTATTCCCTGTAATCCAAATGCCCAAATATTTAATCTAGTCAGTCACCCATTGAATTTGCAGCTGAGCGAAATCTGCCGTGTATACATAGGGCATCAGGGGAAGGATTTGAGTTTTGGTCAAATTTAGTTTATAGTTAGAGACTTTAGCGAAATGCCCTATTAGTTCTCTAGTTCTCTCAAACCCGACCACTGGATCTCATAAATGCAAAAGTATGTCATCTGCAAAAACTGAAAATTTTAATTCTCGTCCCATTATCTCAACCCCCCCTTATATATCTATCATTATTAATTGCTCTCAACAGAGGTTCTAAATAGATATTGAATAATATCTGGGAAAGAGGACATCCTTGACGGGTCCCATTTTCCAACTATATTTCCTGTGAAATATAGCCATTACATAGGACTCTGGCCATCGAAGCAGCATACAGATTTTTGATGCCTCTATGAAGACCTTCAGGAAAGCCCATCTTCTCCATTGTGGCAAAAAGAAAAGGATGTGAGACCCTGTCAAAGGCCTTCTCAGCATCTAAAGATATCAAGGCTAGGGGCAGTTGAGAGTCTGATGCATAATTCAAGATGTGATGTAGCTTCCTCAGGGTGTCATGTGCCCCCCTCCCTGGCATAAATTCCACTTGCTCCTGACTAATTATAGCAGGTGCTATCTGCCAAATTCTATTGGCCAAGATTTTTGTAAGGATCTTAATGTCCTGATTCATTAATGCTATAGGACTATAATTACTGGGTAAATCCCTAGGCTTATCTGGTTTGGGGATTAATGTAATGTACGCCTGATATGGGGGGAATGGAACACTCCATCCTGCATTATATTATTAAAGAATTATTGGAGCATAGGCAATAGAGTGTGGATATGAGTCTGGTAAAACTTTGCTGTGAGGCCATTCGGTCCCGGAGTTTTGCCCATGGGTAAAGACCTGACTACCTCCACAATCTCTGCTGCACCTATAGAAGCCACTAATTCACTGCCTTGAATGGGGCCTATTACAGGTAAAGATACTTCCTCCAAGAATGCATTAATTTCTTTCTCCCCCACAGTGTTCCCAATCTGGTATAAATCTTTAAAATACGACGCAAAAGTGTCTGCTAGCTCCTGAGGATCCGTTATAAGCTTCCCCCCATGCCAGATAGATGTCACCATCCTGCTCTTCTCCCATTCCCTAACTCTAGCCACCAGCAAGCGTCCAGGGACGTCTCCCATCAAAATATATTTAGCTTTAATCTTTTCTAACCAGAAGTCTACCTTGCCATAAACAATATCCTCCAATTCCCGTCTTAGGCTATTAAGTTCCCCATAAATTTCCTCTGTGGACCCCTCAAGTAGTGTCAACAAGTTAATGGCCCTAAAATAAATTCCTCTTTTGCCCTCCTCTGCCTATTTTTCTGCGCTGCCAGCTCCTGAGCCACTCCTGCATATAGCACTTTGCAGGTTGGCCAAGACAACTTCTTATTGAGCAGCGTAGGTAATTGTTGCTGTATGATTTCTAGCAGGGCTCCCTCAAGCCTACTTTTAGTTGCTGATTCCTTCAATAGGGAGTCACTCAGTCTCCACTGAGGTGGTCTAGGTGGGCCTAATTTTGGTTCCCAGATTAATTTAATCAGAGAATGATCTGAAAAAGTTCTACCCTCCGTTGTCAATCCCCTAATTCCCATAAGTACCTCCCTATTAGCTAAAAAAAAAAAAATCAATACGAGATTGAGTCTTGTGTGCCACCGAATAGAATGTCATAATATTACCCCCATGGAGTGGGTCTGTATCGGATCCACCAAAGCCGCAACCTCTAGCAGCTTATTTAATGCAATTTGGGCCTTTGTTAATGGTCCTCTGGTAGGTGGGATCCTGTCTCCTACATTGTCAGCAAACGCATTCCAATCTCCCACTAGAATGAGAGAATGCCCAGAAAAAACGGCTATATTCCTGTATTGATTTTCTGAGTTTGGAGTCAGATCAAAGAAATATTAGTAATGAGCTGGTGGTCACTGACCATTTTACGAGATATGCCCAAGCTTTCTGCACCAAAGACCAGAAAGCATCCACTGTGGCCAAAGTACTTGTAGAAAACTTTTTTGTTCACTATGGGGCTCCACAAAGAATCCATTTTGATCAAGGGAGAGACTTTGAGAGTTGTCTGATCAAAGAGATGCTTTCTCTGTGGGGAGTGCGAAAGTCCAGAACCCCCCCTTACTAACCCCAGGGGGATCCACAGCCTGAATGTTTCAACCGCACTTTGCTAGATATGCTAGGCACCCTACACCCAAAGGACAAGCCTAGATGGAACCAACAAATTAGCACCCTGGTACATGCTTATAATTGCACCAAAATTGATGCCACTGGGTTCACCCCCTACCGCCTGATGTTTGGAAGTGAAGCTCGACTGCTGGTAGATGTATGTTTTGGAGTTTCTCCTGATGGGGTCCAAGCTGACAACTATTTACAGTATATGCAAAAGTTAAAGGCCCAGCTAAATCATGCGTACCAACTGGCTCAAACCATGGCTGCCAAAAGAAATCTGGCCAACAAAGAAAGGTATGATAAAAAGGTGAAAGCACAGGAACTCCAGGAGGGAGATCAGGTATTGCTAAGGAATCTGGGACTGCATGGCAAACATAAGATTGCTGACAGATGGCACCATCTCCCTCACATTGTAGTGGGCAAACTAGATGATCTGCTAGTGTACAAAGTAAGGCCTGAGAATAATTCAAAAGATGTGAAAACAATGCATAGAAATCATTTACTGCCCATTGGACAAATTTTGATTGAGTCTGAGCCCCCAGAAGATGCCCCCTCTGGATCAGTGACTAGAGCTGCTGCTAAGAAAAAATCAAGAAAGTCTGCCCTACAGAAGCTGAGTTAAAGTGTTCCCCTCCCCAAGTCCCAGTTGAGCATGACTGTCAGTCCATATCAGAGGAAAGTGAGTGTGACTTTGAATACTACCCTCCTTACGAACTGAGTCAATTGTTTTGGGGCAATCCCCTAGGCTATATTGGAGATGAAGCTGGGCCTTCTGGACTGTCTAAGCCCCCAGCTTCGTCCTTGGAGCCAATGCTCCCAGGAAGCGATGAAATGGAATCATTGCATATGGTGAACTGTTTGAGCTTTAAGGGGAGGAAAATGATGGACTGGAACAGACTGGTGATACACCAGAACAAGAAGAGTATTTTGAGTGCCCTGATGGTCCACTGCCAGTGTCCAAAAGCTCTCCATGTGAGCCAAATGTTGTGGATTCAGAGATTGTAACTCCTGGAGCTGAAAGTGACCCAAGTTCTAGCCTGTCTACCCCCATGAAGACTCCCCTGACAAGTGAGGACAATGCTGAAAATGAGGCTCAGAGTGCAGAGACTGTAACAGTTCCCCCTAGAAAGACTGGTCAAGCTGTAAAGCCTGTGGTGCACCTCAGTTATGATTCCCTTGAGAGGCCTGTGGACTTGCCTCTCAATGTTGTCCATAAAGGAGTGTATGTGTCCCCGAGCTCATTGCCCAAACTGAGCATCAGTGCTAACTCCAAGTTACTTGTGTTGCCTTCTCGGTATGGTGCCCCTGCCCCATCCAGCCCCAAGGTAGCTGATAGAGAAGGGCCCCCTCTCTTCAGGTTTCATGCACAAGAGGTAATAACCTGAGTTATGGTACAATGTGTGTGTAATACTGTGTAAAGAGTGATGTACTGCAAAGTTTCAAAAATGTGTTTCTGGTAAAGTGATATACTGATTGATGATTATACTGATGTAAATGTATATGGGTGTATTGAAACTTATGGGGGTACTTGCTTGACGCAGACATCAAGCTTTCCCAGGCCAGGAGGGGTGTAACCCCACTGCAAAAAGTCTTCCAGGAGGTTGCTTGAATGCTCCAAGCCTGCATGGTGTTCGGCGTTTAAGCCATTTATCTGTGAATGCTTTTAGAGCCTCTGGCACTGTCTCTTTAAGAACTGTCTGCTTGCAGACATAATTAGTTTGTATGGGGGGGACTGTGTGTTTTCCTGCTTGAGTCCCACTCGAGCTGCTGCCAATTTGCTCCATTTTTGCAGTCACTAAGAGTGCAAAGGGAGCCTATCTTAAAGATGTAACTGTTTGCCAGAAATCATTTAGAGTAATAATGAAAATACATTTTGTCTAACTTGCTTTCCTTTGCAGTCTGAATTGTTTTGCCTAGTCCTCCATTCTAGTTTTGAACTGCTGAACTAGACCAATCAGCGTAGAGGACCTTTTAAAGTGGAGTCTGCTGCTGGCAAATCAGAACTTGGACTCTTAAGTTGAGTCAGCCACAATGGGACTGTATGGCAGATGATGCTTCTGGGAATTGTAGTTTGGACTTCGGTGCCTTTTTGCACCAACAGGGGGAGTCTAGTGTGAGTGACAGCCAAACCAGCCAACTGAACTGGGAAGGACTCAAAAGAAATGCCCGGTTTTGTCTACTGGAGAAGTCAGTTCAGTTTTGGCAGTGAAGAGACAAGGAGCCCAGTGCTTCTTCGGTGTGTAGTTTAGCGAGGGTAAAATGCGTGTAAGACCCTAAGTCTTGGTCTGCAGCTTGTGCAAGCACCTGTTCGGACTGAATCCGACCTGTGAAGAGAATCAAGGAGATCTGAGGAGTAGAAACCAGGCTCACCCTGTAGAAGACTGGAGAAATTGCTGAATCACGCTCGGTCTGTCAGGAACTGAATCTGCTGTGTGTTCTCCCGGGTATCGTGCAGTAATTGCGATCGGGATCGAGAAGCAGCCTGCCTGGTATAGTACGTTCCTTTTACATATAAATGTGTGTAGTGCTTGTGGGAAATCGCGTTTCAAATCCCTTGTACAGTGAATTGAGTGCATGAAGCTGGAAGTAAACCCCAGTTTAAACCAGGCTACCTCCATTTGCTCTGAACTGCAGTAGGGTCCAGTCGTAAGGACCTTGCCCACATGGTCTGCTCCTCCTGGCAATCCAGGACAATCTGCCTTCCATCCAGTTCCCAGCATTGAGTTTGTGAGTACAAAGCAGGGTAGCTCCCTGCCATCTGTTTATCGAATTGCCAGTGTGTTACCTAATAAAGGAATAATGCATGACAGGGTGTGTGTCGTGCTGGGATAACGTCACGCCTGGGTGATTGAACTGAGGCAGCAGGTCGAGTGCGACTAATCACCCCAGAAGTGACGTTATCCCAGCACGACACACACCCTGGAGTGCATTATTACTACTATACAATGGCTAATGTTTTAGTACAAGAAAATAAAATAAAAAAAAGTATTTCTGTAAACTTTTTTACTTGTTTTTTTTTGTGAGTGGAAGTGTATTTATAGAAAAAAAGTTCCTTTTTATGTCTATCCAACAGGTGGCGCTGTCTGTACAGTAGATTAATTTTGTTCTGTTTTGTATGCCTGCTGGTTCCACATGTGATTTCCTTTCATTTGGTCTGTGGCACCCCCCCCAACTGTAGCTTGCTGCAGTTCTCCCGGTACAGCTTGTCATTTAATGTTGTACTGGAGATTACATTTGTGCTTTCAGCTCCTGCCATCCTCTGTCTGCTGCCACTTCTTTAGAGGTACTGCACCAGTAACTTCCAGCTAGCGCCTGTCTGCTACTGCTTTTCTACGGCGGTAAGGAAATGTATTTTTAACAAAAGAATGCTGGCTATATTTAAAAAATGGATGCATCGAAAACTGAGCAAGGAGAGCAGCCGGACGGTGGCTGTTCACAGATGCTGTTTGTCGCCACCGGTTGGTCGGTTATGATTTGAGCTGCACCTGTGACTGCATGACTGTTTCAGAGAAAGTTTGGAGAATGGTGTGTGAGGCAGAATGGGTTTGCGGTCGTCATCCAAACCTGACCCCACATAATTGTATTTTTGTTTGCTTATTCTCTGTACAGTTGGCGAGTTTGTACCAGGAGATGATTTATCCAGTAATTAGCAGGTAGAGCGTGAATGTGACATAGTATTGTGACCAGAGCGATGACTGTAAGTAGTGAAGCTAGGTCGACTGACGGCTTCCGTTGGACATTCTTTTTTATTTTTATTCAAAAGATTAGAGGAATAATGTTGTAGGATTTTGGTGGTGGGTTTATCTTGAGGCATTTTTTGGGTGTTTTATTGAATTTGTGAGCTGTGGGAGGAGGGGTTTCACAAAGAAAAAAAAATCACGAAGTACTGGCAAACTTCACTTCAGCCATGCCGAGTGTGGGCACCTCGGACATGGCTTGTGTACTGATACTTTTAACATTCGATATGGTTTTGTGTGTACAGGGTCTAGATCCGTGATGATATGCTGGGATAACATCACGGGTCTAGCCCCAGACTGACCAATCAGAGCCCAGCATTATTTCTTGCCATTGTATAATTGGTGTTGTTTATGTCTTTACAAACTGAGCCACCCGGCTCCGGATTACAATTGGGTATTGTGCATGCATTTTCCATCCTCAGGGCCCCAACCAGCTGCATCAAATAGGCTAGCCTCTTATTGCCTGGGTACCCAGTAAGAGTGGCATTTGGGACATTTGGGACTCTGAAATATGTGCACAGTACTGTGCTTTTTAATGTGGCTAAACTAATTAACCTGATTTCTCCCTGTCCTTGTCCTATCCCCCTAAATAAATCAGATATGTTTGTTTCAGCAAAGTTACACTGCCTGAGGTATTCATTTATGTTAAAGTATTGTACTGTGGTTTTTACACTGTATCATCTTGTTTTGCAGGGGGTCCCCAGGGTCCATCTGACCAAAACAAGTCCTGGGGGTAAGTGTATACTGTGAAGGTAATTCTGATGTATTGTGTGGGCCACTAGTGGGAAGAAAGGGGGGGTCGCAGTGTCCCAGGGGGCTGTGACCAAGTTAGTTTAACTATTGCTAACCCTGACCTCTGGGTGGAGGCACTAGCCATTAGACCTAGGCCCCTCAGCCTGTTAATGGTTAAGCAGACAGGGGCAGTAGCCCTTGGGGTAGTGCCACCTAGGGGTTACAATGTATATGTAAGGCATGATTTAAAATAAGATCAAGTTCTCTTAAATAACATAGTGGGATTATTGTTTAAAGCACTATAAAAAAGTAGTGTCTGTTATTAAATTTAAAAGTTCTTTCTCATACTTAACTTTCAACATCACAACAATTGAGCAGCCCTTGTCAGCTGCTTTAATGTCTGTCAATTTGTTCTTCTGTAGAGTTTCAATTGGTTTCCTTCTTTCTAATGTGCATTTGATCTTGTAGTGCTTGTATTTCTGCTGTCTTAAGAACTGGAAATCTCTTTCTCACAACTTTTCAAAAAAAACTTGAACCACAGAGTTACTGTAGGAGGATGAATAAACATAGATTTAGGATTTAACAATGACAAATTCAATGGTGCAATATCCCCTAGCTAGGAGCTAGAAGTTGGTTCCTGTGTCCCTTCTAAAACAGATACATTATTTACATGCTCCATTTCTTTAAAGAAAAAGGCTGCCAACTCCAATTTTCTAGTAAACGTGTGTAGGCCTACAAATGTACCAAACTCTTTTAACCCCACCATTTGAACAAAGTTTAGACCATATTTAATAAAATTTTCCTCAATATTTGTCAATTCACATCCAGAAATGTTTATGTCAATTGATTCTTTGATTACTTCGGGTTGATTGAACTGATTTATTTGTCTCATTACCATCTGCCCCTCCTGCCCCTGTCTCAATACCCTATGTACCCTCTCATTCTCTGAAGACCATGGTAATTGTTGCTGTGATATTTCTTATAGCTCTCTATAATGCATCACTAGCAGAAGGCAAAACTTTTGCTGCATGGAGTGAAGCATCTGTTGCCCTGTATATAAAACAGGCAATAAGAAGAAGAAGGTAACTAACTATAGACTTATTAGTCTAACCTCTCTTGTAGGTAAGATCCTAGAGAGCGTATTATTACTACAGATAGAAACTCATATATTTAATTGATAACATTAAGTTCTGAGGAGTATACGAAGTAATAACCGGCTTCTGTGGATGCTTAAACGCTGAGACGAATCCATGGCGTTTAATCCCCACAGAAGCCGGTTATTGTGATTATACTCTTCAAAACTTAATGTTATTACTATTATGCCACTAGAATTTGTGGTAAAAATGTATTTTCTGTAGGTTTTAAATTTTATTCGGAGCGCATGTAATATCTCCTCTGTGCATCTGTGATCTGTAGTGCTGCGGGAGCACGTAAGAAGCTTGTTCATCACTAACTGATGATTTTTTGGGTTGTATGTGTGGAATTAGTAATATTGAAGACTTACAGCCTTTTACAGACTTGATTTTGGACATGCGCATTACCGAAACTGGTAATGCGCATGTGCAGATTCACAGATTTGATTTGGCAACAGACAATAAAAGGTGTTTTAGCACTTGCTTTTAAAGGGAACCAACTTGCAAATAATCTCTCTGGCTGTAAATGTCTGATATTACTAATTTCACACATACAACCTAAAAATCATCAGTTAGTGATAAACAAGCTTCTTACTTGCTCCTGAAGCAGTGCAGGTGACAGTCGCACAGAGGAGATATTATGTGTGCTGCAAATTAAATTTGAGGTGTGGTGAAATTTGGTTTTAGTAAAGAAATCAGTGGCAGGATGGACTTAGCTACACAGGGTGACTGTAAATGAAATTCAGTGTGTGTGTACAAGTGTGAGTGGAAATGAAGGAAATGTGGATAAAGACTGTGGGAGTGGTTATGATGAATAAACTACTGTGGAAAGGCGATTAAACTACTGTTGACATGGCTATATGTGAATAAACTACTGTGGGCATGTAGGTGGTAGTTTGTGGGAGAATAACTGGCAGTTTTCCTGTGTTGTGATTGGCTAAGAGTAGATACTTGTGGTATAATAGAAAATAAAATACTGGACATAACACAACCTGGCTTTTTTATCTGGAAGGTCATGCCTTACAAATCTCCTGATTTTTTTTAATCTACAAGTGCAACTTTAGACAAAGGCCTTCCAGTGGATATAATATTTTTGGATTTTTCAAAGGCCTTTGACATGGTCTCTCATAAAATACTTATTGACCAAATGAATAAACTCAATTTTACCCCCCAAAATATTAGTTGGGTTACTTTCTGGCTTTTAAACAGGCAGCAAAGGGTGGTCCTTAGGGGACATGCCTCAGCTTGGGGATCATTGACAAATGGGGTCCCTCAGGGTTCAGTATTGGGGCCTACGCAGTTTAATATACTCATCTCATCTATGCAGAATTCTACAAATGCCTGGATGGTGAAATGTGCTGATGATTGTAAAATTGGATGCATAGTTAATAACTTACAAGAAGTATAAGGATTTCAAGAAAATTTGACCTTACTGGAGACATGGGGCCGGATATTCAGACTGCACCGGGCAGTGGCGCAAGCCTGCGTGCAGTGCAACTGGGCTGCGCTGGGGCCAGGACCAGGCAATATTCAACGGTGATGTGCCATGGCTCAGCGCCATTGAATATGGCACAGTGGGTGAACACACTGCGCATGATGCAGTGGCATTGCGCCACAGCAAGAAACAGAAAGGGAGCACGGGGATGTGCCAGCGCAAGTGCAGTTGCGCTAGGCATATCACCTGCAATATTCAGCCAGGGGCATGCAGATGAGGCCATAATACATGCAAGGTGCAAATGGGTCCATTTGCATGTCATTATGGCCCCATTTGCATGCAATGTGCTGGGTCCCGGCGAATTTCGCCTGGTACCCTGCCAAGGTGCTGCCATCAGGGGTCAACACCCTGGTGGGCCATTGCAGCCCCCTGCTCCTGTATGCCTGATCACAAGCATCTGTATACATTACAGTAATACTTGGTGGTCTAGCGTTTCCCCCCCACATGCCCAATCATGGGCTGTTGCAAATATTAAGGATCTACCTAGTGGTCTAGCGGTAACCCCTCCATGTGCCTGATTGTGGGCCATTGTGGAAATAATGAATTACCTGGTGGTCCAGTGGTACCACCCTCCCACCCACCCACAGAGGTTCCTGTCCACCCAGCACCCCATCATCGTGGGCTGTAGCACCCCGCCGCATACCGCCCAACCGCCAAATGATAGCGTACAGTATGATCTGTACGCCTATTGGTCCACAGTGTGGACCAATGGGCTTGCAGACCATACTGTACTACACTGGTCTAGATATGTGTATAAACAGATAAATGCGTTCATTCACATATCTGGTCCTGTAATAAATAAATATAACATCACTTGTGTAGATAAATCATTTATCACACAGATCCCCATTGCATATCACATATTTATGTAATAGGTGTGAAAATAAAGACAGTGTGATAAATGTGTTTATCAGATCAACCTTATGTACAAACTATACAACTTCTACATTTATACATATTGTAAGTATATCATGACAAATTGATATATCTAATGAGTTCCGTCACTGCTTCCCAACTCACCCCCATCACCTACCTTTCTGCTGGCACTACTCCCATACATTCAGCATTGAAGAAGTAGATGTGTTTTCTTCATATAAACATAGACGTTGACAGCAGATATGGACCATGACGCACATCCAGTCTGCCTATTTTATCTACCTATTTCAACCACAGGTTAGAGCTGATCTGCCTTTCACCCTTTTTTTCCTGTCTTTAGTGTACCCTTGTTTCTGCCACAGGCATTATTGAATTCTCTAACTGTTTTTGCCCCTACAACCTCCCTTGGGAGGCAGTTATAAACATCTACCACCCTTTCAGTGAAAAAGTACTTCCTTACATTGCCCTGAACTTCCCCCAACTTCATGTTGTGCCTCCTTGTTCTTGCACATCTTTTCTGAAATATGCTACCCTCTTGTACCTTGTTTATGCCCCTAAGTTACTTGAACATTTATATCATGTCTCTCTCTCTCTCTCTCTCTCTCTCTTCTCTCTTCCAGGAGATAGTGGATTTTCATCACTGGACTGTTCTGATGAGTAATGAGTGGTGGGGGTAGTGGGGTCAGGGTGGTAAGCACTAAGTGGATGGTCAGGGTGGGGTGCGTGAGTGTTTAGGGTGGGCTGAGTGGGTAGTTGGGGTGGGATTGGTGGGTAGGGTATTCCTTAATGTCATAAAAGATATTAACCTAAGTTTTTTGCTCTACAGGGTTTAAACGAAGACTGTCAATTGCAGTGTTTATTTGTACAGACAATAAGAAACAATGTCAATGGAGTGTTTACTCTCTCCTTTCACTGAGCAACTATGAGCTCTTCACTAACTGTACTCGTGTCACATGCATTTTATATCAATTATCACACTGTCTCATGTTTCAAATCTGAACTAATCAGTAATGTTAGCACTGTTAAATTTTTCATGATTTAAATTACAAATCAACAAAAGTATGTTGGGGTTAGTGATGTGTGCACTGGTTTGTATAAAGATGTCAGTGTTGACTGACAATTACCAACCCTCTCACTCCACACACACAAAAAAAGATTATTATCCAGAAATTGCACACAATGAAAGAGTGTGTGTGTGTGTGTGGGGGTCATGACTGACTGTTCTTTTTAGTTTCTACAAAAGTTCAGGTATCTCCAGGTATTCTATGATCCTCCTCCCACAGCTGCCTAAGAAACATGGTCTGTTAAGGTCTACTTAAGAAAGACTGTCTGTCACCCACTCCTACTGGACACTCTTCTTCAACTAGGCTTTTCCCAAGGCCCACTGGACTGGTTCTCTAGCTATCTCTCTTCAAGGTCCCAATGTGTCAAAATAAACAGTACCCTCTCCAGCACTTGCCCCATCTGCTCTGGGGTCCCACAGGGCTCCATCCTGGGCCCTCTTCTTTTTAGTCTCTATGTGAATGTCCTACCCAACTGCTGCTCCAGCAAGGTCCTGCTATATGCAGATGATGCAGTTCTCCTCTCCTCCCACCCTGACCCCTCCTCTCTTCAGGCCTCCCTCTAGCAGTCTTTCAGTCAAATTGGAAACTGGTTCAACGACCACAGGCTGGTCATTAACATTAAAAAAACAAAAGCCATGTTATTTGCATATCACCAAAGCAAGGCAAAAAACTCACCCCTCCATATACTATCCAGGTCACTCCACCCAATAGAACAAGTTAGCAGCTACAAATACCTGGGCATTACCTTCGCCTCTGCCCTCTCCTTTCACTCGCATATTGACCTGCTCACCTCAGCAATTAACATGTGCATAGGCTTTCTGTACTGTCATAAGGACGGCCTTCCACTGGATGCCCTCAGATTGGCTGTCTCCTCCTCTGTCCTGTCTCTTGTAGACTGCAGCCTCCCTGTCTATGTTGTTGCTGATGCCACCACCCTCAGGAGAATCTAACTTTCCATAAAAAGGCCTGTAGGCTTCTCACTGGTGCAGAAAAATGGACTCATGTATGCACTCTATAATCGCTGGCCAACATACTCAACCTAGAAGAGCGGTTACAATATCAGACCTACCTCCTGGTTAAAAAATACTTCTAGGTCTCTCCCCCCCAGGGGTGTCTGCCTCCCTCCACCCTGTTTCCCCCTCTGCCTCTACCCGTGGTTCCACTAAGGCCGCTCTCAGAGTCCTGAGGGTGCGGACATCACTCGCCCAGAGATCCTTTTGTTACAGGGCACCACACTGGTTCAACACCCTCCCCACCTTGATCTCCTCACTCACCAAAAATAGGTGCTTTTAAGGCAGCTCTCAAGAACCTCATTTTCTCCACCTGCAGCCGCGAATGCGCTCCACAAGCGGGATCCTAGCCCATAGGTGCCCCACGCCCTCCCCGGCCCCTTTCCTAGACTCTTGACAACAATTGTCTTATCTCAGGCTGCAATTCTGAATTTACTGTATTTGTCCTTGGAGCCTAGCTTTCGCTCCGTATAGACCTCTGTACTGCTACTGTATACTGTAACTCTTATCTGGGCACTGGATGGCTCGGGATTCTATGCTGTTTGTTCTGACCCCTGCAAATATATGAATACTGTTTGCTTTTCGCTGTTTGGCATGTAACAAAAAATCTCTGTAACCTCCTGTCTATCATATTGCATTTGTGTTGCTGTCTATGTGTTGAATCCACTGGAACTGGCATGGAGCCTTTGGAAACAAGTCCTTGACTCAAAGGGTTGTAATTCCGATATGAGTAATAAATAAATAAATAAATAAACAGACAAGCTGCATAGATATGATCAGCAGACAAGAGCATTGCAGCAAGCTTTTTAAAACATGGATACTGAAAGTCAAACTGGCAGACCGGAAGGGGAACAACCTTTGCCAGCCCAGATGTTGTCAAATTCTACTAGATTTGCTTGTTTAGAGTTTCAGCTCTCTTTTTGTGATCTACAGCCTTGGGAATCTAATTATCCCGATTCTAGCAGCTGCTGCGATTATTGTAGCACAAGTACAGTTTGCTTTTATAAACATTATTTCTTTTTTTTTATTCAGTGAACAGAATAAATTGCTACATAGAAAGGCAGCAAACCTTTAGCTACACAAGACAGGCTGAGACTCTGATGTGAAGAATCTACAGTACCTACTGTTCAGCGGCTAGGACGTTGCTTCAGGACAGGGTGATGTGACCGCTTTCAATGATGCATGTTACATTTCTGGCTTCAGTCATTAAATCCATTTTCACTTCTCTTCCATAACTAGTGATCTGAGTATGCTACTCAAGCAACATATAGGACAGTGTATGGCCTCCAATACACAACAAGGCAATTCTTCTCCCAAGTGTTTTCTATGATGGCTGATGACCTCAAGAGAGAAGCTCAAGAGGTACCTCTGCCATCATAGAAAACAAAAGGGGGAAGAGTTGCCACGTTGTTTGGGAGACCATACACTCTTCTATATAGTGTATGGCACCCCAACACAGGATCACTTACATTTTTTAGCCAGCATCTGCCCACACTCCTGGTCTCTCCAGCCTGCCAGCCAGCCTGCATGCAGAAGTCACCAACTGCCTCCTGTCCTACGAACAGCACTGGTGGGGGCAGTTGCATCATGACATCCTCACTAATGCAGAACAAAAAGTCATTCTGCATTAGTGAGGACATCATTACTGAAGCAGAATGACATTATGCAGTTTATGGATTTCCATACACAACTGCATTCTACCATACACTATAATACGCATACTGTAGTAATGGAAGGATCTTGACTGTTATCTCTCAGTTTGCTAAACCTTAATGCAACTACATGATTTACAGGTGATCGCTACTAAATGCTCCCATAATGGAGCAATGAGTCAATCTGAGTTTTTAGCGTGGATAACCACACTGAGTTTCCATCATATTTTATATTTTAACTAAAGCATAGCCTCATCTCCATTGTCCCATTACATTGCTGCACATATTATACACTCAGTGTTTCATAAGCACACCGGCATACCCTCAGCCGTGGCTCAAATGCTAATTCTGAGATATGTGCAAACCCTCCTTCCAATCTGTAAGTTCTAACAAGATATAAATGGTAGCACTTTTCTGAAAGACACACATGTTGGTACTTATTAATTTGTAAAAAAGAAAATTGTTGATGATCCCACTCACTGCTTGAGATCATTAGACTTCTTCGATCTTTCCTTAGTGTTCAAAATTGTATCACCACTCCACTAGCTGTGAGTGGTTATTTCACTTTCAAATAACTAAGAAATTTCATCTAGTATAATGCTTGCTCTGACAGTCCTGAGTGTTTGATTCCAGGACAGCCGCACTCTGCACTGGCGAGGCTGAAAATGCTAATAATTTTTTGTCACTTTTTGTATGTTCTATGTCACTGCATCTCTGCCATGGTTTAAAAAAAAACACATTTTTATTTGGTGTAGAAAAAGGCACAATGTGAGGGCTTTCTGTTCTCTGAAAGCTGGAGTAGATTTGCAAATGACCTATATGCTGCAGTGAGTCTGCATTTAAACAGATGAGGATCAAAGACTCTAGCAGAAAGAATTAATAGGGTAATTTAGAAGTTTTTAAAGTAAAGTAGCAGAGGAAGGAGGGAGGAGATGCACAGAAGAACCAAGAGAGAAACAGTTATGGAGATGGCAATAGTTAACCGTGATGCTTTGAAGGTACTGGTATTTAATGACAGAAGCATTAAAAACAGAATAGATCAGTTAGAATGCATACTACACAATGAAAATAAATCAACATGATGGCAAAATAAAATATGTGGAGCACTGCTGGAGGGCTAGCAAGTGTTCCAGAAAGTCAGAGTAAAGTTTGTAATAAAAGTGAACCATAATTACTTAACGAGGGAGGGTGGACATGATTTTCAGTGAGGAAAAAAAAAAAAACAGGTTGCAGGCTGCTGATGTTTAAAGCTGATCAGTTGTTTGTTCAACAAATTCATGCAAATTAAAGGGCTGAAGCCCTCTCTGATTGGAGCAGCTTTGGTCCTTTGAAGTACACAAAGTTTCAGGCTCAGCAAGCAGCAGTGGTGTCATGACCAGTGTGTGGTCATTGGTGCAGACTGTCGAGCCCCTTGCAGTTTCAAATGCAATGGACTTGGCAGTGACACACTTCCAAATTCCTCTTGTATGTGTCACAAAATGTTTGGTACACTAGCACAGCAAATGCAAAAAGTGATTTCAATCTTATTTGTTTTCATATTCTGTCAACACCAACTGCTGATAGAGTGAAACAGAAACCATGAAGGCTGTGACTGAGCAGATTCCAAGCTGTCAGAGACAAATAGCTAAACGGTGTCCTTTGTGTTTTGTTTTGGTTTAACAGTTATCCTGGAATGTGTTGCTAAGGAGGCAGAGTCCCCTAAAGCATGTTTTGATTGTTCTGTCATAAAACATTAGGTGGTTCTAACATGAAAGAAAAGCCTTCCCTAAAGAGGAACAACATAATTTGCAATCTAATCTGTTAAAATCAAATCCTTGTCATTACCAATCTGGTTTCTGTCAGCTTTCATGAAATTAATTTCTCCCATGTATTCAGTCATTTGATATTGAGAGCCTTTATAGTGTATGGATTGCATGTTTAAAATAATGTCTGTATCTCTAAAGGACTACAAAAGGAACATTTTCTTTATGAGTCTTGTGCAGACATCTTCCTGCATGAAACTGGTATTCTCGTGCTAGCTTAATAAAAGCATAACATGTTGGAGAGTTAACAATGAAGGCAAATGACTATGATATTTGATGCAATGCAATTTCAGAAAGACTATGAGCAGGCAGTATAGGACCTTTTGGAGGCCTACAATGTTATTTGCTATACAGGTTACTATTACTGAAAGCTCATCCAACCAACCAGTTTACACCCCGCTGTGGAATGTGAAAGCCATGTGATATACAGGTTAGTGCACCATTTGGGGAATTAGGAGATCACAGGCCCAACCTCTCTAGAGCCACATACTTTGTGACTTTGTGTATATCACGTATCTTCTCAGTGCTCTTACCTACCAAATTGTGGAAATGGGTAGGAACAGGACCCTACTGGGAGTGAGATTTTGCCTCTAAACTGGGTTCTCCTGGGTAAATAAATTGTAAATCAAAAATACATGTCTCATATAAAGTATTAAAATGTAAACAACAGAACTAAAGGATAAACAGGGAGTAGAGGAGGCACTGTGGGTCACCCTGGAGACAGATTATGGCACCACAATTTGCACAGGGGTGGTATACAGACCCCCATCTCAGAGGGAGGCAATGGACAAGGAAATGATAGAAGGCATCCTTAGGATGGCAGAAAAAGAGGAGATATTGCTGATGGGGGACCTGAATATGTCAGACATTAGCTGTAGCACCCTAACTGCAGTTACATCAAAAAGCAGGTTTATTCTCGATGCCCTACAGGCGGCACGCCTCAGACAACAAGTGGTGGAACCCACTAGGGATGGAGCAATCTTAGACCTGGTACTGTCAAATGGGGATGGAGAAAAGATCTCAGATTTAGAAGTGGGCAGCCTGTCTGGGAACAAGTGACCACCAAACAGTGTGGTTCACGATAAACACAGCCATAGAGTTGAGCCATACAAAAGCAAGAGTGTTGGACTTGAGGAGGGCTGACTTTGGGAAAATGGGAGAGTGCCTCAGAAAAGCACTAACAAACCATAATGGGGAAAAATCAAAACAGTCATCACAGAGGCAACAAGCCTTTGTGTGAAGCAAATCAACAAAGTAAAACAAAGGAAAAAAACACTATGGTTCTCAACAGAGGTGGCAGGGAAGGTTAAGGAGGAAAAGGGTAGCATTCAGGAAGTACAAGGAAACACAGAAGGAGCAGGACAGAGAACTGTACCAGTTAAAGCAGAAGGAAATGGGGAAGTCAGTCAGAATAGCAAAAGTCCAACCTGAGGAAAAAATAGCCAATTCAGTTAAGAAGGGGGATAGAACCTTTCATTAGGGAGTGAAAAAAGATGAAAGAAGGGATAGTGAGGCTTGTTAAAGAGAAGGGAGGGTGGGCAGAGGATGGCAGTGGAAAAGCAGGGATACTGAATGAATATTTCTGTTCAGTAATCATAAAAGAAGAGGAGGTGGAGGTATCTAAATCAAAGAATAGAAGCCTTCTGGATAGGGGGGTCAATATCAGTCCATTCCCTGAAGAAAGGGTTCTGTAAGAACTCTTAAAACTGTAAGCAGACAAAGCAGTGGGGCCTGATGGGATTCACCCTAGAATTCTAAAATAACTAAGGGTAGAACTAGTGACAGCACTGACTACTTTTTTTAACAAATCATGGGAGGATGGTATGGTACCAGAGGACTGGAGGAGGGCATACATGACTCCCTTTCACAAAAGTGGGAGCAAGACAGAGACAGGAAACTATAGACCTGTTAGTTTAAACTCAGTGGTAGGGAAAATGATGGAATCACTTCTAAAGGAAAGAATTGTTGAATTCCTAGAGGTCAGTGGGCCATAGGACCCAAAGCAGCATGAATTCACAGCAGGAAGGTCATGTCAGAAGAAGCTAATACATTTCTTTGACTGGGTACCAATGTAGGAGACCAGGGAGGGGCTGTGGCCATGGCCTACCTTGACTTTAGCAAGGCATTTGGCACAGTCCCACACAAAAGATTAATATACAAGTTAAACAGCCTTGGAGTGGGTACCAAGGTGGTAGCCTGGGTACAAAATTGCCTGGACAACAGGATACAGAGGGTAACAGTAAATGAAGTTTACTCTGAAGAAAGGGGGGTTACTAATGGGGTACCACAGGGTTCAGTACTGGGACCAGTCCTCATTAATGTCTTTATAAGTGACATTGCAGAGGACTGGAAGTAAAAGCATATGTCTTTGCAGATGACACAAAGATCTGCAACAGGGTTGATACAGAACTTTGGGTGGAGAGGATATAAAGGGACTTGGCAAGGTTGGAGAAATGGTCAGCTTAGATTCAATGCAAAGAAGTGCAAAGTAATGCACCTGGGAAACAAAAATCCAGGAGAAGAGTACACAATGGAAGATGAGATAAAAACAACAGAAATGGAAAGGGACCAGGGGGTAGTCATATCAGATGACCTTAAGGTGGGCAAGCAATGTGAGAAGGCAATAAGGAGGGCTGGTGGGATACTGGGTTGCATAGGGAGAGGCATCACCAGTAGAAAACAGGAAGTAGTTATCCCTCTGTACAGACAGTTGGTGAGACCCAATCTGGAGTTCTGCGTCCAGTTCTGGAGACCCCATCTCTGCAAGGACATAGACAGGATGGAGGCTGTCCAGAGGGAGGGCAACTAAAATGGTACAGGGTCTGCACCAGAAGACATACGAAGAGAGATTAAAGAGGTTTAATATGTATACACTCGAGGAAAGGGGGCACATGATAGAAAGCGCTCAAGTACATCAAGGGAATCAACAGAGTCCAAGACGGTAGCATCCTTCAGAAAAAGAGATGTGCAAGAACAAGGGGGCACAATTTAAAGATAGAGGAGGGAAGGCTCAGAGGTAATGTGAGGAAGTATTCTTTCAGGGAGAATGTTGTGGATGCATGGAACAGTCTTCCTGAGGAGGTAGTGGAATCAAAAACAGTGGGGGGAATTCAAAAATGCATGGGACTGACATAAGACAATTCTAGTGGGGGTGTGAGGAGTTAGGCTGTTGGTTAACTAGGATCTGCAGCTTGTGCATTAGGTAGGGACATAGGCAGTCTAGGAGGGCCAAGCAGTCCTTATCTGTCGTCAAAGTCTATGTTTCTATGTAAGGCCCCTGTAAGACATATTTGCCTACCAGATGGATGAGGGAGCAAGATGTCATTGCCTTACACTGCCATTGGATGGCTATAGATGTTTTCAGTGGCTCCTAGGGTTTTGTTTTTTGCACTCAGCAGTAAAAAAGGTCATATATTTTTGTTTTTTTCACCTTCTCCAGACATACAGTCATTCACACCAGCTCCCCCAGCCTTTGTCACCCAGCTCCTCATAGACTTACCTTCCTACTCCAACCTCTACTTGTCTTATCTTTCCTAGGAGGACAGCAGGCTGAACCTCTTGCCACATGGACTAGGTCCCAGATGGAGGAGTGCCACTTCACTGGTGCAGTGCCTGTAGATAGTTGGTGCTCATCCTGCCTGGCTGGGACTTTTTCCTTGTTCTGGTTCCCCCTTCCTTCAGGACACAAATAGCCAGGGTGTATATGTGCATACATGCTAGTGTACATTGAACATGGCACCAGTCTATGTTCCCCTCCATGCCTGTCTGACTGCACTACCACGTGCAGGCACCCTGGTGGCAGTGGAGTAGCAAAGTTAGCAACCTTCCTTCCCTACAACAGGAGAACATCTTCTGGGATGCATGATCCTCCTCCCCCCGCTGGACCCTTTCAATCCTGAATTCATTCCTGAATGGGGTATACCAGTGTCATGAGAAGTAGTGTTACTGCTGCACTGACAGGCCAGATAAGACAGGTCATAGTCAAAGGAAAAAAATGCAGTGTCTCCACCCAGAGAAAGACTTAAGTGGGCTAGAAAACATGTCATTTCAATTCCCTGGACCACTGTAGTTCCCCGCCTCTCCACTGTGGTAATATACCTCAAACAGATCCAAAGAAAACACAATACTGTAGTTTGCACCTTATGACACATCACATTGTTTGAAAATCTCTTCTGTTTTAGGTACAATACATGGACAGATATTTGTTTTCATGTGTTTCTGGTATGCCTTTATAGAGAATGATTCTATTTAGTCTATAGAGTATATTGTGTATGTATAGTTTTGCCTTTAACTGGTAGGTGGGGATTGCATGGGTTTGAAATTTACATATGCAGATCTGTTATTTAGTAGTAGAAAATGTTTTTAAACAGGTATATGTTGATACTCTGACACCATTAGGGCTACAGAGCCCTATTTCCTAGGTGGTCTCGTTTCAGGTTACAGCTTTAATGCTCACAAGTAATACTGACTAAAGAACCTTAGTTTATGGACGGTACATATTGACACAGTGCATGCTACTATTCACTAATGATACTGATAAACGAACACCTAGTTAGTTACAGACAGAAACATGTTTACCTAGAGCTAGCACACACATGCACACACACACACACACACACACACACACACACAGTGTTCAGTTTGACTTTGACAAAACATTAAACAACAAATAATTTATGGCATCCTTTAAATAACTTCCTTCTGTCACACTTGACCTACCCAGAACTAAAGTGTTAAAGAATGTTTTTTCATCTCTGGTTGGTGCTCTTAATTAATCAGTTACATTCACATGTAAAATTCTTTAGCCCTGTGTATTTAAAACAGAGCTGTCATGAAACCTGCCTCATTTTTATGTTTGCTTTCGCACATGTGCAGTCACTACGCATGCTCACAGCTTTGTGAGTTTGCAATATTTTCACTCCAGATTTACAACATGGCCATTTTTCTGCACCTCCTTATAAATAGTACAGCTGTCATTTTTCACATCCAGGCCAACATGTGTTTTTGCACGTCCAGCGCAGAATAGCATTGTCGCTGTGCGAAATCAGTGTTTGGGACATATTAGGAAAATCACAGTGACACTGTTCATGAGCAGAGGTCCTAAAATGCCTAAGTTGAAAATTTGGTGATGAAAGTCCATAAAATGACTGTGCACACATACATTGCGCAGTATCCACGTATACTCAAAAGTGCCAGCATTTTTAATATTGCCACTACAGATTTTCATCATCGCCATCTCTTCACACCTCCTATGGTTGGTACAGCTGCCATTCTTCACATCCTGCCTGATCTGTGTTTTCATGCATGTGGCACAGAATAGCACGGTCACTGTTGGAACTCAAAGTTCAGGACACATTGACAAAATCACACTGTCACTCCTCATGAGAAGAGATCCCAAATGCTTTCATGAGTTGGGGTCACAAAAAGGCCATATTGAAAATTTGTAGTGCAAATACCAACAAACGCCTGGGGTGTTATGGCGTCTAACCATAACGTACAGACTGACAGGCATCAGGGTCTGCCTTTGGATTGCTGACTGTACTGCTCATGCCTTCCCACCCCCACACTCCAGCCACTGACTGGCATCAAGGTGTAACTTGGACCCTTCAGCCCCAGACTTTGGCCCATTCTCCTATTCTGCACCTATTTCAGCATATGTCCTTATGGAATGGGGTTACTGTAAAGTCAAACACCCCAAGGCACACCTTAACACGTGTTGGCATCTGCAGAATAGGGTGAGGTGACATGGCATGACCGTCATAGGCAATGACCCAAATGCCTGTCTGTTTCTATGGGATGGAGGTGGGTTTGGTGTGAAGTTCAATTCTTTACTGCCATTCTTATTTTACATCTATCTAACTAACTACTGTATTTCCAATGCTATTACCAGCAAGCAAACATCAGCATTGACAAATACAAGAAAAAAAATGAATTTCCTGTGATTTGTAGGGTTTTTTTTATGAAGAACTATGTGAAGTTTGAAAATTCAATGTTTTTTTCTGTAAAATTCTGTTGGTCTAATAAAAAGTATTAAATCTCCAATTTTGTGCATCAGTAACTGTCAATCATTATTAAGGTGCAGCATGGCATAGCAAACTGAGTCTCAGTCTTCACTGACGTGTGCCTCTCTATGCAAGTACATAATTCTGTTTACATCACATCTCCCCCCCCCCAAAGCAGTCTTCACTGACTTAAGCAATAAGGCATGACAGGGTGTGTTATTTAAGGAATATACCACGAGAGGGTGTTGGTGATGCCAGTATTTATCCATGCCCTGGGGTGTTGTTTGGCCACGAGGTACAGCCAAGTGGCCAAAACACCCCAGGGCATGGGCAAATCCTGGCATCACCAACATTCTCGAGTGGCATATTGCGATTATACAATGGACATCTGTATATTTTGTGTGTGAAAAAATAAGAAAAAACTAAGTTGGTTTAGATGTTTTATTAGTTTTTATTAGATTTGTTGTTACACTTGGAAAAATAATGCTTTGTTGGTAGGTATCTGCATGTGCAGTGGTGCCAGCAAGTGGGCATGGAGATACCCTTAATGGTTACAGTTTGGGAAAAACAGAGGCTCGAGGAAACCGTGGGTCCAGAGTCCAGCAATGTAAGCTGTACTAGTGCATATTTAAATGGAGCAAAAACGAAGAGAGGTAATTTTGTTGTGGGATGTTTTTTACAGTGTCACTGACAAACTGTAAGAACAGGGTTCTGAAAGTGAAACGGAAAGAGAGAGAGAGCACGGGGAAAGAGCAACATGTTTCTTTTTTCCCCAAAAAAAGCTAGAAAAGAAAAAAAATGAATTTCCTGTGATTTGTAGGTTTTTTTTTAATTCATAGCTGAATTACATTTTTGAAACTTGTGGGATTTTTCATATTATGTACTCAGACGGCAACATCGTGGCTTTGTGGGGGATTTGCCCTGCGACTGTCGGTGTTTTTGCTGGTTTTGTCTTTGTGATGGTCACATTGATTTCAGGGAGCCCTTGATGTGACTTACTGGTGACTGGCACCTCTTCCTGTGGGGTGATTGTAGCTTTTGCAACGGGAGAGGTGTGTCAGGTAGCCAATGAGATTAGAGGATTTGTGCTTCATTTCTATGCCCATTGTATAATGTGTAATAACATCACTCCTGGGGTGGGCTGAAGCACGACACTAAGCTGAGTGCTTTCACCACCCCTAGAGTGACGTTATTACACATTATACCATGGACATAAGTGAACAGCAAATGAAATGGTCAGGCTGGCAGTTTACCACCAGTGCAAATCCTCTGATAATCACTGGCTGATGAGAAAAAAAGCTCAGCCATATCCAAATCATCTGCAGCCCAGGAATAAATAGAATCAAAATAAAATCACAGAGCAATCTCTTTAAAAGTTGTATTTTATTATTGTAAAAGAATGAATCTTGGTATAATCGCAATAAGCCACTCTGAGGATGTGGGTCATTGGGAGATTTACCATGGCTGGAGAGGATTTATCCACTCAGTTGCACTTCGTGGGCAAACCACTCCAGCCGTGGTAAATCCCCCGATAATCCACACCCCCTCGTGGCTTATTGCTTAAATAACACACACCTTGGAGTGCCTTATTGCTATTATACAATGGCTCATTGTGATACAAAATAAAAAAATGTAAAAAATGTTTTAGTTGATTTTTAGTGAGGCAGTATGTCTTTGTTTCTTAAGAGAAGAGCAAACAAATGAGCAGTAAACCAATGACAGTGATGTTATTGTGTAATAACATCACTGTCTCACGTATACACTGACCAATCAGAGTCCAGGAAATGTTCTTGCCATTGTATAATCTCCAACAATTCCTTTAGCTCACAATTTTTTTTTTCTGTAACATAACACAATACCTCTTACAGCAGCATGATGGAGACTAATGATACTCATATTTATTTCAAACAAACAATGGTAATCTCCTATCTTACAATATCAGGGTTTAAGAAAACAATAAAAACACACATTCGCCATCAGAAGCCACTGATTCGGGACGATATTCTTTTTTCCCAGTGCCATGTTGAATTGCATATTGGTGGGTGGCTTTCTGTGGTTCAAGCATTCTTGGTGACTTGCTTATATATCAATCTCTCCAAAATGCCTGCACTACAGCCATTAGGCTTACCGAAACAGAATATGTCTCCTCCAGCTTCCAGGATAACCTTAACAACCCCTCTAAATTCTGGAAGGTGGTTCATACTCTTTTCTCCTCCACCTGCACAATCCCCTCCTCCAGTCCTCAAAATAGGTGACACCGCTATCTCAGACCATCCATCTGTAGCTATCAAATTCAACTCAATCTTTACCACCTGTGCTTCTACCCTTCTTGCTTCATTACCTACCTCGGTTTCTCCCTCGACAACTCCTTCTGCACCCACTCCCTATCCCACCCCCGTTTCTCCTTCTCACCGGCCTCAACCACTGACAGCCATTATCCCCAATAACGGCAAAAGCCTGCACGGACTTGACCCTATGTTTCTGCACCTATCCACCCACATCATTGCTCTCCCACCCACTTACCTTCTGAATCTATCCTTCTCACTGGCCACTGGTCTTTACAGCTGAAACTTGCTACTTTTGTCCCTCGGTAGCGACTCTGGAAACCCACGAACTACCACCTGATATCCTTAATCCCATTCTTGCAAACCCAAGAACACCTGTTACTGGCTCAACTGTCTCCATTCCCTTACTCCTCCTTATTCTTCACCCCTTCCAGTCTGGTTTCACAAGGCCCACATTATCATGACCTCCTGCTCTGGCTCACTGACTATATTCTTTCTAGCATGGATCAGGGCTCATCACCTCTGCCATCTTTGTTGATTTGTCTAGAGCCTTTGACACTGTGGCTCACACCCTACTCCTCACCAAGCTTGCTGCAGCCAGTCTCTCTAATTCTGCCACTAGCTGGTTCCATTCCTATCTTATAGATAGATCACAATCAGTTGTTGTAGGCAACTCCATCTCCCCCTCTCTCCATCAACTTTGGTGTCCCTCAAGGTTTGATATTTGGACTGATATGCTTCTTGATATTTCTGAATAAGTTACCCTGTACCTGCTCAAAAGCAAATATCCACATTGATATAGATGATACCATATTCTATACCTCAGGTACCGCCCTCAGATGTGGTAACCATCCTTCAACTGGCATTCGATAATCTCTGACATTGGTTTCATTCAAATCAACTATTCCTCAATGCCAAAAAAATGGTCTCTATGACTTTTGGCACTAGATAAAGGTTCACCAGGCTTACATCTTTCCCTACATTTCACACCCTTGATGGGTTCCTATTAGAAGATATCTCCTCTTTTAAATGCCTCAGGCTCTGGCTTGATAGGAACTCTGAGTTATCTGTCCACATGGATGCTTTACACAAAAAGCTTCATCCTAAAATAGATGCTCTATATAGACACCATGGCTGCACCCCCTCCCACTCTGGGCCTGTTGGGAAATAGTCCAGAAGATGATCCTCCTAATATTCAACTTTGGAGACATAGTTTACATTGTTGCACCTAAGTCCACCCTCAACAGACTGGACATCCTCTTCAATTCCTTCTGCCACTTTGCCCTAAACTGTCTACCATATATGCACTGCTGCAACCTCTACACCACCCACTCCTTCCCTCCTCTTGGGTCCAGATGTCTTGCCCATTGTGCTTCACTAGTTGGGAAGTTTTGGTTTGGATCCCTCCCATCCTACATTAATGCACTCCTTTACACCCCTTCCTATCCCATTTACTGCTTACCTAACTCCCCTTTCAGAACCCTAGCCCTCCCTGCCTGAACCACAATTTCAGGTCGGGCTGCCTTCTCCTACAACTTCCCTAATCACTAGAACTCCCTCCCCTTAGATATCCACTCTGCCCTGTCCACTAGATCATTGTCTTGTCTTCTCTGTAACTTTATTTCCCCTTACTGCAACTGCTTCTGACACCCACCCCCTTCAACACAATATCTCTCAATTTTGTCCTGTTGCTCATTCCTACTCTCACCCTCTTCCCATTTCTGGCAAGTAATTAGCCTATTGTGCTTACAGCAGACTATATTCTTACCATCCCCCTACTTTTCCTCATTTCCCTAATCTTTGGAACTTCCTCCCCTTAGATATCATCTCTTCCCCTAAATTTACGTAATCTTTCGAACTCCATCCCCTTTAATATCTGCTCTTCCTAAATGGTTCCCTAACTTTTTAATACTTTTTGTGTTGTTTGTTTGTATGTATGTATATGTATGAGTATGTGTGTGTATGTGTGCCTGTGTATGTATATATGCATGTGTAGATGTTATGGGTATATATGCTTTGCATTGTGTGGGCATGTGTGATTTTGTATTTTCTTGAAACTTGGCTTCCCATCCAAATGCCCTTTGGGGTAACCCTTGCCTCAGTGTTTGTGCACAGAGGTTCTTTGTCTTTTAAATAGTTTTTTATTTTAATGGGTTCACCACAACATAACCAAGACACACTGTCTTAGGGTAGCTGGTTCATTCCACTGGGGTGTCAAACAGATGAGGCATACTGATGAGTCCTGGTAGGACGAAACATGTGTCTATGTCATCTGTTAGCACCCTTTACAAACTGTGAGAGGCTTTTCACCACCATGCAATTCTGCTTAAAGTTGAACCAGCATAACATTCTGTGGTGATTTGCATATGCAGACCATGATGCTTTGCATTGTGTGGGCATGTGTGATTTTGTATTTTCTTGAAACTTAGCTTCTCAGCAAATGCCCTTTGGGGTAACCCTTGCCTCAGTGTTTGTGCACAGAGGTTCTTTGTCTTTTAAATATTTTTTTTATTTTAATGGGTTCACCACAACATAACCAAGACACACTGTCTTAGGGTAGCTGGTTCATTCCACTGAGGTGTTAAACAGACGAGGCATACTGATGAGTCCTGGTAGGACGAAACATGTGTCTATGTCATCTGTTAGCACCCTTTGCAAACTGTGTGAGAGGCCTTTCGGCACCATGCAATTCTGCTTAAAGTTGAACCAGCATAACATTCTGTGGTGATTTGCATATGCAGCCCATGATGCTATACATTGTGTGGGCATATGTGATTTTGTATTTTCTTGAAACTTGGCTTCCCAGCCAAATGCCCTTTGGGGTAACCCTTGCCTCAGTGTTTGTGCACAGAGGTTCTTTGTCTTTTAAATAGGTTTTTATTTTAATGGGTTCACCACAACATAACCAAGACACACTGTCTTAGGGTAGCTGGTTCATTCCACTGGGGTGTCAAACAGACAAGGCATACTGATGAGTCCTGGTAGGACGAAACATGAGTCTATGTCATTGTTAGCACCTTTTGCAAACTGTGTGAGAGGCCTTTCGGCACCATGCAATTCTGCTTAAAGTTGAACCAGTATAACATTCTGTGGTGATCTGCATATGCAGCCCATGATGCTTTGCATTGTGTGGGCATGTGTGATTTTGTATTTTCTTGAAACATGGCTTCACAGCCAATTGCCCTTTGGGGTAGCCTTTGCCTCAGTGTTTGCACACAGAAGTTCTTTGTCTTTTAAATAGTTTTTTATTTTAATGGGTTCACCACAACGTAACCAAGACACACCGTCTTAGGGTAGCTGGTTCATTCCACTGGGGTGTCAAACAGACGAGGCATACTGATGAGTCCTGGTAGGACGAAGCACGTGTCTATGTCATCTGTTAGCACCCTTTGCAAACTGTGTGAGTGGCCTTTTGGCACCATGGAATTCTGCTTAAAGCTGAACCAGCATAATATTCTGTGGTGATCTGCATATGCAGCCCATGATGCGTTGCATTGTGTGGGCATGTGTGATTTTGTGTGTATATATATATATATATGTGTTCATGGCAAAAAACTCTGTTTAATACATCAGTTAGGGTTGTTCCACAGTGACAAAAGTGAGGAAGCTCGCTGTTAGGATTGCCACCCTCATCCCACCCACCACCACCACCAACAGCCATGGGGTGTGCAATGGGGTAATTGGCCTAACTATCACCCCATTCCATGTGTAAAGAATCTGAGATGGTGCAGTATAAGAGAATGGGGTAAGAGTTAGGCAAGATGACCCCAACGCACACCCCAATGGCAGTTGGTGGGGATGGGATAGTAGGTGTGGCAACCCTAACACTGAATTTCCTCACTTTTGTCACTGTGGAACGACCTTAACTGATGCATTAAACAGAGTTTTTGCCATGAACATATATATAAAATGGTACCATTTTGAAAATATTTTTATTTTCTAACAGTGGAAAATCCCACCAGTTCAATGATGTATGGTCTGCCAAAATCCACAAAGGACAGGAAAACCCACCATTAAGGCTAATGATAGCAAGTATTGGGTCCCTAAGAAACATTGGCACATTATATACAACAGTATTTACAACCTGTGGTTCAAAGTGACAGATCTTACAATAGGGACTCTTCTCATACAGTATGTCAGAAATATTGCATGATTTGGGCATCAATAATGATTGGTACTTAGTGACTGTGGACATTCAGTCCAGACCCATATTCTCCATTGGGGGGGAGGTATTAGCTGTAGAAAATTCTCTATATGAAAAAACAGCTCTTAACAATGAATTGATGCAGTTTTTGGTAACAATGACTGAAAAGATGTTAAAGTGCAATGTAATTTTATCCTTGAACAAGTTTTATTTGCAGATAGTGTAAAAGAACTGTGATGGTGGCTTCTTTCACCCCCAATTTTGCAAATACATACCTTACAGACTGGGAAGACAAATATATATACAGTGTGATCAGACTGTGAATATGTTTTTTGACAAGGCAGATATTTATAGGAGGTATGTTTACAATTTATTTTTAATATGGAAAGGGATAATTGAAGAATTACTGAATTTCATTAAGTACTATATTTGGAAGATTCAAGTGAGAACCTTAAATTTACAACAAATTGAGATTAACAAGAAGTTACCTTTTTGGATTTATGTATAGAAAAAGATAGGGAATGTGGGGTGGTTACTAAACCTTTTCAAAACCCTACTGTTATAAATTCATTATTGCATATTATACAATGGCAAGAAAATTTCCTGGGCTCTGATTGGTCCCTCTGGGACTGCACCTGTGATGTTATCCCAGCATAACATCACGGATCAAGTCCCAGCACACTTATGACCGCTTAAAATGTAAAAAATAAAACCAGTCAATGGCCATCGCTGTCATCCTTCAATGCTCCTGGCAAAGGTATCGTTTCCAGTGCTCAGCACTGTAACCAACTACCCTCACTCACATTCCTCCAAACAATGTTTTCTCTCATAGCATAAAAAAAGAAAACAAGCTGAGTGAAAGCCATCTTTATGATCGGCTTCACGGCAATCCCCGCTCCGCAGATCTCACTCCGAACCTGCCCAACGCACCAAGCACATCTCTTACAAAGCATATTGTGGACTGCCCACTTACCACACACTGTTTTTTTACCCTAGTTTCTTTTCTTGTAGCACATACACAGGACAATGTTGCCGGCAGAGACACCAGTTTAACATAACAGGAAACATGGCAGTGAGCAACCAGCCGAATGGCTTCACTTTCCCTAGCACGTGCTCGCTCCTCGCTGCTCAGATCATACTCCTGTCGCCAATTTCAAACTACTTTCTTTTCCCCATCCCTACTGTGCCATGCTAAAAAATAATAAAACATCTAATCTCTACCACCACAACATGAAGATGAGCCCTCCACTCCCTAAAAACAATCTAAAAATGCGGGCGGCAGGGGGGAGGCAGGAGCAGCAGGACGGCTTCACTGCTGCTAGCCCCTCACTCCTCAGCATTCACATAATTAAAAATCAAACATCTTCACCCGGCACCAGGACTGGTTCAATTAAACCTCTATGGAAGGAAACAGCTGTGTGTGTGTGGGGGGGGCAACATACAAGCAGCCTACTGTCAGGTAAAAAGCAGCAAAACCATCTACAGGGCAAACAATACAGCCAGCAGGACTATTCTCCTCCATGTATACCTACTCAGTAAAGAAATGACTAAAACATACTTTTAAACATATTTTAATCTTTTTTATTTGTATTTTATTATAGGAGAGCCATTGTATAATAGGAATAATGCACTCCAGGGTGTGTGTCATGCTGGAATAATGTTACTTCTGGGGGCGATTAGCAGCACTCGGCCCGGCCTCGTGCCCAATCACCCCAGGCCTGACGTTATCCCAGCACGACACACACCCTGTCGTGTGCATTATTCCTTTAGTAGCAATTGTCATCCAAGGCACTGTGCTGACAACATCCCTGTAGGACAGTTTCTTTGCTTATGTAGAAACTTGTAGTAGGTAAGATGATTTTTTACATGGAGTTACAGATTTAACCTCAAGGTTTAAAAACAGGGGTTACAGTGAAAAATGAATGATGAGAGCACAAAACAGTGATATAAATGACTTGATTGTTAAGAATAATATGTGAAGAAGCAATAATACAGGGAACAATAATAAAAAAGAATCTGTAACTTTGTTATGACCTTTCATTTGCAGGCAGAAGGCGTTCATGAGATTGTTGAAAAATATTATGATGTATTAAAGAAGGAGACCAGGTTGAATGACATCACGAAGGATTTCAGCCCCCCCCCCCCCGGCTGGTCTTTAGGAGAGCTAAGAATCTCAATGATAATTCAGTCCACAGTCTATATCAGACTCCCAGTCCTTCAGATTTACATGCAGTACTGCTACATGAAACACATACTGTAAATGTGACAATTGCAAATTTTGCACACATATTTTATAAACAATTTTCACATTTGAACATTCCATGTTCATGCCTTTGTAACCTCATGCCTTAATTACTGCAATGCCCTATACCTAGGGCTACCAGGAGATGATGTCTGCTGACTGCAGCTAATGCAGAATGCAGCAGCGAGGCTGTTAACTGGCTTGCCAAGATCATACCACATCATGCCTTTGCTCCACTATCTGCATTGGCTTCTGGTAAATTGATGGATCACCCTAAAGTTCAGTTTGCTGACCTACGAGGCCCTACATGGACAGGGACCCAGCTACCTGCAAGAACTTTTGTGCCCTTACTGCCCCCTTTGCCCACTCCACTCAACCAATGAGGGATTGATAGAGGTTCCCAGGGTCTGTTCAAAGACATGTAGGGCCTGCACATTTTCTCTGTGGCCCCGACTCTGTGGAACTCTCTACCTCGTCGAATTAGGGAGTGCCAGACCACCAACAGTTTTAAAGCAAATTAAAAACATTCCTTTTGGGCCTGGCATTCCCTGAAGAACTTTAAAGTTTCAGCATACTGTATTTAGATGTAATATTTAAATGAGGTAAGTCAATTGTATTGTGATTTTATCTGTTTTTGTTTGTATTATGTATTTTATTCTGTATTAGGATGTAAAGCACTTTGATCTTTGAAATTGCTCTAGATAAATAACATTTTGATTTATCCCATCATGAAGAAAAAGTATGGAATATGGGACTTCATTACATATAGTTCGGAGGCAGTGAGATATACAGCTGTCTGCTCATGTACAGCATTCTGTGTTGGAAAGACTAAACAAGCTTTGAAAAAATGCATCAGTGAACATCTTAGCGTAATCAGCAGAATGGATGAGACAGATAGTGGTGGGTGAAGTGGACTCAGTCTGCTCCATGAAGTGATTCATGGATCAAAGGTGGATTCGTGAGTGCTCCATACGCGAAGCGTAGCTTGCCTTATGATGAGGAACGAAAGTCCATTGGAAACAATGGCTTCACGTTACTCAGCCTCCCCAATCCACTAGTCCACCAAATTTAAGGTTGAAGTGCATTGAGGGCAATGCACTTCAACTCACTTCGTCTTATTTTTGAGCTCCGAAGGCTAATTTTGCAGTGATTCATGGGATTTCAGGTCACATGAGAGGCAGTATAGCACAGTGGTCTAAGGCTCTGAGCTGCAAATCTGGTGACATCCAGCAGACCAGACCTGGGTTTGAATCCCACAGCTTCCACTTGCATACTGTGAGACCCTGAGCAAGTCACTTAACCTCCTTGTGCTCCCAGGTCGCTCCTGTAAAAAAGCTTTCAGCTTAGTGTGCTATACCTGGTTAAACAACATGGGCTCTATATTGATCTGCACAGCTTCAGTTCAGGGTAGTATGTGTAGGAAGGAGTAGAAGACAGAGTGCTGTGATAGTTGTTTGTGTTTGAAATCTTGTAAAAGCTGTTAAAAAAGCATTTTTCACTTTCAAATAACTAAGAAATTTCATCTAGTATAAGGCTTGCTCCGGCAGTTGAGTGTTTGATTCCAGGACAGCTGCACGCTGCACTGGTGAGGCTGAAAATGCTAATAATTTTTTGTCACTTTTTGTATGTTCTATGTCACTGCATCTCTGCCATGGTTTAAAAAAAGGACATATTTTTATTTGGTGTAGGAAAAGGCACAATGTGAGGGCTTTCTGTTCTCTGAAAGCTGGAGTAGAGTTGCAAATGACCTATATGCTGCGATGAGCCTGCATTTAAACAGATGAGGACCAAGGACTCTAGCAGAAAGAATTAATAGGGTAATTTAGAAGTTTTTAAAGTAAAGTAGTAGAGGAAGGAGGGAGGAGATGCACAGAAAACCCAAGAGGGAAACAGTTATGGAGGTGGCAATAGTTAACCGTGATGCTTTGAAGGTACTGGTATTTAATGACAGAAGCATTAAAAACAGAATAGATCAGTTAGAATGCATACTACACAATGAAAATAAATCAACATGATGGCAAAATGAAATATGTGGAGCACTGCTGGAGGGCTATCAAGTGTTCCATAAAGTGAGAGTAAAGTTTGTTATAAAAGTGAACCATAATTACTTAACGAGGAGGATGGACATGATTTTCAGTGAGAAAAAAAACAGGTTGCAGGCTGCTGATGTTTAAAGCTGATCTGCTGTTTGCTCAACAAATTCATGCAAATTAAAGCTGAAGCCCTCTCTGATTGGAGCAGCTTTGGTCCTTTAATACACAAGTTTCAGGCTCAGCAAGCAGCAGTGGTGTCATGACCAGTGTGTGGTCATTGGTGCGACTGTCGAGCCCCTTGCAGTTTCAAATGCAATGGACTTGGCAGTGACACTTCCAAATTCCTCTTGTATGTGTCACAAAATGTTTGATGCACAAGCACAGCAAATGCAAAAGGATTTCAATCTTATTTGTTTTCATATTCTGTCAATACCAACAGCTGATGGAGTGAAACAGAAACCATGAAGGCTGTGACTGAGCAGATTCCAAGCTGTCAGAGACAAATAGCTAAACGGTGTCCTTTGTGTTTTGTTTTGGTTTAACAGTTATCCTGGTATGTGTTGCTAAGGAGGTAGAGTCCCCTAAATCATGTTTTGATTGTTCTGTCATAAAACATAAGGTGGTTCTAACGTGAAAGAAAAGCCCTAAAAAGGAACAACATAATTTGCAATCTGATCTGTTAAAAACAAATCCTTTTCGTTACCAATCTGGTTTCTGTCAGCTTTCATGAAATTAATTTCTCCCATGTATTCTGTCATTTGATGTTGAGAGCCTTTATAGTGTATGGATTGCATGTTTAAAATAATGTCTGTATCTCTAAAGGACCACAAAGGAACATTTTCTTTACTGAGTCTTGTGCAGACATCTTTCTGCATGAAACTGGTATTCTCTGCTAGCTTAATAAAAGCATAACATGTTGGAGAGTTAACAATGAAGGTGAATGACTATGAGATTTGATGCAATACAATTTCAAAAAGACTATGAGCAGGCAGTATAGGATCTTTGGAGGCCTACAATGGTATTTGCTATACAGGTTACTATTACTGAAAGCTCATCCAACCAACCAGATTATACCCCACTGTGGACTGTAGCTTGTGATATACAGGTTAGTGCACCATTTGGGGAATTAGGAGATTACACGCCCAACCCCTCTAGAGCCACATACTTTGTGACTTTGTGTATATCACTTATCTTCTCAGTGCTCGTGCCTACCAAATTGTGGAAATTGGTAGGAACAGGACCCTACTGGGAGTGAGATTTTGCCTCTAAACTGGGTTCTCCTGGGTAAATAAACTGTAAATCAAAAATGCATGTCTTATATAAAAGTATTAAAAATGTAAGCAACAGAACTAAAGGATAAACAGGGAGTAGAGGAGGCACTGTGGGTCACCCTGGAGACAGATTATGGCACCACAATTTGCACAGGGGTAGTATACTGACCCCCATCTCAGAGGGAGGAATTGGACAAGGAAATGATAGAAGGCATCCTTAGAATGCAGAAAAGAGGAGATATTGTTGATGGGGACCTGAATATGTCAGATGTTAGCTGTAGCACCCTAACTGCAGTTACATCAAAAGCAGGTTTATTCTCGATACCCTACAGGGCATGCCTCAGACAACTAGTGGTGGAACCCACTAGGGATGGAGCAATCTTTAGACCTGGTACTGTCAAATGGGGATGGAGAAAGGATCTCAGATTTAGAAGTGGGCAGCCTATCTGGGAACAAGTGACCACCAAACAGTGTGGTTCACGATAAACACAGCCATAGAGTTGAGCCATACAAAAGCAAGTGTGTTGGACTTGAGGAGGGCTGACTTTGGGAAAATGGGAGAGTGCCTCAGAAAAGCACTAACAAACCATAATGGGAAAATCAAAACAGTCATCACAGATGCAACAAGCTTTGTGTGAAGCAAATCAACAAAGTAAAACAAAGGAAAAAACACACTATGGTTCTCATAGAGGTGGCGGGAAGGTTAAGGAGGAAAAGGGTAGCATTCAGGAAGTACAAGGAAACACAGAAGGAGCGGACAGAGAACTGTACCTGTTAAAGCAGAAGGAAATGGGGAAGTCAGTCAGAATAGCAAAAGTCCAATCTGACGAAAAAATAGCCAACTTATTTAAGAAGGGGATAAAACCTTTATAAGTACGTTAGGGAGTGAATAAAGATAAAGGAAGGGATAGTGAGGCTTACTGAAGGGAAGGGAGGGTGGGCAGAGGATGGCAGTGAAAAGCAGGGATACTGAATGAATATTTCTGTTCAGTAATCATAAAAGAAGAGGAGGTGGAGGTATCTAAATCAAAGAATAGAAGCCTTCTGGATAGGGGGGTCAATATCAGTCCATTCCCTGAAGAAAGGGTTCTGTAAGAACTCTTAAAACTGTAAGCAGACAAAGCAGTGGGGCCTGATGGGATTCACCCTAGAATTCTAAAATAACTAAGGGTAGAACTAGTGACAGCACTGACTACTTTTTTTAACAAATCATGGGAGGATGGTGTGGTACCAGAGGACTGGAGGAGGGCATACATGACTCCCTTTCACAAAAGTGGGAGCAAGACAGAGACAGGAAACTATAGACCTGTTAGTTTAAACTCAGTGGTAGGGAAAATGATGGAATCACTTCTAAAGGAAAGAATTGTTGAATTCCTAGAGGTCAGTGGGCCATAGGACCCAAAGCAGCATGAATTCACAGCAGGAAGGTCATGTCAGAAGAAGCTAATAGATTTCTTTGACTGGGTACCAATGTAGGAGACCAGGGAGGGGCTGTGGCCATGGCCTACCTTGACTTTAGCAAGGCATTTGGCACAGTCCCACACAAAAGATTAATATACAAGTTAAACAGCCTTGGAGTGGGTACCAAGGTGGTAGCCTGGGTACAAAATTGCCTGGACAACAGGATACAGAGGGTAACAGTAAATGAAGTTTACTCTGAAGAAAGGGGGGTTACTAATGGGGTACCACAGGGTTCAGTACTGGGACCAGTCCTCATTAATGTCTTTATAAGTGACATTGCAGAGGGACTGGAAGTAAAAGCATATGTCTTGTAGATGACACAAAGATCTGCAACAGGGTTGATACAGAACTTTGGGTGGAGATGATATAAAGGGACTTGGCAAGGTTGGAGAAATGGTCAGCTTAGATTCAATGCAAAGAAGTGCAAAGTAATGCACCTGGGAAACAAAAATCCAGGAGAAGAGTACACAATGGAAGATGAGATAAAAACAACAGAAATGGAAAGGGACCAGGGGGTAGTCATATCAGATTACCTTAAGGTGGGCAAGCAATGTGAGAAGGCAATAAGGAGGGCTGGTGGGATACTGGGTTGCATAGGGAGAGGCATCACCAGTAGAAAACAGGAAGTAGTTATCCCTCTGTACAGACAGTTGGTGAGACCCAATCTGGAGTTCTCCATCCAGTTCTGGAGACCCCATCTCTGCAAGGACATAGACAGGATGGAGGCTGTCCAGAGGAGGGCAACTAAAATGGTACAGGGTCTGCACCAGAAGACATACTAAGAGAGATTAAAGAGGTTTAATATGTATACACTGAGGAGAGGGGACATGATAGAAAGCTCTAAGTACATCAAGGAATCAACAGAGTCCAAGACGGTAGCATCCTTCAGAAAAGAGATGTGCAAGAACAAGGGGCACAATTTAAAGATAGAGGAGGGAAGGCTCAGAGGTAATGTGAGGAAGTATTCTTTCAGGGAGAATGTTGTGGATGCATGGAACAGTCTTCCTGAGGAGGTAGTGGAATCAAAACAGTGGGGAATTCAAAATGCATGGGACTGACATAAGACAATTCTAGTGGGGGTGTGAGGAGTTAGGCTGTTGGTTAACTAGGATCTGCAGCTTGTGCATTAGGTAGGGACATAGGCAGTCTAGGAGGGCCAAGCAGTCCTTATCTGTCGTCAAAGTCTATGTTTCTATGTAAGGCCCCTGTAAGACATATTTGCCTACCAGATGGATGAGGGAGCAAGATGTCATTGCCTTACACTGCCATTGGATGGCTATAGATGTTTTCAGTGGCTCCTAGGGTTTTGTTTTTTGCACTCAGCAGTAAAAAAGGTCATATATTTTTGTTTTTTTTCACCTTCTCCAGACATACAGTCATTCACACCAGCTCCCCCAGCCTTTGTCACCCAGCTCCTCATAGACTTACCTTCCTACTCCAACCTCTACTTGTCTTATCTTTCCTAGGAGGACAGCAGGCTGAACCTCTTGCCACATGGACTAGGTCCCAGATGGAGGAGTGCCACTTCACTGGTGCAGTGCCTGTAGATAGTTGGTGCTCATCCTGCCTGGCTGGGACTTTTTCCTTGTTCTGGTTCCCCCTTCCTTCAGGACACAAATAGCCAGGGTGTATATGTGCATATATGCTAGTGTACATTGAACATGGCACCAGTCTATGTTCCCCTCCATGCCTGTCTGACTGCACTACCACGTGCAGGCACCCTGGTGGCAGTGGAGTAGCAAAGTTAGCAACCTTCCTTCCCTACAACAGGAGAACATCTTCTGGGATGCATGATCCTCCCCGCTCGACCCTTTCAATCCTGAATTCATTCCTGAATGGGGTATACCAGTGTCATGAGAAGTAGTGTTACTGCTGCACTGACAGGCCAGATAAGACAGGTCATAGTCAAAGGAAAAAAATGCAGTGTCTCCACCCAGAGAAAGACTTAAGTGGGCTAGAAAACATGTCATTTCAATTCCCTGGACCACTGTAGTTCCCCGCCTCTCCACTGTGGTAATATACCTCAAACAGATCCAAAGAAAACACAATACTGTAGTTTGCACCTTATGACACATCACATTGTTTGAAAATCTCTTCTGTTTTAGGTACAATACATGGACAGATATTTGTTTTCATGTGTTTCTGGTATGCCTTTATAGAGAATGATTCTATTTAGTCTATAGAGTATATTGTGTATGTATAGTTTTGCCTTTAACTGGTAGGTGGGGATTGCATGGGTTTGAAATTTACATATGCAGATCTGTTATTTAGTAGTAGAAAATGTTTTTAAACAGGTATATGTTGATACTCTGACACCATTAGGGCTACAGAGCCCTATTTCCTAGGTGGTCTCGTTTCAGGTTACAGCTTTAATGCTCACAAGTAATACTGACTAAAGAACCTTAGTTTATGGACGGTACATATTGACACAGTGCATGCTACTATTCACTAATGATACTGATAAACGAACACCTAGTTAGTTACAGACAGAAACATGTTTACCTAGAGCTAGACACACATGCACACACACACACACACACACACACACACACAGTGTTCAGTTTGACTTTGACAAAACATTAAACAACAAATAATTTATGGCATCCTTTAAATAACTTCCTTCTGTCACACTTGACCTACCCAGAACTAAAGTGTTAAAGAATGTTTTTTCATCTCTGGTTGGTGCTCTTAATTAATCAGTTACATTCACATGTAAAATTCTTTAGCCCTGTGTATTTAAAACAGAGCTGTCATGAAACCTGCCTCATTTTTATGTTTGCTTTCGCACATGTGCAGTCACTACGCATGCTCACAGCTTTGTGAGTTTGCAATATTTTCACTCAGATTTACAACATGGCCATTTTCTGCACCTCCTTATAAATAGTACAGCTGTCATTTTTCACATCCAGGCCAACATGTGTTTTTGCACGTCCAGCGCAGAATAGCATTGTCGCTGTGCGAAATCAGTGTTTGGGACATATTAGGAAAATCACAGTGACACTGTTCATGAGCAGAGGTCCTAAAATGCCTAAGTTGAAAATTTGGTGATGAAAGTCCATAAAATGACTGTGCTACACACATACATTGCGCAGTATCCACGTATACTCAAAAGTGCCAGCATTTTTAATATTGCCACTACAGATTTTCATCATCGCCATCTCTTCACACCTCCTATGGTTGGTACAGCTGCCATTCTTCACATCCTGCCTGATCTGTGTTTTCATGCATGTGGCACAGAATAGCACGGTCACTGTTGGAACTCAAAGTTCAGGACACATTGACAAAATCACACTGTCACTCCTCATGAGAAGAGATCCCAAATGCTTTCATGAGTTGGGGTCACAAAAAGGCCATATTGAAAATTTGTAGTGCAAATACCAACAAACGCCTGGGGTGTTATGGGCTTCAACCATAACGACAGACTGACAGGCATCAGGGTCTGCCTTTGGATTGCTGACTGTACTGCTCATGCCTTCCCACCCCCACACTCCAGCCACTGACTGGCATCAAGGTGTAACTTGGACCCTTCAGCCCCAGACTTTGGCCCATTCTCCTATTCTGCACCTATTTCAGCATATGTCCTTATGGAATGGGGTTACTGTAAAGTCAAACACCCCAAGGCACACCTTAACACGTGTTGGCATCTGCAGAATAGGGTGAGGTGACATGGCATGACCGTCATAGGCAATGACCCAAATGCCTGTCTGTTTCTATGGGATGGAGGTGGGTTTGGTGTGAAGTTCAATTCTTTACTGCCATTCTTATTTTACATCTATCTAACTAACTACTGTATTTCCAATGCTATTACCAGCAAGCAAACATCAGCATTGACAAATACAAGAAAAAAAATGAATTTCCTGTGATTTGTAGGGTTTTTTTTTTGAAGAACTATGTGAAGTTTGAACATTTAATGTTTTTTTCTGTAAAATTCTGTTGGTCTAATAAAAAGTATTAAATCTCCAATTTTGTGCATCAGTAACTGTCAATCATTATTAAGGTGCAGCATGGCATAGCAAACTGAGTCTCAGTCTTCACTGACGTGTGCCTCTCTATGCAAGTACATAATTCTGTTTACATCACATCTCCCCCCCCCCAAAGCAGTCTTCACTGACTTAAGCAATAAGGCATGACAGGGTGTGTTATTTAAGGAATATACCACGAGAGGGTGTTGGTGATGCCAGTATTTATCCATGCCCTGGGTGTTGTTTGGCCACGAGGTACAGCCAAGTGGCCAAAACACCCCAGGGCATGGGCAAATCCTGGCATCACCAACATTCTCGAGTGGCATATTACGATTATACAATGGACATCTGTATATTTTGTGTGTGAAAAAATAAGAAAAAACTAAGTTGGTTTAGATGTTTTATTAGTTTTTATTAGATTTGTTGTTACACTTGGAAAAATATTGCTTTGTTGGTAGGTATCTGCATGTGCAGTGGTGCCAGCAAGCGGGCATGGAGATACCCTTAATGGTTACAGTTTGGGAAAAACAGAGGCTCGAGGAAACCGTGGGTCCAGAGTCCAGCAATGTAAGCTGTACTAGTGCATATTTAAATGGAGCAAAAACGAAGAGAGGTAATTTTGTTGTGGGATGTTTTTTACAGTGTCACTGACAAACTGTAAGAACAGGGTTCTGAAAGTGAAACGGAAAGAGAGAGAGAGCCCGGGGAAAGAGCAACATGTTTCTTTTTTCCCCAAAAAAAGCTAGAAAAGAAAAAAAATGAATTTCCTGTGATTTGTAGGTTTTTTTTTAATTCATAGCTGAATTACATTTTTGAAACTTGTGGGATTTTTCATATTATGTACTCAGACGGCAACATCGTGGCTTTGTGGGGGATTTGCCCTGCGACTGTCGGTGTTTTTGCTGGTTTTGTGTTTGTGATGGTCACATTGATTTCAGGGAGCCCTTGAGTGACTTACTGGTGACTGGCACCTCTTCCTGTGGGGTGATTGTAGCTTTTGCAACGGGAGAGTGTGTCAGGTAGCCAATGAGATTAGAGGATTTGTGCTTATTTCTATGCCCATTGTATAGTAATAACATCACCCTGGGGTGGCCAGCACGGTACACGAGTGCTCACCACCCTAGAGTGACGTATTACACATTATACCATGGACATAAGTGAACAGCAATGAAATGGCAGGCTGGCAGTTACCACCAGTGAAATCCTCTGATAATCACTGGCTGATGAGAAAAAAGCTCAGCCATATCCAAATCATCTGCAGCCCAGGAATAAATAGAATCAAAATAAAATCACAGAGCAATCTCTTTAAAAGTTGTATTTTATTATTGTAAAAGAATGAATCTTGGTATAATCGCAATAAGCCACTCTGAGGATGTGGGTCATTGAGATTACCATGGCTGGAGAGGATTTATCCACTCAGTTGCACTCTGGGCAAACCACTCCAGCCGTGGTAAATCCCCGATAACCACACCCCTCGTGGCTTATTGCTTAAATAACACACACCTTGGAGTGCCTTATTGCTATTATACAATGGCTCATTGTGATACAAAATAAAAAAATGTAAAAAATGTTTTAGTTGATTTTTAGTGAGGCAGTATGTCTTTGTTTCTTAAGAGAAGAGCAAACAAATGAGCAGTAAACCAATGACAGTGATGTTATTGTGTAATAACATCACTGTCTCACGTATACACTGACCAATCAGAGTCCAGGAAATGTTCTTGCCATTGTATAATCTCCAACAATTCCTTTAGCTCACAATTTTTTTTTTCTGTAACATAACACAATACCTCTTACAGCAGCATGATGGAGACTAATGATACTCATATTTATTTCAAACAAACAATGGTAATCTCCTATCTTACAATATCAGGGTTTAAGAAAACAATAAAAACACACATTCGCCATCAGAAGCCACTGATTCGGGACGATATTCTTTTTTCCCAGTGCCATGTTGAATTGCATATTGGTGGGTGGCTTTCTGTGGTTCAAGCATTCTTGGTGACTTGCTTATATATCAATCTCTCCAAAATGCCTGCACTACAGCCATTAGGCTTACCCGAAACAGAATATGTCTCCTCCAGCTTCCAGGATAACCTTAACAACCCCTCTAAATTCTGGAAGGTGGTTCATACTCTTTTCTCCTCCACCTGCACAATCCCCTCCTCCAGTCCTCAAAATAGGTGACACCGCTATCTCAGACCATCCATCTGTAGCTATCAAATTCAACTCAATCTTTACCACCTGTGCTTCATTACCTACCTCGGTTTCTCCCTCGACAACTCCTTCTGCACCCACTCCCTATCCCACCCTCGTTTCTCCTTCTCACCGGCCTCAACCACTGACAGCCATTATCCCCAATAACGGCAAAAGCCTGCACGGACTTGACCCTATGTTTCTGCACCTATCCACCCACATCATTGCTCTCCCACCCACTTACCTTCTGAATCTATCCTTCTCACTGGCCACTGGTCTTTACAGCTGGAAACTTGCTACTTTTGTCCCTCGGGTAGCGACTCTGGAAACCCACGTAACTACCACCTGATATCCTTAATCCCAATTCTTGCAAAACTCCAAGAACACCTGTTACTGGCTCAACTGTCTCCATTCCCTTACTCCTCCTTATTCTTCACCCCCTTCCAGTCTGGTTTTCACAAGGCCCACATTATCATGACCTCCCTGCTCTGGCTCACTGACTCTATTCTTTCTAGCATGGATCAGGGTCACATCACCTCTGCCATCTTTGTTGATTTGTCTAGAGCCTTCGACACTGTGGCTCACACCCTACTCCTCACCAAGCTTGCTGCAGCCAGTCTCTCTAATTCTGCCACTAGCTGGTTCCATTCCTATCTTATAGATAGATCACAATCAGTTGTTGTAGGCAACTCCATCTCCCCCTCTCCCCATCAACTTTGGTGTCCCTCAAGGTTTGATATTTGGACCGATATGCTTCTTGATATTTCTGAATAAGTTACCCTGTACCTGCTCAAAAGCAAATATCCACATTGATATAGATGATACCATATTCTATACCTCAGGTACCGCCCCCTCAGATGTGGTAACCATCCTTCAACTGGCATTCGATAATCTCTGACATTGGTTTCATTCAAATCAACTATTCCTCAATGCCAAAAAAATGGTCTCTATGACTTTTGGCACTAGATAAAGGTTCACCAGGCTTACATCTTTCCCTACATTTCACACCCTTGATGGGTTCCTATTAGAAGATATCTCCTCTTTTAAATGCCTCAGGCTCTGGCTTGATAGGAACTCTGAGTTATCTGTCCACATGGATGCTTTACACAAAAAGCTTCATCCTAAAATAGATGCTCTATATAGACACCATGGCTGCACCCCCTCCCACTCTGGGCCTGTTGGGAAATAGTCCAGAAGATGATCCTCCTAATATTCAACTTTGGAGACATAGTTTACATTGTTGCACCTAAGTCCACCCTCAACAGACTGGACATCCTCTTCAATTCCTTCTGCCACTTTGCCCTAAACTGTCTACCATTATGCACTGCTGCAAACTCTACACCACCCACTCCTTCCCTCCTCTTGTGTCCAGATGTCTTGCCCATTGAGCTTCACTAGTTGGGAAGTTTCTGGTTTGGATCCCTCCCATCCTACATTAATGCACCTTTACACCCCTTCCTATCCCATTTACTGCTTACCTAACTCCCCTTTCAGAACCCTAGCCCTCCCTGCCTGAACCACACTTCCGGTCGGGCTGCCTTCTCCTACAACTTCCTAATCACTAGAACTCCCTCCCTAGATATCCACTCTGCCCTGTCCACTAGATCATTGTCTTGTCTTCTCTGTAACTTTATTTCCCCTTACTGCAACTGCTTCTGACACCCACCCCCTTCAACACAATATCTCTCAATTTTGTCCTGTTGCTCATTCCTACTCTCACCCTCTTCCCATTTCTGGCAAGTAATTAGCCTATTGTGCTTACAGCAGACTATATTCTTACCATCCCCCTACTATTTCCTCATTTCCCTAATCTTTGGAACTTCCTCCCCTTAGATATCATCTCTTCCCCTAAATTTACGTAATCTTTCGAACTCCATCCCCTTTAATATCTGCTCTTCCTAAATGGTTCCCTAACTTTTAATACTTTTTGTGTTGTTTGTTTGTATGTATGTATATGTATGAGTATGTGTGTATGTGTGCCTGTGTATGTATATATGCATGTGTAGATAGTTATGGGTATATATGTTTTGCATTGTGGCATGTGTGATTTTGTATTTTCTTGAAACTTGGCTTCCCAGCCAAATGCCCTTTGGGGTAACCCTTGCCTCAGTGTTTGTGCACAGAGGTTCTTTGTCTTTTAAATAGTTTTTTATTTTAATGGGTTCACCACAACATAACCAAGACACACTGTCTTAGGGTAGCTGGTTCATTCCACTGGGGTGTCAAACAGATGAGGCATACTGATGAGTCCTGGTAGGACGAAACATGTGTCTATGTCATCTGTTAGCACCCTTTACAAACTGTGAGAGGCTTTCCACCACCATGCAATTCTGCTTAAAGTTGAACCAGCATAACATTCTGTGGTGATTTGCATATGCAGACCATGATGCTTTGCATTGTGTGGGCATGTGTGATTTTGTATTTTCTTGAAACTTAGCTTCTCAGCAAATGCCCTTTGGGGTAACCCTTGCCTCAGTGTTTGTGCACAGAGGTTCTTTGTCTTTTAAATATTTTTTTTATTTTAATGGGTTCACCACAACATAACCAAGACACACTGTCTTAGGGTAGCTGGTTCATTCCACTGGGGTGTTAAACAGATGAGGCATACTGATGAGTCCTGGTAGGACGAAACATGTGTCTATGTCATCTGTTAGCACCCTTTGCAAACTGTGTGAGAGGGCTCTTCGCACCATGCAATTCTGCTTAAAGTTGAACCAGCATAACATTCTGTGGTGATTTGCATATGCAGCCCATGATGCTATACATTGTGTGGGCATATGTGATTTTGTATTTTCTTGAAACTTGGCTTCCCAGCCAAATGCCCTTTGGGGTAACCCTTGCCTCAGTGTTTGTGCACAGAGGTTCTTTGTCTTTTAAATAGGTTTTTATTTTAATGGGTTCACCACAACATAACCAAGACACACTGTCTTAGGGTAGCTGGTTCATTCCACTGGGGTGTCAAACAGACAAGGCATACTGATGAGTCCTTGTAGGACGAAACATCGAGTCTATGTCATTGTTAGCACCTTTTGCAAACTGTGTGAGAGGCCTTCCGGCACCATGCAATTCTGCTTAAAGTTGAACCAGTATAACATTCTGTGGTGATCTGCATATGCAGCCCATGATGCTTTGCATTGTGTGGGCATGTGTGATTTTGTATTTTCTTGAAACATGGCTTCACAGCCAATTGCCCTTTGGGTAGCCTTTGCCTCAGTGTTTGCACACAGAAGTTCTTTGTCTTTTAAATAGTTTTTTATTTTAATGGGTTCACCACAACATAACCAAGACACACCGTCTTAGGGTAGCTGGTTCATTCCACTGGGGTGTCAAACAGACGAGGCATACTGATGAGTCCTGGTAGGACGAAGCACGTGTCTCTGTCATCTGTTAGCACCCTTTTCAAACTGTGTGAGTGGCCTTTTGGCACCATGGAATTCTGCTTAAAGCTGAACCAGCATAATATTCTGTGGTGATCTGCATATGCAGCCCATGATGCGTTGCATTGTGTGGGCATGTGTGATTTTGTGTGTATATATATATATATATATATTTATGTGTTCATGCCAAAAAACTCTGTTTAATACATCAGTTAGGGTTGTTCCACAGTGACAAAAGTGAGGAAACTCGCTGTTAGGATTGCCACCCCACATCCCACTCCCCACCCCCACCCCCACCAATGCCATGGGGGTGTGCAATGGGTAATATGCTCAACTATCACCCCATTCCATGTAAAGAATCTGAGATGGTGCAGTATAAGAGAATGGGGTAAGAGTTAGGCAAGATGACCCCAACGCACACCCCAATGGCAGTTGGTGGGGATGGGATAGTAGGTGTGGCAACCCTAACACTGAATTTCCTCACTTTTGTCACTGTGGAACGACCTTAACTGATGCATTAAACAGAGTTTTTTGCCATGAACATATATAAAATGGTACCATTTTGAAAAATATTTTTTATTTTCTAACAGTGGAAAATCCCACCAGTTCAATGATGTATGGTCTGCCAAAAATCCACAAAGGACAGGGAAAACCCACCATTAAGGCTAATGATAGCAAGTATTGGGTCCCTAACAGAAACATTGGCACATTATATACAACAGTATTTACAACCTGTGGTTCAAAGTGACAGATCTTACAATAGGGACTCTTCTCATACAGTATGTCAGAAATATTGCATGATTTGGGCATCAATAATGATTGGTACTTAGTGACTGTGGACATTCAGTCCAGACCCATATTCTCCATTGGGGGGGAGGTATTAGCTGTAGAAAATTTTCTATATGAAAAACAGCTCTTAACAATGAATTGATGCAGTTTTTGTAACAATGACTGAAAAGATGTTAAAGTGCAATGTAATTTTATCCTTGAACAAGTTTTATTTGCAGATAGTGTAAAAGAACTGTGATGGTGGCTTCTTTCACCCCCAATTTTGCAAATACATACCTTACAGACTGGGAAGACAAATATATATACAGTGTGATCAGACTGTGAATATGTTTTTTGACAAGGCAGATATTTATAGGAGGTATATTTACAATTTATTTTTAATATGGAAAGGGATAATTGAAGAATTACTGAATTTCATTAAGTACTATATTTGGAAGATTCAAGTGAGAACCTTAAATTTACAACAAATTGAGATTAACAAGAAGTTACCTTTTGGATTTATGTATAGAAAAGATAGGGAATGTGGGTGGTTACTAAACCTTTCAAAACCCTGCTGTTATAAATTCATTATTGCATATTATACAATGGCAAGAAAATTTCCTGGCTCTGATTGTCCCTCTGGGACTGCACCTGTGATGTTATCCCAGCATAACATCACGGATCAAGTCCCAGCACACTTATGACCGCTTAAATGTAAAAAATAAAACCAGTCAATGGCCATCGCTGTCATCCTTCAATGCTCCTGGCAAAGGTATCGTTTCCAGTGCCCAGCACTGTAACCGACTACCCTCACTCACATTCCTCCAAACAATGTTTTCTCTCATAACATAAAAAAAGAAAACAAGCTGAGTGAAAGCCATCTTTATGATCGGCTTCACGGCAATCCCAGCTCCGCAGATCTCACTCCCTACCTGCCCAACGCACCAAGCACATCTCTTACAAAGCATATTGTGGACTGCCCACTTACCACACACTGTTTTTTTACCCTAGTTTCTTTTCTTGTAGCACATACACAGGACAATGTTGCCGGCAGAGACACCAGTTTAACATAACAGGAAACATGGCAGTGAGCAACCAGCCGAATGGCTTCACTTTCCCTAGCACGTGCTCGCTCCTCGCTGCTCAGATCTACTCCTGTCGCCAATTTCAAACTACTTTCTTTTCCCCATCCCTACTGTGCCATGCTAAAAATAATAAAACATCTAATCTCTACCACCACAACATGAAGATGAGCCCTCCACTCCTAAAAAACAATCTAAAATGCGTGGCGGGGGAGGCAGGAGCAGCAGGACGGCTTTTACTGCTACTACCCTCACTCCTCAGCATTCACATAATTAAAAATCAAACATCTTCACCCGGCACCAGGACTGGTTCAATTAAACCTCTATGGAAGGAAACAGCTGTGTGTGTGTGTGGGGGGGGGGCAACATACAAGCAGCCTACTGTCAGGTAAAAAAAAGCAGCAAAACCATCTACAGGGCAAACAATACAGCCAGCAGGACTATTCTCCTCCATGTATACCTACTCAGTAAAGAAATGACTAAAACATACTTTTAAACATATTTTAATCTTTTTTATTTGTATTTTATTATAGGAGAGCCATTGTATAATAGGAATAATGCACTCCAGGGTGTGTGTCATGCTGGAATAATGTTACTTCTGGGGGCGATTAGCAGCACTCGGCCTGCAGCCTCGTGCCCAATCACCCCAGGCCTGACGTATCCCAGCACGACACACACCCTGTCGCATTATTCCTTTAGTAGCAATTGTCATCCAAGGCACTGTGCTGACAACATCCCTGTAGGACAGTTTCTTTGCTTATGTAGAAACTTGTAGTAGGTAAGATGATTTTTTACATGGAGTTACAGATTTAACCTCAAGGTTTAAAAACAGGGGTTACAGTGAAAAATGAATGATGAGAGCACAAAACAGTGATATAAATGACTTGATTGTTAAGAATAATATGTGAAGAAGCAATAATACAGGGAACAATAATAAAAAAGAATCTGTAACTTTGTTATGACCTTTCATTTGCAGGCAGAAGGCGTTCATGAGATTGTTGAAAAATATTATGATGTATTAAAGAAGGAGACCAGGTTGAATGACATCACGAAGGATTTCAGCCCCCCCCCGGCTGGTCTTTAGGAGAGCTAAGAATCTCAGTGATAATTCAGTCCACAGTCTATATCAGACTCCCAGTCCTTCAGATTTACATGCAGTACTGCTACATGAAACACATACTGTAAATGTGACAATTGCAAATTTTGCACACATATTTTATAAACAATTTTCACATTTGAACATTCCATGTTCATGCCTTTGTAACCTCATGCCTTAATTACTGCAATGCCCTATACCTAGGGCTACCAGGAGATGATGTCTGCTGACTGCAGCTAATGCAGAATGCAGCAGCGAGGCTGTTAACTGGCTTGCCAAGATCATACCACATCATGCTCTTTGCTCCACTATCTGCATTGGCTTCTGGTAAATTGATGGATCACCCTAAAGTTCAGTTTGCTGACCCACGAGGCCCTACATGGACAGGGACCCAGCTACCTGCAAGAACTTTTGTGCCCTTACTGCCCCTTGCCCACTCCAACCAATGAGGGATTGATAGAGGTTCCCAGGGTCTGTTCAAAGACATGTAGGGCCTGCACATTTTCTCTGTGGCCCCGACTCTGTGGAACTCTCTACTGCCGGGATTAGGAGTGCCAGACCACCAACAGTTTTAAAGCAAATTAAAACATTCCTTTTGGGCCTGGCATTCCCTGAAGAACTTTAAAGTTTCAGCATACTGTATTTAGATGTAATATTTAAATGAGATAAGTCAATTGTATTGTGATTTTATCTGTTTTTGTTTGTATTATGTATTTTATTCTGTATTAGGATGTAAAGCACTTTGATCTTTGAAATTGCTCTAGATAAATAACATTTTGATTTATCCCATCATGAAGAAAAAGTATGGAATATGGGACTTCATTACATATAGTTCGGAGGCAGTGAGATGTACAGCTGTCTGCTCATGTACAGCATTCTGTGTTGGAAAGACTAAACAAGCTTTGAAAAAATGCATCAGTGAACATCTTAGCGTAATCAGCAGAATGGATGAGACAGATAGTGGTGGGTGAAGTGGACTCAGTCTGCTCCATGAAGTGATTCATGGATCAAAGGTGGATTCGCGGAGTGCTCCGCAACGCGAAGCGGAGTACTTTGCCTTATGATGAGGAACGCAAAGTCCATTGGAAACAATGGCTTCACGTTACTCAGCCTCCCCAATCCACTAGTCCACCAAATTTAAGGTTGAAGTGCATTGAGGGCAATGCACTTCAACTCACTTCGTCTTATTTTTGAGCTCCGAAGGCTAATTTTGCAGTGATTCATGGGATTTCAGGTCACATGAGAGGCAGTATAGCACAGTGGTCTAAGGCTCTGAGCTGCAAATCTGGTGACATCCAGCAGACCAGACCTGGGTTTGAATCCCACAGCTTCCACTTGCATACTGTGAGACCCTGAGCAAGTCACTTAACCTCCTTGTGCTCCCAGGTCGCTCCTGTAAAAAAGCTTTCAGCTTAGTGTGCTATACCTGGTTAAACAACATGGGCTCTATATTGATCTGCACAGCTTCAGTTCAGGGTAGTATGTGTAGGAAGGAGTAGAAGACAGAGTGCTGTGATAGTTGTTTGTGTTTGAAATCTTGTAAAAGCTGTTAAAAAGCATTTTCACTTTCAAATAACTAAGAAATTTCATCTAGTATAAGGCTTGCTCCGCAGTTGAGTGTTTGATTCCAGGACAGCTGCACGCTGCACTGGTGAGGCTGAAAATGCTAATAATTTTTGTCACTTTTTGTATGTTCTATGTCCTGCATCTCTGCCATGGTTTAAAAAAGGACATATTTTTATTTGGTGTAGGAAAAGGCACAATGTGAGGGCTTTCTGTTCTCTGAAAGCTGGGTAGAGTTGCAAATGACCTATATGCTGCATGAGCCTGCATTTAAACAGATGAGGACCAAGGACTCTAGCAGAAAAGAATTAATAGGGTAATTTAGAAGTTTTTAAAGTAAAGTAGTAGAGGAAGGAGGGAGGAGATGCACAGAAAACCCAAGAGGGAAACAGTTATGGAGGTGGCAATAGTTAACCGTGATGCTTTGAAGGTACTGGTATTTAATGACAGAAGCATTAAAAACAGAATAGATCAGTTAGAATGCATACTACACAATGAAAATAAATCAACATGATGGCAAAATGAAATATGTGGAGCACTGCTGGAGGGCTATCAAGTGTTCCATAAAGTGAGAGTAAAGTTTGTTATAAAAGTGAACCATAATTACTTAACGAGGGAGGATGGACATGATTTTCAGTGAGAAAAAAAAAACAGGTTGCAGGCTGCTGATGTTTAAAGCTGATCTGCTGTTTGCTCAACAAATTCATGCAAATTAAAGCGCTGAAGCCCTCTCTGATTGGAGCAGCTTTGGTCCTTTGAAGTACACAAAGTTTCAGGCTCAGCAAGCAGCAGTGGTGTCATGACCAGTGTGTGGTCATTGGTGCAGACTGTCGAGCCCCTTGCAGTTTCAAATGCAATGGACTTGGCAGTGACACACTTCCAAATTCCTCTTGTATGTGTCACAAAATGTTTGATGCACAAGCACAGCAAATGCAAAAAGGGATTTCAATCTTATTTGTTTTCATATTCTGTCAATACCAACAGCTGATGGAGTGAAACAGAAACCATGAAGGCTGTGACTGAGCAGATTCCAAGCTGTCAGAGACAAATAGCTAAACGGTGTCCTTTGTGTTTTGTTTTGGTTTAACAGTTATCCTGGTATGTGTTGCTAAGGAGGTAGAGTCCCCTAAATCATGTTTTGATTGTTCTGTCATAAAACATAAGGTGGTTCTAACGTGAAAGAAAAGCCCTAAAAAGGAACAACATAATTTGCAATCTGATCTGTTAAAAACAAATCCTTTTCGTTACCAATCTGGTTTCTGTCAGCTTTCATGAAATTAATTTCTCCCATGTATTCTGTCATTTGATGTTGAGAGCCTTTATAGTGTATGGATTGCATGTTTAAAATAATGTCTGTATCTCTAAAGGACCACAAAAGGAACATTTTCTTTACGAGTCTTGTGCAGACATCTTCCTGCATGAAACTGGTATTCTCGTGCTAGCTTAATAAAAGCATAACATGTTGGAGAGTTAACAATGAAGGTGAATGACTATGAGATTTGATGCAATACAATTTCAAAAAGACTATGAGCAGGCAGTATAGGATCTTTTGGAGGCCTACAATGGTATTTGCTATACAGGTTACTATTACTGAAAGCTCATCCAACCAACCAGATTATACCCCACTGTGGACTGTGGAAGCCTTGTGATATACAGGTTAGTGCACCATTTGGGGAATTAGGAGATTACACGCCCAACCCCTCTAGAGCCACATACTTTGTGACTTTGTGTATATCACTTATCTTCTCAGTGCTCATGCCTACCAAATTGTGGAAATTGGTAGGAACAGGACCCTACTGGGAGTGAGATTTTGCCTCTAAACTGGGTTCTCCTGGGTAAATAAACTGTAAATCAAAAATGCATGTCTTATATAAAAGTATTAAAAATGTAAGCAACAGAACTAAAGGATAAACAGGGAGTAGAGGAGGCACTGTGGGTCACCCTGGAGACAGATTATGGCACCACAATTTGCACAGGGGTAGTATACTGACCCCCATCTCAGAGGGAGGAATTGGACAAGGAAATGATAGAAGGCATCCTTAGAATGGCAGAAAAAGAGGAGATATTGTTGATGGGGGACCTGAATATGTCAGATGTTAGCTGTAGCACCCTAACTGCAGTTACATCAAAAAGCAGGTTTATTCTCGATACCCTACAGGGGGCATGCCTCAGACAACTAGTGGTGGAACCCACTAGGGATGGAGCAATCTTAGACCTGGTACTGTCAAATGGGGATGGAGAAAGGATCTCAGATTTAGAAGTGGGCAGCCTATCTGGGAACAAGTGACCACCAAACAGTGTGGTTCACGATAAACACAGCCATAGAGTTGAGCCATACAAAAGCAAGTGTGTTGGACTTGAGGAGGGCTGACTTTGGGAAAATGGGAGTGTGCCTCAGAAAAGCACTAGCAAACCATAATGGAGAAAAATCAAAACAGCCATCACAGATGCAACAAGCCTTTGTGTGAAGCAAATCAACAAAGTAAAACAAAGGAAAAAAACACTATGGTTCTCTATAGAGGTGGCGGGGAAGGTTAAGGAGGAAAAGGGTAGCATTCAGGAAGTACAAGGAAACACAGAAGTAGCGGGACAGAGAACTGTACCAGTTAAAGCAGAAGGAAATGGGGAAGTCAGTCAGAATAGCAAAAGTCCAATCTGACGAAAAAATAGCCAACTTATTTAAGAAGGGGGATAAAACCTTTTATAGGTACGTTAGGGAGTGAATAAAGATGAAGGAAGGGATAGTGAGGCTTACTGAAGGGAAGGGAGGGTGGGCAGAGGATGGCAGTGAAAAAGCAGGGATACTGAATGAATATTTCTGTTCAGTAATCACAAAAGAAGAGGAGGTAGAGGTATCTAAATCAAAGAATAGAAGCCTTCTGGATGGGGGGGGTCAATATCAGTCCATTCCCTGAAGAAAGGGTTCTGTAAGAACTCTTAAAACTGTAAGCAGACAAAGCAGTGGGGCCTGATGGGATTCACCCTAGAATTCTAAAATAACTAAGGGTAGAACTAGTGACAGCACTGACTACCCTTTTTAACAAATCATGGGAGGGTGGTGTGGTACCAGATGACTGGAGGAGGGCAGACATGATTCCCCTTCACAAAAGTGGGAGCAAGACAGAGACAGGAAACTACAGACCTGTTAGTTTGAACTCAGTGGTAGGGAAAATGATGGAATCACCTCTAAAGGAAAGAATTGTTGAATTCCTAGAGGCCAGTGGGCCATAGGACCCAAAGCAGCATGAATTCACAGCAGTAAGGTCATGTCAGAAGAAGCTAATAGATTTCTTTGACTGGGTACCAATGTAGTAGACCAGGGAGGGGCTGTGGCCATGGCCTACCTAGACTTTAGCAAGGCATTTGATACAGTCCCACACAAAAGATTAATGTACAAGTTAACCAGCCTTGGAGTGGGTCCCAAGGTGGTAGCCTGGGTACAAAATTGCCTGGACAACAGGATACAGAGGGTAATAGTAAATGGAGTTTACTCTGAAGAAAGAGGGGGTTACTAATGGGGTACCACGGGGTTCAGTACTGGAGCCAGTCCTCTTTAATGTCATTATAAGTGACATTTTTTATTTATTTATTAGCTTTTGGTAACCGGGTAAGTGCGCTAGGCAACAGACCTGCCTATTTTCAGGCACGACCCGGGAGAGCACAGGACATTGGTTACAATATGCAGAAATGCACAGACATAATATAGGTGTACAGTAGCAAAACAAGATATACATTGGGTAGCACAGTAATAGTTACATAAGGGTACATTTTAGGCATATATCATAATAAGGATGTAAAATAAAGCAATTAGGGTAACCATAAGACAGCTAAGGACAGTAAAGACATCAAGGTTCATTGCCACCTAGACAAGCATATTTCATGGGAGAACATTAGTGTAGTACTCAGGGTCAGACCCGACAGCCTGCAGTGGGACAAAGCAAATTAAGAGCATTTGCATTGGCCAGAGGCTAGAAGGTGGGTGAACAGCGAGTTTTTGAATTCTCGATGGGAGGCTGAAGTTTTCACCATAAGGGGAAGTGAGTTCCAGAATTTGGGAGCAAAATGGGCAAATGCCTGTTCACCCATTTTTGTCATGCAAGGTCTAGTGGAGAGCATGGGGACAGAGGAAGACCTGAGGGTACGGGCGTGTGAGGCAGGAGTCAGAAGGTTGGCAAGATAGATAGGGCAGGGAGGTTTAGACAGGGAGTCGATAAAGCAGCCCAGGGAGTAGGCTCGAATATCCTTAGGTGACAGCCAATTTAAGCCAGCGTAAAGGAGACAATGATGGGTAAGATGTGGGGCAGTTAAGGTGAATCAACAGATGTTGTTGTAGACAGTGTCCCATTTGTGGAGTGTAGCAGAGTTTGCAGCAAAGAGGAGGGGCAGAGCATATTGGAGCTGGGGTAAGAGGCCACCTCTCGCAGCAGAAAGTCTAGCGGAAGGAGTGTGAGGGGTGGCACAGCGATAAGCTCCGCCAATTTAGCACTGATGGCACAGCACACGTATTGACATGTTGAGACAGGTCACGGTGGAATCAAAGTGACCCCAAGGTACTTGAAGGACTCAGTGTTTAAGATGAGGGAGCCATCAAGGCATTGAACCCGGAGCCTGTTCGTGAGGGGCAGACAGTTTCTTAGAGGATCCGAATAGCATAGCACAGGTTTTTCTAGGTTCAGAACTTGGTGGTTGCTAGAGAGCCAGGTCTGCAGGAATTGGAAGTCATTAGTGAGAGTGGAGTTGATGGCAGCAACGATTTTGACCCAGAGTAGAGAACAAGGTCATTCATGCATATAAGAGTGCAGCTATGCCGGGACATGGTGGGAATATCATTTAGGAAGAGGGAGAAGAGTAGAGGTCCAAGAGTGGATCCTGGGGAACTCCACAGGAGATGTTTAGGGGAGGAAAGGGCCTTGTAAAATGCTACTGCCTGAGTCTGATTGTCAAGATAGCTATGGAACCAGGAGAGGGTTGGTCAGATGCTCCAATGGATTGGAGTTTCTTTAGCATGAGGAGGATGGTGTACCATGTCGAAGGCTTTAGACAAATGTCGATAAAGGCGGCCCCAGTGAGGTAAGCACGGTCCATATTATTTCTGATGTCATTTGTAAGTTGTGTAAGTGCAGAGGTGGTACTGTGGCCGGGCTAGAAACCATGTTGGCACGGGGTTTGAAGATTAAACATGTCAAGGTGAGCAGCAAGCTGGCGATGGACTATTTTTTCAAGCAGCTTACTGAGAGTGGGCAGAAGAGATATAGGGTGGTAGTTGGACATTAGTTCACATCACCCTTTTTGTGTATAGGGATGGTTCTGGCAGTTTTCCAGGTGGATGGGATAGTAGACATACAAATCGAGAGGTTAAAAAGCCAGGTGATAGGTCTGGTCAGGCCAGGTGCATACTACTTAGCATGCAAGGATGGATACCCTCAGGCCCCTGACCCCCGGCCAGAAGGGAGTTAAGTAAGCTATGCAACTCTCACAGTATGTGGTTGGAGCCAGAATGAAAGGGAGAGGGTGGGAGGGGCGAGGGAGGAGGAGAAGAGGGACAGTCATGTTGTGGGCTAGTTAGAGTAGCTACTGGTGGAGAAGAAAAAGGGCATTGAAGGCGTTGGCAATGGTGTCATGGTTGGTGCAGTGAACACCTTGAATGTTCATGTCAGCTGGATTCTGTTGCTTGTCGTTGCGAGAATGTCCTTAATGTTGGACCAGTACTCATGCTGGATTTGTAGAGGATGTTATTAGTAGGTTCCTATAGTAGGTGCTTTTTGGTACGAATTTGTCTTTTGCAGTTGTTACGTGCATGCCACGTATAGTCTTCAAAGTCTGCACGGAGGTGGGAGATCTTCCACCTGGACCCCAAAGTTTGTCCCTAGATTTGAGAAGTTGAAGCAGGGGCGTGGTTAGCCACTTGGTTACTTTCCCTGCCATCCTACGTGGTGACGGGATGGAAGGTTTTGAAGAGAGAGTAGGATGGAGTTGAAATATTCTGTGCTGTGTTAATGTCCCGTGTTTGTAGAGAGGGACCAGACAACCTGGTTAAGGTCAGTTAAGAAGTCCTCATGACTTAGGCGTGAGAGATTAGGAAAGGTTACAGTTTTAGCAGGGGGGAGGAATGACAGTGTTCCAGACACAGTAGATGGGATAGTGGTCACTAATTGTGTCAGGTAGCACACCGGCTGAGGCAACATATTCCGTCCTGTTAGTAAGTATCCAGTCAAGGAGGGTGGCACAGTTGCCCCCACGTGAGACTCTTGTGGGTTCATGTATGAGCTGGGATAGATTTGCCTTGCTAGCTAAGGAGGATAGGTTAGCTGAGTTTTTCTCGGACCAGTCATGGTTAAAATCACCAAGGCAGATAATGTCATTCTTGCCTGTAACTGTAGGCGAAACCTAGGAGTTCCGTGATGCTTGTGTAGCATTTTTTTGGGGATATAAGTACAAAAATATGGAGTTTCTTTACCTCAAAGAAGCAGTAGGGAGTGCAGGACTTCACAGTTTGGTAGGAGGGTCCTGCAGAGCGGTAATGTTTAGGTGAGTTTTGAAATAGAGGGCAAGGCCACCTCCCTTTTAGTGCCAGGACAGTCTGATAGAGACATGCTGTATCCAGGAAAGTGGCACTGAGAGTCAGGCACTGTGGGCTTGCCAGGTTTCTGTGATGGCGAGGATGTCCGGATGTTAGTATAGATCCAAGCCTGGGGGTCAGGAGGTTGGCCATAAGGCTCCTAGCATTCAGGTGGGCGAAGTTAGTCCCATCGGTTTTAGGGAGGTGGTGGCGGTGGGGCAAGGTTATGACAGGGCGCAGAGATGGACCGGGGTTTATCTCAATGTCGCGCGATAGTATAAGAGATAGGTTAGTAACCATAGTGGGGTGATGAGGCACGCCTGATAGGACATGCAGGGTGGCGGCTTCAGATGAAGGTGAAGGTATCTGACTATTGGGCTAATACGCTTGCTGATGAGAGCAGAGGGGGTAGAGAGTGGAGTGGCAGTAGCAAGCATGTTGGAGTAGTAGAAGTCAAACTGAGTATAAGTATTGGCAGAAGCTGTTGATTGTTCAAGCAGTAAAGCTCAAAGAGGATAGGAAGGCAAAGTATTCCCATGAGGAGCGCTTAGAGGGGAGGAGGGACATTTTGACTAGAGAAAGGAGTGAGGTAGAGAGGAAAGAGACAGCAGAGGGCTCCTTTAATATAAATCACCAAGTGAAAACAGCTACTAGAGAGCAGTAAAATGTGACAAGTGAGGTATTGAGACAAATTGCTTGAACTTAATCAGGCTCCCTAGTGGCAAAACAATATAAGGAGCTAATGGAGAAGTTGGGTGAAAAAAAAAATCTCAACAGCAGCAAAATATCGCGAGGGCAGAGGCTATTTAAGTAATACCAGCGAAGAGTGGGGGGATTTCAGATAGAACACAGGTCCTGGGCTTGCAGTGACTCTAAGCTTTTAAATACAGTTACAGGCGAATACAAATACTTTTAGCTGGTTCATTTTAAAACTTTCAAAATCAGGCACAAAAGTAACAGTTCTGCTCCGTTTGAGTCTGGGCAGCAACTCGAGGTGCTACTCTGGCCGGGATTCATGCGCTGAGCAGGGGAGCTTGTGGCCATTTCAGAAAAGGCGCCAGATGGCCAACGGTGGTGGCAGCAGCCTGGATCAAGGTAGAATTACCTGGTGTGTCTTGGGTTCGGGGCTTCTCTGGGCAGGGAGGGCTTCAGGGCAGGCCCTCGTGACCTCCGGTCTCCTCGGGGGAGGGGGTGGTCTCTTCGGGAGAATGGAGAGAGAGGGGGGATTAAATATGCAGTACAGGCAAAAAGGATTAACTTGCTGGGGGCGGGCTGGTAGTGGGTGTGGGGAGAAGAACAAATGGGCTGTGGGCTATCAGGTTACTATTGCGATTCAAAAAAGAAAGGCTTATGGTGGTTACTAGCAGGGCAATCTGAAATTCTGCACGCTGGAAATGCACTTTAGAAGTTAACAAACAGTCCCCAAATGAGTTTTTCACAGGTGGGTATTTCAGTTACAACTGGAAAAATGCACTTTACAAATTAACAAACAGTCCCCAGTGAGATTTGCACAGGGGGGGATTTCAGATAGAACACAGGTCCAGGACATTGCAGAGGGACTGGAAGGAAAAGCATATGTCTTTGCAGACGACACAAAGATCAGCAACAGGGTTGATAGAGAAGATTGGGTGGAGAGGATGCAAAGGGACTTGACAAGGTTGGAGGAATGGTCAGATGCATGGCAGCTTAGATTCAATGCGCAGAAGTGCAAAATAATGCACCTGGGAAACAAAAATCCAGGGAAAGAGTACACAATGGAAGATAAGATAAAAACAACAGAAATGGAAAGGGACCAGGGGTAGTCATATCAGATGACCTTAACGTGGGCAAGCAATGTGAGAAGGCAATAAGGAGGGCTGGTGGGATACTGGGTTGCATAGGGAGAGGCATCACCAGTAGAAAACAGAAAGTAGTTATTCCTCTGTACAGACAGTTGGTGAGACCCAATCTGGAGTTCTGCATCCAGTTCTGGAGACCTCATCTCTGCAAGGACATAGACAGGATGGAGGCTGTCCAGATGAGGGCAACTAAAATGGTACAGGGTCTGCACTAGAAGACATACGAAGAGAGATTAAAGAGGTTTAATATGTATACACTCGAGGAGAGGGGGGACATGATAGAAACTGCTCAAGTACATCAAGGGAATCAACAGAGTCCAAGACGGTAGCATCCTTCAGAAAAAGAGATGTACAAGAACAAGGGGGCACAATTTAAAGATGGGGGGGAAGGCGCAGAGGTAATGTGAGGAAGTGTTCTTTCAGGGAGAGGGTTGTGGATGCATGGAACAGTCTTCCTGAGGAAGTAGTGGAATCAAAAACAGTGGGGGAATTTAAAAATGCATGGGACAGACATAAGACAAATCTAGTGGGGGTATGAGGAGTTAGGCTGTTGGTTAACTAGGATCTGCAGCCTGTGCATTAGGTAGGGACATAGGCAGTCTAGGTGGACCAAGCAGTCCTTATCTGCTGTCAAATTCTATGTTCCTATGTAAGGCCCCTGTAAGACATGTTTGCCTACCAGATGGATGAGGGAGCAAGATGTCATTGCCTTACACTGCCATTGGATGGCTCTAGATGTTTTCAGTGGCTCCTAGGGTTTTGTTTTTTGCACTCAGCAGTAAAAAAGGTCATATATTTTGGTTTTTTTCACCTTCTCCAGACATACAGTCATTCACACCAGCTCACGCCTTTGTCACCCAGCTCCTCGCAGACTTACCTTCCTACTCCAACCTCTACTTGTCTTACCTTTCCTGGGAGGACAGCAGGCTGAACCTCTTGCCACATGGACCAGGTCCCAGATGGAGGAGTGCCACTTCACTGGTGCAGGGCCTGTAGATAGCTGGTGCTCATCCTGCCTGGCTGGGACTTTTTCCTTGTTCTGGCTCCCCCTTTCTTCAGGACACAAATAGCCAGGGTGTATATGTGCATACATGCTAGTGTACATTGAACATGGCACCAGCCTATGTTCCCCTCCATGCCTGTCTGACTGCACTACCACGTGCGGGCACCCTGGTGGCAGTGGAGTAGCAAAGTTGGCAAATCTTCCTTCCCCACAGCAGGAGAACATCTTCTGGGATGCATGATCCTCCTCCCCCAGCTGGACCCTTTCAATCCTGAATTCATTCCTGAATGGGGTATACCAGTGTCATGAGATGTAGTGTTAGTGCTGCACTGACAGGCCAGATAAGACAGGTCATAGTCAAAGGAAAAAAATGCAGTGTCTCCACCCAGAGAAAGACTTAAGTGGGCTAGAAAACATGTCATTTCAATTCCCTGGACCACTGTAGTTCCCCACCTCTCCACTGTGGTAATATACCTCAAACAGATCCAAAGAAAACACAGTACTGTAGTTTGCACCAAACAGCATGCACAGTGGAATGGCAGAAAATATTAAGAGAAGGTTTAATAGTATAAAACAACTTTATTCCACACAACTGTCTTGAAAAGGAAATGGTTAGGGCAGTTTGCTTTCAATGTGGCCTCTTTAGGCTCCCTATCAGGCAGGGTCAGTACTAACACCCTTCTCTATGTGGCAACAGTTAGTAAGGCCCATAGATGGTGTAATGTGATTACCAGTAATTTCCACATTAGTGAATAGTAGCATGCACATTTCTTTCTGTCTGATCATACTATGTCTGATCTTTCTGCACTGATTCTCAAAGGACATTTCAAAAATACACTACATAGGTGAGGATGTGAGGTTAGCTATGTTTCTTTTGAATTTGGTGGAGGATGGGATTAATCAGGACAAATAAGCCTTATGACACATCACATTGTTTGAAAATCTCTTCGGTTTTAGGTACAATACATGGACAGATATTTGTTTTCCTGTGTTTCTGGTATGCCTTTATAGAGAATGGTTCTACTTAGTCTATAGAGTATATTGTGTATGTATAGTTTTGCCTTTAACTGGTAGGTGGGGATTGCATGGGTTTGAAATTTACATATGCAGATCTGTTATTTAGTAGTAGAAAATGTTTCTAAACAGGCATATGTTGATACTCTGACACCATTAGGGCTACAGAGCCCTATTTGCTAGGTGGTCTCATTTCAGGTTACAGCTTTAATGCTCACAAGTAATACTGACTAAAGAACCTTAGTTTATGGACGGTACATATTGACACAGTGCATGCTACTATTCACTAATGATACTGACAAACGAACACCTAGTTAGTTACAGACAGAAACATGTTTACCTAGAGCTAGCACACACATGCACACACACAGATGCACGTGTGCACACACACACACACACACACACACACACACACACACACACACACACAGTGTTCAGTTTGATTTTGACAAAACATTAAACAACAAATAATTTATGGCATCCTTTAAATAACTTCCTTCTGTCACACTTGACCTACCCAGAACTAAAGTGTTAAAGAATGTTTTTTCATCTCTGGTTGGTGCTCTTAATTAATCAGTTACATTCACATGTAAAATTCTTTAGCCCTGTGTATTTAAAACAGAGCTGTCATGAAACCTGCCTCATTTTTATGTTTGCTTTCGCACATGTGCAGTCACTACGCATGATCACAACTTTGTGAGTTTGCAATATTTTCACTCCAGATTTACAACATGGCCATTTTTCTGCACCTCCTTATAAATAGTACAGCTGTCATTTTTCACATCCAGGCCAACATGTGTTTTCGCACTTCTGGCACAGAATAGCATGGTTACTGTTGGAAATCAGTGTTTGGGACACATTACAAAAATTACAGTGACACTGTTTATGAGCAGAGGTCCTAAAATGCCTATGTTGATAATTTTGTGATGAAAGTCCACAAAATGACTGTTACGAACATGCATTTTGCAGTTTCCATTCATGCTCGTAACATCGCACATTTGTATTATTTTCACTCCAGATTTACAACATTGCTATTTTTCCACACCTCCTTAAGAACAGTATAGCTGTCATTTTTCACATCCTGTCTGAAATGTGTTTTTGCATGTCCAGCGCAGAATAGCGTTGTCACTGAGGGAAATCAGTGTTTGGGACATATTAAGAAAATCACAGTGACACTGTTCATGAGCAGAGGTCCTAAAATGCCTATGTTGAAAATTTGGTTATGAAAGTCCATAAAATGACTGTGCTACCCACATGCATTGTGCAGTTTCCACGTATACTCAAAAGTGCAAGCATTTTTAATATTGCCACTACAGATTTTCATCATTGCCATCTCTTCACACCTCCCCTATGGTTGGTACAGCTGCCATTCTTCGCATCCTGCCCGATCTGTGTTTTCATGCATGTGGCACAGAATGGCACAGTCGCTGTTAGAACTCAAAGTTTGGGACACATTGACAAAATCACACTGTCACTCTTCATGAGAAGAGGTCCCAAATGCTTTCATGAGTTGGGGTCACAAAAAGGCCATATTGAAAATTTGTAGTGCAAATACCAACAAACGCCTGAGCTGTTATGGTTTCTAACCATAACATCCCACCCTGTACAGACTGACAGGCCTCGGGGTCTGCCTTTGGATTGCCGACTGTACTGCTCATGCCATCCCACCCCCCACACTCCAGCCACTGACTGGCATCAAGGTTTACCTTGGATTCTTCAGCCTCAGACTTTAGCCCATTCTCCTATTCTGCACCCATTTCAGTGTATGTCCTTATGGAATGGGGTTATTTGTAAAGTCAAACACCCCAAGGCACACCTTAACACGTGTCGGTGTCTGGAGAATAGGGTGAGATGACATGGCATGACCGTCATGGGCAATGACCCAAACACTTACCCCAGTGCCTGTCTGTTTCTACAGGATGGAGGTGGGTTTGGTGTGAAGTTCAATACTTCACTGCCATTCCTATTTTGCATCTATCTAACTCCTGCATTTCCAATGTTAATACCAGTAAGCAAATATTCAGCATTGACAAATATGTGTTTTTTATGAAGAACTAGGTATAGTTTGAAAGTTTAAAGTTTTTTTCTGTAAAATTCTGTTGGTCTAATAAAAAGAATTAAATCTCCAATTTTGTGTATCAGTAACTGTCAATCATTATTAAGGTGCAGCATAGCATAGCAAACTGAGTCTCAGTCTTCATTGACGTGTGCCCTCTCTATGCAAGTACATAATTCTGTTTACATCACATCTCCCCCCCCAAAGCAGCCATTACTGATTTAAGCAATAAGGCATGACAGGGTGTGTGTTATTTAAGCAATATACCACGAGAGGGTGTTGGTGATGCCAGTATTTATCCATGCCCTGGGGTGTTGTTTGGCCACAAGGTGCAGCCTAGTGGCCAAAACACCCCAGGGCATGGGTAAATCCTGGCATCACCAACATTCTTGAGTGACATATTGCGATTATACAACGGACATCTGTATATTTTGTGTGTGAAAAAACAGGAAAAAAAATAAATTGGTTTAGATGTTTTATTAGTTTTTTATTAGATTTGTTGTTACACTTGGAAAAATAGTGCTTTGTTGGTAGGTGTACGCATGTGCAGTGGTGCCAGCAAGCGGGCAAGGAGATACCCTTAATGGTTACAGTCTGGGGAAAACAAAGGCTTGAGCAAACCGCAGGTTCAGAGTCCAGCAATGTAAGCTGTACTAGTGCATATTTAAATGGAGCAAAAATGAAGAGAGGTAATTTTGTTGTAGGATGTTTTTTACAGTGTCGCTGACAAACTGTAAGAACAGGGTTCTGAAAGTGAAATGGAAAGAGAGAGCCCGGGGAAAGAGCAACATGTTTCTTCCCACCCCCCCCAAAAGCCAGAAAAGAAAAAAAATGAATTTCCTGTGATTTGGAGTTTTTTTTTATTCATAGCTGAATTACATTTTTGAAACTTGCTGGATTTTTCATATTATTTACTCCGACAGCAACATCGTGGCTTTGTGGGAGTTTTGCCCTGTGACTGTCGGTGTTTTTGCCGGTTTTGTGTTTGTGATGGTCACATTGATTTCAAGGGGGCCCTTGATGCGGCTTACTGGTGGTTGGCACCTCTTTCTGTGGGGTGATTGTAGCTTTTGCAATGGGAGAGGTGTGCCAGGTAGCCAATGAGATTAGAGGATTTGTGTTTCATTTCTATGCCCATTGTATAATGTGTAATAACATCACTCCTGGGGTGGGCTGAAGCACGAGGCTAAGCTGAGTGCTTTCACCACCCCTAGAGTGACGTTATTACACATTATACCATGGACATAAGTGAACAGCAAATGAAATGGTCAGGCTGGCAGTTTACCACTGGTGTAAATCCTCTGATAATCACTGGCTGATGAGAAAAAAAAAGCTCAGCCATATCCAAATCATCTGCAGCCCAGGAATAAATAGAATCAAAATAAAATCACAGAGCAATCTCTTTAAAAGTTGTATTTTATTATTGTAAAAGAATAAATCTTGGTTTAATTGCAATAAGCCACGCTGAGGATGTGGGTTATGGGGGATTTACCACGGCTGGAGAGGATTTACCTACTTGGTTGCACCTCGTGGGCAAACTACTCCAGCCGTGGTAAATCCCCCGATAACCCACACCCTCTCATGGCTTATTGCTTAAATAACACACACCCTGGAGTGCCTTATTGCTATTATACAATGGCTCATTGTGATACAAAATAAAAAAAGTGTAAAAAATGTTTTTAATAGATTTTTAGTGAGGCAGTATGTCTTTGTTTCTTAAGAGAAGAGCAAACAAATGATCAATAAATTGATGACAGTGATGTTACTGTGTAATAACATCACTGTCTCAGGTACACAGTGACCAATCAGAGTCCAGGAAATGTTCTTGCCATTGTATGATCTCCAACAATTCCTCTAACTCACAAATTTTTTTTCTGTAACATAACACAATACCTCTTACAACAGCATGATGGAGACTAATGATACTCGTATTTATTTCAACCAAACAATGGTAACCTCCTATCTTACAATATCAGGGTTTAAGAAAACAATAAAAATACACATTCTCCATCAGATGCCACTGATTCGGGCCGATATTCTTCTTTCCCAGTGCCATGTTGAATTGCATATTGGTGGGTGGCTTTCTGTGGCTCAAGCATTCTTGGTGACCTGCTTATATATCAATCTCTCCAAAATGCCTGCACTACAGCCATTAGGCGTACCGAAACAGAATATGTCTCCTCCAGCTTCCAGGATAACCTTAACAACCCCTCTAAATTCTGGAAGGTGGTTCATACTCTTTTCTCTCCACCTGCACAATCCCCTCCTCCAGTCCTCAAAATAGGTGACACCACTGTCTCAGTCCATCCATCTGTAGCTATCAAATTCAACTCCTTCTTTACCACCTGTGCTTCTACCCTTCTTGCTTCATTACCTACCTCGGTTTCTCCCCTGACAACTCCTTCTGCACCCACTCCCTATCCCACCCCCGTTTCTCCTTCTCACCGCCTCAACCACTGACAGCCATTATCCCCAATAACGGCAAAAGCCTGCACGGACTTGACCCTATGTTTCTGCACCTATCCACCCACATCATTGCTCTTCCACCCACTTACCTTCTGAATCTACCCTTCTCACTGGCCACTGGCCTTTACAGCTGGAAACTTGCTACTTTTGTCCCTCGGGTAGTGACTCTGGAAACCCACGTAACTACCACCTGATATCCTTAATCCCAATTCTTGCAAAACTCCAAGAACACCTGGTACTGTCTCAACTATCTCCATTCCCTTACTCCTCCTTATTCTTCACCCCCTTCCAGTCTGGTTTTCACAAGGCCCACATTATCATGACCTCCCTGCTCTGGCTCACTGACTCCATTCTTTCTAGCATGGATCAGGGTCACATCACCTCTGCCATCTTTGTTGATTTGTCCAAAGCCTTCGACACTGTGGCTCACACCCTACTCCTCACCAAGCTTGCTGCAGCCAGTCTCTCTAATTCTGCCACTAGCTGGTTCCATTCCTATCTTATAGATAGATCACAATCAGTTATTGTAGGCAACTCTATCTCCCCCTCTCCCCATCAACTTTGGTGTCCCTCAAGGTTTGGTATTTGGACAGATATGCTTCCTGATATTTCTGAATAACTTACCCTGTACCTGCTCAAAAGCAAATATCCACATGTATATAGATAATACCATTTTGTATACCTCAGGTACCGCCCCCTCAGATATGGTAACCATCCTTCAACTGGCATTTGATAATCTCTGACATTAGTTTCATTCAAATCGACTGTTCCTCAATGCCAAAAAAATGGTCTCTATGACTTTTGGCACCAGATAAAGGTTTACCAGTCTTACATCCTTCCCTACTTTTCACACCCTTGATGGGTTCCTATTAGAAGATATCTCCTCCTTTAAATGCCTCAGGCTCTGGCTTGATAGGAACTCTGAGTTCTCTGTCCACATGGATGCTTTACACAAAAAGCTTCACCCTAAAATAGATGCTCTGTATAGACACCATGGCTGCACCCCCTCCCACTCAGGGCCTGTTGGGAAATAGTCCAGAAGATGATCCTCCCGATATTTGACTTTAGAGACATAGTTTACAGTGTTGCACCTAAGTCCACCCTCACCAGACTGGACACCCTCTTCAATTCCTTCTGCCACTTTGCTTTAAACTGTCTACCATATATACACTGCTGCAACCTCTACGCCACCCTCTCCTTCCCTCCTCTTGGGTCCAGATACCTTGCCCATTGTGCTTCACTAGTTGGGAAGTTCTGGTTTGGATCCCTCCCATCCTACATTAATGCACTCCTTTACACCCCTTCCTATCCCATTTCCTGCTTACCTAACTCCCCTTTCAGAACCCTAGCCCTCCCTGCCTGAACCACAATTTCAGGTTGGGCTGCCTTCTCCTACAACTTCCCTAATCACTAGAACTCCCTCCCCTTAGATATCCACTCTGCCCTGTCCACTAGATCATTGTCTTGTCTTCTCTGTAACTTTATTCCCCCTTACTGCAACTGCTTCTGACTCCCACCCCCTTCAACACAATATCTCTCAATTTTGTCCTGTTTCTCATACCTACTCTCACCCTCTTCCCATTTCTGGCAAGTAATTAGCCTATTGTACTTACAGCAGACTATATTCTTACCATCCCCCTACTATCTCCTCATTTCCCTAATCTTTGGAACTTCCTCCCCTTAGATATCGACTTTTCCCCTTAATTCACCTAATCTTTGGAACTTCATCCCCTTTAATATCTGCTCTTCCTAAATTGCTCCCTAACTTTTTAATATTGTGTTGTTTGTTTGTATGTATGTGTATGTATGTATGAGTATGTGTGTGTATATGTGTCTGTGTATGTATATATGTGTAGATGTTATGGGTGTATATATATATATATATATATATATATATATATATATATATCATGGCAAAAACTCTGTTTAATGCATCAGTTAGGGTTGTTCCACAGTGACAAAAGTAGGGACATTACGCTGTTAGGAGTGCCACCCCTACATCCCACCCCCAGCAACAGCCATGGGGGTGTACATTGAGGTAATTGGCCTAACTCTCACCCCATTCCATGTGTAAAGAATCTGAGGTGGTGCAGTGTAGGAGAATGGGGTAAGAGTTAGGCACGATGACCCTAACGCTCACCCCGATGGCTGTTGGAGGGTTGGGGTGGGGGTGGACTAGTAGGGGTGGCAACCCTAACATTGAATTTCCTCACTTTTGTCACTGTGGAACAACCCTAACTGATGCATTAAAAGAGTTTTTTGCCATGAACATATATAAAAGGGTGCCATTTTGAAAAATATTTTTGATTTTCTAACAGTGGAAAATCCTACCAGATCAATGATGTATGATCTGCCAAAAATCCACAAGGACAGGGAAAACCCACCATTAAAGCTAATGATAGCAAGTATTGGGTCCCTAACAGAACATTGGCACACTATATTGATCAGTATTTACAACCTGTGGTTCAAAGTGACAGATCTTACATCAGGGACACTTCTCATACAGTATGTCAGAAATATTGCATGATTTGGGCATCAATAATTATTGGTACTTAGTGACTGTGGACATTCAGTCCAGACCAATATTCTCCATGGGGGGGGTGGGATATTAGTTGTAGAAAATTCTCTATATGAAAAAACAGCTCTTAACAATGAATTGAAGCAGTTTTTGGTAACGATGACTAAAAAGATGTTGAAGTGCAATGTGATTTTAGCCTTGAGCAAGTTTTATTTGCAGATACTGTAAAAGGACTGCAATGGTGGCTTCTTTCATTCCCAATTTTGCAAATACATACCTTACAGACTGGGAAGACAAGTATATCTACAGTGTGATCAGACTATGAATATGTTTTTTGACAAGACAGATATTTATAAGAGGTATATTTACAATTTATTTTTAATATGGAAAGGGATAATTTGAAGAATAACTGAATTTCATTAAGTACTATGTTTGGAAGATTCAAATGAGAACCTTAAATTTACAGCAAATTGAGATTGATAAGAAGTTACCTTTTTGGCTTTATGTGTAGAAAAAGATAGGGAAGGTGGGGTGGTTACTAAACCTTTTCAAAACCCTACTGTTATAAATTCATTATTGCATAGTAGCAGTTGCCATCCAAGGCACTGTGCTAATGACATCCCTGTAGGATAGTTTCTATGCTTATGTAGAAACTTATAAGATGGTAAGATGATTCTTTACATGAAGTTACAGATTTAACCTCAAGGTTTAAAAATAGGGGTTACAGTGAAAAAAGAATGATGAGAGCACAAAACAGTGATATAAATGACTTGATTGTTAAGAATAATATGTGAAGAAGCAATAATACAGGGAACAATAATAAAAAAGAATCTGTAAATTTGTTATGACCTTTAATTTGCAGGCACAAGGTATCCATGAGATTGCTGAAAAATATTACGACGTATTAAAGAAAGAGACCAGATTGAATGACATCACAAAGGATTTCACTCCTCCCGTTGGTCTTCAGGACAGCTAAGAATCTCAGTGATAATTTAATCCACAGTCTATATCAGACTCCCAGCTCTTCAGATTTACATCCAGTACTGCCACATGGAACACATAATGTAAATGTGGCAATAGCAAATTTTGCACACACATTTTATAAACAAGTTTTACATTTGAACATCCCATGTTCATGCCCAGGTTCATGCCTTTGTAACCTCATTCCTTAATTACTGCAATGCCCTATACCTAGGGCTACCAGGAGTTGATCTCCGCTGACTGCAGCTAATACAGAATGCAGCAGCGAGGCTGTTGACTGGCTTGCCAAGATCATACCACATCATGCCTATGCTCCACTATCTGCATTGGCTTCTGGTAAATTGATGGATCACCCTAAAGTTCAGTTTGCTGACCTACAAGGCCCTACAGGGACAGGGACCCAGCTAACTGCAAGATCGTTTATGCCCTTACTGCCCGCTTTGCCCACTCCACTCAACCAATGAGGGATTGCTAGAGGTTCCCAGGGTCTGTTCAAAGACATGTGGGGCCTCACATTTGCTCTGTGGCCCTGACCCTGTGGAACTTTCTACCTCGTCGAATTAGGGAGTGCTGGACCACCGACAGCTTTAAAGCAAATTAAAAACATTCCTTTTGGGCCTGGCATTCCCTGAAGAACTTTAAAGTTTCAGCATACTGTATTAAGATGTAATATTTAAATAAGATAAGTCAATTATGTTGTGATTTTATCTGTTTTTGTTTGTATTATGTATTTTATTCTGTATTAGGATGTAAAGCACTTTGATCTTTTGAAATTGCACTAGATAAATAACATTTTGATTTATCACATCATGAAGAAAAAGTATGGGGTATGGGACTTCATTACATGTAGTTTGGAGGCAGTGAGATATACAGCTGTCTGCTCACATACAACATTCTGTGTTGGAAAGACTAAACAAGCTTTGAAAAAATGCATCAGTGAACATCTTAGCACAATCAGCAAAATGGATGTGACAAATAGTGGTGGGCGAAGAGGGCTCAATCTGCTCCATGAAGTGATTCACGGGCAAAAGGCGGTTCGGAGCGCCTCCGCAACGCAGCGAGTACTTCACATTATGGTGAGGAACCAAAGTCCATTGAAACAATGACTTCACGTTACTCCGCCTCCCCCGACCACTAGTCCACCAAATTTAAGGTTGAAGTGCATTGAGGGCAATGCACTTCACCTCACTTCGCCTTATTTTTGAGTTCCAAAGGCAAATTTTGCAGTGATTCATGGGATTTCAGATCACATGGGCTCAATAATGATCTGCACAGCTTCAGTTCGGGGTAATATGTGTAGGAAGGAATAGGAGACAGAGTGCTGTGATAGCAATCTGTGATTGAAATCTTGTAAAAGCAGTTAAAAAAGCAGTTTTGGGTTTTATTTTGTGCTCCAACTTTAGTTCATCAATTGTAGGAAACCCTCCTGTGCTCATATCATCAAGCATTTTTGTTTCTGTGTGAATTTTGAATGCTAATTTACAACATTGAGTGTGTGTAGTGAAAGACAGTGAAGGTGTGCTTTGGGGAAGGGGAGTATCTGTGGTGTAGGTAGATTTAAGTTGGAGAAATTGTGATTTCTTTGTTTTTTGGTTATATTTTTGTTATATAACTGACTGTGTTAATTTACACACAATAATATTGTCAGTAATAGTTGAAATTTTCTTGCTGTTTGTTGTGTGGATCTGGTGCAGCAGTTCATAATTTCAGGTTGTTTACATTACAATACATGGCATAGTACTGAACTTTTGCATCTGCTATGCATTATTCGTTCAGCATTGTAGACAAACTGTTCTGTGTGTGTGTGAGTGTGTGTGCGGTGTTGCATGACATCAAATAATACACCTTTTATTGTGTCACAGTCTGACTAGTGTAATTGCAGGTGCAGCAGTGTGAACCTGCTATACACTGCAGCTGCCTGATTTTGTACTGCGATCGTGGTATCTGTTCTTTGTTTTGCTGCTTGTACTGCCGTAAAAATCTACACTGCAGTCAGTGTCCCACCCCCACCCCATGTGTGAAAGGAAGTTTTTACCAGATTGGATTGTTTTTGTGACCTCATCAGCACCACTGGTTACTGAAGTTGTTTTCGTTGTGTGACAGACTAGTCTCTTATCTGTCAGTGAAGCTACAGTTTTTTTTTTGGCTTCACATCCAGTGTTCCACCAATCTGAGTGTGAACATATCAAAATCTGAATTTGGTTATAATATTGTGGTTGATCCCCCAAAATGCCTGCAAAGAAACATGCAAGCAAAGCTGTTTCTCACCATGGCATTGTTGGAAGTAAGAGTCTGTGGGTGTGGTAGTAGTAGTACACAGATGCAGAAGTGCATTGCTGATGTGAGGAAAGGTATTTCTCCTGTAGTGTTTTTTTATAGCCCAATCAGTAGCTTCACTCATAGTTGGAGGAGATGATGTTTTCCAAGCCAGTGGTGTTACTGTTACTGGTGTTAGTGGTGGTGGTAGCATTAATATTGTCGCGTCAAGTTCGATTTCTGACCAGTGTACCATATCCAAAAATATTGAGTGTGAAGCAGTGCAAGTGAATGCAAGTGAATGGCAGCATAGATGATGTCATACTTCCCAGTAACATTCCAGTAACCGAACCTGAGGATTCCGATAATAATGTCAATGATAGCATACAATGTGATATTCCATCCACCGTGGCAGTTAATGTCATACATTTTCCATGCAGTGATTTACAGTGTGGTGAAAAAATATCAGGGGATGGTGGTGTAGATGCCGATGATGAATGTGATGCTGATGATGTTGCTGTTGTTGCAACATGCAGTCCACATGCTAGCATCCAAGCAGAAGATGTGGATGTGTGTGACGTTGATGAATATGATGATGATGTAATTGACCCCAGTTGGGAACCGGAGAAAAATAAATTTAAAGTGGCTGTGTCTGAGTATGTTTGCAGGAATTCCCCCCCCCCCAATAAAAACTTGTGATGTACTGGTTTTAGTTAATGATGATGACCCAGTAACAAATATGATAGGTAGTCAAGGTGGTCAGTTGCAGTCCAGGTGTGCAGTGCCTGAAACATCATGTGCCCCCCCCTTCAGTGCTTAAAATAACAGACTTAAATAAGCCACATCATGGACATGTTAAAAGCAGAGCATCACAATTCCTTGTTTGGGATTTTTTTGTTCAAGATGCTAATGTTTTTTCATTTTTTTTATTTATTCAATCTTGGATTACTAGACCGCTCTTTTACAAAGGTTCCACATCGTAAAGGGTGGGTATACATACATTGTGGGTTTAGGAGTATCTAGCTAGGTGAGTAAACATAGACAAAAATTCATAGTAAATAGGAAACAGATGGTTTTAACACTAGGATAATTCAGGTAACAGTAGCAGCCTAGGTGGCATTGTCAGGTAAAAGACAGTAATCAGGTATCCAGAAAGGAGAGTAGGGGGCACTGAGTGGGGGGGGGGCATGATGACTATTTAGGGGGAGGTAGGAGAGGAGAGTGCAGGGTATTGCAGGGCAAAAATGGGGACAAGTCAGGGTAGAAGGACAAAGTAGGAGTAGCAAGGAGATGGTAATAACCTGAAAGGTGAATAAAACTGGGGTCAACTCAGAAGTGGGTGTGTGTGTAGTAATTAGAAAGTACAGTCATAGGAGCTTTTCATGAGTTTCATGAGTTTGATGAGTCAGTTGCAATCTGCCAGGTTGCCATGTGCATGTGAGTTGAGGTAAAAAGGGGAGTCATCTGGGCACAGGAGGACAGCATACACATCTTAAGAATAGACACTTGGCACTGTGGACCCAGCACAAACTGACAGCAAATACCAAAGTGAGGCATTCACCCTTGTCACCAGCAACCATAGCGAGCATGTTATCCCCTTCCATGACTGTTAAGTCCAGTAGCAAATTAAACATGTGCAGTAGTGAGGTAATAAGAGCGGAGGATTACTACAGGCATGATGAGGTGGAGGACCATAATGACTTTGAAATGTTGTCCAGTGCTGGTGAGACTAGCAGTTTTTGTGGTGGTGGTGGTGAATGCAATATGTCTAGTGCAAGGGGTACATCAACCCCGGTTGGCAAATCTGGCAAAATAACATCATTTCTGGGCTTGTCATCATCTCCTGTGCAACTGTCTTCATCAAATGCCCACACTCCACCCCCCTGCCAATGTCATTCATCACAGAGCACAACCATTTGTGATCACAACCCATGTAAAATGTTTAAGTCAGCCCATGTTACAGAGTGTTTTTGCACATAAGCTGAAGTACCCCCCCCCCGAATCATACAGTGTCTCGTGAACTTAATGCTGCTGTAGTGGAAATGCTGGCAATTGATCTTTTGCCCTTCTCCTTTGTGGAGAATTCTGGATTCCAGTGGTTTGCTGCATGTGCCTGTCCAAAATGGAAAGTCCCATCCAGGACATACTTTTCTACCCGTGCTGTCCCTGAGTTGTTCCGTACTGTGTCAAACTCAGTAAGACATGCCCTTCAGCATTCCTCCTCTCCATTCATCCATTTAAGTATGGATATGTGGACAAGTGGCAAAACAGCGGGGAGTTCATATTTGTGTATAACTGCACAGTGGGCGCAGGTGCCAGGGTTGTTTGTGATGTTGGTAGTGTGAATAATCAGTGCAGTAAGGTGGATTGTCGCGGTAGCAATCTTGCAGGAATTCAACAGCATGCAACGATTGCTATGCACAGTGTGACCTGTTTACACACTGGTGAGAACATGTTGGATGTGGTACTGACTGAAATTGACAGATGGCTAAACCCTCTATCCCTCAGAGCTCGGTTCATAGCAAGTGACAATGGGTCAAATATGGTGAAACGCATCATAAATGGTGTTTTTTTCCGTGTTCCCTGCATGGCCCACTGTTTAAATCTTGTGGTTCAGGAGTTTCTGCAGCACCCTGATGTAAAGGAAATGCTGACCGTTGCACGATGTACCTGCTCTCACTTTTCAAGATCTGGACAGGCCCGTGACCAGCTGTGGCAGTTGCAGATACAAAACAGCCTGCCTCAACACCACTTGAAGCTGGAAGTTGTCACCGGATGGAACTCCACTTTACACATGGCAGAGAGGTTGTATGACCAATACAAAGCCATCTTGGCAGAAGACACCCGGAGAAAGGACTGCTGTGTGACTGGACTTCTCTGCTGGGACTATATTGCCCTCCTTCCCTCCCTCCACCCAAAGCTAGTTCTATTTTCATAGGCACAGGATTTGACTGACAACAGGAACTTCCTGTTTAGGGGCAGGAAGTGAGTGATCACAGAACCACCAAGGACCCACCATCCTAGAAGGGCAAGAGTAGCCTCCCCCCTCTAGCTGATGGAGGTCTGCCTCTGAGCAAGTAAGTGGTCTACTGTGAAATATAGGATATTCTTGTCTCAGAACAGGACAATCAGGAGCTTAAAGGGCACACAGGCAGAAAGTAAGGAGAGAGAGAAAAAAAAGAGGAAAGAGTAAGGATTGCAAACAGTTAAGGGGCCAGAAATAAGACATGATTGGAGTGGTGCAGTGCAGTGGCTGTGGAGCAGCAGTTTTCTGGGAGATGTTCTGGAGGATGCGGTGTTGTCCCATCTGCAGGCACCTCTCTGGGCTGAGGAGGAGGTTGCTCATCTACAGGCTGAGTTGGCCAGGATTTATGGGACCTCCTCTTCCATCCAGGGACCACCAGTGCCACTGCCGTTGCCTCAGAGGTTGCGAAGAAAGAGGAGCGGTTGGACCACAGTGGGCTCAGGGAGGGTGAGGGTGGTGGAACAGAGGTGCATCCCTCCTGTTGTACCTCTCCACAATTCCTATGCCATTCTGGCAAAGTGTGGTTCCTCTATGGAGGCACCCACAGTGGAGACCAAGGAGGATGCTGGGAACCTCCACAAAGGAGACCCACAGGAGGGTGGCAGGGGACCCTGCAGGGAAGAAACAACTCCTGGTGGGGACTCCATTGTTAGGAAGGTGAGAACTGGGGAGGAAGGGGAGGGAGGTTAGGTGCCTACCTGGCACCATGGCTTGAGGGACAGGGAGCGAACCTCAGGATTGCCAGAGCAGCTGCACAGGGAGGGGAGCTGATATCATTGTCCACCCTAGGGACAAATGACCTGGCTAAGAAAGGGATTAGAGAAGTGCAGGAAGAGTTTGTGGAATTGGGAAGGGGCCTTAGTCAAGTAGCACGCACGGTAACCTTCTCGGAGGTGCTACCCATCTATGGCATAGGAGAGGCTAGGGTGTTCCACACCATGGGATTAAATCAGTGGTTGAAAAACTGGTGTGAAGCTCAGGGATTTGGCTTCACTGGGGACTGGGGGTCCACATGGAGTGATGCCAGCCTATACTGGCATGATGGGCTGCATCTGTCTGGGAGAGGAACCAGGATCCTAGGTGATAGGTTTAAATGCTTCATTGGCAAGCTTTTAAACTAGCCAGGGGGGGGGAGGCACTGGAAAGGAGTAGGAAAATCCTAGCCTCCCCCAAATAATCACGGCAGTAAGTGCGGCAAACACCAACATAGAGGTTTCGATAGGGAGAAGAGCAGGGGTAAATGGAGAAAGTGACAAAGGCAAGAAGGACAGGGATGGGGCAAAAGGGAGTAAGGCCATCAGGAAATGGAGATTAATGAGTACCAATGCCCGTAGTCTGGGCAACAAGCTCCCTGAGCTGATGGCCTTAATGGAAGAGGGATACCTGGATATCGTAGCAGTCACAGAAACATGGTACACAGAGAACCATGACTGGGATGTTAACATACCAGGGTACATAACCCACAGGAGAGACAGGCAGTGGAGAAGAGGGGGAGGATTAGCTCTCTATGTAAAGGAAGGGATAAAAGCAACTGAACAAAAGAGTAAACAGGGAGGAGAGGAGGCACTGTGGGTCACCTGAGACTGGAAGGCACCACAATCCACACAGGGATTGTGGAAAGACCCCATGTCGGGGAAGGAATGGACAAGGATATGATAGAAGGCATTCTTAGAATGGCAGAGAAAGGGAGATACTGTTGATGGGAGACCTGAATATGCCAGATGTTAACTGGAGCACATTTGCTGCAGCCACATCCAAGAGCAGGGCCATTCTTGATGCCCTACAGGTGGCAGGCATTAGACAGCTAGTTTGGAACCCACTCGTGAAGGAGCAATCTTAGACCTCGTACTCTCAAACGGGGGCAGTGAGAGGATCTCAGATCTAGAAGTGGGTTGCCATCTGGGGACAAGTGACCATCAAACAGTGTGGTTCACATTAAACTCAGCTACAGAGTCAAGCCATACAAAAGTGAGGGTACTGGACTTTGGAGGGCTGACTTTGGCAAGATGGGAGTGCCTCAGAAAAGCACTAGCAAACAACAGGCTAGAAGGAGGTGTGGAGCAACAATGGGAATTATCAAAACTGCCATCACAGAGGCAACAAGCCTTTGTGTGAAGCAAATAAACAAATCAAACGAAAGAAAAAAAGCCACCATGGTTCTCAAAAGAGGTGGCTGTGAAAGTCAGGAAGAAAAGATAGCATCTCGAAGTATAAGGAAACACAGAAGGAGCAGGACAGAGAGCTGTACCAGTTAAGGCAGAAGGAAGCAGGAGGAAGTCAGAACAGCAAAGGCCCAAACTGAGGAAAAGATAGCCAACTCAGTTAAGAAGGGGATAAAACCTTTTATAGGTACATCAGCAGTGAGAAAGACAAAGGGAGGATAGTGAGGCTGAATAGAATGAACGTGGGTGGGCAGAGGGGACAGTGAAAAGCAGGAATACTGAACAAATATTTCTGCTCAGTATTCACAAAAGAGGAGGGGAAGTGCCTAATCCAATTAACAGAAGCACTCTTGATAGGGGGGTCGATCCCAGTCCTTTCACAGAAGAAAGGGTTCTGCAAGAACTCCTAAAACTGAAGGTGGACAAAGCAATGGGTTCTGATGGAATTCACCACAGAATTCTAAAAGAATTAAGGGAGGAAGTAGTGAAACCACTGGCTACTCTTTTTAATAAATCATGGGAGGATGGTGTGGTACCCGAGGACTGGAGGAAGGCAGATGTGATTCCCCTTCACAAAAGTGGGTCCAAGACAGAGGCAGGAAACTACAGACCTGTCAGTCTGACCTCTGTGGTAGGGAAAGTGATGGAGTCACTTCTGAAGGAAAGAATAGTCGAGTACCTAGAGGCCAGTGGAGCACAGGACCCAAGGCAGCATGGGTTCACAGCGGGACAGTCATGTCAGGCGAATCTAATAGATTTCTTTGACTGGGTGACCAAAGTAGTAGACCAGGGAGGGGCTGTGGACATGGCCTACCTAGACTTTAGCAAGGCAGTCCCACACAAAAGATTAATAGTCAAATTAACCAGCCTGGGAGTGGGACCCAGGGTGGTAGCCTGGGTAAAACATTGGCTGGTCAACAGGACACAGAAGGTAATTGTAAATGGAGTCCACTCTGAAGAAAGGGGGGTTACTAGTGGGTACCGCAGGGTTCAGTATTGGGTCAGTCCTTTTAATTTCTTCATCAGTGACATTGCAGAGGGACTGGAAGGAAAAGTATGCCTTTTTGCAGATGACACAAAGATCTGCAACAGGGTTGATACACAAGGAGGCGTGGAAAGGTTGAAAAGGGACTTAGCAAGGTTGGAGGAATGGTCTGAAGTATGGCAGCTAGGATTCAATGCAAAGAAGTGCAAAATAATGCACCTGGGAAACAAGAACCCAGGGGAAGAATACACAATGGGTGGGGAGGTAGTAACAACAACAAAAAAGGAAAGGGACCTGGGGGTAATCATATCAGATGACCTTAAGGTTAGCAAGCAATGTGAGAAGGCAGTAGGGAGGGCTGGGGGTATACTGGGATGTATAGGGAGAGGCATCATCAGCAGAAAACAGGAAGTTGTTATCCCTCTGTACAGACTGTTGGTGAGACCCCATCTGGAGTACTGTGTCCAGTTCTGGAGACCCCATCTCCGTAAGGACATAGACAGGATAGAGGCAGTCCAGAGGAGGGCAACTAAAATGGTGCAGGGTCTGCAAGAGAAGCCGTATGAGGAGAGACTAAAGGAGCTTAATATGTATACCCTTGAGGAAAGAAGGGAGAGGGGGGGACATGATAGAAACTTTTAAGTACCTCAGTGGAATCAACAAAGTCCAAGAGGGTAGCATCTTTCACAAAAAGAGACTTGCAAGAACAAGGGGACACAATTTAAAGATAGAAGGAGGGCGGTTCAAGGGCAATGTGAGGAAGTATTATTTCACAGAGAGGGTAGTGGATGCATGGAACAGCCTTCCTGAGGAGGTTGTGGGGTCTAAAACTGTGGGAGAATTCAAGAGTGCATGGGACAGACATAAGGCAATTCTTGTGGGGGGTAGGAAGAAATAGGCTGTTGGTTAACTAGGATCTGCGGCCTATCCTGTAGGTAGGGAAATGGGCAGACTAGATGGGCCTAGCAGTCCTTATCTGCTGTCAAAGTCTATGTTTCTATGTTTATCTCAGAATATCTTGTGATGCACACTAGCTGTGACAGTTCCGGGGCCTCCAAGTTTATGATGACTGAACAGTGGCGCCTCATGGACTCTGAAATAACAATTTTGCGGTCTTTTTGAACATGCCACACAGGCAGTGAGTGGCGAGTCTGCCTCCATTAGCCAATCAATTCCACTGCTGTGGATGCTGAGGCAGACATTGGTGAATGTACAGCATAGCCTTGATGTTGCCTGAGACAGTGGTAGCTGTATGTTGATGCAACACATGCTGACAGTATTCAAACAGAATTGTCAAGTTGTGAGCATTCAGCATAGTGACAACTTTGCCATAGCAACAATGCTGGACCCACAATACCAATGTGGAATTGCATCAGTACTGGAGGGAGGACCTGAATAGGCAAAAAATATCAGTGGTCAACTGGTGTGCTTGGTTAATGGTGTGCACATTCCAGTGCTCAATGAGAATTTTTTGCATTGAAATTGGAAGCGATAACTCTCAATCACATGAAGGTAAGTATTTTTTTTGAGGGTGGGTGGGTGGGGGATCATATTTGCTGGTTTTGTCTGTAATGGTTTCTTATTTTGTACTTCTTCAAAGATGTAATACGCATCTTTCTGAAGTCCGGTTGTTGTTAATCATGGTCATGGTCATCTAATGAAACGACTTTTGCACTTTGCATGTGTGCCCAAGCCCGGGGGAGGGGGTGCCAAAAGTTAGCAAACCTCAGCAGCATAATCCAGCTGAAAGTGTACCTGGAGGACCATCAAACATATCCTGCAAGGAGAAGGGGACTGCAATTCCAGGTGGTCTGTCATCCAAAGTGGATGGCATCAACCCGCTTTGGGAGGCTTTGTCCCAAGTGGGTATTTGTGAAATAAATGATTCAGGAGAACAGGATGATGCATCAACAGCTGGACTTAGTGTGGCACAGAGAATGATTGAGTCATATTTGTCTGAAAACAGGCATCTGACAATAACTGAAGATCCTCTTTTGTACTGGAATGGAAAAGCCAGTGAATGGCCAGAGCTGACTGCAGTGGCACTGAAGTACCTCACATGCCCACCCTCCAATGTAAGTGTTGAGAGGGTATTTAGCTCAGCAGATGCAACAGTCAGGGATTGTCGGACAAACCTGTCTCCTGCAAATGTTAGTTTGTTAACATTCATTAAAATAAATGAGAGGCACATACTAGTACAGACTGCAACCTCGGTGTTCATACCCCAGCCTAGTCATGGTAGTTTTGGTGATGTGTAAATGGACTATTCTGGTGGCTCTGGCAGTGGCTGCCTGAAATGGCACACCACTGACATAGATGATGACATAATGGAGAAAGAATTTCCCAGTGGTCAGACTTCGGACATCGATGACTGTGAGGGCAGCTTTCTTTATGAGGATGATGATGTGGTTAATGTTGGCAGGTTTTCACTGAAGTTGTTAAAAGGCAGAGTGCTCCCCCAGACCACCATCACTGGAACTGCTGTTAGCCACTGCCACCGCTGAGCCTGAGTCTGTCTGCCCCTCCGGACCACCACCACTGGGACTGCTGTTAGCCACTGCCACCACTGAGCCTGAGTCTGTCCTCCCCCGGACCACCACCACTGGGACTGTTGTTAACCACTGCCACCACTGAGCATGAGTCTGTCTGCCCCCCAGACCACCACGAGGACTGCTGTTAGCCATTGCCACCACTGAGCATGAGTCTATCTGCCCCCCCGGACCACTACCACTGGGACTGCTGTTAGCCACTGCCACCACTGAGCATGAGTCTGTCCACCCCTGACCACCACCACTGGGACTGCTGTTAGCCACTGCCACCACTGAGCATGAGTCTGTCAACCCCGGACCACCACCACCATTGGGACTGCTGTTAGCCACTGCCACCACTGTGCATGAGTCTGTCCAGACCACCACATCCGTCAGCCATAGACACAAAGCTTCTTAATATTTAAACCATAAAGTGAGTATGTGTACTCATGTCTGCTATGCTGCTTCACTTCCTTTAGTTGTATGTTTTGTTTTCTGTAGCTTTTCAGAGCTGCAATGGTAAAACACATACAGTACACTTATTTTGTTTCTTTTACAGGGTAACAAAAAAAGCCTCCATCGCTAAAACTCAGTGGGAATGGTACTGCAGCTGTACCGTACAGAGAGAAACTGATGGAATATTCATGTGAAATCCATTCTCTTAAGTATGAAGAGTTTATTTCATCCATTTCATTGTTTTAGAAAGACTGTAGCAAATACTGCACACAGGTTGTGTTAGTTGACAAGATGTGGGTTTGAAATGTAACTTGACTTGAGACTCAGCACCAGGGAGGGAAATAACAATTAAGTTGTAAGAAGTCATTCATTGCTTTTTTTATGAAACTTCCAGATGCTTTGTTGTTCTGTCACACTGGCCTCATCCCAAAAAGTTCTTCAGCATCAGGCACCCCCTCCCCCGGGCTTGGGCACACATACAAGGTGCAAAAGTCGTTTCATTAGATGACCATGACCATGATTAACAACAACCGGACTTCAGAAAGATGCGTATTACATCTTTGAAGAAGTAACAAAATAAGAAACCATTACAGACAAACCAGCAAATATGATCCCCACCCACCCACCCTCAAAAAATACTTACCTTTATGTGATTGAGAGTTATCAGTTTCCATTTCAATGCAAAAAAATTCTCATTGAGCACTGGAATGTGCACACCAACAGTTTCTGTGACCTGTGATGCAGAACAATACCATGAGTACATGTCCATGTCAATCCCCCATCTCAACTACAAAATACGCAACCATATATCTATATATGTATCTACTCACCAAGGCTACTATAAGTGTACAGCCAAAGGGCACTCTTCAATCAAATTGAGATGATTACATTATATTTGCTCGAATCGCCTCGCAGAACACATTGGACCAGCAACAGGACACTCACAGTCATCATTTTATACTGGTGGACTTTGTATGTGGTGAAACACTCTCATTTCACTATGTTACCACTTGTGAATTTTCTGCAGTCAAGAAGGTTGCATTTTGGGCCTGCAGAAAAAATCTGGGACTCAGTGTCACCACTGCGTGCATGACTGAGTGCGCCATTAATTCTGGGGGACTTTGTATCTGCTGAAACACTCCCATTTCACTGTGTTACCTCTTGTCAATTTTCTGCACACAAGGAGGATACATTTTGGGCCTACAAAAAATATCTGGGGCTCTGTGCCACCACTGTGCGCATGACTGAGTGCACCACTAATTCTGGGGAACTTTGTATGTGCTGAAACACTCCCATTTCACTGTGTTACCTCTTCTCAATTTTCTGCACACAAGGAGGATACATTTTGGGCCTGCAAAAAATATCTGGGGCTCTGTGCCACCACTGTGCGCATGACTGAGTGCACCATTAATTCTGGGGGACTTTGTATGAGCTGAAACACTCCCATTTCACTGTGTTACCACTTGTAAATTTTCTGCACACAAGGAGGATACATTTTGGGCCTACAAAAAATATCTGGGACTCTGTGCCACCACTGCGCGCATGACTGAGTGCGCCATTAATTCTGGGGGATTTTGTATGTGCTGAAACACTCCCATTTTACTGTGTTACCACTTGTCAATTTTCTGCACACAAGGAGGATGCATTTTGGCCCTGCAGAAAAAATCTGGAACTCTGTGCCACTTATGTGTGTTGTGTGATTGTTGTGAGCTCATGATGTCAAACTGACATTACAATGAAAGCAGCATTGCAAGAATGTTGTGATAATTTTGAACTGTACTTTTTTATGCTGCTTTACAATGCCACGACCACTAGTTACATGTATGAAAGAAAAATGAGCATGCCTTCCAATATTGTTGAACAGGTTTGTATTTATTTGCAGCTGCTTTTCAATAACTATTGTTCCGTGGTGTCATAAAACACTGCCTGCTGCATAACTGTTAATTAACAACAGAAGTGACATATAACAACTAACTGATGTGCTGGAGAAAAGCAGAGGAAAACAAAGACAAAGACCTGGTCAGCACCAATTTTAAAGGAATGCTCCTTTCATTATTTCACACATGAAAAAAGGTAGTACAGCTGACTCAACTACTGCACATTATTGTATCATTCCAGTCAGTCAGGATGTAAGTAAAGGAAGTTGTAACATAGCATTAAAAAATATAGGTCAGAGTTCTCAACAGATTGTTGTGCTGCTGCTTTACAAAGATTCTCCACATTACATAGTTACGGTGATGCACATAACCTAATATATGGGGGCCTTACTCCCACTGGAATATTTCTTGCTCCACGGAGTACAATATATTTCTGTGAAAACTGCCTGTAATTTCATTACAGTGTGTCACGTGACTGAGGAATTACCATTTAGAAAAGCCGCCCACATTCTGCCCCCCTTTTTCTGCAATGTTAGGACGTGATGCCAGGAGGAGCGCAGGTGCATGCTCCAGTATAGTGAATGTCCGGCAGCTATCCCAATGTTTCGTTATGTTATAAAGTTCACTTTGTGGTGAAATGTGGGAACGTTTCCCCTAACAAAGCTCTTCTTACTGGAAACGTGCCCACACGTTTCATCACAAACTGACAATTATACATTTATATATATATGCTGTTCAAAGCAGGGGATCCTAGTGATCTAAACAATTATTGGCCAATTTCCCTATTACCTGTATTGTCAAAACTCCTGGAAAAAATTGTGAATGTCCAGTTGAGAACTTTCCTTGGAACAACACATCTCCTAAATCCTATGCAGTCTGGGTTCAGAGCTAATCATAGTACTATTTCGGCACTGGCTAAAGTCATGAATGATTGACAATGTGAATTGGATAACAAAAAATGTGACTGCGCTGTTTTCTTGGACCTTAGTAAGGCCTTCAATACCATAGATCATGGTCCTCTACTCTCTGCATTAAACTCGATTGGCCTGGACCAACCTTCCCTTTGCTGGTTTAATGACTACCTTACCGACAGGCATCAGCAGGTCATGGCTGACTTTCCCCTCTTAAGCCCCTGACAAGAGGGGTTCCTCAGGGTTCCATCCTAGGGCCCCTGCTTTTGCCATTTATATTAATAGCATTGATGTTGACATTAAGGAGGCTAACATTCATTTATTCGCAGATGATACTGTGCTATATTCAAGCCATACATCTCCTGTAGCTGCCCGCGAAGACTTGCAAAGTGAATTTAACTTGTTACAGCATCAACTTATTAACAAAAACTCCTAAATGCAAAGAAAATGAAAGTAATGCTATTTTCACCAGTTAATTGTACAACATTTCCTGCTTCCATCAGCATGCTTCCCCCTATTACCACTCTTCTAGGAGAGAAATTGGAATTCATACCAAAGTTTAAGTATTTGGGAGTCTGGCTCGACTATAAACTCTCCCTCATTGACCACATAGAGGACTTGCTAAAAAACTTAGACAGAGACTCGGTCTCTTCTTCAGGATAAATCATTTTCTGACCTCTGATGCTAACAAGCAACTAGTTCAGATGACGTTCCCCATCCTTAATTGGCTATGCTGACTTTATCTACAGCCAGTGTACTGCCTCGCCCTTGAAGTTGATACACTTACCACAGAGCGCTGAGATTCATTACTGCTCTCCTTCTCCACTCATCTCTGCTCCCTCTATGCTGCGGTGGGATGGACCTCTCTGCAGCACAGGAGGAACAAGAATGCTGCACTTTGGGTTTACAGAGCCATTACCAATAAACTTATGCAATACATTGCTGACTGCTTGCCCCTAAACTTGAAAGGCAATTACACATTGATAAGTAACTCATTGATCTCTCTGAAAGTGCCAAGGGCTGGCACACAATTTGGAAGATCGGCCATAAGCTTTGTACTGCCTTCACTCTGGAATAAGCTGCTGAAATCCTTAAAATTAAGAACTACAGTCAGTCTTACTGTGTGCAAGTCACTGTACACCAAAGCCGTCTCTGTAGTCTGTAACAGCTTCCACCGCCCTTAGTTGAGCACCTACTGCCTATTGCCAGTTGGCTACATACATCTACCTCCCTTTTCTGATTAATGTCACCTACTCAAATTTTCTCCCCCTGCCTGGTCCTTGACCCACATCTACCTTCCGTCCTTAGCACCAGGCAGGGCACTTATGGGCTTCCTGTATTGTATCTGTCCTTGTCCACACTCCCACCATAAGGGTAATTACATTTACTCCATTTCCCTCTCCCTCCTTCCTATCCCATTCTATAGCCATCAGCTATGTTATTAAGCATTTCTGTATGTATATGACAGCTTATGTACATGTATTTTAGCTCTGTAATCTGTTTCTATGTATGCTAGTAATTTCTCTAATTGTATCTTTTGCTTTGCTTTGACCTTGTGTGATGCAGGTCCACCTTGTAAATGAGCTTGCTCAATGGTGTTTCACCTGGATAAATACAGATTTTGATTGCTTGATTGTTTGATTGATATATATATATATATATATATATGTGAACTGTTCTGCAATGTATCTCACAGCACATTCACCTGGGGAGTCAACTGCAAGGCTTCAAGAGGCCCAAAATAACCCCCCTCACTCACCACACATTCACCCGGGGAGCAGGCTGCAGGGCTTCACAAGGCCCAAAGGAACCCCCTCACTTGCCAAAAATTCACTCAGTGAGTGGACTGCAGGGCTTCAAGAGGCCCAAAAGAACCCTGTCACTCACCACACGTTCACCCGAGGAGTAGACTGTAGGGCTTCAAGAGGCCCAATGGAACCTCCTCACTCACCACACATTCACCCAGGGAGTGGACTGCAGGGTTTGAAGAGGCCCAAACGAACCCCTTCACTCACCGCACTTTCACCCAGGGAGCAGACTGCAGGGCTTCAAGAGGTAATTACAAGCCTCCTCTGAAATTGCTCAATACACCTTAAGGGTGTTCAATGACAAAGGCTGATTGTTTTTGTGTGATTTATTTGCCACTCATAACAGGTAATCTGCAATATATACCTGGCTGTGTACTCTAATGCTCTCTACAGAACTACATGTCTATCTCTTGCAGCAGCATATTTCTGTTATTTAGATGCAAGTTAAAGTTTATTGGTACCTATGTAGTTTGAAACATGCACATAGAGTCAAACAGAAGGAGTGTGTCGCCTGATAGTTGCACATGAGCAGTTGGACTCACAGGCTTCCTGCCATAGCACTGTAATTTAAATCTACTTCTTTGCCTCTCTCTTAACCCACTAGGCCCAAAGGGACCCCCTCACCTGCCGAACATTCACCGGACAGCAGACTGCAGGGCTTCAAGAGGTAATTACAAGGCTGCTCTGGAATTGCTCTATTCACCTTAATGGTGTTAGCCCATCGAAGCTTCAGATCGACTCCCCCCCCCACCTCAGTCACCCTCCCACCAAAGGTCATCCTTTACTTTATACATTATTAGGGTCACGTGACAACCCCACCCCCACTTTTCTATCAGCCCACTTTTTCTTTAGCAGTGTATACTAACTGACCACCAGGGGTCAGTGTTGCACCTCCCTTTCTCCTAATCCTTCCTTGTCTCTGATCCCATTTCTACCTCCTCTTCCCTCTCAGACCTTGCTCCACACCAACCATTATTGACACTACCCTAGCTGGTATCAAGCCTTGTACCATCTACACATAAAGTGGACACCTTGCCTCTGCATCAGAGCATCTGCACTACTGCTTCAATCATTTCTACCCTCCTTACTATGTCACCTCAATAATCTTCTACTGTGGGTTTCCTTCCTTGCCTTCTTTCGCTAGCTTGTAGCTTTCATGCCACCCCTGCTCTCCAACCAGGCCTCCCTATAAAGGGTACAACTGTTGCACCCATCCATGCTGCTCTCAGCACCAGTAGCTACCCTCATATCTCGTATTCCCCCCCCCACTCTTTAGTACCATACCCACTTCTCTCCCACCCTTTGTACGCATAGTCTCCATGGTTCTCTCCCTCCCTGTTTCTATATTTCCTGCTGTACCCCACGGCTTACCACAACTAGCACCCTGTACTATTAAGCATATTAGAGTGGCCCTACTTTGTCTTGCCCTCTTCCTTCTTCATCTATCAGGGAATGTACACCCTAACCTACTATGTCCCACCCTTCTTTTAGTAAGAATCCAAATGGTCTACTGATTGCCTCTATAAAAATCCATAGCCTGCTAAATAACATTATTCCCCTCCAGTTCTGGATTGCTCAACACTCCCCTGATATTCTAGTCCTCATGAAAACCTGGCTGTCTCAAGCTACCCCTGACTCAGCTGTGTCAATAGACAGGATACTCATTTTCAGAGCAGACAGGCTAGGTAAAAAAGGTGGGGGCTGTGCTATTTACTTAAAGAATCCTCTGCAAGCCCTCCCACCTGTTGCCACTGGTGCCCAAGCCCTGGCCCTCAAAATAATGTTAGGAAATCAGTCACAAAACATAAATTTTGTGGCCTCCTATATTCCCCGAGATCAAAAGCCAGCCTTTGATGAAATTCTATCCATCGTTTATGGTCCTCCTGAACAATGCAGAAATCATCATCATGGCTGGTGACGTCAACACCAGCTGGCTCACCCAGTCTTCCAAATCCTTCAAGGACTCAACTATTGCCCTGGACCTAGTCCAGCTGGTCCAATCCTCCACCCAAATTAACTAAAAAAACGGTACATCCACCCTCCTGGACCTTATTTTCACCAGCCGACCCAAACACATCTTCCAAGTCTTGGTCCTCCCAGACTCCCTTAGTAACCATTCGCCCATTACAAGTCGAATAAATTACCCTCCCCCTCATCACCACCTACCTCAGACAATTAAAAAGGGGTTCCCTACCCAACTCAAAGCCCTCCTCCAGTCCAGTGACTGGTCCCCCATCTTTGATGCTGCAGACGTGGAGGATGCCCTAGCTCACTTTATCAATATCTTCAACCACGCCTATGATGTCTTCACCCCTTTAAAGAAAGCAATACCTAGCCATCCCAGTGTTGCTGAGGGATGAGGCACTGAACAACACACCTTGCATCACACTGGCTTCCCAGGTTTGGGAACAAGCCTGGGCCGCCTGGGGTTGGCAGGGGAGAAAGAGGATCGAGCATCCAGAAGACAGCTCTCCTCTCTCTTGGGGGGATTCAGGCTTGCCTGGCACTGCAGTGACCCCCAGGGGAGACCAGTGGTACTGCATATGCTAGGGGAAACATCTAGAGGGATAAGAGCTGCCGCAGGCAACCTGACGCCATTGCACATCCGAGCTCTCAGGGGGCAGGAGAATAACAAGTGTAAACAAGCACCAGAAAAAAACTCCAGCTGCCTGTTGAGATGACAAGGACCCCTGCAGCAGTATCACATCCCAGCATCGGCCCTGTGCACCTAGGACTCCCCATGCCCGACCTGGTGACAAGGTAGGTCTCTCTAATCCTGGTCTTGGCCAACAAGGGAGGGCAGACCCGCTCCAGGGGGTGATCTGGGGGACTGGGCATACCAAGTTGTCAGGGAGGATGTCCTGGGAGTGCAAGCGTTCAGACAGGGCATGAGAGTCACAGCCCTGTGGGTATCTCCGAAGGATGCCCAGGCAGCAGGAGTGAGAAAAATAATTAAAAAAAAAGCAATACCTAAAAAACAAAAACAATCCCGAGAGCTACTTAATATGATGCACCTCTGGGACAACCTCTGGCTTAGATCACTTGACTCTAGGCTTCCCCATGACAGGCAACTCTATCAAGAAGCCAGAAACAAATGTACCTGGGTAATCTGTCAGGCTAAAGCCTTGCACTATCGCCAAGCCCTCTCTGTTACCTGGAGCTCAGGGCATGATTTCTTGCAAAACATTAAAGAAATCACATGGAAGGTGGCCCATCAACTGCCACCCAATTCTCTATTGATGATGAGCTTGTTCAAGACCCACTTACCATCTCAAACAGTCTAAACAAGACCTTCTTAGACCTCAGTAGTGTTGCCCTCAAACTTCTTTGACATCCGCCCCGCCACCAGCCAGTCTTCCACCTTATATACTACACCCACTGCCTTATCAACTACACACACCCCTTTCAATCTTAAAGTTATCCCCCCCAACTGCTCGCAAGTATATCTCTAGCTTCATCAACAAATCTAGATGTATTGGTGACACCATTGACCTGAAACTTCTCTGACTCACACTGGATGAGGTCCTTCTCTCCCTCTCTAAAATCTTTAACATTTCCCTCTGTCTTGGGACATTCCCATCAGCCTTGAAATGTGCTGTCATAACACCTCTTCACAAAGGTGGTGACTGTTCTGTCCCTAATAACTATTGCCCCATCTCCATTCTAGCCCCTCAAGGCTTTGTAGAAAGTTGTTGCTGACCAGCTCACTGAATATCTCTCCAACCATAGTCTACTTTCTCCCATTCAACATTGTTTCTACAATGGGAACCGCACCTCTACTGCACTACTCAAATACACTACCTCCATACACTGTGCTCTTGACAGTGGGCATCTGGCGGGCTCTGTCTATAAAGATCTCACCAAATCCTTCGATATTGTCAATCATGCTGTGCTACTCCATTCCCTCCCAGCTGTAGGCCTTAGCCCTCAGGTAGTATCCTGGTTTGCCAGCTATCTATCCAAGCAATCCCAACAGGTCAGGATTGGGTCCACCCTCTCTTCTTGCCACCTCATTCTCTCTGGTATCCCCCAAGGCTCTATCCTTGGTCCTCTCCTCTTTAGCTTAGTCCTAACCCCCCTCCCATTGTCCTGTCTAGGTAATAGGCTCCTCTACATGGATGATGCCATTATTTTTGACTGCCACCCCAATCCCCGTATTCTTCAAAATATGCTCCAAGAACACTTCTGTATCATTGAGTCCTGGCTTGTCATCTACAAATTAATTCTCAACACTAATAAAACTAAATCTATGGTCTTCTCACACCATCAAAGCTGGCACCACAATGCCTCCTTATCTATCTGTAGCTCTGTAAATGTCCTTATTGACCAGGTTCACTCCTTTAGGTACCTGGGGCTAGCCCTTGACTCCCACCTCTCCCAGTTCTATGACCATATCCAGACTCTCCTGACCACACTCAACACCAAGACTGGTCTATTATATAGGTACAAATACTTCCTGACTTCTGAAGCTCTCTACCTGGCCATCTCCTCCTTTGTCCTCTCCCTTGTTGACTATGGGCTGGTAATATATGGCTCAGCTGATCCAACCATGGGTTAAAACTACCTTGAACAAGGCCTGTTGGCTAGTCACAGGATACAACGGACTGACCCATACTTATATTTTGTACAAGCCAGCAGGCTGGTTAAATCTTGATGCCAGAATTAAATATTATACCTGCATTCTTGGAAAGAAGATATTACTCAACTCAACTCCTACTGGACTTGACCCCCTGATCTCTATAGCATGCTCTACCTGTGTATCTAGAAGTATCACCAGGTCCACCTACTCTGTGCCATGGTGCAGAATCTCACTTTGCCAAAGGGCCTTCCTATACTGAGCCACCTCATGGCTCAATGAAACCCTAAAGTTCATCACCCATCTTCCCACCCTTGGACCTTTCAAACTGGCCCTCAAGACCTATCTCCTCAAGCTTTCTAAATGTGAATGCCCCTGACTATTACCTGTCCATGCCCAGTAATGATCCCCACCTAGGACCGGATTGTCTATTATGAATTAGTTGGCTATCCTACAGTTTTCTTCGACCTGGGTCACCTTAACCTGAATACCTATTGTTTAGTTATATTTTCATACTGTTTAGCTGTATGTTCATAATTGCTAGTCTTTATATTTCAGCAGTATGTTTACAATGCTTGTATGACAAGGATAATTTTTCCTGCTGTACTAGTCTCCCTGTTGTTATAATACCTGTCCAACTCTCACTTTGTTTTGTAACAAATAGTCTGTCTCATGTACATTTATGTTCTGACACCTATATCCGATGTAACTCATCTCTTGTACTCAACTGTATTTTTATGTCAGTTTCTGTCCACACTGTATGTATGACGTGGAGCCTTTGCAAATGAGTCTCTGACTCAAACGTTGTGTTCTGAATCTTCAATAAATAAATAACTAAACAATTAAATAAAAATATATTATATTGCAATAGGGACTTTAAGTCTTCATTTTTAACATTTAATGTATGGAATTGTATTTGTTGTTATTATGGGGACCCCACTATTTTGTATGTGAATTTCTTTATACACTACTCTATTGTGATGCGCAACAAATGCTTAAGGTCACGTGGATTTTGATATTTTCATTACATATCTATTAAGTATGGAGAAAATAAGGAAGAAAATACAAACAAGTTTGGGTACAACTGACATACAACAGTATTTGAATTCTGCATTTAAAAAAAAATGTATTTCTATGTGATGTGTATCACATGGAGAGGCCCTAAGCCATCTTTTATGCATAGGGAAAAGTAAAAAACAAGTTGGTGTGGGTATAAGATAGATAAAAAATTGTATTTGACCATTTACATAATATTTTGAGCATACAAGATTCTCTTATTATGACATAAAGACTTCCAATATGCTAATGAAGAAACAGGTGAACCATAACCATGCCGGAGCTGTTTTTTTAACATTTAAGCAAGGGCAAAGGTATACAGTATATCAGCATCTCTGGAATTACTAGATTACGCCTATATAGCCTGCCAAATAATTTGGTAATTCTGCAACTATATTACTTGCCAAAAAATGTTGATAGTCATGATAGCTTTAGCAGACAGTTAAACCAGCATGGGCCCTATGCACAATGTCTACGCGCCACGGAACCTAGGCACATAGGCATAGATATATATGAATGCCATGCAGCGGGGGACCCTTGGACCCCAGCGGCATTCATGAATGGCACACAAGTCAGGCACATGCCAGATGCTCTGACTGCGTGGATAGCAATGCACCAGGGGTGGGTGGGGGTATGGCCACACTGCATGCCATTCATGAAAGCACATAGTGCTGTGCACTAAGAGGCAAAGGAGGGTGTCAGTTATGCCAGGTGAGACCCTGCTGTAACCGCTGTATGTGCCCAGCCCAGAGCACACAGGAACTGCATGGCCCCAGCAGCTGTATGGCAGTCCATGCCCACACAGCAGACAACCCACATAGGCCCCAGTAGGTAGTATGCACCCCCCCAACACAACTGTACCCCCACCCCAGGCCTGTATGCCAGGCCCTCCCTCACACATCCGCCCCATCCCTGTACAGACCAAGCATACCCCCACCCCCAACACATGCCAGCCCCATCCTAGCTTGATGTATTACAGCACCCAAGACATGCCAGCATTGTCCCCACTTGATGTATTAAACCCTGCACCCCAATACATGGCAGCCCTGTCCCTGAATGCAGTATTACACCCCCAACACATGACAGCCCTGTCCCCACTTGATGTATTACACCCTGCACCCCAATACATGGCAGCCCCATCCCTGAATGCAGTATCACGCCTACCGATCCAACACATGACAGCTCCTTCCCCATTGTATACCATGATACCCTCCACTGCACACACTGGAGTGCTCCAGTCCACACAACCCCAACTCCCTACCTGGTGGACCAGCAGTAGCATTGGTGGTCAGTGGACCTCCACACCCATGGCACTGACAACCCCCTCCCCATACCTGCAACTGAAAGTTGGTGCCACAGTTCAGGACAGTCAGTGGCACAGCTCTCTGCACACTTTCACTGCCTCTGGACATCTAACTTATGTTGGGATTGTGTCACCTATGTATAGTAGTACCCTCCCAGAATCAGTTGAATGGCCAGCAGCCATGGAGTTATGTGGAGGGCTGTGCCCACTGGCTGTCCTGAGCTGTGGCACCAACTGTCTGGTACAGAGTTGGGGGTAGGGGTGGTTCTGTGGACTGGGGCACTGCAGTATGTGCAGTGGGGGAGTTGCCATGGTGTACAATGGGGTGAGGCTGGAATGTGTTGGGGTAGCATGATACTGCATTTGGGGACAGGGCTGCCATGCATTGGGGTGGTGGAGCAATTCTGCATTCGGAGACAAGGAGGACATGCGTTGGGTGGAGGTACAGCTGTATGGTGGAGGCCATGGTGTCATGATGGTCTTGGACAGGGGACCTCTGGCAAATGGGGCATGGCCACTCAGATTTGATGCCTGCGGGCACTATTCATGCAAAAGGGCTGTATCTATCTGTCTATCCACTCCTATCTCTTGAACTATCATAGACCCAAACGCCAGCTAGGCACTCTCTCTGCCAACCTACTTTCTCACCTTGCCCGGCAGCTCCTTATGCTTGCCTGAGATATTGAACCCAATCCGGGCCCTATGGTTTGCGCTTCACCCCCTGCAACGGCTGCAACAAAAAAGGGTCTGGTTATAGCCCACATGAATGTCCGGAGTCTCACGAGTCACCTGGCTGAGCTCGAAGCCTGGGCTAAACTGATTAACCCTGACATTTTATGCCTATCAGAGACTTGGCTGAAGCCTTGGGTGCCTGATGCCACTTGTCTTGTGCCTGGTTATAGCATTCTAAGGAAAGACCATATTGGGTCAAGGGGGGGGGTTGCGATTATGTACAAAAATCATCTATCCCTGAACATCCTACCCTACACTGATTCCCTAACACCTTGTGAAACTCTGCACGCTACCCTGGCACTGGGTTCAAAACTGTTGCACATCATTTGTGTCTACAGTCCACATACAAGCGGGATGAGTGGTCTCCAGAATTTGCTACAATATGTCTCCCAGAATGTAAAATCAAATGAGGCTCTACTCCTTGGGGACCTGAACCTTAACTGGCTGGGTCCACAGCACAGCATCCTTGAATCTCTAATACAGAAGCACAATCTACACCAAACTATCACAGGCTTTACCAGAACTACTACTCCGCACTCAGGGTCCCTACTTGATTGGATCCTCACCACCAGACCTGATCATATACTAGATGCCACAGTGCTTGCTGACTCAATCACTGATCATTCCCCCACACTTTGTCTATGGCGATCCTGTCCACCTCCTCCTCCTCCACCACGTCTGATTAGGTTTTCAAACTATGCTGCCCTGGACAAACAAGCCTTCCTATTTGACCTCTCTTGTGTTGACTGGTCTAACATTTATACCACAACCAATGTTGATACTGCCCTCAATTCATTTCTGACTGAATTTGGCAACATCAAAAAGCACCTCCCTACAGTCAAAAGGAGGGTAAGGGCCAGCATTCGAGGTGGCGAAAAAAGACCTGCTTCAAAAGTTAAAAGTTAGAGACAATCAATGGAAAAAGTACAAACAAACTGGACTGCAGTCAGATCTCATTCTGTATAAACAATACAGAAATGACTGTAAAAGATGCATCAGGCAGGCAAAAGTAAATACTGCCAAAACCTGCTGATTAATTCTTCCAATGACCCTTAAGTTTTGGGGTCACATTAAGTCCTTCTTAGGTTCTGCTAAAGATGTCACTCCCTCAGATATGGTCCTACATGGTGTACACTGTAATGATTCTACTACCATTGCAAATGCTTTTAACCAACAATTTTCTGACTTATCTGACTACACAGCTTCCCTCCCATCACAATCCTCTGCTTCACAGTTTAACCCCACAGCATCTGAAGGACCCCCAAACTTAACCAACTCCTTCTATTTCAGGGAAGTGTCTAGGCATCAGGTCCTAAAGCTGCTCAGGTCACTCTCTGAAAACACCAGTACTGGCTCAGATGACCTAGAACCAAGACTACTAAAAATGGCTTCTTACTACATCTCTGGCCCCTGGCACACATCTTCACCCTATCTCTCCAATGGCATTGTCCCTGAAGTCTGGAAGGCAGCCAGAGTCACTCCTGTATTTAAGAAAGGCAGTAAAATGACATATCAAATTACCGCCTATTGCTATTTTGTCTGTTCTGAATAAAATCCTGGAAAAAGTAGTATCCATGCAAATCACTGAATACCTTGAGAAATTCAATTTACTAAGCTCAGCACAACATGGTTTTAGAAAGCATCACAGCACCATGACAGCACTTGCAAAATTCACGTCAGATATCGTTACCAATATGGATAGAGGAGCGTTAACAGGGCAGTCTTCATTGACTTAACCAAGCTTTCGATCTGGTTGACCATTCTCTGCTACTATCCGCCCTCAGTACCTTGGGCTTCTCTCCACAGTCACTACCTGGTTCAAAAGCTACCTCTCCAACAGAACACAAGCTGTTAAATTTAATTCATCCATGTCAGACAGTGCTGTTATCAACATCGGGTCCCTCAGGGTCTATACTTGGCCCTCTTCTATTCTCATTATTAGTCAATAAACTTCCTGAGCTGGTCACCACAGGTCACTCACTTCTTTATCACGGATGACCTGGTAATTTATTATCACTCTGATAAGGTTCTGGATCTAAATGCTGCCCTCACTGCAGATTTTCGTGCTGTACAACACTGGTTGAACTCTCAACGCCTGGTTTTAAATACAAATAAAACAAAAGTTATGATGTTTGGCTCCAATCAAGCTTAGATCCTGTCCTCTGACCATCTCTCTGCTCTGATATCGATGGGACCCTATAGAAACTGTCACTTCCTTTCGTTACCTTGGCATCCACCTGGATCAAACCTTGGACCTGAAAGCACATATACAGGAAACCTGCAAGTCAATTAACTGCAAATTGGTGGCTGCCTATAGAACCAAATACCTGCTCACCCCTGCTGCTAAATTGGCGATAGCCAGAGGCATTATATTGCCAACCCTTACATATGGGTGTCCCATCCTGTCCTTGGCCACCAAATCTTCACTGCAACTATGGGATACTACCTTCAATAATGTGTGCAGGTATGCAACCAAAGCACCTCGGCTGCAGCATCATTGTCTCTTAAATCAGGACCTTGGTTGGCTCTCTCCTTCCTCTACCAGGCAGTACTACTTGTACAATTTAGTTGATTCCATCCTAAGGACATCCAAGCCTGCTATCCTGTCTGATCTCCTCAGGCGGCCATTCCCACAAGGAATCTTAGATCGGCTGATCAGACCTTACTATCCATCCCTTTGTCGGACTAAAAGGGCATGGGCTCCTTCCATCATGCTGCCCCACCTATGGAACCTACTACCTCAGGATCTAAGAGATGTCTCCACTCATGTGACTTTTAAGAGCAAACTCAGGACTTTCCTCACTACTATGGACAAATGTGTTTGCTTTGACCCTACCTGATCCGCTGCATTTGTACTGTTTCCTCATTGCTAGCACTTTTGCCTGTCCAAATGGGTGTTCTATACTGTGCCTTGTAATTAATGTTTTATTTTGTGCCTTGTAATTAATGTTGCCTTAACCTGTTTCTTTATAAGCCTAATGTTAGCTGTTGACAATTGTAAGTCGCTATTCTACTCCATGACATTCTTATCTTCACTTCACAGCCTCTCCTCACTTAACCCCACTGCTGCTCTCTCCCCCCTTCTTCTGTTATATCCTCTTCCTCCCTTTTGCCACTCCCCACCAAACTCACCTTTACCTGTTCCTACCTCATCCATGCCCCTCCTTAGTCCCCACCCTCCTGGCTGTGCTTAGTCACCTCTCTCCACCTACTACCGCCTACTCCCACCGTCTACCGACCCCCTTCCCTGCCCTGCCATCTCTTGGTTCCACTGGCTCGGCTTGACTTTGACACTTTTGCCGCTATTGCCGTAACTCCTCCGCCTCTATCCCCCTCTCACCGGCATTCTCACTCTCGCCCTGCCGTCTATCGGTTCCACCAGCCGGCTGTATTTTCCTACCTCCTACCGCTGTTGCCGTCTACTGCCGCTCCCCCTACCACCCTCTCTTCGCCTGCTGTCTTTCGGCTCCATAGGCCCGGCACGCGGGTTGGTACCTCACCCGCTGTTGCCATCTTGGCGGCACCTCCTTCCATAATCTCTTCCTCCATCCTTTTGCCAGTTTCCCTTCCTTGTGTCTTTTCTACTGATGCCTATCCTCTCTTATTTTCTGCCTTCTACTATTCACATTTTTGAGTGTGTTCCATGATCAAGTGCTAAAGTATATTTTTGTTTACTAATGTATGTTACATTGCCATATGTATTTCTCTCTGCATTTTTTGTACTCGTTGTCTTAATAATCTGGCTGTACTCTTTGTGTGTTGTAATTGTACCTCCCGAATGCATTGCCTAAAACAGTCACTTGCTGACCAGCGCACTTACCCGGTTAACAAAAACTAAATAACTAAATAAAATCTAGACCCGCACTGTGCCGCAAAAGTGATCCCTTTGGTGATCCAGGATAGGCATCCGAATAGATGCCCATCTGGCTCTGCTACTCCACCCAGCCACCATGTGCAGTGCTGCATATTGTGGGGGAGGGGGGCAGAGCCATGGACAGGTGGTGGCCATTTGTGCATACCAGCCAGTGTGCACCTGTCCATGGGTGCAGAGCTTCGCAAGCGGGGTGGAGTGTATTTTCTGCCTGTTCGTGCATAACCCCCAATATGAGAACCCCTACTGAATATTTTGAATTTTATAAATATGTTTTAAACCCTATGGTACTATAATATTTACCCAAGTGTTAATTGTTATGACACTGCAGTCCGATTCAGATTATTCTTTAAGAAGCAGCATCTTGTGTTAAGAACCTTTACAAGTGTTCTTAGACAGGTGAGGACATTTCACTGCAAAGCAAAACAAGAGCACAGCACAAGCAGCAGCTATTTTTATTTATGTACAACAAATGACTAACAGACTTGTGCTCCTGAACTGTCAGGACTAGTCCATCAGACATTTGTTATCCATAAATAATTGTTCACAAATTCACTATCCCTGCTTTTTGCAGTGCCTTTGTTTTGCTTTGCGAGGATACAATGCATTTCCTACTACTGCATTTAGCAGCTGTCCTGGTACACCACATCTATTTTTAATGATACAGCACTGCATGCTATGTGCCATGTTAGAGTGCTTATAGATATCAGGCAGTGACCACAGCTCTAGCTAGAATTCCAAGAATCAGACTCCACAGCAGCACTACAGCTTAAACTGGGGAGCCTGGGTCCTAGGTCCCTAGCTATGTTCACCTTTGTCAAATAATTGTTGGGGATGGGGGGGCATAACAAAGCTTTGGACTCCGGCATCAAGACAAGTTCCAGTCAGTCTGCATCTTCAAAGGTGTCGTGGGGCTCATGGTCTTTATGCAACAGCCACAGGTGGAGACTGTGGACAGGTTTAAAAGGGGATGGGACAGGAACGGGGGAAGGTAAATCTGACCAGGCCCAATATAAGTGGAATGTCTGGGACTGGGGACAGTATAACCCAAGGTAGAAGGGGGGACACCAAAATCGGCTCTCAGTGCGGGTGTTGAAAATTGAGCAAACTCGAGAGACTGTTAGGCCTATTCTGCTGGTACTTTAGTATGTTAGTAAGAATGGAGTAGGAGAATGGGAGCTTCCACCCCCACAGAGAGAGAGAGAGTGAGAGAGAGAGAGAGAGGATGATCCCCACTAACTGTCTGGTGCTGGTGCCAGAGCTCTTCCAGGTGGTTCCATATCAAAATAGCAAATATAAAATAGTGAATGTCAAAACAGCAAATGCCAAAGCACATAACAGCTACTACTACCAGTTCTCTCAACAATTGTTCTTGGCATGATCACTTGTGACATATGCAGGGGGCTGTGCCCCCCGCACCTCCCTATTTTAAATATTCTAACACCACGCCACTCATTGATGGTGGAGAGAACAACACATTCAGAGCAATGTAAATATGAGTCACTACTCTGTGTTATTCACTATTTTGACATTCGCTATTTTGACTTTCACTGTTTTGTATTCGCTATTTTGACTGGCGACCTGGAAGTTCAGAAGGGTCAGACCGACCATTTGGAGGCAATCTACCTCACTTGACACACTAGTCAAGAAAAATGGTGCATGATCTCACAGGGTAACAGCCATTGGTAAATCTGGAACAGAAATGAATGTGGGAAAGAGGGGGAGAATATAGATTCACAGTGACATAGTAAATGCCCCCTTGTAGTTTAAAAAAAAGTCCCATGCCAGCAATTGAATGATCTCCCCCCTCCCCCTGACTCCAGACCTCGTTGTTTGAGAAACAGCTTCAATCTTCCAGGGATCAGCTGCATCCCAACCAATTTACCATCCTGTTTAAGTCAGTATTTAGCATAACTGAAAAATGATGCCGCAAAATAACAAACCAGGCCAGGTGCCTCACAGTCATGCAAGCCACAGGTGCTAATATCAACTGAAAACATTTCAACATCATACTAACACCATTCTCAAAGCTGGGGGGGATGAAAAGTACTATTCTTATAGTTTCAGTTCAGTTCAAGTTTATTGCCACCATGTATAACAAGCATTTGTCAATGCCGAATGTTTGCTTGCTGGCATTGGCATTGGTAGTGTAGAAGTCACAGAGCTGCATAATAGGAATGGCAGTGAAGTGTTGAACTGAAGCCAACCCCACCACCATCCTGCAGAGAGTGACAGGCATTGGAGTGTGCCTTTGAGTCGTCAGGCATAACAGCCATGCCATTTCACCACACCCTACCCTGCAGACACTGACAAGTGTCACGGTGTGCCTTGGGGTCTTTGGCCCTTATCACTACATTCCATCAGAAATATGGCGAGATGGGTGTGGTATAGGAGAATGGGTGAACTTTGGGTCAAGAGTCCAAGGCATACCGATGCCTCTCACTGGCTGCAGGGTGTGGAATGGTATGAGCATTACAGGCAGAATCCCGAGTCACACCCCTGATGCCTGTCATTCTGTACAGGGTGGGGCATTATGGTTGGAAACCCTAACAGCTCAGGCATTCATTGGTATTTTCACTCCAAAATTTCAACATGTTTTTTTTTGAGACCCCCACCTCATGAACAGTGGCAATATCAGTTTGTTAGCTGTAAGCTGCTTATGCACAGTGACTACGGCATTTAGCACCACAGGTGCAAAAACACATTCCGAACAGGATGTGAAAAATGACAGCTGTACTGTTCATGGGGAGGTGGAAAAAATGGCAATGTTGCAAATCTGCAGTAAAAATATTAAAAAAACTGGTGAAGTCATGAGCATGCACAGAAACTGTACAACGAACACCTGTAATATAATTAGTTTGGGGATTTTTTACAGCAGATTGTCAACTCAGGCAATTGGGGACCTCCGATGATTAACAGTGTCACTGTGATTTTCTTTATCTGTCCCGAACAATGATTTCCCAACAGCGACCACACATCTCTGTGCTGAAAGTGTGAAAACACATTTCGGCCATGTTGTGAAAAATGACAGCTGTACTGTTCATAAGGAAGTGTGGAAAAATGCCACTGGTGAAAATCTGGACTGAAAATATTACAAAGTCATGAACTTATGAGGTTGCATGGAAACTACGCAATTCTATCTCGTAACACAGTCATTTTATGGACTTTTGTCACCAAATTTTCAACATAGCCATTTTAAGACCTCTGCTCATGAACAGTGTAACTGTGATTTTCTTAATATGTCCCAAACATTGCTTTCGCACACTGACTGCACCATTGTGCGCTACATGTGCGGAAACACATTTTGGGTGACATGTGAAAAATGGCAGCTGTATTGTTCATAAGGAAGTGTAATAAAATGGCAATGTGGAAAATCTGGAGTGAATATATAGAAAATTCGCAAACTTACGAGCATGCATATGAACTGCTCAACTCACGCTCGTAAAACAGTCATTTTTAGGAATTTTTTCACTAAATTTTCAACATAGCCATTTTAAGACCTCTGCTCATGAACAGTATCACTGTGATTTTCTTAATGTGTCCCATACATTGATTTCGCACACTGACTGCGCCATTGTGTGCTACATGGACGGAAACATGTTTTGGGCAAGATGTGAGAAATGACAGCTGTACTGCTCATAAGGAGGTGTAGTAAAATGGCAATGTTGAAAATCTGGAGTGAAAATATTGAAACTTCGCAAACTTACGAGCGTGCGTAGGAACTGCGCAACGCACGCTCGTAAAACTGTCATTTTTAGGAATTTTTCCACCAAAGTTTCAGCATAGGCTTTTGAGAGCCCACCTTATGAACAGTGGCAGTGTCGTTTTGTTACTTGGTCCCGAAAGGTGATTTGGCGCAGTGACGGTGAAATCACCCTTCAGGCCTGAATAACGCCATGACAGTGCAATAATTCATGAGGTCCCAAAACCCCTGCTGAAAAATTTTATCTAAAATTCCAAAAATGCCTGAGATATACAACAACGTTGAAAAAAACCTATCTATCCCATTATACAGCTTACTGCATTTTTCTCAGTTCATGGTCGGCTTTGAAGAGTGCAGATGTGTTCCTGGTCCACGAAGATCATCCGCCAGAATACGGAGGTAAGTATAGGGTGGGGTGGGGGATGTGGGGAGGCAGGGTGCACAGTGGGTGGATGCAGGTTGTGGGGGGCAGCGAGACTACGAGGGACGCTTTTGAGTTTCAGTTTTTTTTGACAACAACGGGACGCTTGCCATGCTGGGGTGGGCTCCCAGCGTGGCAGAAGGATGGCTGGTTGGGGGGGACGTGGAGCCGATGGGGGATTGGGCACCCTCATCGGCCATAGCATCTATTGTCACTCTGGGGTGGGCTCCCAGTGTGGCACCCTGTACTCGGGGGGGAGACAGTGGAGCTGATGGGGGATTGGGCACCCCAGTCAGCTATATGACCAGGGAGACAGTGGAGCTGACGGGGGATTGGGCACCCCAGTCGGCTATACGACCTGTAGCCACGCTGGGGTGGGCACCCAGCGTGGCTTATGGAACTGTGTTTGGGGGGGTGCAGCACAGCCGACGGGGGATTAGGCACCCCCATCGGCTATACAGTGTGTGTGTACGGGGGCAGCACGCAGCATGCATGCATGTGTATGTGTGTGTGTGTGTATGTGTGTGTGTGTGAGTAGGGGGAGCGCGCATGAGCAGGTGATATCTTATCGCTGCTCACTGAAGGGTAACTCCCCCTTTCAACTGCTCCACTGCATTTTGGAGCTGTCATAGACAGCTCCAGCAGGCACTGGAGAACTGTGGCTCCACCTGCAAACACACTGACTGAATTGGAAAGTGCTGACACACCTCGGAAAACTCGGATGATGGCACTATGTTTCTTGCACATACGTGCAAGCAAACATAAAAATGACATTCTTTACATGCAATATGCTAAAATCACATAATTCCACTGCAACACATATATTTTAAAAGCTGACACAGACATACAGACACATAACAAATTCCATCTGTCTCTCAGTAACTTCTCCTTTTAAATATCCATCCTTTAAAGTCTCCATTTATATTGCCTGGCAATCTAATAAGCAAAACTTGCAAGTGCAAAAATCTTAGTTTCATTTTTTGTGTTACATATGAAATTCAGCGCTCTACTTTTGTATAACCCTCTAAATTTCAAAATATATTCCCAACAGTATCACTTCTCTCCTTCTGGAGCTCAGGTCAATCTAAAATTAAGTGAGACAAGCACATTTTTGCATTTGTACACACAGTGCAAGCTTGAGGAGAATTTCCATTATATTTTAAATTTCCCATTGGTTATACAAACCCATTCTTAATAATTTCAAAGCTTTCCTATATTTTTTATTCTTACATTATATTAAATATCTTTCAACTTGGAATGAAGATTTGCTATCTTTCATGTTTTCAGTATTTCAGGCTAATCTTATATTTTCTAGGTCCTTTTGTTTTATAATATCCAGAACTCTTTCAATTGCTTCTTGTGCAAATCTAGTAGGATTAGTTGCCTACAGTACTATAAACTGGGGCAGTGCTGAAGTACAGTAAAGCTCGCTGATCCAAAAATGTATCTTATAAATCTTATAACCTGTTATTAAACAGTGTTGTTCATAAATATAAAGCCATGAGTTCTCAAAGTCCACAAGAGAAAAAGTTTCAGAATCTGTAAGATGCTGAGCAAAAACAGATGCATGTACTGAAGGTCCATTCAAAAACAGAAAAAGGAACTTCTGTAGTGTAAAGTAATGTATTTAAAATGAATACAATAGTAGATCCATATTCCATCCATTGGGGATTAAGGTACTCAGCGTTCATGTACTGTATATTTCTTGCTGTTGAAGTGTCTAGACAATATTTCCACAATGCAGGCAAAGCTCTACTTTTGTAATCCTTCAGATCTCAAATACACTGTTGAACTATGGTCTACCTGCTTAAATTGTCTGGAAATAACATAGTATTAATTCTGAGTCCAGATCACGCTCTTGTGGTAGCCAATCCTTATTTTATCTGTTGTTTTGTTTGGGACACATGTTACAAACCATGTTGGGCAATAAAAATGCTTAATTTTATTTACTCATTGTAACTGATTAACTGATTAAAATATAGTATTTACGAATTAGACATGGGAGGTGCAAACTACTATTGTTCTTGATAGTAACACAATGGACGCAATGAACAGCTGTTGGAATGCAGGCTTTCTCAGATCATTTACAATCTGACCTGATACTGGCAAACATCTAATCCACTGTAAAATGAGGGTTCACACATTGCCAGGAACATTCAAAGTCAGTGCAGCTGCACCAGTGACCAGCACAGGAAGCCCGAGTCAGAGTACTGTTATTGACATCGAGACTCAGGCTTCACCGTGCTTCTCTACTGACAGTTTCACTACTGGGTATACAAACTCGTTCTTAACAGAGGCATAGTACTGAGACTGCACTGGTTTGGGTGCTCAATGATCTCCTGATGGTGAGAGATTGGAAGAACCACTCCATCTTGGTTCTTGTTAATCTCTCTTCAGCATTTGACACTGTAGACCATGGGGTTCTTCTCGAATACCTGAGGTTCATCTGTGGCCTGTCTAGTACAGTCCTTGGGTAGTTTAGATCTTTCCTCACTGGCAGAACTCAGAGGGTGGTGTCAGAGATTAATTTCTCTGGCCCAGTCTGTCTGTCATGTGGGGTCCCTCAGGGTTCAGTGTTGTCCCCCATGTTGTTCGCAGTTTATATGCTGCCCCTCAGAGACATTGTAAGAAGGTATGGGTTGAGATTTCACTGCTATGCTGATGATAACCAGCTCTACCTGTCTTTTGCAACTGACCAGGATAGAGCTCTCTTGACATTTAACAACTGCCTCACTGAAATCCAGAACTGGATGGTTTCGAGTTGGCAGAGGTTGAACTCGGAGAAGACAGAGGTGTTGGTCACTTGATAGAGGGAAGGGGAGCTGGTTTACCTTCAAGACTTTTTCTTGGTGGTTCCCAGCTCCCCACTTCATAACAGGTTCAAAACCCGGGGGTGATTTTTGACAATGGGCTGACACTGCCATCGCAGGTGTCAGTGGTTGTCAAATCTTCCTTTTACCATCTGAGGAACATATCCAATATTAAGCATCTTGTTCTGCCTGGTGATCTGCCAACATTGGACCACACCTTTGTGACCTTGTGCCTTAATTATTGCAACTCCTTTTATCTAGGGCTACCAGGGGTTGCTATCCGCTGCTTGCAGCTAGTGCAGAATGCTGCAGCATGGTTATTGACGGGTACTCCTCGTACCTGTCATATTTTCCTCATGCTGTGTGAACTGCACTGGCTGCCAGTACAGTGGCGGATCACCTTTAAAGTAGAACTTCTGACATATAAAGCCTGATGTGGACTTGGCTCAGACTACCTGAAACAGCTTCTAGTAACTTACTGCCCTAGGTGATCGCTCTGCTCAGTGGACATGGGGTTGCTAGAGATTCCAAGGGTTTCTTTAAAATCTTCTGGGGCACATGCTTTTATGTACGTGGACCCAACCTTTTGGAATTCTCTACCCCCTCCGCTTCGGGAGTGCGAATCTGTGGAGGAATTTAAATGGGCCCTGAAGACCCACTTGTGGTATCAAGTGTATATGACTTGATGTTTTATTGTTTTTATGAATTAGTATTTATTGTATGTGTGTTTTATTATGTTGTTGATGTAAAGTGCCTTGAGTTTTAGAAAGGTGCGGTATAAATAAATATTACTACTATTATTATTATTATTATTTTACCGCTCCCAGCCTCTGCAAGAGAAGGGCTGTAACCAGAAAGTCCCCAAACACCACAGCACATAAAAAACACACACTCAGAACACATAGTACAGGCTACTGTTTTATTATCTGCTACTGCAAGGTGACACTGTCACACACCTCAGTTTACTAGCTTGAACTGCAAATTTCCATTTGGTAGTCCAGTGATCCTTCTCCGGTTCTCCAATCACCATCCAGCTGTTATACAGTATATGTTACTATACATTGGTGGTCAAGTAGTCCCTCCCCCATTCTCTTATTGCCATTCCCGATATTTCTAATACATTCCCTGGTAATCTAGTGGTCTCTCCCCCATTCTCTGATCGGCAACCCTGTATTATATATTTTTGTTCATTGGCAGTCAAGTAGTCCCTCCTCCATTCTCAGATTGCCATCCCATGTTTTTGAGATATATATATATATATATATATATATATATGTATTCATGGCAAAAAACTCAGTTTAATGCAACAGTTAGGGTTGTTCCACAGTGACAAAGGTGAGCAAATTTGGTGTTAGGGTTGAAAACCCTAACTCCACATTCCCCCCCCCCAGCTCCACACACACACACACACACACACACACACACACACACACACATATATATGCAAGTAGGAGGCGGGACCAAGAAACACTACCAATCACAGACAACCAGCAGCAGGTGACAAAAATAACATATGCTGTGGAACAACTCTAACTGATTCATTAAACAGAGTTTTTTTTTGCCATGAATTTCCTGTCTTTTTGAGAAATTATTATGTCATACTGTATTGTATATGTTGCTGAGAACATGCTTCTCTTTTTGCATCACAGACTCACCAAGATATAGATACCTTTGTCAGAATACGTTCTTGTCTTATACTTTTCATGAAGCAATGGTTCATGTACCACACCTTCCACATGAAGTTGAAATGATAAATTAATGGAATAGCAGATTAATATGTGCTCCACATGAACCAATAGCACATGTACTGTGCTAAGTAGAAAATCTGCACAGATGAACGTCTTGCACTTTGTTTGTATGCAGCAATATACCAACACCAATATATATATTATCACTGTAACTTAATATATAATAAAATACACAACACAGGTAGATAAGGCTAAAAAAAGATTTATTGCCCAATTAAAAGTTGATAAAAAAGGCCAAATTAAAATTCCAGTTGGTACACAAAATCAGTCTCTCAAAACAATTGTGAAAACGTATCTCACCAAAGTTAAAAATACGTGTAAACAGTATGACAGATACTTCGTGAGTAAGATATGACAATAGCACACAACACATGAACACAGCTACCACAGTACTCTCTGTACACTGCTTACATGCATCAGACAGTAATGATGTTATTGTTATTGTGTGACTGATAGTGTGAATGTTCCTGGGTTGGGAGAAAATCAGATGCCAACTCTTTAAATAATAGCTGCACAAACACATAACACTCTCTGAAAAAGATACATTTGAAAGTTATTTTAAAACATTTAATTCTAATATATATTAATGTGTAGACATACATATATGTATTATATATATATATATATATATATATATATATATATATATATATATATATATATATATATATATATGTATTACCGTGCTACCATAATTAGGGTTGAGGAGCCATTTACATGTTAAACCCCAAATTTTGCATCTTAATAACTTTGCAACAATTTGATGGATTTGCCTGAAATTTAGAATACATGATCAAGACCCATACATCTTGGGATCTGCCAAGCTTTGTACTGGTCGGATACATGGCTGCAGAGTTATCAAGCATGATCTGCGCGTGCGTTTATGCTTTTTCTGGAATTCTATGGTCGCACCTACAGGTCGTACGGTTTGCACGACTGACCCAAAATCTTCAGGGAACGTGTGTCCAGGGTCCCCAATGTGCCTTTTGAAGATTTCGTGAAAAAATATTAAACGGTTCAAAAGTTATTCAAAAAACAATTTCCCATTATAAGTCAATGGGAAAAGTTAACAAAAAGTTCGACAGTGTCGCAAATGCACTTTTACTTTCGCAAATGGCCCTCTTACTTTCACAAATCTGCCATCTTGTTTTCAGTTAGTGATCAGAAAAATGCTTGCCATTTAAATTTGGGACCTTCTAGCAACCTAATTCTTTTTGTATTCACCTAGTCGGACCCTGAAGATGCTAGCCATGTCTTTATTTGGGGGTAAAACACCCCAGAAATATGTTTTTCAAATTTCTGTAAAAAGTACTTTCGCAAAGTACTTTCGTGCTCATGAAAGTGTCGCAAATTTTTGCGAAAGCTTTCGCAAATTGTGACAGTACTTTTCTAGTCTGTGGGAAAATGACAGCAATTCTTTGGCACTCCGCTGCAAAGGAACAGTTAGGAGTTTGGGGCTGAAATTTGGAGGAAACGCAGCCGACATCTCACAGATGTGTCTTTCAGTGTTTCATTGAAAAAATATTACACAGCAGCAAAGTTACGGTACTCCAAAGTTGACACTTTTCCCCATAGGATAACATTATGGCGTACGATGCATTGCAGCAATCGTTTGGTGCCCTGCTGCAAAATAACAGTTTGGTCTTTTGGGCTGAAATTTGCAGGGAACACAGCCAACATCCCACGGATGTGCCTTTCAGTGGTTTGGTGGAAAAATATTACAGGAAGGCAAAGTTATGGCAGTCTGAACTTCTGTTTTATTCCCATAGGATAACATTATGGCGTTCGCTGCGCCTTTCAGGGCCCATATCTCGAAAACGGTACAAGATATGGACTTTTTGTTGAAAAACTTCTTAGCCCCCTAATGGGGGCTAAGAACAAAACTAGCCAGGAAAGTGATAAGTACAAAACTAGCCAGGAAAGTGATAATTCATATGACTTTAAAAAAAATTTTTCTGTGTCATACGGTTACTGAGATATAAGCAATTTACTATTCCAAGTCCTCATTTTTGTGTTCTGAGAGTCATTATTTTGAATACATTCTTTGTACTCACTGTCTTTCTCTATACAGCTTTTGGGGAAAACCAGCCTGTGCGCTTACATTACTGTTACCATTACCGTTTCTGCTTGCGGTTCCATACGCGTTTCACTTACAGTTCGCATTTACGCCACCATGTGCGTTACACTTTGTGTTTTCATTTGCAGTTGCATTGGCATTGTTTTTAACATTTCTGTCTACAGTACTGTTTCTCCTTCTGTTTCGCTTTGCGTCACCATGTGCATTACGATTTGCATTTACGGGCACAATGTTACTATGTGACAAGACATCACGTGGGCCCCGTGCTCCCGCCGCCTCATTACATTCACTATTTCTCATTATCATTCTCAAAAAGAAGGGAAATTAAACTCCATTTAATGCATCAGTTAGGGTTGTTCCACAGTGACAAAAGCGAGGAAATTTGATGTTAGGGTTGAAACCCCCTTTGCACCCTTCCAGTCCACTCCCCCAAATGGAATCGGGGTGTGCATTGGGGTCATTGGTCCTAACTGTCACCCCATTCTCCTATTCCTCAGCTTCTTTCCACATGTGATGGGGTGACACTTAGGGCTGATGACCCCGATGTGCACTCCAATTCCATTTGGGGGGTGGGCTGGAGAGGTGCAAAGGGGGTTTCAACCCTAACATCGAATTTTGTCACTTTTGTCGCTGTGGAACAACCCTAAATGATGCATTAAACAGAGTTTTTTGCCTCTAATATATATATATATATATATATACATATATGGGTGTATTTGGAAAATTCCCACCCGATCCCTCAATAGAGGCAATCAAGAAATATTATCAGGAACATAAGAATTCAGTTGTTATCAGTGAAAGTGTCTGATGTACAATAGTGTACTATTCTATACATACATTTAATTGACTTATTACACAAACCAAAATCAAATGGCATACAGTAACATGAACTATATACATCAGTGAAAATTATAAAACCTATAGTCAACAGTAATAGTGAACAAATGAAGTATGTATGTCACTAAAAACTTGTACTTAATAAAAAGTAATCTTCTCACAAAATGGTAGGAATATTACATTAAATAATTTCCTATTCAGAAAATGTCACATCTTGAAAATAAACAAATATCTACCACAACACTCTACTATCAATGATGCCCATATTAAATAACTACAAACTAGAAAAGTTCTACTAAATATGTATGTTATATTACAAATATATTAACAATACCTTGAAATACTTGTGAATCAAATACTGTTAAACAGTGAAATATTTAAAATTGTTTAATCAATGCAGTTAAATAGCAAATAATACAACTACTTAAAACCTAACAGTACTAACTGTAATCAAACAATGTATTAATTATCATATATACATATATACAACACAGATGTACGGCAAGAAAACAGGAATAGTACTACACTGTTGCAGCACAATATGATGGTATTCAGTGAAGATGCAAACTGACAAAAAAAAAAGAAAAAGAAACACAAGGCACACCTGATGATACTGAACATGTCACAGTGTGTTGTCTATTTCAGAGTGTTGTACTCTTAAGTACAGGTCAGCAGATAATGTAAAAAAACAGAGTTCAATAGGGCTGACACAGAAGTGCCACAAACAACAGGATATCTTTTACTCATAAACGGTTCAAATAATGACATGATGCAGACAACTCTTAAAAAGACATGTGCTACACAGTTTTGTTTATGCACATAGACAAGTATTGTACCTTAGCAGAGGCACCAGCTGGCAATGATGTCAATTAGTACTTCTTACGGCTGCATATGACATACTCATAAGGAAAGACAATGACAATAGAGGACAACCAGATAGGAATATCTCTTTTGACATTTCAAAGTCTTCCTTAGACATGTAAGTGTGGTTTCTCTAGTGACTGCAAAGACAGTTGGCACTGAGTGAAGACCACTACAACTATTTTCACTGTGTCACTGATCAACACAACAATCTTATAAGTCAGATTGAGTAAACATATGCATGTACACCATGCGACATGCTACCGGTGTAATCATGAATGCAGATTTGCATGAAAAAAATGTTAATCTACCAGAACTCACTTTGTAGCAATATGGACAGCAAGGTATGTCACATGTTAGAAACATAGAAACATATAATTTGACGGCAGATAAGGACCACTTGGCCCACCCAGTCTGCCCATTTTCCTACCTAACAAATAAGCTGCAGATCCTAATTAACCAACAGCTTACTTCCTTCTACCCCCCACTAGGACTGCCTTATGTCTGTCCCATGCATTCTTGAATTCTCCCACTGTACTTGACTCCACGACCTCCTCAGGGAGGCTGTTCCATGCATCCACAACCCTCTCTGTGAAAAAATACTTCCTCACATTACCTCTGAGCCGTCCCCCCTCTATCTTCAAATTGTGCCCCCTTGTTCTTGCACATCTCTTTTTCTGAAAGATGCCACCCTCTTGGACTTTGTTGATTCCCTTGAGGTACTTGAAAGTTTCTATCATGTCCCCTCACTCCCTCCTTTCCTCAAGGGTATACATATTAAGCTCCTTTAGTCTTTCTTCGTATATCTTCTGTTGCAGACCCTGCACCATTTTGGTTGCCCTCCTCTGGACAGCCTCCATTCTGTCTATGTCTTTGTGGAGATGGGGTCTCCAGAACTGCACACAGTACTCCAGATGGGGTCTCACTAACTGTCTGTAAGAGGGATAACAACTTCCTGTTTTCTACTATTGATGCCTCTCCCTATTCATCCCAGTATCTCCCCAGCCTTTCTTACTGCCTTCTCACATTGCTTGCCCACCTTTAGGTCATCTGATATAATTACCCCCAGGTCCCTTTCCATTTTTACTGTTGTCAGTATCTCACCCCCCCTCATTGTGTACTCTTGACCTGGGTTTTTGTTTCCCAGGTGCATTACCTTGCACTTCTTTGCATTGAATCTGAGCTGCCATACATTTGGCCATTCCTCCAACCTTGCCAAGTCCCTTCTCATCCTTTCCGCTCCATCTGGTGTATCAACCATATTGCAGATCTTTGTGTCATCTGCAAAGGGACATACTTTTCCTTCCAATTCCTCTGCAATGTCACTTATAAAGACATTAAAAAGGACCAGTCCCAGTACTGAACCCTGCGGTACCCCACTAGTAACCCTCCTTTCTTCACTGTAGACTCCATTTACTACTACCCTTTGCATCCTGTTGTCTAGCCAATTTTTATCCAGGCTACCACCTTAGGACCCACTCCAAGGCTGGCTAACTTGTGTATTAATCTTTTGTGTGGGACTGTATCAAATGCCTTGCTAAAATCTAGGTAAGTCATGTCCACCGCCCCTCCCTGGTCTACTACTTTGGTCACCCAGTCAAAGAAATCTATTAGATTTGTCTGACATGACCTTCCATCGTGAATCCATGCTGCCTTGGGTCCTGTGCCCCACTGGCCTTTCTCTGACACATGAAGATTGTAGTAATTCTTCAATAACACCACGTATGCATTTTTAAGTGTCATGGTAGTCTCTGTTTGAAAGTGCTTGTTGAGTCATTGCATTCAACCTAGCCAGTTCTGTACCTCAACAAACAAGTGTAATGTCTAGAATGTACAAACTGGCCATAGTGGTAGATCACAGCCTGAGTGTCAAACACTGCTTGGTTAAATACAATTCTACCAGCTGTGAAATCTGTGATAGGTATGTCAACTTTGAGCCCATTAGAGTCCAATCTATGCAATACAAGCATAAGATATTGAGATGAAGACCTGAGATGTATGGGCTGAGTACATTACTCTCCACACCTTTCACACAAGTGACCACTTTCAGCATTGGTGAACAGCTGCCAGAACGTGACACTTTGAGTCTGAGGCACAAACAGAGAAACCTAAAGCATGTCTTCAGTGGTTTCTCACACTGAATGACCATATGACGTGCATACATATCTGATAACATATGACACAGTGAGGCACTGACACATTGGAATCCCCTCTTCATCCAAGCTGTTTATAATGGCCATCATAAACTCACTGGTGTCCTGCTGCATGTTAGAGCAAATGTACTGTATCCATCATATGTACCTAAGACCTGCCTTACAGGTGTCGGTGACTGCACATTGTTTGACTGATTAGAAGCCACGTTGACAACTTCCTTCAATGCCTTTGATTAGGGAGTGTTTTGTGAAGCTGATATTGCCTACACAAAGTATGGCATGTGTAGAAAAGCTTGCATTAATGAATTAGCATAGCAGTTTACTCTAGTACTGTTATCACACACACTGGGACAACAGCCATACCTAGTGACTTCTGGGCAACAGCTGGTTCTAAATCTGCATTTGACATTCTGACCTTTTTAGTGCTTTGCACAGTTGATTCAGTTCTGGAAGCTCGTTTTCTCTTGTTGCCTGGTGAAGCTGTGACTGTGAGATGTGAGACAACCATAGAAACATAGAAACATAGAAGTTGATTGCAGATAAGGACCGCAAGGCCCATCCAGTATACACATTTCTTTTTCTACCTTATAAATGTGCCATCAGCCTTTGCTCTGTCAGTGGCCTATCTATTCATAGTCATTTTTATTGCTCCCTTATGCCTATCCCATGCCTGTTTGAAGTCCTGCACTGTATTCATAGCCACCACTTCTTGTGGTAAGCCATTCCATGCATCCACCACCCTTTCTGTGAAAAAGATTTCTCCACATTTCCCCTTAATCGACCCCCTCTAATCTCATGCTGTGTCCTCTTGTCCTGCTATTTTCTTATATTTAAACATATTAGACTCTCTCACCTTGTTAATGCCCTTAAGGTGTTTGAATGCCTCAATCATATCACCTCTCTCCCTCCTTTGTTCAAGGGTATACATATTGAGCTCTGTTAATCTGTCCTCATATGTCTTCTGATGCAGTCCCTGCACCATTTTGGTTGTCCTTCTCTGGACTGCCTCAATTTGGTTAATGTCCTTGAGAAGGTGTGGCCTCCAATACTGCACGCAGTACTCCAGATGGGGCCTAACCAGTGTCTTGTAAAGAGGGATTATTACCTCCCTCTTATGACTTGTGATACCCCTACTAATACACCTAACACCCCCTAGCCTTACCTACTGCTTTAGAGGTCTGCTTGGATGATTTCAGGTCATCAGTGATGATGATGCCCAAGTCTCTTTCCTCCTTTGTGGTGCTAGCAACTCCCCTCCCAGCCTATAGGTGGCTTCAGGGTTTTCTTCCCTATGTGCATGATTTTGCACTTCTTTACATTAAATCCCAGTTACCACTCTTCTGACCATTTTGCTAGTTTATCCAGATATCTTCTCATTCTGCCCACCCCATCTGGATTATCTACTCTGTTGCAGATCTTGGTGTCATCTGCAAACAGACAAGCCTTACCCTCTAGTCCATCTGCAAGGTCACTAATGAAGCTGTTGATGAGGACTGGCCCCAGGACTGATCCCTGAGGTACCTCACTTGTGACTTGCATCTCTCTGACTGTATACCATTTACCACCACTCTCTGTTTTCTGTCCGTCAACCAGTTTGCCTCCCAGATGACCAACTTCTGACCCACCCCAAGCCTACCCAGCTTATTTATCAATCTTCTGTGTGGAACAGTGTCAAAAGGTTTGCTGAATTCAAGGTAGGTGACATCAACTGCTCCCCCTTGGTCCACCACTCTGGTTACCCAGTCAAAGACATCTATGAGATTTGTTTGACAAGACCTTCCTTTTGTAAACCCATGCTGTCTTGGATCCTGTGCCCCTATGGGTTTCAGGTGTTGCACTAACCTTTCCTTAAGGAGTGCCTCCATAATATTGCCCACTACTGAGGTAAGACTGACTGGTCTGTAGTTCCCCACCTCCTCCCTGCTACCACTCTTGTGGAGTGGGATCACATGAGCCCTTCTCCAATCTTCGGGGACCTCTCCTGTGCTCAGAGACTCACTAAACAGTTCTGCTAATAGCTCTGCTTGTTCCACTTTTAGCTCCTTAAATACCCTAGGATATATGCCATCAGGTCCCATTGCCTTATCCACCCTGAGCTTATCAAGCTCTTGTAGGACCCTTTCTTTTGTGAATGGAGTAGTGCTCACCTCCCTCTCCCCTGTGTCCATGATACTGAGCTGTGGGCCCTGCCCTACCTTCTTTTCAGTAAATATTGAGCAAAAGTATCTAGGATAGATGCCTTTATGGGGTCCTCCTCCTCACATGCTCCCTTTTCTCCATTAAGCTTAGCAATACCCCCTCTGGACTTTCTCCTTTCACTAATGTATCTATAGAAAGTCTTGTCACCTTCTTTTACTGTTCGTGCTAGTGTTTCCTCAGTTTGGGACTTTGCCTGCCTTACTGCCTTCCCTGCTTCCCTTAGGGCAGTTTGGCATGCCTCCCTATCTTCATCCCGCTGTGTTCCCTTATATTTCCTGAAGGCCGGCCTTTTGGCTCTGACCTTTTCTGCTACTGTATTTGAGAACCAAAGTAGTTTCCTTCTTCTTTTGCACTTCCTTTTCTGTCTAACACTATGGGATGTTGCTTCAAGTATTGCATCCTTAATGCTTGTTGCCCACTTTGCCTGTACCCCCTCACCTGTGTTTCTTTTTGCCAGGGCTAGCTTAATTCTGTTGGCCATCTTATCAAAAACCACATATGTAGGTAGTGGTATTAAAGAAATCTGTGGCTGATATAGAGTATGTAATCTGTTGTACTTGACAATACATCATTTGTCAGCATGTATCCTCTGAGGTACGAGTGTTATGATGTGCAACCCAGAAAGACTGCGGATGCGTGAAAGTGTGACATAGCTCATGCCATCTTTGAAAATGTCTGTCCCTATGTCCACCATTGCTGAATCCCAAACTCAAGCCCTGAGACTTGTGAATTGAAACAGTACATGCTACACATATTGGGAACAGTTTCCAGTGTACATAGATATCCTTAAATATCTGGAACTAAACACAGGTACAATCAATCTGTGCAGGCTGTTCCATGTTGTCAAAGTGGATGACAAGTGTCTCGATAAATGTCTTCTGAACATTGTAAATAAAGTCTATTATGTAACCCATGCCACGTTCAACATCAAGATTACACCGAAGCATGACACATGAATTCTTACAAAGTGTAAGAACAGCTTCCAGGCCAGCTGTGCGTGAAACATTTGACTTCAGTTCAGAGAGTCATTCAGTCATCTTCACTAGCAGCTTCCAACTTAGAATGACACCATCAACTGTATCAACAGCATACAGTATGAGAATTTTTTGATTCTCCCTCTGCAACATAACACTGTTGAACTCAGAAAATTTCTTAAGTCGTGGCATAAGACACACAAAGCGAGTGCCCTTGGAGTACACATCACTGAAAATATCACATGCTGTTTCCATGAATGTAGTATCCATTCTGATTCTTCAACCATGTAACATTGAAAGATGTTCTGGTGACAAAGAACCTGTATGAGCTTGATGCAACAGTACCTTGTAAGCCAGATCACCACTCTGCCGCATGTTCTGCCAGAGCTCAACATAGGTAAATAACTCCCACAGGTTAAAACCTCCAATGTAGCCTAGTATATTCTTAGCCTGCTTTACAATCAGAGCTGCAAAGGCATGTTCTGCATGAACTGTTGCAAGCTGTAAAAGGTCTCCAAATACAACAATGCTTTTACCTCCAAATGCATCTCCATAGTCAGTCCCCGAAATCTCCTGTAGAAGTAGGTGTATACAGGCAAGCATCAAATTAGAGACCATGTTAATCTCATCAGTGATGAGTAACTTCATCTTAGTAAACGTAGAACAAAGCTGAGATGCAACCTCAAATGACAGCTTACAATGCTCTCCTGCTTTGCCATGCTCTATTGGCAACATGAAGAGATGGTGTAATGTAACTCCACCAGTGTGGTATGCAGCCAGCCCAGTGGGAGCACTAACAGCAACAGACATTGATGAGCCTGTCAGTTTCCATATTTCAGCTGTAATGGCCTCTATAAGGAAGCTCTTCCCTGTACCTACTGAGCCCCTAACAAACATCAGTAGTGGTTTGTGGTCAAGACAGTCACATTTCTTTTGTTCATGTTGTATCCCATGCCATACAGCATCAGTAACTGCAGAGTGCACTACACATTGCTGCTCACTGAGTCTCTCTCTCAATTTTGCTGGGTCAACATTGCAGTGTGTGCCATGTTCCATAGCACTCTCCACTTCCAACATGAGTACTTCTGGGGCATTCAGAGGCAGAGGTTCTCCAAGGATACCTTCTCCTTCTGGATCAAGATTGTCCTGTGAACTAACAGGAGTTTCCTCCTCAAGTTGTTTCTGTGCCTTTTCAAGCTGCTCCTTCTCAGCATCTAGTCTCTCTATATATGTGTCTGAGTATTCAGTTTTGAAAGTCTCGTAACTGAGATTGAATTCTTCCTCGAATGTATCACAGTCACCTTTTAATTCAGGCTCATTCCTCCAGGGTTTAAATAAGAATAGGAGAGCACAGTAATAATGCTCTCTGCTCTCAGATGTGCCTAGATGTAATTTACAGTGGTCAATGAGCCAAGGCTTATGTCTCTTAATGAGACAGCCATCCACTCCTTTGACCTTGTAAATGTCATGTGTACAATCAGGCGAGACATCTGTCTTGTAGTCATACCACTTAGCCACCTCAAATAAACACATTCGATCCATGTCTTAGTGTCTACGGGGGTATTATGTGCAATGAGTAATTCTTTAAGATATGCCTTGAAGAGGGTGTCTTGAGAGCCATTTCCTCAATCTCCACATGAGGAATAAGTACATGTTTGTACTTCTCTGTGTTGTTTACACTGAGAAATCACAAAGCATCCAATTTGTCGTACAAATGTGTACAGATCAAGCGATCGCTTGCCTTATAAGCACCACACTCTCTGTGTGATAGGGTCTTCAATCCCAGTGACCACAACTGAGATGTCAGTGATTTGCTTGAACTGGAAATATCTTCCCAAAGATCTTGCAAGCTGGTCTGTTCATGTTTGGTGATGTACGAAGCGGCATACCAAACCAGAGCCAACGAGTTATCAGCCACAAACTGAACATCTATATTTGCTTGCCACATTAGAAGAAGAGTGGGGTTGTAGTCATTAATGTACACCTCATTATCATCTCTGAGTAACTCATATACCCTCTTGGTTGATTTTGCCTTCAAGTGGTGTCACATAGCTGAAAACAGTTTGCTCATGCAACCATCCTCACAGACATGCCTGGGAAATCCGAAACGACATCTTGTGTACTAATCAGATTTGTTCTTCACTACCCGGTGGCAGTATCTTGCACAAATGTGGCGTTGAAACTTCTGCACCAACTTCCACAGTGTAGGACTGTCATACTTGTCCAGTATCCGGCAAGTGATGTATTGCTTAATGAATGCTAGCCCTTGTGCTGCTTTATGTTTGCCTATGCGTGGGGCATCCTTGATTCACAGTAGCATGTGAATATGAGGAGCACCTCATGCCTGATATTCCGTCCTCCAGAAGTAATGCTCCACAATTCCAAGAGGTGGATTGTCCTTTGACAAAATGAAAGTCAGAATATCATGGAATCGCTTATGAAAATGCCTAGTCACAGACACTGGGACAAGTGAGCACATTTCTCTGAGAGTCATTGATGAAATGCCCTCTACATCACAATTTGCCCACTTCAAGAGTTCAATGACCTCGTCCCAGGCATACTCGGTACAGCTGAGTGTGACAAACCATGTGGCTGCACTATACTCTCACAGCATAGTCATCATCTCAGAGTGTCTACGATACAAGTATCCTTTGGTGCCATGTAGACTTGACAGAATAGAAGACAAATTCACTTGCATGTTTTCACCCTTTTGCTTTAATTTCTGCAAAAAACTGTGCAGCAGTGATTTCATCTAGTGGAGCTGTGAGCTGAATAGTATGTGCAATAGATGCAGACAGTATGCTAAGCTCACTCTCCCAGAGGAGATGAAACAGCAAGGCTTAAAAGTACCCTAGGTCTCATATAGCCATTTACTAGTGGAGATACCATTGCATTTTTATAGTGTTTTAAGTCAATTAATAAAAATACTTGGCATACCACAATATGTTAGTGTGAGGCACAGAAAATCATGGCTCACTGAATTTTATTTATTAATTATTTATTTAGTTTTTGTTGACCTGGTAAGTGCACTAGACAAATTCAGCCTATTTTCAGGCACGACCCGGGGGAGGGGGATACAGACGAATGCCAACTGACCTTGAGCCAGATTAAGCTGTTAGTGGTATTTTTGTGAGTGGGGGGAAATTTGGCCAGGCAATGGGGAAATTCCCCTACTCTTTTTGAGAAGTGCCTTGGGATCTTTAACATCTACCTGAACTGCCACCAGAACAGGCAGATGGGACCTTGGTTTAACATCTCATCAAAAAGACAGCACCTCTGGAGTGCAGAAGCCCCCTCATGCAGCATTACAGTGTCCGTATTGGGATATTAACCCAAGTGCCTGGTGTGAGGATAGAACCCACAGCCTTCTGATCTCCTGGCCTCAGAGGCGAGTGTGCTACCTGCTGAGCCACTGACACTGCAAACTTTGGAGACCAGGATTAGAACCCTGCTTTCCACCACGATTCTACACAAGCTGCTTATGCATTAGTACACCACACCATGGGAGCAGCTCTCTGATCCAGGGATAAAATGTAACCTTGTAGGCCTGTCTTAGAGTCTTTTTCAAATATTTCTCTTAATAAGATCAGTTGGTCAGTGATAGACTCTCCAGGCACAGCAAAAGATTGTTCTGGTGTTATTAGGTATTGGGCAGCAGTCAACAAACATTTATTCAAAATTTTCAGGAGAATTTTACAACCAACATTTAAAAGGCTTATAGCTCAATTTAGAGAATACTGGCTGAGCAATTATGCTGAACCAGTGTGTTCAGCCACAGAGGGGTTTATGATTCCATACGACCTCAAGAGTGAAGCTAGAGAGGTCCGATGGAATCATAAACCCTCAGGTGGCTGAAAACATACTAGTTTAGCAAGATTGAGAAGCCAGTATTTTTTATAACAATAAATGTATTTACTATAGTGCCTTTCGAATATCAAGGCGCTGAACAGATAGATAAAAATCAAGCAATTACAATAAATGTCATTAAAATCAAAGAGATTCAGAGTATGCTTTACCCCACAAACAGGTTTCCAATGCCTGCTTAAAGCACCCCACAGTCCTGCGCTCTAATGGATAGTGTATGGTTTAAGGAGAACCACCTATGATTCACAGTGGTTCCTTGTGCCGCGCAGCTTACATTTCAAGATTGGGTCTCTCATTCCAAATGAATGGAATGATGTTCTGCACATACAGTCAGTACAGCATTCCACTCATTTTTGACTCTGTGAATGAACAGTGTTTCGGTATGATTAGATTTTTAATGAGAACAACATTCCACCGTACACTATAATTATTTAAATACTGCCTATCCCTTTTTTTAATAAAGAAAAATAAGGATCCCATCTGCCATTTCCAAAGGTAAATCAGAATAATTAATTATTTGATTATAGACCTTTTCCAATTCATTTGTCATGTCTTTACACAGTATTTTATACATTTCTGGAGTTAACACAACTTTGCCCGGAACTTTGCCTGTTTCTAAGTTGGTAACTGCATTCTCGATGATCTACAGGCTTAATTAAATCCTATAGAACAGATGGGGGACAGTTAGGAATAGGAACATTCTATAAATATGAATTTATTTCGGCAGTGTCCACCTCCCCTTCTTGAAATAAACTGGTTGTGTAGCAGCTTCTCTTACAATATCTCTAGCAGTGGTTTTTAAAATATTATCCCTACCCTTTACAGCATCAAATGTCTTTTTCTGGACTCTATCCCTACAGCTTAAAAAGGGGCAAACTGTTGCCAGTTCCCCTTGTGTTCCTTATTCTTGTTGCATTTTTAACACTTTAATTTGTTCATCATGAAACTTTCTCATATTATTTTTATAGCCTGAATTTGTTCTGTGAAGTTGTGTTTTGTTGTCTGAGCAAGAGACATAACATGATGTAATTCTTTTCTATAGGTCAGATAATCAAAATATTCTTTGTCTTTGAAGGCCTTACTTATTATTTTTAAAATTTGCATAAGATCATATTTCATAACAGTCCACCAAAGCTTGACATCTTCATACATCTCATTTACTGATTTTCTAATGGATGTGAAATATTGTAAGTGTTGCAAAACTTCTTCCTTATATAATAAAGAGGAGTTTACTTTCCATAGACCTATGCTTAGTGGCTGATCTAATTTACCAATTGAAATATATAACTTACAATGATCAGAATATTCCACTGGATCCACTCGAGCTGTGTGTAAGGGCACATTTTTCTTGGTAAACATAAAATCAATTCTAGTTGCCATTGCCATTTTATGAAATGTTGTAGCTGTTTGAGAGATAACCGGGAAATATGCGTCACCTAGATTCACTGTTTGCAAGATGGATTTTAAACAAATTATGTCACAGTATCATTTCTGTGTTGTTGTATTGCATCCTCTGTCCTTTTTGGACAGCCCGCGATTAAAGTCCCTATCCCCATAACATTTTTTTTAGTGTGCAGATAGGGCTGTATTAATTTAAGGAATTCCACTCTTTCTGCCTTTGTTTGTGGAGCATAGATGTTAATTAATCTATAACATACTTTGTTATGGACTATGTCAAGGACCATAGTTCACCCTGGTACCAAAACAATTAACTTTAATAGTTTTATGGTAGTGTCATGAAATAAAATAGGCATCCCTGAGCAGGCCTCCAACCCCAGAGACCAAAATGATACCCCTGTATGCCACCATTTTGTTGTAGAAGATACTTTCATCACCTTATGGAGTCTGGTATCATGTAAAAATAATATGTTTACATTATTAGTCTTGAGATGTGCAAAGACAGCAACCTGTTTTGCCTTGTTCTTTATACTATTTAGATTAATTGTCATGCATTTTAGAGGAACAGCCATTAAGTTCAGTTAAGGGAACACTTTATGGGGGTTTATGCTTAGATTGCTTCTCAAGCTTTTTCTTAGTTGCTTGGTGTTTTTTTCTACTTGGGAGTTTGAACCCTCCTCAGGTTCACTAAACTCTACTTTTGAAGTAGCCTCTGGTGGCCCAGACCCTAGCTGTGAGTCCTCAGATTCATTATCTGAAGGACCCGGGATTTTCTGTAAGACCTGATATCAGTTAAAGGTTGATGTAAGGGAGATTTTGGGCACCTCTACTGCTGGCTGTCCCCAAATCTGTCTGTATCTAGTGACCATTTGTTTTGCTTGTGCCTCTGTTGCCTGGGGGGTGGTGGTGGAGGTGCAGGTGGCATTACCTCTGCAGCCATTTGCTTGGATGCCATGCCAGTTCTAGTGTTGTCAAATATAGTTTCCTCGTGTATACTCCCATCACTATCTTCTGGATGGCTAGATGGGACCGCTGTTCCTATAGTGTCTTCCTCTTGCCCCCTGCCCTGCCTGTTTCTTTTCTAGTACTGAGGTAGCACTAAAAGGTCCTGTATGTGATGTATGTGACCTCTGTGCAATTGCAACCATCAACCTTTGCTCTACAGAATCAGCAGAGGTGCTGGTCTCCTCCCCTGGTGATTCTGGGATACAGGTAGTGGACCAATCTTACCTGGTCGGCGCCTATGCCGAAGACATGCTGCTCACTCTCTCTGATCTGGAGCACTCCCTGCCCATTGTCATTTCCCTCTTTCAGGATTTTACTCTAGTGTCAGGTCTCAAGGTGAATTTAAAGAAGACGACTCTCTCCCCCTTGAATTTGGCCTGTGCAAAAGATTGTCTTAAAGGGACTGACATTTCCTGGGCTCCCTAAGGTTTTCAATACTTGGGGATATTCATTCTGGCCAGATGGAAGGATCTGGAGCACCTAAACTTCTCCTCACTCTTGACCTCCCTAATGGCTGAAATTCACCATTGGCGTAAGTTGCAACTTTCCCTGAAGGGTAGAGTGGAGGCCGTCTGAATGTTTTTTCTACTGCAGGTTGCCTATCTTCTAGCTAATCTTCCCATACCCTTCTCACCCAAACTCTTTCAGACCTTGGACAGATTGGTCTCTTCCCTGCTCTGGGATGGCAAGCCAGCCAAGTAGGAGGCAGCAGAAACTCAAGGCTCACTGGTTTAGAAGTGGGTTGAGACTCCCATGGTTTAGGGGATATCAGCTTGCATATAGAATGGCACAGGCCACCAAGTGGTTCTCCCATGGCCCTTCCACCCCTCTAACATGGGTGAGTCTGGAGGCTTCCCTACTTCAGGGAGACACCCTGCCCTCTCTCCTTACCTATAAGGGATTCTGGTCTCCTCACTCAACATCCATTTTGCTTGAAACTTGGAAGGCCTGGTGGAAGTCCATGGATATCTCCCACACTTCCCAAGCATCCAGCTATCCACCTGTATAATTTGTCACTCTGTGGAATAATTACAGGGTACAAGCGGATAATAAACCCCTTTATTGGCCTACATGGGCATCCCAGGGCATCCAGTTGGTTAGGCACTTGTTTCTTCCCAACACAGACATTATGATGTACTTTGAGCAACTTAGGTTAAAGTATGGCCTACTCCTTCATGGCTATTGGAGTTATCTTCGGCTAAGGAGTGCAGTTCGGACCATGCTGAGTGAGTGGTAACAAGTCCCCATGTGGGAATGGATGTCCAAGCTGAACAAACCAGAAATGCTGAAGGGGCTAGCTGGAAAGATTTATAGGATCCTGCGAGACTCTCACCCTGATTACATGCAAAAATCTCAACAGTCATGGGAGAAGGAGCTTCAGATCTCTTATTTTGCTACAACAGTGGGAAGGTTGACTTAGAATTGCAAGCATGGCCTATAGAGATGCCAGTAGCCAACTTATTCAACTGAAGATTCTGCTGCAGTGGTACAGGACCCTGAGCATATACATGTGCAGGAACTCCTCGACCACTCCAGATGCTGGAGGTGTCAAGGTGATTCAGCTAATCTCTTGCACATTCTGTGGCAGTGTCTGATCCTGGCTCCTTTCTGGTCAGCAGTGCTAGATAACTGGTCAACAGTGGTGGGCTGCCAGATTGTGTGCACCAACACACTTTTTATCCTGGGTGACATGTCACTGTTACACTTACTTCCTGTTCCCCTCAAGACTTGGGTCCTAGGAGTGCTGCTCGAAGCATAAAGAGGGCCGGTTTGATGACATGGAGGTTACCTCAACCCCCTTCAGCCCTGGGGTGGCACTTAGCCCTAACCAGGCTAGCCTTCTCTGAAAGGCTCACATATTCAGGCTGCGGCCAACTCTCTAAATGTCATGCTAAATGGGATGCTTACTTTCATTTGTGCTCGGTCCCCCTCTGTCACCAGCCAATTCTCCATTCTGACAACTCTTCCTTAGCTCCCTGATGACTCTGGTCTTCTTTTCTCTCCCTTAGTAACACCCAAACCAGTCCTTTTTCTCACCATATGTTCTAGAAGAACTCAGTGCTGAGATGAGATATGTTTAGTTTAGTTTAGTTTAGTTTATTAGTCTAGGAATTAATACCTTTGAGCCAGGGCTCTTTTACAAAGGTTCCACGTCACAAAGAACATTTAACAAAGCATGATACACATTACAGGTAAAACCAGACAGGAAAGTTGCATCATAAATTTGCTATAAACAGTTTAATGCAGTAACGTTTTTAAGTTTCATAGAAAAACAAGCTATAACAGGTTCAAGCGAGTAGACAATTTCGAGGTTAAGGAAACTTCCAGGGAGAGGGTGATCATTAGGCACCAAAAGGAGGCTAGAGAGGAGGAAAGGTGGTGAGCGGGAGAGTAAGTGAGAAGGGACAGGAAAAAAGGGGGGAAGTGAGTTTGGGTGGGAGACAGGAAGTAGTAGAGGTACCAGAGGGTTCATTAGTCAGGGAGGAAGAGGCCTCAGATGTGAGGATGGACATGAGGAGTAGTAGTCTTTATCTAGCGCAATCACAGTTGCTAGTGGTGGTGAGGTGGGCATAGAGCATGGATTTGAAAGCTTCAAGCGAGGTTGAGGATAGAGTAGGTGGACTAAGCGCATTGAATCATGTCAGAGCCCTGTATGTGAAAGATCTTTGTCCCTGTGCAGTCCGGCATCTCGGAACCAGGAAAGGTTGGCGTTCAGATCTGGTGGAGGGTCGTGAGCCAGGATTCAGTCGGATGAGTTTTGAATACATAATGAGTCAGTCCCAAGATAGATTTTTTGCCATTGTGCAGGTGAGATAAATAAGACGATTTGATAGGTTCAACCAGCCTGATTCATAGTACAGATCACATGTGTGAGTCAGTCTTTGAGCCCCGTGAGGAGCAGCAGGCCTTATTTAGAGTGATTGAGATCGCCTTAGAGCAGTGGAGGTAGCTGAGCCATAAATAATAAGGCCATAGTCAATGATTGAGATTATGGAACTCTGTATAGCTATTCTCAATGCCGCTTGATTTAGAAATTGGCCAGTTCGAATAGTATTCAGGCGTTGGTTCACTGTTTTCGCAGTGTTGTCAATGTGGGTTGCAAAGGTGAGCACTTGGTTAAAAGTGATGCCAAGGTATTTGAAAGTATTTACTTGGTCTAGTGTAATTCCATAGAGGTTTGTATGGTGAGTGGAGTATGCCTATTTTTGTTTTGGTGATTGGAGAAGAGCATGGCTTTTGTTTTATTGTGGTTTAGCACAAGTTTACTATCCAGAACCACCTTTCAACACTAGAAAAGCAAGTTGCAGGTTTTTCATAGGAGTTTGGATCCTTGTGGGAAGAGAATTACAGCATCATCAGCGTATAAGATTATTTTCTCCTGGCAGATATCTGGGAGGGAGTTAAGGAACAGGCTAAAGAGGCGGTCAAGAATTGATCCTGGTACACGAGAGAACTGGTTTGAAGTCGGAGAGTTCATTAGAGATTTTACACCTGTGACCGATTGGACAGGTAACTTTTACCCAAGCACAAGGACCTTGAGCCAGGCCTAGGCTAGAAAGTAGGGAGGTAAGTAGGCCATGATGGACTGTGTGAAAGCTTTTGTAAGATCGATAAAGACTGCACCTGTTTGGCACCCTTTGTCCAGGGCTGAGTGGACTTCTCCAGAGAAATCAAGTAAGGCTGTTGTTGTACTATGTCCTGTCCTAAAGCCGTGCTGTTGATTACACAGTAGATTGTATTTGTCCAGGTAATCAGAGAGTTGGTCTGCCACTATTCGTTCAAGTGCTTTGGAGAGGGGAGGGAGTATTGATATTGGTCGATAGTTTCCTGTTGAGGTTTTGTCCCCCCCTTTGTGCACTGGCATAACTATGGCAGATTTCCATTTGTTGGGAAATTGACTTTGGCAAAGTGACAGATTAAGAATTTTTGCAAGGGGGTGAATTACTTCATCCAGGGTGAGATACAGGATTTTTAGATCTAGCGTGTCACTACTTGTTCTGGATTTGGAGCAGGCCTTTCTTATGTACTTGTGTGCTTCGTGCACTTTGATTTTCTTGAAGTAAAATTGTGGTTTGTCACAGGGTGTTTTGTGATACTAGGCTAGGCACAGGTAAGTCCGAGAAGAAATCTGGGGAGGATCCCACTAAGGTCTGTGAATGTCTTATTAAGCGCATCTGCAATAGACTTTGGGTCAAGAGTGGTGGATCCATCAACTTTCATAATGGTAAGTGACGATTTTGATTGTTTACCCATTATGTTTCGGATGTTGTCCCAAAAAGCTCTTCCATCACCCCAGGTGGATTCAAGGGCATTTTTGAAATAGGAAATAGGATATGAGTGAGGTCCTGCTGAACACACCGTAAGTGTTATTGTGAGCTGAGTTATGAAATCCCGTTAGGGGTCAGACATCTCTTGGTGAATGATGGCTTTTCTTTATAAGGCACAAATGGATCCTACATCAAGTGAAATTGCTTGTTTAAGTTTACATTCTGCGATTATATTGCCTAGATTTTAGCAAGCCAATTGTTTGGGCTCTTATACTGCCAGCTTCTTCTATGTCTAAAATTTCTGACAGACCTGCCTATGTTCTGACATATTTGCAAAATAATAAACTTTTTCATGATAAAAAAAAAAAGGATTAGCAGAGGCATTTTTCCTATGTGCTGTTTTTAGACAAGAAGAGTAGGCATGTCCCTCTACGCCCTACCGATTACATTTGACAGTGTTCCAACACTAGAATGACAAAATCATTACATAGGGTACATTGTAAATGGTCACATACTGTACACTGCTTATGTGGCCCAGTATTCCACATTTATAGCAGGTTTTGGCTGTCCTACATAAAACAGGACACCGCTATCCTTCCCTAGAAAAAAGACATTTGGGTAGGTGCTGTAGGTCTATGTCTGTTGATCTTAAAATGACCCTGATTTTCCATTCTCCCATCCAAATATCTTCAGTGTCAAAAATGGCTTCTGGGTGCCACACCACCGTGCATCTCTGTTTTTGCCAGAAACTTAGGTCCGTCACATTAACCCCTCATTTCTAAAAGCACTATCACTGTTTTATGTGCTGACCTAGTAAGAGGTATTACCTCAAAGGGGGACTGCAATGGTGTATTTTTAACCATTTGGTATCATTCCCAGAATTTTTCCAACCCACTGCTGAGCTTAAAGCTCACATCAAAAGATGACTCTCCCAAGACATGAAAAAGAGCATATATGTCTGAGGACTACAAATGTAAATTATCCTTTAACAAAGACCTGGCTACAAATTTGCTATGTGGAAACACCTCCATGCCTCCTTTGAAATGAGTCTTATGGCAGTATGTCTTTTTGCAGCATAAGTAGGAGTTTGAAAAAATGAAGCATATGAACAAGTATTTTGTCTGGGATGGTCTGCCTTTGTATTTGGTGGCATGCCCTTTTGTTGTTCTGTGTTTTCAGCTGTGTGATTCATAGATAAAGGAAAAAAGTGGAGCTAACACCAGCGTGAGTAAAATATTCATCCCAGACTCTTGGATGTCTGATTCAAAATCATTTATTACACAAAAACTTAACACCCTCGCCACAATCTGGTGGAGACTGTTCCATCTCTCCACCACCCTTTCAAGCCTTGAGAAGGAGTTCAGTAGAACTCAAAAATGTTTGGCTGTTGGTAACGGTGTTATGGCTCCTGTTTTTGTGTAATAAATTATTTGGAATCAGACATCCAAGAGTCTGGGATGAACATTTTACTCACACTGGCATTTGCTCTGCTTTTTTTCTTTTTCTACTAATGTGTTTTATTCACGTGTAGCTTCACCAATTGTTCGGCCAACGTGCAAAATTATTTTCTTATTGATGATTCATAGATAAGGATAAGTCACTCAGAATCACCCACACTGTCCTCTTAGGAGGCAGAGTGCTTCTGATTCAGGACAGCACTCCCAAAATTTAAAACTGGATTCTGAGTGAGGTTCAGTTGGAATTTCAAGTGGTGAACTCAATATAGAATCAGCATCTCTTGCTGCCCCTCCAACGTTATTTACTTCAGTTTGTTCAGACTTTACATTCTCCTCCTGAGTGACCATTATGGCTGCATTATTTTGGCAATGTTTGTAGAGTTATTCTGCATTTGAACCCCAGGAATTTTTATCAGGGAAACCCCAAAATCCACTGCCCTGTAGTGGACAGTTTTGCCCAGCCTGCAGCTCTTAAAGAATGCTCAACAGACCATGGGGCATCAGCAATTTCTGAGCTCTCTGCCCATGAACTTTTTTGTTTGTTTGTCTGTTGGTTTAATTATTTTTTAGCAGGTCACTGCACAGAATGGGCAGCAAAAGAAAATACAGTGGTGCTGCTTTGATCAGAGTTAGTTCAGTACCCTTTTCATACCATGGAAGTTCTGTAACCTCTGAAGCAGTTTCCATGGAAAAATTACACTTTACAGTCTCGTTTCCAGGTAAGGCTGAAACTGCTACTTTTCCAACATCAGTAGTGGCAATTGCTAGAGCAGCTAAAAGATTCTGTTTCCACTTTTGAAATTTTGTTTCCTTTTTAGCTAGTAAAACCCGTAAGTGTTCAGCCTGTGTACCTTTGTTCTGTTCAGAATTAACAGTAGTGACAGCCTTCATTTTCTCATATACCACTGTTGTTTCTTCTGGTACAATAATTTACATAGCATCTGCTTCTTGGATACATAGATGTTGTCAGTAGATAAGGGCCTAGTGGCCCATCCTGTCTGCTCTAACCCTCTTTCTAATGTTTAATGTGCCCTAGACGCTACAAGCCCCCCTTCACCCTAACTTGATAATTCCCATGTGCCTATCCAATGCATTATTGAATCCCTGAACCATGTCCACCCTCACCACATCCTGGTGGAGACTGTTCCATCTCTCCACCACCCTTTCAGTGAGGTAGAGCTTCTTCAAGCTCCCTCTAAGTTTTCAACCTTTTAGTCTCATGCTGTGCCCCCTTGTTCTGCTATTTCATTTATGTGAAAGATGCTCCCCTCTGCTTCCCAGTTGATCCCCTTTAGATATTTGAAGGTCTCTATCATGTCCCCTCCTCTCTCTCCTTTCTTCCAGGGAGTACATATTTAGAGCTCTGAGTCTGTCCTCATACAACTTATGGTGCATCCCCGGCACCATTTTTGTGATCCTCCTCTGTACCATCTCCATTCTATGTCTTTTTAGAGATGGGGCCTCCAGAACTGAACACAGTACTCCAGATGAGGCCTTACTAGGGAGTTGTACAATGGTACCACCACTTCCCTCCTTCTACTTGTTATACCCCTCCCTATGCACCCTAACATTCTGTTAGCCATTCCAACTGCTTTGTCACACTGTTTAGCCACTTTGAGGTTGATTTCTATGACTACCCCAAGATCCTTTTCCTTTGTGGTGGCCATCAGTGTTACCCCATCTAGTTCATACTCAGCCCTAGGATTCCTTCTCCCTAGGTGCATAATCTTGTATGTTTTTTGCATTGAAGCCCAGCTGCCATTCCTTGGATCAGTTTTCTAGCCTCTTCAGATCCCTCCTCATTTTATCTATACCTTCCTGTGTATCTACCCTGTTAAACAGTTATGTATCATCTGCAAACAGGCCAATCATCTCTTCTAGACCCTCTGCAATATTGTTTATGAAGACATTGAAGAGCACTGATCCCAGCACTGATCCCTGGGGTACACCCCTTGTTACTCATCCCTCCTGTGAGCTAACCTCACTTACCAGCACTCACTGTGTTCTGTTACTCAACTAGTTTCTAACTCATGTGATCACCTCTGTCCCCACCCCCAGATTTGCCAGCTTGTGGATTAGTCTCCCATGTGGGACTGTGTCGAAGGCCTTCCTGAAGTGCAGATAGGCCACATCTATCGCTCTGCTCTGGTCTATTGCCTTTGTCACCCACTCGAAGAAATCAATGAATCCATGTTGCCTTGGATCCAGCAGCCCCCTTATCTCTAGGTAGTCCACCAGCCTTTCCTTAAGTAGGGTTTTCATCATTTTACTACTATTGAGGTCAATTTGACTGGGCGGTAGTTTCCTGCCTTCTGCTTGCTACCACTTTTGTACAGGGGAACTATTTGCACTCTCCTCCACTCCTCTGGAACCACACTTGTTTCTAGTGATCCACTGAACAGCTTAGCCAGAGGTTTAGCCAGTTCCTCCTGGAACTCCTTTTGGATCCTCAGGTGTATCCCATCAGGTCCCATAGCTTTATCCACCCTAAGCTGTTCTAGTGCTCTTTTTACTCTGCCCTCTCAAAAAGGTCTTTTTTTATAATTCAAACATTATTGAAAATTTCAAAATACATAGATTTACATATATGAAAAGAAAAAGTAATCAAAAACAATAGCACACATTAACCAATAAACTAACTCTACCTTATGCAATAAACTAAATAAAACAATCCTCTTGTAATTCTCTTTAATAGGCAAAACTACTTGTAATATATAAAATGATTATAACTACAACATTTCTGTGAGCAAAATCAAGGTGTTCACTTTTATTTTTCTGTAGATACTTATATAAAAAGTAAACACTTGAGTAATACAAAATCACACATGCCCACACAATGCAAAGCGTCATGGGTTGCATATGCAGATCACCACAGAATGTTATGCTGGTCCAACTTTAAGCAGAACGGCATGGTGCGGAAAGGCCTCTCACACGGTTTGAAAAGGATGCTGGCAGAAGACATAGACACATGTTTCATCCTACCAGGACTCATCAGTATGCCTCATCTGTTTGACACCACAGTGGAATGGACTAGCTACCCTAAGACTGTGTGTCTTGAATATGTTGTGGTGAACTCATTAAAATAAAAAACTAATTCCACAAAAAAAATTCCACTGGGGTGTCAAACAGATGAGGCATACTGATGAGTCCTGGTAGGACGAAACACGTGTCTTTGTCTTCTGTTAGCACTCTTTGCAAACTGTGTGAGAGGCCTTTCGGCACCATGCAGTTCTGCTTAAAGTTGGACCAGTATAACATTCTGTGGTGATTTGCATATGCAACCCATGATGCTTTGCATTGTGTGGGCATGTGTGATTTTGTATTTTCTTGAAACTTGGCTTCCCAGCCAAATGCCCTTTGGGGTAACCCTTGCCCCAGTGTTTGCACACAGAGGTTCTTTGTCTTTTAAATAGTTTTTATTTTAATGGGTTCACCACGACATATCCAAGACACACAGTCTTAGGGTAGCTGGTCCATTCCACTGGGGTGTCAAACAGATGAGGCATACTGATGAGTCCTGGTAGGACGAAACACGTGTCTATGTCTTCTGTTAGCACACTTTGAAAACTGTGTGAGAGGCCTTTCAGCACCATGCAATTCTGCTTAAAGTTGGACCAGCATAACATTCGGTGGTGATTTGCATATGCAACCCATGATGCTTTGCATTGTGTGGGCATGTGTGATTTTGTATTTTCTTGAAACTTGGCTTCCCAGCCAAATGCCTTTGGGGTAACCCTTGCCTCAATGTTTGCTCACAGAGGTTCTTTGTCACTTGAGTAATGTCAACTAATGATATTAGACAGAGGACATTCATATAAGAATCCCATATATCTGAGAATTTGTCTAAATGATTCATGCTTATAAAGGCAACCATTTCATAACTAGCTCTTGCAGTTAAATCTAGCATCCATTCTTTAGCTACAGGAATTATTTGGCTGTTCCAGTGTCTGAGGATTATATTTTTTGCTGTAATAAAAGCCGCAATCAACCATAGTTGTTGACATTTAGATATACCATTAAACTGAGAGCAGATGTTTTATGATTGTGAATTTAGCCTAACATTTAAATTCATATCCAAGAACCTTATAAGTATGTAGTATGGGCTAATGCCAGGACAGAACCATGATATGTGGGAAAGCGTACCCTTCCCTTTTGAACATCTCCAGCATTTATCTACAGTGGCTAATCCAAACTTACCCATCTTGCTGGGTGTATAATATCATCAATGCATTATTTTGTATTATGTAAGTCTGCCCTTAGCCTTCCTACAAGCCTTTAGAGTCATGTTCCACATTGGTTGCTATTCTTCAGATGAAATTTGCATATTTAGTTCTTTTTGCCAACAATCTAAAAGTGTTACATTTGGGTTGAGAGTGAGTCTAACATTAAAGAATATATATTTTTTATGGCCACTATTTGTAGAACAAATTTTGTCTAAATAATGAGCTTGGGACACGGTGAACTCACTGAGTTTAAAACTTCTCTAAGCTGTAAATATTTCTAAAATTTGGTTCTGGGAAGCTAGAATTTTGAGAAAATCTGTGCAAAAGACATTAATGCTGACTTACTAGGATCCAAGATGTCCTCTAGGAATAAAATGTCTGCATTCTTCCAGTTTGGCCAAACTATGCATCTTTCATCTAATTTAATTAAGGGGTTCCCCATAATGGACAGTACGGGGATGTTCTTGGAGACCAACCCAGTGAGGAGGCCACTGAATTCCAAGAGCTATAAAGTTGGTTTAAGACAGGATTAGATGCACATATTTTGGAAGTATCAGAGAAAAGAACAACTCTTGGATGACAACCCTTCAGCAGTTCCTTCTCTACAGATACCCATCCTGGGATGTCTTGGTTTTTATTTAACCAAAGTGATTTAATATATTGTGCAGCAATGAAAGCATCATGCCTCAATTTGAAGTTTGGTAGGCCAAAGCTTACTTTTGATTTCTGCTGTTGGAGTTTATTTAAAGAAATCCTTGGGGGTTTGTCCTCCCACAAAAATGATCTAATCAGAGTGTAAGTTTCATTAAAATAAATTCTAGAGGTTCTAGTGGGTAAATGTTGTAGAAAATAGTAGATTACTGGCGCCATCATCATTTTGAAAACTTGAATTTTTTCCCCCATAAGGACAAACATATTTTACTCCACCTAGTGAAGTCTGTTGTCATTCTTTCTAAGATAGATTAAAAGTTAGTTGAGATGATTTTGGAAATGGAAGAGGAAATAAGTATGCCCAGGAATTTTAAGTTTTGAGTCACAATTTTGATATTATATGATTTAAAAATGGATTTGTTAAAGACTTTTGTTAGTGGGAGTGTCTCAGATTTTTCAAAATTTATTTCGAAACTTGAGATGGTGGCAAATTTCTGGACAAAAGATAAGATTTGAGGAATAGTAGACTGCAGATTAGTTATTGAGAGCAGAATATCATCTGCGTATGCCAAAATGTTTTGCTCTTTCCCTATTTTAATACCAGTTAATGAAGTGGATGGATGGAATTTAATGAGGAGAGGTCCTATGGTTAGTGGAAATAGAAGATGTGATAGAGGACAACCTTGATGTGTGCCTCTGTATATCTGAAACTTACTGGAGGATATGCCATTAATTTGATCCCTTGCATATACCTCAGAATAAAGAATCTGTACCCAACTGCAAAAATGGTGCCCTAAATTAAATCTCACCAGTATTTTCATTAAATAACTCCACTCTATCCTATCACATGCTTTATCAGCATCTAAAGATAGAAGAGTAGGAGAATATGGATTGAGTTTTGCCTCAGGTATAATATGTATAATTTTATGAAAGAGATCTGAACTACAGCACCCACTTAAAAAGCCAACTTGATCAAGATGAATTAGCTTCTGGATGACTGAATTTAATCTATGGACCATATTTTTTTCAAGAAGTTTACAATCTACATTAATAAGAGAAATTGGCCTATGGTTACCACAAAGTGTAAGGTCCCTATTCTTCTTTGGGAGAACTACAATAGATGCTTCTCTCACAGATGTTGGCAAAGATTCTGTTCCTAAAGCATTGCAGAAGACTTTGTGTAAAATCGGGGTTACCAGTTACATGGTGGCTTTGTAGAATTCACTTGAAAATTCATCTGGGCCAGGAGCTTTAGCTTCAGGAAGGGACTGGATTGCTTCATGAATCTCCCCCAATGTGATGGGCTTTTCCAACTTATCTTTATCTTGTTCAGAAAAATACTGGTAATTTAATGTTGTTTAGAAATTGATCTAAAGCAGTCTTATTATTTTGTCCTTTGGATTTATGTAGGTTAGATTATAAATTTTTAAAGACTACTAAGATATGTTTAGTTTTATGCACTTGCATGCCACTTTTATTTTTAATTGGGGCAACCTTATTTGCTTCCGATAATTTTTTAAGCCTATGAGCCAATAATTTTCCTTGCAATTCACCTGCTTCCCAGTAGGTTTGTTTGAGTCTGAATAAAGCATATTCTGCTTTGTGGTTATATATTGTATTAATTTCATATTTAGTATCAATAATTTCCTTATATAAAGTACATTTTTTTAGAGCCCGAGGAGATAAATGCCCTTTCTTTATTTTTTAAATACTTTTCTAGTTTGATTAGGCTTTCTTCCCTCAACTTCTTTTGTAAGATGAGTAGGAAATTATGCAACCTCTGATGTAAGCCTTAAAAGAATCCCATATCATAGGGGTAGAAATTTTCCCATTGTCATTTAGTTGTAAATACACTTTGATTTCTTCCTGTAACCAGTTTGGAAAATCAGGAGAATTAAGTAAGTTGCAATTAAATTTCCAACTTCTTTCAGATGGCAAAATTTCCCCAACTGAAAGATTAATAGAAATAGGAGCTTGGTCAGACATAATGACATTAGCAATACGGCTTGTAGACAGGCCCTTTAGCAATGACTTGGCAATAAAAATATAATCTAGCCTGCTACGCAAACCATGCCAATTAGATGCAAAGGTGTAGTCTCTCTCTTTATGGTTCATAATTCTCCAAGTATCAACCACTCCAAATTCATTTCAAAATCCATTTAAAGCCTTGGAGGGAACAGAATGATTTATTGGATGTGAAAATGTACTCTCAGTGAAGATATCCATAACCGTGTTCATGTCCCCTGTAATTAGTAAGTCGCCAGTTGTGATTTTAAGAAATGTTATCAGCTAAACTGGCAAAAAACACAGATTGGTGGGTTTTAAGGGCATAGACATTTACAAAGGCTAGTAATCTATCTTCCATTTTAACATTTGCAATAATGTACCTTCCATCTGGGTCTAGGATAGTGGACTGCACCATAACATTTAAATTCTTATGGAAAAAAATACTAACCCCCTTACTCTTTGAATTAAATGAGTTGACATATACTGAACCAACCCAAGATCTCTCAAGTTTGGCAGTTTCTTCCGTTGATATGTGCGTTTTTTGCAAAAAGGCAATATCAGCTTTTAGAGTTTTTAAATATGCTAGAACTTTAGCTCTTTTAATATAATTATTGTAGCCTTGTATATTCTATGAAACTATCTTAAGAAACGGATTTAGAGTTATCATTTGTGTAAAACTTGTTCAGCCAATAGCTGTAAATTAAAAGAGTATTAGAATTATTTTGTACTCAAAAGGAACACCTCTGTAGTTAAACTAAAACAAAAGTTGTAGGTTGTAAACACCCTTTAAACAAAACAAAAAGGCTAGGATTTAACCTAAGGGTATGTGTATATGAACTATAAATTAGACTATCTTATGTTTATTTATACTTACAGAATACAGTACAATGTTTTTAAATATATGTATGTGTATGTATATATATATATATATATATATATATACACCCACAAGAAAAGGAAAAATTAGGTTATATAAACCTATTGATTCACAACTCTTAAAAGGCTGAATATGAATAGAATAGTGCTAACAAGTAATTTCAAGTTAAACTCTAGTGAATAAGTTTGAACTGGTGGTATGTGTAGTTGATGAGCCCTGACTACCACGCCTGTTTGAATTTGATTGGACATCATACAATACTTGCTTATAATGTGAGATTCATACCCATAACCTTGTAGAATGGATGTATTCATCCTGCAAACAAAGAATCTGAAAAGGTAATAGTAACTAGGTTACAAATATAAATTAAGTTTTAATGGACAGTGATGTGTAAAGATATCCCTATATTATTCACATGCAGCTGGCATACTTCATAGAGTAACAGTAAAATGAATAGCATGGACCCATAGTTTGCTCCTAATAAATTATCCTAAGAGAACGAGGAGCTTAAGATATATAAGTGTTGATTATGCACAAAAGTGGAGGATGGGTATACTGTGTGACTGCATCCCAGCAGGATGCCTCATATGTCACATAGTAGTTTGACCTTGCATGTCTGACATAAAACAATTTAAAAGAATGGTACCATACACATTTTTGCTATGTGTTCCTCATAGTAACACCATAGCAGCCATGAAAGAGATGAATTCTGATTAGCCAGATCAAACCAATTATATAACCTGTAATTCTGATCCATATAAAATCCCCATTGAGATTATGGACCTTTGCAATAAATAATAGCAGACCCCTCCATATTGTGCTAGTAGTTGGAATATTTTAGTCTAGAGCCCTCAAAAATGAAGTCTATAATTTATATATAAGGAAGCAAGCTTGTGTCCTCAGACATTGCAGCATGCAAGTTTAAGGCAATATCAATTAGTATGTTCTGGGCAAGCACAATTAAGAGCTATACCAACACGTCACCATACATAGTTAGAAATATAAATGACTTCACCTAATATAAGTTAAACAGAAGCCTGAAAGCATAAAAAAACCCCCATTGTACAATGAAATGAGTGTTGTATCTAGTTGTATATGATGTTGCAGCTGCCTGTAAATATTTTGGCTGTATTAAAAGAACATATAAAGAGAAAAAAAAATGAAACTTACAGTGCAATGATGAATATCTCTACTAGATGGTGGCATCATATGAAAAATTGCACAGCCACCTTAGCTGAGTGAAATAGCTTAAACCTGTAGGGCAAATAAGTATCTGCACAATATAAAATAACAATAGATAAAAGAAAGGCATTTAGGTTGCAGCTGCATTGTATCTAAACTAAAAGTCAGCATTAAGAAGTGCAAATAGAAGCCGACTGGTGGCACTGAGGGTTGGGACGCTGGATGCCATATCTCGCACCATGCCAGCGACCCGGGTTCAGGAGCGGACTTGGGCTGCCAGGGGCTGGCAGAAGGGAGGAAGGATTGAGCATCCCATGACTGCATTCCTTCCTCTGGGGTGGGTGGGAATGGTACATTGCGCTGCATCGGTGACTGACTGAGAGCACAGACCTGCTTAGATGCCATTGCATGTCCAGCTCCCTGGGACCAGAAAAGCGGAAAATGGTGGGGCGACTTCTGCAGCTAATGGCAATGCCCTGCACCCCTGAACATTAGAGGCATCTTCATCGGGGAGTGGCCGACCCTGTGCCATGGAGCGTATTGCGAGCAGACCAGGTCTGGGGGTGCAGGCACCGATGGCCGGAGGTCATGGGGCCCGCTCCGCTAGGGAGAAAGTATTCGAATATGAAAAAAAAGAAGCACAAATAGAATATTAGAACTTCCAGGGTAACAATATGGCCATTCAATGAATAACTAATAAATAAACTGAATAGTTTATGCACTGCAAGTATAATAATAATCCATAATTCGTATTGTGCAGGCAACCTTGAAGGAGTAGAACATAAGGTGTAAACCTGGGGATCCTTGAATGATTAGAGTACCTTGTCTTAGTGGTGTTGGGCTTCCACTGTGGTGCATACAGCAGCTCTAGACAGAAGACACTGTCACTTTAAGAGGTAAAATGGAAGATAAGCTTATTTCCTGTAAGCATTGTGTTGTGGTTCAAAAAAAAGGAAGATTCATGCTGGGCACATTTCTATCAAGCATACTGGATCCACTGTTAGGTCCTGTTGGGGCTTAATTGGCCAGCTAGTAGGATTTTTTGGAACATTTCTTGTTAAGGTATTGCCCCCCCGATCTCGGCGACTCTCGGCTTCTGCTTCTCTGTCATTTTTATGTTGCTTGCACGCATGTGCAAGAAACATAGTGCCATCATCTGACTTTTCGGAGGTGTGGCACCCATCTTCCAATGCAGTCAGTGTGTTTGCAGGCACGGCCCCAGTTCCCCAATCACTGCTGCAGCTGTCTATGATGAGTTGAAAATGCAGTGGCATACAGTTGAAAGGGAGAACTCCGCTTCAGTGAGCCGAGTTCCCCCCTCCACACACACACATGCACACGCATGCACACTGCATGCTCATGCGCCTCCCCCTCCCTGCCACACTGTATGGCTGACGGAGGGTTGCCCAATCCCCCGTCAGCTCCAGGCCCCTTCCCCAAAGCATCCAGGTACTACGCTGGGAGCCCACCCCAGCGTGGCAAATTGATGTTATAGCTGATGGGGATGCCCAATCCCCTGTCGGCTCCAGCCCCTCCAACAGCCTTCCAGCTGCCTCGCTGGGAGCCCAACCCAGTGTGGCAAACGTCTCTTGTAGTCTTAGTAAAAAAAAAACAAAAAAAACTGTAAATACAAAAACTGTCCCTCTGCACTTCTCCCTGCCCCCTTCCCACAACCCGTACCGACCCACTGTGCACCCTGCCTCCCCACACCCCACCACCCCATACTTACCTCCGGAGCTCGGCGCGACAATCTTCGGTGGACTGGGAACACGTCTGCACTCTTCAAAGCCGACCGCGAACTGAGGAAATGCCGGTAAGCTGTATAATGGGATAGATAGGGTTTTTTCAACTTTGTTGCTTATCTCAGGCATTTTTGGGAATTTTGGGCCCAAATTTTCAACATGGGGTTTTTGGGACCCCTTCTCATGAATTATTGCACTGTCATGGCGTTAATTGGGCCCGAAGGGTGATTTCACGGTCACTGGATGAAATCACCTTTCGGGACCAATTAACTTACATGTTACTGCCAGTGTTCATAAGGTGGCTCTCAAAAGTCTAAGTTGAAATTTGGTGAAAAAATTCTAAAATGACTGTTTATGAGTGTATGCCAGTAGTTCCTATGCATGCACGTAAGGTCACGACTTTCAATATTTTCACTCCAGATTTTCAGCATTACCATTTTACCACCTCCTTTTGAACAGTACAACTGTCATTTTCACATATTGCCCAAAGGTGTTTCCGCCCATGTAGTGCACAATGGCACAGTCAGTGTGCAAAATCAATGTATGGGACACATTAAGAAAATCACAGTGATACTGTTCATGAGCAGAGGTCTTAAAATGGCTATGTTGAAAATTTGGTGAAAAAATTCCTAAAACAGTTGTTTTCTTGAAACATGCATTGTGTAATTCCCTCGCATGCCGTAAGTTCCCAATTTTCAATATTTTCCTCCAGATTTTCAACATTGCCATTTTACCACACCTCCTTATGAGCAGTACAACTGTCATTTTTCACGTAGCCCAAAATGTGTTCCGTTCATGTAGCGCACAATGACGCAGTCGGTGTGCACAATCAATGTTTGGGACAGATTAAGAAAATCACAATGCCACTATTCATGAGCAGAGGTCTTAAAATGGCTATGTTGAAAATTTGGTGAAAAAATTCCTAAAAATGACTGTTTTACGAGCATGTGTTTCGCAGTTCCTACGCACGCTTGTAATTTTGCAAATTTTTAATCTTTGCACTCCAGATTTTCAACATTGTCATTTTACCACACCTCCTTATGAGCAGTACAGCTGTCATTTTTCACGTCGCCCAAAATGTGTTTCCATGCATGTAGTGCACAATGGCGCATTCGGTGTGTGCAATCAATGTTTGGGACAGATTAAGAAAATCACAGTGACACTGTTCATGAGCAGAGATCTTAAAATGGCTATGTTGAAGATTTGGTGAAAAAATTCCCTTCAGATGTTCTGCAATATTATTAATGATGACATTGAGCAGAACTGGCCCCAGGACCGATCCCTGCAGCACCCCACTGGTCATCCCCTCTCCCTAGACTTCACACCATTTACCACCACTCTCTGCCTCCTGTCTGTTAACCAGTTTCTAACCCAGTTTACCACCCTTTCCCCCATGCCCTGCCTACCCAGTTATTTTATCAGCCTCCTATATGGGATGGTGTCAAAGGCTTTGCTGAAATCAAGGTAAGCGTTGTCCACTGCCCCACCCTGATTCACTTCCTTTGTCACCCAGTCAAAGAAATCAACCAGATTTATCTGACATGATGTCCCCACTGTGAATCCATGTTGTCTATGGTCCTGGGCTCCGATGGCATCTAGATGCCCCACTATCCTTTCTTTAAGCAATGTCTCCATGATCTTCCCCACTACTAAGGTGAGGCTGTATGGCCTATTGTCCCTGCCTCCTCCTTGCTGCTGGACTTGTGTAGAGGGACCGCATGTACCCTCCTCCAATTCACTCATGTTGAATGACTCAGTGAACATGGCTGCCAGAGGTACTGATATCTCCCTTCTCAGTTCTGTTAATATCCTTGGGTGTATGCCATCTGGTTCCATCGCTTTGTCCACCTTCAGTTTAGTGAGCTACTGCAGGACTCTTTTGCCTTTGAATGGACTGTTGCCCACCTCTTCACCCCCTTGGCAACTGCTGTACTGCGGTGTCCCTTGCCCCTCCCACTCTTCTCTGAATACTGAACGGAAAGACACAGTGGATGTCTTGGGAGGAAGGCATGGAACTATCACTTCCAAATGCCTAAACAGCACATACAAGCAAGCAACATTTGGCATTGACAAATGCTTGTTAATTTAACATAAAACTGGGTTGTGTGAATGCGTGAGTATAGGAAGTTCTAACAGAGGGTTTGCTACGTCTTGTGATGGATGAATTAGACAGGATCCTGGACTTAAACCTTGTTTTTTTAACTATTGAGGCATAAGCAATAGGTGTACAATCATGAACAGAGTTTTCATGCACTGGATTATCTTCAGGCCTTGCCCGAGTTGTGGTGACATTAGAACACGGCACTTGAGGAGAGGAATTTATTGAGTCCTGTCAAATCACACACACACACATTTGTTGTGTTGCCTGAATTTTTTGAATAGGAATTGTCCGTTTGATAACTTGAGTTACCAACATGTCTGTTAATTAACTCCCACAGTTGTTCCAAATATTCACACTGACAGGGCTTGTTACTCTGTACTAAAACAAATTAAATAGCTGGATATTTAAAATAATAGGACAAGACCAATTTCTGAAGCTGCTTCTTCTCGTCAAAAAACAGTTTCTTTTTTTCAATAATTTCCAACGAAAAGTCCGATAAAAAGTAGATTTTCTCCCCTTTCCAGCTTAATAGCTTATGTTTCCTAGCTCGCCTCAGAATTTCCTCTTTTGTGGACTATCTAAGAAAGTTCACAATTATGAACCTTGGTCTGTTCCAAGGGGCAGGTTTAGCTCCAAGTGCTCTGTATGCCCCTTCTATTATAAGGGGCCAGGGGCATTGGGTTCACAGCAAATCCAGTATAAGCTGTTGAAGAAAGGGTATTAAATCATTTCCCTCAGCCCCCTCTGGTAAGCCCATAATACGCAGATTATTCGTTCTCCGCCTATTTTTTTAAATCATCAACTTTCTTAAGCAAGTAATGTATCTGTTCAAATTGTTGTTCTTCTTTATCGTCCAGGAAATTAACAGTGTCTGTTAAGCCTGCTAATTTATTTTTATACAGCTCTGCCTTTTGAATGTTAATATTTGTGTCAGTACGGAGGGACCCAATTGTGTTGTTTGTATCAGTAATGTCCAATTGCATCTTAGCAAGTACCTCTTTTATGTATTGGATGTCCGTTTTGCATTGGTAATCATTGGAGGACCCCTGGTAGTTGCTAGACTGTTTCTTGCCATCTGAAGCGGCCTTGGTGGTAAGTGGTGATATTGTAATAGCTGATATGAGTGCAAAGCGATGTGACAGGATTCAACGTTATATAAAATAGTGACACTGAAATGTTATGATCAGACAATCGATAAAGGTATAATAAAGTAGTTGCTAGCAATTTTTATACAAAACTATTATGAAATAAGCATGATACAGATAAAAAATAAAACAGGTGGGCCATGCATGTGACCTCCTGAAAAAGGTCTACTATCCACCCCTCCTCCCTGTTTGCCTTCTCTATTAATGGGTGACCATCCCAATTGTCTTCTTCTGACAACATGGAGCAGAAGTATTTGTTGAGGATGGTTGCCTTGTCAATGTCTTTCTCCACTACCCTGTCTCCCTCTTTCCTAAATCTCACAATCCCTCTCCGTTTTCCTTCTCTGGCTAACATACCTAAAGAATGCCTTCCCTCCTTCCTTCACTGATTTGGCTAGCTTTTCCTCAGTTCTGGCCTTTGCTGCCCTTATTGCCTTGTTCACTTCCTTTCATTTTCCCAAGTATTCTTGCCTGTCCTCATTGCTTTGTGTTGCCTTGTACCTCAGAAATGCCATCCTTTTTCCTCTTACTAGCTCTGCTACCCCCCTTGAAAACCACCGTGGTTTCCTTTTTCTTTTGTGCTTGCTTCAGGGCCTGGCACTACTGTTTGCTACTAGGTGCAGGGCTTCCCTTATCTTATTTCACTGTCCCACAACTTCCCTTATGTCACTGTATTTCTGCATATCCTTCCTGAATTTGTCCTTCATCTTACTGAAGTCTGTCCTCCTGAAATCCAGGATTCTAGTCCTGGCATGGCTAGCTTCCTGTGACATCCTATGGTGCAAAAATGGTCAGCAAAAACAAAATAATAATTATTGTGACATCCTATGGTGAACCCCACAGTTCAATGATCACTAGTCCCTAGAGTCTCCCCCACTATGACATTCTTTATCCTGTCCCCGTTGCTTAGGACAAGATTAAGAACTGCATTCTCCCTCATAGGCTCCCTCACTAGCTGTGTGAAACCTACCCCCTGCAGGGATTGGACTAATCCCTTACTCCTGACTGAGGCTGCTGCTGGGATGCTCCAGTCCACACCTGGCAAGTTCAAGTCACCCGTCAGCAGCAATTCATCCTTTGTTGCCATGTTCTCTATAGTCTCTAGCAGTTCTCTGTCTATATCATCTGCCTGTCCTGTGGGCCTGTATATCACTCCCATTCTATGTACTGTTCCCCTCCCCACTTTCAGGTTACCCACTGTGCATCTGCTTCCCCCCCTTTTCTTACTGGACTGTCACTTTTATCCCTTCCCAGATGTACAATGTCACCCCTCCCCTCTTTTTGCCTTCCCTGTCCCAATGTGCAGTGTGTACCCTATCCAAAGCTCCAGACACCTCATAAATTTATTCTCCTGGAAAGCCTCAACTAGGGAGGTGACCAACTCCCCAGCCTCCTGCACGTCCTGCTCCATCTCAGGCTGCACCTTCATCCTTGTAGGGATCCTCAGTCAGAGTGACCGTGCTACTCCATTCTGCTCAGAGGAAGTAAAGCCTCCTGCAGGAAGAGTAGGGGAATTTTCCCCAGTGTCCTGGCCAAATTTCCCCCATTTACTAAAAATACTACCAACAGCTTAATCTGTTTCAATTTCAGTTGGCATCCATCTGTATCCCCTTCCCCCAGGATGAGGCTGAAAATAGGCAAGATTATCTAGTCCTCCTTTCCCGGTCAGCAAAAACAAAATAATAAATATTATAATCAATAAATAATAAGTATCAGTAATACTCAGTAATCAATAATCAGTAGTGCACCTGGCAAACAAAAACCCAGGGGAAGAGTACACAATGGGGGGTGAGATACTAACAACAACAAAAATGGAAAGGGACCTCGAGGTAATGAAAAATGGAAAGAGACCTGGGGGTAGTGTTTTTTTTTTATGGAGAGGGTTGTGGATGCATGGAATGGACTTCTTGAGGAGGTCATGGAGTCAAAAACAATGGGGGAGTTCAAGAATGCATGGGACAGACATAAGGAAATTCTAGTGGGGGTAGGAGGAAATAGGCTATTTGTTAACCAGGATCTGCAACTTATCCATTAGGTAGAGAAATGAGCAGACTAGGTAGGCCAAGTGGCTCTTATCTGCCATCAAATTCTATGTTTCTATAATAATTTTGCATCAACATCATCATGGCTTTTACCTTTCAATAGAGTAAGGGCTATGTGTGCCTTTAGCAAAGTAGAGGAGGATACCAGTGCAAAGCTGAAAGGACAGCCTAGGGGTGTGGTGTTCGTGGGGGGTATTGGGTGAGGTAAGGAGAGTGGTGAGAAGGGAGGACATACAAGAGTATAAAGAACATGTTGAATTCTGTGGCTACCAAGAGAGGGTCTGCGATGGTGCAACCAGCCACCCTGAGGATATGTAATGGAGGATTATTAAGTAGGGGAATAGGGTATTGACTACCTTCCAGAATTTGGATGGATGGTTAATATTTGCCTAGAAGGTGCTTGAAAAGTAATTCGCTTTGGCTTGCCTGACTAACCTGGTGCAGGAATTACGGAGCTGGCGATACCTTTGGAAGGCCAAGGTTGAGAGTGACTTTTTATGTTTTTTCCATGCTAGGTCACGGGTGCTCAGCCAGTCCATGAGGTCAGAGGTTATCCACGGAAGGAGGGACCCATGGACCCAAGTACATCTGAGTGTGGTGTGGAGGTTCCAGATGTTAAGGAAAGTGTTTTTGAAATAATCAAGAGCAGAGTCGATTGAGGTAGCAGAGTTGATGGGGGCCCAGTCAGTATTAGAAAGGTCAAAGTTCCTGTGCCTTGAGCAAGCTCACCATCTACTATACAACTGTGGCTCCCTGCACAGCCAGCAAGTCACCATTTCCAGCCCATCTGCCCAAACATCTGAAAAATGTTCCTGTGCCTTGAGCAAGCTCACCATCTATGACTGTAGCTCCCTGCACAGCCAGCCACAGTTATTATTTCCAGCCAGTCTGCCCAAAGATCTGAACAAGGTAGGCTCCTGCCCAATTGAAAGACTCCAAAGCCAATACTCCCATTGGCACACTGCTGCTGCATTTGGACTCTAACTGGACATTTTGGCACTGGGAGCAACTCTTCATTGGACTGCACTGACTTCTGTACTTAGCTGCTGCTCATTTTCTAAATTGGACTTGTCCTCTTACTTGATTTTTTAACTGCCTGCCTTGAAGTCTAGGGCTTTGCATCCAGCGTAATTTGTTTGTGATTTGCCATTTTTTTAACAGTTTATGGGATTTACTATTTTTTTAACAATGTTTAATTGTACCCAGCTAGTTGATTCTGTAGTTAGCCAGTAATGTATTGTGCTGAGTTCCTCATTGCCCCTCTTCTGCTTGTTCTGTGATCCTCTTTCTTCACCCCCAAACACACACACATACATATGTACATACTCTCTTCCTCCTCCATTGTTCTGATTCTGTCTGAGTAGCTCATTCTGGTTCCTCAGATCAGACACCTCCCCCAGTTTCTCCATGCTTTGCTCTCCACCCCTTTTAGCACCTACTGCTATGTGTAGTCCCACCTAAGCTTTTGTCCTGTTCTTATCCTACCCACTGTCTCAGTCCTGGTCTCTACTATAACTAGCTGTATCTGTAATCTCTCTCCCTCTCTTTCCAGTTCCTGTGCCTTGAGCAAGCTCACCATCTTCAATGTGGCTCCCTGCACAGCCAGCCACAGTCACCATTCCCAGCCCATCAGCCCAAAGATCTGAACAAGGTAGGCTCCTGCCCAAAGGCTCCAAAGCTGTTGCTCCCATTGGAGCACTCTGGCTGCATTTGGACTCTAATTGGACATTTTGGCAATGGGAGCAGCTCTTCACTGAATGATTCTTTATCCCACCCACAAACCCCCCCCCATTAAATACACTACAACTCTGCCCAATATAACTGCTTCCACCATTGGCTTCTTTGTGTTAGTAAAGCCTCCAACCTCTTGTCTGTTGCCATGTTTCCATTCCAGACCAGGAAGCTACTCCTTCTGAGTTCCATTATGGCCTGTCTCCATCTATTCGAACCATTTCCTTCCAGTGTGTTTACTTCTTCCCCTAACCAGGCACCCTCCCTCCTCTCATCCCCCAACCTCCCTCCTCTCCCTTTAAAAAGGCCCCCCATACCTTTGGTATTTTGCCTTTGCCCATCATGAAAAAAACCTACTAGTACCATGGATCAGGCATTTTCATAAGTCAGCCTTCCTCCACCCCCCCCATTCAATCTAGACTATGTTTTATCCTCTTGTTAGATGACATTGAACTGAACCCTGGCTCTTGCATGAATGCTAAGCAAAATCTCTTTACCTCGTGCCCTTACTGGTCAAACTTAAAAGGGCTCAAGACTGCTCATATGAATGTGCAAAGCATCAGGTGTAAAATGGCTGAACTGGAAGCCTGGGCTCTTCACTACAAGCCAGATGTCTTTTGTATTACCGAGACCTGGTTAAAACTTTCAATCCTAACACATGAGGGGTGATATATTCACAAATGCACCAGAGGCAGGTGCAGTAGCGGTGCAGCACAAGTACACTGTGCCATGGTGCACCAAACATGATATTTAAAGAATACGCATGACGGCAAGCGCCAGCACAACATGACTGAATATTGCAGGGATATGCCATAGCACAACTGGGGCTGCACCAGGGAGCAAACCAACATGTGCCATAGCGCAACCAGGGCTGTGCAAGGGGTAGAGGTGCATGCGACAGGACACAGGACAACAGGCACAGCAAGGAGCATGCCACCAGGGTGGGATAGACCACCACCAGGGTGCAGAGCATGCCAGGAGGGAGGCACGGCAGGCACATGGCAGCAGGTCCCCGACCATGCACACCACAGTGGTGCATGGATGCAGGATGGCACCAATGTCCACTGGCAAACAGCCACCGGCAACACCCACAGGAAGGCACAGGACATGCCACCTATAACACAGCTGGCAACACACAGGCCAACAGCACATAACGCACATGCCACACAACATGAATAGAGAGCACACAGCCACCCCAGGGCACAGCCACCAGCCACTGGGCAGAGACTACCAGGCACAATCCCCAGTCAACCCCAGACATACCACCCAGCCACCATGCACACCACTGCAGCATGGCTTCACACACCAGCTGCAAAGCAGACACAGACACAGATGGCTAACCATAGAAATGTGTATTAAAACCAGTCAAGAAACAACTATATACAGAACAACAATTAATGGGTACAGGGAACAAGGAATAGGGAGGCCACAAACAAACTGGGAGGCCAGGGAAGGGAGGCAGGGGGACAGGAGACATGGCAAGACACGAGTACAAGGGAGGGCAAGGGAGGAGGGACAGGGAAGGGAAACAGTTGCAGGCCAATTGGCCCTATGGGCATCCATGCCCCACTGGTGCCTGATGCCGACGTCTGCACTGCAGCCTGCACAGTGCCTGCTGTATCAGCCATGCCACCTGGAGTGTGGCATTGGTGACCCGAAGGATCTGCCTCAGGAGCTTGGTGTTGACATCAGGGTGATGGACACCTAAGACAAAGGAGGGGACATGGTATGAGTGCATGGCTGTATGACCATAGCCACCCACCGTGCACAGCGGACAGTGGTGAAATGTGCCCCTGAGATGGTACACAGCCTTCCACAGTGTGTGCGCCCACACGAGCTGCCAGCCCAAGTATCTACAGCCTTGCAGAGCACTGCACACCAACACCATTCATGTGCCACACACCACAACCATGGCAGACAGGCAACAGAGCTAAACGGCAGGATGGCAGTGGCACAGCTGGAATCCGGGTACACCCACAGCCCACCTGCAGCAGCCACACATGTGCGATAGCCACGGCAGGGTGCAATGGACACTGCCGGCAATGCACAGCTGGAATGTCCATGTGTACAGGGGGCTGTGGCCCACCCCTACCCTGCACAACATCATACCTTGGAACAGTGCCTACGTGCATGCTGCCGCTCACCCTGCGCCTGTCCAGCAGCACCACCCATGTGGCCAGCATCCTGCACCCATGCCTGTGTGGTGGCCTGCCCTGGTCCACCTGCAGTGCCACCCAGCAGTATTCTTCTTCTATCCTCAGGGCCTAGTAGGGAGACATGAAGAAAGGCACATCAGTACCTGGCAACACCACATGCCCCCCCAGCACAGCATGCCCACTGGCCCAGTGCAGCAGCAGTGTGGTGGCACAGCACAGCCATGGTGCACTGCCACGGCCAACAGAACATTCAGCCACAGCCCCCCCCGCAGCATGGTGTGCCACCTTGCTGGACCCCACAGAACACTGGATTGGCATGGACATTGGCATAGTGCACTTACCTGGACATGGCACGGCGCCCCTCCAGACGTGTGCCAGTAGTGCCCGTAGCCTCTCAGGGTCCCTCCACTGAAGGTCCCCATAGTGGTGGTGGCACTGCTCACTGCTGCACTGTGCCCCTGTGGCCTCTTCCAGCCCCTCAGCCACCTCCTGCCACACCTCTGTTCGTGGCTGATCCAAGGGCACCTGGCCAAAGAGACTGCCTGCATGTGGCTCCACAGGGGCCACAAGGTTCACCAGCTCCACCTGTGACCAGTTGGGTGCCCTTGCACTGCTGCAGTGCAGCATGGTCATTTCTGCAGTTGCACAACCAAAATGGTGCCCAGTAGCGCATGAGCCCCAGGTGCTGTGGGTGTGCGACTCGCCTGGTGATGTGCTGCCATTTCCAATCATGCAGCCATGGTGTCACACGACACAGCTGGTGCAGCACTAGCACATGCCACAGGTCACCCGGAGGGTCAAAGGACAATCTTGGGGTCAAGGGTCAGCACACGCATCGTGCACAACAGCGCGATCGGGCACGCCATGCATGGGGCACAATAGGGGCATGTGGGCCCCATGGTCCATGGGTCAATTGCACACAGGCACCATAGGCCATAAAGCGCATGAGTACCACATGCCCAATAGTGGCAGAGCACTGTACTGCATATAGCGCAGTGTGCATAGGATACGCCACTGACATATGTGATGGCACTGCACGCAAGCACACTTCCAGGCCTACTGCACCCATCATATTGTTGCGCCATGGCTTGTGCATATGCAACACCAATGCACCATGCACAATTTCGCGATATTCAGCTGGCATATGCAGATTAGCTAATCAGCATATCCATGGCACATTGGAGGCATTTGCATCTCATTTCAGTTGCGCATCCCCTCATTTGCATGTGATGCACTATAAAGGCACCACGGGACTGCACAGGCTCTAGACTGGTATTGCATCCTTGTGAGTTAAGCCACCAATCTGTGGGCCTGTCAAGACAGTGGAATGGGAGGGCAGTGTGGGTTGTAGCCATCACTGATCACATGTTCATACTCACAGGACTAAGCATGACGGATCATGAGGAGGTTGAGGAGCATCCCGTGCAGGCCCAACTTCACGAGGGCAGAGAGCGATGCCCTATTCGATGCCTACCTGGACCAGGAGCCTCTCCTGAGTGGCTCAACAGGCACCCCAAAGGCCCGGTCAACAGCATGGGAGAGTGTGGCTAGGGCCATGCACCAGCAGGGCATCCATCAAAGGACTGCACAGGAGTGCAAGAAGAAGGCTGGCATGGACCAAAGGAGGATTAAGGAGAAGGTGGATGCCATCCGGGCTGCACGTGCTTCCATGGGTGGTAGACAGCCTGATGTGCCACAGCTGTCTTCGCAGGAGGAGTTGGTGGTGGCATCCATGTGGTGCAGCGCCATCGAGGGGGTACCCAGCGGCGGGTTCCAGATGGGGCAGCCCATCACTGCATGGTAGGTATGGCAGCACCTGTGGCAGGGGAGCAGGGGTGTGTGCTAGCGGCACTAATGCAACTGTGTTCCCTTTCAGCTCCGGAATGCCTGCATGCAGCAGCAGGGGTGGGAGTGTCCACCATGGGGGTGGTCCCGGACCTAGAGGACCATCCGTCCACCTCCACTGGTGTCTGGGGGCCAGACCGCAGGCAGCCCAACCCCACTGTCCATCTGGATGCCTGTGGCATGGTTGTGGACGAGGCCCTGGCTGTGTTTCAGCAGGACCCCAGCCATGGCATCCAGTATGATGAGCCACAGATCGGGGTGGGGTCCGGGACCGATGACGATGTGGCCATTATCCTGGATGTTAGTGTTGCCATTCAGGGGGAGGCACCCATACCACACACCTGCCACAGCAGCGCAGACAGTGCCCTGGTGGCAGTTGTCTGCCCACTGGCCACCACACCTGGCGATGCTGTGGGCACCATCGGTGCAGCGCAGTCTGAAGGGGTGGTGGTGGTGGTGCAGCCACACCAGTGCTGATCTGCGCACAGTGGCTGGAGGGGCAGCAGCGGCAGCTGGACGAGTCTGAAGGTGGGCCAGGTGCAGTGGCCACCGACGGTGCACCACAGAATGATCAGCCTCAAGGGGACCCCACTATGTAGCCCCCACCAGCTCGGGAGGCTGAGCTGTGGCATCAAGCACCACTCATGGGTTGGCACAATGCCCATGTCCCCCAGGGTGCCGACCCCTTGACTGGGCACACCCATCTGCTACGGGCCTCCATGGAGCAACAGGTACTGGTCATGGCAGGGGTGCGTGTACTCCACACAGAGCTGTGCCAGTCCACAGGGAGGCATGACAGGGACTATGAACAGCTCCTGGCTGAGACCACACATATGCGGGAGGACATGACCGCAGCCCTGGATCGACTTATCGCTGCGGTCATGGGCGGCCTAGCACAATTAGCCACCCTGGTGCATGGCTGTCCACCGCAGACCCTGTGGAGTGCTCTCTCCACCCCTCAGTCATGGCATCGTGCGACCCCCTCAGTGTTGACACCGGGATCCGCTGTGGGCATTCTGGGAACGCATGGAGCGGGCATGTTCAGGAGCCTGTAGACACCTGCGAGGGACCGGTCCCGTTCCCACAGTGATACATCTGGGGGATCGTCAGAGACACCCCTTGTGGCCATCGCACAGCCTGCGTCCACTGGGCAGTCTCGGCTGGGCCACCCACATGTCTGCGGTGGCCATGTGACCGCGTGGCGGTTCTGAGCCACCATACTCCCTGTCCACCTTCTGCCGCTGCCCTGTGTGCACATTGGTGTGGCATGTGTGTGTGCATTCCAGGGATGTGTCATCCATGGTCGACACCACACACAGGCCTTGTGCACACCCACCTGGCCGCTGGCCACTGTGGCATGTGCATGATGATGCCAACACAACATAGGCTGCTATTGTGCACCGGTGTTCAGCATCTGACACACGCCCATTGGCGGCCTCTGAGCGTGCGCATGTGGGTGCCCGTGCGCATGTGCGTGTGTGTGAGTGGGTGTGTGTGGGAGTGTGTGGGTGGGGTGTTCAATGCTGTACAGGGTGCTTCTACGGAGTCCAGTCCTATGCCCGTCCACTCTATCCTCCAGCTGTTACTGTCATAAGACCCGCCCCTGCATGCCTGAATACTGTGCCATGGTCCCTGGGACATGTGTGTGGTCATATTCACCTACCTGCTTGCACCGTAGTGCTCCTCTGCAATTGTGTCCTGGTGCTGCTGGGCCATCCTGTTCAGCCGGGGTTCCCTTCGCCCAGGAGGGGGGCTGCCCACCACCACCTGGCCAGGCAGCCACGTTGTCCCCACTGCTGTTCCCCTCTTCCACCTCGACAGCTATCCCACGGTCAGTGGCCATGTTGCGTAGCATACAGCAGGCCAGGAATAGGCCTCAGATCTTTGAGGGGCTGTACTGTAGGGCACCACCAGACCTGTCCAGGCAATGGAACTAGGCCTTCCGCAGCTCAAACACCGCTCAATGAAGTTCCATGTGCTGGTGTTGGCCTTATTGTATCGCTCCTGTGCTGGGGTCGACAGGTGCCGGTATGAGGTGAGCAGCCAGGGCTGGAGTGGGTATCCGCTGTCACCTGTGTGTTGACATGTGTGGTTAACATGGTAGTCTATGTAGCTGCACCCCCCTGCCTTCCCGGCCATACCCTCTGATTCCCCTGGCCTAGCATCCCCCACACCCTGCCCTGTTGTGCCAAGCAGCCCATTCCAATGGCATACTCACCTACTAGGTGGCCTGTGAGGATGTCCCCACTCTCGAACATGTGGCACAGTGCTGACTGGTGCCAGATGAAGGAATCGTGTGCTCCACCAGGGTGTGTGGCACAGACATTGATTATGCGCCACCTGGCATCGCACATCACCTGGCAGTTGATGCTGGGGTAGCCATTCCTGTTGATGTAGGTTACCCCCTCCAGGCCAGGTGGTCTGTCGATGCCTATGTGGGTGCAGTCAATGGCTCCTAGCACGCCAGGCATATGTGCCACCCTGTGGAACTTCTTCATGTTTGCTGTACACTCTGCCTGTGTGCTGGGGAAATGGATGTATTCTGCAGCATGTGGCAGCAGTGCATTGAGGAACTGTGTGAGAAGCCATGATGTGGCCAACTGGTTTATGCCAGTGGTGTCCTCTGTTGGTCTCTGGAAGGTACCTGTGGCGAGCAGGCACATGATGGCAGTGACCTTGATCTCCACCGACAGGTGTGGCTCTGTCTTGTGGGTGCTTGCATCTTATTACTGCACAGCTCACAGAGCTGCCTCAGAATTGCCTGGTTCAGGCAATACCAGCTCACAATATCTGTGTCACTGTACTGTTCAAAGGTGGTGTGGGCATGGTACCACCTGTTCTGGGCATACAGCCGATGGGCCCTTCCATGGCCACGCAGCTCTACCTCCTGCCTCCTGCCTCCTCACACCCCTCATTACTGCATCCATCCGGAAGATGGCACTGGCCATGGCCTGGGCTGTCCTGCCCCCCTAAGCTGCTGTCTCCCCAGGCACCCCCGGCTGTGTGCCACTGCGTGTGCCCCAGCGCTGGGCACACACCTGTGTTCGGGGTTCCCAGCTGGTGGCCTGCTGGCTGTGGCCTCCGTCTCCCACCCATCTGGGCACTTTCGCTGCCACTTCTATGCTCAGTATCGCAAACTCATGCTGCTGTTGTTGCCATCGCACCTGTCTCACACACACACACACACACACACACACAGTCGCTCACACATGTAGGCACAATCAGTATCACACACCCAGTCCCACAGTCTGTTGCACCTCCTGCCTGCCTCTGTCTGTCTTGCACCCCCTCCTGCTGTCCTGCCTGCCCACTTGCTCTCCCTCTCTATTGCTCCCCTGTGGCGCAAGCCTCCATCCTTTGCTTGCTGTCTCTTTTTAAGGGCTCAAGTTTGCTCCGCGCATGTCCCTATTGCTCCATGCTTGCGCCATTTGCTTGCTGTTGAATATCACACTGTGCCTCTTACTCATGGCTGCACCTCCTGCACTTGTGCACACATTCATTAGCATTGCGCATTGGCACACTGCAATTTGTGCAGTGCATTGGCTCCCGCTGAATATCGCTCTTTGGTGCATTTTTGCACTTGCGCAGGTGCATCTCAGTTGCACTATGCACAACTGCTTTGAATATCCCACGCAAGGTCTTACTACCCAGCTTCTCCTCTTTTAGATGGGATCGACCAAGCAAGCGAGGTAGGGGTGTACTCTATACACCAAGACTGAGCAGGATGTTAGTGAGCTTAATGATATACGATTGAACCCTAATATGGAGCAGTCATTTATCTCAATTACCCTTGGTCGAGTCATGCCTAATTTTAGGATGTGTTTACCTGCCCCCCAGGACTGCTTCAGCATCCATTTCAGACCTCCTCTTCTGTCTCGACTCCCTCCCCCCTAATGATACCATACTTTGTGGTGATTTTAATCTTGATTGGATGGGACCAAATTATGCCCAATAACTAGATGCTCTCATGGATGCCAAACTTGAGCAACTAATTGACCAGCCAACCAGGCTTAATCAAAAATCTGGAAACCACAGACTTCTGGATTAGATGCTCACCAACAACAAGTCCCATATAAAAATTGCATGAACACTTCCTGACATGCTCAGTGACCACTGTCCCACTTTCTGTGTTTGGAAAAACAACCTCCCTCACCTGCCTCCTAAACTTATTAAGTCAAGGGATCTATCTAATTTCAGCCACATGGCTTTTCAGCAAAGCCTGACTTCTGTCGATTGGTCCCCATCACTTCCTTTCCTAATATAAATCAGGCCCTGGAATACATCATTATCACCTTTCATGCAATCTTAGACTCCCATGCCCCCCTACAAACTGAGGCATGCCAAAGGTACTTATTCCCCCTGGCTCTCTCAGCTCTCTCAGGACCTGAAGTACCTAATGCATTCCAGGGACAAAGCTTGGAAGTTCTTTAGGAAAACCGGTCTATAATCGGACTGGATTATCTACCACCAACTAAGGAATACATGCAAAGCCAAAACTAACAAATCAAAGAGGGACAATATGCTTTCTATACAAGGTTCAAGTCTCTCCAACCCCAATTGAACTCAAATAAATGCCCTCCTCAAGGACAACAAGAGGAGCACCTGCCATATCATGAATCTGAATGGCAACTTAACACATTCACCTCTGGCGATAGCCTCCAGTTTAAATAATTTCTGCACTGACCTAGGAGCGTACAAAGCGTGTTTACCAACTTCCCATTCTGCCCCACTCCACTTGCCTCTAGAAGCCTCTCGCCCACTCTTCCACTTAAAACTCACCTCAACTATGGAAGTCCTCAAATTCATCTTAGCCTCAACTCTGATAGTTATCCAGGATTTGCCTTCCTGCCACCCAAAGTCCTCAGAATTGGAGCCCCCATGCTTGCTTGGCCGATCACACAGTTAATTAACAGATCCTTCCTAACCCAATCTATCCCTGACAAATGGAAAATGGCAATTGTTGTCCCAGTTCATAAAACTGGCCCAACAAACCTTCTCGGGAACTACTGAACTATATCTATCCTTTGACCTATCGCCAATATACAGGAAAGAATAATATACAACCAACTTTACTCTTTTCTAGAGCAAACCAGTGCCCTCACCAAACATCAACATGGCTTTTGAAAATCACATGGGATTGAATCCGCCCCTTCTGAAGGTCACCTCAGATTTATATCAGGCCATGGATCTTGGATGGGCCACAGGGGCTGCCTTTATTGACCTTATGAAGGCCTTTGAGATAGTTAATCACCCACTCCTCCTCCTCTCTAAGCTCCACTGTCTTGGCCTTCATTCCACCTCTATGACATGGTTCTGTAACTACCAGTTCAGTAGGTCACAATGTGTTAAATGATCTGGTGTTCTCTCCTCCTTATCTCCTATCACTGATGGGATCCCTCAAGGGCCAGTTGTTGGGCCCTTCCTATTCTCCATCTTCATCAATGAGCTGCTTATGAAGTGTGGTGGGACCTCGGTCCAGCTATATGCAGAAGATGCCATTCTATATAGGTCTAACACCGATGTCTCCTCCATTGAGACTGACCATCAATATGATTTCTAGAAGCTGGAATACTGGTTCAAGGAGAATCTGTTGGTCCTGAATAAAGAAAAAAAATAAAACCATGTTGTTCCATCACACCTCCTTCAATATAACTTCACACCCCCAGTAATCCACACCTCCTCTGGTGAGACACTAGAAGAAGTGAGCTTCTTCAAATACCTGGGACTGACTCTGGATGTGCTTCTATCCCTTGAACCACACACACAACAAATGTCATCAAGGTAACGAATCAAAAACTTGGCCTGTTGTACCACATTGTCCCTTCCTCACCCAATGCTTGAAAAGCCATTGCCTCAACTACTCTTCTCCCCAGGCTCTTCTCTGCTGCCCCTATCACTCACTCAGCCAGGACCCCTATCCAGGCCAAACTTAAGCAGGCCTATCACACAGTTGCCCACTTCGTGGCCCACTCCCGCTCTCTGGCACACCACTGTGACGTTCTCCGCATATTGAATTGGCCATCCTTCGAGGCCAAAATGGATTTCCAATTACTATGTAATGTCTTCAAACTAATCCACCTTCCCTCCTCTCTTCCCATCCTCTCCAATCTCCTCTCACTGAAATCCTTCTCTAGGACACTTAGATCCTCTCATCTCCCCATATTAAGTATCCCCAAACCCCACTTAGCCATAGGCAACAGATCCTTACATGTTGCTGCACCTCAAAAATGGAACAAACTCCCACACAAATTACTCTCCTGCACTTCTCTTTCTCACTTTAAGAGACTCTACAAGGAAATCTTCTTTCCTTCTCCTACTTGCAGCTGTCACTAATTTCTGATACCTTTACTGCCTACCCACTTTTATCTCTTTCTCTCTCCCCCCTGCTCTACCCACTATCTTCCCCGACCCCTCCCCCTTCTGCTCATATTCTCTTCTGTTATGCTGTAGGCTGAGTTCCAACCTATTATACTATAGGAGGAGACTGAAACTCCCCAACCACTATGAACTTGAAGTTTGATTTAATATTTTTGTCTGTACTTCAGTTGTGTATTGTCCACTGTTTATTTGCACTTTTTAATTGTTAATTGCTTTATATGCTAACACTGAAGAAGTGTCTGTGCACACTCCCCTTTTACTTGTTCTTGTTAAGTGTCTGCGTACACTTCCTTTTGCTCCCCTTATTGCCCCTCTCCTGGTTCGCCCTTGAAAAAGGGACCTTGTCTCAGTGGACCCGCCCAGTTACCAAAATTCAAATAAATAAAGCTAGTAGCATTTAGAGGTTTAGGGATTTATATGACTGGATGTGTATGAATTTTCGGGGAGTTCTGAGGGGCCAAATTTCCTGTATGCAGAAGGTGGCAAGATGGTCACTAAACACATCTGGCAGGTTGCCTGCCTTGATGATGCAGTGAGGGTGCAACACCAGGACCCAGTCTATGAGGAAATGGTTGTTAATTTTATGGTTATTACACATGGGATCATTGATGACTTGTGCTAGATTTAAGGCTGAGATTTCAGTAAGAGCTGTTGAGTGTTTGGAGGCAAGTTAGTTTAAACTGAAGTCACCTCAAACCAATAGTTCCCCATTGGAGCCAGTTGTCACAAGGGATGCAAGTAGGTCGGTAATTGCAGTAGGGTGGAGCACAGGACAGCAATAGACTCCTGCAATGAAAATCAGGCTGGAGGAAGGGGGTGCCCTGCAGCTTTACTGCCATTCCTTGCTTTGATGATCTTTTCTCATTTCCCCACAGCAACCTGAATCCTAACTTTGCCATTGCCAGCCAGAGATCCACCCCACATCATATACAATAAATTCTACCAGCTCATACTTGCTTACCCCAACACACAATTTAAACATTCTTTCCCAAAGCTGAATCTTGATTTGCCACTGTCAGTGAGACACAGTTATAATTATAACTAAGTCTGCCATCACTATTATGCCAATGCCAGTATACCATAAGTAAAGCCAGACAGTGTGACTTACAATCAAATTATCATACAACACAACATAACACACTTGTTGTATTCCAGTACATACCCCTTCAATGAGGATTTTCTTTGAGATTGGTCAGATGGTGGTGATAGACATGATAGGTGGATGGGCAGATGGAAGACCAAGAGACCTGCTTTGGCAGTTTGGCACACATGGTGTTGGTGGAAATAGGCCCTGAGCTCTGCCTGCAGATGGACTACTTGCCTTTTTCCCTACAACAGTTATGCTGGCCCCGATTCCCTTGGAGTTCACAATGGCTACTACAGAGGGCATGACTTACAACATGCAGGGGTTCTATAAATTGTACATCAACTGGCCAGTCTGTTGCCCCCCAAACTAATGTCATCAATTCCTCTAGTGATTCTTAGCTGTACTATGTAAAGGTGCATAAGTAGTATAATTTGTATCTTAAATTTTGCAAAATGATACATTTAATACTAAACCACCAAATAAAATGGAATTTTCTGACTTTTAGTTGCACAGCAGATTTTACAGATATGCAACAAAATGGTAATATTAAATGCATGCTGAAAATAGAAAACTGAATATGAATTGATGTTTCAGCCATTGGTCTCCTTCATGAATTATCTCAAAGAGAAAAAAGCAGGTAAGGGAAATAAGTGTGGTACTTTGGCGTTTGCCTGCCATGGGACCCTTTCCTTCTCTCTGTTCTGCCAGGCCCATCTGGATCTGTTGCAGTTGGCATCTTGCTGGTACAGAATGAACTGAGTTGGACACATAAAACAATAAGCAGAAATAGTTTATTTAGAGACATCAGACAGGAGCCATGATTCACCATGAAGTTCGGACTCAGACTGACCAACAGACAGGAAATTGGGGTTTCTAAGCCTCAGCAGGCAATAATTAGCATATATCATTACCATAATGATGACACTTGCAAAATTAACTGTTCTGTTAAAGGGGCAGCAGCTAGCATTAATCCCCATACTTAACTGTACTCTACATCATCCCCAGGACAGTGAGCGTCAGTGCCACTTGAACAAAAAGCAAAAAGAGCATGGCAATGGCATTCAAACAACAAGAAATAGAGGAAAATCTGGAAACATGGAATTAAAGGAAAACTCCACCCACAGCTAAGCCAGGAGGCCTCTGCAATATTGTAAAATTAGCATGAATAATCTCCATAAACTTTTAAAGCCCTCTGTAGTCAACATAGAGTTTTACCTTTGTCTCATGTCTATTTTGCCAGTCCACACCCAAATCTGTGGGTCGCCATCTCAGGCTTTATTTTACTCGTCCCTAGTCTCGCATTCTCACTTTTGCCCGAGAAAATAATGTCCAATCACTGCCTAAACCTTTCCATTGTATATACTGAAATCAAGCACTGCAGCTTCCATGTTTTGATTCTGTCCCCCTTGGCTACACACTTGGCATCTGCATGAGTGCCTCAACTCCTCTGATTGGCTACACTGTGATGCTCTTGATTGGCTTGAGATTTCTTTTGTACGCTATTGGCTGTGTAAAATATTTCCCAGCATGACATGTGGCTTACAAATGGCGTACTTTGGTCCTGGTTTTTAGCTCAGTTCAGAAATTTTACTCTATCTCTCTCTCATGTAGTAGTGTATTTGCTGTGACCTGTCACTTGAACCACAGAGTGAGGTGAAGAATACAGACCCCGCATCCACGCAGCAGTGAACAAGTTATCTGGCCAGGCAACAAAACATAAAGGTTAGTTGTGGTGTCTGCATAATCCCCCCAAATCTTGTTTGGTCTGTCAGCTGCATCTCTCTGGGCTACTTGTTCATCTAGGAACGGACATGGGATAATTGGCAGATCATGATCTGTACGCAGCCCAATCTTTGCTTGTTTTTTTTTTTTGTCTCTGACTACAGTGTAATATCGGAGATCAAGAGCGAGAGCCAGTGGTGTAGACTGGGAGACCGTAGCCTCGACCGGGACCCAGCTACAAGTTTGGCGTAGTGTGCTGTCAGGGTGTAATTCATTAGTTCAGGGTCAGAGGAAGTTGGAATCGGGGAAGGGAGAGAGGCAGCAAGATGGTCGCAATGCTGCTCTGCTCCCTGCAACTTGCTCTTCAGTTTTTCTGTTGCCTGACTGAGGACTTTTGTTTATGGTTCCCATGAATGAGACTTTGGTTATCTTTGCAAGGTTTGTGTTTATTTGTGTCCTGTTGGGTGGGTGCTCATTTCTTTGACGAGGTTTGTAAAAACAAGTAAACTCTGGGACTGATAGACCAAACAAGCTATTTTTTTAGGTGGCTTTTTGGCCGTTGGATTATGGAGTTCTGCTAAATGGCAGCTGCGGTGATAAAAGAAGCGAACGTATACTGGAGCATGCTATTAAACTGAGAATTGAAATTAATTTAAGTTCTGAGCCTGTTAGCTTTTACTTTGGTATGCTTTGATTTACTTGATACTCTGATATTTGGGACCTGGTGGCACCATGGTTCCATAAGAGGAGTTCGATCGAGGTACTGTTATAAAATGTGGCTTTTTAATGTTGGGCTTACAGCCTGATTTAGGCTCCTTTTGGCTTGAGCAAAACTGGCAGATTACCTATATGATAAAAGTTTCCGGACAAGTGGGGAGTTGTCAAATAGGGTCACAACTCCTTTCGGCTCTGTGGTGGGTGCTCCCCATATGCACTGATTTCTTTAGCCAATGTACTGATGCAGAGCTATTGTTGGCTTGGAGCTTTTGCAGTTTAAAAAGTAAAGGTGTGTGTGTGTGTGTGTGTGTGTGTGTGTGTATACGAATAATTGCGGTCTAAGTCATGTCATAGCAGTTGCTAATAATATGGAGCAAAGTCAAATAATGAGTTATTTGCGAGGAGTCGTCCTGTAGAATGCTCATGACCTGAAATGTAGTGGCATTTCTGGCCTTGTAAAAGGTATGTCAGATTTGTCAATGGGCTGGGGATATCAATTTTGCTTTATTTGAGTATTTGAATTTACTACGCTTAGTGGAATGCTTTCTTTTGTTACTTGACAGGTGTCCTCCTTTTCGGGAAGTTGTCCAGGAGAAATGGGAGCGAGAAAGCAATTAAGGAGAGCTAAAAGAAACTTTTAAAATATATAGTGAACTTTCAGAGAATGGAGCGTAATTACTCCTTGAGGTTAAATTGAGTTATCCTGATATCAAAGGGATTATTATGGTAATCTATTTAAACTACCTTGTGCTACCTGACAATAACTTTTATAATTATGTTAAGACACTGATGGTGGTGGCCGGTGGAGTTCGGCAGAAGGGGAGTAAAACCCCTTTGAGGTACTGTTTCCATTTTACACCTTTTCATTTCCTACATTGACATGGTAGATTTATGTTTAAATCGCCAATTTCCACAGAGCAAGCTAACTCCCTTTTGTGAGCTATGACTGGCCACTCTGATATCCTTATTCATGTCTGGATTTATAGAGAAGGTTATTATTGAAATGCACAAAGGGAATGGGACTCCTGTGTTTAGTGTGTTTGCTTTGGATGAAAAACTTGATCTTTAATATAGGAGCAAACGGAACAGTATACTGCTCTACGCCTTTGTATTTATGAAGCCAACAATATTATTTTCGATTGAGCTTAATCTGGCAACTGCACATTAAAACTAGACTCCTAGTTATGGAGTTAAACATTTTCAAAGGTCAAAGGTCAATGTAAATTTGACCTAAGATTCTAGCCTGCTGATGTATGGATTATTTGGAGGAAAAGGAGGTTTATATTTTATTTGAAAGAGTTTTTAAATGTATGGACTCTGTGCATAGGAGCTATAAATTTTGTATTTTAAGTTTGCCACCTGTCTGGCTTCCTGAAAGTCAGGAATTTTTTTCTTTTATACTGTATTATACTTTATGTTAAATTGTAGGCTTTGTTTACATGTTATTTGAATAGGAAAGCTGTTTTTATGGTGTACGGTTTATTAACTTGTTTAGATTGCTCTAAGTTAATTCATTTGGTTGAAGTACCCTTTGATCAGTAAGTATTTGATAACTAACATTTGCTAGGTCAGGGGATACTTGAAAATGGAAGTTGTCTGAGTGAATTGGACAAAAGAACTTGGCTGAAACTAATTTAATTAAAAGTGGGAGGTAAATTTAGCTTGAAAAGGCTGAACATCGTAACCACCTTTTAGTAAATCTTTCAGTGACTTAATGTATGATCCTCAAGTTTGGTAGCGGGGGATTATGACTCCTGTTTATGTTGGGATGGACCTAAGTGAAAACACAGATACTGTAGATCTGATTAAAGAGCCACAATTTATGCTTTACTGAAATTATTTATATAGGAGGATAGATGAGGGCCCTTGTGTGAAGCTAAATAGCCAATAATTGGCTGGATTTTAAATGGGCTATATTAGTGGACCAGTGAAAACTCAAAAAAGACAAGAAGCAATATTTGTGGTTCTGAGCAATAGAACAAAGGGTACAGACTGGATCTGTTCTGGCTGTTACAGGTTTGGTCATTCCTGCAAAGAGGTTACTCAGTGATTCATAGAATGACACTTGGAACAGTGACAAGACTTTGAGATCACAGCCTCATTTATAGCTTTTAATTAAACTCGCACACTTATAGTTTTGTTTGTTTTATGATTTAATTTGTTCTGGTCTCCCACACCTTTGAGATATGGAAATGATTCAGACTTCAATGCAAAAATGTTTAGCAGTTAAGACTGAACAAGTATAGTCTTAAGAATATTTAATTGCTTATGGCTGTGATTAATCTATTGGTAGATCGCTTACATAGTTATAAGTCTGTATATACACTGTTTATTTTATTCTTATGTGTATAAACAGTTAAGGGGCCAGAAATAAGACATGATTGGAGTAGTGCAGTGCAGTGGCCGTGGAGCAGCAGTCTTCTGGGAGATGTTCTGGAGGATGCAGTGTTGTCCCATCTGCAGGCACCTCTCTGGGCTGAGGGAGGAGGTTGCTCATCTACAGGCTGAGTTGGCCAGGATTTGTGGGACCTCCTCTTCCATCCAGGGACCACCAGTGCCTCTGCCGTTGCCTCAGAGGTTGCGAAGAAAGAGCAGCGGTTGGACCACAGTGGGCTCAGGGAGGGTGAGGGTGGTGGAACAGAGGTGCATCCCTCCTGTTGTACCTCTCCACAGTTCCTATGCCATTCTGGCAAAGTGTGGTTCCTCTATGGAGGCACCCGCAGTGGAGACCAAGGAGGATGCTGGGAACCTCCACAAAGGAGACCCACAGGAGGGTGGCAGGGGACCCTGGAAGGAAAACAACTCCTGGTGGGGACTCCATTGTAAGGAAGGTAGAACTGGGGAGGAAGGGAGAGGAGGTGAGGTACCTGCCTGGCGCCATGGCTTGAGGGACAGGGAGTGAATCCTCAGGATTGCCGAGCAGCTGCACAGGGAGGAGCTGGATGTCATTGTCCACCTAGGGACAAATGACCTGGCTAAGAGAGGATTAGAGAGTGCAGGAAGAGTTTATGGAATTGGGGAGGGGCCTTAGTCAAGTAGCATGCACGGTAACCTTCTCGGAGGTGCTGCCCATCTATGGCATAGGAGAGGCTACGGTGTTCCGCACCATGGGATTCAATCAGTGGTTGAAAAACTGGTGTGGAGCTCAGGGATTTGGCTTCACTGGGGACTGGGAGTCCACCTGGAGTGATGCAAGCCTATAGTGGCATGATGGGCTGCATCTGTCTGGGAGGGGAACCAGGATCCTAGGTGATAGGTTTAAATGCTTCATTGGTAAGCTTTTAAACTAGCCAAGGGGGGAGGCACTGGAAAGGAGCAGGGAAATCCTAGCCCCCCCCAAATAATCACTGTAGTAAGTGCGGCAAACACCAACATAGAGGTGTCAATAGGGAGAAGGGCAGGGGTAAATAGAGAAAGTGACAAAGGCAAGAAGGACAGGGATGGGGCAAAAGGGAGTAAGGCCATCAGGAGGTGGAGGGTAATGAGTACCAATGCCCGTAGTCTGGGCAACAAGCTCCCTGAGCCTGGTGGCCTTGATGGAAGAGGGATGCCTGGATATCGTAGCAGTCACAGAAACATAGTACACAGAGAACCATGACTGGGATGTTAACATACCAGGGTACATAACCTACAGGAGAGACAGCAGGGAGAAGGGGGAGGAGTAGCTCTCTATGTAAAGGAAGGGATAAAAGCAACTGAACAAAAGAGTAAACAGGGAGGAGAGGAGGCACTGTGGGTCACCTTGGAGACTGGAAAAGGCACCACAATCCGCACAGGGGTTGTGTACAGACCCCCATGTCAGGGGGAGGGGATGGACAAGGATATGATAGAAAGCATTCTTAGAATGGCAGAGAAAGGGGAGATACTGTTGATGGGAGACCTGAATATGCCAGATGTTAACTGGAGCACATTTGCTGCAGCCACATCCAAGAGCAGGGCCATTCTTGATGCCCTACAGGTGGCAGGCATTAGACAGCTAGTTTCAGAACCCACTCATGAGGGAGCAATCTTAGACCTCGTACTCTCAAACGGGGGCAGTGAGAGGATCTCAGATCTAGAAGTGGGATGCCATCTGGGGACAAGTGACCATCAAACAGTGTGGTTCACATTAAACTCAGCTACAGAGTCAAGCCATACAAAAGTGAGGGTACTGGACTTTAGAAGGGCTGACTTTGGCAAGATGAGAGAGTGCCTCAGAAAAGCACTAACAAACAGGCTAGAAGGAGGTGTGGAGCAACAATGGGGAATCATCAAAACTGCCATCACAGAGGCAACAAGCCTTTGTGTGAAGCAAATAAACAAATCAAAATGAAAGAAAAAGCCACTATGGTTCTCAAAAGAGGTGGCTGTGAAAGTCAGGAAGAAAAAGATAGCATTCCGGAAGTATAAGGAAACACAGAAGGAGCAGGACAGAGAGCTGTACCAGTTAAGGCAGAAGGAAGCAGGGAGGGAAGTCAGAATAGCAAAGGCCCAAACTGAGGAAAAGATCACCAACTCAGTTAAGAAGGGGATAAAACCTTTTATATGTACATCAGCGCGTAGAAAGACAAAGGGAGGAATAGTGAGGCTGAATAGAATGAACGGTGGGTGGGCAGAGGGGACAGTGAAAAGTAGGGATACCGAACGAATATTTCTGCTCGATTCACAAAAGAGGAGGGGGAAGTGCCTAATCCAATTAACAGAAGCACTCTTGATAGGTGGGTCGATCCCAGTCCTTTCACAGAAGAAAGGGTTCTGCAAGAACTCCTAAAACTGAAGGTGGACAAAGCAATGGGTCCTGATGGAATTCACCCCAGAATTCTAAAGAATTAAGGGAGGAACTAATGAAACCACTGGCTACTCTTTTAATAAATCATGGGAGGATGGTGTGGTACCGAGGACTGGAGGAAGGCGGATGTGATTCCCCTTCACAAAGTGGGACCAAGACAGAGGCAGGAAACTACAGACCTGTCAGTCTGACCTCTGTGGTAGGGAAAGTGATGGAGTCACTTCTGAAGGAAAGAATAGTTGAGTACCTAGAGGCCAGTGGAGCACAGGACCCAAGGCAGCATGGGTTCCAGCAGGAAGGTCATGTCAGATGAATCTAATAGATTTCTTTGACTGGGTGACCAAAGTAGTAGACCAGGGAGGGGCTGTGGACATGGCCTACCTAGACTTTAGCAAGGCATTTGACACAGTCCCACACAAAAGATTAATAGTCAAATTAACCAGCCTGGGAGTGGGTCCCAGGGTGGCAGCCTGGGTAAAGAATTGGCTGGAGAATAGGAGACAGAGAGTAATAGTAAATGGAGTCCACTCAGAAGAAAGGAGGGTTACTAGTGGGGTACCGCAGGGTTCAGTATTAGGACCGGTCCTCTTCAATGTCTTTATAAGCAACATTGCAGAGGGACTGGAAAGAAAAGTATGTCTCTTTGCAGAAGACACTAAGATCTGCAACAGAGTTGATGCACAGGGTGGGGTGGAAAGGATGAGAAGGGACTTGGCAAGGTTAGAGGAATGGTCAAATGTATGGCAGCCTAGATTCAATGCTAAGAAGTGCAAGGTAATGCACCTGGGAAACAAAAACCCAGGGGAAGAGTACACAATGAGGGGTGAGATACTAACAACAACAAAAATGGAAAGGGACCTGGGGGTAGTCATATCAGATGACTTAAAATTGGGCAAGCAATGTGAGAGGGCAGCAAGGAGGGCTGGGGGGATACTGGGATGCATAGGGAGAGGCATCACCAGTAGAAAACAGGAAGTTATTATCCCTCTGTACAGACAGCTGGTGAGACCCCATCTGGAGTACTGTGTGCAGTTCTGGAGACCCAATCTCCGTAAAGACATAGACAGGATGGAAGCTGTCCAGAGGAGGGCAACTAAAATGGTGCAGGGTCTGCACGGAAGACATATGAAGAGAGACGAAAGGAGCTTAATATGTATAGCCTCGAGGAAAGGAGGAGAGGGGACATGATAGAAAAGTTCAAGTACCTCAAGGAATCAACAAAGTCCAAGAAGGTAGCATCTTTCAAAAAAGTGTGCAAGAACAAGAGGCACAATTTGAAGATGGGGGCGGCTCAGATGTAATTTAAGGAAGTATTTTTTCACAGAGAGGGTTGTGGATGCCTTCTGGAGGAGGTTGTGGAGTCAAAATCAGTGGTGGAATTCAAGCATGCATGGGACAGTCATAAGGCCATTCTAGGGGGTGGGGGTAGGAAGAAATAGGCTGCTGGTTAACTAGGATCTGCAGCTTATCCAGTAGGTAGGGAAATGGGCAGACTGGGTGGGCCAAGCGGTCCTTATCTGCTGTCAAAGTCTATGTTTCTATGTTTCTATGTACCCTTGACCTGTTCTAGGATAAGTTCTATGACTGGGTAATTAGGCAATTGGACAGGGGCCATGCAGTGGATGTCCTGTATCTGGACTTCAGTAAGGCATTCAACTCAGTGCCACATGGGAGGCTGGGAAGTAGGTTGGAATGCACAGGAGCAGGTGCAAAGCTGGTGAGATGGGTAGGGAGCTGGCTTCATGGAAGGCAAGAGGGTGGTAGTAGGTGGGGAGATCTCATCCCCAAAGGTAGTGATGAGTGGTGTTCCACAGAGCTTGGTGTTGGGACCAGTGTTGTTTGGGGAATTCATTGCAGACATATCATTGGACATCAAGACCAAGATCAGCCTGTTTGCTGATACCAAGATCGGAGCGATGGTGGATGACCTAAGAGGTTGGCAAGGGTTGCAGGATGATCTGGCAACGCTGGAAACCTGGTCAGACATCTGGCAACAGGGGTTTAATGCCAAAAAGTGCAAGGTGCTGCATTTTGAGGTGGAGAACCCAAGGAGGAGTTACCAACTGAGGAGTACAGTTTTCCCAGACAGAGGAGGAGAAGGATCTGGGGGTGCTCATTACAGGGTCAATGAACAACTCTGCACAATGTAGGAAGGCAGCTGGAAAGGCTAACAAAATGCTGGGTTGTATTGCATGGGGTATATCCTCGGGGGGGGGAGGTGATTCTGCCATTGTATAGATCATTAGTTAGACCACACCGGGTGTACTGCATGCATTACTGGTGCACATATCTAAAGAGTGACATTAAGTAACTGGAGGGGGTGCAGCGCAGGGTGACAACGATTATCAAGGGGCTAGGGGACTTAACATATGAGAGGAGGCTGAGGGAGTTGAACATGTACTCACTGGAGGAGAGGGGAGGGGCACCTGGGACCATGATATGAGACTGGAGGGAGGAAGTTTCAGGAGGGAGTTAAGGAGACACATTTGTTAGAGGTTGGTAGCTTGGTGGAATGCGTTAGGGGCAGAAGTGATATTCAGTAGAACAGTGGACTGCATTAAAGAGGGCTGTGACAGGGCAAGGTGGAGTGTCAGTGGAGGGGATGGGTGAAAGGGAGGGGCAGCTGCTGCACAGGGGGCGCTAGCAGCACATTCAAGCAGACTTACTAGACCTCGAGGCCTTTATCTGCTGGCAAATTTCATATGTTCATAAACTGGAAGTGGGTGGTGCAGTCATGATGAGGCTTACACAGTCCTGAGATTCACTGAATAGCCACAGGATTAGCAGGCTCTAGATTAAAAATATAGCACATTCAAATGAAATGAACACAGGGTTGGCCAAGCTTCCATTTTCTATAACAGAAAACTTTTTTTCTTGTGTGTGTGTGTGTGTGTGTGTTTAACTTGGAGTTGAAATGCACAGGATTACCGTAATCCCAGGGTGACAAATGAGACATCAACTGGGACAGGTGGTTAATCACCCAAGTGTATTTCTATTCTTCCATGAGGTGATACATTTATTTTTATAGAATGTAATAAGCAGCTCACTTTGTATACTCAATTTGTTAGGCAGAACTCACTAACAACTACATTCATTAATAGAGTGTTTATTAGTGCAGTTGTGGTGTTGGACAAAGTTAGAACACTGAGGCAAATTTTCTACACACCTACAAACTAGACCCTTTCAAGCTCTACAAAGTGTAATTGTTTCCATTTACCATGGTTAAGTAGATAGTTATGCAATGTCAAGTGCAGAGAGAACCTCACAAGTAAAGTAACATTGATACATGGTTTGCACAGATTTGAAAAACACATGTGAAAGATAATAACAGCCACTGATTCATGCTTTTATTTTCACCACTTTAATATTTACTAGTACATCTACTTTGTCTGCAAAAAACAAGGTATTCATCAGAACAGTACTTATAGTACAGTATGTGCATGTACTCTACTACACATTTTTCTGACAACTGTTGCAGTCATAGCAGCTAAAATGGTGTCCCCAACAGCACTCAGTCATTGTTGCAGTCATAACAGAGTATGTTTACAGATTTTACTGTGAAGCTTCCATTCCCTAAAACTTCTCTCAATACGAGTATACACTCTGGCATGTGCTCAAGGCTATGGTAGAAGTTCTTCCAGAATCAAAGTTATCAGAGAGTTTCTTCAAACCATTACCAGAGGTATTGAATCCAATAATCCACAGCTCAAAGCTGCCATGGATGCTTTTGATACTGCCTCTGCCATAGCACCGTCCATCAGACTTTGGGGACCATTTTTTATTTTTTTTACCAGACAGGTTCTACCCTCCCACTGAATACCTCTGATTATATAATCTAACAGCAGTAGCATTATAATTTGTTTTGAACTTTTCTATTTGTCCACCTTCTCTCACCCCAGAGCTATGCTTCATCGGGAGACACCTAGGTACCACCCCGTGACTTGTCTTACCTGGATCACCAGGGGTTCCCCCATGGAGACATGGATATAACCCAAAGTCAGGTATGGGACAGGTACCCAACATCCCGATATCTGCAATGTCTCGTCAGGTCCCCCAGTGGTCAGGCAGGCAGTTGCAATTAGGGTCGGTACTGGTGCTCCATCTACCCGTGCTCCGGTGGTGTTTTTCCTCCTTTCTGAGGAAGTGGCCAGTGCCGTGATGTCAAGGCATTCTCACCGATGTCTGCCACTCCCAGCCCTCTTTAGCATGCTCCTGTACTTGCTATGTCTCTGGCCTCCGCCAGAGGACAGCCAAGCACTGAGCGAGTGCACCGTCCCTCCCAGGAAAGGAGAGCTGTCCATTAGATGCTCAATCCTCTTCCTCCCCTCCCGACCCCCAACAGCCCAGGCTTGTTACCGAACCCAGGTCACCAGTGTGACGCTAGGTGTGGCATCCAGTGCCTCAACCCTCAGCTCCACTGGGCTGGCAGCAGTAGCATTCTAATCCTCTCCTTGCCTCCATGCTCACCCTGTCAAATTTCCCTTCCCTGCACATCCTCGACCCTCATTCTTGTCTCCTCTGCCAGCCAGCTCCTCGCACCTGCCAGTCGTGGTGTTAAATGTAGTCCTTTTCCTATCATCACTGGTCATCCACTCCACTTCTATCCTGTGCAGCCCCCCACATCCCAGCATCCTTTGTTGTTTTGCTGTCCCCTGTACCCCACCCTTGACTGTGCCATCTGTCCTATTCCCTATCTGTTGGCCTAGCTTTGTTCTTACTTGCTTTCATCTCATCCACATTCATCTTCTTTTTGCATACCCCCGGGGCTGTACCCTCATCCCTCCAAGTTCTGTAGCATCATCCCTGCTCACTTGTTCCTCCTTTTCCTGCACCCTCCCCACCACCTCCCTTTCTTCTGCCTATCCGGAGCCACTGCACCCCAGTCCTCTGCTTTCTCACCCATCATGCTTCCTTCCTGGTCATCCTGATTTTTGGTCCCTGCACCCCTTCTCCCTACCCCACCCTATCCATCACTGTCCTAGCTTGATCTCCCCCCCAAACACTCCCGTCTACTACCAGACATAGGGGGTCAAAATGAGTTGCAAGCCTAAGAACAGAAAACCCATCCCACCTCCCCATCTCACTAGTCTCTGGACAACCCCAGATGGCTGCGTACTTTGGGAGTATCCACCTTTTGGTTGCCCTCTGACAGTGTCCCCATGTGCCCCCTGACTACCCACATGCACTCCTCTCCCTATGCCTGAGGAGGCTTCAGCACCTTTTGGTCTCCCTCTGCCAGGGTCCCCATGTGCCCTGAGTACCCCATGCACAACTCTTCCTATGCCTGGCACACCAGCTGGTGCATTTATATAGGCTATCCCTGGCTTTCTACTGTTACAGTACACTCATATTGCCCCCCCATGCTCCACAGCTGCCTTCTAATCCTCTCCATCTCCTCCCTAAGCTGTGCCAGCGGGTGGCACACTCGGCAACCACCAAACTTCAAAGCCCAGTTAAGTGCAAAGGCTGTGCCTCACCATGTGCCCCCAAGCACCCTCCCAAAGATGCCCTTCCTAGTGACGTAAAGTCCCCTCACCATCACCCTAGCAGGTTTTTAGTTCAAAAGCACCCAACCCCGTACTGCCAAAAACAATCCCACTGGGTTTCCCAGTGATCAGAGATGCAATTAATCTTGAAAATTTTAAATAATTGCCCAGAAGTGAGTTCAATACTGGTGCACTCCCCTCTGATTGGGCCTCTGTCTGTGCAGCCTGCTCTCTTCCAGAAAGCCATTGCTCACTGCCGATTGCAGCAGCTGGGAAATGGATTATCCCTGAGTCCTCTCTTGTTGCCAGTTTGCAGCATGTAATCCCACTAGTGCACACACACCTCCACCGCCAATGCGACCTATAGTTACCACCTCTCCTCCACCACAGCAGTTACAGCTCCTCCAAGTGTCTTGTGACTGTGCTTTCCCATGCAAACTTTTGCTTGCAATGCACATTTTCAGGAAGAGAGTCTGGGTATGTAGATTTGGACATTTAGGTGACATCTGTATAGGGGATGGATTGAATAGTTCTCAGTGTGACTGTATCCAACACACTGCTTGACATGGATAATTTGGAAGTAGGTTTCTGGCAGTATGAAGCATGCAGCAAAATATATACCCAGATAATTGAAGTGATTCATGTGATGTTGGCCACAGAATATTACAACCATCTAAATTTCAGCACTTGAGCAAAGGGACACTGGTTTCCATAAAAAAAAAAAATTCTTCTTTCACAGCCCATTGATGAGTGAGGCACTGGACAACACACCTCATGGCATGCCATCAAACCTCATTCAGGAAAGACAGGCTGCCAGGTGTTGCCTCTGGAGATACGACTGACCGTCTGGATAAGGCGGGCTCGGTTGTCCTCCCGCATGACTGACCCCAGAGGGTAGGACGGATGAGGGTGCCAATGGAAGTGTGGGTGATGCTGGACTTCTACGTGCATTGACATGTCACAACCCACCAATGGGGAAGGAAACATGGAAAATCCCTTGCAGCTGCAGGATGAAGACTGTCCATCCACAGCCTCTGTGCCAGTGGCCAGGTGGCATGCCTACAGCCATGACTAACATACCAACATACTAAAATGCCAGCAGACTAAGCCTAATGGTCTTTCATGTCTGCTCATTTTGTCATCCTTCAAACTGGGAGTTGACCTTGCTGCCTCCCCAACCCCCTTGTGATTCTGCAGTACCAGTCCAAGATATTCCCCTTGTATTGTACTTCACCAGTTGAGCCCTTCCCCTCTACCTGTCCAGACGCCTCTTGAACCCCTCCACAACCGCTCCCTCCATTAGTCCACTGGACAGCACATTTCATGGTTCCACCACCCTCTCAGTGAAATAGCACCTCTTCCTTTCCCAAGGGCCTCCCCTGCCTCTAGCTTCCACCAGTACCCTCTAGTTGAACCCATCCTTCCTTTTGAACACCCCAACTGAACATCCCCCTAGTTATCCCCTTCATGTACTTGAGTACCTCTATTATGTCCTTCCTGTCCCTCCTCTCCCCCAATGTGTACATGTTGAGCTCCTTGAGCTTCTCCCCATAGGTCCATTCATCAAAGTCCTAGATCATTTTGGTTGCCCTCCTCTGGCCCCTCTCCAGGAGTGCAATGTCCCTTTCTAAGTGCAGCTTCCAAAACTGCACACTGCCTAAGGTGAGACCACTGGAGAAGATGGGTGATGGGTCAGTGGGGCTCAGTCTAATAGGTGCAGCCACATGAAGAACTGAAAAAAAGAATGGCATTTGTTTCAATGTAGCAGCAGTGTAGCATTATGTGTTACACCTGGGCTGAAAAATGTGTTTATATAAGGTGACTATGTTTGGCATTATGAAGCAAGCAATTCACCTGCTCCACTTTCTTAATATAATTATTTTTTTTTGTAGGATGTTCTGGTTCATGGCGTATCGTGGCTATGTTATCTGGATCTATGAGGGACGCAGGCTTGGGTATGGATATCGTGTTGTAATTCTGTCATGCATTGTGAATGCCATACGTGAACAATTTCCATCGGATGAAGATGATTATGTTGGCTTTCTGCCCTTCAAAGGATTCTGGGTATATCCAGAGACAATGAATGGCTATAGTAATACATGTATCTAAGTGCTGGATTAGATTACTGCAAGATTGCCAGTGAACACTACGCTCCTTGCACCCACATGCATACATTGAGTTTTGCTCGACAATCTCCTGTTTGTTTTTTACCACGATTAGAGACTGCATCATTAGTGAGCTTATGATGCCTCATCGTGAGTACTCCCCTATGTAAAACTAAATAAAATACAAGACAATAAAACCAGGTGCACAAGAACTGTCACTTGACTTGTCTGTCCTTCACTTGGGACATTACTGAATTTTAATAACTGTTGATACACTACAAAAAATAATAATTCAAACTGTACTTTGAAAATGGGACGATGCTGACCCATGAAGTAAGGTTCAGTTGTAACATGAATAGTTGTGCCTAAATAAAACATCAGTTCTTAACAAAGTGCTCTGATATGTGCCCTAGATGGTGCAGGGCTTGCATCACAAAAGATATGAGGAGAGGCTAGGCTAAGGGACTACAGTATTTATTCACTGGAGTAGAGAAGACAGCAGGGCACATAACTGAAACTTTCAAGTACCTCAAGGGCATAAAAAGGTGCAGTTGGGGGACAGTATGAAATTGGAAGTGTATAAATTAAGAGGTAATGTGAGAATGTTTTTTTAACACAAAACGGGTAGTCGACACTTGGAATAGTATGCCAGAGGAGGTAGTGGGGGCAAGCACAGTGGAGGGGTTTAAGCATGCATGGGTTAGGCCAGAGGGAAGCATAAGAGGGAAGGAAGTGATGAAAAACCATTGATCACCCAGTGTCAGTGGCCACATACAATGTATAGGGCCTAAGGGCAGACTGGATGGGACTAGAGTTCTTTATCGCGTCAGAATTTCATGTCTGTAGTGTGCCATTTTTTCATTAGTGGTGGTGGAAAAATACTAATCATGCAGATCTGCATTTTATAAAGTGGAAATATAGCAATGCATGCTATGTCCTGGATTGACTTTAGAACGGAAGGTTTGGGGGGATGGGTTTAAACATAGGCTGGTGGAGTGTCTAGTGGCAAGAGTGAATTTATATTAGGTATAGGTTGGAGGACACCAAACAAAGACTCCAAGCACTAGTTGACAGGTGTGCCCTATCCCCATTATTAGTAACCAAGGATCACATTTTTTGTTTTCACAACTCAGGGGAATCTGTGATCAAACAGATATTTATGGCAGTAAATCACTGCAACCACCAAACTGGATGGTGGTAGGGAGAAACCAGATCACAAGGTTCATATTCATTTCACAGTGCATATTCATGCAAAACTGGAACAGTGGCAGTATTTGTAGCTCACCATGACAGACTGGGTGCATGGTGCAATACTGCCTAATAGTTATGTGCTGAAAGATACCAGAGAAAGACCAATGTCATATATTATAGTGAAGTATGTTTGCAGTAACAGGGCATAGGGGGTTGATTCTTTACCATGGACAGACTGTTGCATTTGAGTTCTGATATAGCATCAAGGGGGCACAGTGGATCACACAGTAGATCACAAGAAGACTAATGTGGGTCCAGCGGTTGAAACTGGGACCAGCCTGCCAGCCAAATTAAGGTGCATTGATGCACAGTTTTGCTTGGTGCACTGTGCGTGGTGTCTCCATAAATCAGCCACTTCATTGTCTGCTTATTCCATAGGTATTTGTTGTTCACAGTCGAGTTGCTTGTGGTCAAATATTTTGCTGTTCCCTACATCTGTGCGACATCTTTGAGCCCAAACGTCAGCCAATTTGCTGTCAAGGGATAAGGTAAATATAGACTCCTTTAGGTAATCAGTGTATATTGTGCAACCAAATGCCAAACAATGTGGCATTTTGAAGGATTAATTTGCATCAGTCTGCAAAAAGAATAAACAAAAGTTAAGTCAGACTGACATGATGCAAGTAAACAGACATTGCCATATGTTGGCAGAAACCAACACATGGATGATCAAAAAGTGTCATGGCACACAAACACTTGTAAACAAAGCAATTATATGGAACACGCATGGTAAATATGGCTGTTAATAACTACTATGATGGCGGTAAATATGGTCAGTTGGAATCTCAATCTTCCCAATTGTGACACACTACATGATGGCCAATTTAGGTAGTGATTTATTGATATATTTTCACGAATTGGAATTCAACCTTGAACATGTTGTTTGCAATTACACATCAGTATTAATAGACCTACAGATCACCCTAAGCATATAAACATAAATGGCAACAACAGAGAGGTAAACATAACAGCATCACAAAATATTGTCAAATAACACACATGCTGCACAATGGAGGGGGTGTTGTGTGTGTGTGTGTGGGAGAGTAGCTCAGGAGCAGTGGGAGGAGATGCCAAGTAGGAGTTAAGGGTTAGTGGAGAATGTGGTATAAGGGAAGCTAGGTTCAGCTGAAAATTTAGGGAGGTGATAATGGGCTTGGGGTTGGTGCTAGATGGGATGGGAGGTGGTGTGAAGGTGAAGGTAGAGGGTGGAGGGGGAATGATGAGTTGATAACGGGATGGGGAATGGGGTGAGAGTAGAAGGGAGGGGGATTGGGTTGAGTGGCATGGTTGTAAGAAGCCTAGCTTCACACAGGTTTGAGGGTTGTCCCATTTTTAACACATGACCACTCCACCACACACACACACACTCTTTCAGCATACACCGGTGTTATGCCAACACATGCTTCAGTAACATAACTTTTTAGCTGGATTAACTGCCACAGGAGGGCACTTTCAAGCATGTGCTGACCCCTCTGTGACCAGATACTTCATGATTGTACTGCTGCAACTATTACACCTCTCTTGTGATACTGTGCTCATTTCAATATGGTGATATTTTATTCAGAAATATGTGCTCGTTATGTATGCGATGTATGCCAGTGTCGTATTGAGGGGCCTCCATTATCATTAAAATGCTCTATCCTGCAGGCCCATTGGTGCAGCAGTTGGATTTCCACTTGAGACACTGGTGACCAGGGTTCGGGAACAGATTCGGGTCACTGGAGGGCCGGCTGGGAGGAGACTTGAGCATCCCACGACTGCTCTTCATCTCCAGAGAGGGAAGGGGGTCTGCAACCCGGTTTTGGGTGACTCCTGGCAGAGGCCAGGGGTAGGACAACACATCAAGTTCACTGCCTAGAGGTGCATGGTGGACATCGGCTCATGCCTAGATGTCCTGTGCATCACACACCTGCAGTGAAGAAAACCAGGAAATATGGCTCCAGACTGACAAGATGACTGTCTCCAGTCCCCCACTGGTTCTAAGGCCCTGAGACAGCTTAGACCACCCCCAGCAGCACCTAGGCCAAATAGAGGCTGTGCTGGCTAACCACAGTGGTGCCTTCTCCCTCAGGGGGCGGGACCGCCCAACGAAGGGATATGTCTGGTTACCTGGGGGGCTGCAATGCAGGGGGTAGGTAGCAGCGGTAGGGCAGAAGAGCGGCAATGAATGCACCTTGGAGAACTGAAGGGAAGGCCGACTCCTTCCTGAACCACTGAAAAAACATATTTAAGTACTTTAGTCTTTTCTGATAGGTCTGTGCTTGTATGCACCACACCATTTTGATTGACCTTCAATTTGCCTACACCCTTTTTTGTGCCTTGGCTGAGAGGGGGCTGGTTTAATTTATTTATTTCAGTACTCAGAAAACCATTTGAGCTAAGAGCTCTTTACATAGGTTCCTCGTCAGGACATTTCAGTACAACAGATAGGTGAAATTATACAAAGGATTGCAGAAATACAAAGGTAAACAAACAAGATTATACATCAAACACATTACAGGTCACAGGAAAACAGACAACTGCAGTGCCCAAAGGTGAAACCAGTCAGTCGTAAGCAAACAAGAGGTTGTTTGGAGCATTGCTAAGTGCTAAAGAAAAAAAAGAAAAAAGTAGGTGAACGGGAGGAGCCCAAGTGCAGTGTACAAAAGGAGAGCATAATATTAGTATAGCAGTAGTGATCAGAGGAAGGTGAGTAGATTGGATGCAGAGGGAGAGGGTGCTTGGTGTGTGGGGGCCGGGGAGCAGGAGGGCATACTCAGGGGGGAAAGGGAAGCATACCACCACTGCTGTAACTCCGGTTCAGTATCAACACTTCAACAGACTACTAGCAGTGCCCATGTGGTGATGGCAGGATGTAAGCACAGAGTTTTACAATTCAGACAAAATCTGACATACTGACAACCAAGCCACAGACAAATGGACTATATAAGGATGTGGACTATATGTGCCTCTTCTCCACAGATTTACACGCACTCATGTTCACGAACACATTTTCTGTTTCTTTTTTATATTACATTTTTTTTTCTCCTCCTCCTCCTCCTCCATGAGAAGCTGGCCTCAGCAACCACTGGTCACTGGCACCCACACCCCAGGACCAGGTTTGCGTACACCTTTATGCACCTAATCACACAGACTGGCCCATAAGCAGGGCAACCCCCAGAGCCTGTGCCAGGATCCAGGTGACCACAGCTCTCTGGTCCGGGGGCGCAGGGTTCGACCATTAGCCACCAAGGTCGCCCCCCAATTTTGCGCCATTTTATCCAACCCCTGAGGGAGCTGGACATGCAATGGCATCAGATGCACTTATGTACAGACACCCGCCTTGCTCCCTCCTCCTCAGTATGCCCGCAACTGACACTGCAACTAGCTTTCGCTAGGCGCTGCTGTAGCGCAGTGCATGTCTCATACCCACCCCGGAGGAAGGAGAGCAGCCATGGGATGTTCAATCCTTTCTCATCCCTGAGAGCCCCCCAGCAGCCCAAGTCAGTTCCCGAACCAGAGTCACCGGTGTGGCGTGACCCCACGTCATGAACAGTGGCTCTGTCATTTCGTTACTCAATCTGGAAAGGTGGTTTTACACAGCAATCACGCTCTTTGGTGTCACAGGTGTGAATGCATTTCTGGCAGAATGTGAAATGACAGCTGTACTGTTCATGAAGTGGTGTGAAAAAATGGCAATACTGAACGTCTGAAGTGAAAATGTGAAAAATTGGCAAAGTTACAGTCGTACATAGCTACTGCACAATGCACGCCTGTAACACAATTACTGTTTTGATTTTTTCCACCAGATTTTCAACATGAGCATTTTTGAACCTCTCCTCATGAACAGTGGCACTGTGATTTTCTTAATCTGTCCAGAACAGTGATTTCCCACAGTGACCATGCTATTCTGTGCCAGAAGTGCGAAAACACATTGCAGTCAGGATGTGAAAAATAAAAGCTCTACTTTTCATAAGGAGGTGTGGAACAAAATGCCAGTGTTGAAAATCTGGAGTGAAAATATTACAAATTCATGAAGTTACATGTGTGCATAGAAACTGTGCAATGCACACTTGTAACAGTCATGTTTTGGAATTATTTCACCAAATTTGCAACATAGACTTTTTGAGAGCCCACCTCATGAACAGTGACACTGTCATTTCATTAATCGGTCCAGAAAGGTGATTTCACGCAGTGACTGCGACATCACCTTTCGGGGCTGAATAATGCCATGAGTGACTGAATTTATGAGGAGGGATACCAAGAACCCCATGGTGAAAATTTGGTGCCAAAAGTCGAAAAAATGGCAGCAATATCCACCTAAGTTGCAAAAACACCATTTATGCCATCATACAACTCAATGAGAGACTGTCTTCTTTTGTTACAGGGTTTTAAAAAAATAATACGACACGGGACATTTGACACACTGGGGCTGGGCTCTTAACGTGCCACCTGGATGTTGGTTTGGGATGGAGTGGAGCAGATGGGGATTGGGCACCCCGCTGGCACACAACACATGGGGGGCATCATGCCGACAAGGATTGGGCTACCCCATTGGCAAATGAACTGGCAAGAGGGCATGCTGACAGGGGGATTGGGCATCCCCATTGGCTTTCGTGTATGTAAATTTCATGGGGACTGAGAGGAGACTTGATGACAGCCACTGCTTGCTGATGCCGGCAATATATAAATTGCTGATGATAGCTGCTGCTTGACAACACATATGTAAATTGCTACATGTCACTACCATTAATTGCAGTGGTGGTTTCCTTTCAAGTGTATGCCACTGCATCTGAAGTGCTGTCATAAACAGCTCAGCCATTCATTGGTGCGGTGTGGTCTCGCCTGCAAAATGGAGCAGGGCATTGGCAGAGCAGATGGCACACCTTTAAAAGTTGCATGGCACCACTATGCTGCTTGCACGTGGACACAAGCCAACATAAAAACCATGCAGCCTTGCAGCCATGCATCAAAACTGGCAGCACTAACAATATTCCAATGGGAAGACTATAGCATTATAAAGCAGCACTAAAAATATTTGCTTAACACGGGGGTGAATAATCAAAGTTCCAGTCAATACAATACTAGCTACCAGAAGAAATCATGGAGAGGGCTCATGGAGATCACATAAACACAAACCTTCCTGATGAATGCTCAGCCCTTGGATGACACCAGCTGCAAAACTATTTGATTTGCCTAAGAGCTCTGTATTGTATTCAATACACATTAGATGTAATCAAAAGTACATAACCTGTTGATCAAAAAAGTGGCAGCAGATTCTGTTTAACTGTTTTCAAGTGCTGGTGGCAGGCATAAATGCAAAGTGCGGGCACTGTGCATAATAATGTGGACTGAGGGAACACAGCTACTCTGTCTGCTAAATAATGTATGCAATTAATTGTCATTGATAAGCACTATGAAATAAAAATAAAAATACAGACATAGGCTAATATCAAACAAGTAAAGTTAATTTGTGGTGTTCAGTGATTCATTGGAGCATGTCCTGAGGAGGTGATGTTTTTGCTGAGCTAGAGAGGTAGTGGATTCCAATGTAATTCTCAGTACTAAATGCAGTGGATTCCCATATGTGTGTAATACAGAAAGTGCAGAGCTGCTATGGATTTTTATGTGTGCTGTCGAAGGTGATTTGTTGCTGCGGGAATGTGACTTACTTTATTTATTTGTACTACACTCAAAATAATGTGTGTACTGCCTCAGTGAATGAATTAATGACTGAACTCAAACAGCAGGAACATCATGACTAGCATAACATATCACTTTAGAAAAACCTGTCCTTTCCAATGTGAAACAGGAGACTGCTTGCAGACAGCAGTAACTGCTGTTGAGAACCTGATGTGTACTCTGTTATGCGAGGGGAAGGGGAAGTGTCAAGTGGCATTGTTGAGGAGCAACCACTAATTTGTATTACAAATAGATGAACTCCATGATGTTTCCAGGCTAGTTTATATAAAGCATTCCAATTCTGCATATTTGCTTTTATGTTCTACTCTAACAACCTATAAGGTGATGTTACTACTGGTGTGAAAACTGAAAGGGACCAAGAGGAATATGCCAGAGGAGTGCACAGTACAGACACAACCACTGTAAACAGTGACATGATGAAACACACACACACACACAGCAAAACACAGCAGGACAATGTACTAATATCAAAAAAATAATTACACTCACCCAAAATCTAGCATTCTGTCCTCTGGAAGAAGTATTCTCTCATGCTGAGCTGTGACAGACTCTGTAACAAGACACTGGCAGGGGCAATTAGACAGCACACCAAAGAGCAATCTGGGAAAGCTGCTTCGGACAAGAGGCCATAAAAGAAAGCAGAGTGGCAACCTCCAGGGGCAATAAAACTGCCAGGGAAAGTTAGAAAAAACAGCTCTCACAGCCAGAGGGGAAAAAAAAAACATTGGAAGAGGTTATAATACAGAAAAAAGAAAAATACATGTATTTTTCTGATTTTAACATGGAGTTTTCCTTTAAACATTTGAGCAATTGTAAGAAGACCTCTTCCCCCCTCCCCACATAAAAACAATACTTTACTCATCAGACATGAGAAACATAACACACTGAAAAAATGTGGTTATTCAGACCTATTTGCAACTTCATATAAAACAGGAAGGAGAAGGGGAGTGGCAATCCTTATTCTTAACTATACCACTTTCTAACTGTTAGAACAAGAAATAGACAAGGAAGGAAGGTAAGCCCTGGTAAAAGGTAGGATACAGGGACAGGTGGAGATCCTACTATCAATATACACCCCACCAGGTTCCCAATGTACATTTTATAGGAACATATAGATGAAGGTAGCACAACAGACAGAGAGGGTCCTAATAGTTTGTTTGTTGAATTTTGTTGACCCGGTAAGCTCACTGGGCCTAGAAGTCCCTTTTTCAGGGGCGACCGGGTGGGGCGGATACAGATGGTAGGCAATTGAATTTGAACCAGATTAAGCTGTTTGTGGTATTTTAGTGAATGAGGGAAATTTGGCCAGGACACCGGGGAAATTCCCCTACTCTTTGCTGGTTGATGCTGCTGTTTGGCCAGTAGAGGGAGCTGAAAGTCGGCGGAATGGCCACCTCGGAAGAGCTGCTGATGCAGCAGGACGTCGCAGGATTAGGAGAGCGGGCCTCCTCTCCTGATTCTCGTAGCGCAGAGGCCCGAAGTCAAAAAGCGCCCGGTATGGGCGAAACGAGAGAAACGGAAGAGCTTTTCTTCTCGACGGAAGATTTGAGCACAGTACAAGCATCGGGGAGCGTGGATGGGATTCCTGAAGTTCCTTTTCCTGCCCACGATATCTTCAGCACAGCGCGACTGGAGTTGAACCAGTCAAACATAAAGGTACAAAATAAACAGCTTTTGGGGTTATCCTCGATGGGAAAGGACTGCAGAGTTAGCGAGGGGGTTTATAGCATGTCTGGGATTTCAAGCAAGGAGCAAGCAATAAGAGAATCGGCAGCTCCCTCTAATCCAATTATATGTGCACCCCTAATTTCAGACCCCGAGCAGGCTGGCAGTTTCAGCACCAAGGGAGGTGCGTGCCTAAAGCCTGGGGAAATTTTAGATTGGTCAGCAGAGGCCATGGATGGAGAAAACAGTGCTGAGTATCCTGCATCAGGTGAAGCACTAGGCCAAAAAAATAAGGCTTCCTTTCAATCCTCTGTCATTATGAAGGAGTCTGGTTTTGTATTTAAAGCACCAGTATTAATGGAAAAGTATGGGACAGCGTCTAATGACAGCATTGTTTATCAGACTAATTCAACAACACAAGAAGGAGTTACTACTTTTTTTTTGGGGTCCAAACCTAAGACTAATCTGATATCTGCTCAGGAGCAGTTGAAAACCTTAGCAGCCATCCGTACTTCAACAACCACTCCCACTTCAATGACTATTTCCACTCCAATGACTATTTCCACTCCAACAACCATTCCCACTTCTACATCTGGCTCTCCACAACTACCAGATACAGTAGAGCCATGGTCTACTACCCAGGCCTTGCAGGGAGCAGGCTGGGTGAAAACCGAGCAAGGTGCTTGGATTCCTGACCCCACTTGGGATTATTCATCAGGGTTTTCACAGGCTTCTCCAGGGTGGAAACCTTCTAGTGTTAGCACACCAAAACCACCAGTAGCTAAAGGGGTTATTACGGTCCCCGCTACTGGCTCTGAGGTTACCGAAAGGGAAAAAGTTATGCAAGATGACAATTTAGGAAATAATGCTCATTCACAACCTCCTCTTGCTAACCAACCGCCTTTATTGTCAGAACTGTTTTCTAATATTAAAAAAGAAGCTGCACCGAGGCGAAATGCCGTCCGGTTCCGCTATAAGGGAGGTTTAGCGGATAGGCCTGACCGTGTGTTTGTGGGGCGTAGATTGCTGAAAGATTCTTTGCAATTTTCCCCTAAAGATGTTTTTGCACTAATAAATATTTCCGGTGAAGACAATTATGATATCAGTTTTAGAACTGCTCACGCTTTAGAGCTTTTCTGGGAGCGTTATGCATTAGTTAAATTTTCCCCCCTATGATCTCCCTTTCTGGTTATTCCCCTGACCAGGCCTTCTGTTAGATTTGTAACGGTAATGTTTCGGAATAAGGGGGTCCATGTCGATGACATTACATATTGGTTATCGCAGAAATGCGAGGTTTTAAGTAAACCTGAGGCTTTGTTGGATTCTGAATCCTTTTGGACTGGGGGGTGGAAATATAAAGTTAAACTGTGGGTTGGGGAAAATGGGTTAGAACACATTCCTAATTCCTTTATGTTGGGTAAGGATAGAGGAGTATGCTTCTACACAGGGCAGCCGAGAGCCTGCTATAAGTGTGGAGCTCGGACACATTTATCTAGTTCCTGTGATCAGGCCCGTTGTGACAATTGTGGGGGTATAGGACATACAGCCCTGTATTGCACCAATAGCACTAGGTGCGACTTATATGAGGAGGAGGGCCATGTATTTGGTGACTGTTCTTGGGCAGCCAGGAATAAGGCCCCAAATGCAAGCCCTGATCTGTTAATTCAACAGGCACAAGAATTGCTGGAAAGGAAGGTTGACCCCCCCCTCCTCAGAATATAGTTTTCCTTTCTGATCTCATCCCCAAACCAGTTTCAGGTGGTACTCCAGTACCTTGTCCTCCTCTGCCGATAGCGAGGCCTGAGGTTAGTTCTCCACCCAAGCAGAACAGTGTAGCCATGAGTGATAAAGTGAACCCACTCCTTTCACCCGTTTGTTATGGGGATCATTTAGATCCAAAGGAAGTAGAATTTAAACCTGTTGCTAGGAGACGTTCATCTAGACAGAACAAAGCTGCCTCTTTAAGTAAAGTTAAAGAGGCAAGCATTAAGGAAAGTGGGAATCCATATGCAGCCTTGTTCCTTCCTGATGGGAGTTCTGACATGGAACAGAGTGAAGCCGATTCACAGTCAGTTGGCAGTAGTCAGGTCTCTTTTAGGATGGAACATGGGGATTATAAAGATAAAAAAAAGAAAAAGCGGAAGAAATAGGTTTCCATTCCTTTCACTGTACGTCCCTGCAACCTCATAACCCATGGGTTCTCTTGTTATAGGGTCCCTAAACAGGCCTATTAAATGTGGTGAAAAGAAGAGCGTTTTTTTCCTTTATTCACAGTTCAGGTTATGATATTTTCTTTTTCCAGGAGACCTGGATGTGCTCTAGAGAACAATTGTTACTGTTTAAAAGGGAGTGGATTTGGGGGCCTTCTTATTGGTCCTTTGGGCCAGATAGTGCGGATGGGGTGAGTATTCTTTTTGGTTCATATAAATTCTCATTAATAAAACTGATTGATTTAATGCCAGGGCATTTGTTTTTGTTGGATGGTATTTGGCAGTCTAGTGCTTTTCGCCTTATTAATGTGTATGCCCCCCAAACTAAGGCAGCTCGGGTGGAGCTTTTGCGGCTAATACAGTCTTATTTAGTGTCATCATATGCCATCATTTAAGGGGGGGACTTTAACTGTGACATTGTAGAAACCAAGCAGTGGGTAGTAAAAGAAAGAAGATATACTGTGATTCTCACATGTTATCAGCTGTGGTAGATACTGCTAAGTTGATCAATTGTAATAGTTACAATAAAGGCAGCAGGTTCACCTATAGCAGGAAAAATTACAAAACTACAATAGATCACCTTTTTCACTCCCAGAATATAAAAAGAGGCTATTTCCAAATTATCCCTAGTGAATTCTCGGATCATTCTTTATTGCAATTTATTATTTCAGATATCCCCCTAAGAAACAGGAAAAGAAATAGATGGAGGCTGAATGCATCCCTATTGGAGTCCACTATTGTTAAATCTGGGATAGAGGCCTTACTAGCGGCTAGAATTTCTGTATTGTGTCTTTATGACAAGATTGGAGATTGGTGGATGGATACTAAAGGAGACATACGAAACTGGTTTTGTGCACATGGTAGATCCTTAGGGAATAAAAAGTTTTTGAAATATTTGTCGCTTAGGAGTCATCTACAGTATTTATATTCACTGTCTTATCTAAGTAAGGAAGATTTTTCTACTCAGATTGCTATGATTAAGGAAGAAATGGTAAAATTCAGTATGATAGAGCATCCACAATTTCATAATGCTTTCCATGGGTACTAAGAGAGGGCGGTGGGGATCCCTCGAGGCCTGTAAGAAAATGCATTCTGACAGTACGATAGAATATTTACAAGACGTTAATGGTAATAAATTTGATACAGTACAAGATATGGAATCCCTGATTAAAGTTCATTATCAGTCTCTATTGCCTGTAGAAACCCCCTCGGATGAAAATATGCAGGATTATATGCAAAATATTGAGATTTCTGGTTTTTCAAAAGAGGCATTGGCATTGCTTAAAAGCATTACTTTGACAGAAGTCCAAGAAGCTATTAAAAGCCTTAAAATAGGGACCTCTCCTGGATTGGACGGATTACCAAATCAATTTTATAATTGCTTCATTTCAAAAATACCAGTGATATTATATACTGTTTATTCTGCCTTTTTTCAGGAACTTGAGTTTCCATCTACCTTTTCAGAAGGCTTATTAGTTTACTTATTTAAAGCTGGGAATAAAGCAAATATTGCCAATTGGAGACCAATAATTCTCTTGAATACTGATTACAAGATTTTGGCTCAAATCCTTAATATTAGGCTTAAGAATTATGCTTCTTTGATTCTGTCAAATCACCAATTTTGTGGTATTCCTGGGAGGAGAATACAAGACGCCTTAATGTTGACTAGAGATTTTATTGAATTGGTATCTTTACAAAAAAGTAAGGGCTGCGTGCTTTCGCTCGACCAAGAAAAAGCCTTCGATCGTATTGCCCAGAAGTTTCTCTTTATGGCCTTGGCCAAGTATGGCATTCCTGTAAAATTTATTGGCTATATTAAAATGTTATATTCGCATGTCTATGTTAAAGTTTTTCTTAGAGGACAAATTACAGAAGGGTTTGAGATTTTGACTGGGGTACGACAGGGCTGTCCACTCAGCCTTTGCTGTATCTTTTCAATTGATCCTATTTAAATAATTAGGCAAATTGAATACGGGTAATTTGTTGCTTCAGAGTGATTGGCTAGATTGTCGGTTTTAGCCTATGCGGATGATATTTGTGGGTTTTTTCTGGATCAAAATCAGGTCCCCTGTTTTTTACAAATTGTTGGGCAGTATGCAGGCGTCTCAAATGCTAAGCTTAATCTTGCCAAATGTAAGGGGTTATTGGTTGGTGATTGGGGGATTTCTTCATGTCAAATATCCGGGTTCCTTTTTCCAAAAAATCCAATAAATATCTTAGGTATTATTTTTGGAATGCCAAATGTGGCTCTGGTTAACTGGGAAAAGGCTATAGAGCGTACCTTGGTTAAAGTCAAAAGATGGCAGGCATGGAAATTATCAAAACTTAAAAGGATACAGATTTTAAAATGCTTTATAGTTCCACAATTACAGTATGTGGCTTATATTTTTCCTCTTCCCTTAGTTCTAGAAACCAAAATTTATGGAATGTTCTTTCGGATGTTATGGGGCAATGGGCTTAATCCGGTTAAAAGGTGTTATACTTATTTAAGTAAAGGAAATGGGGGTTTGGGAATGATTGAGCCTGTTGTTTTCTTCTATTCTTTATTTTTTATCATACAGTTTTGTATGGAATTTCTAGTACCTTAAATAGTTTTAAGGGGATGGTGCACTTGGTCCTTGGAAACTATCTTGCAGCCTGGGGTGAGGTGGCGCCCAATCTTCATTCGAGACTGCAAGTACCTGAATATTTTCACCCGGCAGCTCAGAAACTATTTAAATGGAAAATCACTCGTGGTGAAATTCTTCATGCCAGTAGGAGAAAGTTCTGTTCTACATTAATGGCCTGGCTGTACCCTACAGAACCTTGTTTTAAGAATTGCCCCCCTTCATTGAATGGTCAGGTTCTGAAACAATTGAACAATAAACTAATGCCAGCTGCAATATGGGAGATATCGTGGCTGACTGTTTACGGTAGATTGAATGTTCGTGGGAATGCAAAACATAAAAACTTAGAACAGAGGAATTGTCCATATTTAGCATGTGTAAACGTAGAAGAAACTATGAATCATTTTCTGTTAACCTGTTCATATTCAAAATCACTTTGGATTTTTCTTGCAGGAAAATGGCATATGAGTTGGTTGGGGGAAATGGATTATGATACCTTAGTATTAGGGGTTCTTCATAGAGGTGCTTCTACTCTTCACTTGGAAACCTATTTTATCTTGTTAAGTTGCTTAAGGTTTTACTTGTGGCAAGCAAGATGTCAATGGGTAATTTATCAAAAAATGATGTCATATCAAGTTTTTAGTTATCTAGTTATGCAAATGATGAAGACTGTATATCAATCTGATTTATTACACTATTCAGGGGTTAAGGTTCATAGATGGTGGAAGAGATTCCAGATTTTCATTAAATATAAATAGATATTGTTTAATATTAGATTAAGTTTATGATTGAGCATTTATGTGTATAATTTTTTGTGATTATCTATAGAAAATGATCAGTGATGGAATACTGTAATTTGTTTTCTTTGTTGTAATTTGTTTTGTTGTGAAGCTTTTTATGTGAATTTCAATAAAAACTCCCCTACTCTTTTCAATAAGTGCCATGGGATCTTTAACATCCACCTGAACTACAACCAATCCAGGTAGATGGGATCTCGGTTTAACGTCTCATCCGAAAGACGTAATAGTGAAAGGAGAAAGTCCAGAGGGGGTATTGCTAAGATCAAAGGGGATAAGGGGGAGTGTGAGGAGCAGGACATAGAAACATAGAATTTGATGGCAGATAAGGACCACTTGGCCCACCTAGTCTGCCCATTTTCCTACCTAACAGATAGGCTGCAGATCCTAGTTAACCAACAGCTTACTTCCTCCTACCCCCCCACTAGGACTGCCTTATATCTGTCCCATGCATTCTTGAATTCCCCCACTGTTCTTTGACTCCACAACCTCCTCAGGGAGGCTGTTCCATGCATCCACAGCCCTCTCCGTGAAAAAATACTTCCTCACATTACCTCTGAGCATCCCCCTTCTATCTTCAAATTGTGTCCCCTTGTTCTTGCACATCTCTTTTTCAGAAAGTTGCTACCCTCTTGGACTTTGTTGATTCCCTTGAGGTACTTGAAAGTTTCTATCATGTCCCCTCTCTCCCTTCTTTCCTCAAGGGTATACATATTAAGCTCCTTTCGTCTTTCTTCGTATGTCTTCTGGTGCAGATCCTGCACCATTGTGGGTGCCTTCAGGACCATGTAAAAGCATCTATCCTAAATAGGTACTTCTGCTCAGTATTTACTGAGGAGAAACATAGAAACATAGAAACATAGACTTTGATGGCAGATAAGGACCGCTAGGCCCATCTAGTCTGCCCATTTCCCTACCTACAGCATAGGCCGCAGATCCTAGTTAACCAACAGCCTATTTCTTCCTACCCCCCACAAGAATTGCCTTATGTCTGTCCCATGCATTCTTGAATTCTCCCACAGTTTTAGACCCCACAACCTCCTCAGGAAGGCTGTTCCATGCATCCACTACCCTCTCTGTGAAATAATACTTCCTCACATTGCCCCTGAACCGCCCTCCGTCTATCTTTAAATTGTGAAGGTAATGCGGGGCCCACAGCTCAGTACCATGGACACAGGGGGAAGGGAGGTGTGCACTAGTCCATTCACAAAAGAAAGGGTCCCACAAGAGATCGATAAGCTCAGGGTGGTCAAGGCAATGGGACCTGATGGCATACATCCCAGGGTACTAAGGGAGCTAAGGGTGTAACTAGCAGAGCCACTATCAGAACTATTTAATGAGTCTCTGAGCACAGGAGAGGTCCCAGAAGACTGGAGAAGGGCTCATGTTATCCCGCTCCACAACAGTGGTAGCAGGGAGGAGGCAGGAACTACAGACCAGTCAGTCTTACCTCAGTAGTGGACAAGATTAGGGAGGCACTCCATAAGGAAAGGATAGTGCAACACCTGGAATCCATAGGAGTACAGGATCCAAGACAGCATGGGTTTACAACAGGATGGTCCTTTCAAACTAATCTCAGATTTATTTGACTGGGTAACCAGTGTGGTGGACCAACGGGGAGCAGTTGATGTCGCCTACCTTGACTTCAGCAAAGCTTTCGATACTGTTCCACATAGAAGATTGATTAATAAGCTAGGTAGACTCGGGGTGGGTCAGAAGCTAGTCAGCTGGGTGGCAAACTGGTTGATGGGCAGAAAACAGAGAGTGGTGGTAAATGGTATACAGTTAGAAGAGATGCAAGTCATAAGCGGGGTACCTCGGGGATCAGTCCTGGGGCCAGTCCTCTTTAATATCTTCATCAGTGACATTGCAGATGGACTGGAGGTTAAAGTTTGTCTGTTTGCAGATGACACCAAGATCTGCAACAGATTAGATGATCCAGATGGGAAGGGCAGAATGAGAAGAGATCTGGATAAACTGGAAAATGGTTGGAAGAGTGTCAACTGGGGTTTAATGCAAAGAAGTGCAAGATGATGCACATAGGGAAGAGAAACCCTGTAGCCACCTATAGGTTGGGAGGGGAGTTGCTGGCAGTCACAAGGGAAGAAAGAGACTTGGGCATCATCATCACAGATGACCTGAATTCATCCAAGCAGACCACTAAATAAGTAGGTAAGGATAGGGGGATGTTGGGGTGTATTAGTAGGGGTAACACAATTCGTAAGAGGGAGGTAATAATCCCTCTTTACAACACACTGCTTAGGCTCCATCTGGAGTACTGCATGCAGGACTGGAGGCCACACGTTCACAAGGACATTAACCAAACTGAGGCAGTCCAGAGAAGGGCAACCAAAATGGTGCAGGAACTGCATCAGAAGACATATGAGAACAGATTAATGGAACTCAATATGTATACCCTTGAGCAAAGGAGGGAGAGAAATGATATGATTGAAACATTCAAACACCTTAACGGCATTAACAAGGTGAAAGAGTCTAACATGTCCTTGTCTAATAGTCACTTTATGAATCTATTGTGTATCCTCAATTTGATGTAATGTAATGCACAGCAACCTGTATGTTCTGTTATCCCTGTACCTCACTATGTATGATGTGGAACCTTTTTAAATGAGTCTTTGACTCAAAGGTCTTTCTGATTATCTCAAATAAAATAAAAAAAATAAACGTTTTAATATAAGAAAAATAGCAGGACAAGAGGACACAGCATGAGATTAGAGGGAGGCCGATTAAGGGGTAATGTGATGAAATTCTTTTTTACAGAAAGGGTGGTGGATGCATGGAATGGCCTACCTCAGGAAGTGGTGGATATGAATACAGGGCAGGGCTTCAAACAGGCATGGGATAGGCATAAGAGAGCAATACAGATTAGTATGAATAGATAGGCCATTGACAGAGTAAATGCCGATGGCACATTCATAAGGTGGAAAAAATGGGCAGACTGATGGGCCTTGTGGTCCTTTTCTGCCATCAACTTCTATGTTTCTATGTTTAATATGTAGAGGCCACTGGAACTTAATGCTAGAACCCAACCTAGACAGCATGTCCAGAATCTGAAGATCAGGACATAGGACAGCAAAACAATTCAAGACTCTACTAAATAAGCTAGGAATGGTGGATATCTGGCAACAAATGGAGGGACAATCAAGGGGGTATACTTTTTTCTTGGCAGTACACCAGATGTACTCCCGCCTGGACCTATATTTGATGTTGAAAGGAGACATTTATTTATTTATTGAAATGTTTCACCAGGAAGGCACACTGAACAAGTTGCCCAACTTACTGTGTGACTGGGGGGGGGGGGGCAATGAAGATTAACAACAAACAATTAACAGATACAATAGGAGCATTTGATTCAGAATAATACATTCTTAACAATAGTGAGTATCAGACTTTCAACTGTATCATTTAAAAAGGCTTTACAGTTCAGTTTGTAGAGACAGTTAAAGCATAGACAATTAACTACACCAGTAGGAGGACACAGAATACATGAGACAGAAGCCCATCAGATAGTGATGCCACTGTGCAATCAAAGTGCAAAGATGCATGAAAAGCTGCACACAGAGATAGGCAACAAGTGCTACTTGCAAGCAAGGGCAGGAGTAGGCAGTTGCGCAAGATTGAGAAGTGAGGGATGATGCTAAAGGAAGCTATAAAGAGAGGTAGGGGTAGCTTAAGAAAAGGATGGGGGAAGGAAGACTGCTGATACCAAGTACCCTGCCAGGGTGTAAAGAACTCTGCCAGGGGGCAGAATCTGAGAGCAGACAAGAACAGAGAAATTAAGATGTGAGGGTGAAGATAGACTGCTGAGATCAAGGTAAACCTCCAGGGTGTAGAGAACCCTGCAAGGGGGCAGAACCAGGCAGTAGACAAGAACAGTGAAAATAGGAAAGCTGGCAGCAAGTCACAATACTAGTTCTAGTTCCCCCCTCAGGATGCAAGAACCCTGCAAGGGGGTCAAGGCAGTGATGAGCTGGACAGGGTATACAGGGGTTAGGGTGGATTTAAGCAGGTACAGCAGGTGGAGAAGTAGTTATGTAGAGGAGTACCAGGGGAGTAGGTGAAGGAGGAGTGATGTATTTGTGGAAGGAGAGCATTCCAGGATTTGGGAAGCAGTGAGAAAAACCAGTCTGGGCTGCAAGGCTAGATCTGTGTGGGATCAACAGGGTACGGGTATCAACAGATTTCAGGGCGTGAGAGATATGAGGAGATGAGATAAGGGAAGATTAGAGGTAGGAAGGGAGTTCCCAAAGCCAGAATCAGAAGGTCAGTTTAGCAATGTGGGTAAACCACCAGTTGGACAGCAGAGGAAATGCTACAGCATGATGAAGGGCACAGTCATGAGTACGAGAGGGGGCATCTAGGGTAAAGTGGCAGAAGAAGTTAAAGAGCAAGTCTAGTTTGGTCAGGGAATATTTGGGAGCAGCACCATAGACTATGTCACAATAGTCAAAGAAGGGGAGAATCATATTCTGGCAAGTTTGTGCCTAGCAGTTAATGAGATGCAACTGCTGTTCCTGTACAGGACACCAAGCTTGGGGTACAGTTTCTTCAAAATGACATCGATGTGTACAGAGACGCTGAAGTGTTGGTCATACACCAAGGTATCTAAATGAGGAAATGTTCTCCAGGGTTGTCCCATTTAGGGTGTGGAAGGAGGGCATGTCAGAAAGCCTCGAGAGTCTCTCACTGGTGCTGAAGGTCATAGAGACTACCTTCTTGGTGTTGAGTGAAAGCTGGTCTGAAGTAAACCAGAGCTGGACCTGGTTGAAGTAATGCTGCACACAATACTACAACTGGGTAATGGTACTCAAAATCTTCAGCGATGCTCCCTTGAAGGTGTCTTGCTGAATTAGAAGAAAAATCAATGCAGGTCTTACCATTTAAGCCTCTGTTGCTCCTTATTTAAAACATTCTCTAATTTCACCAGTAGCCATAAGCTCTCTGTAAAAACATAAACAACAACTTTTGTAGCGATGCAGCGTAAACGCTAGCCATGGATTTGTGCCATTAAATGTGATTTCTGTTTTAAACTGAATTCCCCAGAACCACACACATAGCTCATACGCCAAAAGATTTAAATGTGTTGCTCAGTCTTGAAATCTATCAAGGCACAAACGCATCTGTCTTATTTTCTCAATGACTTTTTCAGCCCTTACGATATACAAAAAGCATTTCTGAGTATTTTCCTTTGCTGTAAATACTTATTTCTTACAGATTTGTGGCATGTGTTACCTTTAATGAAAGCGTAATCACACTGTTGCCCCCACTCTGCTCATACTAGTTTACTCTGTTGCTTGGGTCTATAATGGCATTCCAAAACACTGCTTTGCTAATCATGTAGGAAGTGTTTTACATTCTATTGGCCACTGTTCAAAACTGCACCTCTTATATCCTGTCAAAATGAAATTATTTTGTTTGTGAGCTAAGATAATATTATAACTGTATGTAAATAATTAGCATAAAATTAAATGGAGAAAATGTATTTTGGTGGCTAAGAATCATTGGCTGCTTCCTATTGGCCTGGCACATAGTCTTCATTTTTTTTAAAACTAATCTGCAGCATCACGCAGGCCATGGAATTATGTGCAGGCGAGCCTGCTTGGAGAAATTGCATCTCCGCCTTCGGGGGAGAATGTACAGTTGCTTAGCAACACTTTCACCATGCGAAAGGTACAGGAAGTGACACGTCACTTTGGCGATAATTCCAAGCAGGCTCAAGAGGATGCCACACCTCACTGAGCAAAGCAACATTTTGGAACGCCATTACGGACCCAAGCAACAGAGTAAACTTGTATGAGCAGAGTGGGGGCAACAGCGTGATTAGTACTTTCATTAAAGGTAATACATGCCACAAATCTGTAAGAAATATGTTTTTACAGCAAAGGAAAATACTCAAAAATGCTTTTTGTACATTGTAGGGGCTGAAAAAGTCATTGAGAAAATAAGACAGATGCATTTGGACCTTGACAGATTTCAAGACTGAGCAAGACATTTGAATCTCTTGGCTTATGAGGTATGTGTGTGGTTATGGGGAATCAAGTTTAAAACAAAAGTCACATTTAATGGCACAAATCCATGGCTAGCATTTACGCTACATCGCTACAAAAGTTGTTGTTTGTTTATGTTTTTACAGAGAGCTTATTGCTACTGGTGAAATTAGATGTTTTAAATAAGGAGCAACAAAGGCTTAAATGGTAATACAATGTGGAGTTCCTACATAATAATGTTTTGAAAGTGTTTAAAAAATGAAATATAAAATGAAGGTATTATAACAAAGTAGTTTTTGTGTTGAATCAGATGAAAATTCCCAGTGAACAAGCTCTGAGGAGCGAAATGTAGGGAAGAATGAATGTAATAAAAGAAAAGATAATTTTACATGTTGTCAAGTGAATTTCTGCAGAAATATATGTTTGAGATCCCTGCATTGATTTTTCTTCTAATGAAGTAGTGCTGTAAGCTGGTTAAAACAGCTGCAGGGTTACTGCTGGAGCAGAACAAGACAGTGTTATTGGCATACATATGGATGGAGAAGGTGAAGCTGACTACGGAAAGGTCATTTATAAAGATGGAAAAAAGCAGGAGACCTAACACTGAGCCCTGGGGGACACCAGTGTTGATAGGGAGAGGAGGGGAGGTGGAATCAGAGATTCTTACTGATTGTGTTCTACTGGTGAGGTAAAATTTAAACCAGTGTGTGACGGATGTGGCCAAGCCTGCAGCAGAGAGGAAGCCAGGGAGAAGGGAGTGAGAAACATTGTTGAATGCTTTCGCTAGGTTGGCACAGATGGCTGAGGTGGTCAGACCATCGTCCAGCCCTGTATGATTAAGTCAGTGGGTCTAAGGAGGGAGGTAACAGTAGTAGAATGGTTCTTCTGAAAGCCAGATTGGAATGTGGTGAAAAATGAAGTATCAGAGAGAAAGGGGGAAAGTTGGGAAAGAACCAGGTGTTCTTGAACTTTAGCAAGTTTCGAAAGTCGAGAGACAGGACAATAGTTGCCAGGAGCTGATGAATCACCGTTATTGGGGAGAGGAATAATTACAGCAGGCTTCCAGGAGGTGGGGATTAGTACTGTCGCAAAGGAAAGGTTTAGGATTAAGGAGATAGGGTAAGCAATGGCAGAAGCAGATGGGTAAATAAGTTTGGGATCGAGGTCATCTGGAGAGGAAACTTTTGTGGGATTCAGGGAGAGCAGAGCACTCAGAGCTTCAGTGGGGGAGATTCAAGAGAAGGAAAAGGAGTAGGAGTAAGAGTCAGGCAATGTCTTGGGGGGTGGAGTAAGTGGGTGGGGAGGGAGGCATCACAGGTGAGACTTAGCGCAGGAGATGTAATAGGCATTAAATTCACTGCCCACCAAACATGGCTCCAAAACCAGGGAACTGTTAATTTTTGGAATGGGGGCGTGAGAAGGAGAGAAGAAAAAAGCATGCACTACCCACAACATTTGGAGGGTGAATTGACATTTATGTGGAAAGAGGAATTAAAATAATCAGACATGCCAGTCTAGTAGCTTTGGTACATGAGTTGCGGAGCATTCTGTATGCAGTATACTCACTAGGGGGTTTTGATGATTTGTGTTTTTTTCCATGCTGTTGTAATCAGGCCAGTAATTCATGGGTAATCCATGAGAGGTGTAAGCCTCTAACTCTGGTCTGCCTGAAGGGAGCAAAGGTATTCCAGGTGGTGATGAATTTGCCCTTGAAGTAAGTGATGGCAAGGTCAACAGAGGGGGCTCAAGCCAGAGGGGCCCAGTCAGTGGAAGCAAGCCGGGACTGAAGAGGAGCAAGGTCTAGGGATTTAAAGGAGAGAAGTTGAGTTGTTTAATTAGGTAGTTTTGGATGGTGCACTTTATGAACCACAGAAGATGGGATTGTGGTTGCTAAGTGCATCAGGGAGGATACCTGACTTGATGACACAGTGAGGGTGAGTGGTGAGCGTCCAGGCAAGGAGGGAATTGTTATGAGTTTTACTAGTAGTAGTAGTAGTAAAAGTAGCAGTAGTAAAATATTTTTATTCAACAAATTTCATATGAGTAAAGGATAAACTCTATTGAGCAAAGCTCATTTTCAATGAGGTCCCATACAAAGTCATTACAATAAATTTACATAAATACATTACAGTGAGTCAGTTACAAATTCCTAACCTAAAAATAATTTATGAACTAAATAAAACAAGACCATACATACAAAAACATCAAATACACATGTAACCCCTAGGTGGCACTATCTCACGGGCTACTACCCCTGCCTGCATGGTTAGTTGCAGGTTAAGGGACCTGGGCACTGAAACGGGTACCTCTACCCAGAGGTCAAGGTTGTTAGTGGTCAAGCTAACCTGGGCACATCCCTCTGGGACACTGTAACCCCCCTCTTTCCCTTCTAGTGGCCTGAACAATACACAATAATCACTTTCACAATGACCCTTTTTCACCAAGCAATTACCCACACTGTTTACACTTACCACCAGGGCTGGTTCCTCTAGCTCGACCCTGGGGACCCCTTGTAAAACAAGGTTATGCACAGCAAATAGCAACAGTACATTACTTTTGGCACAAACTGGGACCACAGTCAGGTTAAATGCAAAAAGAGTTAGATCTGATTTATTCAGGGGGCTTGAACAAGGGAGGGGTGTAATCAGGTTGATTTGCTTAAAGGCTCTATCAATCAAATAATCATGCATGCACTTCTGAGTCCCTACACGGTCACACACTCTGGGTACCCAGGTGGGGAAGACGTGAGCTAGTCAGGAATGTTGCCCAGAGTAGGCCGTGTCACAGCTGGTTGGGGCCCTGTGATGGAAAAAAGCAACATGCACAATACACACTATTTGTAATCCAGCTCCAGAAGGATCAGTTCATGAAAGAAAAGCCAACAAAACAATCAGTTGACAACACTTTTGATTTAGTGGTTGTTGCAGGGAGCTACCCTGATGTTTACTCATGTTACCCCATACAGGACACAGGCAGGACAAACTCAAGACTGCAGATGGTTGAGCTGGAGTGCCAGGAGAAGCAGGGCCCACATGAATCACCAAAGTGTCATTCCTGTTCAAATCATTGAGTAGGGGGCTGATCCCCAGGCAGGTCTCTCATCGACGACTTTCTCTGTGTAGCGGGTATTCTGGCTGGGCCAGTGTGGCAAGGCCCAGGCCAAACAGAGATGAATATGGATTCAGTCCGTGGAGCTGGATGCAGCCTCCAGCAAGCAAAACTCAGTTCAGACACACAATGAGGAATCAAATCACGACCCACTATCAGCACACAGCACATTCATATTTAAGGAAATTCCACTGTACCAGGCAAATGGCTCTTCGGTCACAATTACAGAGTCTCTGCACAATGCAGGAGTTCTGAGGAGGCTGGAAGTCCTGACAGGCTGATCGCATTCAGCAAATCTACGGTCTTCTTCAGGTAGGAGCCTGGTCACAATTCAGTGGCTTAAATTGTTCTCCAACTTTGGATTCAGTCTGATAAATGTACAGGTTCCCTCTCAGGGACAGCAGGCAGGCAGGCATGCAGGCTGAAACTCAGGCCTCTCCACAGTTCTCACACGAAACTACGCAGGTCTGCTGCTCGACTGTCTTGAGCTGTTACTCCCTCTCTTCCCAACTCAGATCTGATTCAAACTGCAGCCAACCTGGGACTTTCCCCAGGATCCAAAAGGTTCATTTGGCTGAGTCATCTGTCAGTCACAACAATGGCTCTCCCTCCAGGTTCATTTAGGTGCCAACAGCCCAAAACTGCAATTGCTACAGAATTTTGCTCCCACAAAGCCCATGGGGACAGGCTCCATTTTAGAGTCCCTAAAGGTACTACTTGGCCCATTCCAGCAGTCTAGGACCAAGATGGTGGAGATAAACAGAACTGTCCATGCTGCAAAGAAGGATCGTTAGACAAACTACAATATCATTATCACTTTAATAGATAATCAACAAACAGTTACATTTTCTAACAGAGCTCCCTCTGCACAAATAGCAAAGACAGAAATGGAATGATTATCTAGCAGACTGGGTGGGACTCAAGCATAGAAACACTCCCCCCCTCTCAGATTAATTATAACTGCAATCTAGGCAGCTCTTAAAGAGACAGTACACAGAGGCTATACAGGCACCCTCTGGCAATCACATTTAAACTGCTAAAACGCAGGACACCAGCCTGGCAGTGAGCATTTAGGCAAGCTCAAGGAAGACTTTTCAGAAACCCCCAGTTGTACTGTAGGGGGGTTACACACATACACCAAAACAACTTACACCATTCTCACTATCTTACTATAAGATTTCTAAGATCTTAAATGCTATGTAGGTTACTATACATTATATCTACTAATACCATTTATATAGCTACACAGCAGTATCTTTTTTGATGTGAACTATTCCTAAAACAACATTTTATATGTGCCCATAGATTTTTTTACATTAGATGACAATAATGTCACAGGAATTGTATTCCATTCCAGTACCCCTCTATAACAGATATATTGTCATCCAATTTCTAAGTTACAGTTAGGCAATTCCAAACTTATTACTTGGCAACATCTTAATGAGACCAGTGTGTTTCTAAATGACAATTAATTTTTGACATATCCCGGATATTTGCCCATCAGCCCTTTATAAATAAATGCCAATAAATGTTTATGATTACACTCGGATAATGTAGGCCATCCCAACTGATTGTATAATTGGCATGTGTGGGTTAATCTAGGAGCCCCCAGGATAAATCTGGCAAGAATATTATAACAAACTTCTAATTTTTTTAAGTCTTGTTTTCTCCCACAAGAATAAAATATGTACCCATATTCAATCATAGGGATAATCTTTACATTTACCACTCTTTTCCTTATTTCCATGGTCATTGCTGAACTGACCTTATAAAGGTCCCCTATCCTCTTATTCACATTTTTAACCATGTTATTAATATGTATATCCCAATTCCGCAAACTATCAATCTAAAGACCCAAATACTTATAAGGATGTGTCTGTAGGATTGGGGTCCCCAGGACATGTTGGCTCCTGGATAAGTTGACTGAGGTTAAGTGCATCAATGTCATTCCAGATCTTACTCAATTTAGGTGACAACCAATTTATGTTGAAGTCACTCAGAATGAACAGCTCACTGGAGTATAAGATGGAGGTAATTAAAGATAAAAGATCAGCAGTGACTGCAGGGGTAATTCTGGGTCAACAGTAGATGCCAGCCATGAAGAGAGGGGCAGTAAATGGGAGAGCAATTCATGTGACTAGGGCCTTGTAGGTTGCAGGCACTGAAGATGAAAGCATTGTTGTAACTTGCAATGTGGACTGGATGTACATGGCCATGCCCTCACCCCGACCTGCCCTGTCTTGCCTATAGAGGGAGTAACTGGGAGTTGCAATGGAGTTGTCAGGTATTTTACCTGTGAGCTATGTCTCAGTTAAAATTAGAATGTCAGGAGTGTAGGAGAACATGAGGGCTTGCATGAGGTCACTTTTGAGTAGCAGACAGCCTGTGTTCAGGTGGATAAATTTCAGCCAACTAGGGATAGCCAAGGAGGCTGTGGGGCTGGGGTCAGTGGAGTAGGGGGAAGCATCTGGAAAGGAAAAAGGTGGGGAGCCAGGGTTAGGGTGGATATTTCCTGGAGAGAGAAGGAGGATGGCTAAGATGAGGTAGCGTGTTTTAGGGCATTTGTATTGAAGCTTGGGGTTAGAAGAGAATGGTGAAGATGGGGAAGGGGAGAGGGAGAATGAGAGATGGAGACAGGCAAGATAGCAAGGAGGAGGAAAGAGAGAGGCAGAGGGCAATAGGGAAAGTAGGACCAGGATACAAAAGGAGCAGTGGGAGTAATTGCAAGGATGAATGATGCAGTAGGGAGAAGAGGGGGAAGGGGAGTTAGACAGGGGTGCTTGGGGTGGTAGGGATGAGTAGAAGGACAAGGAGGGTGGGAAGTAAGAAGTTGGGGGAGGGAGGGTGGAGAAAGAAATTAAACACCATTTTAGAGGAGGGACCGGAGGCTTCATTGTGCAATAAGATAGGTGCAGAACACAATGCTAGCTAGCCTTTCTGTAGGAAGTGTACGATGGGTGGGGTAGGAAAAGGGAAATTACACAGTAGCATATCAAGGAAGAAATACATGAACATTTTTAAATGGCTCAGATGTACGAAATATACAGAGGTGAGAATAGGAGTATAGGGAGGCACTGAGTGAGAAATAGAAGCCAAGGAGTCCCTATAAGCAGCCCTCTTGTGGTCAGGTCATATAAACTTCAGATGTAAATGTAACAACTTAGTAAATATCAGCTATTAAACATGTGACCAGCCAGGGTTATAAAAGGAATAGGCGGGGGTAAGTGGGTTCAATTTTAGGCTGCCCAAGTGGGAATCTGCTTCTGTGATTCCCACAAAAACTCTGGGCTGAAGCAGGAAGGTGATTCATGCAAAACGCTTAGGCAAAAGCAGGAAGTGAACTGCACTCATAAAACTCAGCAAAAATAACTTTTGCATTGGCCAAATATACAGGCAGATTGGTATCAAGTTCAAGGCAGGGAAAGAGCCAAAAACTGTCCGATTCCCCTACCACTAATCCTGGGCTAGAGCTGTGGACTTAGGAGGAGGTGCGGTGGCCAATCAGGAGAGGGCAAGTAGTACAAACTCACCAGTCAGGACTCGATGTGTTTGGCACCAGTTACAGTATGCAGTATCATTACCTTGCAAGCCAGTGGTGATGCTTTGGAGGAGGCAGCAGCCATACAAGACCCGCTGCTCCATGCGGTTGGGATCCTTCAGCTGGGAGGGGGGCTGCCTGTGGATGGGGCTTTGCACCTGAAAGAGGGAAGATAAGCAGGGGTTAGATAAAAATGATTAAATTAGGGATGCAGGAGTCTAGCTAGTTAAGAAGGAGTGGGGCGCGAGTAGTTAAACATGGAGACAGTGAGGAATTAGTGGGAGATTGCAGACCAGGAAGGGGGACGTTAGGAGGAAGATTAGCAACAGTCAGCAGCAAACGGCACCAGAGAGGGATAGCAGCAGTTGTGGAGAGCAACTTTCAATTAAAGTGGCCCAGACAGAAAGAAACCTGAGGTGAAGCTGATAAAACAAAAGAATAATACTCCCAGGCACAGCTAGAAATCAACTAGCACAGAGGTAGGTGCTTGTCAGAGCTAAAACACTGATAAAATGCTTGCGGGCTGCAATGTAGTCAGACTTTGGCTGAAACAAATTAATTTGTTCTATATGGAACTTAATCACTAAAGCAAAATAATTTTAACTATAGTGCATCAGCCTGTGGCTGTTACAAACTACTTCATTCCTAAGGCATCTTTATCCCTAAATAAAATACTTTATAACTATAATGTTTCAAACTATGGCTGTATCAAATAAAATCATTCCTGAAAGTGCTAAATCACAAAAGCAAAAATACTCAATTACTGTACTGCAAAGACTTTGGCTATAACAATTGATAGTTCCTTAAAAGGACAAATCACTAGAAACAAAAAGCTTTTTAAACTGGCATGTATCAGAATTTAGGCTGTATCATTTACTAAGGCTTTACAGTTCAGTTTGCAGGCTGCCCAAGTGGGACTCTCCATCCATGATTCCCACAAAAACTCTTGTGGCAGAAGCAAAAAGGTGATTCTCACAAAAATACTTATGCAAAAGCAGGAAGTGAGTCGCACTGGTAAAACTGGGCAAAAAGAACTTTAACGGTGGCCAAATATACAGGCAAATTGGTATCAAGTTCAAGGCAGGGAAAGAGCCAAATGATGTCTGGTTCCTCTACCATTAATCCCGGGCTAGAGCCATGAATTTAGGAGAAGGTGCAGTGGCCAATCGGGAGAGGGAAAGTGTTCCAAACTTGCCAGTCAGGGCTCGATGCATTTGATGCCACTTACAGTATGCAGTCCCTTTACCTTGCAAGCCAGTAGTGATGCTGTGGAGGTGGCAGTGGCCTTACGAGACCCATTGCTCCACCCTTCTGGGATCCTTCAGCTGGGAGGGGAGGACACCCATGGATGGGGCTCTGCACCTTGTGAGACAGTAACAATGCTGTGGGGGCAGCAGCAGTCATATGAGACCCATTGCTTCATGCTGTTGGGATCCTTCAGTTGGAGAGGATGCCTGTGGATGGGGCTCCCTATCCTGGAGACAGGCAGTAATCACAGTGATCTCATAACCCAGGAAATACCCCACAAATTGCTCCTCATATAGAGCCATATCGAGTCTTAACATAGATTATAATATAACAGCTTCAATATTGGCCAAAAGACTAGAGCACTTGATTCCAGAATTAGTTAACATAGATTAAGTGGGCTTTATCATGGGTATACAAGCCACAGATAATGTACGGAGAACTGTGAATGTCATAGATTATTTAATAGCCACAAACACCAAAGAGGTGGTCATTAGCATGGAGGTGGAAAAGACCTTTGATAAGGTTGAATGGCCATACTTACAGAGGGTCCTTGAGGGAACTGGTCTGGGGGAAAATTTTCAAAATATTATCCAGAGGCTACATGAATGACCAACAACTTACATAAGGTCCAGTGGACACACATCACTGGTGTTGGGATTGGGAAGGGGCACGTGACAAGGATGTCTGCTATCTCCATTGCTGTTTGCATTATATAGTGAGCTGTTAGCTCAAAAAATTAGATAAGAAGGGGTTGTAGAGGGAATCGGGATGAAACTAGGGGAGCAAAAGATAGCCCTACATTCAGATGATATCATTTTATTTCTGTCAAATCCAAGTGATACAATACCCAAATTAATGATCCTCGTAACAGAATTTCATAAAATTTCAGGATATACTTAATCAGGCTAAAACAGAAATACTTACAGAACCTTTAATTGTGCACCCATCCCAGATTTGTGCAGCAATTCCTGATTAGATGGACCCCACCTAGTTTAAAATATCTGAGTATAACCTTACAAAACACTAACTATTCAGTATACCAGAACAACCATGACCCTCTCCTCAAACAGATAAAAGAAGACGTATGGAGATGGAATACACTACCCATGCCACAGCATGCCAGAATACAAACTACGAAAATCAATATACTCCCATGCCTACTATAAGTCTATTTTTTTGGGGGGGGTATTATTTTTCTCTCCTCTGAGCTCCGGCTACAACCCCCGCCCTCCGTTGTTCCCCCCAGTGCCATCCCCGGACATCAGACCCCCTCCGTTGTGCACCCCATGACTTACCCTTCACGGCAGGGTGGTGGGGAGTGACTCAACTCACCCCAATGGATCCATGCCAGGGAGGCGCCTTTCCAGGAATGGCGCTGTGGGGGAACAACCCGTGCTACTGGGCTCACTTTTCGCTGTTTTCCTCGCCGGGTCATGGCGTGCAATAACGCCAGCGACTGGAGTGCACTTGCGCTCCGTGCATGCCCCAATCAAGTGTCTGCCACCGACCCACCCCAAGCTTGCAGCTACGAGCTGGTGAGTCCCCAGCCTCCCAGGTCAGGCAACCCCGGCCACCCAAATCCCCCTCCTGGAGATGGAGAGCAGTCCTTGGATGTAATCCATCTCTCCCACCGACCCACGGCAACCCATGTCCGTTCCTGAACACGGGTCGCCGGCGTGGCGCGAGGTGTGGTGACCAGCGCCTCAACCCTCAGCGCCACCGGGCTGGCTTACTATAAGTCTTTTAATGTTCCCTGATTACCTTATCTAAGCATTGTTTCAGGGAAACACATGAAATTATATATAAATTCCTGTGGGCAAACAAAAGACTTAGAATAAGAGGTGGAGTACTGCAGGCAGGGAAGAGATGGGGAGGATGGGCAGTCCCAGACCTAGAAAGCCTCTGGGTGTCTGTGCAAATAAGATAGGAAATACAATGGGAAAGTGCACAAGTGAAAACCCACTGGAAAGACATAAAATGACAACTAGACAACCTGGAGTGATCATATTAGGGCCTAAGGTACCAGTGCTGGAACAGGAACAATGGTATATGATGATGAAAGTGACATTAAAGGCCACAGAGAGATTTCAGGAACATCCTAGAATTAAAAGGGATAAATGGTAATATACCTGGTTAATACTGCACAGAGCCCAGACTTCCAACCAGGGAAAATGGATGCTTGGTAGAAACACCAAACACAAAGGGGTTTTCAATACATTAAGCAGATCATGCAAGGGGACACCCTGCTATCGTTTGATGAGTGTAGCAGAAGATATAGCTGGAAAGAAACAGACAGGTTTAGATACCTTAAAATTCAGAACTATACCATAGTTCAAATAAGGAAAGCACAGACAAAGATGGTGGCAGGAGAAGGGGTTATAACCACTGAACAAGTACTGGGGAACATTACCTCAAAGGGGGCAATCTCTAGATTATTTAGTTACCTTACATCTAACAGGAAACATGCCATGAATCATGTTGCAAAGAAGTGGGCAGAAGAGGCTGGGATTCATCTGACCACAAAAGAATGGGAGAAAATATAGCATACAGCTTTCCACACCACCTCATCACCAGGATGGAGAGAATATGCGTGGCAAGTCAGGATATGATTCTTCATTACTCCACATATTAAAGCACAATGGGGAGAGATAGGAGACAGTAGTTCTTGGAGACACTGTGGAGAAAAAGGGGGACACATACACAAATTCTATATCTGCCTGAAGATACAAACCTTTCTGAGAGAGGTGGAAGATACCATTCAACAGTTATTTCAACTACAGGCATCATTAGCAATACAGCACACTATACTAGGCCTGCTATCTCTTGTGGTGGCAGGCCTAATACAATACATTATACTAGGCCTGCCACCACGAGAGATAGGGAGGCCAATTCTAGACATCTATGGGCAATCTGCGTGAGTGCAGTGAGTAAAGTCTTAGCAAAGATATGGCTGAACCCAAACCCCCAGAAACCCAAGACTGGAAAAAAATAGTGGATGATATACTGGAGACAGTTCAGGTCATTATTTAATGATTGACAATTTATGTCATTTCAATTTCTAGCACTTTTCACAATATAAAAAGAATCACAATAGACATAAAATAGCAATATAACTAGATAACATTTTGAAATTTCCTACTAAAGTACTTACATGCTTATATGGGACTAGAATCTTCTTTTTTAAGTTATCTTTTCAATAATATGCATTTTTTTCTGCTCAGTTATTTTGCAAAATGTTACTACCTTCTCTAGTATGTCTGCTGAACTTGATCTTAGTAAACACAAAGCCATCTGTTTTGGCTCTGTTTCTAATATATCCAAGATTTCACCCAATTTCCAATCTCTATCTTTTTTGTAAAGTGGACATAATATTAACAAGTGTACCACATCATCTTCCACCACCTGGCATTTACAGTTGCTCCCTCCATCTTTTATAACATTCAGGTATCTTTCCAGTCCAAATTTCCTTTTATTAGTTGCAAGACATTTGCTAATTTTGTAATTTTTGTTTAATCCCATATCTCTTTGTACTGTATATTTGTATCTCTTATCCTTTCTTTCATCACACTGTATATTTCTTCCTGCAGTTTTATATTTATATCTATGATACAGTGGAATTATCCCAAGGGTTTTACAATTTTCTCAACTGTTTACATACATGGGGACATTTCTAACTGTTGTGCATAGCTAATTCCCTCATCTATACATTTACATGGGTGTCTAGTTTCCTTCATCTTGTATGCCTACAGCCAGTATTTTGTCAATCTTACTTCTATGTTATACTGGATGGGTAGCTGACCAATTTCCATCCTAACACGAGCAGTTGGTGCACCCTTTGGAAGTCCCAAGATATTTTTATAATATGTATTTATTAAGGGTTCCAAAGTCTCTCTTAATTCCTAGCCCCAAATCTCAGCTCCATGTAAAACTTGATTCCTTATTTTTGTATTTATTAACTTAATAAATTACTTTATTGATCTTCCCCCATTTTATTTACAAAACCCCTTACTGCAGCAGAGAACTTTCTAACCTTTGTCTTTACTTCTTTCTTCTGTTTACTCCATTTTAATCTATTATTTAACTGTATTCCTAGGTAACAATAATTTGTTACTGTCTCGATTAGTTTATTATCAATTGTTATTTTATATTATCCTAGCATTTTCCCCAATGTTGCCACGGAGCATATGTTTTGTCTTCTCATAGTGTATTTCTAAATCCATATTTTCCATTTCTTTTGGAAAAAAAAAATGAAGTTTCTTTTTATTCCCGAAAAGCTAGTTACTATAAGCACAATATTGTCTGCGTATGCCAGGTATGGACAACTCCTTGACCCCACCCTTGGCATATGAAAATCTGGATTATAAAGTTTCTTAAGTATCTGATTTATTAATAAGTTAATAATATTGGGGATAATACATATCCTTGTTTCATACCTCTGTTTGTCCAAATTTGTTACTTTTATTAAGATCCTTACTATATCTTACACTAGTCATGTTGTTCTTGTATAATGTCATTATGATGCTGATCAATGCTTCCTCTAATCTGTAGGATTTTAATACTGTCCATAATTTATTCCTGTTTACCTTGTCAAAGGCCAATTTAAGATTGGCAAATATACAGAATATTTTGTTTTTAATCTTATTATATTTATGTAATATATGTGCTAACGTGAAACGCTGATCTATTGTAGAGTGTGCTGTCATGAAGCCAGCCTGTGCTTGATCAATAATTTTGTTTTCTTTAACCCATTTCATAGCCAGCCCACTGGTGCAGTGGTTGGATTTCCATCAGCAACACCAGTGACCCAGGTTCAGAAGTGAGCTCGGGCTACTGGAGGACCAGCCGGGGGAGAAGGCTTGAGTATCCCATGACTGCTCATCCTCTCCTGGAGGAGGGAGGGGACCAATTGTTATAATGTGTTCAAATATCATTATATTCGCATTATATTGGTCTCGCATGGCACTAGCTATAACTTTTTAACTTTTTTGTATGCAATTTCATCCTCAGATTCTTCTGGGCTCATTGTTTGACTGTAATAGGATTCTTCCAGATCTATTGAATTATTAAAGTCATTGATATTATCTTCCCTACTGTACATTTCTCTTGTAAAGTCTCCATTACTTCCTCTTGTTGTGTATTCTCTGCTCTATCATCTTTCTTGTCTTTTAATGTGCTAATTTCTTCTATCACTGTCCTAGTCCTATCTTTATTAATGTTTATGGAATATTGTAATGTATTTCTCAAATCTCCCACTGTCTTGCTTAGTGACTTTAAACATACTAGGACCCCTGTAAACTCCCTTTTGCTATTGCTTTCATTAAGCTTATGTACTGTGTAGTTGCACTTTATGGGTTTCTCAGGTTACCCTGTTCTTTCTTCATTTTTTTTTATTTTCTTCAATGTTGTGTATCTTCTCTCCTTGTTTTTTTCTGGGTTTTGTTTTCTAGAAACTCATATCAAAATTCCCCCTATCAGCTGGCCCGTTGGCACTGAGGGCTAAGGCGCTGGAGGCCTTACCTTGTGCAACACTGGCAACCCATGTTCAGGTCCTTTTTTCTTTCTTTTTTGAAATTATTCAAACTCTTTTCAGCTGTTTTAGCTGTTTTAACAGATCACAGACCACTTATATGGAGCTTAAACACTGTTCTCAACTGTTATATGGACTACAATGTAACTTACAAGTGTTTCATATATGTGTTTCATACAAATATGCAAACAAAGGAAACTTTTTGATTAACCAACTCTAAGCATCAGTGAATCTCATTAAGCATGTACATATACATTTTTGCATTTGTATTTGCTATCAGTCATGAGTAAAAGTGGGTAAAATACAGTACCAATCCCGTTTCCCTCACAATCCACTTCTTTCTCTATGTTTTCTGTCCCAAGAAAATAATTTTGGGGTTCTGGGTGAGTTTGGGATTTTAGAGATGCTTGCTATGTGCTAGTAACTGTAGCAATCTTGCCACACTGCTCTCCTAGTGATCATCTTTCAGTCACCATCTACCTTTTCATCTCTTGCTTAGTGGCATAAACACTGTCAGATCTGAAGGAGCTCTAGTGTTTTCAGCAGCATTAGCAGCATTAACCTCATTCTCCTCTCAGTATTCTTTTAATGACTCAGAAGTACTCAAATGCTTAGTTATTCAGTTTGGTTATTTAGTTGCTCAATTACTCGGTTATTCAATTTGTTTGCTTGTTTGCTTGTTTTGTGTTTACTTCATCACTCATGTCTCATATCTCTTATCTCAGTGTCTTGATTTTTTGTTTTCTTCCCTGCACTTGATAGTCAAATCCAAACAACTTTTCTGGGATCACATTCTGCTCCTGCATCACTTTTAGCCTCCTTTCTTTACCAGCCTCACTGGCATTGCTGCTTCTTGTCAGGCCCTCGCTGCTTAGTGGTCCCTCTTCAATTCACTACTTCCTTCTTCCTCTGGCTCACCAACGTGGGGCTCAAACCTACCTTAAGAGTCTTTTGGCATTTCTTCTGTCCAGCTCCACCTTCAACTTTTCTCCTATGGGAAACTCTAAACACATCCGTTCCAGATAAAATAAAGGCTTCTCAGCAGACTCTGCTTACTGGCTCCTTGCTCAGCAGCATGAGACTTCTCACCCAGTGACAACACCGGAAACTCTTGACGTTTAAGGGTCCCCCCTACAGGAGATGGAAAGACTGACATATTCAGTAGGAGAGATGGACTACATGGATAGTTCAAATAGATTGACCTAAACACAAGGAGGAAACAGGACTAATAGACACCAGATGTAAAAATACAAGAGTGTAATTACTGAAAAACAATTATTAGGGAGGAACATCACCCAAAGTATAGGCCAAAGGGACAGTTCCGTATAAACAATTATAGGTAGGAGATAAAACAGACAGCTCACATTGAAAGACCTACAGCATACAAAGAAGAATCATAAAGGCAAGCAACCCTGTTTAGTTTATGGTTTTCTTTTTTCTCTTAATTCTTTTTTATGAAGAATAAACCAAGATACAAGATATAAACATATACGTACAGTAATTGTTGAAAGTAAAATTGCCTAACATGAATGTAATATCTCAAATGACAATGCACAATTGTAATGAACTTTAAATGCACAATAAAGAAAATATAAAAAATAGTACACTGTGGGGGGGTATCAGGACTACACTGGTGAACAATCAGAGTAGTAAAAGGGAAAGGGGGAACAACATAGCAACTTGAAGCTTGGTCATGCAACATGTGCTAAAGTGCAGGGGAAGGGGAAGGGAAAAGAGGGAAGGGGAGCAGCAAGAAGATACCCAAAGTAGGTTAAACATGATATTAATAGTTACAAAACTCCAAATATTCCTAACGACCTAGAGAAAAAAAACTGCTACAGAACAATAAATTTTAGAACATTTAAGGCAACAGTTAAATGTACTATAACACAATAGGGGCAGTATAGCACAGTGGTTTAAGGCTCTGTGCTGCAAACCTGGAGACCTGGGTTTGAATCTCACAGCCCCCACTTGCATACTGTATGACCCTAAACAAGTCACTTAACTTCATGTGCTTCCAGGTCACACTTATAAACAAACCTTCAGCTTAGTGTGCCTCTGATGGTAAAAAAAAAACAAAACAAAAAAATCAATCGTTTACCACGCTGTATTAATGACCACACTGAGTCCAGTTATGAAAGTTCACATTTTTCTTTGACTTTTACAGTCAGTGGGGATAGACATATATGTGGTTTGTACCAGTTCCTCACAGGATGGGGTCTGGTCATGAAAAGGGACCCAAGAGTACTGGGTACTGTCAAAACCACACCACTTGACACAATAGAAACATAGAAACATAGAATTTGATGGCAGATAAGGACCGCTTGGCCCACCCAGTCTGCCCATTTCCCTACCTACTGGATAAGCTGCAGATCCTAGTTAACCAGCAGCCTACTTCTTCCTACCCCACCCCCTAGAATGGCCTTATGACTGTCCCATGCATGCTTGAATTCCACCACTGATTTTGACTCCACAACCTCCTCCGGAAGGCCGTTCCATGCATCCACAACCCTCTCTGTGAAAAAATACTTCCTTAAATTACCTCTGAGCTGCCCCCTCTATCTTCAAATTGTGCCCTCTTGTTCTTGCACACCTATTTTTTTGAAATATGCTACCCTCTTGGACTTTGTTGATTCCCTTGAGGTACTTGAATGTTTCTATCATGTCCCCCCTCTCCCTCCTTTCCTCAAGGCTATACATATTAAGCTCCTTTTGTCTCTCTTCATATGTCTTCCGGTGCAGACCCTGCACCATTTTAGTTGCCCTCCTCTGGACAGCTTCCATCCTGTCTATGTCTTTGCGGAGATTAGGTCTCCAGAACTGCACACAGTACTCCAGATGGGGTCTCACCAGCTGTCTGTACAGAGGGATAATAACTTCCTGTTTTCTACAGGTGATGCCTCTCCCTATGCATCCCAGTATCCCCCCAGCCCTCCTTGCTGCCCTCTCACATTGCTTGCCCACCTTTAGGTCATCTGATATGACTACCCCAGGTCCCTTTCCATTTTGTTGCTGTTAGTATCTCACCCCATTGTGTACTCTTCCCTGGGTTTTGTTTCCCAGGTGCATTACCTGCACTTCTTAGCATTGAATCTAAGCTGCTATACATTTGACCATTCCTCTAACCTTGCCAAGTCCCTTCTCATCCTTTCCACCCACCCTGTGCATCAACTCTGTTGCAGATCTTTGTGTCATCTGCAAAGAGACATACTTTTCCTTCCAGTCCCTCTGCAATGTTGCTTATAAAGACATTGAAGAGGACCGGTCCTAATACTGAACCCTGCAGTACCCCACTAGTAACCCTCCTTTCTTCTGAGTGGACTCAATTTACTATTACTCTCTGTGTCCTATCCTCCAGCCAATTTTTACCCAGGCTGTCATCTTGGGACCCACTCCCATGCTGGCTAACTTGTATATTAATCTTTTGTGTGGGACTGTGTCAAATGCCTTGCTAAAGTCTAGGTTGGCCATGTCCACAGCCCCTCCCTGATCTACTACTTTGGTCACCCAGTCAAAGAAATCTATCAGATTCATCTGGCATGACCTTCCCACAGTGAATCCATTCTGCCTAGGGTCCTGTGCCCCTCTGGCCTCTAGATACTCAACAATTCTTTCCTTCAGAAGTGATTCCATCATTTTCCCTATCACTGAGGTTAAACTAACAGGTTTGTAGTTTCCTGCTTCTGCCTTGCTCCCACTTTTGTGAAGGGGAATCACATCTGCCCTCCTCCAGTCCTCTGGTACCAACCCATCCTCCCATGATTTGTTAAAAGGGTAGTCAGTGGTGTCACTAGTTCTACCCTTAGTTCTTTTAATTCTGGGATGAATCCCATCAGGCCCCATTGCTTTGTCCACCTTCAGTTTTAAGAGTTCCTTCAGAACCCTTTCTTCTGTAAATGGGCTGGTATCAACTTCTGTATCCAGAGTGTTTCTACTGTTTGTTTTATGTGCCTCCCCTCTTCATTTGTAAATACTGAGAAAAATATTTGTTTAGTATCTCTGCCTTTTCACAGTCTCCTCTGCCCACCCTCCCTCCCTTTATTAAGCCTCACTGTCCTCCCTTGGTCTTCCTTCGCTCCTGATATACCTATAAAGGTTTTATCCCCCTTCTTAACTGAGTTGACTATCTTTTACTCAGTTTGGGCTATTGCTGTTCTGACTGCCTTCCCAGCCTCCTTTTGCTTTAACTGATACAGTTCTCTGTCCTGCTCCTTCTGCGATTCCTTGTACTTCCTGAATGCTTTCTTTTTCTCTTGAACCTTCACTGCCACTTCCTTTGAGAACCATAGTGGTTTCTTACATCATTTTGTTTTGTTTATTTGCTTCACACAAAGGCTCGTTACCTCTGTGATGGCAGTTTTTATTATTCCCCATTGTTCTTACACCTCTCCTTCCTGCCCATTTGCTAGTGCATTCCTTAGGCACTCACCCATTTTGGCAAAGTCAGCCCTCCTAAAGTCCAGTACTTTTGCCTTTGTATGGCTTGACTCTATTCCTGTGTTTATTGTGAACCATACTGTTCGATGGTCGCTAGTTCCCAGATGGCTACCCACTTCTACATCTGTGATCCTCTCCTCTCCATTTGAGAGAATCAGGTCTAATATTGCTCCCTCTCGAGTGGGCTCCAATACTAGTTGTCTAAGGCATGCCCCCTGTAGGGCATCTAGAATAACTCCACTCTTCGAAGTGGCTGCTGCAACTGCACTCCAGTTAACATCTGGCATATTCAGATCACCCATCAGCAATATCTCCCCTTTTTCTGCCATTCTAAGTATACTTTCTATCATTTCCTTGTCCATTTCCTCCCCCTGAGAAGGGGGTCTGTATACAACCCCTGTGCAGATTGTGGTGCCATTGCCTGTCTCCAAATTTACCCACAGTGCTTCTTCTCCTCCTCCCTGTTTACCCTTTTGTTCTGTTGCTTTTATTCCTTCCCTTATGTAAAGAGCTACTCCTCCTCCTCCTCTTTTACCCTCCCTGTCCCTAATGTAGATAGTGTATCCTGGTATGTTTACGTCCCAGTCATGGTTTTGTGTGTACCATGTTTCTGTGACTGCCATGATATCCAGATGTTCCTCCTCCATCAAGACCACTAATTCAAGAAGCTTGTTGCCCAGACTATGGTCATTGGTACTCATTGCTCTCCATTTTTTGACGGCTTTACCTTCTGTTGCAGCATCCCCCACTGACCTTTCAACCTCGGTCTTTTTCTCATTTAGTACCCTGTTTTGTAGGGAGAGGCTGGGATTTTCCTGTATCAGTGCCTTCCCCTTTGACTGAGTAGTTGACTAGTCCTAAATCCAGAATTGGGTTACATAATTTTTGCATAGTATCTTCTCAATCTGGTACACTGGTGAGTGTAAGGGAGATTCCTTAGAAGAAGAAGCAGCAAAAGACTCAGATGTCCCAGGAAGTCCATCTGGCTGATCAGACAAAACAGAATCCAGCTGAAGAGTGTCAGGACCATGGGCTTCTGATGAAACTGATTGCAAATTGTCTGAAGGGATTTTGGCTTCAGAAAGTATAGCAGGTTCAAGTGCAGCTTTGCTGTTCGAATGACTGGGATCATCTGGGAGGGTATCATTCAGGTACCTATGTTTGAGGTGGTTGATGTGGATTTTATTGTGTACCAGCTTTCCATTGGACTTGTGGCACAAGCGAACTTGAAAAGGGGGGGTGCTTTTTCACAATAAAGAAGGGACTAGACCAAGGGCAAAGCATATTTTTAGTGTTGCCCAGAACTAGGACAGGTCAGCACAAGTATAAAATGTCCCCAACAGAAAATGAAGGTTCATGTTACTTGGCTGCTGACATTTTCTGCATTGCAAATTTTCTCTGATCCAGCGTGTAAATTGCAAAATGTCTGGCAAGTTCAAGCTGTTCCAACATTGGAATGATGAAGGAAGAAACTGACTTTTGAACCTCTGGCTGCAAGAGATCCCTGTACTGTGGAGTTCTTGGGTGTCATGCATGGACTAGAAAAATGGTGTATTCTCTGTACTGTTGACACAAGGACTTGTGTTGTAAGCAAATTGCACAAATGAAACACAATAATCACAAGTGTCATGAGCCTCATCCAGGTATTTGGAGAGTGTATTAAGAATGATAGACCTCAGTCTCTCACTTTATCCATTGCATTGTGGATGATAACTGGTTGTGTGAGTCTTTTTGATATTGAGAAGTTTGCATTTTTCTTGCACAATAGTTGAAAGATAGTTACTATCTCTGTCTGAATGCAGTTACAATGGGGTACCATGATGACAAATGACTATGTTGAGGAAGGCATGGGCCACTGTGGCAGCTTTGATGTCTCTTAGGGTGATTAATTCCAATTACTTTGTAAGGTAGTCCACAAAAACAAGAATATATTTGCTGCAGAGTCAGAGCATGTAGGTAAAGGACCAAGAATGTCTGTGCTGACTCTTTGGAATGGTTCAATAGCTACAGGCATTGAAATGATGTGTGCCTTTGTCAGTTTGGCATGAGGCTTTCCTTGGGAGAAGGGCTGACAGAATTTGACAAATTGGACAATGTCCTTTGTCATGTGTGGCCAGGTCAGAAAGTGGAAAGGCATGTTTGGATTGAAGAGCTTCATTGACTAGAGAGGCTGGCACAGCTAGCTGTACATGAGTTCTAGCCATGCGATGGCACTTGCCTTCCTTGGTCCAAATGTGAAAAAGCACACAGTTGTTGAGAAAGTATTGTGAAGCTAAGAAAAGCACATCCTGGCGGCGTTGCATTTGTTGTGGTAATGTTCCAGTTTCTAAGTAGGTGATTATGTCTGTGAATTGAGCATCAGTTCTTTGTTGCATTTTGACCATCATCAGAGAGGTATCAGTTGTAGAGGAGGTAAGAAGCTCTTTGGCTGCTTGCAGTAAGTGAGGATTGGTGCTTTTGTCTTTGGAAGCAGTTAGCAGCAACACAATGTGAGGTGCTAAAGCAGTACCCCAAGGGAGCACATCTGTGGAGTGGAAAGGAAAAGCTTGTACAAGGATTCTTCAACTGTTGAGGATGATTCAGAGAGATAGATCATCTCCAGCTTATAGCATGGGCATTAGAGTGAACTCAAACTGGTTGGTATTGAATTTCAAAGTTGCATTATTGCAATATGGCAATCCATCAGGAGAACTTGCCTACTGGTGCCTTCATTTTGAATAACAATCTGAGGGCAGAGTAATCAATGATAGCTGTGAAGGAGGTATAGCAAAGGTAACAGACAAATTTCATTACAGCAAATACCATGGCCAGACATTCTTTTTCTGTGATGCCATAGTTTTGTTCAGCTGAGGAAACAGAGTGCCTGACATAGGAAAGAACTTGTTCTGTTCCATCTTGGAGTTGGCACAGCACCCACTGCAAAGGAACTAGCATCTGAGTAGAGTTTGAAGGATTGGTCAAATCTTGGGTAGTCCAATACTGTATAAGATACTAGGTTTTCTTTCAAGGTTTCAAAGGACACTTTGCATTCAGAAGTCCATTTATAGTTACATCACTTTTTGGTGAGTGCGTACATTGGAGCTGTAATCTTGGCATAGTTGCACATGAATTTTCTGTAGTAGCCAGACAAGACCAGAAAAGCCCTAAGGTATTTAAGATTATTAGTTCTGGATAGTCTTTTACTGCTGAGAACTTATCTGGGTCTGGAGAGATGCCTTTAGAACTAATAGCATGTCCCAGGTAATAAATCTGATGCTGTGCAAAACAACACTTCTCTGGGAGAAGCTTGAGATTGGCTTGTCTAGGACACTTGAACACCTCTTTGAGATGTCAGAGGTGCTCTGGGAAATTTCTGCTGAAGACAACATCATCCAGGTTGACTAGGCAATATTTCCAAGACAGTCCACATAATACAGCTTCCATGACACACTGAAATGTGTCTGGACTGTTCTGAAGTCCCATAGGCAGTCATTTGAATTGTAAAAGACCCAAGTGGCAGCTCAGGCTGCATATGGGTGAGATGCTAGATCAATAGCAACTTAGTAGAATCCATTCTGAAGGTCTAGAGTAGTGAGGTAAACTGGGGCTGGCTACATCAAGGCTCTGTAAGGCATCTTCAGTTGTAGGTAAGAGATGAGCATCCTGCACCCTTTAGGCATTGCACTTTCTGTAATCCACCACAAAATTATGCCTTTTGTTTTTCTTTACCACAAACAAGCAAGGTGCACCCCAGGGACTTGTAGATTCTTTGATAATGTCCTGGTCAAGCCTGTCCTTGATTTTGTCCTCCAGGACTTGTTTCTGTTTGTGTTACATCTTGTAGGCTCACTGATGGATTGGCTGCTGGTTGGCTTGCACCTCAATGATGTGTTGTAGGATATCATAGCATCTGAGTTTGTTATCAGGACCCATAAACACATCTGTGTAATTCTTCAGCAATTTCAAAAGTTGTTGCCTTTTTGTTGGAGATGCTGAAAGTTTCAAAGAGGAATGTCTCTTACTGAGGGGCAACTCTGGTGAAACTGGAGTGGTCATGATAGTACTGACAGGACTAGACTTTGTGGAAGCAGGCTGAAATTCTTGCAGGATGCAGAGCTGGTCCCCTGAAGACAAGCAGGCAAACATTCCAATGTTGGCATTCTTTGAGATGACCACTGGCTCATCTGTGAAGTTGCAGCATTTTTGGAAGACTGCCACCATGCACTGCAGACCAGGTGTTCCCTGGAAGGAGACCTGAAGAATGTAGAGCAGGGAATCCCATGATGATGCCAACAACAGCTTGTGGAAGTGGTTTATCTCAAAACTAGGAAATCAAAACCATCTCTGACTTAGGAGGCACAGTGACTGAGTCCATAGCTGTGAACTGCCTCCAAGGATCTAGTGACAGTTTGTTTGATACAAAGTCTAGGCTGGCTTTGTGAGCATTGAGGAAGTCAAGGAAATGGATCACCACTGGTTGTAGATCAGGCACTAGGTAGAACTTGACAGTAGTTTGCTGTGAGGCAAAAAGGAGCATGAGATGGACCATGCCTGTGGTACTGTAGTGGTACTTGCTGTGATAATGTTCTTTAGGTCAGCTGGAGAGACATTAGGTACAAGATGAATAGTTGGGTTGTCCAGAATACTGCACATCCAACTTAGTTTACTCAGTACCAGCCAGGTGCCAATAACAGCAGATCCAGATGAACCTGGCAGAACAGAGAGAAGATAAGGGTCCTGTGGCAGACCAACACCAAAATGCCACACATGGCAGAAAATGCGGGCAATAATTAGCATAACTCATTACCATAATGACTCTATTTGCAACATTAACTGTTCTGTTAAAGGGGCAGCAGATAGCATTAAGCACCATACTTAACTGTACTCTACGTAAGAGAAATATATGCGAGGAAAGAAAATAGGGGGAGGCTGTAGGAAAAAAGTGTAATAGGTAAGGTGAGAATAAAATCTGGAAAATGAAAAGGTGATGAGCAGTATGAAAAGGCATAGTAGAAGTGAATGTGTTGAGGAGTCCATAAGTGGGAATTAACTAACAGAACTAGTAAGAAGGCTGAAAGGTAAAAGCTGTGCATGCACATTCATTTTCATTTTCTACAGATCAAAGAAATACACAACCTTGAGAAGCCAGTGATTTACACCATATCTGGGACAATTGATACAAGGACAACCAGCGCAGTGACACCATACTAGAGCCATTCAGACTAACAACGTTTTCTGTAATGAGACGACTAGCAAAAACAACCCCGACACCAACCAGCAATGGGAATGTAACCATGTAGAAAGCAGTGGTGTGATAAATGAGGCTACCTTATAGTTGTAGCCACCATGTTTGACTAAATATGTTGTAGGGCAAACCAGTATTAGTTCAAAATTCCTAGGCTAAACATTGCAAGGCTGCCTGTCTTTGGTCCAGTCATCGTGATATGGGTTTACACCATCCCGTAGTTCTGGCAGCTCATAATACCCAGACACTGCAATTACACAAACCTGAATATTAGAAAGGCTACAAAACATGGTACCTCACAGCCACGAAATGTTGCCTAAACTTTTTATTGTGAAAAAAGGCGAAACATGGTAGGCAACTTTCATTCAGTGTGCAAGATGAAGATGCTGGGTGCACACACAATGTTTGCCAAAAGACAGTTTCTTTTTAGCCTGATGTTGTAATAAATCAAGCATGCAGTCAGCTAAGCAGCCTTTCTTTACACTGAAACCTGAATATCAAAAGACACCTGCACAATCTCCAGATTCCTGAGGTCATAAAACTCTTGAGCTTCGCTCTTGAGGTTCATGAAGTCACAGAAACCCCTTGATGGTCACAGCAACCATAACAGATGGATGCCCATCTGTGATTCTATTTATATTACAGTAACTAGTTACTTTTGGAAAAAAGTAATATCATTACAGTCACTTATTACTGTACTTTATTTTAAAAGTAATGCATTATTGGCACCCAATATGAGCATACTGTATATTTTTGAGTGACTCGGTATGAGCGACTCAGTAATACCGCTTCACGTAGAGCGAGTAGTACAGAACAGCTGTCAATAGAAAAAGTGAGTTTAGTGTTCTAGGATACATGCTACATTCACGAGGAAAGAGGATAAATGAATTACGTGGCCAAGATCTGTTGAGCAGGCAATGAGGTGTAGTGGTTGAGCCACTGCACCTGGATCATAAAATGCCTGGTTTAGATCCCTGTCCGGGTAATGTTTTTGCATCCAGGGGGAGTTACTATTAATTTCTAAGTCTGCTCCCCCTGGAGTTGAACATTTTTATGTTGGGGGTGCAGGGGCTCACCTCCCACAGAGTGGGGAGCAGGGGGCATAGGCCCCTCCAAAATAACAGATGCCTTTCAATTTTATAGTGGACTGTTGCTGTTTTCTGCAGTCTCTCTATTGTGAAGGCACCCTTTTGCTGTGGGCAATTTTTTCATTGCTCTATTGAGCGGTGCAATAAGGGACTCACCCTTATCACATAAATCCCTATTACAGTTACCTAGAAAAGTAATTACATTACAGTTAATAGTTACAATAACTAGTTACTCCCCAACACTGCAAGGGGACATGCAATGAAGGTGGGAGGTGTAAATTCAAGAGAGATGTGAGGAAGTATACCTTTATGGAAAGAGTGGTGGATGCCTGGAACAGTCTTCCAGCAGATGAGGTGTTGAAAACAGTGGTGGAATTCAGGATTCAAGACTGCATATGATAGGCATAATAGAATCTTAGTGGAAAGCAGGTGGTGGAGACAAAAGATAAGTACTGTCTGTGGTGACACTATAGGAAGGATAAAAAAATGAGCAGAGTGGGTGGGCCCGGCAGCCCATGTATTCCATCGTCTTCTGTGTTTCTTTTTTTTAACTCAAGTTTATTCAAGAAGTATTGCATACAGAGGTGATTTCTTACACACAATGTTGTCAGACATTAACTCAACATTAACTCATTGTCTGTTCTAAAAGAATGATAGTTGTTCACAAATACATCAATGACCTGGTGCCTTTGCATGCATAAATCAACAAATAGTTAGGATCTTCCCAAGTCATAGGTATCACAGGTATTTCAGAACAAGGAGACATATACTTCTCACCAGTTTAATCTAATTATACCCCTGTGTGTTATTAGTAATCAGAGATATATCCAAATTTGATTTAAAGGTTTGCATACTTCCACTAGCCACCACATCTAGTGGAAGACTATTCCACATTGGTGCCACCCTAACATTAAACAAGTTTTTCCTCCTAGCTGCTTTGTATCTTTTCATTACCAACTGTAAGTGGTGTGCTCTAGTCTGATATTACTGATCTCTGAGCCTAAGTCCCAATTTCTCCCATAGTCCTACATTTGAAAGTGCTTTATAGACCAAGCACGTCACCTCTCAATCTACGCAATTCCAGTGTGTACATCCCCAGTAATGTTAACCTGTCTTGATATTCTTTATCATGTACTTACTTAATCTTTCTGGTGGCTCTCCTCTGAACCCTCTCCAATGATTTTATCTTCTTCGTGTAGCCTGATGACCAAAACTTGGCACAATATTCCATATGTGGTCTCAAAGGGACCCATAGAGTGGAACCAGTACCTCCCTCCTTCTGCTGTTAATGTGCCTATGTATACAGTTAAGTACATTTCCTACTTTTTTTACTACTTGACTGCAGTGCTGATCAAACTTTAAGTCATTTGAGATTCTAACACCCAAGTCTCGTTCTTCACTTACTACTCTAAGTATTTGTCTATTTAATGTATGCACTGCACTAACTGTTAACTAGTTCAGCTTCTTAAAAATGTAAACAGGTGTATAGAATAGAATTATCTGTTACAAACTATAAATGGTCTATTATAAAGTAAAAGGTGCACTGCTCAAAAACTGTGGTAGGATCCTTATGTTGGGGAGAAAGTTAATGGGGGGGTAGGAGCAAACTGAATCCTTTTGTGCGGGAAGTTTCCATGAGAAATAGAAACAAAAACGAGGGGGTAATTAAAAAAATTAATGTAACTCTATGAAAATACCATAAGAAGGCCACCCATGTTTCTATTAGCTTTCAGGGACCCCCCCCCCGTGACACCAACCTCCCGCCATGTCTAAGGGCTCCAGGATTCCCTATGTCTTTTTTCCCTTAAGTGAAACCTAGCTGTAATCATCTTCAAATAAAAAATGAAATTCACTTTCTTATTCCACTCTTTTAGGGTTGGTGGCTGTTCTTTAAATGAGAGGTAATACATTTCATGGCCACCACAAAGAACACAAAAGGCAGCCTCCTGAGGGGTGGTGGCAGCCCCACTATTGTAAGGAAGCCTAGCACCCAATCAGTAAAGTCCACAGGGATATCTCATTGCAAAATCGGGTTGACCACCCCCCCCGGACCTCCAGCCAAAATTGATTAAGCTTAGGACATCCCCAAAAGGCATGCCAATGCAACCCTCCCAAGCTGTCCAACAATCTGCGGTATTAGTCAACTGAATATGTTTCATCACAGTAGGGGTGCAGAAATAATGCACTAAACTTTTCCAATTACATTCAACTACTGTAAGGCCCAACTTTGCAGTTCCTGGGTTGATGGGAAAAGATTCTGGAATAACATCAAAAGCATCCTTGGAAAGCAGGACAAGAAGCACCCTCAGCTGTTCAGTATCAGTAACACCCCCACTACAGACCATCTAGCTATTGCAGAAGCCTTCAATAAGGCCTTCACCAATCTTACCTCAGTCCTACCACCTGCCTATTTTCAACCTGATTTAAAATACTCTAACTACGTGTCTACCGAGTATTCTCACCCGACCTTCTCCTTTAAAAGGGTGATGGTGAAGGAGGCCCTTACTGTGGTCAAGAAAATATTAGGTAAGACCAGACTGGGCAGTGACAGGATAGACATGAAACTTCTATCCCTCATCCTGGACATTCTTATAGTACCCATTACCATGCTGTACAATAAGTCCCTGGCCCTGGCCCAATTCCCGGCGGTTTGGAAGCAGGTCCTAGTTATACCAGTGCATAAAGGAGGTGACAAGTCTCTAGTAGCCAACTACAGACCCATCTTGATCCTCTTCCCCTGTCCAAGGCACTGGAAAAGATTGTGACAGGTCAACTCATCGACTACTTCAATAAATATAATCTACTATGCCCCAATCAGCATGGCTTCAGACAAAATCACAGTACCACCACTATTCTGCTGGACTACATGAGCTATGCACATAAGGTCCTGGATGAAGGCAAACTGCTGGGGTCTGTCTTTATTGACCTCACCAAAGTCTTCCATACAGTCAACCACCCCCTGTTACTGACCCAACTGCAAAACATGGGTGTGGTGCCCAATGCCCTTTGCTGGTTCCAAGACTACCTGTTATGGAGAAATCAATGTGTCAAAATTGGGCTAACAGTATCCAGCGCAAAAAAGGCATCGTTAGGGGTACCCCAGGGATCATTACTGGGGTCCCTTCTCTTCAGCCTCTTCATAAATGACCTTTCCACAGTCTGCGATACCAAACTCATACTATATGAAGATGATGCTGTGTTCCTAAACAGCAGCACAACTCAGGCTGCCCTACAATCTGAGCTGCAGAACTCCTTCTGCAAACTGGAGGATTGGTTCTGTAGTCATAAGTTGCTACTAAACTACAATAAGACCAAGGCCATGCTTATGTCCAGCCCACATAACAAAAATAAAAACCACCCCCTTATTATCTCCAACTCATGCAGTGAGCTGCTGGAACAAGTTCACTTGTTCAAGTATCAGGGGGTCATAATAGATGATACCCTCACATATACGCACCATATTGACTCTTTGGTTAAGACAGTCAATACCAAGATTGGTGTCCTGTACACGCACAGGCAACACCTCTCTCCGGGGGCCCTCCACCTCTCAGTCCACCGTTCAACTATATCTACTATTGACTATGGATTAATGGTCTATCTGGCAGCAAGGGATACAGCACTCAAGAGGGTTCAGACTATGCTCAACGAAGCCTGCAGAATCACCCTGGATGCTGAGCATGGCACTCACACCTGTACTCTGTATGAACACGCAAATTGGCTGTTATTAAGAAACAGGATCAAATTCCAGACTTGCATCCTAGGGAAGAAGGCTCTATTGGATAAAACACCACCTTGTGTAGGCAATTTGATCAAAGCGGTCAACTCACTACAGTTCACCAGAGGGAGGACTAGAGGGGCCTTGGCTATCCCCTTCCATTGCATCTCACTTGGGCAGCATGCGTTTGCCTTCCGGGCCCCCCTGTGGATGAATGAACTCCCTGGGCACCTCTTGGCCACCAATTGTCTGGCACAATTCAAAACTGACCTCAAACAGCACCTAATAACACTCCCTAAGTGCACCTGCCCCCAAGTCCAGCCACATCTGCTCTCTCTGCCCCCCCAGCAAGCACTAGGAAGGCCTCAAGGTACCCCCTCCCTCTGTCCCTTCTCATGACTTGCCTCAGCAATCAGTATGCGTCATGCTTCTTTGGCACCCGTCACCCCCCCTCCCCCAACTCACAGTCCCGTGAGTTTCCCTAAGAATCACTACTAATGCAGGCTGCCTGACCATGCCGCCTCACACCCCACCATTTACTTTAGCATATCATCTCCACTCAGCCTCCCTTCACCCCACCATTTATCCCCATACCTTATCACCCTTCTTCCCCCACCCTTCACCTCCACCGCATTACATACCTCTCTCTCATGCCTCCTTTCTTCACTCCACTGCCAGTTATCCCCATCCCTCTGAAGTACTGACAAAGCACTCTGTGGCTGCTTATCCCCTCCACCCTAATAGAGTGTTTTTATTTTTATTTTAACTTGTAACTATGTTTTGAGTTATTCTGTAAGTTCTGAATCCAAGCTGTATCATTCATTGTAATGTACCTTTGCTTTCTGCTATTGTTCTTTGTTTTGCAAACTATGACGTGGAACCTTTGTAAAAGAGCTTGCACTCAAAGGTCTTTTCCGAATTACTAACTAACTAAATAAATAAATAAATAATTCTCCCCAATTTGGAGAGGAGGTCACATTCGAATACTTCTTTAATCTTGATAGCCAGTCCTCCCTAGATATCTTGTGTAGTGATCTTGCTCTCCCAATCTGATATAATATTTCCAGAGGGTCAGGGTCCGCTGGCCTCAGCATCATGTATATTTCAGAAATACACCTTATTTTTACATTTAAGGAGATCACTCTATATATAAAATCTTCCCAAGGATTCTTAGGGCTCTTCAAAGGTACGACATGATTAGAGCTCTTGATGAAGTGTCAGACCTGAAGGTACCTGTGAACATCCCAGTTTAATACATTAAATTCAGTTTTTAATGTTGGAAAGAAACACAAACTCCCTTCTCTAAAAACGGACCAAAATGTGTTAGACCTTTGCTCTCCCAGTGGGCATAGCCCAGGTCCAATCATGGGGGGGGGTAGGAAATCAGTATGGTAATGGATAAGAGATGAAAACCCTAGTGGTGAGTCTGATGCCAAGCAGCACCTAACCTGGCATAACACTGTGAGTGTGTGTTTTATCCAGGGGTTAGTGGTCATCTTCCTACACCTTCTCATGTGATGCAACAGGGCCAGAGAGAATAAAGGTTAACTAAGATAGTCTCCCTCCTCCATGCCTCACCACCCTGTTGCCCAATGTTGTTTGGCCCAGGTGCAAATTTCCAGCATCTATGCTGTTAAATACTACCTTTTCAAGTCATGCAGCACCAGACCCCTTCCCCCATCCCTCAGAAGCTATGAAATCCTTTGGGAAACTCATGGTCTCCAGCCTCCCGAAACAAATTTAGTCAAGCCAGATTGCACCTGCCTACAAAAAGAAGGTAGAATAGGGAGACGCAGGGTGCCAAAAAGAAAAAAGAAACCTTTGCAATAAATTCCTCTTTATTGAATCTTTCCTTCCCACCACCAATAATGGTAATAATGACCATCTGGCCATGTTATTTTGCATTCCCCCTAAGATTTCTGTAGTTGGCATCAAATAATCTTAAAAAAGCCACCGTAACCTGCACCCCCAAGTATCTTAACTGATTATTCTTTCCCCAGGCAAATGGGAATGTTGGACTGAAGCCTGGGGGGTGGGGCAGGTCCCTCTCAGCCTAAGGGTCTCTGATTTGCCAAAATGTATTTTATAACCAGATAAAGGACCAAATCTGCCCAGGAGGGTTAGTAGTCTTGAGACCAAACTCTCAGGATTACTAAAGAAAAAAAAAAGATCAAGGCAGCTGCATATAACGCTAAATTATGCTCCCCACCACCCGCCACAACCCTGCTATTTGTACGTCTTGGGGAACTGCTGCCTCTAAGGGCTCTAGGCAGATCGCAAAAAGAAGTGGGGACAAAGGGTATCCCTGATGAGTTCCTCTAAATACAAGAAATCTTCCCAAGTTAACACCATTAACCCGGACTTGGGCTTGTGGGGAAGAATATAAGCTTGAAATCACCTTCAAAGCTTCTATGTTTCTATGTTAACCCTGCATTTAGAATTATTCTCATTAGCACCAAAAATTAGTATCTGACTTTTTGGAGCATATATTATTAAAGATAATGCATGTGATTCTTTATATACAGTAGATGGTTTATTTTTTTTTTATAACCCTGATCTAGCCAGAAAAAGAAATTGCCAAGTCATTGGCATAAGCAAGGACAGTAACTTCAAATGTACCCACTCATGGTGAGTCTGATACTAGTCATGAAAGACTTACAAGAAACTGATTTATATAAATATTGAAGAGAATTGGAGCTTGTAAATATCCCTGCCTAACAAAGTTATTAGTCAAAACTTTACAAGATAAATGTCATTGTGGGCACAATCTAACTCTGGCCTAAGTGGAGGTATAACAATGTTTTATGACAAAGAGTAATTCTGGATGTACTTCCTATTCATGCATGAAATGCTATAACATAGACCACAAAATAGATTCAAAAGCTGTACTGTAATCAGTAAAGGCTACATATAGGATAGTGTATGGGTAATCAAACACTGTAAGACTATTCTTCCATCGAGTGGATACAATGCTGGCTGATGACCTCGAGAGTGAAGCTCGAGAGGTCCCTAAGTTGGCATTGTATCCATGAGTTAAAATAATAGCCAGGTAGTGTATGGTTACCATACACTGTTCTATATAGTGTATGGTTACTATTAAATAAAAAAGCTCCCTTTTCCCTGTTTTATATCAGCTCTGTCGACCACCCTTGATTAACAACTGTCGCTGGCCAGCACACATGTGCAGAACTATCACACAGCAAGGGACAAATCACAAAGTCTTCTGGAGTCCCTCGTGTTATAACATTCTCACTAATGCAGAATGAAAAATCATTCTACATTAGTAAGGAAATCACTACTGCAACAGAACGTTTTGCTGCGGTGTATGGCTTTCCATTCACAACCTCATTCCACCATACACTATGAATAGCTTTTGTTTTCTTACTTAATATATTTTTACAATAAATGTCCATGTATAAATCAATTATCTATTGTTGAGCAATATTCCCTAAAACAAAACTGAAGAGTAGACAAACCCTGAAGACTCTGAACTTGCTTTAGCCTCTCAAGTATTGGCTTATAATCCCCATTTTGATCATTTTGGTTAAGACTGTTAATATAGGATTGTGTGTGCTTTATAGAATAGGGCATTGTCTTTCAATTAATTCTAAAAAGGCATTGGTACAGTCATTAATTTTATCTGCCATTGATTATGGACTACCAGTTTATTTAACTCCAGTGGAGACATCATTAAATAGAGTTAGAGTTTTTTTTATCATAATGTGTGTTGCTATACTTTCACTAGTTCTAGGTTAACCCATCATTGTATATTCAATTATTTGCTTGATTTATACTTTATTTGAATATCATTGTTTTTTATTTTAGGTTAATTTCCTTTTGGAAATTTTGGTTCAGAAATGTACAATTATCTTTTAAGGATCTGATTAAAGTGTGAAGTTCTATATACTCAACTGCACTTTGTGAACTGTATGCATGCACCTGTTTTAAACTGTACTGTCCCATGTCATGCTTGAAAATAGCAGGATTGTTGCCTAATGCACTTACCTGGTTACCAAAAGCTAATAAATAAATTAACTCACCCTGTATAAACACTATTTTAGATTACTGTACTTCTATACAGGTCATCCTTATCTCAACATTTATTCATCTATAACTTATTAAAAGAATGGGGTTCTATGTGGCTGGTTCAACAACAATTTCATTGGTCAGCATCACTGCAATGGAATTTATGTCGACTGCAAGTTGTGGTCAACATAAATCCCGATGGACTCCTGGTCCATTTTCCACTTGGGCTCTGCCCCCCCACACACCCTGTACTAATTATAATCAACTCCAAGTCGTAGCTGATTCAGGGAGGGGCAGTGGGACCAGAAGACGGTGTGTCCCTGTCTCTGGCACACCAGTACAGTGACCTGTTGATGAACTGTTGATTCTGTTGGCAGCGAGGCAGGTCACTGTATTGGTGTCACTATCATGGAGGTATACCAAAGAATTGAACTCACTTCCGTCCTCATTACATTACTCTGGCTCCTACTGCACACCTTTAAACTGAATTTGATCAAGTACTGTATTGTAAGTAAAAATTTCACTGCATTGACTGACTATTATCAGTATGAGTGTGGTTAATGTTTTTGGCTTCTTGTATATATGTATGTTTTGTGAGAATTTTATGTATTTAATCTGTTAACTGTTATCTGTCCAGGTCCACATTGAAAATAGGTATATGATGTTCTCAGAGTTACCTGGTTCACAAATTTTAATAAAAAATTATTTTCATGAAAACTTTTGAATAAATGTCTAAAAGACTATCAGGTCTATACACATAAAATAAAACAAAGAATTCAGTGCTTCCCCCATATGGAAAATCTTACGAATATAATACTTTTGCTGCCTGAGTTGGCCATTTACTTATTTAACCTCCAACATGAGTGGCATCTCTTGCTGTTCATTGTAGGGCCCTGCTTTGAAGTTGTCTAGCTATGAAACATCAACGTAGACTACCAGTCAGGTGGTTCCCTTTTCCAAAATGTAACTGCCTGAATTGTTTTTTTTTTTTTTTACATAAGGTGCACTGTATAAATTGGATTTCATTAATTAAGGTACAAACCACAACCAATGTATAGGTACTTGACAAGGGGCTGCTGAATAAAAATCAATACATCTCCCAAGCATTAAGGAATCACAAAATTAATGGTTTTTTCATTAGGTGTGCTACTGCTTTATGGCATACATAAATTAAAACAGAAAATTCAGTGTACACCTTCCCCTTACGGCAAATCTTACAAATATAATATTCTTGCTGTCTTTTAAAGTTTGTGAATAGTCATCAGTTACCTCTACACTTGTTGGGGATTGGACTTTAATTAAATTAAGCAAGTTTTGGCAATGCATCTTATATAAAAGAAGCCAATTTAGGCATTTACTTTTTAGGGCTGCAGTGTGTGTAGCCCTGAAGACCAGTTGCTACAAGTAAAGGACTCAGCACATTCCTTCCAGCCAAGCAACATGTTTGAGTTACATTACGGTCGTCTCCATATCTGTGAAGACCTCCACTTGTTGTCTCCAATGGAAGGAGCACTACACAATTTCTACAGTGTCGGTGGTCATGGTGGAACATGACACAGTCCGTCATGTCCAAGATGGCCACCAAACCACATTATGTATCTGTATTTATCAGCACATGGACAGTGGCACTCAGTGGCAATCTTGTTCACAGGGGAGTGTTCTGTGTTCTGCCATGACCAATGAAAACATAGTTTTAAATTATGGATATCTCCCACCCAACCCTCCCTCTCAGCACCCACAACCCTCCCAAAACATACAAGTGACACAGAGGGTGCCTAATCCCCCAGTGCTGGGAAACATACAAGTGACATTAGGGGGCCCAACCCCCCAGTGTTGGGATCAGGCATCCTCATTTTAATTACTTTTTTTAATTAAAGATATCCCTATACACAACACTACCTCTCCACACCCACCTCCCCACACACAACCAGATACATATGAATGATACTGGAGGTGCCCAATCCCCCAGTGTTGGGAAACACATAAGTAACACTGGGAGTGCCCAATACCCCAGTGTCAGAATCAGCACCCTCATTTTTTTAATTAAAGATATCCCCCACCTGACCCTCCCTCTCAGCACCCACCACCCTACCCCACTCAGAAAATTTAATAGTTACACTGGGGGGCACCCAATCCCCCAGTGCAGGAATCCTCACTCATTATTTTAAACATGTAAAAAGAAACCATCCATTGAAGTCTTTTGCATGTTTATGTTCCCCTACCTGACCCTCCCACTCAGCACCCATCACCCTGCACCCCCAAGCCTTTACTTACCCACAGGGGATTGAACACCACAATCCTCTCTGGACTACAGACATGTCTTCACTGTTGAAAGCCAGACTGCAAACTGAAGAAACATGTATGCAGTTCAATTTATTGCAATAGGGTTTTGAACTTTAGCATAACCTGGGCATTTTTACATATTTTGGGCCAAACTTTGTAGCATGCCTTCTTTGGGACCCTGCCTCATAAACAATTGAACTGTCATTAGACAGATCTGTCTCAGAATTTCATTTTTCAGTCACTGCATGAAATCACCTTTTGGGCAGGAGTTTACATTTTTCTCTGCCCTGGTTCATGGGGTAAGGTCATATGAAGGCTATGTTGAAAATTAGGTGTGGAAATATTAAAAAGCAACAAAGTTATGAACCTACATTAAATTTTACAAATGCAGGCTCATAACTTTGGTAATATTAAATATTTCTCCACCAAATTCACAAGATGGCCATATCTTTTTAGTACCTCATGAGAGTGACAGCTGTTATTTTTCAAATCCTGGCCAAATTTTTTTTTACATCCCAAAAGGTGATTTTGATGTTCCTGCACAAACTCATCTTTCAAACTAGAGTTGAAAAATGTTTCTGCCCTTGTTCATGAGGTGAGGTCATAAGAAGGCTAAGTTGAAAATTTGGTGTAAAAATATATAAAAACAACAAAGTTATGAGCCTACGTTGAATTTTGTGAATGCAGGCTCATAACTTTGGTAATTTTCAATAGATTTCCTGAAAAATGACAACATAGCCATATCTTTACATAACTTCATGAGTGTGACAGCTGTCTTTTTTCAAATCCTGTACAAAATGTATGTTTTATTTTTACATCCCAAAAGGTGATTTTGTGGTCTCTGCACAAAATCACCTTTTGAGTAGAAATAGGAAATTTTCTCTGCCCTTGTTCATTAGGTCGGGTCATAAGAAGGCAACATTGAAACTCTGGAGCAAAAATATAAAAAAAAACCCAGTAAAGTTATGAGCCTATGTTGTATTTTGTGGGGTCTACAACACCAGTTCAACAAAGAGTTTGTCCACTAACATTACAGCGATGGATTTATGTCAACCACAAATTATGGTTTGGATAAATCCGTCAGGTAAATTTTTTTTTTTTGGAGGGGTGCCTTTGCTCCCAAATCCCTCATGCAGGGGGTTCTGTGTCCCACCCCCATAATTCATGATTATCAACTCTGAGTTGAAGTTGATTCAGGAAGGGATGCACGATCAGGACAAAGCAGTGGCAGATTCCAGCAGGTACATTAAAGCAGCAAATTCGAACTACAGCTGTAATGTCATTCACTGTTGAAATGTTACTTTTCAATCTGCATACCTATTTTATGAATGCAGGCTCATAACGCTAGTAATTTTCAATATTTTTACCCCACACTTATAACATAGCTATATCTTTAAAGCACCTCATGAATGTGACAGCTATAATTTTTCAAATCCCAAAAGGGGATTTCACATCCCCTTTGTGAAATCACCTTTCTGGCAGGAGTTAAACATTTTCTCAGCCCTTATACATGAGTTAGGGTAAGAGAAAGGATGTGTTGAAACTTTGGTGTAAAAATATTAAAAAAAACAATAAAGTTAAGGGCCTACATTGAATTTTGCAAACACAGACATGTAACTTTGGTAATTTTCAATATTTTTACCCCATATTTACAATCCAGCAATTTCTTCATGGCACCTCATGAATGTGCCAGTAGCCATTTTTCAAATCTGCCCAAAATGTGTTTTTGCATCCTGAAAGTTGATAGAATATAGAAACATCCTGTCTGGCATCAGCCCTAGGCTAGTTTGCAGCCTCTGACCTGATTTCACAGTCCCTGCACAAAATCACCTTTAGGCCATAAGTTGAACATTTTCTCTGCCCTTCTTTATAAGGCAGGGTCATAACAAAGCTATTTTGAAAATTTAGTGTAAAAATATTACAAAACACATTTTCAATATTTTTTTTTGACAGACAGCATCAAGAGGAAGGAGATGCTGCTAAAACTTACCTCTCTGCTACTGGGACTAAAGAAATATAATTTACAACTGAGACCTTCAGTTAGGGTAAAAAGCAAACAAGAGGTAGTGTACTTGTCTGTTTTGCATGAAGGGAACTGTTATCTGTGCAGTTAGTTGGGTGAAGAAGAGAGCTGTAAATGGGGGGGTGGCTTAGACAGAAGGAAGTCAGGTGTTTGCCTTTACAACTGCCCTGGACAGCTTTTGGCAGAAAGCAGCAAGAGGAAGGAGGTGCTGCTAGAACTTACCTCTCTACTACTGGGACTAAGGAAATAGAACTTTACTACTGGGACCTTCAATTAGGGTAAAAAAAAAAACAAGTTAGTGTGCTTGTTTGGGTTGGGTGAAAGGAATGGTTATCTCTGCAATTAGGTGAAGAAGACAGCCGTAAAATAGGGGGTGTGAAGCCAGGTGTTTGCATTTAAAACAGCTCTAGATAGCTTTTGGTAGCAAGCAGCAAGAGAAAGGAGGTGCTGCTAGAACTTACCTCTCTACTACTGGGACTACTGTATATAGCCCTCCCTCCCCACCACCCCCCACACTTCACTAGTTCCACTTTTTTAGGCACTAGATATGATTGAAAACAGGATCTTCTTGTTCGGGTGCAGGAAAGGAGTGATCACAGAGGCACAAAAGACTCAGCATCCTAGAAGGAAATTAGTTGCCCCCCCAGCTGCTGGAGGTCTGACTCTGAGTGAGTAAGAAGGAGACTACAGAAGAATACAGGAACTTCCTGTACCAGAACAGGAAGGGCAGGAGCTGTAAGGGCAGAAAGGCAGTGGGAAAGTAGGGAGAAAAAAAACTGAAACAAGGAAACAGAAAGAGGAAAGAGTAAGCATACAAGGCAACAGGAGGGGGGGCACAAATAAGACAAGATGGCAGTTGAGCAGTGCAGTGGCTGTGGAGAGGGCTGCATTCTGGAGGATGTGGTGTTGCCCCATCTGCAGGCACCTTTCTAGGCTGAGGGAGGAGGTTGCCCATCTCCAGGCTGAGTTGGTCAGGATTCAGGTGACCTCCTCTTCCACCCAGAGACCACCAAGGCTGACACCACTACCTCAGAGGTTGCCAAGAAGAAGGAGGAGGAGCGGTTGGACCACAGTGTGCTCAGGGAGGGTGAGGGTGGTGTTTTACCAATTTTATCTCTCCACAATTCATATGCTGTTCTGGCAGAGCATGCTCCTCTATGGAAACACCTGCAGTGGAGACCAAGGAGGATGTTGGGAACCTCTACAATGGAGACCCACAGGAGGATGGCAGTTGATCATACAGGGGAAGGAAACAGCTCCTAGTGGGGGACTCAGTTGTTAAAAGGGTAGAACTGGGAGAGGGAGGGGAAAAGGAGATAAGGTGTCTTCCCGGTGCCATGGCTTGGGGGGACAGGGAGTAAATCTTCAGGATCACTAGAGCAGCAGCATGGAAAAGGGTGCTGGACATCATTGTCCACCTAGGGACAAATGACCTGTCTGGGAATGGAATCAGAGAAGTGTAGGAGGAGCTTGTGAATTTGGGGATGGGCCTTAGACAAGGAGCATGCATGGCAACCTTCTCAGAGGTGCTGCCTGTCCATGTCATGAGTGAGGTTAGGGTTCTCTACACAATGGGATTCAATTAATGTTTGAAAAACTGGTGCAGAGCTCAGAGTTTTGTCTTCATTGGGGACAGGGAGTCCACCTGGAGGGATACAGACCTATACTGGTGCAATGGTCAGTTTGGGAGGGGAACCAGGATCCTAGGAGATAGGTTTAAATGCTTAATTGACAAGTATTTAAACTAGCCAAGGGGGGAGGCACAGAAAAGGAGCAGGGAAATATCAGCCCCCCCACAAGACAGGGTAGTTAGCAAGGCAGACACCAAGGTAGAGAAGTCTTTAAGGAAAATGACAGATGTAAATGGAGAAAAAGGCAAGAATGTAAGGATGGGGATGGAGCTAAATGTTGTATGGCCATCAAAAAATGTAGGGCAATGAGTACCAATGCCCATAGTCTGGGTAACAAGCTTCATGAACTAGTGGCCTTGATGGAAGAGAGACACCTGGATATTGTGGCAGTCACAGAAACATGGCACACAGAGAACCATGATTGAGATGTCAACGTACCAGGGTAAAGAATCTACAGGTGGGACAGGGAGGGTAAAAGTGGAGGAGGAGTAGCTGTCCACATAAGGGAAAGGATCAAAGCAACATAACTAAAGGGTAAACAGGGAAGAGAGGAGACACTGTGTGTCACCCTAGAGACAGGAAATGGCACAATCTGCATGGGGGTTGTATACAGACCCCCTTCTCAGGGGGAGAAAACAGACAAGAAAATGATAGAAGGCATCTTAGAATGGCAGAAAATGGGGAGATATTGTTGATGGGGGACCTGAATATGCCAGATGTTAACTGGAGCACCATTACTGCAGCCACATCCAAGAGCAGGGTCATTCTTGATGCCCTACAGGGGACATACCACAGACAGCTTGTGTTGGAATCCACTTGGGAGGGAGCAATCTTAGATCTGGTACCCTCAAATGGGGACAGAGTGAGAAACTCAGATTTAGTAGTGGGGACCCATCTGGGAACAAGTGACCACCAGACAGTGTGGTTCACAATAAACACAGCTGTAGAATCAAGCCATACAAAAGTGAGGGTACTGGACTTTAGGATAGCTGACTTTGGGAAAATGAGAGAGTGTCTCAGAAAAGCACTAGCAAATGGACAAGAAGGAGAGGTGGAGGAACAATGGGGAAAAATAAAAACTGCCATCACAAGCCTTTGTGTGAAGCAAAATAGCAAATCAAAATGAAGGAAAAAAAACACTATGGTTCTTAAAAGAGGTGGCAGGGAAGGTAAGGGAGAAAAATATAGCATTCAGGAAGTACAGTATGCACCAAATTAACCGGACCCACTTGTAGCGGATGTCCACTTCTAACGGACAAATCTCAATTGCCAGAAGCCATTTACTATATGGTTCAATAATAAAGCCGCCTTATTAAGCGGACCTGTAATTCCACATTTAGCGGCTGCCGAGTAGCCCATTCACATATCTCTTCACACCTCTACCAGCCATTAATGCAGTTGTGCTGCTGTTAATGTGTTCATTAGTCACTATTGATAACAATGACAGGTGTGCTGTACTCAGTGCTACACAAGTGCAGCAATCTACATTGCAACCCATGCTTTGCATTAATGTTGACAGTCTCTGCCACCTTTTCACAGGAATGCCGGTGTGGGATGTCTTCCATAGTAACAGTTCATTGTAGGGAGCTTCAAACAGCACAGGGGACTTACTTTCTTTGCGTGCTACTAGGGAGCTCACCTGCAGCACAGCTGACATCTGGGGGGGATAACGGACCATGAGGCACCACAATTTACAGAGGACTTTACAAAACTTGAGTTAAGAATCCAGACACAGTTTCTCTTTCACATAAGTAAGCAGTAACCTCAGGACCACAATACAAGTGAGTGCCGATATGGGGGAAGGGGAGAGGCCATCGAGGAAACAAGTATGCAGCTTACACACTGAAATGCTGTGAAAGGGTGGGAAACAACAGCCACCAAGGACCACGGTGGTGACAACTGCTGCAGAATGGCATAGGAGTTGAATCAACACTATGGGAATGTTGAGACCTGTCATTAACTACCGTTAACTCCACTTGCTTTGTGAATGGCTGCCTTGCACTTAGATGCCCTCTCAAGTACACACGATTTACCCCAGTAAGAGTTGCATGGGGCAGGCATACACTTCAGTCTTGCAGTGGAATCGACAGGGTCAAAAGCTACAGAGGGGATACACTGTTTGCAGGAATGGAGGATTTTTTTTTTTACTCCCTCACTCGAGAAAACAGTAAAACTGATGTAACGGACGCCGTTTGTAACAGATGAAATGCCATATGTCAAACTAGTCCATTACAAGTGGCGCATACTGTATAAAGAAACACAAAAAGAGCATGACAAAGAACTGTACCAGTTAAAGAAGAAGGAAGCAGGGAAGGTAGTCAGAATAGCAAAGGCTCAAACCAAGGAAAAGATAGCCAATTTGGTAATGAAGGGGGATAAAACCTTTTATAGGTACATTAGGGAGCAGAGAAAGACCAAGTGAGGTATAGTGAGACTTACTAAAGAGGAGGGTGGGTGGGTAGAGGGTGACAGTGAAAAAGCAGGAATACTGAACAAATACGTCCGCTCAGTATTCACAAAAGGAGAGGAGGAGGTACATGAACCAATCAATAGAAGCACTCTGGATCAGGGGGTCAATACCAGTCTATTCACAGAAGAAAGGGTCCTGAAATAACTCCTAAAACTTATAGTGGACAAAGCAATGGAGCCTGACAGAATTCACCCCAGAATTCTAAAAGAACTAAAGGGAGAACTAGTGAAACCACTAACTACCCTCTTTAACAAATCATGGAAGGATGGTGTGGTATCTGAGGACTGGAGAAAGGCAGATGTGATTCCACTTCACAAAAGTGGGAGCAAAGTGGAGGCAGGAAACTACAGACCTGTTAGTTTGACCTCAGTGGTAGGGAAAATGATGGAATCACTTCTAAAGGAAAGAATCATAGTGTATGGTAGAATGCTGTTCCATATGGAAATCCATGCCTGAAACAGCATTGTTGTGCTGCACTCAGTGCATCACTATGTTGCTGTGCTGCACCGAGTACATCACTAGTGCAGCAGAACAACATTGAATGTTGTTGTGCATGCGCAATTGAGTGGGCTGTGGCAGTGAGGAAGTAAGCAATGCTGGAACAAACCAATACAGATGCTGAAGCAAGCCTTTTCTTTCTGGGAGACCTGTTTGGGGGATCAAGGAGTGCTGCTTATGGTTGCCCATACACTATAAAAGATTGTGTATGAGCAACCATACACAAACAAGGCAGTTGTGTATGACTGCTCATACACAATCCTCTGTATTGAGTACCTAGAGGCCAGTGGGGCACAGGACCCAAAGCTGCATAGATGCACAGTGGGAAGGTCATGTCAGATGAATCTAAAATGTTTCTTTGACTGGGTGACCAAAGCAGTAGACCAGGGAGGGACTGTGGACATGGTCTACCTAGACTTTAGCAAGGCATTTGACACAGTCCTACACAAAAGATTAATAAACAAGTTAGCCAGCCTGGGAGGGTTGCATGTCAATACCGCGCAAGAAATCACATCACAGTAAATTGCAGTGTGACCATTTAGCTGTAAAAAATAAGTGTGAATAGCAATTTTACTGTAAATGTTACTTCATTGTGCTTAGATGCTTTTTCAGATGCCCATTTAATGCCCACTCATATTTGTGTTGCCCCCAAGCTTAGCTTTCATGCTATAATGATAATGCCAAATAATTTAACTGTTATACAGTACATGTATCATTTCTCCTGTGGGTGTCATGTTACTGAAAATATGCTTCAAAACTTTGAAATTTTTTTTTAAAAGCCAGGGAGGAAATGCTTCTCACAAGCTTTTCTATGTTGAAACACCCCACTCTTGCATGCTGCTAATCAGACCGACAGCAAAATGCAAAAGATCGCTCCTTATCTTCTACCCGCAGACAAGCCATGCACAAGGAAACTACATTGGTTAGTCTTCCGAAAGGAAGCCATTGCTATAACCACACATGGTCCACTGGTGGGAATTAACTACACATATACACAGATAACTAGTGCTGCTATTCTCTAGTGCTACTGTGAGAGATCTGTTAATTTTATTCATCCCAAATTTTCAAGCTTTTAGGCTTAAATGCTAAAAAATAATGTTTGTTTTTGTGAACCCATCAGAGCATGCACTTAGAACTTGCGATAAAGAGTGAACACTTAGAACCGGAGGTAAATAGCAAGCACTTAGCACTGTAGACAATAATCAAACTAAAGTAAAGACTGTACTACGTAGAATGGTGACAAGTAGTCACAGGAGGTTAGAAACTAAAGCTGGCACTTAGCACTGGAGGTAAATAGCGAGGTGATAGAATGCAGGTGGTAAAGACTGTAGTATGCAGAATGGTGACACTATTGCTGGTCTGATCATGCAGTGCACTGTAATAGTATTTAGCTCATTTGTGCCTTTAGCTGTTATTTCTTTGTGTGTATATCACTGTGCACGACTGCTTGCGTTGTAATTTCAACATACTATTGGCATGATACTGCCTGGGGGTGGGTTCCAGGATGCTATCCTGGGTAAAACATTGGCTGGGCAACATGACACAGAGGATAATAGTAAAAGGAGTCCACGCTGAAGAATGGCCGGTTACTAGTGGGGTACCACAGGGTTCAGTACTGGGTCCAGTCCTTTTTAATGTCTTTATAAGTGACATTGCAGATGAACTGGGAGGAAAAGTATGCCTCTTTGCAAATGACATAAAAATATGCAAAAGGGTTGATACACAAGGGGGGGTGGAAAAGACGAGATGGCACTTGGCAAGACTGGAGGAATGGTCAAAAGTATGGCAGCTTGGATTCAGAACAAAGAAGTGCAAAGTAATGAGCCTGGGAAGCAAAAACCCAGGGGAAGACTACACAATGGGAAGGGGGGACAGTACTAACAACAACAAAAATGGAAAGGGACCTGGGGTAGTAACATCAGATGATCTATAGGTAGCCGACCAATGTGAGAAGGCAGTAAGGAGGGCTGGAGGGATACTGGGATGCATACGGAGAGGCATCACCAGTAGAAAACAGGAAGTTGTTATCCCTCTGTACAGACAGTTTGTGAGACCCCATCTGGAGTACTCCATGCAGTCCTGGAGACCCCATCTCTGCAAGAACATAGACAGGATGGAGGCAGTCCAGAGGAGGGCAACCAAAATTGTGCAGGGTTTATAGCAGAAACCACACAGAGACTAAAGTAGCTTAATATGTATACCCTCGAGGAAAGGAGGGAGAGGGGGGACAGGTTAGAAACTTTCAAGTACCTTAAAGGAATCAACAAGATCCATGAAGGTATCATCTTTCAGAAAAGGAGAAGTGCAAGGACAAGGGGACACAATTTGAAGGTAGAGCGGTGATGTCTCAGGTGCAATTTGAGGAAACATTTTTTCATGGAGAGGGTGGTGGACACATAGAAGAGCCTTCATGAGGAGGTTGTGGGGTAAAAAACAGTGGGGGAATTCAAGTATGCATGGGACAGACATAAGGTAATTCTGATGGGGGGTATGAAGAAGTAGGCTATAGTTAACTAGAATCTGCAGCTTATTAAACAGGTAGGGAAATGGGCAGACTGGGCAAGCCAATCGGTCCTTATCTGACATCAAAGTCTATGTTTCTATGTTACCCCACATTTCTCAGCTGCAGCCCTATCGCCTCTGGCCAGAGTTTGTTAGAATAAGAATCTAGGTGATGGGTGTCCTACCTTGATGTCTAGTAGCTGGGCAACTTCCAGCAGGGCCCTTATTTGAACACCAAGAGACCAACACTCCCATTGAAGATAAAATAAGTGGTCAGTTCAAACAGCAAAAATATTATATTTGTACAGTTTGCCATGAGTGGGGGGGTACACTGAATTCTGTTTTAACTCATTGTCTCCTAGCAGATGCCTGTAGTTATCAGTAAAATACACTGGTGTGTCCTGAGGATGCCTGCAGAAGTCAGCTACTGACTTCCTGTGTGCCCTTGCAATGCCTGGTGATGTCACATATGTATTTTAATACATAATATAACATAATATAATATATATTTGACTGCATAGCACTGTTGGAAAGATAATTTTGTGCTGAACAACTTTGCCACTGATATGTTGTGTGTATCATGTATACTTTAGGAGTTATCAGCATTTGTTTATGGTATGGTGTGTATGGCTTATGTTGCCTATTTTAATGAACACATTTTTTTTGCTGTTTCAACCAGCATAGAAAAAAAAACAAAATTACATATTACTATTTGCATACCACCATTGGAAAGGTAATTTTGTGCTGAATAACTTTGCCACTCATACTTTGTGTCTAGCACTTACAGTTCTTGAGCTATTAGGATTTATTTGTGGCATGCTGACTATAGCTTGATTTTGCTTAGAAAGGCCCAGGATTCAATGTTAACAGTATACAGGAGACAAGTTGTGCAACTTCAGAGAGCTTCTGTGGAGGCAATGAGTTAATTTATGCATGCCTTAGTACCTCTAATGAAAAAGACAGTTAAATTCACCGGCCTGGTGGCGCTGACGGCTGATGTGCTGGATGCCTTACCTCACACTACGCTGGTGACCCGGGTTCATGAACGTTCACCTCCATTCAAGTGCACATATGTGTCTGCCAGGGTCCTGGCTCTGTGCACAAGTAAAAGGGAAAAAAAGTCATTTAATGTTTGTGGATGAGCCATCCCACTGGTGCAGCAGAAAGTCATCCGCTTACGACATCGACACCCTGTGTTCTGGAATGGGCCTGGGAGTTGGATGCCCAGTCAGCTGGAGAAAGATTGAGCAACCCAGTGATGGCGCTCCTTCTCTGGTGGTGAGTGTCTGGCATACTGGTGGCCCCTGGCAGAAGCCAGAGGACTTACGATGACTGGCGCCAAGTAACATGGGAGGCAGGACAGATGTCGGGCATGCACATGGATGTCATTCGATGTCGCTCCTCCAGGGGATTGCAGCATTGAAAAAATGTGGCCCATAGCCATGATGTCCTACTCTGCCACCATTCTGCTGCTTTCAGTGTCCACTGGGGAGTCATCCCATTCCTTTCACCCCACCCTGGAGGATACACTGAGGTAGTGTTCCAATGTGACTTTTGGGAGGAGTGACCCCTCAATGACTCCACCCAGGGAAGGGTAAGCCTGGACATGGTGGACGGTGGCAGGGCAGAGGCTGAGCTCCCAGTGAGGGCTTGGCCCCCAAAAAACATTTGTGGATCAGCAATGGTTGAGCTGCTAATTTTGTGTTTATTCTTTACCTATGAGGATCTCTTTAATTACCTTTTAATGAAAATAGAAACACAGAATCTGGTGGCATATATGGACTGCTTGGCCTAACCAGTCTACCTACTTTGTCCCTGCCTATACTGTCACTGCATACCTTATCTAATCTCCATCTACACACCTCCATGACTTTCCTACCAAAATTCCTTTGTGTCTGTCTCATGCATGCTTGAAGGTCACCACTGTTTTCACTCCCACCATCTCCACTGGTAGACTGGTGCAGGCACCCACCACTCTTTCAATGGAGAAGTACTTTCTCACATCCCTCCTAAATTCCCCCTCCAGCTTTATTTCATGCCCAGTTGCTCTTGTGCACATTCTCTTCTGAAAAATACTTCCCTCTGGTACCTTGGTCACCCCATCAGGTACTTATAGGTATCTAACATGTCCTCTCTCCTCTCTTCCTGGGTGCACATATTGAAATCCCTCAGTCTCTCATCATACAGCTTTATGATGCAACACCTGCACCATTTTTATTTCCCTCTTCTGAACAGCCTCTACCATGTCTATGTCTTTCCTGAGATGTTGTCTCCAGAACTGGACACAGTATTCCAGGTAGGGTCTCACCAACAATTGATACAGTGGTAACACCACCTCCCTCGTTCTGAGGTGACTCCCCTCCCTATGCACCCTAGCATTCTACTGTCCCTGCCTACTTTCTTGCCACACTGCTCTTCCACCTTGAGGTTATCAGATATGATAATCCCAAGGTCCCTATACTGTTTTGTGACTCTTAATACAGCTCCCTCTATTTTATATACCTTCCCCCCCATTTCTATGCCCTAGTTGCATGAGTTTGCATTTTGTGCCTTGATACTAAGTTGCTGTACCGTCAACCACTCCTTGAGTTTCGTCAGGTCTCTACTCATCCCCCTCAACACCTATTGAGTATCTGCCAGTTCCATGTCATAATGGCAATTGCAGAATAGTGATCACTGTTTACTGCAAGTGCACATCACCAGAAATGAATTTTGGTGATTCACACTTGCAGCGAGGGGAAAAAGGGTGCCCGAGACCAATGGGTTTTGCATTGAATGTGGGGCTCTGTGCCCACACACTCTCCTACTTATGGATTCTCAACTCTGGGGTGGCATTTTGTGAGGGGGTGAAAGACTTAAAAAAAGAAACCCACGCCATGCCAGACCCAAAACCGGCACCCTATACCTCCCAGCTGACCACCCCTCCCCACCACGCTACCAGACCAGCTCAGCAGCTGCCTGCCACACTCCCTCCCACATACTATCCATCCCCTGTCTCTCCCCATCCCTCAAGCATGTGTATGCATGTACTTTCCATCACCGTATTTGCCCACTCCAGTATCCAGTCACCTCCCTGCTAGGTAGCCATGAACACAGGTGCTGTAACTGAGTTACCATTTTTGTAGGCACCCAATTTTGATAGCCTTGTTCACTGGACACTGTATCTGCCCTATTGCAGATTTTGGTGACATCTACAAAGAGGCATGCCTTCCCTTCAAGTTCTTCTGCAAAGCCACTTATGGAGACATTGATGAGGACTGGTCCCAGCATTGAGCCATGTGGTACCCTGCTTGTCACTCTCCCTACATTAGAGTGAGTGCCAGTTACCACCACCATCTCTTGCCTATACATCAACTAGTTCCATACCTACCCCCAAACTGCCCAGTTTAATTTCAAGCCTCATATGTGGTATGGTGTCAAAGGCCTGCGGATGCCTAATTGGACAACATCCCCACCCCACCCCCACCCTGATCTATTTCCTGGATCACCCAATGGAAGAAATCAGTCAGGTCCACCTGACATGCACCCCCTAAATCTGTTACCTCAGTCTTGTACGCTGCTGGATTCCAGATAGCCCACTGGCCTTTCTTTTAATAGTGTGCCCACTAACTTCTTCACTACTGACATTAGACTGAACAGCCTAGAGTTGCCAGCCTCCTCCCTGCTGCCACCTTTGTTAAGCAGGACTACATCTGCCCTCCTCCAGTCCTCTGGAGCCAATCATGTTTCCATTGAGGTATTGAAAAGGGCAGTCAGAGGTGCAGCCAATATCTCCTTTACCTCCTTCAGCACCCTGGATGTACCCTGTCTGGCCCCATAGCATTATCCACTTTCAGATTCACAACCCTCTCAGGACTCTTTCCTCTGTGAATGGACTTGTGTCTACCTCTCTCCAGTGTTCCTGCTGCTTCTATGTAGTCATTCCCCCTCTCCCTCCACTTTGAAGACAGTATCTGCTGAGGATATTTGCTTATTCCTGGACCTCCTCTACAAAGTCACCCCCTGCCCATCTAATCCTCCCAATCCCTCCCCTTGTCTTCTTCTTTTCACTTATGTATCTGAAAAATGTATTTTTAGCTACCTTTTTGGCTATCTTTTTCTTTGTTTTCCCCTTTGTGTCCCTCACAGCCTTCCTTGCTTCCTTCTTCTTTTTACTGGTATGCCTCCCTTTCCTCTTCTGTCTGTCTAATTGTACCTCCTGAATGATACCACTTTAGCTTTTATGTTTGCCACCATTTCCCTTGAGAACTATAGTAGCCTCTTCTTCCTCCTGTTGTTTCTTACTTCCTTTGTGCAGAAGTTTGTTGCCTTCACTATGTCATCCCTTACTTTGCCTCACTGTTCCTCCACCCTACCCTGGCAATTCCCCTCCCCCACCGCTAGATCATCCTTGAGGCATTCAATCATTTTTCTAAAAATCTGCTATCATGAAGTGCAGGAGGACCCTTGTCTTTGTATGGTTTGTCTCTGCTGTTTTCCTTATGTTAAATGACTCAGTACAATGACTACCACTCCCCAGGTGACATCGCAATACTGTCCCTATTTTGACACAATTTTCACACCATACCAAGAGTTTAGAATAAGCCGTCCCTAACACACTTACTGAAAAATATTTAAAGAATATCAGCACATAATAGAGGCAAGTGAAAGCAAACCTGTGCTGGAATCAGGTCGAGACCAGGGTCTTTATTACTTTTAAGAGAATTTAGTGTGGTAGTTACTTCAGAAATGGATATTGAATTAAAACAAAATGAGCTACTGTTAAATCAGCAGGATCAGCCTTACACTCTATTGCATTAGTATAAAATAATAAGGACAAAAAATGAACAACCCAGGACTCAGCTGAATTAAATGGATCAGTGTTGGAACTATGGTTGGATATTCCTTAAGCAACCAAGAGTCAAAAGACTGTACAATAATTTCTATGAACAATGTCTAACATCCTTTTTTTAAATGTTTTATTTATTTATGATGACACAGACTGTTTCAAGTATTTGTACATGCTATTTGGCATGTTTTACACATTAATGATGCAGAGCAGGGTAAAATCATATAAAAAACTTACATCTCCATTAATTCACTAACACATATATTTGCTAAATAAAAACAATTCCGAGGTAAGTCATGTGTAAAGATTACTCCCAGTATCTATTTTCCTTCCCCCTTTAGATTCTACTAGTTTAGGTATTCTGGGGATGTGTATCAGTTGGGGATGAAGTAGATAATGTGAGGTTGGCCAGCCCCGTCATTAGGGGGAGCAAATTAAAGCTTCAAACGTATGTTGCCCTTCAATGGCTATGGTATGAATTCTGGGCAGTGTTTGGCTGTATATAGGAGCCAGGGTGTCCATTTGCTCATGAGGGCAGTGGTATTGTTATGCAGTCTTGCAGTCAGGTTCTCCAATTTATAGATTTCATATAGAGCTGATACCCAAACCTGTATTCTGGGGGGGGGGAGGGATTTAACCAGAGCCTGGTGATAACATTTTTAGCGGCTCCCAGGAGTACAGCTGTTAGATAATGCTGACTACGGTAAGTTGTTTATATTGTTTGGGAATGGGAAATAATAATGCCATCTACAGGGTAAGGTCACTCAAAGACGGGTATAACTCTCCCAGTACCTTCTCCACCTCCTCCCAAAAGTCTGACATTTTCGAACAGGACCAAAATATATGTGCATGGGTCACTACTTCACAGCCACATGCTCTCCAGGAAGAGGAGTTAACTGTAGTGGAATTTTTGACAATTATTTGTGGAATATGAAAAAATCTCACAGCCACTTTCCAGAAGAACTCTCTCCATGTATAAGAATTTGTAGTCTTATGGCATCTGCACCAGATATATGACTAGTCCTCCTGGTTACGGTATGAGGCTAGCTCTGCCTCCCTTGTTATCTGGACAGATTCCATGTAGGATGTAGGAATGCTTGTCAGAGCCTTATAAAAATGGGAAATTATGTGGAATGGGGAAGGGTTATGCCTTAGTTGGATGAGGAGTGTGAATAAAGACTGGATGGGATGAGAAGTTGTATATAACCTGAGTTCCACTTCAAAATAATGGTGAATCTGTAGATGTCAGAAAATGTCTTTTTGGGATAAGGAGAATTCTGCTTGGAGTTGGAAACGGTTTTAAAGATGTCCTTGTCATAGAACTGGTGGCCTGTACCAGACCTGAACTGAGCCATCATTTGAATTCCCTGTCCAGCCTTACTGGGGGGGGAAGTCAGGGTCTACAATGGAATCCCCATCCATTTTGAAGCCATCTGATATTATGTAAGATGTAGAAACTTAATCCAATTCTTGAGAATGCCTAAGGTTAACAGGGAACGGACATCTTTCAGTGGCAACACCTGCAGCTGATACACTGTAGTGTACTCAAGAGGGAGAGATGTCAAGGTCCTTTCTTCACTTAACCACTGTGGGGCACAGCCTGCTGGAAGGAACCAATTAGTCAGATGAATCAACATTGCTGCATCAGTGTATCGGCATAGGTTGGGAAGAGAGGTTCCCCCTGTTCTTTAGGTAATTGTAGTTTTCAAACAACTGTACATGGACCCTCTCCTGCCCATATAAATGCTGTATTGCTCTGTTACATTTGTTTATTTCCTTTAGAGGGAGTGGGAGGGTGGTATATTCTGTACCAGGTAAAGAAATTTGGGTAACAGATTAATTTGGATGGATTGGAACCTAGAAGTTAGAGGGATAGGGACATTTATCCATCTCTTAAGGTCTGCTTGGATTTGGGTGAAGAGATTTTCATGATTTAGTTTGAATACCTTGAATGGATCCAAGGGGATCTGAATTCCTAAATGAGTAATATGCAGGTGATTTTATTTAAATGGGTATCATTACTGCAGAGACTCTGGGAGTGTTTGATGAATTAGTAACACTTCTGTTTTGTCTTGGTTAATTTTAAAACCTGATACCTGTTCTATTTGAGGAAGGCTGGTTCATAGGGTCCATAAAGAATGAGAGGGGAGATCAGGGAGCTAAACATGCGGCTCAAGGGCTGGTACCAGGAAAAAGGACTCAAATTTGTAGGTAACTGACAACAGTTGTGGGAGCGAAACTTCTTTAAATTCTATGGACTGCATCTGACTAAGGAGGAAGTCAGTGCATTGGGGCAGAAGTTTGATGTCTTTACAGAATATTTAAACTAGCAAATGGGGAGAGGGGTGCAGCACCTGGTACATCAAATGGGAAGAACATCCCTCCCCCATCAGCTAGTGATCAAACAGGAGTTTAACATGTTTGTAGTTCATTTGCATCACCAGGTAAGGAAAAAGGTCTGGTCCCCCATATGACATGCAGAGGAAAGGCCGGACCTCACCCAACAACTAACACACCAAAATCTGGCCAATGAAAAATCATGTACGCAAGTGCCCACAGTCTGGGAAACAAGATCCCAGACCTGCAGGCAGCAATGACAGAGGCTATACTGGACATAGTAGTCATTAGCGAGACATGGTTCACCAGTAACCACACTTGGGAGACTTCAGTACCCAGCTATTGACTGTTCAGAAGAGACCGAGGTGCAAAAAGGGGAGGGAAGGGGAGGGGAGTGGCCCTTTATGTCAATGAAAATATCAAAGCTACAGAAATTCAGAATACACATAAGGAGCCAGAAAACTGTGGGTCACCCAGGAAACAGGAAATGGGACAGCCATACAAACTGGGGTTGCCTACAGGCCCCCCAAACCAGGGGAGGACATAGACACATTACTGTTAGAAGATTTACAAAACATGACAGCTAAAGGGGAGGTTCTCCTAATGGGAGACTTCAACATGCCAGATACAGATTGGTCAATACCAGCAGGAACATCAACCAGAGCTAGACATATAGTGGATTCCCTGCAGGGGGGAGGGCCTCAAATAACTGGTACAACAACCCACAATAGACAAGCCTATCCTAGATTTAGTACTGACTAAAAGGAAAAGAATCACAGATCTCGAGGTAAAAGGTCACCTATGGGCCAGTGACCATCACATGGTATGGTTCACTTTGGCCACTAGAAGTAAATCATCCCAATCCAAGACTTCAGAAGAGCTGACTTTGATAAGATAGCTAACAGAGTTAAGCTAGCCCTGGCAAGAAGAAATACAGGTGAGGGGGTACAGGCAAAGTGGGCAAGCATTAAGGATGCAGTACTTGAAGCAACATCCCATTGTGTTAGTGGGAAAAGCAAGAGCAAAAGAAGGAGGAAATCACTTTGGTTCTCAAAAACAGTAGCAGAAAAGGTAACAGCCAAAAGGCTGACCTTCAGGTAATACAAGGGAACGCAGTGGGATGAAGATAGGGAGGCATACCAAACTTCTCTAATGGAAGCAGGGATGGCAGCAAGGTAGGCAAAGGCCCAAACCAAGGAAACACTAGCACAAACAGTAAAAGAAGGGGACAAGACTTTCTATAGATATATTAGTGAAAGGGGACAGTCCAGTAAGGGTATTGCTAAGATCAAAGGGGATAAGGGGGAGTGTGGGGAGGAGGACCAAGGAAAAGTATTTATCCTAAATAGATACTTCTGCTCAGTATTTACTGAGGAGAAGGTAGGACAGGGCCCACATCTCAGCACCATGGACACAAGGGGGAGGGAGGTGTGCACTAGTCCCTTCACAAAAGAAAGGGTTGTAAAAGGGCTTGCTAAGCTCAGGGTGGACAAGGCAATAGAACCTGATGGCATACATCCTAGGGTACTAAAGGAGCTAAGGATGGAACTAGCAGAGCCATTAGCAGAACTGTTTAGTGAATCTATGAGCACAGGAGAGGTCCCAAATGACTGGAGAAAGGCTTGTGTGATCTGGCTCCACAAGAGTGGTAGCAGAGAGGAGGCAGGAACTACAGACCAGTCAGTCTTACCTCAATAGTGGGCAAGATTTTGGAGGCACTCCTTAAGGAAAGGATAGTGCAACACCTGGAATCCATAGGAGCACAGGATCCAAGACAGCGTGGGTTTACAACAGGAAGGTCCTGTCAAACTAATCTCACAGAATTCTTTGACTGGGTAACCAGAGTGGTGGACCAAGGGGGTGCAGTTGATGTTGCCTACCTTGACTTCAGCAAAGCTTTTGATACTGTTCCATATAGAAGATTGATTAATAAGCTAGGTAGGCTCGGGGTGGGTCAGAAGTTGGTCAACTGGGTGGCAAACTAGTTGGCAGGCAGAAAACAGAGAGTGGTAGTAAACAGTATACAGTCAGAAGATATGCAAGTCACAAGTGGGGTACCTCAGATCAGTTCTGGGGCCAGTCCCCTTCAAATATCTTCATCAGTGACATTGCAGATGGACTGGAGAATGAGGTTTGTCTGTTTGCAGATGACACCAAGATCTGCAACAGAGTAGATGATCCAGATGGGGTGGGCAGAATGAGAAGAGATTTGGATAAACTGGCAAAATGGCTGAAAGAGTAGCAACTGGGATTTAACACAAAGAAGTGCAAGCTCATGCACATAGGTAAGAGAAACCCTGAAGCCACCTATAGGTTGGGAGGGGAGTTGCTGGCAATCACAAGGGAAGAAGGAGGCTTTGGCATCATCATCACCGATGGCCTGAAATCATCCAAGCAGACCACTAAAGCAGTAGGTAAGGCTAGAGGGATGTTGGGGTGTATTAGTAGGGGTATCACAAGTCGTAAGAGGGAGGTAATAACCCTCTTTACAAGACACTGGTAAGGCCCCATCTGGAAAGTCCAGAGAAGGATAACCAAAATGGTGCAGGGACTGTATCAGAAAACATATGAGGATAGATTAATGGAGCTCAATATGTATACCCTCGAGTAAAGGAAGGAGAGAGGTGATATGATCGAAACATTCAAACATCTTAAGGGCATTAACAAGGTGAAAGAATCTAACATGTTTCAATATAAGAAAAATAGCTGGACAAGAGGACACAGCATCAGATTAGAGGGAGGTCGATTAAGGGGTAATGTGAGGAAGTTCTTTTTCACAGAAATGGTGGTGGATGCATGGAACGGCCTACCTCAGAAAGTGGTGGATATGAATACAGTGCAGGGCTTCAAACAGGCATGGGACAGGCATAAGGGAGCAATACAGATGAGTATGAATAGATAGACCATTGACAGAGTACAGGCCTATGGTACATTCATAAGGTAGAAAAATTGGGCAGACTGGATGGGCCTTGCAGTCCTTATCTGCCATCAGCTTCTATGTTTCTATGTTTCTAACAAGGGTAATAAAAAAAGTAGTAAGGAACAGCAGTTTCATATACAAATTCAGTGTAGGCAAAACAACTAAGCAAGAGTGCCACAATTCAGTTACAAACTACAAAAGCGCAGTTGGTTTTAAGGATTCACCTGTGCAAAATAGCTAAATAGGGAACAGCATAAACAGGTAAGCAGTGGGCAACTAAGCAAGGTGACCACTGAGCAGCTTAGACAGGTAGCAAGAGGCTAAGAGATTAGGAAAAAAAACAGGTAAAAAGCACTATTTCAGCTAGACAGTATAAAGACGGAAAAACATTTTACAAACATTGCTACTGAGCTGGTTAAGCAATGAAAAATAATGCAATATGAGTTACCAATGCACTGCCAACTGTTAAAATAATGCCAAAACAACTCATTGCTGGAACAATTTAATGTGACCTGTACTGTACAGTGGTATGGGCAGTGCAACATAAACACAGAGGAGTACTAGAGTGCAGACAGAATCATCAAACTACTCGATGCACCTTCATTGCCTCTAGCCCCAGATCCTCGTTTCCATAATTAGATGTTTATTAACTTGTGAGACAATTCAAATACATGAGCAGGTTGAGTATGGGTGAGTGTGGGGCAATACTGTAGAATGTGGAGGAGGCTAGAGCAAGCAAGAGTGGTGCAGTATTGGTGGCCATGGAGAAGGCGGCAGTAGTCCAGTAGGGGAGGATGGGAACCAGCAGAAGTCCTTGTGACCACCAAGCCAGTTCCAGTCCTGGCAACTGAGGCTCTGGGCCGCTAGCAAGTCTTTTTGTTTAAAGATCTGTTGGCCAGCTTTCCAAACTCCTGCAGCTGTGACTCCTATTGGCTACAGAGGAGAGCTGGAGTGAGCAACTCCCCTGCAGTGTTGGTGGTTATGAAAAAAGGCAGCAGTAGTCCTGGAAGGGGAGGGTGGGAACCAGCCGAAGCCCTCGTGACCCCCTTGCAAAATCCAGTCCTGGCAACTGAGACTCTGGGTCATCAGCAAGTCTTTTTGTTTAAAGGTCTGTTGGCGGGCTTTCCAAACTCCCATAGCTTGTGGCTCCTAATTGGATGTGGAGGGGGGCTGGAGTGAGCAAGTCCAGTGCAGTATTAATGGCTGTGGAAAAGGTAGGAGTAATCTTTGTGGGGTAGGCGGGAACCAGCAGAAGTCCTCACGACAACCTTGCAAGTTGCAGTCCTGTATGTTACAAGGGCAATCTGTGCATTTCATAAATGGGATGATCTCACCCCATCTTTATGTCCTGCAACTTTACTACAGAATATTCCTGCACTCACCCTGCCCACTTCCAGACATACTCATTTCACTGTATTTGTCATTGGTCTATACACGGTCACTGCACTTACACTGTAGTACAAACTAAAACAGTAATACTAGACCAAGAATTGAAACAGGCTTATTTTTCCTTTCTAAAGAGTTCTTTACACCCCCCCCCCAACTTTCGCCTTGCCTTCAGCTGCTTCAAGCTACCAGCAGGCCCATTCCAACTAAATCCACCACTTCCACATCCCCCCATGATTCTGCCCTCCATGGCAAGGATAGGGTATTTCTGGGGGAGGGCCATCCTCTCCACTCCCATCCCATGTCCAGATCTTGTTGGGGCAGTGCAGATGCTGGGTGTGTGGGTCTCAGCTGTGCTGACAGCCATCATCTGCAGTGAAGACTGACATTTTCTCTCATACTTTTCTCCTAGATTCAGTCTGACTCCCTTAGTGTGGGCACAGCTTTGGGGGCTGGAGCAAGCTTTGGAAGGCAGTATAGCGCAGTGGTTTAAGGCTCTGAGCTACAAATCTGGAGACCTGGGTTTGAATCCCACAGCCCCCCACTTGCGTACTGTGTGACCCTGAGCAAGTCACTTAACTTCACTGTGCTCCCAGGTCACACCTATAAACAAGCTTTCAGCTTAGTATGCCACTCCTTATTAAACAATTGAAAAGAGAAACAACTCGCTAGCCCAGCCGCATGGATTGCAGCAGTGCTAGAACCTGTCACCATGCCTCTCAGAATGCTGTCTTGGACTGGCTTGCCTCTGGATGCAACAGTCCTAGTTTGCACCAGAATTTGAGTAACGCAGCTGCTGCACAATCAGGGGGGGCCCAAATTCCAAGAGTGAATGAGTACCACACTCCATACTGCTTTTTTTACCCGGCTCAGTGTCTTAGCATATAGTACATGTCCAATTAAAGCACCCAATGCATACAGGATACAGTTTAACTTGTGAAGGCATCATGCCAATAATTTATTCTGGCTCATAAACATATGTAATAAAACAACACATTTTCATTAACAGCACATTAGCTATTTTCTGCGACTTACAAAGTCTAAGTGCTACATAGTTATTTATTTATTTATTGAAGTGTTTCACCAGGAAAAGCACACTTAACAATCGAGTTGCTTGTCTGCCTGTACATCCTGGGGGAGAGGCTAATGGAGTTACATGGACAAAATAGAACAGACAATGATAAATCAACACAAATATAGTACATACACACAAGTGCAAGTCATATAAGTGAATTACAACAAGATGAAGTGCATACAGTGAGTAACATACATTACTGATATGTAGACAGATAGTGACTACTTGGCACTTAATGGTTACAGAGATAATGATTGACAAAGCATAATGGGTGCTAACTTCAACATCAGGGTAGTAGAGATGTGAGAAAGAGCCGGCCCGGTGGTGCTGAGGATTGAGGCGTTGGACGCCACACCTCATGTCACCCCGGCAACCTGGGTTTGGATACAGACTTGGGTTGCCGGGGTTCTGCGGCGGGGGGGGAGAGAGAGCATGTAGCATCTGCAGACAGTTCTCCTATCCCGGGGGGAGGGCTATGGGGATGTCCGGCATCCTGGCAGCCCCTGATGGAGATCTGGGGCATTACAAGACAACCGACTAATGTGAGAGGTAAGTGGGGGACACGGCAGAGTTGCTGTGTGACATGATGTTATTACATGTCGCACTAGAGGGAGGGGGGCATCACTCTCAGGAACAAAAGCAGAAAAACCCTCTACGGGCTTGTGGAGATGAAGAGGACTTCAGTTGCAAGGCCCACATCCCAATGCCAGCTCAGCGCACTGGAGATCTCCCCAGGTGTCAACTCAAAGTCCAGGTAGGGCCTTGAGTCTTCAAGGTCACCACAGGTGGGCGAGCCCTCACCCGGGGTTAACTTGGTTGCCGAGGGACTGACCTACCTGGGTCAGATGAGGAGAGTACCGATAGCGAGGCTTCAGGCTGGGAGTGAGAGGCATTAGCCATGTGAGCTCCTTGGAAGGATGCCCAGGACCACAGAGTGAGAAATAGAATAGTTAAACAAAACAAAAAAAAAAGAGATGTGAGAAAGAGAAAACTAGGAGGTAACCCCCTACGTATGAGAGTAATCACCCTTTTGGGGAGAGGCATGTGGGTGCACATAGGTGTCCCTGTGCCATGTAAAGGGGATAGGCAGTAGGGGAATATTAATTTTTAGGTTAAAAACAAACATTATTTAACAGCAGGTACAATTAGGAGTGAAGAAGTTGCGCAGGGCTGATGAGATAGAGTGAGAGGATGAGGAGTGTCTTTATTTGCTATGGTAGAGAGTTCCAAAGTTTAGGGAAGTGGTACGCCTTTCCTGCTGAGGTGGATCAGTGAGGGTCTACCAAAGCGTGAGTGTCATTTGAACTGAGGGAGTGAGAGGGAGGGGAGGGGTAGATAGTGAGTTGGAGAGGTAGGAGGAAAGGGACCCAAACCAGAACTTGGAAATGAATTTAGCACTGTGGGAGAGACATCTGTCAGTAAATGAAGGGAAAGCAAGAGAGTGTTAAAATTTGCAGTGATGAGTAAGTGGGGTGGAGGTGGAGTCCAGTGCAAAATGGTAGAGGGAGTTAAAGAGACTGTCCAACCTGGTTAGGGAAGTCTTGGGAGCAGCACAGTAGACTACATCATAGTAGTCAAAACTAGGACTAGTTCACACCTTGCCATTAGTGCTAGGCAGCTAAAGCTCCTGAATAAGGTGCCTAGCTTGGGGTGCAGTTTTTTTGTTTACAATAGCGTCAACATGCCAGAGAAGTTGAAGTGTTGGGGAAGCCAAACCCCAACATATCTGAAGGATGATGTATCTTCAAAAATGGTCCCATCAAGGGTATGGAAAGCGGGCACAGAGGGAAACCTGGAGAGTCTCTGCCTAGTGTCGAAGGTCATGGAGACAGTCTTCTTGGCATTTAAAAATAGTTTATGAGAGCTACTGTAAGCCATTTCTGAACCTTACCAAAGTCATGCTGGAGTCTGGCTGCTACATCAGAGGGGAACTGTCCCAAGGTGAACAGGTCAGTATTGTCCACATACATGTGGATGGAGGATAAAGTGCAGACTAAGGGGAGGTCATTTAAGAAAATGAAGAACAGCAGAGAGTCTAACACTGAGCCCTGTGGAACACTATTGTTAATAGGGAGAGGAGGGGCATATGGAATCTGCTGTTCTAACAGATTACATCTACCCTGCAAGTAGACCCTAAGCCAGTCAGTGGCAGAGTCGGACAACCCCGCTGAGGCAATGTTATCCAGAAGGAGGGAGTGGGAGACTGTGTAAAAAGTCTTAGCTAGGTTGACAAAAATGGCAGAGGTAATTAGATCACTATCCATTCCTGAGAAAACAGAATCAGTAAGCCTAAGTAGGGAAGTTGTGGTAGAGTGATACTTCTGGAAACCAGATTGGAAAGGTGTGAAGAAGTCAATGTCTGTGAGAAAGGAGAGCTGAGAGAGAAACAAGTGTTCTTGGAACTTGGCAAGGATGGGGAGAAGGGATATAGGGTAGTCATTTCCCAGTAAGGAAGTAGACGTACAGGTCTTGGCTGCCTTCTACAGTAATACTACTTAGGGTGCTGAGCAAAAGGTGTACAAAGTGCATAAAAAGTGCAACTATTACAATCAGTATGAAGGCACTCAGCATACCATGGATGCTACATGGTATGTGGAGTGTCTTTATTTTGATTATAATAGCTGCACTTTTTATGTGCTTTGTGCACCTTTTGCTCAGCACCCTAATTAGCACTACTATAGAAGGCATCAAAGAGCTGTATGTGGCATTTAGGTTCTGTAGGTGGTGCAACATTGCAAATGTGCTTTTAGTGAAAGCTGTATTGTTTTATTATATATATTTATATGCCAGAATAAATTACCGGCATGACGCCTTCACAAGTAACGGTATATGCATTGGGAACATCTTGTGGATATGTATTCTAAGACAGTGAGCCAGAAAAAAAGCAATTTGGACTGCAGCAATCACTCAATCTTGTGATCAGGATTATCCATATAGGGTAATAGCAAGCCCAAATTTGCCAGCACCATTATGCTATAAGTTAAAGTTGAGCAGCTCACACCAGTAACATTGTGAATAACAATCAGGGTGGCGCAGCGCCTAAGGCACTCCACCCTCTGATTCCAGTCCTTGTAATGTTTTCTTTATCCATATTGTCTAGTGGCACCCCCGATTGCCTTTCCCATTAATTGTATGCTCTTCCCCGGTGTCTAGTGGCACCATCCACCCTCTGATCCCCTCTCCGACCTGAAATAAAGAAAACAGTCCCTCAATGTCTTTTTTTTGTACCTGTCAAAAGGAAAATGGTCCCTCACTGACCTGACCCCCAACCCTACCTCTGACTCAGCACCCACCAACCCCTAGAACACCCCCACACACCCTCACTCACTTGAACAGGTGCCAAGGTGAACATCCACTCTCCTATCAAAGACATATCTTGCTGCTGGAACCACCAACTGCAGTAACTAAGGTCAGTGCACGCAATGCATTTCAATGGGATTTTCAACTTTGATGCATAACTTAGCCATTTTTGTATATTTTTACATCAGATTTTTAACATGGCTTTTTTGGGACCCCACCTCATGAACAGTGTTTGTGGAATTACATAACTGTAGCCAGTAATGTGATTTTGCGGTCACTTTTCACCATCCTTGTTCATGAGGAGGGGTCATAAGTAGGGGATGTTTAAAATTTGAGGTCAAAATATGCAAAAATGCCAAACTTACAGTATGTGCATCAATTCAAATTTTACTGTTCTTAAAAACATTGAAACATGGAGGTCATGTGATGGCAGCCTAGGAAGAAACAGTGCTACTCTGTTGCTCCACTCCAACGCAGCAAACAACCTCGATTAAAACCCTCCCGAGTCAAAACTTTTACATCAGAAGGGACTTACTAGTTATTGGAGGCTCTGACCCTGCAGACAGTTTATCCAAAATGGAAATTTATATGAAGAAGGCCCCTCCTTGGCACTCACCGCCTCCTACTCCGGAAAAGGATAAAGCAGCTAAACTGGCCAAGCAGCAGGCCTCAGGCTTACCTAAAACACCAACTGGACCAACAGCTCTTTTGGAGGAAAAATTTATTGAACTAATGCAGCCTGTTCAAGACACGATCGCGACGATGTCGACTGATCTTCAACAGATTAAGATATCTGTGGCTTCGTTACAAGTTCGGGTCAATGACACTGAAGCTAGAATGGTCTCGATTGAAAACAAACAAGGAAAGGTGGAAGTGCATGCAACTAATACTGACAGATGAATTAAAAAACTAGAAGATAAGCTTGAAGATCTGGAAGGGCGCAACAGGCTCAACAACCTTCTAGTGATTGGAATGCCAGAAAAAGAAGAAGGCGCCTCCCCGATTGAATTTCTGCAAAGATTCTGTGTGAAGATAGCCAGTCCATCAACTAATGGAGAGACTTATGTTATTGAGAGAGCTCACCGAGCTTTGCGCCCACCTCCACTGCCAGGTTCCCCGCCTAGACCCCTCATTTTTGAGCTGCTTAATTTCCTGGATAACCAGCATATCTTAGCTTAAGTACAGGAAATGCAAGATGTCCAATGGGATGGCCGTAAAATTTATATAACCCAGGACCTCCCGCAGTCAGTATGGGTTAAGAGACAAGAGTTGCACCCTACAGTCACCAAGCTAATTGTTGCTGGAAAACCCTTTCAAGTGAAGTACCCTACAATATTGCAGGTGAAGCATGTCGAAAAGTGGATAACATTTGATAACCCAGAGCTGGTGACACAAGAACCTTAGACTCTTTTCTCAGGCCTTTTCAAGTGACTGGTGCATTGCAGCCGTGTTTAAATTATAACTCTCAAAGCTAAGCAGTATCCAGGCTGTTTTTTGAATTACGGTGACAAGGGGAGGATCAAATCCAGACACACTTCTCAACGTTGGTCCTAATCCTGATAGGGGACCCGTTTTTCACTCAGTGTGATCGCTGATTAGGACACTTTAGTTAGACACTTGTCACGCTCCTTACTTTATTCGTGAGTGTCCTTTGGCTCCCCTGAATGGTTTGCTGATTTACCTATAGGAGAGATTTTTCTTGTCCCATTTCCATTTACTGCTCTCTTTGTATTTTTTACTTTCACTCATATGGGGGGTTAAAACGATAATGGCAGCCAAGTTATGCCTGTTTGTTCTATCAGGGAGAAAATAAATACTTGACAGATGGGCACTTCTTTAATTTAAATTTAGATTAAAACACAGAAGGTATTGTCAGCATTTGCATTTTAAGTTGGTACAACACCTTCGCAAGGTGCATAGACGATTGCCATCAGACTGTCTTTTAAGTTGCCTCCCGTGACTGATTACATAGAAATGGATGGGACTCAATAGTATTGGTTCATAGAAACATAGAAACTTAGAATTTGATGGTAGATAAGGACTGCTTGGCCCACCTAGTCTGCCCATTTTCCTACCTAACAGATAAGCTGCAGATCCTAGTTAACCAACAGCTTACTTCCTCCTACCCCCCACTAGGACTGCCTTATGTACGTCCCATGCATTCTTGAATTCCACCACTGTTCTTGACTCCACTACCTCCTCAGGGAGGCTGTTCCATGCATCCACAACCCTCTCTGTGAAAAAAATACTTCCTCACATTACCTCTGTGCCTTCCCCCCTCTATCTTCAAATTGTGCCCCCTTGTTCTTGCACATCTCTTTTTCTGAAAGATGCTACCCTCTTGGAATTTGTTGATTCCCTTGAGGTACTTGAAAGTTTCAATCATGTCCCCTCTCTCCCTTCTTTCCTCAAGGGTATACATATTAAGCTTCTTTAGTCTTTCTTCGTATCTCTCCTGGTGCAGACCCTGGACCATTTTGGTTGTCCTCCTCTGGACAACCTCCACTATGTCTATGTCTTTGTGGAGATGGGGTCTCCAGAACTGCACACAGTACTCCAGATGGGGTCTCACCAACTGTCTGACAGAGGGATAACAACTTCCTCTTTTCTACTATTGATGCCTCTCCCTATGCATCCCAGTATCCCCCAGCCTTCCTTACTGCTTTCTCACATTGCTTGCCCAACTTTAGGTCATCTGATATAATTACCCCCAGGTCCCTTTCCATTTTTACTGTTGCCAGTATCTCACCCCCCCATTGTGTACTCTTCCCCTGGGTTTTTGTTTCCCAGGTGCATTACCTTGCATTTCTTTGCATTGAATCTGAGCTGACATACATTTGACCATTCCTCCAACCTTGCCAAGTCCCTTTTCATCCTTTCCACTACATCTTGTGTATCAACCCTGTTGCAGATCTTTGTGTCATCTGCAAAGAGGCCTACTTTTCCTTCCAGTTCCTCTGCAATGTCACTTATAAAGACATTAAAAAGGACAAGTTCCAGTACTGAACCCTGCGGTACCCCACTAGTAACCCTCCTTTCTTCACTGTGGACTCCATTTACTACTACTCTTTGCGTCCTGTTGTCTCGCCAATTTTTTATCCAGACTACCACCTTGGTACCCACTCCAAGGCTGGCTAACTTGTGTATTAATCTTTTGTGTGGGACTGTATCAAATGCCTTGCTAAAATCTAAGTAGGCCATGTCCACAGCCCTTGCCTGGTCTACTACTTTGGTCACCCAGTCAAAGAAACCTATTAGATTCATCTGACATGACCTTCCCGTTGTGAATACATGCTGCCTTGGGTCCTGTGCCCCACTGGCCTCTAGGTACTCCACAATTCTTTCCTTCAGAAGTGATTCCATCATTTCCCTACCACTGAGGTCAAACTAACTGGTCTATCCTGCCTCTGTCCTGCTCCCATTTTTGTGAAGAGGAATCACATCTGCCCTCCTCCAGTCCTCACGTACCACCCCATCCTCCCATGATTTGTTAAAGAGAGTAGTCAGCAGTGTCAGTAGTTCTACCCTTAGTTCTTTTAGAATTCTTGGGTGAATCCTATCAGGCCCCATTGCTTTGTCCACCTTCAATTTTATTAGTTCTTTCAGAACCCTATCTTCTGTAAATGGACTGGTATCAACCCTTGTCTTCAGAGTGTTTCTCATGTTTGGTTTAGGTACCTCCCCCTCCTCTTCCTTTGTGAATACTGAGCAGAAATATTCGTTCAGTATCCCTGCTTTTTTTCACTGTCACACTCTACCCACATTCCCTCCCCTTTATTAAGCCTCAGTATCCCTCCTTTGGTCTTTCTTCACTCCCTAATGTACCTATGAAAGGTCTTATCCCTCTTCTTAACAGAGTTGGCTATCCTTTCCTCGGTTTGGGCCTTTGCTATTGTGACTGCCTTCCCAGCCTCTTTCTGCTTTAATTGATAAAGTTCTCTGTCCTGCTCCTTCTGTGTTTCCTTATATTTCCTGAATGCTATCATTTTCTCCTTAACCTTACCTGCCACCTCTTTTGAGAACCATAGCATTTTGTTTCCTTCGTTGTGTTTTATTGATTTGCTTTACACAAAGGCCTGTTGCCTCTGTGATGGCTGTTTTGATTACTCCCCATTGTTCCTCCACTCATCCTTCTTGCCTGTTTGCTAGTGCTTTTCTGAGGCACTCTCTCATTTTTCCAAAGTTAGCCCTCCTAAAGTCCAATACTTTTGCTTTTGTATGGCTTGATTGTATGGCTGTGTTTATCATGAACCACACTGTTTGGTGGTCACTTGTTCCCAGATGGCTACCCACTTCTAAATCTGAGATTCTTTCTGTATCCCCATTTGAGAGTACCAGGTCTAAGATTGCTCCCTCCTGAGTGGGTTCCAATACTAGCTGTCTGAGGCATGCCCCCTGTAGGGCATCAAGAATGATCCTGCTCTTGGATGTGCCTTCAGCAAAGGTGTTCCAGTTAACATCTGGCATATTCAAGTCCCCCATCAACAATATCTCCCCTTTTTCTGCCATTCTAAGGAAGCCTTCTATCATTTCCTTGTCCATTCCCTCCCCCTGAGATGGGGGTCTGTATACAACCCCTATGCAGATTGTGGTGCCATTTCCTGTCTCCAGGGTGACCCAGAGTGCCTCATCTGCTCCCTGTTTACTCTGTAGTTCTGTTGCTTTGACCCCTTCCTTTACATAGAGAGCTACTCCTTCTCCTCTTTTACTCTCCCTGTCCCTCCTGTAGATTGTGTGTCCTGGTATGTTGACATCCCAGTCATTGTTCTCTGTGTACCATGTTTCTGTGACTGCCACAATATCCAGGCAATCATCTTCCATCAAGGCCACTAGTTCAGGGAGTTTGTTACACAGACTATGGGCATTGGTACTCATCATCCTCCACTTTTTGATGGCCTTACACTTTTTAGCCCCATTCCTGTCCTTACTGCCTTTGCCTTTTTTTACATTTACCTCTGTCTTGCTCCCTATGCTTCTCTACCTTGGTGTTTACCTCACTAATTACCATGTTTTGTTGGGGGGAGGCTGGGATTTCCCTGCTCCTTTTCAGTGCCTCCCCCCCTTGGCTAGTTTAAATGCTTGTCAATGAAGCATTTAAACCTCTCACCTATGATTCTGGTTCCCCCCTGGACAGATGCAGACCATCACACCAGTATAGGTCTGCATCCCACCAGGTGGCTCCCCAGTCCCCAGTGAATCCAAAACCTTGAGCTCCACACCAGTTTTTCAACCATTCATTAAATTCCCTGGTGAGGAGTACCCTAGCATCATCCTTGCCATAGACAGGCAGCACCTACGAGAAGGTTACCGTATACGCTACTTGTCAAAGGCCCCTCTCCAACTCTGCAGACTCCTCTTGCACTGCTTTGATCCCATTCCTAGCCAGGTAATTTGTCCCTAGGTGGACAATGACATCCAGCTCCTTCCCTCGTGCAGCTGCTCCCACGATTTTGAAGATTTGTTTCCTGTCCCTCCAAGCCATGGCACCAGGCAGGCACCTTACCTCCCTCTGTCCTTCCTCCCCCATTTCTACCACCCTAATGATTGAGTCCCCACCTGGATTTGTTTCCTTCCCCTGTGGGGTCCCATGCCACCCTCCTGTGGGTCTTCTTTGTGAAGGTTCCCAGCATCCTCCTTGGTCTCCACTACAGGTGCCTCCATAGAGGAACCACTATCCACCAGAAGAGCGAATTCATTGTGGAGAGGTACAGCTGGAGGGATGCAACTCTGTTCCACCACCTTCTCCTTCCCTGAGCCCACCCTGGTCCATCCTCTCCTCTTTCTTGGAAACCTATGAGGTAGTGGCATTGGCCCTGGTGGTCCCTGGGGGGGGCGGAGGTTTCACAAATCCTAGCCAGGTCAGTCTGGAGATGGGAGACCTCCTCCCTCACACCAGAGAGGTGCCTGCAAATAGGGCAGCATTGCAGCCTCCAGAATGTCTCCCAGAATACTGCCGCCCCACAGCCATTGCACTGCACCACTCCTATCATGTCTTATTTTGTATCCCCTCTCTGGTTTCTCTGTATGCTATCTCTCTCCTCTCCTTACAACACTCACCCTTCCTGTTCTGGGACAGCAACTTCCTATATTCTTCAGTAGCCTCCTTCTTCCTTGCTCAGTGTCAGACCACCAGCAGCTGGGGGGACAGTGAGCTACTTTTTTCCTTTAGGGTTGACAAAACTAATGTTTCTCTATTATCCTTCCCTTCCCTTCCTACTGCCAAACAGGAAGTTCCTGTTGACAGTCAAATCCAGTGGCTATAAAAGTAGAACTGGCTTATGGTGGGTGGCTGGAGGGGTGGGATGGAGGACAATTAGTAAGAAAAAAAGCCAGCAACAGGAAGTTGTAATTTGAGTCACCTGCTTTTATAGTGTCTAAGCCACACCCCCAATTAAGCTCTCTCTCCTCCTACTGGTTTAGCAAAGTAAGTTGATACAGTACCCTTCCCAGCACAGAACACACACTGACTTTCTTTCTTTTCTTTCTCTTTTTTAACCCTAAATAAGACCCCTTCTACTTCTAATAAAGAATCTGTCTGCTTAATCTCAACAGACACTGACTCCTGCTGAGATATAAGTGTTAAATTAATAAGAAAATGTGTGTGTGTGTTCTTGGATTTTGAGTTACACTTAACAATGTTTGTCACGTGGGGGGGTGGGATGGGGTAGGAGAAGCTGATGGACCTTCTTAGTGCTGTAATTTACATCACTGGACAGTAGTACAGCAGTAGTACAGTTGTTTAGAATGGGGGTAATTTTTAGGTATGATTATTATGTTTAGGGGATACGTTAGTAGGGATTTGGATTGGAGGGGAACAAGAATACACGTGTGCAACTTTTCTGGAAGATTTCTGGTTTTTTGTGCTCTTTTTTGCTTTTTTGGGGGAGAATGTCAAGTGGGTTCATGTCTCTATAGCTACAGAACTTGTGGGGCTACATGGGACCACTTATAAAATCACCTAAATGTTGTATAATCATGTCTTCCACCCAATTTGTGTATGGGGGAACCATTCAACCTAGTCAGTTGGAATATTAAAAGGACCCATGATAGGTGCAAGAGGAATATTATCCTGCAGCATCTATCTCACCTTAAGAAGGGGATAGCTTGCCTGCAAGAAACCCATCTTAGGAGGGAGGATGTACTGCTTCTACAAAGAAACTGGGTTGCACAGGCTTTTGGCTCTGGGATGTCTACCAACTCAGGAGGTGTAGCAATCTTAGTGGCAAAAAATGTTCCATTTAGGCTAATTGAAGAGGTCTGGGATCCCAATGGCCGATACATTTTATTGCATGGTATACTGGAGTCCCACCCAGTACTCCTGGGTGAGATATATAGTCCAAATTTAGATTCCCCTCAATTTTTTATACAATTGCTGGGTTTAATACCTACTGAGCAATCCAAACTAATAATGTTAGGAGGCGACTGGAACATCACCCCTCAGCTTAAGCTTGACTGGTCAGATGGGAGAAGGTATGGCCTTTCCCCTGCACAACGTGGTTTGCAGGAGCTTATGGATGGTGCAGCCCTCCTGGATGTTTGGAGAATATTAAATCCGGCAGAACGATAATACTCTTTTTTTTCCATCTCCACCATTCATATTGAAGAATTGATTACTTTTTGGTTAGCTCTTTTGCTCTTCCAGGCATACTTACAATAAGTCTGTTATTCATGCCAGAGTTATCTCTGATCATTCTCCTATTGGTCTTACATATTTATTGGGCCCGGGCATCAGGTGAGAGTCTATGTGGTGACTAAATAATCAACTTCTTCAGAAGCCTACAGCATTACAACATATCACTAAATTCATTGCTGGTTTCATGGAGACCAACACGGGATCAGTGGCTAGAATTGACTTGGTTTGGGTTGCTTTAAAATGCTCCCTGAGTTGAGAATGCGATCGACTGTCGGCGACTAAGGCTCGTCAACATAGGGCCCATGTAGGGTCGCTCCTTAACTCTATCCGAGATGTGGAGAGGTCTCTGGGTAGGTCTTCCACCACAGCTGAATGGGCCAGGTTGCATAACCTTAAAGCTCAGTATGCTGAAATGATGGCAAGACAAGCTGAGCTCTCCCTCCACTGCACTAAGCTTAGGGATCTTGAATCAGGAGAGAGAGCGGGCAGACTCCTTGCAATTAGAATCAAGCAGGTAGATGCCTCTTAGTTTATCTCATGTATCTGTCCCACATGGGATGCCCCTGTAACCACTGATCCGAAAGAGATAGTCGAGACTTTTACAGTATTCTACCAGAACCTCTATACCACTGACCCTCAAGCGCAGCCCTCAGAAGCAGAGATGATTCAATACCTTGACTCGATAGTACTTCCCCAGTTGTCACCAAGGCAAGCAACCCTTTTAGGAGCACCTATTACCACAAGTGAAATCCGTCAAGCCATAGAATTGTTGCCCTTGAATAAATCACCTGGTCCAGATGGCCAATCTAGTAACTTATATAAATCCTGTTGCCCTGTCCTCGCTCCATTATTGGAGAAAACATATTATTTCTGGTATGAGAACGGTCTCTCTGAACTTCGTTTTTTAGACACGCTCATAACTCTCATCCCCAAACCAGGGAAAGACCACTTGTACCCTGAGATCTATCGGCCCATATCCTTTCTTAATTCCGATATTAAAATATAAGCAAAGATATTAGCTAACAGACTTACTCCTGTTATGTGCAATCTTATTAGTAATGAACAAGTAAACTTTATGAAGGGGAGATCATCAGGGGATCATATGCAGAAACTGTTGCATCTGATTTCAGTGTCCGGGGACTCAGAGGTGCCTGCTACACTCATCTTTCTGGATGCCGAAAAGGCTTTCGACTGTGTCTCCTGAGATTTTCTCTTCCTTACTCTTGCTTATTTTGATTTCCCTAGTAATTTTCTCAGGTGGGTACATTTATTGTACTCCACGCTGTCTGCTCAAGTCTGGTGTAATGGCTTGCTCTCTATTCCTTTTGTACTTGGTCGTGGTACCAGGCAGGGATGCCTGCTTTCCCCACTCTTATCTAATTTTTACCTTGAACCTTTGATTTGTAAACTCAAGGCTTCCCAGGGAATTTTAGGTATTAAATTAGGTGACAGTTGATATGCCCTTTCAGCATATGCTGATGATTTACTTCTGCATGTTGAATTTCCCCAAGAAGCTATCCTTGCACTATTAGCAGAAATTGAGGTATTTTCTGCTGTTTCATACTATAAGCTAAACTGTTCCAAGACCCAGGTTTTCTCTTAAACTACAAAACCACAAGAGCAGTATTGGCAACATCTGGCCTAGCATGGGAAGTGAAATCCATTACTTACTTGGGTATTAAAGTCTTGGGGACCCTGGCATCTATGATTAAAGAAAACCTATCAGACCTATTGAAAACACTTAAGACAGATATGGACAGATGGGGAGCCTTACCTCTTTCTCTTTGGGGGAGGGTCAGTACAATTAAAATGAATGTGCTGCCTCAAATTTTGTATCCCATGGGTATGTTGGGCTGCTTCCTTCCCAAGGTCTGGTTCAATAAACTCCAGAAAATTCTAAATGCATTTATTTGGAGAGGGATGGGAGTTAGGTGAGCTTACTTCAAATTAACCACTCCCAGAATTCGAGGTGGCTTGGCACGTCCGTCATTGTTCACACATTACTGTGCCCATCATTTAAACAAAATTGCTTACTGGGTTAGAGATCTTAATACTGCTGCCACTTTCGAATACCCCCCCCCCCCGGTGGCAACTTGAAGCGCGCTTGACCTCCAAATACTCCTGCACATTAGCAGCCCTTATTTATGTAACCCCAAGATGTATACCTAAACCACTGAAGAGGACACAGATAAGCTGGTCCCTTAAAGTGCTGCAACAAATTCAAAAATCTTTCTCATTGAACAGTTATCACTCCTTAGAACAACCAGTTATAGGTAACCCCAATTTTAAAATTGACAACAAGTTCATTCCTCCCCTCTTTCTGGACTATGAAGGCACCTCGTAAACTCAGGGACTTCCTTAACAATGGGAAGTTAATTCTCTTCTCACAATTACAAACTTGTTATGGGATTCCAGAATCCCATAAATTTAAGTTTCTACAGATAAGGGAAGCCATTATTGCATCCCTGAGGAACATATTTCCATTATTCCCTTCTGGTGCAGAGATAGATACCACTTTACAGGTGGCTGCCCAACCTCACCCTGTCTCAACTCTCTACAAACATCTACAGTCTTTGGATCCTATGCTGCCTTCAGGCGTCTGTTATTATTGGACTCAGGAACTGGAAGTCCCTGATGGTGTAGGAATCTGGGGGAAAATTTGGTTGAATAGTTATCAACTCATTAAGCAGGATAGTCTTCAGCCGGTTCAATTTAATCTTTTACATAATTTATACTATACCCCAGTCAAGCTACTTAAGATTGGTAAACTTTCTTCCCCTAGCTGTGCAAGGTATGGGGAAGCACCAGCTACCCTGCACCACATGGTATGTGCCTGCTGTGTGGCAGGGGTCTTCTAGGGTTCCATCAAAAATGTTTTAGATCCGCTACTAGGGATAGACATATTGTTTACTCCAGAGGCCTGCCTTCTTAATCTATTTCCTCAAGGTACTCCCAAAAGGCAGGAAAGCACACCTAGCTCTAGTCGCCTCAGTCGCCAAACTTATTATTATGCGACACTGGACAGAAGCAACTTTACCCCCTGTTGTAGAATGTTATAGAGAAGTCCTGTTAGCATTACAACTGGAGAGGCATATTGCTTCCATACGGAACAGGACCTAATCATACCTGAATTTATGGGGCCCTCTAGAAGCTTTGTTACCCATTTACCTCATCACACCTAATTTTCACAATGATCGATGAGTTTAAGCCCCCCCCTCCATTATTCCCTTTTCATTTCCTTTGCCTTTTATATTTCCTTTCTTAAAAGAGCCACTTGGTAGTGGGAGGGTGATATGGGGTGGTGAGGGAGGGATTAATGGTATGTTAAATTCATTTTTCTTTGATTTGATACTTTGTATTTAGGTAATCCTGCTTTGTAATGTTAATTGTACTAGGTGATGGTATTCTTGTTCTGTATCCTGTTTGTTGGAAATGCAATACAATATATTGAATTAAAAAAAAATAGAAACATTGAAACATAGATATTGACAGCAGAAGTAGACCGTCAGGTCCATCATGTCTGCTTATAGTTTTGGACCTATTTTGCCGCTATAGTTGCCCTTTGGTGTAAAGGCTCTCTTCGGTCTATCCCATGCATTCTTGAATCCCACCACAGTGCTAGCCCCCTCCACTTCTGGGGGCAGGCCATTCCAGATATCCACCACTTTCTCTGTGAAGAAAAACTTCCTGGCATTGGTAGAGAATCGCCCTCCTTGCAGCCTTTGATTATGTCCCCTGGTTCTGCTGCCCTTCTTGAAGTGAAAAAGTTCCAGTGTCTGTACCTTGTTTATGCCTTTTATGTATTTAAGTGTTTCAATCATGTCTCCTCTCTCTCTCGTCTCTGCTCCAAGCAGTACATGTTCACTTCCCTCAGTCTTTCCCCGTAGGACATGTGCTGCAGGCCCTGTACCAGTTTTGGCACCTGTCTCTGCCCCGTTTCCACTTGGTCTATGTCTTTTCTGAGGTGAGGCCTCCCGAACTGCACACTGTACTCCAGGTGAGGCCTGACCAGTGATCTGTATAGTGGTAGGACCACCTCTCTCCTCCTGCTCGTGATTCCCTTCCCAATGCATCCCAGCATTCTGATGGCCTTTAATGTTGCCTTCTCGCACTACTTCCCCACTTTCAAGTCATCTAAGATTATGATTTCCAGATCATGCTCCTGGTTTGAGGTAGCAAGTCTTTCACCTCCTAGGTAATACTCTGTTTTTTGATTTAATTTTCCTATGTGCATGACTTTGCACTTTTTAGCATTGAATCTCAACTGCCATGCTCCAGACCATTCTTCAAGTTTCTTCAGGTCAGCTTCTATCTTGCCCACTCCCTCTGAGGTTTCAACCCGGTTACGTATTTTTGTGTCATCTGTGAACAGACACACCTTCCCCTCCCATCCATCAGTGATGTCCACTATGAAAACCTTGAAGAGCAGAAGCCTCAGTACTGAGACCTGAGGAACACCGCTGGTCATCCTGCCTTCTGTTGATAGTGCTCTATTTATCTGCACCACTGCACCGTTTGGGTTCTGCTCTGTAAAAATTATAAAGTAGTAGAACTGCCTCCACCAATCAAAGGACATCATTGCTGTACCTCTTATTCAGTGTACAGTTGCTGCCTCATACTCCTCTGCACAGCTGATTCCCACCGCAGTCACTCTCACTTATTACACTGTTTCCCTCACAATCGCTGTGGTGGAAAATCAGCTGTGACAACATTAGGTGAAGAAGGAGTTGGGAGACAGTCTGGTGTTTGGTGGCATAGGGTATGTGGGTAGCAGCTGAGAGGAATCCTTCCCCAGCCAGGAGGGGTTCAGGTACCTGTGGAGAAGAGCAGAGTCAGGACAGTGAGCAAAGCCGGGGCGACAGGGAAGGGGAGGAGATCAAAGAAGGAGGTGAGGTGGTAGGAAGCAGGAATACTTCATAGTAAAAGTGTCTCCTGGATATTTGGGACATCACCTGCAAAGTCTGGATGGTAACATGCAAGAGGAGTGGGACGAGGGAGGGTCAGCAGGGCAAAGAGAATAAATGGCAGCAAAAGAAAGCAGCCATCCGGCACCATGGCACAGGATGACCCAAGTATGTACTACTACTATACAAAACTGTGGGGGAGACCACTAAACACTGCAAAAATAAAATGACAATTCTCAGCAAAATGTGTGTTCTTTTGGGATGGAAGCAGTTATACTGCTTCATAGTATGTTAATATTTATAGCGAGGGGTGTCTCTTAAGGGATAAGAATGTTATCTCATGCTGTTTTGGGCTGACAGAACTGCTCAGCCTCACTGTGCAGTCCTGTCACCCCAAAAAACACAAGATAACATTCTTTTCCAGTAAGAGACACCCCTCACTATACATATTAACATGTAGAATTGTACTCAACTGACTACTTCCGGACAAACCCCTGTGTGCTGCTTGCTCCTAACTCTGGTAATTTTAAATATTTTGACCCCAAATTTTCAGTATAGCCATATTTTTAAACCGTCCAATGAATAACACAGCTGTCAGTTTCAAATCCTGACCAAACTATGTATTTGCATCTGTCATGTTCCTGTGGTGAGAAATTACGTTTTGGCAGGGATTTGGAAGTTTTCAGTACCGAGTTCATGAGCTGGGATAATAAGGAGGCTATGGTGACAATTTGGTTGCAGTTTTGTTAAAACTTAAAGCACATACATAAATGCATCTATGGAGGGATGGTAGTGCATGCCCCCACAGGCAAATAAGGAAATTGTTAGAGTATCTCAAAAATTATGAATTTATGGGAGCCCCGGGCTCCCACAGGCAAATAACAATACAATTATACTATCTCAAAAAGTAAGGAAATTCATTGCTAAAAAATTTGTTAATGCACTAGTTAGGGTAAAAGATACAAAAGTAGGGAAATGTGGCATTAGGGCTTCCAACCCTAACACCATCCTGCAGGCAGCAACAGGTGTGGGGTGCACCTTGTGTTTGTCAATCCCAGCGCTTATCCCATTTTCATATACTGTACCCATCTCAGCTTATATATCCATAAAATGGGGTGAACATTAGGATTAACAACCCCAAGGCACACTCCATGCCTTGGAGATAGTAGGATTGGAAACCCTAATGCTACATTTCCCAACTTTTGTCACATTATCCTAATTAATGCATTAACAAAGTTTTTTGCAATGAATATATAGAATAAATGATGGGTAAGAGTGGTATACAAGGATGTTTACCAATCAATGGGGTAATTAGGGCTGTAAGACCATGAGCATAAGGAATGAGTGGCTTGATACATACTACATAATAAGGTAAGATGCAAGAGCAAGAAGGCAGAAGCCCATGAAGCTCTTATACTAATCCAATACATAATAGGAGAGGTCATACCCTTTACATATAAGACCATCCAATCCATTTTTAAAAATACTTTTAGTTTCACTAATAACAACATTTAGTGGTAGCCTGTTCCAAGGGCCAACAACTCTGATAGTAAAAAAATATTTACGGCTTGACTTAACAAAAGGCTTTTTAACTAATTGTAAGGGATGTCCCTGATATTATGACCACAGTTTTTAAATTCTAGACCCAGTTCACACAATAAATAAGGGTCTTGAATAATATCATACAATAACATAAGATCACCTCAAAGTCGACGTGTAGATAAGGGCATAAGATTTAAAATGTCTAGTCTGTTCGCATAAGGAACTTCAAATAGCCCAGAAACTTTTTTAGTATATTTTCTTTGAACTCTTTCCAGTAACTGGCATTCAGATTTTTTATATGGATTCCAAAGCTGTGAGGCATATTCTAAATGTGGTCTAACGTATGCTCGAAACAAAGGCAACAATACTTTCTGTTTTCTAGATCTAATATTATGTAATAGACCATATCACTTTATTGGATTTATTAATTATATTGTGTACATGATTATTGTAATTAAAGTCATCTGAAATATTGACACCCAAATCCTTTTCATCAGATGTGGTCTCAAATAGTATACCATCCAAATAATAGGGACTTTGTAAATTACTAGGACCCAAATGCATTACTATGCATTTGGAGATATTCAAAGTCATACCCCATTTCTTAACCAATGTGGTCTAGGTCCTTTTGAATGGCAACAACCTGATGGTCAGAGGCGCATGGGCCACCTATTTTTGCGTCGTCGGCATATTTAATAGTAAATGAGGAACAGCCAGAAGTAAGGTCAGCAATAAATGCTTGAAACAGGCAAGGGCCCAAGACTGAACCCTGTGGCACCCCACTAGTCACACTACTCCTAGCTGCAGTGCTCCTATTAATGGTCATTTGCTGAGAGCGATTATAAAGCCAGTTAATTATCCAATTGACTAGAAACTTGTTTATATTGAGCTTGTGAAGTTTAGTAATTAAAGCCCAATGCGGCATGATGTCAAAAGCCTTACTAAAATCAATGTAAATAATATTGCATAGAACATTCCTGTCTAATAATAAGCTGATTTGTTCATAGAAACATATTAAATTTGTTAGACAACTTCTGCCTTTTTTGAAGCCATGTTGTTCTACATCGTGACAATCCAGGACTGGGGAAATTAAATCTTTAATTAAACTCTCTAATAATTTACAAACAGAAGTTAGACTTATAGGCCTATAATTATCCCAGTTATTTTTTTGGCCCTTTTTGTAAATAGGGATGACATGAGCTTCTTTCCAGTCATGGGGAACAACATTGGTGGCCAAAAAATATTCGAACATCTATTTTAAAGGAACTGTAATTACATCAACTAATAAAAATAATAAATGTCCTGCTATATTATCTGGACCAGGAATATATTTTCCTTTCAGTTTAAGTATTTTATTTCTAATGGTGTCCAAAGAAACTGGTGAAACATTGGCGGTGTCTAGTAAGGCATAATCATAAGTTTGATTAGAAGATCTGGAAACATTTTTACAAAACTTTGTATTGAACAAATCGTCCATTTTTTTTGGCTCATATATCAAAGTGTCACAATCCAATAATGGGCCTACTTGACATATAGGTTTCCTTAAAGAATTGATATATGAATAAAATTGTTTGCTATTCGATTTGTTGGCGCTGAATGCTAAGTTTTGCTCCCAGTTAGATTTGGCCTTCCTAATCATTCTTTTGCATTTTCTTTGTATATGTTTGTAGGAAATCCAGTTAGAGGAAGTTTTAGTCTTTTGAAATTGAATATATTTCTTCTGTTTTTGTCTAATACATTTCTTGATTGATTGATTCATCCATTTAGGAGCTTTAATATTAGTCTCATTTTTAAATTTGGATGGAATATATAGTTTTTTGAGTTGGAAAATTATATTCTTAAAATATTCCCAGTAGTCTTCCGGGGTAAAGTCTGACAATATGATTTCCCAATTAATGTTTCCCATAATATGTTTCATAGTATCTAAGTCAGCTTTATCTTACAAATAGATTTTAGTACAGTTGGGATTATATACAAAAGTTTGTACAACATTAAATGTGATAGAATTATGATCACTATTCCCTATAGGGTTGCTAACTAACATATTTTCTAATTCAAGGTCATCATCACAAAGGACCAAATCTAATATCGTTTTACCTCTGGTTGGGCAAAATACATTTTGCCGAAGTCCCAACTGAGTACATGTATATAATAACTTCTTCCCTTTACAGGTATTTGCATGTAAATTATGCCAGTCAATCGAGCCAATGTTAAAGTCCCCAGTGATGGCAATTTTACCTAATAATTTTGCCTGTTCAAATTCTGATAAAATTGCATCTAATATGTCTATTGATGAATTTGGAGGATAATAACAGGAACCCAATATGACAGCCTCAAAAGTAGAAAAGTTTATCTTAATCCAGATAGACTCAGTTTGTATGTTATGAATTTTGATATACTTTGTTATATCTATAGAGTTAAGTTGATTCCTTCTAAATAACGCTACTCCACCACCTTTCTTGTTAGATCTATTGAAAGCATAGGTAGTGAAGCTGGGTTTGTTGGTACCCCATGATGTTTTATCATCCCCCCAAGTTTCGATGATTGAAATAATGTCAACATCCCCATTATTAATTCTACATTTCAATTCGTCCAGTTTTTGAGTTAAACATCTAGAATTAAAATATAAAAAATTTAATTTATGGCATTTTACAGAGCTACTGACTGGAGTTTTTAGAGATGGCGGTCTGTCCACCATCTCACCTCCAATTTTTTGTTTGAAAGATGGTGAATGGATGTCAAAAATTGTTTACCCAAAATGGCATTACCCCGTCTGCTTAAGTGTAACCCATCATAGCTGAATAGTTCTGGATGAAGATCAAATTCCTCCCAATGCGTTAAGCAAGTCAAATTTTGCTATAAACACCATATTCTTAACCAGTCATTCACAACTTTGATTTTGTGATTTAGAAAAAATGAGAAACGAGGGGTTGGTAAAATTTCTGATATACAAATTGTGCAGCCCATATCTACAAGTTTATTTGTTAAAGCTACAAAATCCTCTTTAATTGATTGGACGGAGTCTCTATAAATGTTATTGGCACCTACATGTATCAGTACTATAAGATTGTTGCCACGGTCCTTCATAATCTCGGGTAACATGATAGCCTCTAGTTAGCTCTTCAAGATAGAAATACTCTTGAGTATTCAACCCTAACCCATTGTTTGTTTTATATTATACATAGCAATAGTAAACAATGAGTTCAGAGGCAGAAATAGAAACATAGAAACATAGAAATTGATGGCAGATAAGGACAGCAAGGCCCACCCAGTTTTCCCATTTTTTCTACCTTATGAATGTGCCATAGGCCTGTACTCTGTCATTGGCCTATCTATTCATACTCATCTGTATTGCTCTCTTATGTTTATCCCATGACTGTTTGAAGCCCTGCACTATATTCATATCCACCACTTACTGAGGTAGGTAATTCTATGCATCCACCACCCTTTCTGTGAAAAAGAACTACCTCATATTGCCCCTTAATTGGCCTCCCTCTAATATCATGCTGTGTTCTCTTATCCTGCTATTTGTCTTATATTGAAACATCTTAGACTCTTTCACCTTGTTAATGCCCTTAAGATGTTTGAATGTTTTGATCATATCACCTCTCTCCCTCCTTTGCTCTAGGGTATACATATTGAGCTCCGTTAATCTGTCCTCATATGTTTTCTGATGCAGTCCCTGCACCATTTTGGTTGCCCTTCTCTGGACTGCCTCCATTTTGTTAATGTCCTTGTGCATGTGGCGGCCTCCAGTACTGCATGCAATTCTCCAGATGGGGCCTAATCAGTGTCTTGCAAAGAGGGATAATTACCTCCCTCTTATGACTTATGATACTCCTACTAATACACCCCAACATACCCCTAGCCTTACCTACTGGTTTAGTGGTCTGTTTGGATGATTTCATGTCATTTGTGATGATGATGCCAAAGTCTTTTTCTTCCCTTGTGATTGCCAGCAACTCCCCCTCCCAACCTATAGGTGACTTCAGGGTTTCTCTTTCCTATGTGTATAATCTTGCACTTCTTTGCATTAAATACCAGTTGCCACTCTTCCGACCATTTTGCCAGTTTATCCAAATCTCTTCTCATTCTGCCCACCCCATATGGATCATCTATTCTTTTGCAGATCTTGGTGCCATCTGCAAACAGATAAACCTCACCCTCCAGTCCATCTGCAATGTCACTGATGAAGGTATTGAAGAGGACTGGCACCAGAACTGATCCCTGAGGTACCCCACTTGTGACTTGCATCTGTTCTGAGTGTGTACCATTTACCACCACTCTCTGTTTTCTGCCCACCAACCAGTTTACCACCCAGTTGACCCACCTCTGACCCACCTTGAGCCTAGCCAGCTTACTTATCAATCTTCTATGTGGAACAGTATTGAAAGCTTTGCCAAAATCAAGGTAGGTGACATCAACTGCACCCCCTTGGTCCACCATTCTTGTTACCCAGTCAAAGAAATCCATGAGATTAGTTTGACAGGACTATCCTGTTGCAAACCCATGCTGTCTTGGATCCTGTGCTCCTATGTTATTCCAGGTGTTGCCCTATCCTTTCCTTAAGGAGTGCCTCCATATTCTTGCCCACTACTGAGGTAAGACTGACTGGTCTGTAGTTCTGTGCCTCCTCCCTGCTAACCCTCTTGTGGAGGGGCAGCACATGAGCACTTTTCCAGTCTTCTGGGACCTCTCATATGCTCAGAAACCCACTAAACAGTTCTGCTAATGGCTCTGCTAGTTCCACCCTTAGCTCCTTTAGTACCCTAGGATGTATACCATCCGGTCCCATTGCCTTGTCAACCCTGAGTTTAGCGAGCTCTTGTAGGACTCTTTCTTTTGTGAAGGGACTTGTGCACACCTCCCTCCCCCCTGTGTCCATGGTGCTGAGCTGTGGGCCCTGCCCTACATTATCCTCAGTAAATACTGAGCCGAAGTATCTATTTAGGATAGATGCTTTTCTTTGCTCCTGCTCCACACACTCCCCCTTATCCCCTTTGATCTTAGCAGTATCCCCTCTGGACTTTCTCCTTTCACTAATGTATCTATAAAAAGTCTTGAGCCCTTCTTTTACTGTTCGTGCTAGTGTTTCCTCAGTTTGGGCCTTTGCCTGCCTCATCAGCTTCCCTTATCTTTGTCCTGCTGTGTTCCTTTATATTTCCTGAATGCCAACCTTTTGGCTCTGACCTTTCCTGCTACTGTTTCTGAAAACCAAAGTGGTTTCCTTCATTTGCTCTTACTTTTCTCCCTAACACATAGATACATAGACAGTGTCGGCAGATAAGGGCATATGGCCCACCCAGTCTGCCCATTTGAGCTTGTAAGTTCAGTTTATGTTTTCCTAGAAGTCTGTTGTCCGTTACCCCGACCTCCAGAATTCCTTTATGTCTATCCCATGCATTCTTAAATCCCGTGATTGTTTCAGCCCCCACTTCCTCTGGCAGGGTGTTCTACTTATCCACCACCCGTTCTGTGAAGAAATTCTTCCTCATGTTTCCTCTGATCGTCCTCCTCTAACTTCATCCCATGCCCTCTAGTCCTGGAACATCTTTTCACTTAAAAATAGTGTATTCCTGCACCCTGTTCCTCCCTGTAAGATACTTGTATGTCTCTATCATATCCTCTCTTCCTCCTCTCTCCTCCAGGAGTACATGTTCAGTTCCTTCAACCTGTCTTCATAGGACTTGTGATGCAATCCATGCACCATCTTTGTTGCCCTCCTCTGAACCTTCTCTACCCTGTTTATGTCTTTATATAGGTATGGTCTCCAGAACTGTACACTGTACTCCAGGTGGGGCCTCACTAGTGTCTTGTATAGCGGAATTATGACCTCCCTTTTCCTGCTGGTGATGCCCCTGCCTATACATCCCAGCATCCTATTTGCTTTACCTGCTGCTTTGTCACACTGTTTCCCTACCTTGGGGTCATCAGAGATGACCCAAGATCCCTTTCCTGCTTGGTGCATGCTATACTCACCCCCAACTGATATATTGTGCCAGGGTTTTTGTGCCCCATATGCATTATCTTGCACTTCCTTGCATTGAATTTCAACTGCCAAACCCCTGACCATTCTTCAAGTTTCTGCAGGTCCCTTCTCATTCTGTCTACACCCTCTGGTGTGTCTACTCTGTTACAGAGCTTTGTGTCATCAGTGAACAGTGAAATTCTGCCTTCTAGGTCCTGCGCAATGTCACTGATGAAGATGTTGAATAGAACCGGTCCCAGCACTGATCCCTGTGGTACCCCACTGGTCACTCTTCCCTCTGTGGAGTGACAGCCATTTACCACCACCCTCTGTGTCCTGCCACCCAGCCAGTTACACAATGGGATGTTGCTTCAAGTATTGCATCCTTAATGCTTGCCCACTTTGTCTTTACCCCCTCACCTGTATTTCTTCTTGCCAGGGCTATCTTAAGTCTGTTGGCCATCTTATCAAAGTCAGCTCCTCTGAAGTCCCATATTTTTGCCTTGGAATGGGATGATTTAGTTCTAGTGGCCAAATTGAACCATACCATGTGATGGTCACTGGCCTCCACGTGACTTTCTACCTGGAGATCTGTGATCATTTCCCTGTTAGTCAGTACTAGATCTAGGCTAGCCTTGTCTCTTTTGGGTTGTTGTACCAGTTATTTGAGGCCTTCCCCCTGCAGGGGATCCACTATGTGTCTAGTTCTGGCGGATGTTCCTGCTGGTATTGACCAATCTGTATCTGGCATGTTAAAGTCTCCCATTATCAGAACCTCCCCTTTAGCTGTCATGTTTTGAATATCTTCTAACAATAATGTGTATATGTCCTCCCCCTGGTCTAGAGGCCTGTAGACAACTAGCTCCACATAGTGAGTCCCAGAGTTCCTTTTAAAATTATAATTAGTAGCAGTAGTACAAAGCTGGGGAGTGAGGGCCAATCAGAAAACCACAAGTACAGTCAAAAGGAAAGCTCTCACTCAGCCACTAAAAATTATACAGTGATGTATGTGAGCATAGTGGTTATTTATTTATTCAATCCACTTTCTTAACGTAGATAAAACGTTTATGTCTCTTTTATGTTCCAAATAATTTTTTAATTCAAAATGTGTTGTTTCAGAACAAAAAAGTTCCTTCCTCAGACAGGGAGCTTTTAATAATGCAACCACCACTGCATGTTAAACAGCCAGTATATCTGAAATCAAAAAAGAGAAACATATTATTTAAACTAAATTCCTCTTTATGGAGAATATAAAAAATTAAATACTGCTAATTTCAACTGTACAAACACTTGGATAAACAGGAGGAACACACCTGTGTCAAAAACTCTATAAGGGTCCCAATCTATTCAGACTAGTACATATTTTTCCATAGTGAAGGGACCAAAGTACAACATTGATGGGGTTGGGGGTGCTGCCCATGCAGTACATCCAAATGACAACCTTATTAGAAAAAGGTAAGTTTTTTTAAAATTTTACAAACCTTAATAGGTATACACATTAGTTAGTTTTACATTCCTGCCGTATTATTAAAAAGAACAACTCTAACCTGTGTCAAAACCAGGTACCTCGTGCTACAAGAGAGAGACTTGCTTCAAGGTAATTGTTTTTTAATTAGGAAGCCTGCAAGTCAAAAAGCACATACTTGTAATTTGCCCAAAAAACAATTACAATTTTTATTTTTATTTTGAGGATACAGAATGAAGAGTAAATTAAATACCTTACTTCTTAGCGTTCTTGCATGCTCCAAACATCCAAATATAAGGATTAAAAGCTGATTAGCAAACGGGCAGCAAATGCACCAAACAAACGCCACCAATGGACCAAAAGAACTCTCTAAAGTAATGCTAAAGTGTTTAAAATATTCTCACACTCTTAACAGAGCTGAAGGCAATGGAAGGGGCCAAGCCAAGGGTAAGCATGCGGAAGCATGCAAACATCACAGGGTGATGTTACGTTGGGCAGCCCGGTCAGTGCGAAATCCATCCCAAAAGCAATAAAGCATGGGAGGATCCCCCTAACTCCATAAAGGGGGCCTAACCTGGCTCAATAAGTATTCATTTTGTGGTAACAAACAAAAATAGGCTGAATGAAGGACAAAATAGATCATAACAATAAACAATGCAAAAGAAGGAGGGGTTCATGAGTGTGTAAAAGATCACAAAAAAGCTGCAAGCAGAAAATAGAGAAGGACAGATGTCAACAAAGCTAACAATAAGAAAAAAAGGGGGTCAAGATATATGCAAAAGGTCACAGAACTGCTGTAGCAGAATGAACTGTGTAAACAGGGGGGTGCATAAAAGAAACAAAAAGAGAAGTAGAAAAAGGAAAAAGAGAAGCAAGGATCACAAGGGGCAAGACAGAATCTAGAGATTTAAAGGATATGGCTAAGAAATGTGAACTGGACTGGGCACAAAAGGAACCATATAGACAGAAAAGGAATAACATTCAATTGAAAGTGGTCCAGATGAGATTTTCATTTAAACCATATATTTTTTTATATGTTCTTAATGAGAATATCCACCAAACCTCTCTCTTCAGAAAAGTGGATTCTTGATCACCACCACGACTTGGTTCCATAACATGTTCTAATCCCATAAATTTCAAAGTGGAAATTTGGTGATGATGTTCCAAAAATGTCTTGCAAGAGGGGATCTGGTGTCTTCTCTCCTAATAGTACTCTTATGCTCAGTGATCCACTGTTTCAAAGGTCTGTAGACAACCCCAGTTTGTATGGCTGTCCCATTTCCTGTTTCCAGGGTGACCCACAGTTCTTCTGGCTCCTTATGTGTGCATTTCTGTAACTCTGATATTTTCATTGACATAAAGGGCTACTCCCCCCCTCCTTTTGCACCTTGGTCTGTTCTGAACAAATCATAGCTGGGTACTGAATTCTCCCAAGTGTAGCTACTGGTGAACCATGTCTCGTTAATGGCTACTATGTCCAGTTTATCCTCTGTCATTGTCGCCTGCAGGTCTAGGATCTTGTTTCCCAGAATGTGGACATTTGTGTACATGATTTTCCATTGGCCAGATTTTGGTACGTTAGTTATTGGGCAAGGTCCTGTGTTTCCTCTGCACATCATATTGGGAGCAAGACATTTTTCTTTACATGGTGGTGCAAATGAACTACAAACATGCTGAACTCCTGTTTGATGACTAGCTGAGGGGGGAGGGGTGGGCAGTGCAATAGTGTTTATTTATAGATCTGAGTAATTAGTGAGCAATATGGTATTTTTTTTAAAGAAAAAGAACCTCAGTGTGAAAGCACTGAAGCAAGGATTATCCAAAGGGGATTGGCAAAAAAAAAAAAAAGTTTTGAAGAAATATAAAATCACTCTTACACTCATGAGGCAAAGTATCATGATATGTATATGCAAATCACCTATCTAAATTTGTATGGTGATTTGCATATACTGTACTGCACATCCCATGATTATTTGCATTATGAGGGTATTCATGATTTAGTATTTCTCTAAAACTTTGCTTTTTTGACAATCCCCATTTGGGTAACACTTGCCTCTGTGTGTGCCCACTGAAGTTCTTTTTTTCGACTTGCTTTCTTATTTTGGGCTCAACATGACCAAAAATGATAAGATCAACTTAGTGCTAAGTTCATTTTCAGTGAGATGAGGTACACACTAGGCACGCTGCCAGTTTTTTTGTAGCAGGAAATATGTGTGTATTATTTGTACACTTTGTAGATTTTGTGAGAGGCCCTTAGGCACTATGCAGTCCAGCTTAAAGCAGAACGAGTCTAAATGTTAATAGTTATTTACATATGTCATGATACTTTGCATTGTGGTTTTGTTTTTTAAATGTAGTATGAGTTCTTCCAGTGCTTTTTTGGATGTTCTTGCCTTGAGTTTGTTTTGGGTGATGTTGCTTTTATGTCTAAGAGTTGAATAATTGATTATTTTATTGGTTTAATTGTTTTCAATTGTGTTAGTGTAGCTATATAGTAGTTTTTATTAGTATAGGTATATATATATATATATATATATATATATATATATATATGCTTTAATAGTTTTATTAGTGCTGGTATATAGCTGCAATCGATTTATTAGTGCAGGTATATAACTTAGATTAGTAACAGGTTTACTGGGACATAACTGATGGCCTTTTCTATGGGGAAACGGTCTCATCCATGTATTATACATACATATATATTCATAAAATAACAAGAAAAATCTGGAAATGTCACTGGCCAAGAGACATCACCTTACCATGCATTAAATCTCTATAAACCCACAGTCAGAAGCTAAATCTCTTTTTTCTCCCCCAAAAGGCTACTTAGCGCCATTTTATAAGTATAATAAGCTAATTCAGGGTCTACATAATAGGATTTAATGCACTTCCTGGGGGTGTAAGAATACTTGGGCTTTTGCCTAATGCCTTACTACACCTCAAGGGCAGGCATTAAAATCCTATACAGCACACCCTAGAGGGGCTTATTACTGACATATTCATTGCAAAACATTTTGCTAATACATGAGTTACAGTTAAAGTGACGAAAGCAGGGAAATGTGATGGTAGGGCTCACAACCCTAATACCCCAGCCCCGCCCTTTAGGCAGCAACAGGAAAAAAATTGCGGTTTCACCTCTGCTAAGTCTTTGCAAGTCAGTTGTAGGATGTACCCTGGGGTTGTCAATGCCAATGCTCACCCCATTCCATCAGTAAATAAGCTGAGATGTGCAGAGTATACAAGAATGGGTTGAGTGTTAGGGTTATCAACCCCAAGGTACACCCTATGCCTGATTTGTGAAGACTCAGGAGTGGTGAAACTGCAATGTTTTTGCCTGTCTCTGCATGGTGGGGGTGGGGTGTTAGGGTTGGGATTCATAACACCACATTTCACTACTTTTGTCCCTTTAACCCTAACTGGTGCATTGACAAAATGTTTTGCAATGAATATGCAAGTAATAAGCCCCTCCAGGGTGTGCATTATAGAATTTTAATGCATGCCCCTGGGGTGTAGTAAGGCAAGAGGCTGAAGGCCGAGTGTCCTTATGTCTTAGGAAGTACATTAAAATCCACATTTCCCTTCTTTTGTTGCATTATCCCTTACTGATGCACCAATTAGTTCTTTTTGCAATGAATTTCCTTATCTGTTGAGATAGCATAACTGTGTCCATACTCACGCAGCTCCCAAGTATATCCATTTTTCTATGGAAGCACAGGGATCTCTGTGCCCAGCACTTCAATCCCTGCATGGATACATACATTCACCTTGGTGTGGGAGCATAGGATTCTCTGGGCCCTGCACTTCCATTTGTGCTAAAAAAAAATGTATTTGCTTGGCTGTATGGGTTGTTCAACTTCCAATAATATCCTATGGTAATTTTCATGATTTACATTTTCTGATTCTTTTATATGCTCTCTAAATTATTGGGTGAGGAGATTATTATGGTTTATTCTTGTAGTACTCATTAAGACCTTTCTTTTATTATATAGACTTCCCTTAACTCAAAATATTGAGGGAGTTATAGTTTGTTGAAGTTGAAATGTTGTAAAAAACTAAGTCCAAAATCTTTCTTTGTATGAGGGGATCCTTTTTTGTATGAAATGACAGACCCATACAAAAATGTATTCTCTCACATGAAAAAATAATCAGGAAAAAAAAATCCAAAATCTTTTTTCATATGGTGGCATCCTTTTTTGTATGAACAAAAGCACGATACAAAAAAAGATTGTTTCATACAAAAAACAAAACTGGGGGGAAAAACTAAGTCCAAAATAATTTTCTATTTATTTTTATTTATTCAGATATTCAGAAAAAAACTTTGAGCTGAAGCTCTTTTACAAAGGTTCTACATCATATAAAAGTGAAACAGACACAGAAACAATGCAATGCATGGGAAGTAATTAATGAAGACATAGCAATTTACAAAAAAACTAACACTACTTTGTAATTGATCTTGCAGTGGCAGCATCAGTGGAAGTTTGATTGTCTAGAACATGGTTTCTCAAATGGTGAGGCCAGCCTCCCAGGGGAGGCCCTAACCTGTTCAAGGGGAGGCTCAAGCAAGCCTTAAAATGTACTCTATTTAAATGTCAAGTTTTAGATGTTTTGTGTGAAAGGATGCAGCAAACTGAAAGCGAATAATGGCATGTGAATTTATGTACAAAATGGTTACCAGGAAAGACATGCTCAATAAACACTTGTTTCCTGGTATGACATGGGGAAAGCTGTATGGAGGAAATACAATTCTTGGAAACAGTGCAAAACCAAATGCAAAATAATGCAAATGAATAGGAACAAGGTAACAACTGACCCATTATACTGGCTGCAGAAAAGCACAAATACAAAGGCTAAGCAGAGAGATATTAGGAGCAAGGCCAGGAGGGAGCAAAATGGTCCACAAGAAGGTGTTTAAGAGCAGGGCAAAACTGACATAGAAAACAGTCTGACTCATGAAGGTGTTGTAACAAGGGGTAAATAGGGTCCAAAAGTAGAAATTAGCAAGTAGGCTGACTGGGGGGTTAGAAGAGAGAATAACAAGTTCAATAAAATGAGAATAAACTCAAAGACTCAAATGCACTTCATTGGATTCTTCCTGTAATGTGCAAAGTATGATAGTTGTTCTAACTATAGGGAGGCCCAAAATTATTTCTGTAGTAGGGGGAGGCTCAAGATCTTTTCCAAGGCTTGGGGGAGGCTCACTATGACAAAGTGTGAGAACTCCTGGTCTAGAATTTAGTTGTGGTGCAGAAAGAGTCCTTCCCCAGTGTGTCCCAATCTAAGCAGGGAAATTGGGAGAGAAGCCCATGACAGGGGTGAGTGTAGGGGTAGGGGGTGAAGAGATGGTAGATAGCAGCCAAAGGTGGGTTTTGTCAGCAGCACATGGGGGGGCAGGGCAGGGAGGGCTGGAGGAGAGAATTAGGAAAAGGGCTGGTGTGGAGAGGGGCATGGCAGGGGTAGTGAGAGTGGGGAGGTGAGATTGCAAGGAAGAGAGCCAGGGATAGGGTTGAGACTGAGGAGTGACCCTATGCCTTGCACAAGAGAGAACTCAGTGAGACAGGCATAAAGGCTACCAGGGGGTGGTATTTCAGGTCTTCATAGAACAAGCACATGTATTGCAGGAAGTAAGGCAGTGCTTGAGTTCAGACTTGAAAAGAGAGAGACTTTTTGTATTGTGAGTGGCCTCAGGAATCTCATTTAGCTGGATGGGGCACTCTGTAGGAAAATGCGCATTGACCAATTGTAGTTTGTCAGAAGGGTACCAATAGTGCCCCCTGCTTAATGCATCTGGTGCCATATCCTGTGTCTGCTTTGGAGAAGATGGCAGAATCACTTGGGGTGCCTTGCCCTGCAGTGCTTTCTTTCCAAGAGGGCATCCTTTTCCTATGAAGAAAAACAAACATGAAAAAAAGATTCTTTCAAATGAAAAAAAGAATCAGAAAAAACTAAGTCCAAAATCTTTTTTTATATGAAGGCATCCTAGTTCTTTTGAATAAAAAAACATATGAAAGAGGATCTCTCCATATAAAAAAAGAAGTTGGTCATATTTTTTTCTGATTCCTTTTTCATATGAAGGGATCATTTTTCCTCTGCTTTTTTTTGTTCATATGAAAAAGGACGTCGTCATATCAAAAAAACATTTGGCAGAAAAACTAATTCCAAATACTTTTTTCATATGAAGGGATCCTTTTTGTAAATGGCCAAATTCCTTTTCCACATTTCCATGAAAAAAAGAAAATTGAGTCATAAAAATGATTTTACAATGGGAATAAACACATTTCATGGTCATTTTTCCAAGAACTGAGTAAAAAATACATCTGATGGGGTCCTGATGAGTAAGATACATCTGTTGGTGTGTGCCCAGGATATCATTTCTGTAGGTGGGCATACAAAAGAAGATTATTTTTGCTGATGAAAAAGGATTACCCTATATGAAAAAGAATCCTTTTTTGTATAAACCAAATTCTTTTTCCTTCCAAGCAGCCTTTATAAAAGACTATACTGATTATGCTCAGCAATGACATTTTAAAATTGAATAACTTTGGGATGGATTAATATTTTTCTCACCAAACTAGCAAAAGCCCTTTCTATCCTAAAGATTTCAGACTAGCATTCCAAACCATCAGACTGCTTAGTGATGACAAAAAAAAAAAATCTAGCAAAACAAAACTGATGTTTTCACTTTTTTCACTATCCAGTTCTTGGAGTTTGTGCATCTGACCAGAATAAAATTTGGCACACCAAGATATCTTCCCATGAGACCATGCATGCAAAATTTCATGCAAATCTGTTGAAAAATTGTGAAACTATTAGAGTGCAAAGTTTGAGATTTAGCATAGAAACCCATGAGCGACCCTAACTATACCACATCATACCACTATAATACCAATGTAGAAAGTTGTTTGGTTGAATTCATAATCAGATATAGAAACATAGAAACATAGAAGCTGATGGCAGATAAGGACCGCAAGGCCCATCCAGTCTGCCTATTTATTTTTCTACCTTATAAATGTGCCATCGGCCTTTGCTAAATGGTATCCTGTGACATGCGTTACTCGCAAGTGGGCGCCTACCGAAATTGCGACCCACTTTTGGTGCATGTTGACAGGGCAAGGGTGAAGGGAAGGCAACCAGATGGGATGGGAACATGAACAGCAACAGGATGTTGCTATATGTACATGTGCGGGGGGGGAGTGAGCACACTGAGTGAAGGGAGGGAGGGTTTGTGAGGGGTGGTGCCACGGTGAGCTGCAGAGCTGGCTCCATGGCATGGTGGGAGGTTGCTGGGCTGGGGGGCTAGGATGCTGGGTTCAGGTGCAGGTATGTTTTGTTGCACCTGGCTTGAATAGCGTTTTTTATTTTTTACAATTTCTACTCCCCAACATGCACCCCCCAGGAGTTGAGAATACTAAAGTAGGCGGGTGTGGGTGGCAACAGCCCCCCTCATGACATTAAAAATCTGAGTCCTTTGTGCCGTTTTGTTTTCCACGGGGGACGTACATTGCTAAAATTGAATTTCAACATTGTATACTCACCATAATGATGATCGCCTTTCAGCGATCACCCTTATGACATAGAACATAGAAACACAGAAACATAGAATTTGATGGCAGATAAGGAATGCTTGGCCCACCTAGTCTGCCCATTTTCCTACCTAACAGATAAGCCGCAGATCCTAGTTAACCAACAGCTTACTTCCTCCTACCCCCCACTAGGACTGCCTTATGTCTGTCCCATGCATTCTTGAATTCCTCCACTGTTCTTGACTCCACGACCTGCTCAGGGAGGCTGTTCCATGCATCCACAACCCTCTCTGTGAAAAAATACTTCCTCACATTACCTCTGAGCCGTCCCCCCTCTATCTTCAAATTGTGCCCTCTTGTTATTGCACATCTCTTTTTCTGAAAAATGCTACCCTCTTGGACTTTGTTGATTCCCTTGAGGTACTTGAAAGTTTCTATCATGTCCCCGCTCTCCCTTCTTTCCTCAAGGGTATACATATTAAGCTCCTTTAGTCTTTCTTTGTATGACTTCTGGTGAAGACCCTGCACCATTTTGGTTGCCCTCCTCTGGACAGCCTCCACTCTGTCTATGTCTTTGTGGAGATGGGTTCTCCAGAACTGCACACAGTACTCCAGATGGGTTCTCATCAACTGTCTGTACAGAGGGATAACAACTTCCTGTTTTCTACTATTGACACCTCTTCCTATGCATCCCAGTATCCCCCCAACCTTCCTTACTGCCTTCTCACATTGCTTACCCACCTTTAGGTAATCTGATATAATTATCCCCAGGTCCCTTTCTACTTTTACTGTTGTCAGTATCTCACCCCCCCCATTGTATATGCTTCCCCTGGGTTTTTGTTTCCCATGTGCATTACCTTGCACTTCTTTACATTGAGTCTGAGCTGCCAAACATTTGACCATTCCTCCAACCTTGCCAAGTCCCTTCTCATTCTTTCCACTCCATCTTGTGTATCAACCCTGTTGCAGATCTTTGTGTCATCTGCAAAGAGACATACTTTTCCTTCCAGTTCCTCTGCAATGTCACTTATAAAGACTTTAAAAAGGACCGGACCAGTACTGAACCCTGAGGTACCCATCTAGTAACCCTCCTTTCTTCAATGTGTACTCCATTTACTACTACCCTTTACTTCCTGTTGTCTAGCCAATTTTTTCTCCAGGCTACCACCTTGGGACCCACTCCAAGGCTGGCTAACTTGTGTAATAATCTTTTGTGTGGGACTGTATTAAATGCCTTACTAAAATCTAAGTAGGCCATGTCCACAGCCCCTCCCTGGTCTACTACTTTGGTCACCCAGTCAAAGAAATCTATTAGCTTTATCTGACATGACCTTCCCATCGTGAATCCATGCTACCTTGGGTCCTGTGCCCCACTGGCCTCTAGGTACTCAAAATTCTTTCCTTCAGAGGTGATTCCATCATTTTCCCTACCAGTGAGGTCAGACTAACTGGTCTGTTGTTTCCTGCCTCTGTCCTGCTCCCACTTTTGTGAAGAGGAATCACATCTGCCCTCCTCCAGTCCTCGGGTACCACCCCATCCTCCCATGATTTGTTAAAGAGAGTAGTCAGCAGTGTCACTAGTTCTACTCTTAGTTCTTTTACAATTCTTGGATGAATTCCATCAGGCCCCATCGCTTTGTCCACCTTCAATTTTATTAGTTCATTCAGAATCTTTTCTTCTGTAAATGGACTGGTATCAACCCCTGTCTTCAGAGTGTTTCTCTTGTTTGGTTAAAGTACCTCCCCCTCCTCTTCCCTTGTGAATACTGAGCAGAAATATTTGTTCAGTATCCTTGCTTTTTCACTGTCACCCTCTACCCACATTCCTTCCCCTTTATTAAGACTCAGTATCCCTCCTTTGGTCTTTCTTCACTCCCTAATGTACCTATAAAATGTCTTATCCCCCCTTCTTAACAGAATTAGCTATCCTTTCCTCGATTTGGGCCTTTGCTATTCTGACTGCCTTCCCAGCCTCTTTCCACTTTAACTGATAAAGTTCTCTGTCCTGCTCCTTTTGTGTTTCCTTATATTTCCTGAATGCTATCCTTTTCTCCTTAACCTTCCCTGCCACCTCTTTTGAGAACCATAGCGTTTTTTTCCTTCATTGTGTTTTATTGATTTGCTTTACACAAAAACTTGTTGCCTCTGTGATGGCTGTTTTGATTACTCCCCATTGTTCCTCCACCCCTCCTTCTTGCCTGTTTTCTGAGGCACTCTCTCATTTTACCAAAGTCAGCCCTCCTAAAGTCCAATACTCTTGCTTTTGTGTGGCTTGACTGTATGGCTGTGTTTATCGTGAACCACACTGTTTGGTGGTCACTTGTTCCAAGATGGCTACCCACTTCTAAATCTGAGATTCTTTCTCCATCCCCATTTGAGAGTACCAGGTCTAAGATTGCTCCCTCCCGAGTGGGTTCCAATACTAGCTGTCTGAGGCATGCCCCCTGTAGGGCATCAAGAATGACCCTGCTCTTGGATGTGCCTGCAGCAAAGGTGCTCCAGTTAACATCTGGCATATTCAGGTCCCCCATCAACAGTATCTCCCCTTTTTCTGCCATTCTAAGGAAGCCTTCTATCATTTCCTTGTCCATTCCCTCCCCCTGAGATGGGGGTCTGTATACAGTACTCTTTAGTTCTGTTGCTTTGATCCCTTCCTTTACATACAGAGCTACTCCTCCTCCTATTTTACCCTCCCTGTCCCTCCTATAGATTGTGTATCCTGGCATGTTGACATCCCAGTCATGGTTCTCTGTGTATCATGTTTCTGTGACTGCCACAATATCCAGGCAACCCTCTTCCATCAAGGCCACTAGTTCAGGGAGCTTGTTACACAGACTACAGGCATTGGTACTCATCACCCTCCACTTTTTGATAGCCTTACCCCTTTTAGCCCCATTCCTGTCCTTACTGCCTTTGCCTTTTTTTACATTTACCTCTGTTCTGCTCCCTAATAACTTCTCTACCTTGGTGTTTACCTCACTAATTACCATGTTTTATGGGGGGAGGCTGGGATTTCCCTGCTCCTTTTCAGTGCCTCCCCTTTGGCTAGTTTAAATGCTTGCCAATGAAGCATTTAAACCTCTCACCTAGGATCTTGGTTGCCCCCCTGGACAGATGCAGACCATTGCACCAGTATAGGTCTGCATCCCTCCAGGTGGCTCCCCAGTCCCCAGTGAAGCCAAAACCCTGAGCTCCACACCAGTTTTTCAACCACTCATTGAATTCCCTGGTGTGGAGTGCCCTAGCATCACCCTTGCCTTAGTCAGGCAGCACCTCCGAGAAGGTTACCATATGCGCTACTTGTCTAAGGCCCCTCCCCAACTCTACAAACTCCTCTTGCACTGCTCTGATCCCATTCCTAGCCAGGTCATTTGTCCCTAGGTGGACAATGACATCCAGCTCCCTCTCTCGGGCAGCTCCTCCCATGATCCTGAGGATTCGCTTCCTGTTCCTCCAAGCCATGGCGCCAGGAAGGCACCTTACCTCCCTCTCCCCTTTTGTCCCTCATTTCTACCCCTAATGATTGAGTCCCCCACCAGGAGTTGTTTCATTCCCCTGTGGGGTCCCATGCCACCCTCCTGTGGATCTCCTTTGTGAAGGTTCCCAGCATCCTTCTTGGTCTCCACTGCAGGTGCCTCCATAGAGGAACCACTATCCACCAGAAGAGCAAATGAATTGTGGAAAGGTACAGCTGAAGGGAAGCAACTCTATTCCACCATCCTCTCCCTCCCTGAGCCCTTCCTGTCCAGCCTCTCCTCTTTCTTGGCAACCTCTGAGGTGGTGACATTGGCCCTGGTGGTCCCTAGGTGAGGGAGGAGGTTTCATGAATCCTAGCCAGGTCAGCCTGGAGATGGGCAACCTCCTCTTTCAGACCAGAGAGGTGCCTGCAAATAGGGTAGCACTGCAGCCTCCAGAATGTCTCCTGGAACACTGCCACCCCACAGCCATTGCACTGCACCACTCCCATCATGTCTTATTTTGTGTCCCCTCTACTGTTTCTCTGTATTCTTACTCTCTCCTTTCCTTACAACTCTCACTCTTCCTGTTCTGGGACAACAATTTCCTATCTTCTTCAGTAGCCTCCTTCTTCTTTGCTCAATATCAGACCACCAGCCGCTAGGGGGGAGAGTGGGCTACTTTTTTCCTTTAGGGTTGACAAAACCAATGTTTCTCTATGATCCTTCCCTTCCTACTGCCAAACAGGAAGTTCCTGTTGACAGTCAAATCCAGTGGCTATAAAAGTAGAACTGGCTTAGGGTGGGATGGAGGGCAATTCATAAGAAAAAAGGCTAGCAACAGGAAGTTGTAATTTGAGTCATCTGCTTTTATAGTGTCTAAGCCACACCCCCAATTAAGCTCTCTTTCCTCCTACTGGTTTAGCAAAGTCAGTTGATACAGTACCCTTTCCAGCACAGAACACACATTAACTTTCTTTCTTTTCTTTCTTTTTTAACCCTAAATAAGACTCCTTCTACTTCTAAGAAAGTATCTGTCTACTTAATCTCAACAGACACTGACTCCTGCTGAGATATAAGTTTTAAATTAATAAGAAAATGTAGCTTCTTTTAGTTAGCTGCTTTCTGCTCTACAAGCAAGGCTAGCAACAGGAAGAACCAATATAATAATATAACCATAACAGAAAAATGCAATTTAATAACATTATACAACATAATTTATTATACTATATATGTATATGTAATAGATAACCCATTCTTAGTTGTGCGGCCGCGCTCTGATGCACACTTTGGTGTGCGTCAACCACCCAAGATGTGCGTATATCAGAGCATGACTGCACATCTTAGAGTGGGTTATCCATCTTATAAAATGGCAAAATTGTTTTTTGGGGGGGTAATAGTGCAGATGTGAGGTCGCGCTCTGATATACACATGGTCATGTGATGTGTTTTATACAATAAGAAGATTGGATTTTTATATCCTTTTCTTTAACCATTTTATAAATATATATATATATGTATATATATATATATATTTTTAACATTTTGGTAACTGGGAAAGACAACATAGACAAGGCTTATTTCCAAGTGTGACCCAGGGGAAAGGGTAACACAGTGGGAAAAAGAGAACACTGCACAGCAAATGAAAAAGTAGCAAGCATTAAATAACACATATGTCAACATCCATTGAGTAATAAAACTGAGGGTAAGTAGATGTTATACACAGGAGAATTACAACAACGGTGAGAAAAGAAGCAGCAAAGAGTGGCTAGCAAACAAACATGAGGAAGAAACACAATATTCATCACACTTCAGGAGAACCTAGGTAACACTCATACTAGGATTTAATAGAATCAACAATTTTGGTTAGGGCAGACTTAGAGGAGGAGATGGAGGGGAGAAGTGAAGAGGCTGGTAGGTGGGAGTGGAGATGAGGGCAAGATGTGAGTGTTTGGTTCTGACCAAGACTTTCAAAGAGGAGAGGGAGGAAGAGAGACAGAGAACAGGGAAGAATTGGTTCTAAAGGCAGGGGAGTCGATAAGAAAAAGATGACTGGCCTGCTGCTGAGTGAGGGAGAGGGAGAACAAAGGTACGAGAGTCTCTGCTACAAAGGGAGTAGGATGATGGGTATGCGGGTGATAGGAGGGAGGGGAGGTACTGAGGCAGGCTCCCAAACCAGTATTTAGCTATGAAAGAAACACTGTGGAACAATCTCCTTTGAGGGAGTTGTAATAGAGAGAGTGAGGAATAGAGGAAACAGTGATGAGTTGGGGGGAGCAGCAGTGGCAAACCTGCAAAATGAGTTTAGTCAAGTATCAAACTTAGATAGGGAAGAGGCAGGGGCAATGCTGTAGGCTAAGTCTGCATAGTCAAAGACTGGGAGTATAATTTTGGAGACTAACTCCTGATGTAGTAATAGTTGTAGTAAAAACTTTATTTTTGAACAAGAAAAACCTGTCATTAGGACTGAAATCCTGTTTACAAGACCGTCCTGCATGTAAAATCTAAAGTTACATAAATAGTAATATGAAGTACAGAATACAAAACACAAGTACACTAAAACATTACGTAAAACAAAAATGAGAATCAGACAACAACATTAAATGTGTAGGGAGGGGGAGGCAGTCTTTGTGATGGTAAAGAAAAGCTAATTTGGGATGAATTTTTTTGCAGATGGAGTCAATGTGGAAGGAGAAATCAAGGTGGCTTTTGAGTCAGGTGTATATATGTGTATGTATATACACATATACATATATATATATATATATATATATATATATACAGTATATAGTGTGTGTGTGTGTGTGTGTATGTGTATATCTAACATGTTTCCTAAACAGATATGGCCAGCAAAGCATGCAATTAGGTATGAGATTAATGCATTGCAAACATTTTTCCTTACTAGACACAAGGTCAAATTAGAAAACAGACTGATGCTGCTCAGAATTATCAAGCATTTTTGTCCACAGTGTAGATAATTTTAGTGAGAAAAAACAGTCCGCCTGAGCAATGGGAGTGCTGTGAGGTGGGTGAATAGTGTGTAGCTGTTTCAACACATTACAGTAAAGTACACCGGTGTGGTGGAGGAAGTCTTTTGTTAAATTTACTTCATGATGTACAGTATATATTTGAGAAGTAAGATAATGTATATCTTGTTACAGAAATACTCTGAAAAAATTATCAGGATACATTGAAAGTGGCAAACACAAAATGCACTGTACTAGTATGTCTCAAATTATATGTAAAATAGATGAGGATAAATATGATTCATGTTTATACATTTGTGTTTATTCACAGTCTCCCTCAAGAAGCCTAATAAGGCAAAATATTGGGAAATATAAATAAAAAGACAGTACTAGAGCATCATTATGTTGTGCCCTTTTTTGGCACTGAGCAGCCCACCACCAGCAAGTCCAGTATCATATGCCTGGGCTAACTCTATAGAACCAGTCTGAATAAGACAGTGATTTCCTGCAGGACCACCAATACCCTATTTTGAATGTGGCAACAACATACTGGAATCATCTCATCTGTGGATGTTCATCACCACACTGTTGTAAGAAACAGAGAATAATGGATATGTAAGTGTGTGTTATGGATTTTATCACACACCCAAAGTGTGATGACCCATACACCTCGAGAGCGAAGCTCAAGAGGTTTATGTGGTCATCACACACCAAGAGTGTGTGAAAAAAATCCATAACATTAAACTTACCTATCCTTTATTTTTTATAATTGTTGGTGTGGAGGTTTAGAAGGTATTTCTTTGTTTTTTCAATTTAAAGTTTATTAGATATTTTCCAATACAGAGAATAGATCAGTGATACATGTATACCAAACAGTTTACAGCACCAAAATTACATAATCCATCCTCTCCCCCTCCCCTTCTTATTTCCTTGTACCCCCCCCCACCTCCTACACCTTGCAGAGAAAGGTGATTAATAGTTTATAGGTTATACCTAGTTATTTATTTATCTATTTATTGAATTCTCGGATTACAACCTTTGAGCTACAAGCTCATTTACAAAGGTTTCACGTCAGGAAAATATGGCATACATATAATAGTTGTCACAAAGAAGCAAAGAATAATACATTCAATAATGGCAGAACACAGTAAAGATCATTGGGAAGGGGTAAAGCCTTAGTAGACAGTCAAAGATAGACCAGCAGGAGCAGTTGCCGGGGAGAGTGGGGGGGGGGAGGAGGAGGGTGGGAAGGATTAAATTGGGAGGAGGTGGAGGAGGGGGTAGATGACAAGGAGTAACCCCAGGACAGGTGGTCACCGTGTCTGGGAGAGAGGTTAGGGTAAGGGGAGGGTTGCAAGCATGGAGACGAGTGGAGCCAAGGGGACAGGAGGTAGGATCCGAGAAGGGTAGGGGTCTGATGGCCCGGGGATGGGAGGGGGTGGGAGGTAGAGGGAGGAAGCAAGTTAGGATCTCATGAAGTGCGAGTAGTTGGGGTAGTCAGGATATTTAAACAGGAGGGTTGGTCAGGTAGGACAGGTGCATTTCCCATGCAAGGAAAGGTAGGACCTAAGTGCAGATCTGAATGGGTCGAGTTTTCTAATTGTGGCTAGTTCTATTAGAAGAGAGGAGAGCCATAGTGGGGTCCAGTATTCAAAGGAATGCTGCCCTTGGGTAGTGCATCAATAGGGGATCTTGATTGAGATCTTATTGGATGTCCTAGTGGTCCTAGTTGGAGCAGCCTTGTGGATGAGGGAGCTGGGCCCAGGGTTGCTTTTTTGGCAAGATGCAAGTTTGATAGCTGGCCCTATCAAACAGATTTAGCCAACCAGTTTCCTGGTAGAGGTGGCAGGTAAGAGTCAAGCAAGGGGCACCCAGTGCGAGTCGGCAGGCTTTATTGAGGTGGTAGCGAGTCACCTCAGCGTGCTGTCTGAGGCTGCACAGTAGATGGCAAGGCCTTAATCAATGGTTGAGAAGACTGTGCTAGTTATGGAGAGCTGGAGGGCTTTGGAAATGAGGCAGCTACAGTGCTTATATAGCAGGCCAAGCTTCCTGTGAGCTGCATTGGCCACCTGGTTGATGTGGGCGGCATATGAGAGGGAGCTGTCAAGGGTGAGGCCCAGGTATTTGAAATTGGAGACCATTTCGATTGTGTTCTTATGTAGATTCAGAATGTTGAGGGTTGCAGCCTTATGGCGCCTGTGCGCTGAGGCAAAAAGCATGGTCTTCATCATTTTGTGGTTGACTAGGAGTTTAGCTTTGTTAAACCAGGCTTCAATGTTGTTGAAGTCCTGTTGGAGATGTTGTTTCAGAACAGTGGGCTCAGAATGACTGGAGTAGATCACTGCATTGTTAGCGTAGAGAAGGATCTGTTGTCGGCAGGCTAGTGGTAGGTTATTTAGAGAGAGGCTAAAGAGGAGAGGGCCAAGGATGGAGCCAAGGATAGTTATTGCAGTGTGTTACAGGTTGGATGGCATAAAGAGCTTGTAGTGGTCCCCATATCCTATAAAATCTTTTAATCCTATTATGGAGACTTGCAATAGTTTTCTCTGTGGGAAGATTGGCTAGAAACTCTTGGAGTCATTCAGTATAGATGAGTTGTACATCATCTTTCCAATGCTTCAAGACTATCTTCTTGACTGACGTGGAAATCGTAGTCATATAATACTTCTGATTTAATACTGAAATGGTTGAAAAGTCACCTAACAGGCATATTTCAACTGAGAATAGGTCAGCCAAGCCAAGTAGCGGATCAACTCTTTGTTGGATTAGGATCCACAGGGGAGCCACTTTGGGGCAAGACCAGAATTTATGCAACAAATTACCCCCTCCTTGCTTACATCTTACACATATTGGGGATCCCACAGTTCCAAATGTTGCCAGTTTTGGATGCGTATGATTAAGATTGTGTACAATTTGATATTGCATAAGATGGAGTCTGTCCTGAGTAACTATTTTGTGACAGGAGCTCCATAATTGAGGCCATTTAAATACTGTCTCTGGGAATAATGTGGTCCAATAATTTGTAGAACTGAAGCTGTCTGGACATACCCAATTATGTACTGTGCGATAAATTCTAGAGACTGCAAGTGGAAAGCCTGCTAGTGGACTTAATTCTCCCAGAAAATCAAGCGGAGCAGATGGAGGAGGATTAATTCCAAAATTTTTAATAAGGAGGTGTTCTATTTGGAATGCTTTAAATATATCCATTGTTGGAAGGCCAGCTTTTACCAAACTTTCCGGAGAGCCAGGTTCTATCTTCCCTAACAAAATAGAGGACAGAGCAGTCCCTATCTCAGAACCATCTAAACAAAATAATTTTCCCCTAATTTGACACTGGGGTTGCCCTTCAATGGTTGAGTCAAATCTAGGGTATGTTGGTATTTTAAGTAGTTGTAAAGTTGGGAGTGAACGCTAATGGAAATTGCAATGGACGTGTTTTTAATTTGGGGTGGGAGGGAGGTGGTCTTCATGTGTAAGAGTGCTAATGAGGAAAGCCCATGGGCTCTCAGCATGTCTAGCTCTATTTTAAGCCATACAGGAGTGAATGGAGGGGCCATATGTGTTTCTCCCCGGAGTTGCCATTGGAGATATTTATTGGTGTGACTTGTCCAGTAATAAAGGCCCACATGCGACAAGTGTAGTCCTCCATTTTCCTTAGGGGCAGCTAATTTGTGATACGCTATCCGGGGTCTCTTGCCCACCCAAATAAAGTTAGTGACCAAATTATGGACTTTTTAAACCACGAGAGAGGTGACCAAATATTTAAAAGATTTAATGGATAAAAAAGATGGGGAAACACATTCATTTTGATTAGATTAACTTTCCCCCAAAGAGAAATTGGTAGATAGACCATCTTTTTAAATTCTGAGTTATTAACTGGAGAAAGGAATCTAGATTTAGTTTTTGAATATGCTTTAAGTTTCTTGCAAGTGTAATTCCCAGGTAAGTCAAGGAATCCGATTTCCATGCTAGGCCTAATTCGACTATACTTCATTTTAAGACTTTGTGATTAAGGGGAGAATACAACTGTTTTTTCTATATTCAATTTATAGTTGGAAAGTTTACTAAACGCATTGATGATTGTAAGCATAGGGGGTATGGATTCTTCTGGGTGTGATAGTTGCAGGAGGAGGTAATCGGCTTAGGCTAACACTTTGACCTCTTGGTCTTGCATCATATGAGTATATGAATGTGCCAGCAGAAACAGACCACCCGGTCTATCTATGTCTGCTTGACTGTGCAGCCAACACTGCTAGTTTGCAGCTGCCCCACCCCCCCTTGTCATCCCACTGCCATCCCCCACCTGTTCCCTGTCCCATGGCCTTTTGAAGCTGTTCACAGATTTACATGATACCACCCATTCTGGTAGCGTGTTCCATTTTGCTACCACCCTCTCTGTAAAATAGTGTCTCCTCACTTCCTTCCTAAATCTTCCCCCTTCTAGTCTTAGCCCATGCTCTCTGGTGACCCTCCCACTCCTTAACTTAAAGACCCCATCTGCCCTATCCTTATTGATTCCCCTCAGATACTTGAATGTCTCTATCATGTCCCCCCGTCCCTTCTATCCTCCAGGGTGTACATATGCAGGTCTCTCAGCCTGCTGTCATAGTCTCTCCCCCCTCCATTCCACATATCATCTTTGTTGCCCTCCTCTGCACCCCCTACAGTAGCCTGATATCACGCTTTAGGTATGGCCTCCAAAACTGCACACAATACTCTAGGTGTGGCCATACCAGTGACCTTTAGAGGGGCAAGATCACCCCTCTTCGCCCTCATGAAAACCCCCTCGCTATTCACCCCAGCATTTAGTTCACTTTTGCAGCCACTCTCCTGCACTGGGCAGTGTTGTTCACGGTCCCTGTTATCATTACCCCTAGGTCCTTCTCCTTCTCAGTGATCTCCAGCTTAACCCCCTTCAGCCAGTATTCTCTCTTTGGGTTCTTCATCCCAAAGTGCATAACCATACACTTCTTTGCATTGAACCCCAGGTGCCACCTCTCTGACCACTCCTCTAGCTTGCATAGTTCCCCCTACAGCTGCTTCCATCCCTCCTCTCCATCCACCACTACTCCGATTTTGGTGTTGTCAGTGAACAGACTTATCTTGCTCACCACCCTGTGTGCAACGTCTGATATGAAGAGCCCAAACAATACTGGCCCTAACACAGAGCCCTGTGGCACCCCACTCATCACTAGCCTTGGAGTTGAGAGCTCCCCTCTCACCACCACCCATTGCAACCTGCCACTCAGCCAGCTTGTAATCCAGTTCATCATTTTTGCTCCTACCCCTACACCAGTTAGCTTCCCCCAAGCCACCCATGAGGCACTGAATTAAAGGCCTTGCTGAAGTCCAAGTAAGTCCATCCACTGCATGACCCTTATCCAGCTCACCTGTCACCCAGTCATAATATTGTATGAGGTTGGTTTGACAAGACTTCCCTGAAACAAACTCATGCTGCTTCAAATCCTGGAAGCCATTATCCTCCAGGGAGGACACCAGTCTTTCCTTTAGTATCATTTCCATGAGTTTGCACACTATGGAGGTGAGACTTACTGGATGATAATTACCCGGTTCATCCCTTAGCCTGCTCTTGTGCAATGGTACTGCATGTGCCATCCCCCAGTCCAGTGGCAGTCATCCCGATTTCAGTGAGGTGCTGTACAGATCAGCCAGTGGCTCCACCAACACCTCCACCATCTCCCTCAGCACCCTGGGGTGGATATCATCAGAATGCCTTGAACTCCTGGGCAAGTAATCAATCTACGGATGAGGGGTTCTAAATATAGATTGAAAAGGAGTGGCAATAATGGACACCTTTGCTGTGTCCCTGATTGTAAGGTGATAGATTAAGAAATTGCACCATTTCAAGATATCTTAGCCGTTGGGGTTGAGTAAAGAGCACCAATCCAATGTAAAAATTCATGGGGGAAACCGAATACTTTCAGGGTACTTTGCAAAAACTGCCAATTGACCCTGTCAAATGCCTTCTCGGCATCCAGAGAGACCAAGACCGCTGGGAAGATGGTGTCCCTGGACAACAAGAAGACATGTGACAGAGTACGTAAATGATCTACGGATGACAGTCCCTTCATGAAACTGACTTGTTCTGAGCCTATAAGATCTTGATGTATGTTTCTTATCCAGTCAGTAGTTTGGTCAATATTTTAATATCTTGATTTAGGAGTGAAATGGGTCTGTAACTTGACACGGATTGTGGATATTTACCAGGTTTAGGCAAAAGTACTATTAATGCTTCAAACAAAAAACATCCACCTTTGCCCCTGAAAGAATGTGTAGATACAAAGGGAGAAGAATAGGAATTAAGTCTTTTGCAAAAATGTTATAGAAATTTGGTGAGAAACCATTGGGACCCGGAGTCCTGTCAGTGGGGAGGGATTTGATTACTTGCACTGTTTCTGAAGCAGAAATAGCTGAGATCAATGAAAGCTGTGGTTGTTCAGTAAGAGTGGGCAGGTTGGAATTTTGAAGATACTCCTCTAAGTGGTTTGTGGAGGGAGGGGTTGCCATTGGCCCATATAGTTGCTGATAATAACTCTGGAACTCTGCCACAATTTCAGTTGGGGAAGTCTTTGATGTGGTGTTGTCTGCTGAGAGAATAGCATTGACAAATTTACAAGATTCTTGCTGTTTAATCTCTAAGGCAAGTAAACTGCCAACCTTCTCCCCTTGGTTGGCATATGTGGCTTGGGCCTTTTGTATAGCAAATTTGGCTTTTTCTCCCAATAATTCTAAATAGGAATTATAGAGCTGAACAAGGTCTTGTATGTTCTGCTCTGAGGAATGGCAGGACATTTGTTTTTCCTGATCCCTAATTTGAGAGAGAAGGGACAATAATTGGCCCTCTTGTTTTTTCTCTTTTTTTTTGGGAGGCTAAACCTAATAGAATTTCCCTTATGTAAGCCTTTAAGGTGCACCATTCAACATCTGGCTTGCCAGTGGTATTATTGTTAGTCGAGTGAAAAAAAGTTAATCTGGTCTGAGATGTATTTAACCAGCTATAGGTCCCTCAAAGTTGATTATTCAGTTTCCACCGACCCCATAATTTAGGAAGAAGTGAAAAATTAATCATGCAGGATACTAAAGAGTGGTCTGAAGGTGGGCCGGGATGAATTGTGGAATCCAGTACACCAGATATCAGAGATTGTGTGATTAATAAGTAGTCTATTCAGGAAGAAGAACCATGTACTGGGGAAGTGAATGTGTACTCTCTAACATTAGGAAGAAGGACTCTCCAGATATCACACAGGCCCATTTGGTTGCTCATGTGCCTCAGAGCTCTCTGTGCTGGAGAGAGAGCCCCCATGTGAGGTGCCAGATCAGTCAATGAGCGAGTCAAAAGTGATATTCAGATCCACTCCTAGAATTATTGGAATGGGCAGAAAAGGGCTTAAGGCATTAAGTAGCTGCATGAAAACCCTCAGTGAGTCTGAATTTGGACCAGGTACACTGGCTAACACCACATTAGTTGTGTGGAGATTACCTTGGACCAAAAGGAACCTGCCTTGAGGGTCCCTAATGATCTGAGTCAGAGTAGAAGGAACATTTCTACCCACCAGCATCATGACCCCAGAGCTTTTCATCTTGCCTTCAGCAGAAAAACCTTGTCCCACTTGCTGCCGTCTTAATTGCAAACTTTCTGCCTGAAGCAGATGCGACTCCTGTATGAGACTGATATTGGCTTTTAGAAGGCCCAAATGTTTGAGAATCTTATATTGTTTGACCTTGTGTCTGGATCCTTTAACATTCCAGGTACAGAATTTTAAATCCCTAACCATTTTAATCCCATACCCGTAAAATATTCCTGAAAACCTAGAAAATTCCTATAAAACACTCGTATGCTTTTCAGTTTATTCTCTGCAAGGCCCTCCCTACCCATAGTTCCCTGGCCCCCAACCCAGTTGCCCCAAACCCCAACAACTATAGATAACAAATGTCTGTCCAGATTATTAATAGTCACAACTCTCCATTGTGTCACTAAGCCAGAATCATCTACCCAGCCCACTCTCCCACCCATTTTAGTCTGAACGGCATTCAGCAGTTCACTACTACTTATCTCCTCCTCCCTCCAGCCACCCTAATTAACTAACTACCATATTACTCTCCTAACAAACCCAGTCAGGTCACTACAGACATATAATCAAAATAATAAGTTTCTCAGTGTCCTTTTATAGTTAGGAGGACAGTATGATGTAACATAAACAGGCTCTTTTCTTTCTAAAAGCGTAACCAGTCAAAAGAAATAAGAAAAAATAAGAAAAAAATGAATAAGCCATTTAGCTATAACCCCAGCTTTTCAAGTTAGATCCCTACAAAGATACTGAGGGATACTAATTACAGCACTTTAAAGCATGAAATAACAGCCTATTCCAATATAAGGCTAACAGTTAGGAAACGCAATTCTGAATCAGAGCCTAAAGCTCTTCTTTGACACCAATGTGGGGGTAACAATGCAATAATAGTCTTTTGCTGGTAATAATACAGAGATTACCCCTGTAAAAACAAATAGCGAATTTCCCCACAGTGTCACCGAGTAAATTAAATATTCCGCTCATCAAAATTGTAATTGGTGGTAGTATTTCCTCCTATATGAACACAAGAGGAGCTAACATTGTACCACATTCTTCTAATTCCCAGCAAAACAGGCATATTTCTTGTGCCCTAGAATGAATGATGTACTAACAAAAAAGCAAATAATTAACTTGTCTCTAGAAGCAATGTAATCTAAAATCAACAGACAGTAAGGTACTATATTCAGTACTTGAAGTGGAAAAATCAAAACTCCATGCTAGGACTGCTTCTTGTGGTGCTGAAATTGATAACCAGAGTGGATAGAATGCTTAGAGCAAGAGCTGCTTGGTAATGTTCACCCTCGCGCAGCAAAGAAGCCTTCATTCAGAGTTCTGGGCAACAAAAAGGGAACCTTTGGGACAATTAACAACACGTAGCATCTAATTTATGCAGGGACACCTTTTCCCTAGATTTTCCTTGCATGGGATCAAATGAAACATGAACAGTACTGCTGGAATAATTCAGAGATTATCCCTGTAAATGCAAATAGAGAATTTCCCCACAGTGTCTCCGAGTAAATTAAATATTCCGCTCATCAAGATTAAAATCGGTGGCAACATTTCCATCTATTTGAACACAGGGGGAGTTTACATTATACTGCAATCTTCTAATTCCCAGCAAAACAGGCATTTTTATTATGCCCTGGAACGGATGATATATTAATAAAAAAGTAAAGAATTAACTTGTCTCTAGAAGCAGTGTAATCTAAAATCAGCAGATAGGTGCTATGTTCAGTCCTTGAAGTGGCAAAGTCAAAGCTCAGTGTTGGAGTTCCTTCTAGTGGTGCAGAAATTGGTAACCATAGGGGATAGCTTGCTTAGAGCAAAAGAAACTCGGTGATGCTCACCCTCGCGTTGCAAAGAAGTCTCCGTTCAGAGCTCTGGGAATAAAAAGAGCATCTTTGGGGCAGTTAACATCACAGTAGCGTACAGTTTATGCAGGGACACCTTTTCCCTTGGTTTTCCACCTGAAGACAGTTCATTTATTATTCCAAATGATGAAAATTAAAAAGGGCTAGTGATGCTTTTGCATGGGATCAAGTGAAACATAAACAGTACTGCCACAAGTTAACTTTCAAGACTCAAAGTGTACCCAAGTAAAACATTTTACTTAACTTTGTTTACTTCTGAATTCCCCTCAATTTAAATCTGCTTCAGGGATCCTGGAACAAGTCTGGCAGGGCCGTTTTCAGCCCAATGGCTGCAACTTTGGGATCCTCATAGGATGACCAATTTCCAGCTATTAATACTTGGAGCTTAGGTAGATAAATCATCTTGAATTTAATCCAGGCTGCTATTAAGCGTGAAAGCAGTGGATGGTAGGCAGTTCATTTCTGGCATACAGTTGCTGGTAAATCCTATGTAAATTGTATGGTTTTCTCTTCCCAACGAAGTGTTTGCAGTTCCTTGATTTTCAGAAAGATATGTTGCCTTTCCTAAAAGTTTAAAAATTGAAAGATCAGAGGATGTGGTGGGGAGCCCGCTGGTGGTTTAGGGTGAAGAGCCCTATGAGCACACTCTATTATATATTTTTGTTCAAATGGCGAAAGACCAGAAATTTTCTCCAGTAATTTTTGTATAAAGATAACATTAGAACCCTTCTCTCCTTCAGGAAGACTGATTAGCACCGCATTATTGCACCTACTTCGTCCTTCAAGGTCCTCCACTTTTAACTCTAATCATGACATGTTTTGTCTTATGGCTACTAACTCTGGATCTGTTTTTTCAGCCTTTCTTTCCAAGGAGATGATGTGTGCCATGTTATCGGAGGCTATTTGGGAAACATCCTCCATAGCTTGTGTTAGGGTTGTAAGTTCAGCAGAAATGGAGTGAAGTTCCTTACTAAATGGGGCAAACTCAGCCCGGAGCTGCTGCAGCATGAGTGGGTCCTGATCTGCTATTGCAGGAGCAGAGGTACTGGAGTCGGCTGAACCCTTGGCTTGAGGCTTCTTATGGGCCTTTTCCGGAGTCACCGGAGGAATATCTTCCAGCGAGGCTCTCCTCATTTCCACCTCCATTAGTTATTTGACTAAAAAGCAGGTGTTGTCCTTGAACTGTTTTAGCAGGCAGAGTAGTCTTTGTGACACATAATTGGTAAAAAATACTTTACATTAAAGCGGGTGGCTGCAGCAATGGTGAGGAGCTGCTAGTGCATGCTCTGATTCACATGGTCCCATTTAGACTGTATTTCTAGCAGCTTGAAAGAAAAAAGATGTTTTTTTAGCTAGAATGCTGTTTTTTGGTTTTTGAAGAAATTGAACTGTACGTGGGTAAAACACAATTGAAAATACTGCAGCTGAAATACTGTTTGTGAAATAATGGAATGCAACCATTTTAAAGTCTGTTTCTTTGGGGACTGCCATATCAATCAGATTTTGGATTATTATGAAGTGTCATATCAACTGGATTTCAGGTTATTTTTAGCTTTGGAGCATAATAACCCGAAATCCAGTTGATATGCATTTTAACAATACAGTAGCATGAACATATGAAGAAGCCAGCAGAAGAAGGCCATTTGGTCTATTAAGTCTGCTCGTCTTGCAGGGTTCACACCTTGAGCTACTGTCCCTGCCCCCTCTCCCCACTCCTCCCATCCTCCCTACCCATGACCTTTACCCTCCACCTATACCTGTCCCAGCCTCTCTTAAAGCTGCCCAATGTCTTCAATGAGATTACGTCTTCTACCCCAGCCCCACCCCACAGAGATGGACAGACATTGGGGTGTGCCTTTGGGTCATTGCCCATAACACTCATGTCATTTCACCTCAATCTATCCTGCAGAGACCGACAAGTGTCGAGGTATGCCTTGGGGTGTTCAACCTTTATGCTCACCCCATTCCCTAAGAAAATACACTGATGAATACACTTAAAGGCACAGCACACTGAATAGGGGGTAGAGACATTCACAAGCTTGCACACACTAAAACAACAACAAAAAAAAGAAAAGCAACTGTAATAGGAAGGGATACAGACATGTGGGGAGTGGTGCAATGCACTGGCTATGGATCAGCAGTCTTCCAGGAGATATTTTGGAGACTGCATTGCTGTCCTATTTGCAGACAACTCTCTGGTCTGAGGGAGGAGGTTGTTTGTCTCCATGCTGACCTGGCAAGGGTTCTGGAAACCTGCTCCCCATCCAGGGACCAGCTAGGCCACTGCCACCTACCTCAGAGGTTCCAAGGAAGAGGAGTGGTTGGACCACAGTGGGCTCAGGGAGAGTGAGGGTGGTGTAACAGAGGCGCTTCCTTCCAGTTGTGCCTCTCCACAATTTATTTGCCAGTCTGGTGGAGCATGGTTCCTCTATGGAGGCACCCACAGTGGAGACCAAGGAGGATGCTGGGAACCTCCATAATTGAGACCCACAGCAGGGTGTCACAGGACCCCACAGGGGAAGGAAACAACTCCTGGTGGGGGACTCAATTGTTACAGAGGTAGAACAGGGAGGGGGGGAAGGAGGTAAGGTGCCTGCCCAGCGCCATGGTCTGGAGGGACAGGAAATGAATCCTAAGGATTGTGGGAGCAGCTACAAGGGGGAGTGAGCTGGATGTCATTATCCACCTAAGAACAAATAACCTGGCTGAGAATGGGATCAGAGCAGGTGCAACAGGAGTTTGTGGAACTGGGGAGGAGCCTTAGAAAAGTGGCACACACAATAACTTTCTCAGAAGTGCTACCTGTCTATGGCATAGATGAGGCTAGGGTACTCCACACCATGGGATTCAATGACTGGTTGAAAAACTGGTGCAGAGCTCAGGGATTTGGCTTCACTGGGGACTGGGGCTCCACCTGGAGGAATGCAGGCTTATACAGGTGTGATGGTCTGCATCTATCCAGGAAGGGGAACCAGGATCCTAGGTGACAGGTTTAAATGCTTTATTGGCAAGCATTTAAACTAGCCAAGGGGGAAGGTACTGAAAAGGAGAAAGGAAATCCTAGCCCCCCACCCAAAAAAATCAGGGTAGTTAGTGAGGTAGACACCAAGATAGAGCTGTCAATAGGGAGAAGGGCAGGAGTAAATGGAGAAAAAGACAAAGGCAGTAAGGGCAGGGATGGGGCAAAAAGAAATAAAACCATAATAAAATGGAGGGTAATGAGTACCAATGCCTGTAGTCTAGGTAAAAAGCTCCCCGAAATGGTGGCCTTGATGGAAGAGGGATGCCTAGATATTGTGGCAGTCACAGAAACATGGTACACAGAGAACCATGACTGGGATGTCAACATACTAGGGTACACAATCTACAGGAGGGATAGGGAGGGAAGAAGAGGAGGAGAAGGAGTAGCTGTCTATGTAAGGGAAGGGATCAAAGCAACAAAGCAACAGAACTAAAGGGTAAACAGGGAGGAGAGGAGGCACTGTGGGTCACCCTGGAGACTGGAAATGGCACCATAATCTGCACAGGGGTTGTCTACAGACCCCCATCTCAGGGGGAGGAAATGGACAAGGAAATAATAGAAGGCATCATTGGGATGGCAGAGAAAGGGGAGATATTGCTGATGGGGGACCTGAATATGCCAGATGTTAACTGGAGCGCCTTTGCTGCAGCCACATCCAAGAGCAGGGCCATTCTCAATGCCCTACAGGGGGCATGCCTCAGACAGCTAGTTTTGGAACACACTTGAGAGAGAGCAATCTTAGACTTAGTATTCTCAAATGGGGATGGAGAGAGGATCTCCGATCTTGAAGTGAGTAGCCATCTGGGAACAAACGACCACCAAACAGGGTGGTTCATGATAGACTTAGCTGTACAGTCAAGCCATACAAAGTGAAGGTACTGGACTTCAGGAGGGCTGATTTTGTCAAAATGGGAGAGTGCCTCAGAAAAGCACTAGCAAACAGGCAAGAAGGTGGGATGGAGCAAAAATGGGGAAACACCAAAACCGCCATCACAGAGGTAACATGCCTTTGTGTGAAGCAAATAAACAAATCAAAATGAAAGAAAAAAACACAATGGTTCTCAAAAGAAGTGGCAGGGAAGGTAAGGGAGAAAAAGATAGCATTCAGGAAGTATAAGGAAACACAGAAGGAGCAGGACAGAGAACTGTACCAGTTAAAGCAGAAGAAAGCAGGGAAGGCAGTCAGAATAGCAATGGCCCAAACTGAGGAAAAGATAGCCAACTCAGTTAAGAAGGGGGATAAAACCTTTTATACGTACATTAGGGAGCAAAGAAAGACTAAGGCAGGGATACTGAGGCTGGATAAAGAGGAAGGTAGTTGGGCAGAGAGTGACAGTGAAAAAGTAGGGATACTGAATGAATACTTCTACTCAGTATTCACAATGGAAAAGCAGGGGGAGATACCTAATCCAGTCAATAGAAGCACTCTGGATAGGGGTTTGATATTAGTCCTTTCACAGAAGAAAGGGTTCTGAAAGAACTCCTAAAACTGAAGGTGGATAAAGCAATGGGGTCTGATGGGATTCATCCCAGAATTCTAAAAGAACTAAGTGAAGAACTAGTAACACCACTGACTACCCTTTGTAATAAATCATGGGAGGATGGTGTGGTACCTGAGGACTGGAGGAGGGTGGATGTGATTCCCCTTCACAAAAGTGGGAGTAAGACAGAAGTAGGAAACTATAGACCTGTCAGTTTGACCTCAGTGGTAGGGAAAATGATGGAATTTCTTTTTTTTATTTAGCTTTTGTTGACCAGGTAAGAGCACTAGACAAATTCTGGCTATTTTCAGGCACGACCCGGGGGAGGGGAATACAGATGCATGTAAACTGACTTTGAACCAGATTAAGCTGTTGGAGGTATTTTTAGTGAATGGGCGAGCATTTGGCCAGGACACCGGGGAAATTCCCCTGCTCTTTTTGAAAAGTGCATGGGATCTTTAACATCCACCTGAACTACTATCAGAACAGGCAGATAGAGTCTTGGTTTAACATCTCATCCAAAAGACGGCACCTCAGGAATGCAGCACCCCCCACATGCTGCACTGCAGTGTCAGTATTGGGATATTAACCCAAGTGCCTGATGTGGGGCTAAAACCCACAGCCTTCTGATCTCCCAGTCTCAGAGGCGAGCATGCTACCTGCTGAGCCACTGACACTGCAACTTCTGAATCACTTCTGAAGGAAAGAATTGTTGAGTACCTAGAGGCCAGTGGGGCACAGGATCCAAAGCAGCATGGATTTTCAGCAGGAAGGTCATGTCAGACAAATCTAATTGATTTTGTTGACTGGGTGACCAAAGTAGTAGACCAGGCAGGGGCTGTGCGCATGGCCTACCTATACTTTAGCAAGGCATTTTACACAGTCCCACACAAAAAAATAATAAACAAATTAGCCAGCCTGGGAGTGGATTCCAGGGTGGTATCCTGGGTAAAACACTGCCTGGACAACAGGACACAGCAGGTAATAGTAAATGGAGTCCACAGTGAAGAAAGGGGGGTTACTTGTGTGGTATCACAGGGTTCAGTACTGGGGCTGGTCCTTTTTAATGTCTTTATAAGTGACATTGTAGAGGGACTGGAAGGGAAAGTATGTCTCTTTGCAGACGACACAAAGATCTGCAATAAGGTTGATATGCAAGGTGGGGTGAAAAGAATAGAAAGGGACTTGATAAGGTTGGAGAAATGGTCAAATGTAAGGCAGCTTAAATTCAACACAAAGAAGTACAAAGTAAAGCACCTGGGAAATAAAAACCCAGGAGAAGAGTACACAATGGGGGGTGAGATACTGACAACAACAAAAATGGAAAGAGACCTGGAGGTAGTCATATCAGATGACCTAAAGGTGGGCCAGCAATGTGAGAAGGCAATAAGGAGGGCTGAGAGGATACTGGGATGCATAGGGAGAGGCTTCACCAGTAGAAAACAAGAAGTTGTTGGCCCTCTGTACAGACAGTTGGTAAGACCACATCTGGAGTACTGTGTACAGTTCTGGAGACCCCATCTTAGTATCGACATAGACAGAGTGGAGGCTGTCCAGAGGAGGGCAACCAAAATGGTGCAGGGTCTGCACCAGAAGACATATGAAGAAAGACTAAAGGAGTTTAAGATGTATAGCCTCAAGGAAAGGAGGAGAGGGTGACATGATAGAAACTTTCAAATACCTCAAGGGAATCAACAAAGTCCAAGAGGGTAGCATCTTTCAGAAAAAGAGATGTGCAAGAACAAGAGGGCACAATTTGAAGATGGGGGGCCAGCTCAGAGGTAATGTGAGGAAGTATTTCTTCATGGAGAGGGTTGTAGATGCATGGAATAGCCTTCCTGAGGAGGCCATAGAGTTAAAAACAGTGGGGGAATTCAAGAATGCATGGGACAGACATAAGGCAATTCTAGTGGTGGGTAGGAGGAAGTAGGCTGTTGGTTAACTAGGATCTGCAGCTTATCCATTAGGTAGGGAAATGGGAAGACTAGGTTGGCCAAGCAGTCCTTATCTGCCATCAAATTCTATGTTTCTATGAATGGGTACAGTATAAGAGAACGGAGTGAACTTTGGGGCTGAAGAGTCAAAGGCACACCTCGGTACCTGTCACTGGCTAGAGGGTGGGGATGGGGGTGGAATGGCATGAGCATTACTGTTAACAATCCCAAATCACACCACTGATGCCTGTCAGTTCCTACAGGGCAGGGTGTTATGGTTAAAAACCCTAATGCCCTGGGCGTTTCTTGGTATTTTCACTCCAGGTTTTCAGCATGGGTTTTTTGTGACCCCACCGCATAAACAGTGACACTATCAGTTCATTAGCTGATAGGTGATTTTGCACAGCAACTGTACTATTTGGCACCACAGGTACAAAAACACATTTTGAACAGGATGTAAAAAATGACAGTTGTATTGTTTATGAGAAGGTGTAAAAAATGGTAATGTTGAAAATCTGGAGTGAAACTATAAAAAAATTGGTGAAGTCATGACACTGCTCCTGCTAATGTATATATTTTTTTCAATTTCCTATGCATCCCATTGTTTTCATCTCTACTGTTGTTATGTATGTGACTTCTTAACCTAGCAACAGCATTTAATGCATTACATTATAAGGACAAGTAAATGTTTTTTAATACATTTACAGACAGTTACATAAACTTAAATTTCATTCATAGAATAATTTAAATTTAGTAGCAGTGGTAGTACAAAGCAATTACTCAGACAACTTGAAAACTATAACTACTTTATGTTGTACACTGACACCCCACAAGGACCTCCTTGAAATTGAGATGCAAATGTCACACATTTATCAGTTTTCTAACAGGAATATTTTACTATCCTAAATACATTTCTTACTTCAGTAACTGCTCAGCACATCTATTGCATGACCTATTTATTGACATTTTACAGCTGTGATGCAATGTATTGCTGCTTGCTACACCAACATCATGAACCATAAAACAGATGACTGCCATAACTAGGGAGGCAGTATAGCACACTGGTTTAAGGCTCTCAGCTGCAAATCTGGAGATCTAGGATTGAGTCCCACAGCCCCACTTGCATACTGGATGACACTGAATAAGTCACTTAATGTCCATGTGCTGCCAGGTTGCCTCTGTAAACAAGCTTTCAGCTTAGTGTGCCACTCCTGGTTAAACAATTGAAAGAAAGAAAGAAATATTATTTTTCTTGCTTTATTTTGCCACTACAAGCTTTGACTAATACATCCATCCTTAAATGTACTTTTTATAGCTTATGTGTCTGTGACCTAGGCAGAACTACACTTAAAATCCTACACATAAATAAATAAATCATCAAAATAGCATTTATTTCAGTAGTATCTACTTCCTTTTCAGGTGCCCATGGCACTATGTATATATATTTATATCTTTTAACTTCAAAGGACTAAACCTATTCAAATGCACAAAACACATGACTTTATTCTCTTCAGACATCACTGTTAAACTTCAGGTCCCAGAATGACCAATAAACAATTGTTAAACTTCACCCTTGCATGCCACTGACATGCTCACTTCTCATGCAAACAACAATCAATTAGGCAAACCCCTTTTGTTTCTGTGCTATGTACTCTTACATCAGAGAAACATAAATCTTACAGAACTGCTAAAAAAACTAATTTATCAAGACTGGATTTCTGAATTAAAACATGTCATTTACAGTACCTACATAAATAATAGTATACTGGCTACAAATGATGCTACAGACATGATAACATTTCTGTTTTACTTGGAAAACATCCATATAATGAACTTGTCATACAGGATTTGTGACCTTCTGTCTGCATGTATCTGACAAAGGAAAAGGCACCTGCTTGATCCTTTTTTCCTATTTTATTTTTATGCCCAACTTGCCCATACTGTAAGAGCCAAATATTGACATGCTTAGAGTTAAAAAATCATGATGCCTATGTGTGTATGGTGGGGGGGGGGGGATATGCCTAGATGCAGTTTCAGCACTCCTTAATTACTTCCCCTGGCAGCTCTGATAGTCAGTTGTTACAATATGATAGATCCATCTCATGCACCTCCCACATGAACCAAAAAAAAGGTGGGGGTGGCTCTTTAGGAGCTTCTCGGGTGGAGGTGGGGGTGGATCTTACTCCAACCAAAAAACCTAATGCTGCCTCCCACTACTCAGGTTCCAGTTCTTGTACCTTCCATTTAAGAAAGAAAATAGTGCCCCGCAACCATTGATTAACATGAAAGCATTTTTATTTGAGGGCAGAAAACACTTCTTGGAGGAGGATAAGGCAGAGGAGACAATTTACACCTTCAGTCAGTTCCATGGACAGAAAATATGACATCACTCCTTTTGTACATGCAAAATGTCTGCAGGCTCTGCCAATTGTAGCTGTAAAAAGAGAGAAAAACAGCATTTATTTGATCAGAATGAGATTAAATGAGTTACAGAACCAATTGCAAAATTAAAAATTCTACAAAAAAATAAAAGTAGACCCTTCAGAAAAACATAAGGGAGATAAAAAAAGAAGTGGAATAAGCTTATAAAAAATAATGGATCACGGAAAAAGAAAAAACTGTTTTTATTAGAGAAACTCCCAGTAAGACCCACCATTTATTTACTCCCAAAAGTCCACAAAAATAAAAAAAAACACCTCCGATTAGAGGGAAGGACACAGAGGGTTGTGGTGAATGGGGTGCACTCAAAGGAAGGAAGAAAAAGGTGATGAGTAAGGTTGCCCTGCAGTCAGTGCTGGGACCCATACTTCTCAACAAATACACTGGGGACATTACAAAGGGTCTACAGAGGAAGGTGTGTATGTTTGCAGACAAAATGGAGATCTGTAGTAATAGGATTGCTACAATGAAGGGGGGTAGAAAGTATGAGGGAGGATCTGGCTAGGCTGGAGGAGTGGTCAGAAAGGTGTCAGCTACTATTCAATGCACAAAAAATGCAGAGTTATACATATAGAGCATAATGACCCAAAGGCAGAATACTGGCTTGGGGTTGGGGAACTGGGGGTAACAGATCAGGAAAGAGACCTGGGGAGCACTATTTCAGACAACCTGAACAAGCAGGAGGAAAAGTGTGATCATGCCACTATACAAAACCATGATGGGACCACACCTGGAATATGGTGTCCAATTCTGGAGACCACACTTGCAAGGGGCAAGGGACAAGGACAGACTGGAATGGGTTCAGAGAAGGGCAACCAAGATGGTGAAGGGGCTGCAGGGGAAGTCATATGAGGAGAGACTGGGGGAGCCGGGCCTGTACACACTGGAGGAGAGGAGGAAAACTCCCCTAGAAAAAAACAAACAGGATACCACTGATGCTTAACCTAGCACACCTAGCACACCTAGCACACCTAGCACACCTTAAAATGTAGCTGCACAGGTGCAGGAATCAAAGAAGTGGTGCACCGTGCAGTCACACAGTTGTAAGAAATGCAAGGGCAATATAGGCAGCAATGTAAGAGTGGGGTTCAAACTTAACCCGCAGACTATAGTGGAACAACAAACACAGTGACACTCCAAACAGGTTGCAAGAGAGGATGGAAGTACTGCTATGTATGAGAAAATACACATAAAGCACCCTATAATACTCCAAAATAGATTTGAACCTTTAACAGAAGAACAAACAGAACCCCAGCAGTGGAAGCAAGAGGGAGAAAAATGAGCAAATAGAGACATCTTGGTAATTGAAAACTCAATCACTAGAGGGTTGAACACTGTGCTATGCAAGGGCAGAAATGAACAGGTTAATATTAGTACACTACCTTAGTATCTTAGTAGTACTTAGTACACTACCTGGAGTCAAGATGTGTGATGTCAGGGGATGTTAAAAGGCCTATTGTTAAACCTCACAAATCCTTTGATCATCATTCACGTGGGGGTGAAAATGACATATATGCAGACTTTAGTGCAGTGGCAGAAGAAATACAGAAAGTGGGGTGGTGGGGGGCATCATTGTTTCAGAAATACTGCCGACAAAGGGTAGGTAGTCCTATAAGAACAAAGACATCCTGAAGTTAGACAACTGGCTGAGACATTGGTGCTCCATTAGGAAGTTTGGGTTTATTGAAAACTGGGAAACTTTCAAGGATGACAGACGTGTGGCACACGATGGGCTGCACTTAAATAAAACAGGGGTAAGACACCTGGCTAGGACAATAAACCAACATATCATCACCATTTTAAACTAATAGATGGGGGGCAGGGAAATCCCTTCTAAATATCAGACAGGCAAACCTTAACAAGAGAAAATGGTCTGGAAATGTCTACTGTTAAACACTAGGAGCCTACCCTAAAAAATAGAGGAATTGAAATACATTATGGAAACAAACCAGATTAAAATCTGCGCCATAAGTGAGACATGGTAAATCAGGATAGCAGCTAGGGACATCAAATAAAAGGGTATTAGCTTTTTCACAAATCCAGGAAATACAGAAAAGGAGGGGGAGTGGCGCTGTATATACAGGAAGATATTGAGGTGGAGGAAGCAGGGTTTGTGTGGGACAAGCTGGAACAAGTATGGGTAAAAGTTACCCCTAGCCATTCACCAAAATTCCTATTGGGAGTATTGTATAGACCATCATCTATTAGCAGTGAAAATGATTATTTAATGCAGCAACAAATGCTACAATTTAACTCAGCAGATAGACTTATTCTACTAGGGGATTTTAACCTTTCAGGTGTAAGTTGGGACTCCCTGAAAGGGACAAACAGGACAGAGACTGAATACATACTGTAGATATACTCAGGTGGGCTTAAGACAGAGGGTAAAAAAAGAAACAAGGGGACCAAATACCCTAGATTTGTATCTTTCTAACATGGCAAATGAGATTGCAAATTGAACTACTTTAGCGCCCCTATGAAACAGTGAACAATAACATGGTTATTTTTGACCTTCACATGAACAGTCCAGTTATTGAGGGTAACATACAAATGTTATTATGGAACAAAGTAGATTTTCATGCTATCAGGGAAAGGTTCGCTACATGGGACTGGGAAAATGATTTTAGGAATAAAACACAGGAAATGTGGGAGGGAATGAAAGAGGTGCTTTGTAAATGCATAAAAGATCATATCCCTACCAGTATGTCTTTAATGTGACGAGGTACCTTTGGAAACGAGCCTCTGGCTCAAAGGTTGTAAACTGATTTCACAAATAAATAAATAAGACATACAAAAGAGAGGTAAAAACACTGAGCTGGATAAATCACCAAATAAAAAAAGATGATCAAAAACAGACAGAAGCTCTTTAAGAACATAAGAGGAACTGAAAAAGGTGCTGGGTGGACAAAGTACAGGAAACCACAAAATAAAATAAAAAAGGACATAAGAAAAGCAAAAAAGAAACATGAAAGAAACCTGGCAGTTAAAACAAAGGACAACAGTAAAGCCTTCTATGCATATGTTAATGAATTAAAGGGTGACTGAGAAAAAAATAGGGCGCTTAGAAGGAATAAATGGAAAACTGGTGACCACAAACAAAGAAATGCCAAACATACAAAACAAGTACTTTTCCTCAGTTTTTAATAAAAAAGGAGGGTCATGAATTTCATTTTCAGGAAAGGGTGATATCACCTCAGATAACCCTATAAAAATAACAACTAAGGAAGTGTGAAATAGACTAGCAGCGCTAAACCTAAACAAATCACAAGGTCCTGATGGTTTTCATCTCAGACTACTCAAGGAAGTAGCCAAGGATCTGGCCCTGCCATTAAGCTACCTTTTTTTCAGATGTCCCTAGATAAGAGTGAAATAGTAAATGCCTGGAAGGAGCTATGATAAACCACTCTATAAAAAAGGGAAACAAGGTGTCTCAGCTCTTTATCAAGACCTGTGAATATTGCCTAACCCACCTACTTCGGGGGGTTCCAAAGTATGGGAATCTCTATTACCTGAATACACCTTTAACTGGCCTAATATATGGAATAACGTATACACACACCTGACTCAGGATCAACTACGACTTATGCAGTACCAGATTCTTAATAGTATGTACAATACCCCTATTAAACTGGCTAGAATGGGTCACCATTCCTCACCTCATTGCACCAGTTGCTGCAAAGCAGATGGCACCTTACTGCACATCTTTTGGCTATGCGAGAAGATCTCCTCCTTGTGGGAGAGCATAGAGAATAACATTGACCCTCTTTTAGGATTATGTGGTCTCTTCTCTTCCGAAACCTGTATTATTGGAGATTTTTCACAGATTCAGGTTAAAAAAAGATGTTACCATATAGCTCTGGTCTCGACAGCAGTTAAAAAACTAGTTCTGAGACATTGGCTTGACCAATCACCCATCACATACACTGAATGGCTGAATGAGCTTTCCTTTTCTTTAAGAACAGAATACCTGATTGCTGCCATGCAGAATTGTATGCCTTTATTCAACAAAAAATGGAGCAAGTTATTTACCTTATACAGTACCTGAAATAATCAGCATCTCCCTCTGGCACCTCACTAGATCTTTTTGTGTTTGATGCTACTTTTCCAACCATGTTTTGGTTACACTGTCTTCTGCTATATAAATTACAGTGGAGTGGTGCAATCCGCTGGGGGGACTGAGAGGTAGGGATATGGGGAAGGGGTTATTTTTAGAGGGTGTTTGTTTATACTTTATTGATCCCAACAGTGTTATTGTTACATTACACTGGTTGTATTGATTGTATTGTCTGTTTGTATTAAACTAATAAAGCTTATTCAATTTAAAAAAAGGGGGAAAAATCCATCTGTGTCTGACTGAGTGAGTCTGACTAGTGTCTTGGGTAAGGTACTGTAGGGTATTATACAGGAATATATCACAAAATTCCTCCAGGAAAATGGATTAAAGGACAAGACTCAGCATGGGTTTAGGAAAGGACATTCATGTCAAACAAATATGCTTGATTTTTATGATAGGGTCAGTAAAATCACTCATCCACTCATCAGCGGCAGCGGCTGGAGAAGCCAGTCAGAAAACATGCCGTCTCCTGCCTACTTCCAAGCTCCTCGGCCTGGCCCGGGAGTCCTTGATTGGACAGACACCTCCACTCATCAGCGGCCATGGCTGCAGAAGCCAGCAGGCCTTGTGCCCTCTCCTGCCTGCTTTCAAGCTCCTCAGCCTGGCCCAGGAGCCCTTGATTTGGCAGACACCTCCACTCGTCAGTAGCCATGGCTGGAAAAGCCAGCCAGCAGCACATCCTCTCCTACCTGCTTCCAAGCTCCTCAGCCTGGCCAAGGAGCACTTGATCTGGCAGACACCTCCTCTCATCAGCGGCCTCAGCTGGAGAAGCCAGCTGGCCATGTGCCCTCTCCTGTCCAGGTCCAAGCTCCTTGGCCTGGCCCAGGAGCCCTTGATCAGGCAGGCACCTCCACTCATGAGTGGCCATGGCTGGGGAAGCCAGCCAGCCGCGCACCCTCTCCTTCCCTCTTCTAAGCTCCTCGGCCTAGGTAAGATTCACCTTCCACACTGGGAACTAGTGTTGGAGCGCCGACTGGCCGAAGACCCACTGGGATACAACCCAATTGACTGCTGCCCATACAGCATCTCACAGCTGTGGCTAGCGGAACCCATACTGTTTTCAATGGCTTTCTCTCTCTCCTGGCACTTTCTCTTTGCCTCTCGCTCATTCTCCAAACTATGTTTTGTTGCTATTTTGACTGTGGGGAAAACTGCATTTTATTTATTGCCAATCACTAAGCCAGGGGATGTAACATTGCTAGAAAAGTGTTAGGAGATTGCTGCTGTATTAAGATTTAAACTATGCACTTTTTTTATCTTCTCTACCTTGCCTTTTGTCCTCTAACCATTTCCTGCAGCTCTTCTGTTCTCCACCCCTTAATGACTGTTTGTTAATTCTCTATTCTTGGGCCTACATGTGGCACCACTTCTAATTTGCACTGCCGTCTGGCTGCTTGCCCACATCCTCCCCCACCTAGCGTTCCGTATTATATTCTCTTGTCCTTCACTCTCCCTCTGCCCCCCGATTTAGCTCTATTTTGCATTTGTTTGTCCTGCCTGCTTTTAAGCTAGCCCCCAACTTTGTTTTTTTCAGCCCAGGAGCCCTTGATTAGGCAGACACCTCCACTCATCAGTGGCTGGAGAAGCCAGCAGGCCATGCACCCTCTCCTGCCTGCTTCCAAGCTCATTGGCCTGGGTAAGATTCGCCTTCCACACCAGAAACTAGTGTCGGGGCTCTGATTGGCCAAAGGCCCACTGGGATACAACCCAATTGGCTACTGCCTGTACTGCTTCTCACAGGATTCACTAGCAGATCCCACACTGTTTTCAACAGCTTTCTCTCTCCTGGGGCTTTCTCTTTGCCTCTCGCTCATTCTCCAAACTATATCTTGTCCACCACCGCACAGACCCCAGCCTCTATTAAATGCTCTTTCCACAAGAGCTGCTTAATACCCCATCATTGGTCAACACAGATATTCTTTAAAGAAACTCCCTATTTCTAATAGCCTCAGCCTGAATCTACTAGCTCTATTTTACTCAACTCGTGCCAACCCTGTTTGTCCTGCCTATTTCTTAGGCTATAATATCTTAAATGGCTCCCTCGGACATCCTCTTTTTTTTTCAGCTGCTTCTTTATGTTAATCCTCATTCCACCATGAGTACCAGTTGCTCCAGCACACCAGGACCAGTGCACTCCCCCAGACAGATCTCCAGTACTCCATTCTCAAAACAGGACCTGGCTCCACACTGTGGCATAAATTATTTTACATCCAACATACCCCTTCATCAGGCCTTGCCTAGTATCTATGATACAGCGCCTTTGCTCCTGCCTGTTAAAGTGCCCATCTATGCTCTATTTTTGACCAGTCACTTTGATGGCCATAATTCAGTCACTATAAAATCCCTACATACCAAGCACCATAATACGCGCTTACTCAGAATGATCATAAGCTGCCTCAGGACACTATTACTGCTTCTTTTACTCTGCTCTGGGAACGTCGAACTAAACCCAGGCCCATCTGCTTCCTTAAATCCCCCTGTGGACTTCCCCCATTATAAGGGCATCAGCTTCCTTCGTATGAATGTCTGTAGCCCACTTAAGAAGTTTGAATTGGTCCAGGAAAGGATGCTACATGCGTCCCCAGACTTCCTCATGATCTTGGAAACTTGGCTTACTCCCTGAACCCCAGATAAATCTATCAACATATTGGGATACAATACCTTCCATTGTGATAGACCTTCCAGAGGTGGGGGGGTTGCAATTTACATAAAAGGTAAATTCTCTATCACAGTTATCGACTGTACTTCCGTTCCAAAAGAATTTGAATGCATTGCCGTAAAATTGGTACTTTCCAGTGAAATGGTACTCCTAATTACTGTATGCTATCGATCACCTTCTGCTGGCCCCAGCCTACTACCTCACCTCCAAAGTTTAATCAAAAAGGCTAATTCTGAGTGTATACTAATGGGGGACTTCAACCTTAATTGGAAAGATGAGAACTCCAAGAAACTTAAGGACTTCTGTGATATGTGCGGGTTGGCACAGGTTACTCCTGAAGTTACTTGGTTACTTGGTTAGAGGGACAAAAGAAGGCCGAAGCCCATGAGTATTGTCCTCCACATATGTGGATCATTGATGATAAATCCTAACTAGTCAGCCATCTATCCAGTTTAAGTTTAAAGTTAGTGAAGGTAGGGGAATCAATAACATCTTGTGGAAGTGTATTCCATATTCTTGGTGTACGTATTGTAAAAAGTTTTGTCTTTTTGTTTTACATTTAGCTATATCCAGTTGTTTGTTATGCAATCTGGGTCCAGTTTTCTAATAGTAAAGGAAATACCACACTGTTTCATTAGTATTGGATTTTGGATAATCTTGTAAAGTTGTAGTAAATCCCCCCTCTGTCTTCTTAGTTTGAGAGAGTGCAGCCCCGTTTTATGTAACCTACTTTCATAATCAAGATGCGTTAGATGAGGTATGGATTTAGTAACTTTTTTTTTAATCTTTTCTAATCTAACCACATCTCCACTAAGGTAAGGACTCCAGAATGGTGAACCATAATCGAGGTGTGATCGGATATATGCTCTGTACAATGGTATGATACATTGCTCAATTCTAGAGACAAACGTGCCTTTAATGCTACGAAATAATGAGTTTGCAAGAATAGCTATCTTATTACAGTGCGAAACATGAGTGAGTTTGTTGTTAACTATAATCCCAAGATCTTTTTCAAGACATGAAGCCTTGATTATGTTATTGTTTAATGTGTAAATCTGTTTAGGATTGTTATTCCCAAAGTGCAAGACAGCACATTTGGTAGTATTGAATTCCATTTTATTTGCAGAGGCCCAGTGTTCAATAGATAATAGATCATTAAGTAGGTTTTGTTTATTTTCTGCATTATTAACTGCACCACCCAATTTGGTGTCGTCTGCAAATTTTATAAGTATATTAGAAGAATGAATTTTCATTACACTAATGAAGATGTTAAATAATGTGGGTCCCAAGACAGAACCCTGCGGAACCCCACTCGTGACCCAGCCCGTGTCTGATAACGTACCATTTACTCTAACCCTCTGTGTTCTGTTTGTTAGCTAACTCTCTATCCACGAAACTAGTGTCTTGGAAAAACCTAAGTTAATGAGTTTGGAAATGAGAATCGAATGGGATACCTTGTCAAAAGCCTTGCTGTAGTCCAACAAAATAACATCAGAAGGAATGCTTGAGTCTAGATTTAAACTAATGAAGTTATAAAAGGTCAGTAGATTAGTAGTACATGACAAGCCTAGTCTAAACCCATGTTGGGTACTATCAATGAGTTTTAGAGATGTAATCTCCTTGTCCAGAAGTGTTTTAATGATTTTTTCAAGTAATTTACACGGAATAGATGTTAAACTGATTGGGCGATAGTTATTTACTTGTGAATGGGAACCCTGTTTAAATATAGGGGTAATTATTGCAGCTTTCCAGTCCAGGGGAACTGTGGATTCATTGAGAGATTTGTTGAAAATCATTGTTAGTGGCTTTACAATTGTTTGTTGTGTGCCCAGAAGAAATCTTGGGCTTATGCCATCTGGACCGGCTGGTAGTTTTCTTCAAGGCTGTAATAAGGTTGTAGCGTCATTTAATTGGATTGTTTGTTTATTAATAATTTTGAGTGGTCTTGCTGAGGAGAGATGTTTCTTGTGTAAATACCGAAGTAAAATAATTATTTAATGTTGATGCTATAGCCGAGTCAGTTTTTATTATTTTATTGTCAAGCATAAGAGGACCAATTGTTTGTTTGTTACCTTTTTTGCTGTTTAGATAAGCATATAAGGATTTGTGAGAGTCTTTAGTGTGTGCTATGTGAAACTCAAGATTCCGTTTTGCTAATAGTATAGATTTTTTGAGAATTTTTACTGATTCTCTGTACTGTAATAACAACTTATTGTTATCGGTCAGTGTGTTATGTCCACTTTTTAGACGATGAATAGTTTCTTTTTTCGAGTATTTGTTTTTAATGGTGGCGTTAAACCATGGGGGTATTTTGCCTTATAGTTATAAATACGTTTGTTAGGAACATATTTATGTTCTATAGAGGCTATTTGTGTCTTTAGAAAGTTCCATGCCTCAATGGTGTTAAGGGGGTAAGAACATGTCCCAATTGATTTTAGTTAGTTGTTCGTTTATTTTTGGAAATCTGCTCTTTCATAGTGTTTAATTATTTTTACCCGGCAGAACTGTCAGGTAGAGATATGGAGAAGAATATAGAATTATGGTCGCTATTACCAAGAGAATCAGTTATATGTAAGTTGTTAATGTGTACATCTTGACTAGTTATAACTAGGTCAAGTATATTATTTCCCCTTGTAGGTTCTTTTACTTGTTGGTGTAAACCCAGGTCGATGATAGTTGCTAAGAAGTTTTTTTCAATGTTATTTGAACCCGTCAGAGTATCCTAGTTAATATTAGGGAGGTTAAAGTCACCTAAGAGAAGTACTGATCCTTTACTAGAGAACTGAGAGATATCCTCTGGTAGGTTGAGATTATGAGCATCATCTGATGCGGGGGGACGATAACAGGTTCCTACTAGAATTTGGGGAAGACCTTTTGGTTGAATATATACCCATATACTCTCTAGAGCTATGCTCTATCGGTGATTGGTATGAGGGTATGTTGTCCTTAACATAAAGACTGACTCCTCCCCCTTTTTTTGTATCTGGCCTATTTTTATAGTAGTGTTTATAGCCGAGTATCTCAGTTGACCAGTTCCTATTGGAGTTTCCCCAGGTTTCAGATACCGCCATAAGTGATAAATCTAAAAGATGAGCTTTTGTTTCTAATTCTGCTTTTTTGGTTAAATTCAGTGATCATGCATTGAGAGATAGAGTATTTAAATGTAGATTAACAAGATCAGGCCCTTTTTCAAGAGTTTTGAACGGTCGTCCAAACTCCCCCTTACACACTAGTTTAAACGAGTGTTTATATGAGTAACAATCTTTTTCCCAAGTATGGCACTACCTCTTCTGCTGAGGTGAAGGCCATCCCAACAGTAAAGTGACGAATTGAGGCGGAAATCCTCCCAGTGGGTTAGGCAGTGTATACCCTGTCTGAGGCACCATTTTCTCAGCCATTCATTTATGTTTTTGATTTTAGAGTTTATGGTTGCCTTTGCTCTTGGGATAGGAAGTATTTCAGACAGGCAGATCTCACAGCCCCTTTCAATCAGTAGATTGCAAAGTGAAACAAAGTTCTGCTTTATCCCCTGCACTGGTTGCTTGGTAATATCGTTTGTTCCACGTGAATAACAACTAGTGGATTTTCCTGCAGATTTTAGAATGGGTTTAAGCATAGTTATAATATCGGAAATCTTAGCACCTCAGTAGCTCAAGCTAGAACGGTGTTCTTTATCCTGATTACAAACGATGCGGTCAATATATTTAGTTATGGAATCACCCAGTATATAAACTTCTTTATGAGCGATTAATGTGTCCTGTACACATGGGGTGAGTGAAGTTGGAAGCAGAGATAGGGCTTCATCGAAAGAATTTTTAGTAGTCATGTGTTGTATAAGACTGTTCTCATTTGTATGAGTTAATTTAGGACTAATTTCTACAGTTTTCTCTATAAGGTTTGTTAACTGCTCAAAAGAGTTGTGAGTGGAAATTGCATATGTATGTGGGGTAGATAAGTTATTTACCACTACCTTGGTCTTAGTTATACATTTTTTTGGTATACAGGGATTCCCCATTTCTTCTGTAGACCTTTGTGTAATAGATGCAGTTAGAAGTTACCAGACTTAATAGGAAAAAACCCAGACCAAAGCACCCTTCTGGACCTCATACTAGTTAATAAACCACATAACATTTCTCATGCTGGGATCTTTTTTAATGACCTAAGTGATCATTCTGCCATTGCCTGCATTGGACAGTCTCCCCAAATAACATCAGCCCCCCAAATTTAAGTTAACAAGGAGTTAGAAAAAATGTTTCCAACATGCCTTATTGGCTGACCTTAGCAACATCAGATGGCAAGAATTCTATCTAGGCCCCCTCCCTCAATGGGGCATTTAACATCTTTCACAGCTTATTGGTGGGTCTGCTAGACAACCATGCCCCCCTCAGGCTAATCAAGACTAAGAAAAGATCTCCTGGCTAGTTCTCTCCCACTCTAAAGAAAGCTCTTAAGGACAGAGATTTTTGGTGGAAAAGGGCAAGGAAGTCACATTGTGATGCCAATTGGCTTGCCTTTAATGTTTCTAGAAATATCTGTACCAAATTAATTAGGACAGAAAAAGTCAGCTACTTCCAAACAGCCCTTGAAGATAACAAAAAAATAGTGCTACCAAGTTCTGGAGCATTCTCAAAGTGGTTGAGATTCATAACACTGCAGCCTTCCTTCCAGCCAAAATTGTGTCTGGAGATACCACATATACAGATGGAGCAGATATCCTAGAACAACTTAATGAACACTTCGCTACAGCAGGGTTAGCTTTTGATGTCTCCCCTGTCAGTAAGATCAGTCTACATGGGGATACCAATGATGCCACAAGCCCCAGCATTGATACAAAACAGAATTACTCCTCCCCTTTCAGCCTTCACCCTGTATCCTTCAAGCAAGTGGAGGACACTGGGGGATCTGTGGATGTTGTCTTCTTGGACCTCACGAGGGCTTTTGACAAACACCCCCATGTTCAACTTATTGAACATCTTCAGAACATTGGATTACATAGCAATATTGTATCTTGGATTAGCTCTTGGTTATCAAACAGAATACAGAGAGTTAATTTTGGGGGGACTTTATCTGATTGGACTGACATGACCAGTGGGGTACCACAAGGTTCAGTCTTTGAACCAAGTCTGTTCAATATTTATATGGCAACATTGATTGTAAAACAGAAAGGCAAGGCAAGGCAAGTTTTATTTTTCTGGTGCCCAATCCCAGAGACTTTGGGCACCATTTAAAAAAAAACAAAAATGTAATTTACACGTACAAAGATACAATAAATATATCCTCATAAAAATCCCATACTATATAAAACCCCCTTAATTTAAAAAGGACTGATAACACAAGTGTCAAACAAAGTTTAAGAAGGCCTGATTAAACAAATAAAACTTCAGTCGGGTCTTAAAAACCTCCACTGACAGGGCCTCCATCACCAAAAGCAGGAGCGAATTCCACAAGACAAGACCGGTGACACTTAAAGCTCGATCGCCGTCAGTTTTTAATCTTGTCCTTGGAATAGTCAGGAGGACCCTCGATAAGGACCAGAGGGAATGAACTGAGGCAGCAGGTGTAAGAAGGTCAGCCAGGTAACAAGGGCTCAGTCTGTGTAGGGCCTTATAGGTGAGCAAGCCCATCTTGAAGAGCACCCTCCATCGAACTGGCAGTCAGTGCAGTTCCCCGCAGCACTGGGGTGACATGGCAGTATTTCAACTGACCTGTCAACAGCCTGGCAGCTGCATTCTGCACTAGCTGCAGTCAATGGAGAGTGCCTCCAGAGACCCTGAGGTAGAGCGCATTACAGTAATCTAACCTAGATGTGACAAATGCATGTACCAAGGTGGGGAGGTCCAGGGGTGGAATCAGGTGTCTAATCCTGGCGATGTTTCTCAGATGAAAAAAAAACTTCCCTTGACAATGGCAGACACCTGATATTCCATTGTCAAACCGCTGTCAAATATCATGCCAAGATTACACACCTTGAGGGAAGCCATCAATGGGACAGACCCTAGAACAAGTCCAGAGTCTACTCCAGTTGGCAACCCTACATGCCTCCTGTTCGACTCCAGCACCAGTACCTCAGTCTTAATGGGGTTCAGTTGCAACCAGCTGGAGGCCATCCAGTCATTGATCTCTGCCAGACAGTTGTGTAATACATCCACCACATTGGATGTTCCAGGGGCAAAGGAAAAGTACAGCTGGGTATCATTGGCATAACAATGAAACTCCAAGCTGTACTTCCTAATAATCTCTCCAAGGGGTAGCATATACACAGCGAACAACATCGGTGACAACACTGAACCTTGAGGTACCCCACAAGACAGAAGGCTAAAAGATGAGGAAAAATTTTCCATCACCACCCTCTGTCTTCTGTTTGTCCACAGAAGTCCCTCAGATGGTCCAGCAGCACTCGATGGTCCACCGTGTCAAAAGCTGAGGAGAGATCAAGTAGAATGAGAATTGTCCCCTCGATCTCTTGCCTTGAGGAGATCATTTTGCACCCGAACTAATGCGGTTTCTGTTGAATGTCCTGCATGAAAACCTGACTGTAGTGGCTCATAGATATCAAATGCCATGAGGTAATCACCCAACTGATGCGCCACAATCTTCTCCACAATCTTTCCTACAAATGGAAGGTTGGAGACTGGTCAATAATTCACCTTGTTGTCAGGGTCCAAAGATGACTTCTTCAGGAGGGGTCGCACCAGTGCCTCCTTCAAAGCATCTGGGACAACCCCCTCCAACAAGGAACACCAGACAATCAAGGCAAACGCCGGTTCAACAGCATCGATGCATCCCACTAAGAAACGCGTCGGCGCCAGGTCAGGTTCACTATATGTGTGCTTCAGTTTTGAGATCACCTCAATGACATCAGCCACCTCCATTGGTTTAAACTCCCCTCAATTGGATGGAGTGCTTTGTCGACAATCCAGGCAACCACTGTCGGCCATAGTACAGGCCACTGGTGGAACACTCTGCCTGATGGCAGACACCCTGTCCGAGAAAAAATGAGCAAACTCATTGCACAAGGCTTCAGAAACTGCTATTTTTTGCTGAAGACAGGCAGGATGTAATAACATGTCCACAGTCTGAAAAAGTATTGCTGGTCAGTTTTTCCCAGCAGCAATCTCCCTGAACAGGAACACTGCCTTCTTAGGGTTGATTGCCCCCTGGTATACACCATTGTGAGCACCCAGGGCCAGTTTATCTGCCTCCAAGTCAGACCCCCTGCCAGCAGTGCTCCAACCTCTGACCCTTGATCTTCAATGCCTTGAGCTCCCCATCAAACCATGGGGACCTCAAGTGAGAAGATCTGGTTTGTACGTGGACCAGTGCAAGAGAGTTGAGTGCCTCAGTCACTGCCCTATTATAGGCATCAACTGCCTCACCCACACCTCCCCTACATTCACTGTCCACACTAGATAGGTTTGCCACCACCAAAAAACCCTCCAGGGTCAAACTCCTCAGTGGGCGGTAGATCACCATCTCTGTAGGGGAAGGGATCTTGGAGGGTGTCCTGAGCAAGAACTCCACAGTGCAGTGATCAGACCAAATGACCCGATCAGTCCTGAGGTTCTCAATCTCAAGCCCCAGCGAGAAGACCAGGTCCAACATGTGTCCACCTTGGTACGTCACAGTAATAATTGCTTGTGACAGACCCAGTGATATCATCAACTGAAGGAAGTGATAACTCAATCTGGATGACTTGTCATCAGCCCAGACACTGAAGTCCCCCAGAACTAAACATCTGGAGGACTCAAATGTCTCACTGGCCATGAAGTCACCGACTTCCTGCAAGAACTCTCCGACCAACCCAGAAGGACAGTATATCAAGAGAATTCTGCAGCCTGCACCCAGACCCCCATGAATGGCCACACATACAAATGAACCCAGTGTTCTCACTGGGTGCACAGTGAAGCCTAGCTCAGCTCTAAAACAGATAGCCACACCACTGCCCCTGTGTTCCACTCTGGAGCAGTGCACTACAGAATAACCTGGGGGGACGGCGGCCTCTAACACTGGCCCACTATCATCCCTCAGCCAGGTTTCCGTAATGCAAGCCAGGTTGACCAATGAAATCAGATCTGCAATAATTGCAGTTTTATTATTGATCAACCTGACATTGCATAGCACCACCCTCAGGGGATTGGTGAACAGTGCAGCCCCTCTAGCTACTTGCCCACTTGATCTCATGGGCACCCTGGGAATAGGAATTAATTCCATCTGGCATCTCTCCAAACCCTGTCTTATCCCAGGGCATCTTCTGCACCTAACTACCTCTATCCTATTCCTCTCACCCATGTACGGGGCTCCCTGCCAACTTCTACCCCCACATCTCCTTCCAATTCCCAGCCCCCGGCATTGGTGAGAGGTAATACCTGATACCAGGGGGTTAATGAAGGGCCACAAATCATGAAGCTGGGACACTTCATACACAACTCTAGCCTGCCCCGATTTACACACCCCTCGACACATATTTATCTGTCCTAATACCAAAAATCAGCCCCTACTCATTAATAATAACCAAAAAGATAAACCCCAAAACACAAAACCACCCCCCACCCTCTATATTTATAAACACAAAAGTACCAAACCTAATACAAAATACAACTATCTAATTTAGGAAACCAGAAGGGTTTAGCCCAATAACAGTCACAAAGTTCAGCAGGAAAACAGTCAGTTCAATCCTAACACTGACTGGTGATCATCTCTACCAATCGGCTATTGTCCACCATTCAAAATGCAGCAATTTCAGTCTCACCAGTTCTTCAGGGAGCAAATAACCCACACAGCCAGGAATCATAAAAACGGTGTCAAAAACTCACAGTCTCAGCTAGTTCTTCGTAGCATTAGTCCATCATGGCAATTCCACATAGGAGCTCAGTCAACCAGCATAGAAGGCCACCTTCTCCAGTCCAGGATCTGCCACAAAGTGCTAATGCCCTCCACAGCAGGAGACAGATTAGGTTCTCCCAAAAGGCAGCGGAGCTCCCTCCTCCTGCCCACTGGTTATCCACACCGCTCAACCACTGTACCAGCACCACAGATCCCTTAAGCCCACAAGGCGGTCACCATCATAGTCCATTCAAACTTCTTTTTGCTCGCCTCACACACATTCTCTTCCCAGGACTTCCTTTCCACTGGTCCCAACGCACAATGACTGACCGCTTCCTGCAGATCGGTCCTACTGGCCCTACTGGGCTCTCACCCCAGCTGGAATCCGCCACTCCAACTGTCATTCCTCCACACAAATCCCGATCTTCTTCACACTCCTCAACCATACTCTGAAGTCCCGGATCTTCTCAAAACACAAATAGCGGTATGTAACTCCTTACACCATTTTCAAGATGTAATATCGAATTTTCATTCTCAGGGCTATTCAAAAGGATTCCTCGACACCCGAAAAAAAACCAATCCACGGGACAAGGAAATCACCACTCCGGTTCCTAAAAACTAGAAAATGAAAAACCTACCTTCTCACTCTAACTCATTAAAATATCCCTTTCTAAATAACTAAAAAAAGGAAAGGGTATGGCTTTCTAAATTTGCGGATGATTGCCGACTGGGGGTAGAATTGGTAGACCAACATGATCATCTGGTATTACAGCAGGTATTGGACCATATTAGCAAATGGTACAATACTTATGAACTGCACCTAAATTCTGATAAATACATGGTAATGCATTTGGGATCCAAAAATAGGACCGCCACATACCACTTAGGTAAATGTAACCTCAAGTCTGTAACAGAGGAAAGGGATCTGGGCATCGCAATTACTAATGACCTCCAGTTTTCTACTCATTGCACTAAGGTTACCAGAAAGGCTAATAGAGTATTAAATTGTATACTTAGGAACACTTCCAGCAGGGAAAGTGAGATACTGCAATACTGCTGCCACTTTATGGAACCCTTGTGAGGCCTCTGCTGGAATACAGGGCTCAGGTTTGGCCACCCTATCATAAGGGCGATATCACAAAATTAGAGAAAGTGCAAAAAAAGGTTATATGGGAGGTTAAAGGGATGAACAGAAACGATTATAGGACAAGGTTAGACACACTGAAAATTTTCACACTTGAATATAGAAGCCTACGAGGGGACATGTGCCTTCTATTCAAAGCCTTTACAGACCATGACCTCTGGAACAAACTAGGTCTAAAGCTCAAAAATAAAAAATATAACACCAGGGCACACTTCTTTTAGTTGCAAGGGGAACATTTTAAAACTTGGCACAGAAGGATGTGGTACAACCAGAGACTCAACCTTTTTTGGAATGCGATACCAGTAGAGGTTGTGGATAGTGCTACTGTGGAAGCATTTAAACATCACTTAGATAGATTGTACCAAATGGGCAAGCTGTAGATAAACAACCAGGCAAGCATTATGGACATCTAGTCCCCTTGGCTCTGAACTAACCAATGAAACCTGTATGCTTTGTGGATGACATCCTGTTTGTCTAGGATGGAGCAGAGTCAGAACTAATAACGTTTTTAGACTACATGAATGAGAGTGATGGAAATTTGAAGTTTATACCAAGCTATAACAAAAAAAGAAATACATTTCCTGGGTTTAACAAAATATGTAAAAAAATGGAAATTTGGAAACAAAATTATTCAGGAAAGACACCAACAGGAATACTGTTTTCCATTACAGTGGTCACCACCCCAGACATACTAAACAAAATATCCCTTATGGACAGTTATTAAGAAGAAAAAGGAGCCAGTAAAGAAGAATGCAGACTAAAATAATTGGCTGCAATGTGTCAAAGATTGCTAAACAGTGGGTATGAAGTAGGGGTACTAGTAAAAGCTCTAGAAAAAGTGAATGAAAAACCACATTTGGAGTTATTAGAAAACAAAATTGAAATGGAAGAAATGAACAAATAGGCTTTTGTACCAGCTATAATGAAGCATATGAGGATATAAAGACTGTTATAAAGAGACAAGACAAGAAACAGGACAGATAGCCACCACTGTACTAGAAGCACGTCCAACCCCACCTTTCAAGTTCCTTTCTGCTGCACCATGCAGGTGCAGTGAACATTCACGAAAAGATCTCCCAGCTGGCTAAATAGCCTCCCACCTGATCTTCTGACTGACACCAAAATTGGTCCCTACAGAACTAAGCTTCTGCAGCATCTTTTGGAATGTACAGTAGCAACTGTGACTTCCTGTCCTAATTTATCTTAATTGCCCTTCTCCCTGCAAAACTCCTTCCATCTCACACTATTTACTAATTCCTTGCTACTTCTCCACTTCCTCTACCTTCCCCCCCTTATGTTACTTACTATATTTTTCAACTCTGCCTTTTATAGTCTCACTCTCTTCTCATGCTAGCCCTGGTACAGTCTTTTGCCTCCTTTCTGTCTACCGTAAGATGCCACCCCCTCCAATTGTTACCCTGCCATCCCCTGTCACTTTCTGTTCTGCATCTGACACACACCCACTGCACCCATGCCTCCCCGTCCTCCTCGCCCTCCAGTTTTATGTGATAATGGCAATCACCGATCGCCATTAGGGTGAAGTCACATTGCCGAAAGTTTTTTCAGCGATGGACTCCCGGCACACAGCAACATGGCACCAGGGATATTTTTATTGTTTATGCACACTCCTTCCCATGAAGGTCTTCTTCCCTTGTACCCCCACTTAAGGATTCCCAACCTGGGAGGGGGTATGTCCGGGGGACAAGTCAAGAAAAAATCAGGCTGGGAACAACAAAAGGCACCAGAGCCCAGTCACGTATCTGGTGCCATACCAGCCGCAACTGCAGAACAACCCCCGACACCATGATGCAGCTTGACAGCTCACTGCAGCACCATCACCTACAGCTCCTATATCCCCTCCCAGCCCATGCTCAGCGTGCTCACTCCCCCACTACATGCATAGACATATAGCGACATCCGGTTGCTGTTTCACCCATCCTCCCTATCCGGTCACCCAGCTCCCCCAATTGCCCCATCCACAGTTGATGCGATTGTGTCACCCTTTTGGCAGGCACCCAATCACAGTTGCCGGCATCACGGGATACCTCACCCTCTTCATCTGAATGCTCCCCTTTTGTTTTCCACTTTTCTGTTTATCCTACTTCTATTCCTCTCACCTTCACATTTCTTTTTCCATTAACCTTGGTTCTACTCATCCCTCTTTTTACACTGCCTGCCTAGGCAGCTCTCAACTTTATTCAAGCCATCTCTTTACTCTCTGCCCCTCTTTCCTACCTCCAGAATCCTCAACCTCTGAGGCCCTTGACAAGATCATTCCCACTGATCACTCTCACTCAGTGTTTTTACTTACCTTTAAATTTGTAACTCACACTCATGTAACCTTTATGGCATTTTGCTATGTATTTTATGTATAATATACTATATGTAAATTGTATTTTTGTAACAGCCTGCTGCACCATGTAAATTGTCCCCTTGTTCCTTCCTTCTTGACGTGGTGCTTTTGTAAAAGAGCCTCTGGCTCAAAGGTGTTTGTAATCTGAAACTTCAATAAATAAAACTAATTGCAGATCCAGGCCTCACAGGCATAATAGAAAAAGGTCCAGGCTGAATTATAGATGAAAACCAAAACATTAGACCAGATTGGATGCTAGCAGCCCCTGAGGGGAATTATAGGTGTGAAAACTGGGCCCACTGTGGGGGCAAGAAGAATACAAAAAATTCAACCACCCAAGGACTGGGAAAAAGTACAAAATAAATGGTGTTATCAGCTGCTCTAGTGAAGGAGTGATACACAAGCTTATGGGTCCATGTGGCACAGCCTACCTCAGGCAAATGAGCAGGGCATTAAAATCAAGGCTATGAGAGCATAAAACAGCAATCTGGAGTCAAAACATAAAATATGTCACAGCAAAACATTTCTTAGAAGCGGGCCATAGATCTGCAGCATCACTCACACACATTGGACTTGGAATAAACACAAATACTGTACCAAAAAGAGGTGGGAACATGAAAGATGTATTATTACAGAGGGATGTATACTGGATCCACGAACTTGAAACCCTTTGGTCAAAATGATTGAACAATGCAGCCTTTGAGAAAGAACTGCGAGGTTCGAAACATGTTAGGCACAGAGATGTGTCAGCATCTTTATGCAATAAATGTGATGTGAAAAATCATGTTGGCCTCCAGTGTCCCTCTTATGGGGTTGGTGAGTGCTCTAAACTGTTGTGATATTGACAATGATGCAGAATATAGTTACTTTTAAGCCTAAACAACTATATTAGGTTACCAAATAATGAGCTCTAATAATGTGTGTTTACTCACCTGGTAAAGGTGATTGTGTTAGTTGATATACATGGCACTCCAGACATTACATCATGGGTTTTAGCCCGCCTAATAAACTAGTGATGCACATGTGACCCAGGATCAAATGTCGCAGTATACCTTGGTCCCAGGAGTCCCTGCATCTCAGTTCAAGTTTTCCAAATCTGAAACAAGGTTAGTTACACAAACATATAACTTGGAGCCATAGAAGAGAGAGAGAGAGAGAGGGAGGGAGGAGGGAGAGGGAGAGGGAGAGAGAGGGGGAGAGAGAGAGAGAGAGAGAGAACCAGGAAGTATGGTAAAAATTCCACTAGTGTTTATTTCCTGTTAATACAGTTATAAGGCTCAGTCACTTATCATGGCTGACATAACAGCTAACTTCTAATTACAATCACCTATAGTGACTTATGTCTGCAGATTTAATCAAGTCAACAACAACAATTATTTACATAAAAATAAGAAACATAAATAGTTTTAAAATACCTTCATTTACATAGAGTTTATAAAGCAGGTAGCACAGTTTCCTTTCAGGATTAAAACCATTACAAATGTGTAGATTGCAACAGGTATGAATATGTGAATGACTGTATTCATTCACATATCTGTGCCAGTCTAGTACAGTATGGCCTGAAAGCCCATTGGTCCACATTGTGGACCAATAGGCTTACAGCTCATACTGTAAGCTGTCATTTGGCGGGTGGCTAGGCAGTATGCAGGTGGAGTGCAGCCACCCGCCAATGATGGGAAGGTGCTGGGTGGGCTGGGGTCCTGAGTGCATGGGGGTTCACACTGGACCACTGGGGATCCGGCAATTACAGACTTGGTGGCGATCGGGAACTTGGGTGGGAAGGGGGAATCCACTGGAACACCAGGGATGTTTCAGTAATATGTACGTCAGCAACCTGAGGGTCATGATGGGGGGGGCACTATACTTCCAAGGGGCTTAGGACAATTGGAAATGCCCATGATGAGGCATATGGCAGAAAGGGGGGCCACTAGCTTACATGGGATTGTATATCAGTCGGTTGCATGGCAACCGCAGCTACGGATAGGGAGGAGGGTACGACGGGACTACCAGGGCTGTGGAATGCAACATCTGATCCACGATTAGGCATACGGGGGATGGTCCACTAGACCACCAGGGTTCAATACATGGTGACAGCAGCTGCACAGGGTGCCAAGTGCATTTCACCAGAATGCTGTGCACAAAGCATGCAAATGGTGCCATAATGACATACGAATGGCCCCATTTGTGCCATGCATATATTATTACCCCATTTGCATGCCAAGTCCGAATATCACGGGTGATGCTCCCAGCACATCTACAGTTGTGCTAGCGCATTACCAGTCCTTCCTTTCTGGGGAATGTGTCACTGCGCCATGCACATTCTGTGCCATATTCAAAGGCGATGTGCCATGGCACATCACCTTTGAATATCTCCTTGTCCTGGCCCTGGTGCATCTCAGATGTGCTGCCCCTCCTCTTGTGCCATTGCCTGGTGCAGTCTGAATATTGGTCCCCATGTCTCTTGGGGCAAATTAAATCAAATGTCTTCAAGAATGTGTGCACTTCAGGGTCTCCACATTTTTAAATGGGTACCTTCTGTCATCCATGAAAGGATCTTTATTTTATCATTATTATTCCAATTCTATCTGTCTTCCTAGGTGTTCCTGTTTATTTGCAATCAATCCTTCTTTTCTTTTTCCAATATTTCGTATCTATTATTTCCAATATATCATGCCCAGGTTTCCATTTCCTCATGTTCATTCCTGTCTATCTGTATCCTTTCATTGTTGTTTACTTTTATATCCTGTTCAGTCCATTCATGAGTCAAAACCAAATAGAGTCATATTTCATCTAATAACTGCTTTCTCTAACAACTTTTGTACAGTTTCTGATTTATTTGAAAGTTATATCAATTTGAGATGTTCTATTCCATCTAATATGTATTCGAATATAGTCTATTGATTTTCTGGTTATATTTAATTTTGTCATTCTAGAAATGAATGATGCCATTTCTTGTTTTATGTAGCCTATAGTGTCTTCTCTGGTAGTTTCACATCCAAATACCATCAATATTTTACCTGACCATTTTTCATATTGAGTTTGCTCATGATTTTCAATGATCTTAATAACATTCTCTAAATCCTCTCTATTTAGTACTTTTTCCTTCCTTTTTATCACTATTTCCTCTCCATCCTGTATTCTCTGATGTGTTCCTTTTTCTTCAGTTTTCCTGTCATTATTGTTTGAGTCTATGATTGGTACAATTTGTGTTGGCATAAGATAAACACCCGATGCTTTCATAATCTCTTTCTGTTTCCATATAGATTCCATCAAGTATCCCTCTTTAGTGTACAATAGTGCACAGTCTTGGTATTGTATATTAGGGGGCCTCATCATATCTACTTTTTCTTTCTCAGTTGTCTTCAGATGTAGTACTTGGATTATCCAATCTTTCAGTTTTTCTATAGTCTCATTTTGCAATCTATCTATTCCACATATTTCTAATAAATATTCCAGTTCTTTACCCACTAGGTCAACATATTTATCTGATTGTTTCTTTTTAATTTGTGACATCATGGTGATCTTGACCTCTCTCTCTTCGTCACTTAACCTTCTCTTTCCTTCTCCAGTATCATTTTCATGACTCCCACCTTTCCTTATATTAAAACTTTCCCTACTTTCTTCCTCTATAATTATGATTTTTTTCCTGTACAGAAAGTTCATTTCTCATTTTTTTTCTGTTCTTGATAATTCCTCCATGTGTCTTACAAGGGGATCAATTTTCAAACTCTGATGTTAGCTGATAGAAATCGTAAGTTCATCACTTTTATTTTATTTCCAAGTTATCTTTCTGTTTTTTAATTCCATTTGTTGTTCACTTCCTTGTTTTTTATGTTGTTTTGCCTTAGTATTTTATTTTTATTCCTTGTTCACTGAGGTAATATTTTGGGGTGGCAAGTACATGGGTGTTTTTTATCAAAAGGTGCTAGTAAGTTAACATCCACTGCTTTATTTTCTCCCACTTCTGGATTACATAGAAACATAGAATTTGACTGCAGATAAGGACCGCTTGGCCCACCCAGTCTGCCCATTTTCCTACCTAATGCATAAGCTGCAGATCCTAGTTAACCAGCAGCCTACTTCTTCCTACCCCAACCCCCTAGAATTGCCTTATGACTGTCCCATGCATGCTTGAATTCCACCACTGTTTTTGACTCCACAACCTCCTCCAGAAGGCCGTTACATGCATCCACAACCTCTCTGTGAAAAATACTTTCCTTAAATTACCTCTGAGCTGCCCTCCCTCTATCTTCAAATTGTGCCCTTGATCTTGCACGCCTTTTTTTGAAAGATGCTACCTCTTGACTTTGTTGATTCCCTTGAGATACTTGAAAGTTTCTATCATGTCTCCCTCTACCTCCTTTCTCGAGGATATACATATTAAGCTCCTTAAGTCTCTTCATATGCCTTCCGTGCAGACCCTGCACCATTTTAGTTGCCCTCCTCTGGACAGCTTCCATCCTTTCTATGTCTTTGCAGAGATTGGGTCTCCAGAACTGCACACAGTACTCCAGATGTGGTCTCACCAGCTGTCTGTACAAAGGGATAATAACTTCCTGTTTTCTACTGGTGATGCCTCTCCCTATGCATCCCAGTATCCCCCGAGCCCTCCTTGTTGCCCTCTCACATTGCTTGCCCACCTTTAGGTCATCTGATATGACTACCCCCAGGTCCCTTTCCATTTTTGTTGTTGTTAGTATCTCACCCCCCATTATGTACTCTTCCCCTGTATTTTTGTTTCCCAGGTGCATTACCTTGCACTTCTTAGCATTGAATCTAAGCTGCCATACATTTGACCATTCCTCTAACCTTGCCAAGTCCCTTCTCATCCTTTCCACCCCACCTTGTGCATCAACTCTGTTGCAGATCTTTGTGTCATCTGCAAAGAGACATACTTTTCCTTCCAGTCCCTCTGCAATGTCGCTTATAAAGACATTTAAGAGGACCGGTCCTAATACTGAACCCTGTGGTACCCCACTAGTAACCCCCCTTTCTTCAGAGTGGACTCCATTTACTATTATTCTCTGTGTCCTATTCTCCAGCCAATTCTTTACCCAGGCTGTCATCTTGGAACCCACTCCCAGGCTGGCTAACTTGTATATTAATCTTTTGTGTGGGACTGTGTCAAATGCCTTGCTAAAGTCTAGGTAGGCCATGTCCACAGCCCCTCCCTGATCCACTACTTTAGTCACCCAGTCAAAGAAATCTATCAGATTTGTCTGGCATGACCTTCCCACTGTGAATCCATGCTGCCTTGGGTCCTGTGCCCCTCTGGCCTCTAGATACTCGACAGTTCTTTCCTTCAGAAGTGATTCCATCATTTTCCCTACCACTGAGGTTAAACTAACAGGTCTGAAGTTTCCTGCTTCTGCCTTGCTCCCACTTTTGTGAAGGGGAATCACATCTGCCCTCCTCCAGTCCTCGGGTACCACCCCATCCTCCCATGATTTGTTAAAGAGGGTAGTCAGTGGTGTCACTAGTTCTACCCTTGGTTCTTTTAGAATTCTGGGATGAATCCCATCAGGCCCATTGCTTTGTCCACCTTCAGTTTTAAGAGTTCTTTCAGAACCCTTTCTTCTGTAAATGGGCTGGTATCAACTTCTGTATCCAGAGTGTTTCTACTGTTTGTTTTAGGTACCTCCCTTCCTTCGTAAATACTGAGCAAAAATATTTGTTTAGTATCTCTGCCTTTTCACAGTGACCCTCTGCCCACCCTCCCTCCCCTTTAGTAAGCCTCACTGTCCCTCCCTTGGTCTTCCTTCGGTCCCTGATATACCTATAAAAGGTTTTATCCCCCTTCTTAACTGAGTTGGCTATCTTTTCCTCGGTTTGGGCCTTTGCTGTTCTGACTGCCTTCCCAGCTTCCTTTTGCTTTAGCTGATACATTTCTCTGTCCTGCTCCTTCTGTGATTCCTTGTACTTCCTGAATGCTTTCTTTTTCTCTTGAACCTTCACTGCCTCTTCCTTTGAGAACTATAGTAGTTTCTTACATCGTTTTGTTTTGTTTATTTGCTTCAAACAAAGGCTAGTTACCTCTGTGATGGCAGTTTTATTATTCCCCATTGTTCTTCCACCTCTCCTTCCTGCCCATTTTCTAGTGCATTCCTTAGGCACTCACCCATTTTGGCAAAGTCAGTCCTCCTAAAGTCCAGTACTTTTGCCTTTGTTTGGCTTGACTAACATACTAACATACTACATACTAACATACTAAAATGCCAGCAGAATAGGCCTAATGGTCTTTCGTGTCTGCTCGTTTGGTCAGTCCCCACCCTGGGTGCTGACCTTGCTGTCCCTCACCTTCTCTGGCTTCTCCTTCCCAGTTCGGATATTCTTGCTGCATTGGATTTGCTTCCTGAACCCTTCCCTGTACCTGTCCCACCCTCTTGAACCCCTCCACTGTCTCTGCCTCCACCAGCCCCTAGGTAGTGCATTCCATGGCTCCACCACCCTCTCAGTGAGTAGCACCTCCTCCTTTCTCCCTGAATCTTCCCCTCCAGCTTCCACCCATGCCTCTAGTGGCCCTTTCTCCTTCCTTCAAGCACCCTGACTGTTCCTCCCCTATTTACCCTCTTCATGTACCTGAAGACCCTATCATGTCTCCCCGGTCCCTTCTCTTCCAATGTGTACATATTTAGCTCTTCGAGCCTCTCCTCACAGGTCCTGTCCCCCAAGCCCCAAATCATTTTGGTTGCCTCCTCTGACCCTCTCCAGGAGGTTAATGTCCTCTTAAGTGTGGCTCCAAAATGCACACAGTACTCCAGGTGCGGCCTCACTCAAGCAGTTATACAGAGGGACTATCACTTCTTCTTCTGGAGGTGATCCCTAGTGGTGCATCCCAGCATCCTGTTGGCCTTGGCTGCTGCCCTCCCACAAGTCTCAGAGTTGTTCATCTTGACATCCACCACCACCCCAGGTCCTCTCAGCCATTGAGACTTGTAGTATTTCCCAGGGTGTACACTTGGCCTGGTTTCTGCCCCCAGGTGGAGTACCTTGCATTTCCCTGCATTGAACCTCAGCTTCCACTTTCTAGACCATCTTTCCAGAGCCTCCAGGTCCCTGCAGGCCACCTCCCTCCTCCCCATCCACCACCGCCCCAGTTTCGAGTCATCTGCAAAGAGACTCATCTCACCCTGATTCCTGTCCTTATGTCAGATACGTAGGCGTTGAACAGAAGGGGCCCAAGGACTGATCCTGTGGGACCCCACTAATGACCCTCCTTGGGGATGAGACTATCCCACTCAACTACGACCCTCTGGGTCCGGTCCTGGAGCCAATTGCCTATCCATCTGATCATCTGGTTTCCCACCCCCATTTCTCCTAGCATATCCAACAGGCCCACGTGAGGAACAGAGTCAAATGCCTTGCTGAAGTCTAGAAAGAGGACATCCACTGGTCTACCCAGGTCCAAGGCACTTGTCACCCAGTCATAGAACTCCACCAGGTTTGTCTGACACGATTTCCCTGGGATGAATCCATGCTGTCTATCGTCCAGGCACCCTGACTTATCCAGGTCCCCCCCTAGCCTCTCCTTGACAATGCCCTCCATCACCTTGCTCCACCACCGATGTCAGGCTGACAGGCCTGTAGTTCCCTGCCAGCTCCTTGATCCTCTTGCGGATAGGCACTACATGCTCCACCTTCCAGTCTTGGGGCACCCACCCTGTCCTCAGAGAGATGGTGAAAAGCTCTGCCAGGGTTTCGCCAGGACATCTGCAAGTTCCTTCAGCACTCTAGGATGTAATTTATCCGGCCCCGTGCTTTCTCCGTCTTAAGGGAGCTGAGGGCTTCCTCACTCTCTGCTGTGATTTCCACTTCTGGTACCTTCTTCCCTGCTTTGCCTCCCCCACCTGCCAGTGATGCCCCCTCCCCAGACCTGCCGATCGGTAAGGGTCCCCCCCTCATTATCTCTGTCTCCTCCATGTATTGCAGCATCCCCATTTTCCCTGGTGAAAACTGAGGTGAAGTACTCATTTAGTACCTCAGCCTGCTCCCCTGGGTCTTGTGACTCTATTGCTGTGTTTATTGTGAACCATACTGTTCAATGGTCGCTAGTTCCCAGATAGCTACCCACTTCTACATCTGTGATCCTCTCTTCATCTTCATTTGAGAGAACCAGGTCTAAGATTGCTCCCTCTCGAGTGGGCTCCAATACTAGTTGTCTAAGGCATGCCCCCTGTAGGGCATCTAGAATAACCCCACTCTTCGAAGTGGCTGCTGCAACTGCACTCCAGTTAACATCTGGCATATTCAGATCACCCATCAGCAGTATCTCCCCTTTATCTGCCATTCTAAGTATACTTTCTATCATTTCCTTGTCCATTTCTTCCCCCTGAGAAGGGGTCTGTATACAACCCCCGTGTGGATTGTGGTGCCATTGCCGGTCTCCAAATTTACCCACAGTGCTTCTCCACCCTGTTTTCCCTTTTGTTCTGTTGCTTTGATTCCTTCCCTTATGTAAAGAGCTTCTCCCCCTCCTCTTTTACCCCCCCCGTCCCTCCTGTAGACAGTGTATCCTGGTATGTTTATGTCCCAGGCATGGTTTTGTGTGTACCATGTTTCTGTGACTGCCATGATATCCAGATGTTCCTCCTTCATCAAGGCCACTAATTCAGGAAGCTTGTTACTCAGACTACAGGCATTGGTACTCATTGCTCTCCATTTTTTGATGGCTTTACCTTCTTTTGCAGCATCCCCCACTGACCTTTCTACCTCAGTTTTTTTCTCATTTAGTACCCTGTTTTGTAGGGAAAGGCTGGGATTTTCCTACTGCTTATCAGTGCCTCCCCCCTTGACTAGTTTAAAAGCTTGCCAATGAAGCGTTTAAACCGATTGCTCAAAAGACTTGTTCCCTTCCTGGACAGATGCAGACCATCCAGCCAGTATAGGCTGGTGTCCCTCCAGGTGGAACCCCAATCCCCAGTGAAGCCAAACCCCTGTGCTCCACACCTTTTTTTCAACCATTCATTAAACTGCATGGTGCAAAGTACCCTCACCTCACTCATGCCATTGACAGGCAGCACCTCAGAGAAGGAGTCTGTGTGTGCTACTTGTCTTAGGCCCTTCCCCAGTTCTACAAAATCCTCCTGCACTGCTCTGATCTCATGATGAGCCAAGTCATTTGTCCCTAGGGGGACAATGACGTCCAGCTCAGACTCCCATGCAGCTGTTCTCGTGATCCTGAGGATGCGCTTCCTGTCCCTCCAAGCCATGACACCAGGAAGTCACCGAAGTTCAGTTTTCTCTGCTCCCCCCAGTTCTATCCCCCAATAATTGAGTCCCCCACCAGGAGCTGCTTCCTTTCCTTGTGGTGTCCTCTGCCTCCAGTGTTTTACTCTCCTCTGTTATAGAGGACAGGTTCAGTTTATTTTCATTTTCTATTATTCTGTTAAGAAGTGCTGTGTTGTAATTTAAATCTGTCCTAAGGTTGGTGATCTCATCTTTTATTACTGCCATATTCTCTAGTATAACCATGTTAGCAAAATATGGGTTCTTAGTGAACTCCTGTATTAACTTAGAGATTGTACTACTGGCAGCAAAATTTCATTCCCCTGTAAAAAGGTCACTGTTATATTCTGTTTCTTCTATCTGGTCCTTTTTTTGACATCTCTTGATATAATTGATGTTTCTCTTATCCAGCGTGCCTCCCCCTGCACTTTTTCTACATTTTTTAAACCTTCAATTATTACACACAAGTTTTCTTTGATATCTTTAATTTCAGAATCATTTCTACTAGTGTTATATCTAAGATTTGCAACAGCATTAGAGGGGATTCCTCCCTTCTTTGGAAGGTTCTCTTACAGGGTCTACTATATCTTTTCTTTCTTGTCCTATTAGAGTTGTTTTAGTTCTCTGTAATCTATCAGTGGAGAAACTTCCTATCAAATAATCATCTCTGCTATCACTGCTGTAAGAGTCATAGGATTCCAAGGTGTATAAATTTGGGGTTTCCTGTTCAGAACAGTCCATTGAGAAAGAGTAATCAGGAGGTACAAGTGAATCCCCTCTATAGATGTTTAGTGAGATCCCTTCAACCTGGGGAAGTGGTGTTGAAGAATTTGTGCCATTATAAGATTCTTTCCTTATATTCACTGATTTATTTATTACACTTAACTCTGCCCTTAGTTCACTATTTCTACTTATTTTAATATTGTCAAGCTTCTCATAGTTCGAGTCATTTAAGCTTGGATCTTTATGTTCTTTAGTGGCGTGTATAACATTAGGCCACATTTCAGTAATTTTAAATTGTAATTGGTCATCTTCAGGTGTTTGTACCTGGGCCATTTTTTTCATTGAAATGTTTATTGAGTTTTTCAGATGACAGTGCCATTATAGGATATATATACCATAGCTGATTAAGTAAGAATCATCGGAGTACTCATACAAACAGCGATGAACATGACTGATAAAAGGAATCGCATCCAAAGCAAGCAGCATACAAGGCAGATAAACAAATAAACTTAAGCTTGATATACTTGGCTGATATTAAATAAGAGAGCACAAAAAACAACTGTAAGACCTTCATGACTGACAGAGAGAAAGAGCAGGGTCGAATATCAAGGCGATTCAACAGCATTAATTGCCTACCCAAGGGGGGAGGTGAGGAATGGGCAGAGACAGTGGAGAGGTATATCAGATGGAGTCAGGACTAGTGGTGTATCAATCAATCAATCAAAATCTTTATTTATCCAGGTGGGCACCATTGAGCAAGGCTCATTTGCAAGGTGGACCTGGTCATGAATACATCAAAGTATAGTACAGAAGCGGGTATACAAAAAGCAATAATATACAAGAAAGAAAAAGTATGTACAGTGTATACAGTACAGTACAAGGCTGAAATAAATAAAAAAAAGCATTCTTTTACAGTTGAAGAAGTCAGCAGAAGTACAATCAACCATAGGCATAAGACTGGAGGATTACCAGGGGTAGGTGAAGGGACTTTGCAAAAGAGAGATTGCAAGTATACCTCCCACTTGCAAGAGTAGCTAGAGAGCTGCCCCATCTTAAAGTAGGATAATCTTTCCAGAATGGCCAGTTTGGCCAGCACAGTATGCCAAGATGAAACTGCAGTGAGTGAGGGCTGTCACCACTTCATTAGCAGCAACCGCTTAGCCTCCAAGAGAGCAGCCAGAACCCATTAGTTTTGTGCAGTGGGCAGGGAGTGAAGTGAGGAGGTGTCCCCTTAAAGGAGCATGGGGTCCGACAGATTGTTTGGCCCAGGATACCAGAATAGGTGGAGGATACAGAAGACCAGAAAGTGGCAAGGTGGAGACACTGACAGAGAATGTGTAAGATATGAGCATGACTGTGTTGCCATCTCCAGCATTGAGCGTGAGGGAGCATTCCCCATGAGTGAAGAAGGGCCAGGGTCCTATACCATAAAAAGAGAATTTTAAGTTGAATCAGCTGACTCCTGGCATCCTTATAGGTGGCATGAACCAGCCAGAGACAGTGGGACCAAACTTTTGTTGAGATGGGGTGTTGTAAGTCAGCGGCCAAGGCCAGGTGGCAAGAGTCAGTGTGGCTGGGTTGAGAGTCCCGCCATACCCAATAAAAACATCTGGCGAGTCCTTGAGAGGAGGAGTTCTTTTGCAGGGTTTCTAGCCACTGCCATTTAGGGTCTCAAGAATAAGCCAGCTTGATGGTGTGGATTGCACTCTGGATTTAGAGGTAACGCTGAAAGTCTTTGGCAGGGAGATTGTACTGAGATCACAGTTGCTCAAAAGACTAATTCCACAGAGTCAGGTAGAGACAGGTCTTGGATGAGCCTGATTCCCCGATTCTCCCAGCTAGGCCAATGTAATGGTTTGTTATCCATGGTCAAAAGCCGGTTGTTCCAAAGACTGACATATCTCAGGGAAGGGAGCCATGCAGATTGAAGTGCCATAACATAGAAACATAGAAACATAGAGTTTGACGGCAGATAAGGACCGCTTGGCCCATCTAGTCTACCCATTTCCCTACCTACCTACAGGATAGGCTGCAGATCCTAGTTAACCAACAGCCTATTTAATCCTACCCCACACAAGAATTGCCTTGTGTCTGTCCCATGCATTCCTGAATTCTCCCACAGTTTTAGACCCCATCAGGAAGCTGTTCCATGCATTCACTACCCTCTCTGTGAAATAATACTTCCTCACATTGCCCCTGAACTGCCCTCCTTCTATCTTTAAATTTTGTCCCCTCATTCTTGCACGTCTCTTTTTCTGAAAGATGCTACCCTCTTGGACTTTGTTGATTCCACTGAGGTACTTAAAAGTTTCTATCATGTCCCCCCTCTCTCTTCTTTCCTCAAGGGTATACATGTTAAGCTCATTTAGTCTCTCCTCATATGGCTTCTCTTGCAGACCCTGCACCATTTTAGTTGCCCTCTTCTGGACTGCCTCTATCCTGTCTATGTCCTTGTGGAGATGGGGTCTCCAGAACTGCATGCAGTACTCCAGATGGGGTTTCACCAACTGTCTGTACAGAGGGATAACAACTTCCTGTTTTCTGCTGCTGATGCCTCTCCTATGCATCCTAGTATACCCCAGCCCTCCCTACTGCCTTTCTCACATTGCTTGCTAACCTTAAGGTCATCTGATATGATTACCCCAGGTCCCCTTCCTTTTTGTTGTTGTTACTATCTCCCCCATTGTGTATTCTTCCCTGGGTCCTTGTTTCCCAGGTGCATTATTTTGCACTTTTGCATTGAATCCTAGCTGTCATACTTCTGACCATTCCTCCAACCTTGCCAAGTCCCTTCTCATCCTTTCCACGCCTCCTTGTGTATCAACCCTGTTGCAGATCTTTGTGTCATCTGCAAAAAGGCATACTTTTCCTTCCAGTCCCTCTGCAATGTCACTGATGAAGGCATTAAAAAGGACTGGACCCAATACTGAACCCTGCGGTACCCCACTAGTAACCCCTCTTTCTTCAGAGTGGACTCCATTTACAATTACCTTCTGTGTCCTGTTGTGCAGCCAGTGTTTTACTCAGGCTACCACCCTGGGACCCACTCCCAGGCTGGTTAATTTGACTATTAATCTTTTGTGTGGGACTGTGTCAAATGCCTTGCTAAAGTCTAGGTAGGCCATGTCCACAGCCCCTCTCTGGTCTACTACTTTGGTCACCCAGTCAAAGAAATCTATTAGATTCGTCTGACATGACCTTCCCGCTGTGAAACCATGTTGCCTTGGGTCCTGTGCCCCACTGGCCTCTAGGTACTCAACTATTCTTTCCTTCAGAAGTGACTCCATCACTTTCCCTACCACAGAGGTCAGACTGATAGGTCTGTAGTTTCCTGCCTCTGTCTTGGTCCCACTTTTGTGAAGGGGAATCACATCCGCTTTCCTCCAGTTCTCGGGTACCACACCATCCTCCCATGATTTATTAAAAGAGTAGCCAGTGGTTTCCCTAGTTCCTCCCTTAATTCTTTTAGAATTCTGGGGTGAATTCCATCAGGGCCCATTGCTTTGTCCATCTTCAGTTTTAGGAGTTCTAGCAGAACCCTTTCTTCTGTGAAAGAACTGGGATCGACCCTCCTATCAAGAGTGCTTCTGTTAATTGGATTAGGCACTTCCCCCTCCTCTTTGGTGAATACCAAGCAGAAATATTCATTCAGTATCCCTGCTTTTTCACTGTCCCCCTCTGCCCACCCACCGTTCATTCTATTCATCCTCACTATCCCTCCCTTTGTCTTTCTACGCTCGCTGATGTACCTATAAAAGGTTTTATCCCCTGCTTAACTGAGTTGGCTATCTTTTCCTCAGTTTGGGCCTTTGTTCTTCTGACTTCCCTCCCTGCTTCCTTCTGCCTTAACTGGTACAGCTTTCTGTCCTGCTCCTTCTGTGTTTCCTTATACTTCCAGAATGCTATCTTTTTCTTCGTGTCTTTCACAGCTACCTCTTTTGAGAACCATACTGGCTTTTTCTTTCATTTTGATTTGTTTATTTGCTTCACACAAAGGCTTGTTGCCTCTGTGATGGCAGTTTTGATGATTCCCCATTGTTGCTCCACACCTCCTTCTAGCCTGTTTGCTAGTGCTTTTCTGAGGCACTCTCCCATCTTGCCAAAGTCAGCTCTCCTAAAGTCCAGTAATCTCACTTTTGTATGGCTGGATGCTGTAGCTGAGTTTAACGTGAACCACACTGTTTGATGGTCACTTGTTCCCAGATGGCAACCCACTTCTAGATCTGAGATCCTCTCACTGCCCCCATTTGACAGTATGAGTATGAGGTCTAAGATTGCTCCCTCATGAGTGGGTTCTGAAACTAGCTGTCTGAGGCCTGCCACCCGTAGGGTATCAAGAATGGTCCTGCTCTTGAATGTGGCTGCAGCAAATGTGCTCCAGTTAACATCTGGCATATTCAGGTCTCCCATCAACAGTATCTCCCCTTTCTCTGTCATTCTAAGAATGCCTTCTATCATATCCTTGTCCATTCCCTCCCCCTGACATGGGGGTCTGTACACAACCCCTGTGCGGATTGTGGTGCCCTTTCCAGTCTCCAAGGTGACCCACAGTGCCTCCTCTCCTCCCTGTTTACTCTTTTGTTCAGTTGCTTTTATCCCTTCCTTTACATAGAGAGCTACTCCTCCCCTCTTCTCCCTGTCTGTCTCTCCTGTAGGTTATGTACCCTGGTATGTTAACATCCCAGTCATGGTTCTCTGTGTACCATGTTTCTGTGACTGCTACGATATCCAGGCATCCCTCTTCCATCAAGGCCACCAGCTTAGGGAGCTTGTTGCCCAAACTACGGGCATTGGTGCTCATTACCCTCCATATCCTGATGGCCTTACTCCTTTTTGCCCCATCCCTGTTCTTCTTGCCTTTGTCACTTTCTCCATTTACCCCTGCCCTTCTCCCTATTGACACCTCTATGTTGGTGTTTGCCGCACTTATTTTTGGGGTGCTAGGATTTCCCTGCTCCTTTCCAATACCTACCCCCTTGGCTAGTTTAAATGCTTGCCAATGAAGCATTTAAACCTATCACCTAGGATCCTGGTTCCCCTCCTGGACAGATGCAGCCCATCATGCCAGTATAGGCTTGCATCATTCCAGGAGGACCCCCAGTCCCCAGTGAAGCCATATCCCTGAGCTCCACACCAGTTTTTCAACCACTGATTGAATCCCATGGTGCGGAACACCCTAGCCTCTCCTATGCCATAGATGAGCAGCACCTCCAAGAAGGTTACCATGCCTGCTACTTGTTTAAGACCCCTCCCCAATTCCACATATTCTTCCTGTACGTCTCTAATCCCTTTCTTAGCCAGGTCATTTGTCCCTAGGTGGACAATGACATCCAGCTCCCTCCCCTGTGCAGCTGCTCCGGCAATCCTGAGGATTCGCTCCCTGTCTCTCCAAGCCATGGTGCCAGGCAGGCACCTTACCTCCCTCTCCCCTTCCTCCCCAGTTCTACCTTCCTAACAATGGAGTCCCCCACCAGGAGTTATTTCCTTCTCCGGGGTCCCCTGCCACCCTCCTGTGGGTCTCCTTTGTGGAGGTTCCCAGCATCCTCCTTGGTCTCTACTGTGGGTGCCTCCATAGAGGAACCACACTTTACCAGAATGGCATAGGAATTATGGAGAGGTACAAATGGAGGGATTTGCCTCTGTTCCACCACCTTCACCCTCCCTGAGCCCACTGTGGTCCAACCGCTCCTCTTTCTTGGCAACCTCTGAAGCAACGGCAGTGGCACTGGTGGTTCCTGGATGGAAGAGGAGGTCCCACAAATCCTGGCCAACTCAGCCTGGAGATGAGCAACCTCCTCCCTCAGCCCAGAGAGGTGTCTGCAGATGGAACAACACAGCATCCTCCAGAATGTCTTCCGGAAGACTGCTGCTCCACAGCCACTGCACTGCACCACTCCAATCATGTCTTATTTCTGGCCCCTTAACTGTTTGCAATCCTTACTCTTTCCTCTGTTTTTTTCTCTCTCCTTACTTTCTGCCTGTGTGCCCTTTAAGCTCCTGACTGTCCTGTTCTGAGACAAGAATATCCTATATTTCTCAGTAGACCCCTTACCTGCTCAGAGACAGACCTCCACCAGAGAGGAGGCTGGAGAGCTACTCTTGCCCTTCTAGGATGGTGGGTCTTTGGTGGCTCTGTGATCACTCACTTCCTGCTCCCAAACAGGAAGTTCCTGTTGTCAGTCAAATCCTGTGCCTATAAAAGTAGAACTAGCTTTGGGTGGGGGGGGTGGAGGGGAGAGAAGGAGGGCAATATAGTCCCAGCAGAGAAGTCCAGTCACACAGCAGTCCTTTCTCCTGGTGTCTTCTGCCAAGCCAAGAAATAAGTTGACACCAGGACATTCTGGTTTCTGCCATCACAGGGGTTAAAGTATGGCATGACAGGGGAGCACCTGACAGCAATATGCTAGGGGAACACCCGTTTAATATTTGGGTTTCCAACTGTAACCAGAGAGGGAGCTGTGATTGAGGTGGAATAAACCACTTTGTGGCCTAAGCAGATAGGTATGCAAGGTGAAAACACTGGAACCATGGGAGACCTAAGCCGTCTCTGGTCCAGTGAGCCCTCAGTTTGCCACAACTCCAATGCCGCTTTTTACCTTCCCAAAGCAAGAGCGAGACCATTTTGTCTAAGGAGTGGTATTGTTTTTTGGGGGGATACTGTCAAAATTGCACAACAAAAATAGCGCTAGCCACTATCATGCTACCTTTATAGTGTGTGACTGAAATAGCGCATTGTCTTATCAGCGCTATCCAAAATAGCTATAGAGGTTCAGTAAATATACTACCTTGTTCAGTAATGTTCATAGCAGAGCAACTTATGATTTGATGTGTTGATGTGTTGTGGTTCTTATTTGAGATGTGCTCCCTGTTCCCTGTTATACACTCATGTCCAACCATTATCTGTTTCCCCATATCAGAAGTTTCGTTCCGAGGTCACACACCGAATTGCCGTGTATCATTGTTGTGCTTTGCTGGGGAAATGTTTGTGCAAACTACATTCCCCCACCAGCTTAGCAGTTAGAGCACTGTATTACTGGGATTGCTGGGAGAACGCTGGACTACTGGGAGAATGCATTTAATAGAGGTATTGATTTTATGCTTGTGACTGAGTGATTCTCTTTTCTGTACTGGGGAAATGCTTGTGAAAACTGCTCAATTTTTAAACTATGTAACTTTATTTAACATATCTTAAAAACTTTGTTGAGTTTCATCTAGGACTTTGCAGGGGCTGAGTACTTCAGTTTTAATTGTGAAGGAAATGCGTATTTTATTATGCCTACAACTGCAAATTGTATGCTATGCCATGTAGGTATTCATCTTTAGTGTGCAATGGATACTCAGCTGCAATCACAGCAATTCACTTTACTGTCTTTGTATTTTCCTTTGGTTCCAGTAACACAAGTGCCAACCAATGCCTGCTCCATTTGAACACTGCTACAGTGCTGCTCTTCTTTCAGTATTTGAATAAAGCGCCAGATAGAAGGGTGGTGTGAACCAAGTAAATGGTTAAATTTGCAGTGCCATGCTTCAACAGAGTTGATAGTTCTAGGTATATCATGCTGCACAGTATCATAACAGTTCCACAAGTTGACTGCAAACATTGGTTGTCTACGACCTCCCCTTCCCAGTGGCCTACCCAACCAAGTATTCTCAAAATAGTCCAGTAGGTTTGATAACAGCTCTCCATTCTCGACATAGAATTGAGGATTGAGAATCTCCTCAAAGGCTGATATTCCACCAGCAACAGGGACATAGGCAAGGGCAGGCAAGAGGCATAGATTCAAAGCAAAGTTTGGGTCTGATACACATTGAGAACACACATCAGGCAGCTCCTGTATTTTTCGCCACACGGTCTGGCACATACAGTATGAAAAAATCAGCCACGAATTTGAGCAGAGGGGCAGGCAATTTTAAAGGCTTTGATTGCTGTCAATTTGTAGTCAACCATAATTGACTGAGGCTGGAGTGAGGGTGTTGCAAGTCTAGCACAGTGGAGAAAACTAGTACACGGTCCAGGCAAGGGCCAGAATCAAAAAGCAGAAATTTATCTTTCTGCAGCATTTGGTAAAGTTCTTCTGAAATTACCAGGGAGGCAGCATCTGAAGGTTCGGGGGGATGGGCAAGCAGTAGCCCTGCAATTACGTTGAACAACTCACTTCAGTAGTGGCATGGCAGGTAATTGAAAAGAAACTGTGGGTCATAGTTCAGCGTCACCACCAGCAACTATCTGGTGTGTTGTCTCATTGTTGCTTGCTGCCCATTCTTCCATGGATGCAACATCCTCCTTGACTGCAGCCACTGATGGGTCAGGAACATGATTGTGCTCACCTAATTTTCTTGAGCACTGTCAGCCCATTTAAATGCAATCATGCTGAGCATTGTCCCTTATCATATTCCAAGCACTTAAAGTATGACTTGCTGGTGGTGACTCTTTCTCGTCGGTAAAGGTACCCATCTAGAATGGAAAGTTCTCCCTTCTGACCCCTGACAAACTGCACTTCCATGACTACTGGCTGCTGCACCTAAAAACTAGCTGGAATAAGTAAGTAAGCATTCTCGCGCATGGCTAGTAAATTGTGGCCAATGAACAGACAGGAGATTTACATGTGAAAAATTACTTAATGTAACTAATGCTAGTTATTTTCATTGTGTGTGCATTTCTATCAATGCGACATAGTGCCGCAGCGATATTTTAACCTGCACTATTATGATAGTGCTATTTTAACGCATGCTATTCTGGTTGCATGATTATGACCAGATACCATTTAGGGGAGAGGGGAATAGGGAGGTTGTTGAGATGATAGACGACCTTTGGAAGGAGGAGGAACATGTGTATGGCAGCTACTTTGCCTCAGAGAGAGAGGTTTAGCTGACATCATCAATTGATCTCTGTTGAGAGATTAGTCAACAAGGGCAAGAAATTGGAGGCTTCTATATCCTTCCATGCAGAAGGAATCACCACACCCAGGTAGGAGAAACTTTGAGGTGCCCAGGCCAGGTCTTTGCCCTTCAGGCATTCTCTAGTACAAGCAGGATTTAAGGGGGCCAGGATGGTTTTCTTCTGATTGACTTGTAAACCAGGAAGCCAGGCAAAGTCTTGCAGAGTGGTCAGTATCACTGGGAGGGAGTTTTGTGGGTGGGACAGGGTGAATAGGAGGTCATCTACATAGAAGGTTGTCAGGTAGGAGTGCTTTCCCATTTGGATGCCCGAAATTTCATTAGAGTAGATAAGTTTTTGGGTTAGTGGGTCTAAGGCTACCAAGAAGAGCAGTGGCAAGAGGGGGAAACCTTGACAAGTGTCTAGTGGAAATGGGGGGGAAATGTCTTGGTTGGTGAGAATCTTGGCCATAAGGGAGTTATAGAAAGTGGAGATCCATTGGCAGAAATAGGGACCAAAAATAGGGACCACTACTTAGTTCTAGACTAAAGCCACGTAACACCATGGGCTCTGAATATCAGCTTCTTCAGGTTCCCCTCTGTCGCACCTCTCAGGGCCAAAGGGACCAAAGCCATAGAAGGGGAGAACTTCATGTAGGTAGGGCCATTTAACTGAGTCAAATGCTTTCGAGAAATCTACAGCTATGGCCGCCATAGGGGTTTGAGACTGTAAGGCCCGCCATTTAAGGTTGAGGAGTAGTCAGATAATATCGAATGCTGATGTTCCTTAGTAAAATCCACTTGGGAGGGGTGACATATATGGTAGTACTTCTACCATCCAGTTAGCATTTCAAATCGCATAAAATACCAAACCTGCATTATGGCAAAGAAAGTAACCATGGGCTTCACTCCGCAGGGAGTCCAAGCACTACTTAGTTCTAGACTAAAGCCACGTAACACCATGGGCTCTGAATACCAGCTCCTTCAGGTTCCCCTCTGTCGCACCTCTCAGGGCCAAAGATTCTTTGCCTTCAGAGTGCCTAGCTGGTTAAATGCACTCAATCCTGACATCTCCAATTCTACCACCCTTGGCTCATTCAAACATAAACTCCACCTCCACCTTACTAACTCTAGCTCCTGTAAATGCTACCTATAATCTCCTCAGCCCTCTCATTTTTGTTCCCTTCAACTATCACCTACCACATCTCCACCCCCTCCTTTTCCTCTGTTACTTCTTTATTTCTTCTTTCTTTTCACCACCCCTGACTCTCCCCCCTTCAACCCCCACCTCTTCTGAGCCCTCAGTGATCTTTCCCTTTTTGTTGACTAGTTTCAGCCTGCTCCCAGTTGATGACCATGCCCTTTGGCTGCAATTCCTGCACTCTCCAACTTCACTTCTCACGTTTATCATCATCTTCTACCCTCCCTCCTACTTATCCCTCTGTTACTCTGTGTTCCCATGTATACATTCTACTTATTCTAGCTATTGTATTGATCTACCACTGTAACCTAATATGCCGACCTATTTATTGTTTTGTTCCTATTTCTGTAACTTGTATTGTATTTGTTCTCTGACGCAGAACCTTTGTAAAAGAGCCTGACTCAAAGGTACTTGTAATCCTAGTTGTAATAAAATAAAAATAAAAAACTGATAGGCGAGAAGATTCCCACCCTCGTCCCCTGCCTCTTAATGGGCATGCTTGGTTTGGAGCAGTGTCCACTCTGCCTTCTGTTGAAGAAGGATGTTAATTCAGTACTTAACCCCAATGATTTCTCTAACTAGGGGCTGGTCTGGCAGGGAAGTGGTAGAGGCTTTGAAGCAGGTCTCCAACTGTGAGAATTCCATTTGAAGTTGATTTTTGGTCTCCCACTTAGCTTGATTTTTGGTGGCTGAGTATGAGATAATGTGGTCATGTAAGACTGCTTTAAAGGCTTCCCATATGGTACTGGCAGCAACCTCCCCTGCTGTGTTGAAGGCAAAGTAGTCTCTAGCTACTGTTTGCACCATCCGGCGGAATTCAGGATCCTGAAACAGCATTGGGTTACATCGCCATCTGGTACCGGAGGTAACGTGTCCTGATGGGGTATAGGAGAACAGAACAGGGGCATGATCTGAAATAAGGATATTATTGATTTGGGGTGATGAAATGTTATGAGCAGCTACTGAATTGGCCAGCAATAAATCTATATGGCTGTAGGTAGAGTGGGCAGCAGAATAACAAATATAGTCCTACCCAGATGAGTGGTCATGCCTCCATACATCTACTAAGCCCCACTCATCTACCATGTCTTGAAAAGCCATCTGAGCTCTGGGGTGTGTCTAGGGGATGGGTTGGACTAGTCTAGAAAAATGTCTGACACCAGGTTAAAATCACCACCAGCCAAAATGGGTATGTGAGGGATGTAATAGCTTGACTAAGGTTGGGAAAGAAGTCAGCGCTGTCTGAACTGGGGCCATATACATTAACTAACACCACCTTTCCCCCAGGGAAAGTAACTCTGGTGGCTACCCAATGTCCCTGCTTATCAGTTCAAACCTCTTCGTCTACCCAGGATCAAGAGCGACGGATTAATATGGCTACCCCCTTGACTTCGTAGAGGCTGAACTAGGAACAACCTTCCCTATTCAGAATTTCTTTAGCCACTGCATGGTCCCAGCAGTCAGGTTCATTTCTTGCAGAAATGCAATATCAACCTGCAGGGAGCATAAGTGTTGGAGAACCTTAGTGCATTTAACAGGGTGGTTTAGCCCATTAACATTCCAGGATGCTAATTTAACCTCTGGGCTGGGATTCGACATTTTGATTGTCAGAGAGTGGTCTAAGCTAAGTGTACTCACCCCAGAAAAAGCAGAAGTGGAGAGGAGGGAAAGGGGTACCTGAGGCTTCTAGGCGGTGGTGACGATGACACCTGCTCAGTTAAGTCTGTCAGCGAGAAGTGCAGTGCTAGCATCCTAAAGATTGTAAATAGAATAACAACAAAGTTATTGAACAAGCTTAGAAAAGCTAAGATAACAGCTAAGCTAAGTAATAAAAGTAGTTAAAGACAATAAAGAGTAAACAACACTAAACAACTGAGTTGGCCTCACAGAGATTAGTTATTTGGAAGATAACTGGGAAGCAAGGCTAACAGGTACACTAACAGCGGAAGGATGTATGCATGAGAGAAAAAAACCCTGACACAAGGGTGTATCTTGGTCATGCTATTCCACTCACCAAGTAGTAAGGGGGTGTTGAATTAGAGCCAAATGTACCACATACCCCCAATAGGAGTATCTCCATGGTCTCATAGTAAAAGTAATCAGGAGAGGGTTGGAAAAGAGATAGGGAATCAGCAGGTGGGGGGGAGCAGGGAGGGGCCCAATATGGAGGGTTGGGCCAGGGCAAGGAGAGGAGGGAGGTGGGACAAGCCCCTTGACTGCTGTAGTCATATGAGCAGATCCTAATCACTGCCCGGGGTGGGCCGGGGGAAGGAGGAGGGAATCCCCACAAGCCATTAGAGTACATGGGCGGGGAGTCATCTAGAAGACCAAGAAAAGTCTGGCTGGTGATAGGTTGGGGTAGAGAATATCTAATCTCTGGGCTATGCCATGGGAGTGGTTACAAAAGGGTTGGAGTATTGCCAGGACCTTCTTAGATCCATCCCCACCCAGGGTGCATGCATAGGGCTTGTGTGCACAAATTAAAAAAAGTTGGTGGGCAGATATGTACAGCAGAAACACAGGCGGACCCTCAGAACACAGAGGAGGGGGAGGAAGAGAAGGGACGCCATTGTGCTAACTTTTGTTAGGAACTGCACAATGGGAGTACAGCAAGCAACAGTGGGCTAAAACAGTAATTTACCTCTCAGCTACACTCTATCTCCTCCAGAGTGAAATGCCCCAATGGTGTGAGGAAGAACCAAAAATAACCAGCAAGATACAGATGCGTCTCTGTGTTAGCAGGTCTTCCGATGGGGCGGCTAAACTCATGGAAACAGACAGGCCAGGAGCAGCATCTTCTGCGAATGATTTAAGTCCGGGCTTGATAGGCAATTGGGCTGAGTCGTTTGGGGTGCTGGCATAAGTTGGGAGGTCAGACCAGTATTGAGGAGTCGTTACATCCACTGGAGTGGTATCCGGCAATACAGCAGTCACAGCTGGTGAGGGGTCATCTCTAGGGAATTTAGCTGATGGAGCATTCTGGTGCTGGTCCAGGACAGAGCCTGGACACTTCTAGAACATTGTCTGGAGTGAGAGAGCTGCATAGGAAAGCACTGTGGCATGGCTATCAGTGCAGCAGTGGATGCATTAAATCTAAAAACAGTGGCAAGAGGAGTTTCTGAGCCATTTCTCTAGGTAAGAGTGGGGGAATCAGCATGTGTAGGACCAGTCTGGTCAGAATTAGAGCTTCCTGGATTCAGACCCTCAGTTTTATGGTTCCTTCTGCACTGGATATGGTCCTCAGCCACCCAACGGCATCTGGATATTGTGGTCTGAAGGGGGATGTTTGGCCAGTGTCTGGAGGCCCATGTTTCAATGTCTTTAGGCTGAGAGGAGAGGCAATGATTTCTCTACCATCTATGGTGACTAGGAGTGAGGTAAGATTCTTGAAATGGTATTGAAAGCCCTGGCCTTGGAGTACTCTCTTGATAGGGACAAAGGCCTTCTGCCTCATTGTGGCCTCCTGTGAAAAATCATGGAAAAAAGAAATCTTGCTGCCTTGCTAGATAAAATCCCCTTCTCCCTGTCCACCAGCAGCACTTTTTCTTTGGTAGAGTACTGTAAAAGGTATGCTATGATAGGCCTTGGGGGTTAACCTGGTGTGCGAGCCCTGTTAGATAGCCTGTGCACTTTCTTGACTTCAACAAGCCATTTCCATCTTTCTCCCAATGTCTGAAGAATGGCCTCATTCAAGAAACATTCCATATTTTGCCCCTCAGAGTCTTCAGGGACACTGACGATTCGTATACTGTTGCGGTGCCCCCGATTTTCTTGGTCCTCCGCACTGTCCCAAAGGGCAGCCAGCTAGGTTTCGTGGACTTGAAGGTATTGCCAGAAATTGTGCTGTTGCATTTCTAGAGCATTTGTTTTCTGCTCGACAATATTCATTTTGTCTTGGAGGTTGCACACGTCTGCTACCATCCCCACTAAGGCTTCATTGATGCCATCCACTCTAGTGAGCAGTGTTTCTCGCATGCTTGTAATGTACTGTAGGGAGGTATCCAGACTTGTGGGTGGGGCTGGAGACTCACCTCCTTCCAGGAGTATAGTGGTGTGAGAGATGCCATAACAGATACGGGAGGACCTCAGTAGCCAGAAGCACCAAGCAGGTAAATGGGCTAAATTGCAGAGGCAGAACAATTGGGTGAGACAAGAGATGTCTAGTTCTGGCAGTAGGATATAGCAGACCCCAGGTAGTGAACGTCTGAATCAAGGCCTGCATGGACTAGTATCGTCCTAGCAAACTCGTGGGTACACCAGCGTAACCAGACAATTACCAGAGAGCAAACCATGAATATAATTGAGCTGGACAGTCAAGGAGGGGCTGAGGTGGTTGTTGAAGCAGTTGAGAGGCAAGTAGCCCCTGGATTATGGAGATAAAGTGCTGATACAATCCAGCAGGGGAGAGAGCTAAGGGTTTAAGCATCCGTCTCCATCAGTGTCCAAGCCACGCCCCCATACCTGGGCCATTTTAACTTCCTCTTTTACTTCCCCTCCTCCCCCCAGATTTTACTTTCTTCAGGTCCTTTTGATTCCTCTTGCTCAATTTTCCTCTTTTTATCTTATCCATTTCCTTAAATGATCTCCCACTTCTTGTTAGCACCAGTTAAAAGAAGGTGTGCTTATTCTATATGAACAGTGAGTCACAATAGATTATATACACACTTATGGCTAATACACTTGGGTGCATTGTGCAATATTACATATGCAACTCAGAACAACTCTAAAGAGGTAGCAACGGATAAAGAGTAAAGACTATACAGTGTCCATAAAATCCAGTTTATACCTAGTTCAGATTTTATCTTGTCTTTAATACAAAGTCCTTCTCCTTCTCCTTCTTTATTCTTAGTCTGCTTGGTTAAACTTGAGGATCACGCAAGCAATAATACACGACAGGGTGGGCGGTATTGGGCAATACTGGACCTCCGAGGGGGAGTAATGAGGCCCGACGCCACAGGCAGAGGGCCTTATAGCCCCTGGAAGGTCCGGTATTGCCCATACTGCCCACCCTGCAGGGTATTATTGCGCTTAGAAAATGGGCTACCTGTGGAACTTTTATGTTCCTTTTTTTAGAAAGTTACTATATTTTTCTAATTATTTGTGTAACTTTAAGTTAAGTCTTGTGCTTGCAAAGTAGTCCCTTGCTTTCTGTGCTGTTCTATCATCTGTTGCCACGTCCTCCCACACAGAGAATCATTCGGTTGTAATCCCCCAACCCAATATAGGAGATTTGTTTTTTAAGTTAACCTTACCAGCAGTCTGCAAGAAAAAAAAAAGTTTTGTGCCCTACCTGAAGAATTGTTCTTTTTTTTTCCATTTGTAAATTGCGATGGTTAGCTGAGTGACCTTAGTTGACCCTGCCTTGTAGAACCAGGAAGTGCAGAACAAAATGTCCAATTTGGGAGGGCAACGCTGTGTTTTTAAGATTAATAGAAACTCAGCAGAGTGTTAGATTTTAAATTTAAGCTGATGACAGCATAAACTACTGATAGCCTGTTCGCTGCTTCACGCTGACTGGCGTACCGCTTCAGTATGCTTGGGAGCCAGGACTATAATTGTGCTGGACAGGGACTTCACAAGAAAAGATTCTGGTAATAAGGCGGGTCGCAGTCAGGCAGCCAATAGACCCGAGCTGAAGCATTTCCGTTGCACAAACGATCGGTTAAAAAAAAAAAATTGTGATAACTGGATTTAAAGTGACTGGGGTTGGGAAGAGAAAGACGACATCATGGTCGCAAAAAACAAAGGTGTGTTTCTTTTTCAAATATGCCATAAAAAGGAGTAGGGGTACTGATTACAGTTAGAATTGTATAGGGAGAACATGTTGTGGGCTGGCGTCGGGTCGGTCATCTGGTGTCAGCTCTCGGTAAGCGAGAGAAAAAAATGGAGGATATTTTAAATAGGAAAAGAGGGGTTTTAGCCAACTGGAGAACTGGCTGGGCACAAAGATTCTGGTGATGGGACTGGCTGGGCTGGAACTTTTGATAGCCAGGCATCTGCTGTCTGATAGATGCCCACCTAGAGAAGTCCCTCAGCCAATCAGAAGGCTGAAATCGTTTTATCCATTTTCTAAAGATTGATACATTTCTTTATGTGTCTCTGAAAAAATAGATTAAGTCCTCTGGTTTTCTTTCCTTCTTTCCTTCTTTCCATGTCCACTTCATTTTCAAACTTTCTTCTTCTGTCTTCACCCTGTTGTTCCACTAAAGAGAAGAACAACCCTAATAAAATTTTATATTGAACTAACAACCATATGTCTAGACACTTCAGTCAAAATTTCCTCCGTACTACTTATTCAAGGCTTGTACTTATTTAGTGACACAAACTTTTACTTTTAAAAACCCTTTTTAAACAAAGTCTGTACAAGAAAAGACCATGTGCAAAGTATAAAAATGATTTTTAGACAAATATTTCTTTTACCAGGAACAAGAACTTACTTTTGGTCCTGCAGTGTTTATATATTCTTTGAATTCTGAGCTCCCCCTGCAACCTGCAGTGCTAATTACCACAGTGCTGCGGTTATGCTTGTTCATTCAAGATCAGCCGTAACTTAGCTTAATAGTTTTAAGACTTTTTGGGGCTATTTGCTCAATTCGAAGAGCAGATTATTTTGTAGGGCTAGATTTTTGTAACAGATATGTTGTATGGCTAGATACTAAAATCAAAATGAGACAACAAAGATTTTAGACTTTCGGCTTATTGATTTTTTTTGGTTGCAATTTGTTTTATCTCAGCTTCAAAATGTCAGAGCCGAAACAAAGCCAAAACAGAAAACTTGTCTCTCATCTCCTCTCCTTTCTGCCCTCTCTGCCCTTTCTGCTGTTCCTCGCGATGGTAACTGGCAATGGCTGCTAATGCTACTCATTCTACAGGATACCTTATTTCTTGAGCATGTTTCCAAACTCATGCCAGTACAATTGTATAATTAGTTGTTTAATTGTTTAATTATTTTCTAGTGCCCACCAAATCACCAGCCAAATCACCAACTCACGGGTTTCTTGAGTTTTTAGGCCTCCATCAATAATTATTCAACTCTGCAATCAAATTAGTTAGTGGGCCTAATGAGTATTGTAACATGGCATTAATGAGACAGGTGAAATGGGCAACAGCGATTGGCGCATCGGCATCACGGGACCCAAATCAGAGCAGGCATTAATCCACGATATATGCCGTGCCTGATAAGGTAGTACTAAAAGCAGCCAGACCCCCAGCTTAGCAGCACTGGGCACAGGTGGTGAGCGACAGCAAGAGAGGCAAGACAGGCACAGTGAGAGGCAGACAAAGTAGCTGGGCGCAGGAAGGGACCCCACTGGAGAGCCAGCAGCAGCACACCCAGCTGAAGAGAGAGACGCCAGTGTCGGACCAGTCAGCGAGAGGCAGGAGGAAGTGATCGCCGGTGGTATGCAAATCCAGACCCGACCCCTCATCGCGGCCATTGACCAGTGCACCAGAGACCTCCAGCGGTGGGTATGGTGGTACTACCCGCACGGAAGTGCAAATGTTCAGGACACTGATCTCGGCCGCACAGAGTTCAGTAGTTGGAGGTAGTGCAACAGTTGACCACATCCCTATGTAAATAATGTTCTGTACCATTATTTGAAAGTGTAGTAAAACTTCTGTACTATGGCAGTGACTCCGAGTTTTCTGTTCTGTAACGCACAGTGGGCACTCTCCTGGCGCCGCCACCAACCCGCAGCCCATGTTACAAGTGCATTAAGCCACTCCGGCAGTGGCATCTAATGCGATTGATGCATGGTGGGGCTGTTGTTCCCCCTCGGCCTCTGGCCTCGGGCCACAACCCCCCCCAACCATGCATCAATCCATCATTAGATGCCACCTACTTCATGGCTTAATGCATACTTCAGCAATATTTCTTTTGATTGCTTTATGTCACGCTAGCCTGCCAGGTATTATCACCAGTTGTCGCCATCCTGCAATTTTAAAGTTAATACAAATCATGCCCTGTAGTCAGCAGTGTTCAGTTTAACCTGTCTATGCACCTGCTGGATGAGCTCAGATCTCAGTAGGAGAAACTTTCAATTCATTTGGTTCCCTAACACAATACACTATTATGCTAGTACAAGAACTAGAGGCAAATTTAGGCTAATAAACTGTAAAGTACACGCTGGTAGCAGTGTGCCAATATTTTCTAGTTTTAAGTTAATACAAATTTAATACTCAGAAACTAGAAATGACATCTCAACAAAGGGCGACAGCATTTTGGCTAACAACATTAATCTAGTTTTTTCCTATCTTTTGTAATTAATAAAAGACGACTAGACTCTCTCCTTCTTCTTTTCTACTTTCTATCTTCTACCTTCAGTCTGCTCCAGTTTAAAACCCAGTTGATACCGAATTTAATACCAGGAAGAAAGATTATGGCTTTTAGGAAGACAGAAATAAAAACTGGCAGTTGAAATTACAATGTTCTGAAAGTACTGGCAGCAGTGTCTTTAACCTAGAATGTTGTTATGAACCCTCTCAGACACACTAACACACCACAAATGAAAATGTTAAATACACATTGAATACACTGGAATATACTTAATTGTTAGATACCATAAATCACTTTAAAAAGAAAACAAAAGAAAGAAAAATCACATTAAATCTTAGATATTATTGCATAATGTTTTCAATGCTAAAATGGAAACAGCTGTAATACAAATTTTTTAAAATGTTTTTAGTTCAGGCATTGAGTTCAGAATTCTTTTATTTTTTTCAGGACACTGAGCAGCAGAAAATCTTATTTCTTTGCCAGGTTTTCCTTTTGTGGCCAACCCCCCACGGGGTCTCCCCCAGAATGCTGTCACCAGGCAGGCTCGGCCACCGAATCAGACTCCAAAACCTAGAGGCAATAAACTCTGAACAAAAGGTATAACTTGCAATAACTCTGACTGTTCTAAGATTTCCTGGAAAGGTGCTGGTTTTGAACACAAAGGTTCTCCAGTACATATAAACACTCCTTGCTGCAAATCACACCACAGAATATCCAGGCAATGGTGGCATAGATAGAAACATAGAAACATAGACTTTGACGGCAGATAAGGACCACTTGGCCCACCCAGTCTGCCCACTTCCTTACCTATTGGATAAGCTGCAAATTCTAGTTAACCAACAGCCTACTTCCTGCAACCCCCCACTATAATTGCCTTATGTCTGTCCCATGCATGTTTGAATTCCCCTACTGTTTTAGACCCCACAACCTCTCCAGGAAGGCGGTTCCATGCGTCCACCACTCTCTCCATGAAAAAGACTTTCCTCACATTACCCCTGAGCCGTCACCCCTCTAACTTTAAATTGTGCCCCCTTGTTCTTACACATCTCTTTTTCTGAAAGATGCTACCCTCCTGGACTTTGTTGATTCCCTTGAAGTACTTAAAAGTTTCTATCATGCCTCCCCCGTCCCTCCTTTCGTCAAGGGTATACATATTAAGCTCTCTCAGTCTCTCTTCATATGGTTTCTGATGCAAACCCTGCACCATTTTAGTTGCCCTCCTCTGGACTGCTTCCATCCTGTCTATGTCCTTGCATAGATGAGGTCTCCAAAACTGCACGCAGTACTCCAGATGGGGTCTCATCAACTGTCTGTACAGTGGGATAACCACTTCCCTTTTTCTACTTGTGATGCCCCTCCCTATGCATCCCAGTATCCCCCTGGCTCTCCTTACTGACTTCTCACATTGTTTACCCACCTTTAGGCCATCTGATATGACGACACTCAGATCCCTTTCCATTATTGTTGTTGTTAGTACCTCCCCTGCTATTGTGTACTCTTCTCCTGGATTTTTATTTCCCAGGTGCATTACTTTGCACTCTTTGCTTTGAATCTAAGTTGTCATACGTCTGAACATTCCTCCAACCTTGCCAAGTCCCTTCTCATCCTTTTTACCCACCCTTGTGTATCAACTCTGTTACAGATCTTTGTGTCATCTGTAAAGAGGCATACCTTTCCTTCCAGACCCTCTGCAATGTCACCTATAAAGACGTTAAAAAGGGATGGACCCAGTACTGAGCCATGAGGTACTCCACTTGTAACCCCCCTTACTTCAGAATGTGTTCCTTTCACTATTACCTTCTGTGTCCTGTTGTGCAGCCAGTTTGCTTCCCAGGCTACCACCCTGGGACCCACTCCCAGGCTGGCTAACTTGATTATTAATCTTTTGTGGGCGACTGTGTCAAATGCCTTGCTAAAATCTAGGTAGGCCATATCCACAGCCCCTCCCTGGTCTATTACTTTGGTCACCCAGTCAAAGAAATCAATTAGATTCGTCTGACATGACCTTCCTGCTGTGAATCCATGCTGTGTTGGGTCCTGCGCCCCGCTGGCCTCTAGGTACTGAACAATTCTTTCTTTCAGAAGTGATTCCATCATTTTCCCCACCACTGAGGTCAAACTAACAGGTCTGTAGTTTCCTGCCCCCACTTTTGTGAAGGGGAATCACATCTGCCCTCCTCCAGTCCTCAGGTACCACCCCATCCTCCCATGATTTGTTAAAAAGTGTAGTCAGTGGTGTCACTAGGTCCTCCCTTAGTTCTTTTAGGATTCTAGGGCGAATCCCATCAGGCCCCATTGCTTTGCCCACCTTGAGTTTTAGGAGTTCTTTCAGGACTCTTTCTTCTGTAAATGGACTGGCGTCAACCCCACCACCCAGAGTGCTTCTATTGTTTGGTTTAGGTAACTCCTCCTCTTCTTCTTTTGTGAATACTGAGCAAAAGTATTCTTTCAGTATCTCTGCCTTTTCACTGTCTCCCTCTGCTCACCTCTCCTCTCCTTTATTAACCTTCACTATCCCTCCCTTAACCTTTCTATGCTCCCTAATGTACATATAAAAGGTTTTATCCCCCTTCTTAACTGAGTTGGCTATTTTTTCCTCGGTTTGGGCCTTTGCTTTTCTGACTGCCTTCCCCACTTCTTTCTGCTTTAATTGATACAGTTCCCTGTCGTACTCCTTCTGTGATTCCTTGTAGTTTTTGAATGCGGCCTTTTTCTCCTTCACCTTCCTTGACACCTCTTTTGAGAACCATAGTATTTTTTTATTCTGCTTTGTTTTCTTTATTTGTTTCACATAAAGGCTTGTTGCCTCCATGATGGCAGTTTTGATTTTTTCCATTGTTTTTCCACTCCTCCTTTCTGGCCATTTGCTAATGCATTCCTCAGATATTCACCCATTATGCCAAAGTTAGCCCTTCTAAAGTCCAGTATCCTTGTCTTTGTATGGCTTGTCTCCATGGTTGTGTTTATCATGCAGCACACTGTGCAGTGACCACTTGTTCCCAGATGTCTACTGACTTCTAAATTTGTGATCCTCTCTCCATTTGACAGTACCAGGTCTAATATTGCTTCCCCCTGAGTGGGTTCCACCACTAGCTGTCTAAGGCATGCCCCCTATAAGGCATCGAGAATGACCCTGCTCTTGGATGTGGCTGCAGTCCATGTCGTCCAGTTAACATCTGGCATATTCAGGTCCCCCATCAACAGTATCTCCCCTTTTTCAACCATTTTGAGAATGCCCTCTATCATTTTCTTGTCCATTTCCTCCCCCTGAGACGGGGGGTCTGTATACAACCCCTGTGCATATTGTGATGCCATTCCCTGTCTCCAAGGTGATCCAGAGTTCCTCTTGTCCTCCCCCTTTACTTTTTAGCTCTGTAGCTTTGATCCTTTCCTTTATGTAAAGAGCTACTCCACCTCCTCTTTTACCCTCCCTGTCCCTTCTGTAGATTGTGTACTCTGGTATGTTGACATCCCAGTCATGGTTCTCCATGTACTATGTTTCTGTGACTGCCACAATATCCAAGTGTTCTTCTTCCATCAGGGCTACTAGCTCTGGAAGCTTGTTTCCAAGACTACAGGCATTGGTACTCATTGCCCTCCATTTAATGTTGGCTTTATCCTTTTTTACCTCATCCCTGCTCTTATTGCCCTTGTCTATTTTTCCATTTGCCCCATCCTGCCATCTGTCAAGCTCTGTACCTCAGTGTTTACCCTACTACCTGCCATATTTTGTATGGGGAGGCTTAAACTTTCCTGTTTCCTATCAGCACCTCCCCCCTTGACTAGTTTAAAAGCTTGCCAAGGAAGCCTTTAAACCTGTCACATATGAGCTTGTTTCCCTTCCTGGACAGATGCAGACCATCATACCAGTATAGACCTTCATCTCTCCAGGTGGACCCCCAGTCCCCAATAAAGCCAAAGCCCTGTGCTCTGCACCAGTTTTGCAACCATTCATTAAACTGCATGGTGTGCAGTACCCTAGCCTCACCCCTGCCATAGACTGGCAGCACCTCTGAGAAGGTTACCGTGCTTGCTACCTGTCTGAGGCCCCTCTCCAACTCCACAAATTCATCCTGCACTGTACTGATCTCATGCCTAGCTAGGCCATTTGTCCCGAGGTGGACAATGATATCTAGTTCCCTCTCCTGTGATGCTGCTTCTGCAATCCTGAGGATTTGCTTCCTGTCCATCCAAGCCATGGCACCAGGCAGGCACCTTACTTCCCTCTCCTCTCCCTTCCCCAGGTCTACTTCCCTAACAATTGAGTCCCCTATCAGAAGCTGTTTCTTTACCCTGTGGTGTCCCTTGCCACTCTTTTGTGGGTCTGCCTTGTGGATGTCCCCAGCATTCTTCTTGGTCTCCACTGAGGGTGTCATCATAGAGGAACCTTGATTTTCCAGACTGACATATGATTTGTGTAGAGGTACAACTCGGGGGCTATGCCTCTGTTCCACCACCCTCACCCTCTCAGAACCTACTGTGGTCCATCTGCTCTTCACACATGGCAACCTCTGAGGCAGTGGTTGTGGAACTGGTGCTCTTTGGGTGGGGGAGGCCTCCTTAGTCTTTACCAGTTCAGCCTGGAGGTGGGCAACCTCCTCCCTCAGAGCTGGCAGTTGCCTGCAAATAGGGCATCAATGCAGGTTCCAGAATATCTCCCAGAAGACTGCAGCCGCATAGCCCGTGCATTGCACCACTCCCCACATGTCCCTCTTCCTTATAATATACAATGAGTAATATATAAAATATATACATATATATATTTTTTTTGTTTGTTTTTTTGGTTGTGTACTTACCCTTTTATGCAGTGTGCTGGGTTATTAAGAATATGACAGTTCTGCCCCAAGACCTGTTGAGGAAGTGATGTCAGAACCTCGGCTATAAAGGAAATGCCATGCCTGAGGTGGGCAGGATGAGGGGAAGGGTGGATGGGTAGGCCACAACCACTGGTGACTGTTAGAAACAATCAAATACACCACTGCTCCACCACCCTGGTGAGTACTGCCCTTTATAGTAAGTCAACCAACACCACAATTTACTAGACCACGGCTCCTACACAAACCACTCTACTGAGTCCAGGGATATAAATGAACTCACTGCTCAGTCAGCAGGACACTTCTAAAATGTTGCACAAATATCCTTCCAAATCCTAGGTCTCGAGTACAGGAATCAAGCAACTTCAGTTGTATTTCACCCCCTCTGGTTATAAAATTACTACACTTTAATGGAATCCTGCAGTTCTCTTCTTAATGCCAATAAGGAAAAATGAAACTTTCTGTAGAAATCGTAACTTACCTTCCTAACAAGTCCCCTACAATGTTATGTTTTACAAGGTTCCCAGTTCCTCAAATGTGTTCTGGTTTGTTCTCTGCAGTATAGCAAGTTTCTTAGCTTTCAACAGAAGCAGGAAAGTCTTTTCTGACTGGCTTCTCACTGTGTAGTTTGCCTAAGACAGCTCAGTGATAGTCTGTTATAAGTTCTGGGTAAGCTTATCAGCACTCCTGCTCCTGCTCCTTCTCCTTCTCCTTCTCCTCAGGGGAAAGGCGATCAGCTGAACTGCAACTACAGACATCACCCTAATCAAGTCTAAAGTGGTTACTAGTTTAAGTTAGGTAAACATGAGAGTCCCAAGCACAATTATGCAGCTTTCAGTCTGGTATGAATAATGGCAATTGCCCACATTGTTCATCCTGTAGTAAGCAGCCTTACCACTCTGATCATTCTGATGGGAAGGCCAAGGGTGCCATGGATATCAACTAACACAATCACCTTTACCAGGTGAATAAACACTCATTTATTGGACCTGATGAGTGGAAGCTCTTCTTTTGGATATCAATGAGTGGACAAATCTGTCTTTTTCTGGTCTCTGGGTGAGTTAGATTGGATTGCTCTCTGATACCACTTCCAGGACCCACTTGTCTGTGGTAGTGTTTTGACATTGGTCTTGGAAAAGTGAGAGTCTTTTTTCCACTGGAGGGTAGTGTGGTTGACTTGTCTGGTTGAGTGGCAGGGAACTTATGCTTGGGTAGTCATTGGTGCTTGCCCCTTCCTCCTCTGCCTCCGAACTCATTGTTTCTTCCTTTGAAGGAGGAAGAGGAGTGGTTATTGGCATTGAAGGAACCACAATTGGCACTGTTATACTAAACTTCTACCTCTAAAGGAACTGGGGTGATTAAAATTTGATTGCCTCAAGTTTTGGTGAACCTTCTTGACCCCACCCCCGAATGGTACCTGTCGAGGAAAAGTATGTGGTTTGGTTTTTGTTCTTATTTACATAATTTCCTTCCTCCTTCTGGTTTAAGTATTCCTGTATGCCCTCCTCAGAGACATGTTTACCCTTTAAGGGTAGATTCTGCATCAGACTCTTTGATTCACTTTCATCTTTCTATCATTTTAGCCACTGTGACCTCCTGGTCCTGTTTGTCAGAACTGAAGCCCTTTCCTCCAGTTTAAGAGTGTCCACTGCCATATCTCCCAAATATTTGGCTGCATCCAGAGTACATTGTATTGGATCAGAGTCCCTTGATTTTGGATCTGCTTTCTCCAGCAGTTCTTCCAGCCATCAGATTTGTGCCCTGGCTGTGTAGACTGCTCTTGTGGAAGGCCCTCCTGCCATGCCTGTGATTTCAAACAATTTCTTCCACATATCCTCCATCTTTTTGTCTTCAGAGAGATAGCACCACAGGAGAGGACTGTCTTCTTGCTAAGGGCAGCAATTTGTGGATCAATTGTCAGAGCCACACACCATGTGTTCACCTTATCTTCCTGGATAGGATATATCCTATCCAAGTTCTTCTTTTCAAACATGTGTCCTGGCTCTGAAGATTCTGACTCCTTGAAGAAGATATCGTCAATGGCTGGGCAGACTGGGAAGGTTTCCTTAAGAACCAGTTTTTGCTGAATCATAGGGTTTAGCTTAGATTCTGCTTTTGATGATTCTATCTCAATACCCATTATGGTTTTTATTGCTTTCATGAGTCCTGGTATTAGATCAAGGAGCATAGCTTAGAGGTAAGAGAGGGGATGGACTGATTGGCATACATCTCATCCTCATCAGAGACTGCATCTTCCTCAACATCTGGGAGCTCTTCATCCCCATGATCCTCATCTGGTCATGGTACTGGAGTGTCTGGAACTGGATTATTTTTCTCTGTGTCATTGTCAGGTGATGAAATGGGTTCCAACCATGGGACTGGGGTGCAGGTGTCTTTATCTGTGTTAATGCCTGTAGCTTTTCCATGATCTTAAGCATTAAATTCTGTTGACTCTCTATCATTGCCACTGTGACCTGTAATTTTTGGAGAAGTGCCCCCCGGATTGACCCAACTAGCTCCAATGGTTCCTGGGTTGCCAGGATACTAGGATGGGGACTGTGCTAAGGAAAGGTAGTCCTCATCATATAGACATGCTGGGCACTGCTACCCTAAGTTTTGAGTCAGCAGGTTGGCACTGCAGGTTCTTGGCCTTGACCATCTGAAGAGATATAAAGGATGAAAAAGGGGAACAAGATTAGGGTCTGGTCAAAGTGAGCATCCAGCTAGGTGAAGGTAAGTAAACAACACCCTCTGGAAGCTCCATCTACAATAACAGGACCATAATCTGAAAGGGATCTGTAGCCAGAAAAACTTCAAAGAAGGCATCTGAATAGACTGAAATGAAGTTAGAAGGCATCAGGACAATCATTGCTTGCCATAAGAGCAGCCAGCAGTTTTATTCTCTTTCTATAAGATTATATTTCAACATAGAAATTTAGAGATTGTGTAAAAAGGTGCCTTGATCTCTTAATATCTGATCCCCCCCGCTGAAACATGGTCAAAGGGAGTGAAGGGACCAACACTCTCGATCCACTGTGTGAGGAGATCAAGACTATATAATTGACTGCTTTGGCTCACTCTTGATCTACTGTGTGAGGTGATCGAGACTGAGTAAAATGGCTGCTATGGCCCCCTGCCTTAGGGGAAAGGGTTCAAAAATGGAGGCCAAGGTGCAGGAATCTTGTGTAGCTGAACTGCCAAAATAGCCACACAAGAAGAACTACAAACATGGTGATCCCTAGTAGATGCACATGCATGGAGGCCTTATCACCAGAAGGAGGGCGTCCACTGGCACACATGCTCGGGTGCATGAAAAATGCTGGCCAGGGATGCGGGCCTGATGAGCAGAGAATGCCAAGCAGAAGGATTCCTGTAATCTCCTCTGAGGTAGGGGACACCGGTTTGTAAGTTTTTGCTACAGCAAACTGTAGGCCACACTAACAGGAGCTCCCAAGCTGCTGAGAGAGGGGCTAAGGGAGTTGCCACCATGGTGCTGCAAGGGACCAGTGTTCTTTAAAACCACCAATGTGTGGTAGCAAGAGCAGAGACAGCAGGATTGTGACCACTAGATAGGGGTCATCAACCCTGGAGGACAGGAGTGCTGGTGAGGCAAACATGTCAGACCTACTCCACTTGGGAGGGGAGTCAGGCACAGAAAAAGGAGGGTAGAAGGAAGGGTGGGGCTTTTGATGTTTCCCTTGTCTACTGTAAGGCAACCATAAGTGGGGATCATAGGAGGCAAGACTCACTGGCTGGGTGGGTCCCAAGGTGCATTCTTCCCCTCTCAAGAGGAGGGATGAATGTACCATGCTGGATGGGTGAGAGGGCAGTGCAACCTGCACCATCTGAGGAGGTAGCACCACCTGGGCAAACTCCAGGCCACTGGCTCACTAGATAGGGGTGAAGCGGACAATCGTCAAATCAGGTAAGGGGAGGAATTCATTATTTCAACCATTTAATAAGAACAACAAGGTTGTAAAATATGGGTGGGGTTCTGGTATGTCCATGTGGACCTCTACTGGCCTACATGCCAGAGTGGGGAAAGCAGGCGTACACCAAGCGCAGCAACACCTGGAACACAGTAAAAGAACAGGACGCTTGAAATTCAAAAGAACACGGAGCGCCTGGGAAGGGAAATGTAGGTGATCACCCTAAGTCACAGCATGAACTTTTTAACTAATCAATTTTGCTATGCTGTAACCTTTACTGGGTCAAAGCAAAAAAGGTCTCCTCCACAGAATCAATTACGATTCAAACCAAACATAAAAAGTCAGACAAATGACTGGTTACAAACTTTCCAAGCAGCTGATGACATTACTTAAAAACTAAAGCAAGGCCAACACCTTATAAACTATACGGACAGGGAGCTCCCTCCCCCAGTTTATTACATAGTTAACAAGCCCACAATCAAATTATAGCTTGCATCGGGCAATGGGGGTCTGAGGGCAGAGTGGGACCTACAATTCTCTGCCCTTCCTCTGCAATGAGCCTGTTAAAATTTCTTTCTTTTGTGTTTGCCAAAATTGCCACACTGGAGGACTGTAAGCAGGCTTTGAGAAGGAATTACATCCGGGAAAATTGTGTTACGAGAGGTGACTCCGTGTGGAGTGGGGAACTGAGCTGTGGTTAAATCATTGCTCCAGCCAAGCACAGCTCAAGAAAAAAAAGGCACCTAATTCAAATTTGGGCTGGCTTTAAATGTGAACACTCAGGTGGTGACTTAGAGAATGGCCTCCAGCTCACATTGGACAACGGGGATCTGAGGGCAGAGTGGGACTTACAATTCTCTGCCATCCCCCTGCAATGAGCCTGCTCAAATTTCTTTCTTTTTTTCTTTTGTGTGTGCCGAAACTGCCACACTGAAGGACTGTAAGTAGGCCTTGAGCAGGAATTACATCGGGGAAAGTTGCGTTGCGAGAGGCAACTTCATGTGGAGTGGGGAACTGAGCTGTGGTTTGTGGCCCACCCTCCCATTCCCTGCCCCCTCCAGTTATTAAAAGCTCCTTTTCCTGCTGTGTTTTTCCTAGTATGGGCTGAGGTATGATCTCTATTGGACTGGCACAGTAACCTAGGCAACAGGGAGATACAGTAAGCCAGACAGTAGCTGCCCCGTTAAGGTGACAGATTACCTATGTAGCATTTTTTTTTCCAAGGGACTTAAGTCTCCAATAGTAAGCTAGTATCCTGCCTGTTGGTGGCTAGTCTGGATGCCTGGGTGCATTCTTAAATATATAATACATACAAATCTATCCTTAAATACCTAATGCCTCTGTCTGAGCCTGTATCATGCTGTGTGGAATGAATTTAAATTGAACTTCTACATGCTAGGAATGTAGGAATGTATGTTTACTAGACTTTCTGGAACTGTTCTCCCACCTTTCCCTGTGCTGCTGATCATACCATGGGTATTCTACTGTTTGAGATGTATTTAATATGAAGTCCACATGCTAGGACTATAGGACATTTGAATTTCTGGGACTGTGCTGCTGATATAATACAAGTATACTGTTTGAGTTGTATTAATAAGAATTTATACATGTCAGGATTGTGGGGCATTAGAGCTTCTGGGTTTCTTTTTCCCATATTTTCCTTTTGCTGCTGAACCTAGCACAACTATACTGCCACTTGGGAGGAATTTTATTTACACTTCTACTAGCTAGGATTGTAGGTACCCAGAATTCTGGGATTATCTCCGCACATTTCTGTTGTGCTCCTGTTCTTAACATAGGCAAGAATGAGGCATTACGGCATTGCATTATCACTGTCCTATATCATAACTGTATTAGTGATGGACAAAGTGTCATTGGGATTTACTTTCCCCTGCCCCAGTGAGGGGTCTAACTGCACCACCCACTACTGGTACTCTCCCACAGGTGGCGACTACTATGACCCACTGCTTATGGCAGCATTTGGGCTGGCCCAGCGGGGTAATTGCTAAAACCTTTCTATGCAAGCATACACAAAAGGAGAAAATGTCACTCCCTTTACCCAACTAACCTACTATGGTACCTAGCTAAACTAAAACTGACCTTGGGAGGGGATATTGAGCTCAACCCAGGTCCTATCCCCCTAAATTCCTGCATCATACTCCCAACTGACCTGGGCTGGGCTCAAACCAATGAGCTAAAATTGGTCCACATGAATGTCAATAGCCTGAGGCCAAAAACACAAGAGCTTGAAAGCTGGGTGGCTATCTATGACCCAGATGTGATTGCTATTTCAAAAACCTGACTCAAGCGCCAGGTGCTACCTCATGAAATAGATCTACTGGGTACAGTGCCTATAGGAAGGATAGACTCAGAGTAAAAAGGGGATAGTGTCCTTATATACGTTAACACAAAGCTGAGTGCCTTATCTGTTGACATCCCTCTACTGGACTTCCCTGGGAATGAGTCACTATTTGTCAAACTGTTGCTAGGTGACACTGAACCACTCTATGTGGGCTGTGTCTATATGTCCCCATGTGAAACTGCCTCTACCTCTGAGTCCCTCACCCAGGTCTTGGCTCAACACTCACTTGGGGAAATGGTGATCCTTGGTGACTTTAACCAAAACTGGGTGTTACCAACAGGTAACAATCTGCAAGCCCTTCTCCTTGATGCAAATCTCACACAAGTAATAACAGAGTTCACTAGGATCAACGCTAAGTCTGGAAATCATGCGCTGCTTGACTGGGCCCTAGTTTACAACCCTGAGATGATACAGGCAGATGGTATCTTCTCTGATGCACTCGGCCACCATTTGCCTATAGTTTGCATATGGTCAACTAGGGTAGAATTCCTCCACCACGAATATTCACCACAAGGGACTATACCAATTTCCTGCCTGGATCGTTCATTGCAGAACTAAAGGACTTCAAATGGCACCATATTCAGGAGCTCCCTAGCCTGGGGGAAGCTCTCAACTACTTCATTAATATGTTCATATCCATGGCCAACCAGCATGCCCATTCAGAAAAATTAGGGTGAAGGGAAAATGTCATAATTGGCTCAACAATAAACTAAAGAAACTAATGATCCTAAGGGACAAGGCCTTGGGCCACTACAAATCGACAAACCTATGACCCGACTGGGACAAATACAGGGAGCTAAGAAATAAATGCAAAAGAGAGACCAAGGTGGCAAAATCTCAATACCTGCGGAGTCTCCAAAACAAGAACCTACGTGGCCCAAAGAAGTTTTGGTGTCATATAAACTCCCTAGTAATAGGTAAAAAAAATTCATCAGAAGGGACAAACTTAATCAACAGCCTAGCCACTGATAATCCCAAAGCAGTGAAGGAATCCTTTAACAGCTTTTCACAAATCTAGACAAATACAAATCCAACCTGCAAACTTCAGCACGGGGCCCAGTCTAAGAAGTTACCTCACAACCCCATTTCTACTGGCGACTGATCAGGAAATCTGAAGTACTAGCCTTACTGAAACAACTGAAACCTGACTCTTCCCCTGGATACGACCAACTCGAGCCAAGACTACTTAAACTTGCTGCACAAGCTATTGTTCTCCTGGTAACTTTGCTTATCAACAGGTCCCTTATGAAGGGGGTTGTCCCTTCTAAATGGAAGAGAAAAATTTATAGTAATACCCTCCTCCTTTCCCTGGTCTATGGAGTCCCATGTATTACAGTTCGTCAGGGAGGCTGAATCCCTCAAACTGAATGTTCTATACAACAAAATCAGTCAATCTGCATCAAGCTCGCTGTACAGGAGGCATCCCTGTGAGGTACTCTCTGATCTGAACTGGCGTAATCTGGAATAGACATTCACTCAACCTCTTCTTTGCCTCACTTTCAAACTCACCAAGATCCATACCCCTCCCCACCTACAGGGTTTGTTGGCCCCAAAACCCAGGAGGCGTGCCCTCTGCTTATCAGACACAGCCTGCTGGAGACACCTAGGGTATGGACTGACCTAGGAAAAAGGTATTTTTGCTTACTCTGCCCCTTACCACTGGAACTGCCTTCCAGAAAATTTAACCAGTGTCACTTCTATAGAAGGGTTTAAGGCAGGATTAAAGGTCTATCCCTTGGGACGCTGTCTTTGCAACTGCTATCACTGAACGCTGAACCCTGATGGGGATTGCTATGTTATGGTAAAGGCATAACTATGACTGGCTTGTCAGCATATGAATCTCACCTATCCTGCTGCTGCTAAAGTATATCTGATGTATGTAACTAATTTCCCCATGCATAACCGCTGTTTCTCTGTATGATGTCCTTGATGTATTCTTTTCTGCACCATGTAGCTCTGAAATGTCATGAACTTCCTGTTGGCACTGTATGTAATTAATTTCAGGTCACCCCTGAAAAAAGGACTGCTGGTCTCAGTGGGCTCAACCGGTTATCAAAATGCCATGAATAACTAAATAAATAAATAAATACACTCAATAACTGCACTAATCAATGCTCAAGTAATCAAACAAATAAGCACCTTCCAACAGGAAGTGAGCAGGTAGACCAGAAAACAAGCATAGGTTCAAAGGCATTGGGACCTACCTTAGATTCACAAGCAATCAGACAGGGACTTATATTGTGCTCTAGCCTCTTCAGATGTACAAAAAGAACTGAGGGGCAGGGACTCCTGGGACCAAGGAATACTGTGAAATTTGATCCTGGATCACATGTGCATCACTAGCCTATCAGGTGGACTAATATAATGTCTGGAGCACCATGGATATTCAGCATAATGCAGTTTTTATTGTGAATTTTTAATCATAGCCCTGTTGTGTTGCAATAAACAAGAAAATAGGCAGCAGAAAAGTTTATTTATTTATTTTATTTATTGAATTTTGATGACCAGGTAGGCCCACTGGGCCCCAGAGGTCCCTTTTTCAGCGGCGACTCTGATATTTGATGAAATAAGATTGACTAGGGTTCATAGACTTGATTTTAATGGTATGCACTAGCACTTTATACATAGTTACACTGGAAATACAGTGTATGGGAGAAATATTGCACATATCAGTATGGCTTAACTCTCTGACACATGTACATTCTCACCAATGCAGAAGCAATGTCACACGTGTGACATTTACGAGCAGGCTAACTGGCTTCAGCTATCCGGCAGACTAAAGTACCAGACCTGAATCCTAGCTAAGAAGACATCACTGAGCCTTATGCCCTATGAAGTCCAATCAATATTTACCCCACAGCATGTCCGCTGCCTAACTAGAAAATCAGACAGTGTAACCTTTGCAATACCTCACTGTTGGACCTCTCAAGCTCAGCATTCTTACCTTGTCAGAGCCTCCACCTGGTTCAACTTGCTACCTACAGAAATCTCCAACATTGCCACGATTGGTGCTTTTAAGTGTAAACTGTGTCAACACCTCGTGGGTAGGGCCTTCTGTGATTGCTTCTTATTATCCCTTCCAGGCATACTACCCTCAAGCATTCCTCCTCACTGCCTCAGCTCCTCCTCCTCCTCCTCTCCTACCCCCCATTACTGGGTATAGGATGAATCTGTCTCCTTTTCTTTTTCATCCCCCTCTTCCTCGTCCTTTGCTGTTTCCCATCTACCACATACCCAATGCTATACCCTCCTCATTTCTCCCCTCCTCCCTCTCTCTGTCTCCCATACCTCCCCCTCACCACCACTCTTCTTTCTCTTTTCCCTCTAACCCACTCCTAACAAAGCTTCACTGAGCCGCCTATGACTTGTACTGTATAATTAACTCGCAACACAATTCCTTGACAATGCCTTTGGCTGCTATTATTGTAACCTTATTTGTCTTTTTTTTTTTTGTAAGTTCCATTGTAATGATCACGGTATGTTTTGTATCTTATTGTCCTTATTGCCTTGACGTGGAACCTTTGTAAAAGAGCCCTCGGCTCAAAGGTGTCATCTGAAATACAAATAAATAAATAAATGTCTAAGTGTTATACCTTAAGCTAAATGCTATCCCAGTCTTGTAATCCACATCAATTTATTGTCTACCTAACTTGTAATGTATTGTTTTGTACCAATGCATTTTTTTACTTACTTGTAATGTAATGCCTTGAATCTAATGCTATGCACCTGTTCACTTTCTTCTTGTAACTTGACATGGGACCTATAAATGAGCATCCACTCACAGGTGTTCTCCATGATATCATTAAAATAAAAAATAAAAATGAAAATTTTTAAATAAAAAATTAAAAACACATCATGTAAATAGTTTTTAAATGGGGACAATGAAGTACAAGAAAGAATAATTATGAATAGCAATGTATCTACAGAAATATGTAAATAAGCAAAGACAATGTATAAAATGAATGGCAGAGATGTTTGAGACCAGGTTGCAGACAGTTGTCATAGAAACCAAAATGGATGAAATGACACACTTTCCAAACATGTTGAGCTGTGAAGATGGGGCCAGCAGGCTCTGAAACATCACCATGTAAGGATGTATGCTGACCACTTGATGACCGTGGAGGACAATGCAAGAACAGTAGCAGCAATGAGCTAGGTAATCCCCAGACTGGGGAACCATGAAAGCTAAACACTGGACATTGAAAGAAATAAGTCGTGGAAGCTGTGGTCAGCTATTTTGTGTTATTCTGGAAAAAGAAACACAACCCAAAAGGATTAGGCAATAGAACCATGAACATATACACAAAACAAAGACTACTGATCCAGTAAGGACACATCCCTTGGTAAAGTGACTTTTTTCTATATTGGTATCAGAACATGGTCTAAACATAAGAGGCCTGATTCCAGAGCTGATACACTGGATGGAAATGCAGTACACCAACACTGAATGGCGCAAATCTCAAGTTACACCCGCGGCCTGTGACATGAGCGATTACAAAATGTGCCTTATGCCGCAAGCTGCAGCCACTGTATCAGACATGGGTTACAACACAGTGGACCAGATTCCAAGATGTTTACATATGTCACAAGATGACTCGCACAAACCCGATGGTGCAAATCGCACCTTGCACCATGTGTTATGCTGGTCGGGATTCCAGAAGGTGGCTTGTGCCATGGCACAGGCGGCCTGAGCCCAAGGGGACATCTGCCAGCAACAGCCTCTATGGCGTGGTGCAAGGGGGGGTTACAGCAACAACTGCTCTCTATTCTGAGAGGGCAGCTGCCATAATCCAATTATGCAATTACAAGACATACTGCAGCACTGTGGGGTTAGACCAGCTGTTAGCTGCTCTAAGGGGTCTCTGTCCTGGCAAAATGGTGGTTGCCCCACCTCCGCAGTGCCACAACACACACACAGCAGTGCCCCATAGACCCCCCCAAAACTGGAAATCCCCCTCCCAACACCGGGGTGCACTCACTGGTACCTGGACCCATTTTGTCTAGCACCACCCTTGCACCTCTGCCACACTGCCGACCCCGCTGGGGCCCACAGGGGATTGTGGGCTGCTTTCATGACTGGGGGGGGAGGTTCTGGGGGATAGTTCTTTCTGATCAGAGGCTTGCCGCACCCAGGTCTGTTGTGCCATTCCCTTCCTTGGCGCAACTCTGCGGCTGCCGCAAGTCATGGGACGCAAGTGCTGGGGACTCTGCCTGTCCTAGAATAGGGCGCAGGGTCCCGGGCACAGCAGTGCATGGTGCAACTCACATACAGCCACAGTTGCGCCATGCATTTTGGAATTGGGCCCAGTTACGCCAAAAAAGCCTGCACCACTGCGTAATGTGGCTTGTGACACGCAAAGCTCACCACTATGACGGAAGTGCAATTACAGAATAGGAGGCACAAGTAACTATGCCAGAAATGGAAGATGTAACATAGACCAAGGAGTAGCAGGTCTAGCCAGAGCACAAGCATATATAACCCCCCCCAAATGGTCAGACAACAATGTAGTGTGACACACAGCACAACATGTCAACACTATCAACCCTACTAGGCATTATGCTAGCTGAGCTACAGGAACGCAGGCATGCCAGGCACCATGGCAGGACCCAGGGGACTGAGCCACAGTGGCTCATAATGGTACCAAGGCTGTGGTGCTGTGAGTGAAATGCACTCGGATGTCCTATGAGGAGCTTACCAAACAGCAGTGCAAAGCATGTTACCGGCTTACCAAGAGCTGCATCAGGGAACTATGCCAGGACCTGAGTGGAGACCTACTCAGTATCAGCAATAGGGGACACCAACTGCCACTGGAGTTGTGCATAAGAGTAGTGCTGTTCTTCCTCACCATGGGCACATTTGAGATGTCCACAGGGGACACTGTGGGCATATCCTAGCTAGTGGTGTCAAAGCACCTGAGGAGGTTCCTGGTGGCCCTCAAACGGCACACCACACAGCACATCAACATGCCACAGGATGCCCAACAGCAGCGCCATGTGAAGTAGGCCTTTTACAACATGGCACAGTTCTCCCCGGGAGCTAGGTGCAATTGACTGCACACACATGGCCATCAGGCTCCCGACTGAAGATGGGGATGTGTACATAAATAGAAAGGGGTACCACTCGATGAACATCCAGGTGGTATGTGATAGTGGATGTTGCATTTAGACATGGTGGCCAAGTACCCTTGATCCTGCCATGACTCCCATATATTCAGGAACTGTGGGCTACAGGAGGCCTTTGAGAGAGGGGACATCACTGGTGGATGGCTTGTAGGCATGTCCTGGGGTGAACAACACCTGCAAATGTGTGCAAACATCTGTGTTTGCATGAGTGGTAGACAGTGCATGTGGGTGTGAGTGGATACCCTGGCACAACAGGGGGCTCAGGCAACGCAGTGTACAGATGTGATGGCCACACAGACACATGGCACGGCACACATGGGACACAGGCAGGGCCATGATACACACAGTGTGCCACACACACGGGCCTGTTAAGGCCACACAACACCATGGTATGCCCATGCTGTGCATGGACACAGCCAAGGACAGTCGAGTGTGTGAGTGCATGCGCATGTGGCAGTGTGTGCCATGCAGAGGATAGGTAGATGTTGATGACAATGCTGCACACAGCAACAGGCAGCTAATATGTCCCCCCAACAGGTGACAGTGAACACCCCCAGATGCCATGGCTAATAACACCTATAAGGACATCCAGACAGCAACCAAGGAGTTATAACGAGGCCCTCAACAGCACAAGAGTGGTACTCGAGTGCACCTTCGGCCTAATGAAGTCCAAATTTAGATGCCTTGACACCTCATATGTTGCACTGCAGTACAGACCTGTGATGGCCTGCAGGCTAGTACTCACCTGCTGCATCCTTCACAACATCGCTCTGGTGCACTGAGTACCAGTGCCTGACACAGACCAGGTGGAAAGCACCCCACAAGAGGGAGACAGAGAGCCTGATGACACGGCAGGACACCTGTCACAAGGTGGTGCATCAGCGGGACACCATGCAAGATAGGAGGTGATACAGCAGTTCATCTGAGGTGGCACACAACCATCACCACCATGGCGGCAACTGCAACAGTATGGGGGACACAGTGTGGTGCAATGCAACATGAGCAGCAACATGGCATCCAAGGTACCATCGCAGAGTCACAACAGGGTGGTATACTATCTGCCAGGTGCCATGCAACACATGGGACTGCACTGGAACTGTAACAGTGGCCATGCATGTCTTAGAGCATCTGGCAGGCATGGCTACGAATGACAGAAGGCCTCCAGAACATATACAGAGGACCACAGCACACATGGCCAATGGACATGCAGAAACAGGTGGGTGTGGGACACACAAGACAGTGGCACAATGACAAGTGGATGGCACCATCAGGCACAATGCACCTGCCATGGCCACTGATGCATGTTAACAGTGCAACCACAACTGAGACACAGCACCAAGCAGCACAGACCTGCAGACGTATGGTGATAGTATGCACCATTGCGTTGTGCAACATGTGTGACAGCACATGCATGGTGACACACACACATGCGCATAAGCACATGCACATGCAGACCACATACAGAGATGCGGGGCCATGGATGTAAAGATACAATTTATTGTATGCAATAGACAAGGTCCAGAGTTTTCTGTGGCAATTTGGGTCTAAATTCTGTGGCAAGACCACCTGTTGCCACAGAACTTCTGCTGCATTAGTTTCCTATTTCTGCAGAAATTCTGCGGCAGCAGTTGGAGGCTTTGGTAGCAGGCAGAAACATCCCCCACCCAAAAAAAAAACCCACCTAGTTAGTGGAAAAATTTTAGTTTTTTGGCTGGAGCCTACAAACAAGAGATGGTTGTCAATTACCTCCTGAGTTTTTAGTATTAGAAAGTACCTCCCCCCATCCATGTCAACCCCATCCACCCACCCCAGCCTGAGAAACCACAGGGCCATCAAATCTGAATGAGTAATACTTTTAGCAGCCACTGCATGGCACAGTAATTCTCATCCTTCTACTTTTATCACTAGGCCAGCATGCCAGTTTTTCATTACAGTAGTGCTTTGAGCAGCTGTGCTCAAAGCACGTCTGGGACATGAATCCAGAATTCAGGCCTGGTGGTGAAATTAGAAGGATGAGGATTGCAGCACAGTATGGGACCTAATAAAAATATTTCTACTTCAAATAAATGGACTTAAGGAGGTTCTCAGAGTGGGGTAGGGAGGGTGGTGGAGCTGAGCTGGATGGGGGGAGGGGATATACCTGTTTGGACTTTTAAGGTAAAGCCCTAGCAGACAAACTAATGGTCAGGGGCTGTTCCAAAATGCTTTTAAGATTTTTGTTTTTAAATTTCACAGAATTCCAAACAGTATTCTGTGGAATTTAATAAAACCTGAGTAATAGTTTTATGGGGTTTATATGATCCATGGAATAACCACAGTTTATATGATCCCTGGAATAATTGTCCTTGATCAGAGTCAATGTAAACTGCAGAACTGTTTTACTCACAGTGTATACTGGCTCATCATTTGTTTTTATTTATTATGCTTTATCGCCTCATCCGTCAGCCCCCATTGGTCTGATCTACACATGCTCAGCCCCATCTCACACCCCAGAATTTATCTCACTCCTGAACAGCCCCAGTCTACTCCCCTGATGGAGACTGAATGGTAGAATGGGAGCAGGAGCCTGCTCGGTGGCGTAGAGTCTGCAACTTTGGGGTGGACGTTGTCATGTGGCGGTGGAACCTCCATTTTCCTGTTTTATCCCCAGGAGGCATGTTGTGCAATGACATTGGGTGGCACATGGAACGTCTGACATCCCTCACAAATGTAGTCAGTCTTGGCTATCCTACCCCAGGCTACCACAAAGAGTTATTCAAACACTGGCAACTCCACACCCCCCCCCCCCGGGAGTAGGACAGCAGGCCATAAGATGCTCATTCCTCTTTCCCCAAACAAGCCCTCCAACTTCCCAAGCTCATTCCCAAACCCGAGTCATCAGCATCATGTGCAGTACTGCTGTTCCAGCAAGCCAGCTAAATACTCACTCTTCAGTAAAAACTGAGGAATAATATTCCGCAGTTCACATAAACCGCAAAATAATATTCACAGTTTTATTCTGTGGTTTTCCCATAGTTTACACTAAATTCCGTGGCAATCTCCACAGCCGCGGAATTGTGAAAAAATCGTGGCCTTGTACTGTTCATAACAGTAGCTCTGCTGCTAGCTCTTCTGGCGACACTACTGCCATCCTTGGTCCCAGAGGAGCAGCCTGACCAGCCTGCTTTTTACTCCCTAATAACTCCAAACCCACTTTCCCCACCTCAACCTCCATATTGCTTCCTGATACAAGCCCTTGCATCCTGTTGGCAGGTCCTTCTCTCCACCCACTCACCTTTCACAAGGGACTACTTGTCCTAAAATCTGACTCCCTCATTGTCCCAGGGTCTTCCTTCAGGTCACCAAATTCCTCTCGTAAGCTGCCATGGGCCTTGCCCAAAAACAAAATCCTAATAACACTCTGGTACCCTTATGCAATGCCGAGGCTCACTATCCCAACACTGACCTGCCCGGGCAGTATTGTCCAACAGGTTTATTATCACGACAGTGAGCATCCCAGCATAAGGAATCCCGAGGGACATTGACAGGGTAAGGTAGCGGATGTGACAGTTTGCTACCTTACCCCTGTCTCTAGCATTGAAAGGCATGAAGAATCAGAAGGTTGGCTGAGTTGCCCTGCTGGTATTATGGACTACACCACGGCAGCTTGGCCAGCATGCTGTGTAGTCGCGGGTTCTATCCACACTACAGGCAAGATCTGTTTTACTGGTCCTGCCCCCGTAACCATTTTATTTCTAACTCCAAGGTCTGCTCCCCCTAAGAGTTAGATATTTTAGTTACAGGGCTGTGGGGGGCAGAGCCCCCCACATGGAGTGTTTGGGGACAAAGCCCCCAATATGCCTTTTGATTTTTTAATCAGATGCTTAAAATCATATTTTTGGGCATCTGATTGATTCGGCAGGCTGGATTTCAGGGCAGTGGGGTCGGTATCCCGAGACTCAGGTTACTGAGTTCAGGGACACCATAGTATATCCACCACTCTGGCTACTCCTATCTGGGGCTGTTGAGACCAACCTGGACCAATCTCTCCCACTGGCCCCAACCTCACCCCCCTTCAGCTCCCTCATGGACCAAAACTTGCACACCTAAATATATGTAGCCTGCTAAGCAAATTAACACTGCTGCAACCTATTGTTCTCTCCTTGAGACCTGACATGTTGATTATTACTGAGACTTAGTTGAAACCTTATAACCAGTAGGCCAAATTCACTGTTCCTGGCTACACCCTAATTTGGCACGACCGTCCTGGAATTAAGAGGTGGTGAGAGTTTAGCCATGTGGATTGACTCCTTGAATCAGTTTACCTTGGTCCCGTTGCCAACATCCACGCTCACCATTGACACCTTACTAATTAAACTCTCCCTCCCCCACACAAGCCCCATTTTTATTGCCGGTTCCTATTGCACTCCTGACTCCACTATGCCCTCCATCTTGGAACACCTCCATACCCTAACATCTCTGGCCTCCAGGGGTGAACTACATATCCTTGGTAATTTCAACCAGAACTGGTTCTCTGGCTCTAGTTCTAAACTGCGAAGCCAGGTGGCAGCACTAAATCTTTCTCAGCAGATCACTGAACCCACACGTCTTAATCCCAATTCACCAAACCAGTCACTTCAGACTGGTCCCTTACATCCCACCCACATCAGATACTCACATAAGGATTGTTACCAGATTCCTTAAGTGACCATCACATGCTCTAAACAGTAAGGAAAATTTACAGGCCAAAGGCAACCCCCCCCAAAAAAAAACATCCAAATGAGATCCTTTAAATCTCTGTATCTTGCATCTCTCCTAAATGACCTGGCTAACACAGAGTGGTCCTATATCCCCCTGGCTACCTCTATTGACTCTCCATGGGAGTACTTCATGACCAGGGTTATCACAGTCTGGAACTCTCATGCCCCACTTAGATGAGCACGAGTGAGGGTTGCCCACTTGCCATGGATCTCTGCAGACATTCTGGCCATCCTTAGGGCCAGGGATCTGGCTTGGAAGGTCTTCAAGGTCTCCGGGTCACCTGGGAATAAACAAAAGTATCATGCTCTACAGAACGCCTGCACCAGACAAATCCATAGGGAAAAAGCCAACTACTTCCTTGACACCTTCCATTCCAACCAAGACCAACCAGCTAAATTTTGGAAGGTGGTTAAGTCACTGTTCTCCTCCCCATCGCAGCCCCCAACACCTGCTCTAAATAGCAGAGGCTCCATTATCACGGACCTACTAGAGATGGCTACTCTCAATTCAATTCCTTCTTTACAAAGTGTACATCCTCACTTCTGGCCATTCTTCCTCCTGACCCAAACACCCCTCTTACATCACCCTGCCCTCAAGATCCACCATCTGGCCCATCCTTCTCCTTCAGCCCAGTTTCTTCACCCAAAGTTCATAAAGCCTTGCTGTCCTTCAACCCCTCCAAGGGCAAATGTCCCACTGGCCTGGACTCAAAATTACTCTACTTATCAGCTCCTGCCATCACACTCACCTTAACCTCACTCTGTAGCCTCTCCTTCTCTCTTGTCTCCATCCCAACAAAGTGGAAGCATACCACAGTCATCCCCCCTCCCTAAAGGCAGTGACCCCTCTGCTCCTGGCAACTACCATCCAATTTCACTCCTCCCTATTCTGGCTAATATCCAGGAAAAACTTGTTCTCTCACAACTCTTCTCCTACCGTCTTCGTACTCTATCAGTCTTGATTCAGGAAATCCTACTCCACTACCATCTCTCTCTCCTAAGAATCACCAATTCCATCCTCAATGGCATGGCTCAAGGGCACAGCATTTCAGCCATTTTTGTCAACCTGGCCAAAGCGTTTAACACTGTCTCCCACCCAATTCTCGTCACTAAGCTGTCTCTTATAGGGCTCACTTGCATGACACAACCTGGTTCCACTCCTATCTGGCAGGCATATCCCAATCGGTCAGAACTGGAAGCTCCACCTCTGCCTCACCCTGTTACCACTGGTGTTCCTCAAGGCTCAGTCCTGTGGCTGCTCTTGCTCTCAGTTTTCCTCAGTGATCTGCCCTCTGTCTGCTCTCACACATCCATTCACAGTACTGTATACATCCAGCCCCTCTTCCTCTGATGTGGCAACCAGACTTCAGCAGGACTTCAATTATGTTCAGCGCTGGTTTCACTCAAATCAGCTATTTCTCAACTCCAAGAAAACTGTCTCTATGACCTTCGGCACAAGGCAAAGAATTTCTCAGCTCCCCTCCACCCCCACTTTCCACACCCTGTCTGGGACTTCTCTAGAGACTTGCACCTCCTTCAGATATCTTGGGGTCTGGCTGGACCAGCACCTGGACATTTCTGCACATACTGATGCCATCCACAAAAAACTTTACCCCAAGCTGGGTGCTTTGCACCATAATAGTGGCTGCAGCCCTTTACCGGCTTGCCATGCTATTGTGCAGAAAATGATTCACCCTATTTTTGAGTACAGTGACGTAGTCTACAGTGCCACCCATAAGCCCACCCTAGCCAGACTGGACCCTCTTTTCCACTCTTTCTTTTACTTTGCCCTTGACTTTCCTGCCACCACCTATCATTGTGTCCTATAATTAGGTCTCTAGACCACCCCTCACTTCAGAACTGGCACCCCTCCCACTGTGCTAGCATCACAGCTAAATTCTAGGCTCAGTACCTCCCCCTTATCTCACCTCTGTCCTAAGAGCCTCTACCCTTCTGGTTTATGCACTCAGGAATAAGGATTTATGCCTCCTGTCTGTCCCATGCATGCCCACCACCACAGATCAGGCAGCGTTTTCCTATTGTATACCTAATATTTGGAACTCCCTTCATGCGGATTTGACAGGCCTTCTTAAGACAGCAAAAATATAGGAAATGTTGGGGGGGCCCTTTGAAGTAAACACTCTTTGCTCAAGTTTTTGTTCTTCATTCTTTCTTTTTATTTCTTTTCCCCCTACGTTTCACTCGACTTGGAGCTTGTTCACAGGGTTTATTCTTTGTTACACATTTGTAAATACATTTATTTTATGTCATTGATCAGCATTATTTAATATGATATTGTTACATAGAGACATAGATTTTGATGGCAGATAAGGACTGCTTGGCCCACCCAGTCTGCCCATTTCCCTACCTAATGGATATGCTGCAGAGCCTAGTTAACCGGCAGCCTACTTCTTCCTACCCCTATCTCCTAGAATTGCATTTTTAATTCTTGGTGTATACACATACCATTCAATAATAAGTATGTCACTAATACCTCCTTGTGCTATAAATTCAGCTGATGTATACTGCAGTTCATTTATTGTGAATGACTTTAACACAGTGCATCATCAAATGGCCTTGCTTAGTTTTGAACCTGGTAACATGATTTATATAAATTAGGTTGTCAGCATACTCAAACATACATAAATTGTAACCAATTAAAAACAGATGTTGCGAGATTGTTTTTCCCCACACACATACTGTACACACACTTCTTGTTTAGTATGTAATAGGCCTGATCATTACAATCTGCAATGTGTTTTGTACTGAGATATCCAAATAGCAAATTTGATTGAGGATGGGGAAGGGGGATGAGATGGATATACAGAGCAAAGATTTTGTGAATAGCCAAGTTACAATTGGTTATCATTAGATGACTGGAGTGAGAGCAAGATTCTGCAAACGAAGCAGACTTAATGTGGCTTGTAAGTTTTAGGTATGCAGTTATGTATTGCTTTAAACTGGCATTTTTCAATGCTGAATGTTTCCTTGCATGGTGTATGTGGCAAGGGTATCATGTGTTAGATGCAATTAATTCAAACCAGTAAAGGCATGCTGAACTGTGACAACTCATTTCCAGGTGTGGGTGTGTCTTGGGAGTGGGGATGGATCAATTTTAATATTATTGAAACAAATAACATGGTAGTCAGAAATAATGCTATAAAAAATATAACGTTAAGTAATGCACACAAAGTATAATTACAGAAGAACGTACTTGGATGGACATAAGTAGTCAAGTACTGTGTATGTTTAATGCAACTGTAGTTACAGAACTTTAAGGAAAACATATATACTCTTAATTAAATTGAATCCCATCTTAAAGGCATTTGTCCCTCCATTCATGTAACTTCTGCCATATAAACCTGCTGAATCTAGTGAGCAGGTGGGATCCAATTTAATTAAGAGTATATATTGTATATATATATATATATCTGTAGTAGCAATAACCAAAAAAAAAGCTGTAAAGTGCAGTCATTCTTTAGATGTACATTAATCAATTTATTCTTTCATGTATGTAGGGAGAGGTGCTATATGGGGTGACTCTTGCTTTGTCAAGATTTGTGTAGGAATTTGACACAGTGTAGGGCCAGACAGCTTTGCTTAGTTTTGAACCTGCTACATGTTGCATATTAATTAGGTTATCAGCCTACTGAAACACATCATTACAGAAACAGATGGTTTGATACCTTTTATTGGACCAACAAGAATGTTATAAAAAGAACAAAGCTTTAGCTTTCGGACTAACAAGTCCTTCTTCGGATGCCTAATGAGAGTTATTTAAAAATACCATATTATTAAAAGTTAGAACATGCAGGAAAAAACAGAAATAATTCTTAGTGGTTGAAAACAGGCCTTCGGAAATAATTAAAGTGACATTTTATTTATTTAGTTTTTGTTGACCAGGTAAGTGCACTAGACAAATCCTGCCTATTTTCAGGCACGACCCAGGGGAGGGGGATACAGATGAAAGCCAACTGACCTTGAACCAGATTAAGCTGTTGGTGGTATTTTTAGTGAATGAGAGAAATTTGGCCAGGACACCGGGGAAATTCCCCTACTCTGTGTGGGGGGTGCTGTTGGACCATAGATTTGTTCGTGGGACCCAGTCATTCTGCTGGTGTACCTGCAGGAGAGCAGAGCTCTGCTCCTGCAGGTCCAGCTTTGGAGCCTGAAGTACTGAGGATGTAGGACCGTTTTGTTGATATGCTTGTGGATCTTGCTGTACAAGATAAATCTTTACCTGCTCAGTCTGCCTCTGCATCATCAGATTTTTTACCTGTGGATGAACTTTGGTTGAAGTCCCTCCTTGCTGCACATCGGGACCAGGTACTTGCTGTAGTTGATGCTGTTAGCCCTTTTGAGTCGGCCTCTCCTGGGACACGGACTCTGTCGCCAAAACTAGGGGCTGTGGAGGATCTTCCTGCTTTCATTACGGATGTGGTACCTTCGGGCTCTTTGGAGGTGCAGAGTCAGCAACAATCCTCTGTAGCACTGGTCCTACCAGTGTTGCACCATGCTCTGTTGGAATTTTTGGTTCCTACAAATCTGGATCGAGCAGTGTCTTCTCCACCTTTGAACTCGGCGGTGACTTTGCCTGGTGAACTTGTGAGTACTATGCATCCTAGACCGTGTGTTTCACCTCCTACTGTGCAGACTGTCTCACCTGTTTTGCCTCCTCCCGCTCTGTTGCCTTGTTCTAGTCCACTACCTGTCTCTTTAGAGGCCTCTTTGCGGAGTGGGGGGTTGGAAACCAGGCAGTTTGGGGCATTGGATACCTGACCCTGCCCATAACCCGATACCTGGTTGTGGAGGGCAACAGCCCCCCTTGATATACATGCCTCCACCTTTTCCTTGGTAGCCCGGATTTGGATTTGCGTGCTGAGGATGTTCAGCATCCTGCATTGGATACTACTCTGCTGGCTAAAGTTCCTTCTTTGCCTCCTCTCTTCGCGGTGATGACGGCCCTAGCTCTAGGGGACCAGCGGGGTGATAGAATGGATATGGATGTCCCGCCTCCCTGACCCTCCTCTGGGCCCTTCTCCTGACCCTGGGGACAAGGCTAAATCTACTTGGGAAGAATTTGTAGAAGGGATACATTTTGGAACTCCCCCCCTCTTCAACGGGAATGCGGTCCCCTTCAGTATATTGGGGTCTTGATGTAGCCCCAGACCGTCTCTATGTGGAAAGTCACTTTGAAAGGATCTTTGGTTTTTTACAAATGAAATATTTGCATTGATTCATGTATCAGGTTCTTCCTTATATGACGTTAGTTTTCAAAGCACTAGAGGATTAGATAGATTCTGGACAAAGTATGATACTCTTAAATACACTGAGTTGTGGTTACATTTCGGGCTATCCACTTTACTAGACCTTCTATTAAAACTGTCACCATTTTGTTTTGAAATGAGAATGTAGCAGCTAGTGATATTACGCATTGGTTAGCTAAACGCTGTGATGTCTTGGGGTTGCCACAGCCTATATTTGACTCTGAACACTTGTGGACTGGTGGTTGGCGTTATAGGGTGCGGCTTAGAAATACGAATGTGGGTCCCATACACTTACCTAATAGTTTGTTTTTAGGTAGGGAATGGGGGCATTGCTTCTATGTGGGGCAGTCTCGTACCTGTTTTAAATGTGGCTCCCCTTTCCATCTCAGTGCAGCCTGTGATAGACTACGATGTTCCCTTTGTTTATCTTTGGCCATGCTAGTGCAGATTATAATTCTGAACTAAAGTGCAACCTGTGTGAAGAACTAGGTCATGGTTTTAGATCCTGTCCTAGGGCTTCCCATAACAGGGAAGATAGCCCAGATCAGGATATGATCCTTCTTAATGCCCAGAAAAAGGATATTGCTACGGCGACGTCCCTTTCTTCGCATGTTAAAGTAGTACTGGTCCCCCTTTATGCCCTGATATTGCGGCGCCTGCTCCCCAGTCAGTGGTTTCTGTATCTGAACCTTCCTCTGAGCCTCCTTTATAGGAAGTTCCACAACCGGTTGTACAGGACCCTTCCTCTCGCCCCACCCCACTTTCTGTTGTTTCTCCGGTTCCTGCTGAACCTGTGCCTGTCCCTGACAAACCTCTGGATATTATTATTATGCCCCCTCCTGAGCCTAGTGTTCAGACAAAGAAACGGGCTCAAAAACAGACAACAGGTAGGGCCAAATTGGCTAATGCATCTTCTCCTGGTGGCTCTGTTCCCTTAAGTAATAAATTTGAGATCCTGTCCCGTCACACTCAGTCTTCCATCGTGGAAGCTGATTCTGACACCTCCTTACAACCTATGGTATCCTCTGATTCTGAGAATGATAAATCAAAGGAGTTGCCTATGGATACTCGACCCTCGCAGATGGGGGTGAGACCCCGGAGAAGTACTAGAAAGGGAAGGGTTCCTTGATTTTGACTTATTTTTATTTCGACCCTTTATCTGATTCTCTTTCATGGCCATGGCATTTCATCTCACTGTAGCCACCCTCAATGTGAACAGTGTGAAAAATGCTTGTTGGCGGCTGATTACTTTTCAACTTTTGAGTGATTTGGTGTGTGGTATTTGCCTTATTCAGGATACCCGTCTCAATACCCTTCCTTTGGTTAATATGGCCAAAAAGCTTTGGCGATGGGGTCCTTCTTTTTTTTCTTTAGGATTAGACACATGTAGTGGTGTTGGGGTCATGGTTGTTTAGGGGTGATGGATTTCATGTTACCAAGTTGGTTGAACTGCTTATGGGACGAGTCTTAATATTGGATTTTACTTATTTACTTTACACTTGGAGATTAATTGTGATTTATGCACCAGTTACGAAGAAAGGTCGAGTGGATCTCTTTCGTGAGGTGCAGACTTTTTTGTTCACGTCATGCTTTCTCACATGGGGTGGTGACTTTAATTGTGTAGTGCATAAATCAGATCGGAGGGTCAGGACTGATAAGGATTTTTGTGATACACATTGTCTCAATCACACTATTGTCCAGGGTCATTTACAGGATGTTTATAGGGTTTGTTATCCTACTGGTGGACGTACTTTTTTTAAGGGCGCCTTATCCACTAGGATTGATTTTCTTTTTGTCTCTGCAGCTTTGAGTGTGATTAAAGCTCAAACCATTCCAGTGGAGATTTCAGACCATAATGTGGTAACTGCCACGTTAGGGATAGGCCCTCATGCTAAACTGGGGCAGGGATATTGGAAACTGAATCCTTTACTGCTGCTTGATGACAGGTTTTTGGCCCAAGTTCATGATTTGTTGAAAGCTTGTATGTCACTATCTGGACTTTCTGAAGATTTGTTAGATTGGTGGCTACTCACTAAATCTGAAATCTCTACTTTGGCTAGGAGGACATCTAAATATTCTGCAGTGACTAAATATAAGAGATATTTGTCTTTACGTATGCAGTTGGAAACATTATATTCAGCTATACACTCACAAGGCTTATCTTTGACAGCACAGGTACAGAATGTAAAAAAAAGAAATGGCTGCACTACAGTATGCTAGAACTACTTCCCTGTTACATGAACATAGGGTTTGTTCTGCTAATAAATCTGCTTTGGGGATGTTTTGGATTGTAGTCATAGGCGTTCTGCGGATCGCCTTCTGACTGAAGTTGTGGATACTGCTGGTACTAGTTACACTGCATTTCTGGATATCTTGTGAGCAGTCTCCTCGCATTTTTCAGACTTATATGCTGCATCTCCAGTGGATAGCGCTGGTGTAGAACAATTCCTTTCCTCTCTCCATATTGCCCCTTGTTCTGATATACTATTACGGGCTTTAGTTGCTCCAATTAGTGTTGATGAGGTTAAAAGCGAAATTTTCCGTTTACGGAATAACACGGCGCCTGGTATTGATGGCTTGCCTGCAGAATTTTATAAAACCTGTAGTCCTTTGGTTTGTGATGTGCTCACAGTAGTGTTTAATTGGGTTTTGCAACGTCACACTCTCGATTTCCATTTTTGTACTTCAATTCAGATTTTGTTATATAAGAAAGGTGATAGAACTTTACTTTCCAATTGGAGGCCTTTAAGTTTCCTTAATACTGATTTTAAAATTTTAATGAAAACATTGAATACCAGATTGTTGTCCATAGCTCCACACTTGATTTCCCTACACCAATCCTGTTCAGTACCAGGCAGATCTATCTATAATAATCTCATTTTGCTTCAGAAACTAATAGAGCTTGGTAAAGTTGATGTTATAAAGGGTTTTCTTATGTCCATGGATCAACAATGGGCCTTTGATCAGGTCCCTCATAGTTATTTGTTTCAGGTTTTATGAACCTATGGCATTCCTGATTGCTTTATAACTTGGATTGCTTTGCTTTATAGTCATGCTTATGCTATGCCCTTGGTAAATGGTTACTTGGGTTCCTATATCCAAATTCATTGGGGGGTGAGACAAGGCTGCCCTCTGAGTCCATTGCTTTATGTTTTTAGTTTGGATCCGCTTTTACGTACAATTGCCCAAGATGTGCGGATTATTGGTATTGCTTCTCCTCATAGTACCCTTGAGGCCAAAATTTCGGCTTATGCTGATGATGTCTGTGTCTTTGTTGCTGATTTGACCTCTGGAGATAAGGTGTTACATCATTTTTCTAATTTTTCGGATGTTGCGGGTTCCTCCCTTAATAAATCTAAGAGTTTTTTTTATCCTCTGCATACTGCCATTCCTGAGGTTATGGAGCTGCAAGGCATTCCTGTTGTACTGGGCCCGGTCTGAATTTTAGGTATTGATTTTGGGAAAGGTGATAATGCGTTACTTAATTGGTCAGCTAAAATTGAGACAGTTCAGTCCAGAATCAGATTATGAAAGTCTTGGCAACAAACTAAACAGAAAAAGGTTATCATTACTAAATCTTTACTTCTCCCCCAATTTTTATACCTTAGTGTGGTATACCCCATTCCTTCTGGTTTGGAAGCCACTTTATTGGGTCTTTTTTTTTTCAAATTATTTTGGGGAGTCGCCTAAATCCCATTAAAAGAGATGTGTTGTATCTTTCTATTGCACAGGGTGGTTTGAATTGTGTGAATCCGATTACTTTTTACAATAGTATTTTTTTTCATTGGAATTTACTAGACTTTAGTAGTCCACACTCTGTGTTATGGGTGATTTATGCGTATGGTTGGTTACCTAAATTGTCCTCAGAGTGGCCAGGTTTGAGCCAGAAAAATTTACACACTCCTAGTTACCCGATTTATGTCAGACCTATGATTTCGAAACTTAATAGATGGAAGTAACTTCCGGCCCATGTGTATTGCAAATCGCACAAATATATTTATGATGTCCTACAACGTAAAGCACATTCCATAGTCCTCATTTTTAAGGATGTACCGGATGGTCATGTTGATAACCTCCTTAAAAGTTTGGTAGATAAATGGATTCCACCTAGATTATGGGATGTTTTATGGCTTAGTTGTCATGGACTTCTCAATGTTAGGGGGAATTTAAAGCATAAAATGGTTACTGAACATACTTGTCCGAGGGATACTTGCATTAATTAGGAGGAAACAATGTTCCATTTTTTTGTTTCTTGCCCCTTTGTGCAAGAATTCTGGATGACCCTTTCTACCCTTTGGAGCCAGCCTTTCTGGCAGGCTGTTACATATCTGGAAGTTGTGGGAGGTTTTTTGTTACATTCTACTTTGTTGGATGCAGGTGTAGTACGGCTGCTGTTTGCTATGTTCAAGTTTCATTTATGGCATGCCAGATGTCACCTTACTCTACAACAGTTATACCACCCATCACTTGAAGTTCTTCAACATGTTGAACATGATCTGTTGTCACAATGTGATTCTGAACGCAACTGTTTCTCCAAAAATGTATGGCTTATGAGGTGGAAAGAGGTTCCTTTTTTGAGAGACAAAATAGGGTGAATCATTATGCTGTCAGAGAATTGAGTATTGCTGATTTCTCTTTGTTATGTTTTTTTCTTATTTTCCATGAATTGTATTACAGTTTTTATGATTTATTGTTCTGTTTATTAATAAAAACCTTCCCCTGCTCTTTTTGATAAGTGCCATGGGGTCTTTAACATCCACCTGATCTACCACTAATCCAGGCAGATGAGACCTCGGTTTAACATCTCATCCAAAAGACGGCACCTCAGAAGTGCAGCACCCCTATCATGCTGCACTAGAGTGTTAGTACTGGGATATTAACCCAAGTGCCAGATGTGGGAACAGAACCCACAGCCCTCTGATCTCCCAGCCTCAGAGGTGAGTGTGCTACCTACTGAGCCACTGACACTGATAAGTTTTGGAGAGATGGAATATCTAAAATGTGATTTCAGCTGAACCAATCTTAAAGGTCAAAGGTTGTCCAGAGAAAACAGCAGGCAGAGAGTTCAACCCACATATATTATAACATGTATAAGTCTAATAGATAAAAAAAACAAAACTTAACATTCTCTGCTCACTAAATCGCATGTCAAGTGAAGAAACCTCCTGAAGACACATACTTCACAAGTGAGGTAACAGTACATCAGTAAAATCCAGCTTCAACTCTGCTCAGAGCTCTGTTAGTGGATAGAGCCTATGATAATAAGATGACCCTGGGAAAAACAACTGCATGCCAAAATGTAACATATTACCAAGTAAAGAAAAAATAAAAAAGCCCACAAAATTAAAACATAGAAATTATCTTTACATGGCATATAGAATGATGAAAGTGATGTTTACCCAAAGTGAGTAAGTATATCACACTGGTGAAAGTACAACTTGCCGGAGATATATTACCAACATACTCTCAACAAATTATTATGTTCCAGAAACCCTAAGCCTTTGTTGTAACAAGATTTTATACATGAGAAAATCAATTGTCAGTGTAAGTACCAGATACAAAAAAGTGCTAGTCAAGGACCCCCAAGAAATTGAGACTATGCAGCCTGATATGTACAGATTTCAAAAAATTGTCGGTGTATAATCAGAATAATACATATATAGAAACAGTCCAAGGAATCCAAACAAACATTCTTAGGAAATAAGTACAGAGGGTAAAAACACTGAACATTGAAATCAGTACATAACAGGCTGCATAGTCTCAATTTCTTGGGGGTCCTTGACTAGCACTTTTTTGTATCTGGCACTTACACTGACAATTGGTATTATCATGTATAAAATCTTGTTACAACAAAGGCTTAGGTTTTCTGGAACATAATAGCTTATTGAGAGTATGTTGGGAATATATCTCCAGTCAGCTGTACTTTTATCAGTGTGGTACACATACTCACTTTGGGTAAACATTGCTTTCATCATTCTATGTGCCATGTAAAGATAATTTCTACATTGTAGTTTTGGGGCTTATTTTTTGATTATTTTTTTACTTGGTAATATGTTACATTTTGGCATGCATAGAAACCTAGACTTTGACAGTAGATAAGGACCGCTTGGCTCACCTAGTCTGCCCATTTTCCTACCTACTGGATAAGCTGCAGATCCTAGTTAACCAACAGCCTATTTCTTCCTACCCTCCACATAAATTGCCTTATGTCTGTACCATGCATTCTTGAATTCTCCCACAGTTTTAGACCCCACAGCCTCCTCAGGAAGGTGGTTCCATGCATCCACCACCCTCTCTGTGAAAAAAATACTTCCTCACATTGCCCCTGAGCCATCCCCCCTCTATGTTCAAATTGTGTCCCCTTGTTCTTGCACATCTCTTTTTCTGTAAGACGCTACCCTCTTGGACTTTGTTGATTCCACTGAGGTACTTAAAAGTTTCTATCATGTCCCCCTTCTCCCTCCTTTCCTCAAGGGTTTACATATTAGGCTCCTCGAGTCTCTCATCATATGGCTTCTCTTTCAGATCCTGCACCATTTTAGTTGCCCTCCTCTGGACTGCTTCCATCCTATCTATGTCCTTTCAGAGATGGGGTTTCCAGAACTGGTCACAGTACTCCAGATCGGGTCTCACCAACTGTCTGTACAGAGGGATAACAACTTCCTATTTTCTGTTGGTGATGCCTCACCCTATATATCCCAGTATCCCCCCAGCCCTTTCTACGGCCGTCTCACATTGCTTGCCAACCTTAAGATCATCTGATATGATTACCCCCAGGTCCCTTTCCATTTTTGTTGTTGTTACTACCTCCCTCCCATTGTGTACTCTTCCCCTGGGTTTTTGTTTCAAAGGTGCATTATTTTGTACTTCTTTGCATTAAATCCAAGCTGCCATATTTCTGACCATTCCTCCAACCTTGCCAAGTCCCTTCTCATCTTTCCACACCCCATTGCTTATCAACCGTGTTGCAGATCTTTGTGTCATCTGCAAAGAGGCATACTTTTCCTTCCCGTCCCTCTGTAATGTCACTTATAAAGACATTAAAAAGGACTGGATCTAGTACTGAATCCTGTGGTACCCCATCAGTAACCCCTTTTTCTTCAAAGTGGACTCTGTTTACTATTACCTTCGGTGTCCTGTTGTCCAGCCAACGTTTTACCCAGGCTACCATCCTGGGACCCACTCCCAGGCTGGCTAATTGTTTTAGTAATCTTTTGTGTGGGACTGTGTCAAATGCTTTGCTAAAGTCTAGGTAGGTCATGTCCATAGCCCCTCCCTGGTCTTCTACTTTGGCCACCCAGTCAAAGAAATCAATTAGATTCATCTGTAATGACCTTCCTGCTGTGAATCCTTGCTGCCTTGGGTCCTGTGCCCCACTGGCCTCTAGGTACTCAACAATTCCTTCCTTCAGAAGTGATGCCATCATTTTCTTTACCACAGAGGTCAAACTGATAGGTCTGTAGTTTCCAGCCTCTGTCTTGCTCCCACTTCTGTGGATGGTAATCATGTCTCTCTCCTCCAGTTCTCAGGTAGAAGACCATCTTCCCATGATTTGTTAAAAAGAGTAATCAGTGGTGTCACTAGTTCTTCCCTTAATTCTTTTAGAATTCTGTGGTGAATCCAGACAGGCCCTATTGCTTTGTTCACCTTGAGTTTTAGCAGTTGTTTCAGAACCGTTTCATCTGTAAAAGGACAGGGATCGACACCCCTATCCAGAGTGCTTCTGTTAATTGGATTAGGTACCTCCCCTCCTCCTCTTTTGTGAATACTGAGCAGAAGTATTCGTTCAGTATCCCTACTTTTTCACTGTCCCTCTCTGCCCACCCACAGTCCATTCTATTCAGCCTTTCTATCCCTCCTTTTGTCTTTCTACACTCCCTAATGTACCTATAAAAGGTTCTATCCCCCTTCTTAACCGAGTTGGCTATCTTTTCCTCAGTTTGGAACTTTGCTATTCTGACTGCCTTCTCTGCTTCCTTCTGCCTTAACTGGTACAGTCCTCTGTCCTGCTCCTTCTGTGTTTCCTTATATATCCTAAATGCTATCTTTTCCTCCCTAACCTTCCCTGCCACTTCTTTTGAGAACCATAGTGGCTTTTTCTTTCATTTTGATTTGTTTATTTGCTTCACTCAAAGGCTTGTTGCCTCTGTGATGGCAGTTTTGATGTTTCCCCACTGTTGCTCCACCCCTCCTTTCTGCCTGTTAGCTAGTGCTTTTTTAAGGCACTCTCCTATTTTGCCAAAGTCGGTGCTCCTGAAGTCCAGTACCCTCACTTTTGTATGGTTTGACTCTGCAGCTGAGTTTATCGTGAACCACACTGTTTGGTGGTCACTTGTTCCCAGATGGCTACCCACTTCTAGAGCTGAGATCCTCTCACTGTCCCCATTTGAGAGTACAAGATCTAAGACTGCTCCCTCCCGAATGGGTTCCAACACTAGCTGTCTGAGGCATGCCCCCTGTAGGTCATCAAGAATGGCCCTGCTCTTGGATATGGCTGCAGCTAAGGTGCTTCAGTTAACATCTGGCATATTCGGGTCCCCCACCAACAATATCTCCCCTTTTTCTGCCATTTTAATGATGCCTTCTATCATATGCTTGTCCACTCACTCCCCCTGAGATGGGGGTCTGTATACAACTCCTGTATGGATTGTGGTGCCATTTCCAGTCTCTAAGGTGACCCACAGTGCCTTCTCCCTGTTTGCTTTTTTGTTCTGTTGCTTTTACCCCTTCCTTTACATAGAGGGCTACTACCGCCCCTCTTCTACACTCCTTGTCTCTCCTGTAGGTTGAGTACCCTGGTATGTTAACATCCCAGTCATGGTTCTCTGTGTACCATGTTTCTGTGACTGCCACAATATTCAGGCATCCCTCTTCCATCAAGTCCACCAGTTCAGGAAGTTTATTTCCCAGACTATGGGCATTGGTACTCATTACCCTCCATTTCTTGATGGCCTTACCTCTTTTTGCCCCATCTCTGTCCTTATTGCCTTTGTCATTTCCTCCATTTATCCCTGCCCTTCTCCCTATCGATGTCTCTATCATGGTGTTTACCTCACTAACTACCCTGATTTTTGGGGGGGTGGCTAGGATTTCCCTGCTCCTTTCCAATGCTTCTCCCCTTGGCTAGTTTAAATGCTTGCCAATGAAGCATTTAAACCTATCATCTAGGATCCTGGTTCCCCTCCTGGACAGATGCAGACCATCTTGCCAGTATATGCCTGCATCACTCCAGGTGGACCCTCAGTCCATGATGAAGCCAAACCCCTTAGCTCTGCAGCAGTTTTTCAACCATTGATTAAATACCATGGTGTGGATCATCCTAGCCTCACCCATGCCATAGACAAGTGGCAATGAGAAGCCTACTGTGCATGCTGCTTGTCTAAGGCCCCTCCCCAACTCCACAAACTCTTCCTGCACTGCTCTGATCCCTTTCCCAGCCAGGTCATTTGTCCCTAGGTGGACAATGACATCCAGCTCCCTTCCCCATGCAGATGCTCCCACAATCCTGAGGATTTGCTTCCTGTCCCTCCAGGCCATGGCACCAGGCAGGCACCTTACCTCCTTCCCCCTTCCTCTCCCAGTTCTACCCTCCTAACAATGGAATCCCCCACCAGGAGTTGTTTCCTTCCCCATGGGGTCCCATGTCACCCTCCTGTGGGTCTCCTTTGTGGAGGTTCCCAGCATCCTCCTTGGTCTCCACTGCAGGTGCCTCCATAGAGGAACCACACTTTGCCAGAATGGCTTATAAATTGTGGAGAGGTACAACCAGAGGGATGCACCTCTGTTCCACCACCCTCACCCTCCCTGAGCCCACTGTGGTCCAACCACTCCTCTTTCTTGCCAACCTCTGAGGCAATGGTGGTGGCCCAGGCAGTCCCTGGGTGGGATAGGAGTTCCCCCAAATCCTGGCAAACTCAGTTTGGAGATCAGCAACCTCCTCCCTCAGCCCTGAGAGGTGCCTGCAGATGGGACAACACTGCAGAAGACTGCTGCTTCACAGCCACTACACTGCCCCACTCCCATCATGTCTTATTTCTTGCCCCTTAACTGTTGTTTTGAATACTTACTCTTTCCTCTGTTTATTTATCTATTTATTTATTTTTTCTCCCTACGTCCTTACTGCCTCCATGCCCTTTAAGCTCCTGATCTTCCTGTTTAGAGATAAGTTCCTGTATTTCTCAGTAGTCTCCTTACTTGCTCAGAGTCAGACCTCCATCAGCTGGGGGTGGGACGGAGAGCTACTCTTTTTCTTCTAAGATGGTGAGTCTTTTGTGGCTCTGTGATCACTACCTTCCTGCTCCCAAACAGGAAGTTCCCACTGTCAGTCAAATCCTCTGCCTATAAAAGTAGAACTGGCTAAGGGGGGAGGTGGTGTAGGGGAGGGAAGGAGGGCAATATAGTCCCAGTGGAGAAGTACAGTTATAACAGCAGCTCCTTCCTCTTGCTGTTCTCTGCCTGTTTTTTTCTTCAGGGTCATCTTATTACCATAGGCTCTATTCACAGAGTTCTGAGCAGAGTTGAAGCTGGATTTTACTGATGTACTGTTACCTCACTCGTGAAGTATGTGTCTTTGGGAGGTTTATTCACTTAATATGTAATTTAGTGAGCAGAGAATCTTAAGGGTTTTTTTTTTGTTTGTTTTTTGTCCAATAGACTGATACACGATATAATATATATGGTCTGAACTCTATGCCTGCTGTTATCTATGGACAGCCTTTGACCTTTAAGTTTGGTTCAGCTGAAATCACACTTTAGTTATTCAAGGTCTCCAATGTCATTTTAATTGTTTCTGAAGGTCTGTTTTAAGCCAATGAGAATTATTTCTGTTTTTTTCTGCATGTTCTAAGTGTTAATAATATGGGATTTTCTAAATAACTCTCATTAGGCTTCTGAAGAAGGACTTGTTGGTCTGAAAGCTAAAGCTTTTTGTTCTTTTTGTAACATCCTTGTTGGTCCAGTAAAAGGTATGAAACCATTTGTTATGGATTTGTTCTTACTAGGAACAATACGGATTAAACATTTTGTTTGTCATCATTACAGAAAGGAACTGAAGCTGGTAAAAAACAGATGTTGAATGATTGCTCTCTCCCCACTCACCCCAACACAAACACTTCCTTTTTAGTGTGTATGACATCTGACAATTACAGTTTGAAAAATCACAGATCCAAGAAGTGCGATTATTTCCAAGCTCATCTATCAAACTGCTATTAGGTAAAATGTGTATAAATAGTTAAACTCAAACATTTACTGCTTTTACAGCTAAGTGATGCTATCTGATCGAGACCTGCTTGTGAGATAGATTAAATGTTGTAAAACAGCAAATACTGGTAGCATTAAAATAGCACAAATGGTGACAGTATCTTGATTTTATTTTATCCAGTCAGCTTTATGCTGTTCAAGAAGCGACAGCTGTACAATGATTCATGAAATCTGGTCACCAGTTTATGTGCAGACAATAAGAGAAGATGCTCAGCAAAGTGCTTACTCCCGTTTTCACTAAGCAAATATACAGTCTTCACTAGGGCCCGGATATTCAGACCAGTTGCACATGGTGCAACTGAGTTGTGCCAGCGCAAGTACGGAGATGTGCTGAGAAGCGATATTCAGTGGGAGCCATGGTGCAGCGCAAAGCCCACTGCGTCCATGCGCAACTATTATATATGTGGCACAAGTGCAGGGGGCATTCCCATGAATATGTGGCACAATGGTATATCCAAATGTGAAGCCATGGCAGAAGTTTGGAGCAACTTGAAGATGCACCGACCAGACTTGTTCCTATAAAAACAGGGCGCAAACACACAGACAGCAGTTGCACCAAGAGTGTGAGAGTGAGAGCAAGAGGGAGAGATAGTGAGAGAGACAGACAGAAAGACACAAGAACAGACACAGAGGGAGAGAGACAAAGAGGTGGCATGGGAGAGGGAGAGAGGGGCTGAGAGAGAGACACACACACAGAACAACAGTGTACCAGTGTGGCACACAGAATGCAGCGAACCACCCAGGTGGACTGAAGGAGGGATGGAGCGTGTGCCATTCCTGATGGCAGCAGTAATGAGGGGTGTGAGGAGGCAGGAGGAACAGCTATGTGGCCAACGAAGGGCCCGTCGGTGGTATACCTGACACAGATGGCACCATGCCCACGTCACCTTTGAGAACTATAGTGACACAGAGATTGTGGGCTGGTAAGACCTGAACAGGGCCATTCTGAGGCAGCTCTGTCAGCTGTGCAGTGAGGAGATCCAGGAACCCACCAGATGAAGCCATGCCATGTCTGTGGAGACCAAGGTGACCACCATCATGTGGCTGCTCACCACAGGCACCTTCCAATGACCAACAGGGGACACCAAGGGCATCACCCAGTTGGCCACATCCCACCTCCTCACATAGTTCCTCAATGCCCTGCTGCCACGTCCTTCAGAATTCATCCATATCCCCAGCACACAGGCAGAGCATACAGCAAGCATGCAGGACTTCCACAGGGTGTCACGCATGCCTGGCATGATTGGGGCCATTGATTGCACCCATGTGGGCATCCACATACCACTTGGCCCCAAGGGTATGGCATACATCAACAGGAAGAAGCCAAACATCAGCTGCCGCGGTGATGCCACAGGTATCATCAATGCCTGCACCACACCCTGGGAGTGCATATGATGCATACATCTTGCACAGCTTTGCATTGTGCCAGCGGTTTGAATGTGGATATCCCCACAGGCCACCTAGTGGGTGTGTATGGCTGGGCGAGGGGCTGGCAATTGCAGACCTGGGGTCGGGGTGGGCAAGGTGTACATAGTTGGCATGGGCAACAGAGACAAGCAAGGGTGCAGCACAGAATAGCATAGGGCTAACCATGTCATTCTCCACACAGGTGACAGCACATACCCTCTGAGGCCCTGGCTGCTCACCCCCTACCGGCAGCCATTGTCCCCAGGAAAGGGACAGTACAACGAGGCGCACACTACCATACGCAACATCATCGAGTGCATCTTTGGCATGCTGAAGACATGAGTCTATTGCTCAGACAGATCAGGCAGTGCCCTACAGTACAGCCCCTTAAAAGTCTATGGCCTATTTCTGGCCTGTTGCTTAGCGCGCAACATGGCCATTGACCATGAGATAGCTGTCGAGGCAGACGAGGGCAACAGTAGTGGGGACAACAGAGACAATGGTCTGGAGGGTGGTGGACAGCCACCCCCTGGGTGGAGGGACCCCTAACTTCAGCAGCAGGCATGACGCCATCGCAACACTGTCGCACAGGAACACTTTGGTGAACGCAGGTAGGCGGTGTTGTACACATGCATGGGCCACACAGACAAGTACAGCAGACATTCAGAGACATGCATGGTGAGGGGCATGCACACACAGAGGCACAATGCAGGGATAGGGGAGTCAGTGGTACACAACCAGACACAGCAACATACACAGAGACACATGCACCCACCCACCCGGGCATTGGAATGTGGCGTGGAGCAGATGTATGGCACCAGTGCACAGGCACAACCAGTGGTAGACTGCCCTCATCTCACCCACTCCACATGGTCCAATGGCCAGGCATGCGCACACACAGGCAGCATGTGGCGTGGCACACAGGCATGCCACCATTGGCATGGTGCACACACACAACCCATGGGTACACAGGGCATCAGCCACAGACAGCGGTCAGGGCAGCATGCAGATCAGGGCAGCCGCACAGCACCATGGCCACCATGGCCATGAGGGCAGCCATGCCAGGGGCCAATTGACAGCCACAGGCTGTGCATCATCTGGGGGGGTGTCCAACAGTCACCCGGGGTGGAAGTGGGGGACTGTGACTATGTCCTCGTGGGGATGTGCAGGCACCCAAACAGGCCAGCCCCTGGCGTGCCTGGGATGTCTACATCCAAGCCCAGTGTCCACTGTGTTGGGGTCCACCAACCTTTGGTCTGTGGGGTGGACAGCACACTGTGGGGGGTCTCCTGTGCACGGTCACACCCTGTGGCAGCCATCAACGCAAAGCCATCCACAATCGCACTGGCAATGCGATCCAAGTATACAGTCTTGGCCTCCTGTATGCATTGCATCCCCTCCAGGATCTGCACAGTGCCCCTGTCCTGCTGTTTGGCTAACTGGTGCATCTCTGCATGCAGTGTATGCACCCCAGTGGTGAGCAGCACCTGTTGCTGAATGGATGCCTGCAGCAGCCGGCTGTGCGAAACCAGATGGCCCACATCCTGGGGCTCCTGGGCAGGCCGCCAATCAGCTGGGAGTGACCTGCCATGCTGCACAGCCCCCCCATCCAGTGGATGCTGCACAGTGGGGTCTGCAGGGGGAATGGGTATGGCATGCTCACCGGTGGTGGACCCTGTGTCCGGCTGCCCAGTGGCACCCACAGCCTGCTTCCGTCACCCATCTGGCTGCTATACACCACCCTGTGGCTGCATGGCTGCACCACCATCAATGCAGGGCACATCCATGGCAACGCACACTACCCCACCTGCAGTGGTGGCAGGCAGCTGTGCTGCTGCTGGCATTGTGCTGAGCATGTTAACTGGCTGTTTTGCCAGCAGGGGTGACACACCCACAACATCACCCATGCTGTTCAGGAGGTGTGTGAAGTCATCATTGAAGTCAGAACCCACCCTGATCTGTGTCTCTGTACACAGGACACCAAGGCTGGCATCCTGCAGGATCACATCCAGGGCCTTATCCAACCCTAGGCAAAGGACACCCACAGGCACTGTGGTGCTGATCTTTGTCCTGTCGGGCCCCTAGATGCTGGTGGATGTTGATGGTTTGTCCTCTGGTGCCATGCTGGTATCCACAGGTGCCACTGCTGGTACCCCATCCTCTGCACGGAGGCATGCTGGTGCTACAAGAGAAGAATGGCATGTTAGTGATGCAGTGCCCACATGTGCCCCCCGTATACTGCTGCCACATGTGTCCTGTAGCATGGCATGTGCGTGGGTGTGCACACATGAACATGCCATGTAGGACAGCCGCATGCATGACAGCATGCCCATGTACACACCCTCTGGGCCACCAGCTTTGCATGGCTGACATACATACCATACAGTGATGGTCTGCCATCTATCTGGAAGCCTCCTCCAGGCACACCCTCCACCGAGGTGCAGCAGATGGTGGCTACCACCAACTCCTCCGTTGGCCTCAGTCTGGGTACATCCTCTGGCCTTCCTCCAGTGGCATTATGGGGTGCTCTGATGGCTGCTACCTTCTTCTTTATGCACCGCCTATCAGTTCTGAACTTCTTGCAGCACCCCTGTTCTGACCACTGGTGGCTGCCATGCTGATTGACATAGATCACCACCTCCTCCCAGCCAACATCCCCATCCTGTGGTGTGCCTGTGGCACCGCTCAATAGGGCCTCCCTGTCAAGGTAAGCCTCGAAAAGGGCATCCATCTCTCCCTTCATGAAGTTGGGCCTGTGCTTCCATGCAGGCCCCCACTCCTCGCCCTCCTCGTGTGCTGACATGTTGCCTCCTGTGAACATGGACATCACAGTGTGTCAGCTGCAGGATCTCCATGTTCCATCCCACCTTACAGTCCTGTCTGCTCCCAATGCGCTACTGCGGCATCCACCACTTACCTGTCACAGTTGCAACACCAGTACATGGCCTGTGCTGTTCCATGGTGCTCATGAGTCACAGCGCATGCAAATGAGGTTGTGCGCAATGGTAATGATATGCTAATGCACTCCACTGGGCCACGCATTGGTTGATGAGCTCATTTGCATGCAGCATCTGAATATCGAGAAATTGCATTGTGCACAATGATATTGCACAGGAGCAAGTGACAGCACGATGCCCTAGTGCTGTACACGGGCCTGCAGTGCACATGCATGCTGCACTGTCATGGTAGCAATCGTGCGAGATGCATGACCAGTGTGATCTATCGGTACTGCGCAAGCTGTGCATGGCCAGATATGCACATGGTTCACATGATGGCATGTACCCTATTGCACACATGCACACATTGTGCTGGCTGAAGACCTCTGACCCCTGGGTCACCTCCATGACCCTGTGACCCCACCAGGCCATGCCTACTGTGCATATCCAGTACTGCACGATGGCCAGGCACTGCACATTCTCCCGTACATCATGCATCTGACACATGTGGCAGCCACATGCGCCTGTACCCACCATTTCACCGCTGAACCAAGCAAAAGCCATGGCGCAGGGTCAGAGACATCATGGCTGTAATTGGAGTGACCTGAAGATCATCAACCTTGTCACTTGTGTTGAGCTCTACAGCCAACAGCTGTTTGGCCAGGTGCCCTTGCAGCAGGCCAGGGATAGTGTGTAGCAAGCCATTTCTGTCAGCCTGGAGAGGAGAACTGGGGTGCAAAGGACAGCAGATCAGTGCAGACACCTCTATGGTGACCTGATATGGAGGGACCCTGACCAACTCCGGAGGTTACAGGTACACGTCAGGTGCGGTGCAGTGTCAGAACCAGGTAAGTCTACCCATGTTGCATGTCTGCCCTGGTGCTGTACTGTGGTGTTGGCTTTGCTGCCTGGCATGCCCTGTGGTGGGGTGCACTGTTATCGTGTGCATCACTGAGTGGCATTGACAGCTGCTGCTTGCATTGTGATACAGCTATGCTGGCATGCGGGACATGTTGGATAGGGGCACACCCTGTGCACAGAAGGCTGAGAGGGGGGAGCTGGTGTGGTCATGTACTGATGTGCACCTGTCTTCTTTCCATTCACAGGGCTGGAGGACCATAGGTGGGCCAGGGCGGCAGTGGAGCACAACCAGGCAGTGCACCCTGATGAGGGTGGACCTGTGCAGCCAGCACCGCAGGGGGTAGGTAAGCACTGTCATGCTTCCTCCCACTGTACACGGGGGGTGGCAGTGGGGAGTGGGTGTGGGCATGGCCACCTATGCCATGTGTCTGGCAGCTGTGTGCATTGCATGGTGCATGCCACTGTGGCGCATCCATTGAACACATGTGCAGCTGTTGGTGGGGTGGGCATGTGCCCTGCTGCCACCATTGTTGCTGAAGTGCTGCTGGTGCAGTGTTCCATGTGACTCTCACTGTGGAGTCATGTGGTCATTGTGCAGTGGGGAACACCTCGATGCAATGCCGTGGTGTGCCATGTAGCTGGTTGGCATTGGCTTACCTCCCTGCGGGTGTCCATTCCGGGCTCTCCAGGGGTGTGTGTGTTTCCACTGCCCATTGCGCACTGTGGGTGGGCATGGTTCCTTGGGCCATTGCACTGATCACCTGTCCTGTCCCTTGCAATAGGTTTCTGGCATCTGGCACACAGAGCACTGTGAAGAATGCTGAGCCATCTCATGCGGCAAAACCTGCTAGTGGTATCCAGTATCCTGGAAGTGGTCATTGCCATATGGCAAATGTTGGCAGCAGAGCAGAGGGAGTGATGGCTTGGTGGTGCAGCCAGATAGGGCTGCCACTGATGTTGCAGTTCTGTGCCCCGTTTCCCCTGTTGCACCTTCCCCTACAGTCCCCCTTCCTGCTGTACATTCCTTGTTCCCTGTCCCCTTCCCTCGCTGTACCTACCCTTTTCCAGACCTTGTTATATTTGTACATAGTTACCTGTTACATAAATATTTTCTAACATATCTGCCTGTGTCCATGTCTGCTTTGCAGGTGGCATGCGGAGCCATGCTGCAGTGGCCTAGTATCTGTCCATGTTGTGTGCATGGGAGGGGGCGCATGTTGTGCTTTCATGGTTCCCTGCTGTGTGCTGTGATGTGTCCCACTGTGGTGGTGTCCATCCCCTGGGTCAATGGCTGTACATTGGGATGCCCATGAGGCAGCAGTCAGGGGTATGTGGCGGGTGTGTGCATGGTGGTGGCTCATGGCCATGGCCATTATTTGAGTACTGTCGACACACTGTGTTGGGGTTCTCTGCTTGACACTGAGTGGTCTGTCCCATGTGGTCTGCCATGCTGCCTGCATTCTGGCCTGTTTAGTGCCCACTGTGTCAGCTCCCTGTGTGCCTGTGTGGTGTATGTGTGCTTGGCTGCATGGTCCTGGGTGTGGCCTGCTATGGTCTCATGGTGGGGGGGGGGCACAGCTGGCCACCTGCCTGGGGGGTGCCCTTGGCAGACCCTCTGTTGGCCATTGGCACCTCCTGTTACCTGCTATCAATGCCACCATTGTGTTCTGGGGTCCAGTGTCTGGGTGCCTGTGTGTGCCCTGCTGGTGGAGGCCTCCTGTGGCCACTGTCACTGTGCTTCCATGGCTCTGTCCCTGGGTCTGTTCTCTGTGCCCTACCCCCTCTGTTGCTGTGCTGCTCTGCACTGCCATGGTTGTGCTGGAGCATCTCCGTTTGCACCATGGCGCAACTCTGTTCACACCATTGTGCAACTCTGCCATATTCAGCCGTGTTGCGCTGGTGCTGTTCGGCATGCTCAGCTTCTGAATATGGCTCCAGTTGCTCCATGGTGCATTGCATTTGTGCTGTGCCAGACTTACGCTGGCCTTTGGTGCATTTCTGAATATCCAGGCCTAAGTGTATTGTCTTATCCTGTCACATGAATTTTACATTAATGAACTCTCTGCCTCATGTTTTAAATCTGAACTTAATCAGTATTGTTAGCTACACAGTTACATTTTTTACATTTTAAAAACAACAAATCAACAAAAATATGTGGGGTTAGTACTGTGTGCACTGTTCTGTATAAAGATTGCAATACTGACTAACAAATACCAACCCTCCCTCTCCACAAAATAAATTACAGACTGCAATATAAAACTGTGAATATTGTTAGTAAAAGAAATAAACCACATAAGGTGTCAATAGGAAATTGACTTTTTTTTTATTAAACCATGTCATGGCAAAGCATTTTATTTTTAGTATTGAATGTAGCATCACTGTTGATCTTTCTTAAAGTCCAGTGTCCTGACCTGTTGTAATGCTACAGTATACAGCCTGCTGTTTAGTGTACTTGTCCCTTCAAGAAGCTGGGCAGCATCATGCCAGTGAGGAATGAGGCTGCATGTCACAGCAGGAGGATATGAAAATAAACCATGGCGGCATACTCCCTTCTGGATATTCACTGTTCGTGCCCAGTTTCCAAGTCACTCAGCCACCATTTAAACTGAAGAACCAGGATCTCCTATGCTCACTGTTTTAGTTATGTGATTAGAACTATTCGGCTCTGCCAGCCGTACCATAAAGCCAAAATATTATAAAAATAGAAGTTGTTTAGTTTTACTGGTTTTGAAGTAATGAATATGTTAGCCCCATAGCTTGCCAGTGGCAGTTTAATCCAGCAATAATAGCAGTCCTAGTTTATGAGAGGTACCCTACCATCCTCCAACGCAGACATTAAATGGGACTTAGTCATTTTTGAAAGGTTCTCATATTTATTATGCAGGAAAAGCAGTGAACCACAATGGGAGCAAACATTTAACATTTTAACCAGAACTATCATCCTGCCCTCAGATCCAGCAATAATTGCAATCATAATAGTAACTGGTATCCTGCTGTCCTCCGACACAGACATTAAATAGGACTTAATAATGTTTGAAAGGTTTGCATATTTATTATGCAGGGAAAGCAAAGAACCACACTGGAAGTGGACTTAGAACTTTTTAACCAGAACTATCATTCTGCCCTCATTTCTTTATGGGAGTGGAAAAAGGCACATGACTCAGCAGAGTATGCCATGTTCTTCCCCAACACTGTGAAATAGTGCAGTGCCAAGGTCGGTAGGGACAACATGGGTGGACTGCTTCACAGACACAGAGGTGACTGTGGGGCACTCCAACATGTTGTTCATTCAGAAGGAATGCAGTGTCCTTTTTCTCAGTGATCATAAAAGAATTTTAGGGTTATACCCACTGCAGCCCTAAAAATGCAAGTATAAAATGGCTTGGAAAATTAAAGCAATATGATTGGTCGACAGGCTTTCAAAGGTGTAGCAAAAGAACAGTATCTTTTCACAACTTGCCTCCCCATTTTACGTAGAAACATAGACTTTGATGGCAGATAAGGACCGCTTGGCCCACCTAGTCTGCCCATTTCCCTACCTACAGGATAAGCTGCAGATCCTAGTTAACCAACAGCCTATTTCTTCCTGCCCCCCACAAGAATTGCCTTGTGTCTGTCCCATGTATTCCTGAATTCCCCTACAGTTTTAGACCCCACAACCTCCTCAGGAAGGTTGTTCTATGTGTCCATGACCCTCTCTGTGAAAAAATACTTCCTCACATTGCCCCGAGCCTTCCCACTCTATCTTCAAATTGTGTCCCCTTGTTCTTGCACATCTCTTTTTCTGAAAGATGCTACCCTCTTGGAGTTAAAGATTTTTCTTTCTTTTTTTTTTGCCTTTTCATTTGCAAATTCCATGTGCTCAGCTTAAAAAGTTTAAGATACTTTGTACTAGTAAAAGACATATTGGTAGTTGAAGGCACTCTGCTTGTCTCATGTCCTACAAGGTAGCTGAAGTATCTGTATACAGTATTATAAATATGTAACATGATTTCTGCTTATCCACACAACGAGCTGCTGTACCTGTGTATCCAGTGTACAGTGTACTCTTATGCAGGACTTTTCGGAGGGAGTGCTCCACTTCAGTGCTGGTTTAACTGCATGAAGACTGCAGATCATGGAGGCAGACATCTGTTGAATACTTTTTCTATGAAATGTTTCAACCCCTGCATAAAGCAGTAGCTTGGATTTAATGACTCTTTAAAGTAGTCACTAGTCTAGACGCCAATGATTTCAGTTCACATTTTATGATCTGTGTTCTCTGACTTCCCCAATTAAAATGTATTTTTCCTATGATAAGACATACAGCACAGCAAAATAAATAGTATGATATTCATAAAAGATACTATACGTTTATATAGCTGACACTTAGGGGTTCCTCATCTGCTCTTAAGAGAGTAGATGCCATGTGGTTGCTGATAGTCTTTTGAGAGGCAGTGCCTGTACAATGCAAGCATAACATTAAAGATGCAGTGAAGTTTAACTTTGCAGGTGAATTTCAGGCGAAGTCGCAAATTTCGCATCTGTGGATCATTTCGCATAATTTGCACTTTCCCTGAAAATTCACAAATTGTTACTTCACCTTGCAAATTGCACTTGAAAAACTCCCAAAGTAAGAAGAAGTTAGATATCCCAAATCCCTGGTGTCTAGTGCACCTGCCCCCACTGATAATCAGCTGCCCCCAGCCACTATGTAAAAACAAATTAAATATATATATACATATATATATATATATATATATATATATATATTTACATCCCTTGTGGTCTCCCCCACCGATTGCAGGCCACAGTTCAAATAAAGAACCCCCCCAGGCCCCACACACACCAGCTGATCACTAGCCAGTCAGCTCCAATAAAAAAATACGAATTATATTTTGGTAAATTCAATCCCTGGTGTCTAGTGCAGCCCCCACCCCATAAGGGAGTACCCCATCACACCACACCACTCCACCCCCATCCTAATCCCACCCCTACCAGCTGGCCACCAGCATAGCCCTCCATTCACCTCCATGGCTGGCAGCCTGACTGAGCTCTAAATGAATGAGCGCATGCTTGTACAAGCACACACTTACTCACTGACAGCTTGCATTCCTATAGGGAGTTTTTCCGGGGGGGGTAGAGAATGGAAGGGGGCTGCTCTGCTCCCTGGCATGGGTGGCAAGATGGGGGGAATGGCACTGTGAACACAAGAAGGGTCCACAACACCATTCCCACATTCCGTTCCCCGCTGTTGACCAGAGCAGCCCCCTCCTATTCTTGATCCCCCTGAAAAACTCCATAAAAGACTGCAAGCTTGTACAAGTATGTGCTTATTCATCTAGATCTCACTTAGGGTGCTGACCATGAAGGTGAGTGAAGGGCTGTGCGGGTGGCCTGGTAGTGGTGGGATCTAAATGGGAGGAGTGGGGTGGTGTGGTAGAGTACTTCCTGATGGATTGTGGGATCACTAGACACCAGGGATTGAATTTACCAAAATTTCATTTATATTTTCTTATCGGGGCCAACTGGCCAGTGATTGGCCAATGTCTGGGGGGGTCTGGGGGGAGTTTCTGTATTTGAATTGTGACCCATGATAGCCCTGGTCTGGGAACCTCAAGGCACTTATTAAAACAAATATATATAGATATGTATATTTTACATTTTGGACAACTGGCCAGTGACGGGGGGGGGGGGTGACTGGTGATCAGCAGGGGAAGGGGAACCACTAGACACCAGAGATTTATATGTATTTCACCCATGAAATTCCACACTTCACATTTGGTCCTGTGCTCCTCGATCTGTAAATTCCATGGATTGCATTTCACATAGTGAGCTCAATCCATGAAATGTTTTATGGAGCAAATGTTCTTGCCTTCACACAGCTCTACATAACATTGATACAGCATTAAGAAAGCAAAATATTAGATACAGTGACTTTTACAGTGTGCTCTGGATAGCCTGATGGTGGCCTAATAACAGGGGTCCACTTTAGAGGTGGCCTGAGGCCAGCATATATTAGGTCAGTCTAGATGATTTCCTGGTTTGCTGGCCCAGTTAGCCAACATGTCTTCTGAAGCACTGAGTACTGCAGTAAACAAGGGCTGACATATAGAGCAATGTAGGTGTGACAACAGGGTTTGGAATGGATTGCTGATGACATCAAGTACAATGCTGCAGGGGTCATCTGAAGATGACAAGCATCAAAAAACAATGTGCATTGTGGGACTCCTGCTGGTTTCTATGGCATGGCAACTAAACCACATAACTGTTGCAAATATCTTTGCTCACTATAGAGTCACTTGAACTGAGTTTGGCAGATTGGATTACAGTGGGTATATGACAGTGGTGCAGACATTGGACCTATTTGAACTGCTGCTTCCCAGCAGTTGGCTGTGCCAGCCATTTATGCTCCCAGGGTTCCTCACTGCTAGGACATATAGGGTGGTGGTTGTAGTTATTGGTACCGAGGGTGCATTATTCATTAGGGCCCATAGATAAGCTACAAATATTGTGTTTTTTTGAGTAAGGTACAGAGTAATCATATCAGAACAAAGGTAGTAGTGCTAGAAACAATGGTGGTAAAAGAAAATTTTACATTAGTTTTTATAAAAATGAAGTAGGGTGATAGCCACCATGGGTGTTGTGTGTGTCAGCATGGCTCAGCTAGTAGCGCATCCACCTCTGGGACAGAAGGTTGTGGGTACTAATCCTGCATCAGGATTGGGCTCAAACCATCAATGCTGGCACTCAAGTGCATTACTGGGGGATGCTGTACTCTCAGGGTGTGCTGCCCTTCCGACTAGACATTAAACCAAAGCCTCTTCTTCTTTGGTGCTGTTTTACTGGGTGTCCAGGTGGAAGTAAAAGAATCCAAGACACTTTCTGCAAGAGAAGGGGATTTAACACTGTGTTCTGGCCAAATCTTCCCCTTGAAAAATACACATTTCACTCTAATAGGCTTCATCCGGAGAAGGTGGCTCTGTGGCTTGCTCTGTACCTATTCACCTTTGGTTTTCATATTTTTCACAGAAACTGTTTACTATGGTCAGTTTTCCAAATGACTGACACTGTTCAGCAGTACAGGTAGTGCTTTTGAGGCTAAATTGCTGAACAGTCAATAATTTGATTAATTGACCTGAATAAACAGTTTCTGTGAAAAATGCTGACATTCAAGATGAAGAGGTACATAACAAGCCATAAGGAGCTACCTACTCCTGATGAAGTCTATTTGTTGAAAAGTTATTTTATAATTTTTTTTTTTTTTTTTTGGGTAATACTCAGCAGTTAACTTTTTCCTTGATTTTTTCCACATTGGATTCAGACTAGTTACTGCTTGGGCCTTTCTACATATTTTCTGCAGAACACGAGATTTTGTAGCAGTACTTCTCTAATATTTCTGGTCTCAGTCTGTAGGTTTGGAACCATGGGCTGTGCTATTTGCTAGGGCTGCTACAGCTATATCCTCCGTGTGGTGCCCTGTAAGGGCCATTTATTGCATCCCCATCTGCAGATAAAGTGGAGAAAGGATGTTCTTGTAGGCTAAGGGATTGGCTTTCTGATGTTGTAATTGCATTAAGGAATGTATGAGTGACAGGACTCCCACACATGTGCAATGGGCACTATCTTAGAAGGCATGTAACTGCAACTGTGCCAGCAATTGCCATCTTGGTAAAGGCCACACATGTGCCCTTGATGGGCCTGCCATCTTGGTACAGGTCTCAAATGTACAGAAGACACAACAGCCATGTTGGTACAGTCTGAACATGTGCAAGATCCCAGGGAAAGGGTACTAGTTTAATAAACAAAAATGCTGGCCTCAGCCATCCAGGAGCTAGCTGACTAGACCACCAAGGCTACATTTTAAATAGTGCACCCCAGTGCATTTCCTAGCCCCAAGACCATAAATGCCTTTTCCTATTTAAACAAAAGGGCTACTAGCCCCCCAAGAGCCTCTACTAGACCACCTGGGCTACTAAGCAAAATACTGGTGACTTGGCCACCAATAGGGGACAGGGGTTTTGGCTGAGTGCCTGTACCCAAACCACACTCCCTTTCCACTGCTTTTGCTCTGCTACTGTTTTTTTTTTTAATTTTTTTACTAACCTAACTTCTCTTTTTATTTTGCAGGTCTGATGGGATGTGGACTCCTACCCCATCAGATAAGTCCCTCTATTTTGCATATATAGGGTGGGTTGACTGTAACAGGGTGACCATGCCCATTAGACCTGGGTGAGTCACACTGTTATCCACCTAGGATTTACATGAAATATTATTTAAGTGAAACTCACATGCATAATTCATTGTAACCATCTTCAACATGGCAGACAGTGTCATATTCCGCTGAACCTCAGCTGCAGACATATTGGCTCTTGTTAGAGTTTGTTATGTTATGTAGCTGCTTCCAGGGTTGTGGTGCAGGTGTTAAACTGGGGTAGAGGACTGGCTACACAGCGATGCATGTAGTGGTAGGGAGCTGGTGCAGGCAGGTGAGCTAGGGTAAGAGCAGGAGAAGGGCTCCATTATCCTCCTTGTGTGGCATTTTGATGTTGGTCTGCCACTAGGACTCTGACCTTTTCATTAGGTCTACTATGCCCATATCTCGCTTCTCTGGTGGACATCGCCTTGTTGAACCATGTGAATAACTGAGTCAAATACAAAAAGTAAATACAGAAAACTCTTTATCACATACGACATCTGCACACCATGAGGTTTTGCCTCAGACTGAGAGAGTTTCCCAGACTGCCCATGGGATTACACAGCACTATCAGACAGTGCAACATTCTGTCTCAACAACAGTGTTCTAAGTGATCTTAAAGGGTGGCAGCTAAACACTAGGTCCCATGCTTAATTGTGTACTTTACACTCTGTCAGTGATGGAGTCCAGTCCTAATCATGTTTTCATTTATGCTACTCTATTAAAGTAGTAGCCCCAGTATGAAAATATAACAACAAAATAATCATTACATCAGAATTGATAGCCACAACAGTGGAGATCAAAAATTCAATTTATTGCATTATAACAGCCCCTGATTTGGACACAAATGTCAGTTTAAGACACCAATGAAAGAAATTGTGATACAATTTTAGTATGCAACAAACAGAAAATATAACTGTAAAGGAATTTGTATATACTAAAAAAACATGAAATCTCCTAGAAATGAAAGAAAAAAAAAAACAATTTATAGCTGACATGTTACTATGAAGCATACAAGATTCATATGCAGCAACTGCTATAGCACGTGTTAAATAACAGTGAAAAATTCAGTAAGTAAAAATAATTCACAGCGTGCCACCATAAAATGTAACTATAGCATCTGCTCTGAGTGGTCTATAAAGAAGAAATGATATTGGAGCGTGCAGCATCCCATGAAAATGTTGTATTCATCCCTGTGGAGCATCTAATGTGGAAGCATGTCAATTTAATAGTGTATCTCTCTAGCAGTGTTGCTTTGATAAAAAAGTGTTACCATTTAACCCTCTAACTGTTTCAATATTGTTATTGTTTTTTCAACAACAGCACCATCTTGATTTGAGGGATTATTTCTTCCTATTTGTTTTTTTACTTTGGGGTTAATCTTGGCAGAAGACCAACATTAAGCAATCAGCTTTGGTATTACAGATTGTTGAGTTTTCTGTTTGTCTGCTTCTAGTGACATGAATGCACCATCCTCAACTGTATCACATTGGTTCTGCAATAATTCGCAATGTGGAACCATATTAATTGTGATGGTGCTCTTAGGGACTGAGGCTAAATCTGATATACCTGTTAGGGGACATTGTGGGTCTGAAGAGAGTGGGCAGATGATGGGTTGTCCTTTCTAGGGATGGGCAAAGCCAGGGTGGATTTTGATTTTGTTTGGGATTTTCCAGATCTAGGCTGAGTTTGTATTTCAATTTGCAAAGGATTTGGATTTGTCAGATTCGGCCTATACAGTATGTATAAATGAAGGCATAAAGGGGTTATCAAAGAGAAAAGCAATGGAAATGCCAATGAAGTGAAGTAATACTAAAAGGGGCAGGCACTTTCCACCTCAACATAACAAGCAATACTCTGGACCAAGTACAACAATAAAAGAAATACATTTATTGAATACCGAAGATAAAAAATAGCATACCCTCTGACACATTTTGGACAGACGGTCCTTTACCAAAGGCATGGATCTAAATTTGCTTTAGCTCTTAAATACGTCCAGTCCTGTGACTTCATCTATCCACATCACCCTTCAGATTCTGAACATATGTGTGTAATAAATATAATACAAATCATGTCTCTGTACATCTCTATATAAAAAGCTCACCATATATTTTACATTTATATCCTTTCAATACATAGAGTCTAACAATAAACCACTATACAGCCTAATACTGAAACCACTTTGTAAGCATAACTAACAATTTATACATAGAGCCTTATCTTTTCATAAATATGTTGCAGTGCAGAATCTCAAAGATAAATGCTGCTAAGCCCATCGTTTAAAATTGTTTGTTTCTTCATAAACAGCATCAGATCAAAGAAGGCATTAAGTCCAAGAAGTTTAGTCACTTGTAAATTTAAAATCCAGAATGCCTCTCTCTTCAAACAGATCCAGAAACAAACAATTTGATACCTTTTATTGGACCAACATGGATGTTACAGAAAAGAACAAAGTGGTCTAGCTTTTGAACCTACCCGGTCCTTCTTCAGAAGCTTTAAAGCTTTAATAAGATGTCGGAACAAAGGCTTATAATATCACTTTTTATAAGAATGCACTTGGAATCACCTCGGGCCTTACCCAAAAATAATTTCATAAATTACCAAAAATAATAAATATTCACATGTGATATTATCCTATGCTCTCCAGATTGAAGTATAATGGTAAATGACACTGCTTACCTCTCATACAGTTATGTGAAAAATAGATATTTTATTTACACCTATACAAGTGTCCTAAATATTCCTTATTAGCATAAATATCAAGCCTAATCTTGTAAACATTAACAAAATTGTTTCAGAAAATCCAGCAACTAATAAAACAAATTCTAGCAAACAAACAATGTAAAGGAATAAGCAATACTTAACATAATACATAGTAATAGTAGTTAAAGCTTTTGAAGAAGGACCGGGTAGGTTCGAAAGCCAGAGCATTTTGTTCTTTTCTGTAACATCCATGTTGGTCCAATAAAAGGTAACAAATCATTTGTTTCTGGATCTGTTCTTAAAAGGACATACTACAACATTCTCTCTTCAAAATTAACTTATTAAAATTCACTCCACTTGGATATCTGCTCACCCTGTCAAGTTTTAAATGATGGGCTTAGCAGCATTTATCTTGGGGATTCTGCACTGCAGCATATTTATGAAAAGATAAGTTTCTATGTATAAATTGTTATTTATGTTTAATAAGTGATTTCACTGTTAGGCTGCATAGTGGTTTATTGTTAGACTCTATGTACTGAAAGGTTATAAATGTAAAATATATGGTGAGCTTTTTATATAGGGATGCATAGAGACATGATTTGTATTAATTTATTACACACATATGTTCAGAATCTGAATGGTGATGTGGATAGATGAAATCACAGGACTGTATGTATTTAAGAGCTAAAGCATATTTGAACCCATGCCTTTGATAAAGGACTGTCTATCCAAAACACTTCAGGTGGTATGTTATTTTTAATCTTCAGCACTGAATAAATGCATGTATTGTATTGTTATACTTGGTCCAGAGTGATACTTTTTATATTGAGGTGGAGAGCACCCAATTCTATTTGTTGTTGATGTATGCTTATTTATTGTGACCACCCCATCCCAGTGTGAGTTCTTGAGATCCACTGTCTGAGATATATTGTATCCTGCTGTTAAAAATATTAATTTCTTGCCACAAATGAGATTTTTGTTATTCTTTTGGTACCCAAGTAAGGCCCACTAGGAACAAGTGCCTGCTTTCAGGAGTGACTGGTTCTATGATGCTGAGTCAACAACTAACTTGTCGACCGACATCGCAGTGCCAGGCTCCCTGCTGACTGTGAGTTGCAGTCAGCAGGGAGCCATGCACAGAAGGGACTGTTTTTTCTTCAGGGGGCTTTGCCCCTCCCGAACGCCCCATACTTATGGATACCAACTCTGAGTCAGAGTTGGTTTGGGAAGGGGGTGCAAGACAAGAGAGAGTGTTGCCAGGTCCTGAGTGCATCCCCTACAGTGACTTGGCACTGTTGTGACATTTGTCGCTATAGGGGTTTTGCTGTGGGAAGTGTATACTGGAGTGGCTCTGGGAAGGTTTAGTGACTTGCTCATACTTAGAGTCACATAGTATGCAAGTGGAGGTTCTGGGAATCAAATCCAGTTCTGTTGCATGTAACCAACTTATTCGTAGTTTGTTACTCTAATCTCTAGGCTATACTGCCAGCCCCTAGCTGAGATGAGCATGCCAGGGGCATGGGGTTGCCTTCTTTCTTTTTTTATCCTTTTCTTAACCAGGTAAGGCCCACTAGGCACAAGTGCCTGTTTTCAGAGGTGACCCGGGAGAACTGGGGAGATTAAGTGACTTGTTCAGTCACACAGTATGCAAGTGGAGGTTGTGGGAATCAAACCCAGTTCTGCTGAATGTACCAAACTCATTGACAGCTCATTACTCTAATCTCTAGGCTATACTGCCAGCCCCAAGCTGAGATGAGGGGGCCATGGGCATGGGGGGCATCTTCTGTGTGGCCACAGTGCTTGGGCAATATGCCCCTCTCAAAAAAAAACAACAAAACAAGGTTACAGCTTGTCACCTCAACAGCAGAAGAGAGACCCTATCCATCTTGCCTTCCCTAGTGAAATGGTGTGCTGAGCAGCCATGCTGTTTGCTATATACTGAGTTTGTGCACATGCACAAACTCGGTATATTGCTGAGGTGCACAATGCTTGGACACCCAGCCTGCTAAGCCTGTCAAATGACAAATATTATGCCTGCCACATGACAGGAAGGCTGGTGTGTGTGTGAGATTTGAGCCAAACTGATTGTGTTCAGTTTGGGTCTTAAAACAACTGAGCCACTTGCATTTGAAGTAGCTTGATTCTATGTGATAATGGAGATTGCAGATAGGCAATCACTGTTAGGGAGAGTGTACATAGGTGAAAATCAATTTCAGTGATGTACACTCGCAGCACAGACCAAAAGGCCACTGAAAACATATATATTTTTTTTTATTGGGGGGGCTATGCCACCCACCCACCCCCACTAAAGGATTCTCAATTCCAGGCCGGGGTGCATATCGGGGTGAAACAAAAATAATTAAACCCCAGAAGGGCACAAAATACTGACGCACCCAGTATTAAACCCAACACCCTCCCAATCCTAGCCTGTCACAAACTCACCATGCCACATGACCAGCTCGGCAGCCCACCACCATGCTACACCTCACAAACCCTCCCTCCTCCTTCCACCCATTGCAAGGGGTGCTCGCTCCTCCCCCCATGCATGTACATATAGCGACAGGATATCACTATATTTGTATTTGCCCTCCCCCATCTAGTAGCCCTGTGAACAGGCACCACTATTCAGTCGCCCTTTTTGTAGGTGCTCAATAGCGAACACCCTTATCACAAGATACCAAGTACAGTAGCTCAGTTTCCAAGGGAAGGCTTTGGCCCATTCCTAGTCCTTGCAAAGCATTTACTGCATGAGATACTTAATCTTTTCTAGAACCTTGCAGAATGCAACATTTCACTAATGGAATTCATGTAGAATAGCAAATCATCTGCTGAAATGCTTTTCAGAATTTCTTTTTGAATTTTAAGTATATTGTGTCTATGTAAATCTCAGAATAATATTTTGCAGATTAAACAAACCAGAGAATATTTTTTTATGGACTGCAGAAAAGGAATCTAGTTTATATAAACTGTGGATTACTAATCAACAAAAAACATTCATCTTTTGAAATGTTCAGTTCTGCCAATAACAGAATTGTGGGAATCAGATGGAATGTTCTAATATTCTGCAGAATTCTTTCCATCAGATTTTGAAAATTCTGCACCACACCATCTTTTTCTCTTCCTTTTACCTCTGTCCCATATAAAACTGTTCCTAATTTTATCTTTTACTTTTGTGTACCATTGGATATTGTTGGGTTAGTGTTCCATTGAATTTTGGGGTGGCACTGTGTGGGACAGAAATAGATATTGCTTCCTGAAGGTAATATGCTGAGTGCCAGTAGTTTTTTAAAGGTGCTTCCCCTGATGCAGGCACCAAATGACTAAAGTAGCTGCCCAGTTTAAAACACCTGAACCCAGGTTGGCCACTTCACCATATTGGGCTATATATATGAGGGCCTAGAGCTTACAGTTTGAATGGTGCAACTAATATCATAGAATGCTCAAGTAGTACAAAACATAGTGATGTAGCCATTGAGAATAAAATGATTCAAGGTACGGTAGTTAAAAGATAAGAAAAAAGCAACATGTTAACAAAAATGGGCAGAACAAATCAGAATATACTTTACACTCACAGGAGGGTATCAAAAGGTATAAAAACAGTTTCTTACCACCTCTAATTTGAGGACAAATACTGAACAACTATATGAGCAGGGCTACAACATTTAGGAAAGATTAAAAGTTATATTTAATAACTAATTGTAGACTATAGCATGATATACATTTTTTAACAGGCAAATTATTGAACATGTTTTGGTAAACTGGACTGCTGCTTTAAAGTCAGTTCATGTTTTTGGCATAGAAGTTATTTCAGTATATTATCTTCATGCTGAGACACCATTACTTAGATCCTGTTTATGTTGAGCTCCATTTTTCATTCTGTAACAAACAAGTAAAGAAAACAAACTTAATTTAAGTTTTCAGTAAAGTACATCATTTCTGCATATGGTAGTTGCATAATGACTATTCTTTCAGCATAAGGACACTGTGTAAGATTTACGACAGTAAAATCAATGTAGTCAATCATTTGAGTAATAATTTTAATAACTGTCTTGTATTTACATCTTCATTATCTGTTATCAGTTTTAGGATGCCATTGCTTATAAATTGAGTAACCTGTTTTCCCATGATTTCTCCAATTGTATTCCTCCTTCCTCCGGTCACAGCTGGAAATAAGCCCTTCTTGGGCTTTCTTTGCCCACCTGATATTATGCTTCAAATAAATAAATAAACTATCCTTGTGTTGTATTTTGATAGTTCCTTATGTAAAAATAGAAATAACAGAGACTGCCTTATAATTTCTAGTCCAAGCAAGTAATGCTATCATAATTTTCAGTTAGGATTTTTGGTTATGCCAGTTTTGTAAAATAGTGCATACATTAAAATAGATCATTTTTCAAGGCCCCAGAACATCAAGAATTATTATTTGAGTACTTTATATGTTAATATGTACAGTGACATAAAAATCATAGAACATGATAGCAGAAAAAGACCCACTGGTGCTGTGTTACTGTCCTTGTTGATATTTATTTATATGAAAATTGGTGCTTGGGAAAGGCACATTAAGCCAAGACTTGCTTCTAGGTGTGACCAAAGGGAAAGGAACAGGAAAGTACAATAAAACACATACAATGTCAGTGATCAGTGCAAATTAAACTGCACTCAGAGTACAGTTAACACAGTACAAGTGTAATTAAACATAGCAAAACATAATGAGCTACTATGGAATTCAAGTAAGTAAATGGTGTGCAAATGAATAGACAAGAGCAGGTGAGATGGTGGTAGTGCAGCTGAGCAACAGGGGGAAGTCAAATGAAACAGGGGTCCTGGAGGAGGCCCAACTTCAGGGAGGATGCCTAACTTCAGGAATGGGGAAGATCAGATAGGTGGTGGACAGTAAGAGGGTTGACAGAAGCAGATGAAGGGAGGACTCTAAAGTGGTTTCAAGGGAGCCAGGGGAGGGGGAAAGGAGATGAAAAGAGGGGAGCAGATTCAAGAGTAAAAGGAGGCAATAGGAGAAGTCTGACTGCCCCACAGATGACTGAGACGAGGGAAGTAGGTACAAGGTTCCCTGTCGTGTAGGGTGTAGGGAGAAAGGGGCAGAGAGAATGGGAGAGATGAGTAAGGACAGGAAACAGGGCAGGGACTCAAACCATTATTTGGAGATGAGGGATGCACAGTGGGTCTTTTGACATGAGGGTAGGGGTAGAATGGATAGGGAGAAGTAGAGGAAGCAGTAGAGAGTTTGGATGGGGGGGTGGGGGAGTTGGTAGCAGAGTGACAAAAGGCATTACAAAATGTGTCCAATATGGGAAGGGAATCAGTGAGGTCCTGCTGTAGACCACAACTACATAGTCAAATGCCTGGAGCATCATTTTGGTGACAAGCTTCCACCAAACCTGTAGAGACAACCAGTTTTTGTTGCAGTTAAGCCTTCAAATTTGGGATGTAGCTTGGCATGGATGGCCGTAATGTGGATAAAGAAGTCTAGCTTACTATCTAGCCACACACGGAGGTACTCTAAGGACAGAACCACGTCAAGGAGTGAACCATCCAGGGCTGAGAAGACTTGATAGGAGCCTGCCCAAATTCTGGCTGGTGTCAAAGGTCATTGACACTTTTTGTGATTTTTTTTCTAATTTGTTTTATCCTCCCCTGATTGTAGGTGATACTTCCTTCCACCAGCTGCCATAATACCCTATTCCTGTCTGGCTGGGACCCTCCTACCATTCCTCCCAGGACCACCAACCCTCTTGTGACACACCTCTGTGCTGCCACCCCCGACTTACCTGGCAAGACAGGGTATATCTTCAGCTCCACAGCATTTCTTCCCCACATTCATCTGACCACCCACGGTGGAGGTGAAGGCTGATGGTGTCCCTGAGAGCTGGTGGATAGGGTTCTGTGTGGGACATGGTGGGCCAGCAGAGGTTTCATCCTTCCAGCCATGCACCTGAATTTCCAATCCCCCCCAACCAGGAGCACACATCAGGATTGGATGCCAGCATGGCCTGATGCAACTAACCTGTGGGCACACTCCAAAGACCCCAACCCACTGTTATTCACCCCAGCACCACCACCAGTAGTCATGTAGGTGGCAATAAAGCAGTGGGCAGCTACATCTTTTCTCCCCAGAGGAGGACAGTGTCCTGTGGGACACTCAATCCTCCTCTCCCAGCTGGCCCTCTGATGGCCTAAGCACATTTCTGAGCCAGGATCATCAGCATCATGAGCATAAGAGAAACTGCTGCACTGGTAGGCTGGCTACATTTTTAGTTTTGACCCAGAGTTGATTGGAGTGAAACCAGTGCAGATATAATGGAAGTCATGCTGGAGCATGCCTTACACTGCTGCAGGCAAGGGGCTGGAGGTGAAGATGACTGTGTCATCTGCATACATGTGAATATACGAGTTGGCATAGGTGGAAGGGAGGTCATTCAGGAATATGGAGAAGAGGATGGACCTAGGATGCAGCCCTGTGGAACCCAGCTTGAATAAGTACTGGAGGTAACAGGATGCCTCTAATCTGTACCAGCTATTGATGGTCAATGAGGTAGGAATGAAAGCATTCAATAGCAGGAGATAAGAGGCCAGCAGAGCTCAACTTGTCCAGGAAGAGATGAGGGCCACTGAATTAAAAGCTTTGGCCAGACTGATGAAAATGGCTGCCGTGATCTGTGCCTAGTCCATCCCAGTGAGGATAAAGTCAGTGACATGCAGTAGGTGGAGCAGTGCTTCTGGAAACTGGGATGAAATTGGAAATGAATTTAGATGAATGAAGGCAGCAAACCTGGAAAAACAAGTTTATCTTGCAACTTTGCAAAAGAGGGTAGGAGGGAGATAGGTAAGACACTGCCAGAGGAGGAGGAGGGCCACCCCACCTCTTATGAAGAGGCAGAACTTTGGCAAACTTTCAAAACTGAGGAACAGCTCAGAGCGAGAAGGAGAGGCTGAGGAGGTGAGTAAGGAAGGAGGCAATGGCAGGAGCAGAAATGTAGAGGCAGTTAGAATCTGGCTCATTGTGGCTTGATTTGGGCAGGTTGCCATAGGACAGGGCAAGCAAACATTCCTGGCTAGTGACAGGTAGGAAATGAAAACCCCGAGAGAGGTTTGGTTTGGAAGAAGGGTGGGACCAGGCGGGGGGGGGGAGAACAGGAGGGGTGGTAAGAGGGAGGGAGGGTACTGCTGTAAGGCTGCATTCTGGAGTCCTTCAGGTAAAAAAACTGTGAAGAGAAGCTAAACAGTTCCGTCACACAACGGACTTAAGAAAAAACTCTAATTACAATAGAAACATAGAATACAATAGCAGAAATGAGCCCATGGACCCATCCAGTCTGCCCAACCCTGCCTAACACGTGTGATGAGCCAATTTGCCTTCTATCCCTCCCTTGTTTCCTTCCATGGTTCTATCATCCCCTGTTCTTATCGGGCCTTTGAGTCTGTCCCATTCTTGTCTGATCCCACCCCCAGTGTTTTAGCACATATCATCTCAGTAGGCATCTGTTGCACCTGCTATCACTCATTCCATGAAAAAGTACTTTTGAATGTCCCTCCTGCACTTCCTTCCAACCATCTTCAGTGGATTTTCCCTTGCGCTAATGTGTGCACTCAGGGTGAATGACTCATTCCAGTGTTCCCTGTTAATCCCATGGAGATATTTATACAATTCTATCATGCCCCATCCCCAATTCCAGGATATGCATGTTTCAATCTTTCAACTTTTCCTTATACATTTTCTCCTATTGCCCCTAGATAATGTTATTCACCCTCCTCTGTACTGCCTCCACTGTCACAATTCTAGAGGTACAAGCTCCAGAATCTCACACAGTACTCCAGGTAGGGGCAAACCAGGGACTTTTAAAGGGAAGAATCCCCTCCTGTTCTACAGCTAATCCATCTTCCTATGCACCCCAATATTATATTACTCTTTCTCATGCCATATTGCATAAGGATGATGCTTTCAGGCTTTCTGAGATTATCACTACCCAGGTCTCTTTTCACAGCCAGTCTCTCTGCTGCAAACCCTCCCATCAAGTATTGTAATTTGTTTTGCTCCTTATGTAAATTACCTTGCACCTTTTAGCATTGAATTTCATCTGCAATGTTCAGCCTCATTCTTCTCCCCTTTCTAAGGTAGACATCATTAACCTGGACTTTAGTAAAGCCTTCAATTTGGTGCCACATATTAGGTTGGTGAGCAAACTGAGGGATCTAGAGGTCAGGGAGAAATTGGCAAGGTGGGTAGCCAGCTAGCCAAGTGACAGGATCCAGAGGGTGGTGGTTGGGGGAAGCTATCAACTACCAAGGAGGTAACCAGTGGAGTCTCACAGGGACCGGTGCTGGGGCTGGTATTGTTCAGTGTTTTCATAAATGACATTGGGGAAGGCATGAAGGCAAGATGTGCCTGTTTGACGATAACATCAAACTCTGTGGGGATGGATACAGTTGAAGGGATTTAGAACCTATGGGAAGACCTGAAGAAACTTGAGATCTGGTTGAGGATCTCACAACTTTGCTTCAATGCCAAGAAATGCAAAGTGATGTACGTTGGGCCAGAAATCCTAGGACCTAGTATTTCTGGGGATGGGTGGGTTCAGTTAGCAGCATCACAGGAAGAAAAAGATCTGGGGGTGATCACCAGTGAGCTGAAACACTCTATGTAGTGCAAGAAGGCAGCAGCAAAGGTGAACAGCATGTTGGGGTACATAACCAGGGTATTCAGCAGTAGGCAGAGTGAGGTTATAATGCCCCTGTACAGGTCACTGGTGAGACTGCATTTAGAATATGGGGTAAGGTAATGGAATCTATATCTTAAGAGGAACATCAGCTTGTTAGAGGGGTCCAGGGAGGCAACCATGATAACAGGGAGAGAGGGAAGACTTATGAGAAAAGTCTGGGGACCCTGAGAATGTACTCCCTAGTGGTCAGGAGAGATGGGGGGGATATTATGGAGACCTTTGAGTACCTGAAGGGAATAAATAGAGTGAATATGCAAGGCCTTGTCAAGCTGAGGGATAAAAGATCCATGAGAGGCATAGTTTGAAGCTGGGGGGAGTTTTAGGAGGGATGTTAAGAAGTATTTTTAATGGAGAGCATGGTGGACAAATGGAATGTGCTGCCAGAAGAGATGGTCTTAACAAAAATGGTGGGAGGCTTTTAGAGGGCCTTGGATAGGCATAAAGGGAACCCATAGGACCATGGAGGGAGAGTTATGAAGAAAGTGCTGATGGGGGGGCAGGGTCAATGGCATAAGCCAGGCACACTGCATTACTAACGAGCAGACTCAATAGGCCATTTTGGCCTTCTTTAACTGGCTCTTTCGTATATTCATATGTAAGTCCTCCCTCATTGTTCTGACTGCTTCCTTACTGTCTATCCTACCACAGATCTTATTGTCATCTACAGAAAGGAAAATCTTCCTTTGAACCTCATATCCCTATGTCCCAAATGAATATGTTAAAGAGGATGGGCCCCAGGACTGAACCCAGTAACACTCCACATGTCATTTTCCTAACATCTGAGCTTTCATCATCTCCGATCACTCTCTTAATTCATTACTTCAGCAAGCTCTCTACCTACATTATTGCCCTTTTGACCATCCGGAAATCTGTCAGCTTCTTCACCAGTCTCCTGTGGGAGACTGATTTATGGCCTTAGTAAAGACTAGGTATAGTATGTCTACAACCTGCCCCTTATCGCCATCCTTTTACCCAATCAAAACATTAGATTAGGGCTAGATGCCGTAGCTTCCCCTCCAGGACCAGCATTGCCTGTTATTCTGGAGACTATTTGCCTCCAGGATTTCTACCAGCCTGTTTTAAGACTAGATGCTAGAAAATTCCACTCTATAGATGTCAGGCTGACTGTTGTATAGTTTCTGGGATTGACTTTACTGATGCTTTTGTACTGGGGCATTATATCAGCTGTTTTCCTGTCTCTGGGTACAACTCCAGAGTTTAGAGAATGGTTGTAGATATCTGCCAGAGTTGTTATGACAGAATAAAGTTACTGTTTTTACCATAACTTTAGCTGTTCAAGAATATATTCTTCATAGAGTACTGTTTATTTGTCACAGGGCCCAAGGTGCATGGAACCTATGGGAACCAGAAGTTTTAGAGATGACAGTATCAGTGCTTAACACCAATGCATAGCATCATCCACACACTACTCAGTACACAGCAGATAAGCCCTGACCACCTTAGTACCTTTTTTACTTAGGAGGAAGCACTAACAAGCTAACCAATTATTTAGTAATAAAGAGCAACTAAAGGCATAAGATAGCCCAGTGGTTCCTGTAAGAAGGGACAACACCTCAACATTAAACAAGCATCTTCACAGTATATACCTCTCTGAGGAGGGAGGAAAATCATAAAATTGACATCAGTCCTTGGGATGGAGGGTACATACAGTATTCTCGAAGATCTAGAGATAAGATAAGTACTATGGCAAATATTGTAACTTTCCTATCTTCAAAGAATCAATTGTCTCTTTAGGTGTCTTGTCAAAACCATGACAGCAAATACGTGCAATCAAAAACTGCATGGTCATAACCGCACTGCATGGTTTTGGAGTTAGTATATCTAATCTAGAACAATTTTGGACTACACAGTTTTGTACTGATTTGGGGTGCACTTATTGATCATGCTGTTTTTCACCATGTGGTCTTGACATACTGCTTTCTCTATAGAGTCCCTCCTTTTGGTCTTAATTAGCAAGCAGTCAAACCAAGTCCTCCAACTAGGCAGACTGGAAACCTAGGTCTCCCAAGGAGAGTAGGCATTGCAGTACAGCCGGTCCAAAACTGCATACAGTCTGGAATGAATGTACAAAGCATAATGCTTTGTGAAAGTGTGAACAATACTCCATATAGTGGCCCTACATGTCTCTAAGAAAGGGACTGACCAAAGGAAGACCACCACAGTATTCACTGCTCTGGTGGAATGTGTTCTAACAGAGCCTTCCAAGTGCTGTCCTGCCATAGTGTAGCAGTGCCGGATGCAGTTGACAATCCAATTAGGCAGGCATTGAATGGATATAGGGAATCCCTGATAATCAGGAGTAAAATAAACTAAGAGTTGAGAAGCCTGTCTGTAGACCTTAGTTCTTTCAAGACAGAAATAGAAGATTCTTCTGACATTGAAAGAATGCAAGATAACTTCTCCTGGATTCTCCTGCTTAGGGAAGATGGCTAGAAGCAATGACAGGTTGAAGTGAAACTCTGACACCACCATTGGCAATAATTTAGTATGTGTACACAGTGCCACCCTGTCTTTGCAGAAAACTGTGTATTGAGGGTGCGTTGGTAGGGTCTGTATCTTGGAAACTCTATGTACAGAGGTAATGGCAACTAGAAAAACTGTTTTTCAGGGCAGATACTCCATGTCACAGGTAGCCATAAGTTCAAAAGGATGGCAAGTGAGCATGTCAAGTACCAAACTGAGATCCCAATTGATAACAAGCTTCTTTATTGGGGTCTCTCAGGAATCTAATGAAATGAAGGAGCAAAGCTAGTGTGAGAGTACCCACTTGCTAATGAACTACTGAAATAGCCAGCAAATGGCCCATACTGGGGAGTACAGCAAAATGGGTGCATTTACAATACAGTTGTAGTACACTGCATCCCATTAACTATAACAATGTTAACCAAAATAAATATTTTTTAAAATGGCAAGGAAATACACTGCAGCCTATTACTTCACTTGGAGGAATAGCATACTGTACATAGAATTAGCCACATAACAGCTACAGAATAATGCCTGTGCAGGTGTGTACTATGAGGATTTTTCACACTCATACGGCTTTGATAATCCATAAACCCTAAGAATGAAGCTTGAGGGGCTTATCAGATTATCACACAATCAATCAATTTTATTTATACACTGGAAAGTATGTGAGCAAAAATACCTGTTTTAACAAATCTCCAGTGTTAGAAAACAAAAACAGATAATAGTAACAAAGACAAAAGGTGATACAAAGTATGTACATTGTTTTTACAATGGTAGGATTACAGAAGTATATGACTATATTTACAGTGGTATGAACAATGGGTACAATCAGCAAACAGGCAACAGGAGAAAATATAGCGTTAGCAGACAAAAAAAGGTGGGGTGGGGTGAGGTGATTGGTGACGTCAAGAGAACAGTAGAGTTAACTGGAGAGAGGGATGATTTGAAGCTGGAGTGTATACCTGTGTATATGTGTATGTGAGTGTATACACCGAGGGTGTGTGCAAAATCCACATAACACAAACATTACATGGGCATTTTTTTTTATACTAACTGTTGGAAGTTTCAAGACAGTGCATGGAGGCAGTGTATTATATGTGGTTGACAGCAGTGACAGCACAAGGATGGAAAAGCCTTAATAATCCAGTATCGAGTTATTATGGCATTTACCAGGTTATTATGACATTTTAAAAGTAGTAGTCAGCAGCGAGTTATTACAAATGGTCATCAGTTATTATAAAGAAATAAACATTAATTAAAGAGCTTTCAGATTTGTCCCGATTTTTTCATGTGCCCAATGGGAAATTTCGATATCATATCTTGTAGAGTTTGCTTCAATCTGCCTAAATGATATGGTGTTTCAAAACCACTGTTTTGTGTTACAAATAAACACTATTTTAAAGGTTCTTTGTGTATATTTCTTGTCATTTTGTAGAACATAGCCAAAAACCCTGAAAAGTTCCAGTCATGTATGTAAACTATCTGTCCCCCTAAGTTACATACTATACATGGTAATACTCCTTATGTGACCAGACCGCCAAGATTTAGGGCATCCAACAACCCCAAATTAATCATTACACAATTTTCTTTGTAATCAATGGCATCTTACCTCATCTTATCTTATGACAGCTTAGATTGAATGCAAAGAAGTGCAAAGTAATGCACCTTGTAAACAAAAACCCAGGGGAAGAGTACACAATGGCGGGGGAGGTATTACCAACAGCAAAAATGGAAAGGGACCTGGGAGTAGTCATATCAGATGACCTAAAGGTAAGAAAGCAATGTGAGAAGGCAGTAAGGATGGCTGCAGGGATACTGGGATATATAGGGAGAGGAATCATCAGTAGAACACAGGAAGTTGTTATCCCCCTGTACAGACAGTTGGTGAGACCCCATCTGGAGTACAGCATGCAGTTCTGGAGACCCCATCTCTGCAAGGACATAGACAGGATGAAGGCATTCCAGAAAAGGACAACTAAAATGGTGTAGGGTCTGCAACAGCAGCCACATGAAGAAAGACTAAAGAAGCTTAATATGTAGGGTCTATGTGATAACAGGGAACACCTAAAGGCGATCACAGTTATCGCAAAGTCAGAGTGCTGAAAAGCTTTTTGGCACTCTGACAACCCTGGCGCACAGGACAATAGTGCCGAGTTTTTAATGCTTTCTGTGAGGCGGCACCCCCAATCCCCTCTGGTGGGAGGCTTCGCCCTGCACCCCCACTTTAGGATTCTCAACTCCAGGGGTGGATGTCGGGGGAGGTGAAAGCATTAAAAAAATTAAGGTTCAGGCCAGGCACAACAAAATCACACCAGCGCCCGGACCTGAACCAGATACCTCACCCACCTCAGCCACTAACTAACCCCTGATGCCACGACGCAGCTCCGCCATCCACCGCAGCGCCACCCCTTACAGCCCCTCCACCCCTTCCCAGCCCACGCTCACTGTGCTTGCTCCCCCCCATGCGCATGTACACATAGTGACATCCTGTCGCCCAGTTCACCCGACCTCTCATCCGGTCACCCTACCCTCCCATCGCCATGAGGGATTGCGCATGGAAGGTGTCGCCGTTATGGATGGCGCCCTTCCTCATGCGCCCACCTCATGGGTTACCTAATATGTATACCCTTGAGGAAAGGAGAGAGAGAGGGGGGACATGATAGAAACTTTCAAGTACCTCAAGGGAATCAACAAAGCCCAAGAGGGTTGCATCTTTCAGAAAAAGAGATGTGCAAGAACAAGGGGATACAATCTGAAGATAGAGGGTGGATGGCGCAGGGGCAATATGAGGAAGCATTTTTTCACAGAGAGGGTGGTGAACACATGGAACGGCCTTCTTGAGGAGGTTGTGGGGTCAAAAACAGAGGGGGAATTCAAGAATGCTTGGGACAGACATAAGGTAATTCTGTTGGGGAGTAGGAAGAAGTAGGCTATTGGTTAACTAGGATCTGTAGTTTACCCAATAGGTAAGTAAATGGGCAGACTAGGTGGGCCGAGCAGTCCTTAACTGCCTTCAAAGTCTATGTTTCTATGATTCTATCTCCATATCCTGCTTTATTCTCATATTGCAGCTCAGTGCCCATCTTGAGTACTCCATTCTTCCCACCTGTTACTTGTGTAATGCTCACTGAACTGACTGTGGAGTATGTGTTAAATGTCAAATATCAATGGCTAATTTTTAGCCAATCAAAATGATGTTTTTCAGGCTTTTAAACTTGCTTAAACTTGTTTTGCAAATGAACTGGGAATTTAGTTGCTAGTACCTACATTGTTTATGTGGTCTGTCCTGCCTGTTACAAACTGGAATCAGTGTTACATATGGTAGGTTCACTGCCTTGTTTTTTTGTTAGTTTTTTTTACTGTGAATCATGATCCGGCTTAGCTCATGGAAACTTTATGAAAAAATGCTCTGCTTTCCAGCCCCGTGGCACTGAGGGTTGAGGTGCTAGACGCCACACCTCACACTACACTGGAGACCCAGGTTCAGAAATGCGCCCAGGTTGTCAGGGGTCAGCAGGGGAGGGATAGGATCAAGCATCCGATGGACTCTTCTCCTATCCCTGGGGAGAGTTGAGGGTTGTCACTGCTCTACAGCAGCCCCTGGTGATGACCGGGGGGACTACAAGAGTTGGTGCCTTTGGGGTGGAGTGTGGCAGATGTTGGCACATTGTGCCTTTGAGGTCATTGCATGTCTGCACTCCAGGGCTTACAACTAGGAGGAAAAATGTCTGGACATGACCATGCAGCTTGATGGCCGCACTCTGCACCACCCGGAGAACTGTTGTGGAATCACGCTGGGGGGGTCTGGGCCCGGTCTGGTTTGGAGTGGCATAGGGGGGTCCTCTGGCAGTTCAGGGTGCAGTTGCATGAGACCCCCAGCATGCGAGTGAGCCTGCTGTTCTTCGGGCAGGCACAGCCGGTGGCTGGATGCCCCTGCTGGTTATGCTGCAGTAGGTGAGAAATAGAAGTGATTTAAAAAAAAAAATGCTCTGCTGTGTTTTTTTTTTCTTCAAGTAGATGCCAGCTTTGCACTCTGTGCTTAGTCTTCGTGACAGGCTTGGAACGTACTGTAGCTGGAGACAGACAAAGGGCATTCTGTTTGTAGTGGGGGACAGATTTAGTAGATCCATAGATACAGAATTTGCTGGTAGATAAGGACTGCTAGTCTTCCCATTGTTACCTGCCTATAGCACTACTGCAGATCCTATTTGATTTCCGACCCATTCAATCCTTCCATTTTCCTAAGATTCCCTTCTATCTAGTCCATGCTCTCTTGAACGCCAACACTATTTTCACCCCCACCACCTCCACTAGAAGACTACTCAAGGAATCCACCACTCTCTCTCTGAAGTACTTGCTTACATTTCTCCTGAATCTATCCCGTCCAGCTTCTTTTAATGCCCCCTTGTCCTTAAGCAGTTTTTTGTTCAGAAAAACTGCTTTCGTCTTGTAAATTGATTACCCCTGTGGGGTATTTTAAGGTCTCTATTATATCCCCCTCCCTTCTCTCCCAGGGTGTACATATATAGGTCTTTTAATCTCTCCTTGTAGGACTTCTGATGCAGACCCTGCACCATTTTAGTTGCCCTCCTCTGGACCACTTCCACTCTGTCTATGTCTTATGTGAGATGTGGTCACCTAAGCAAGACACAGGGCCAGATATTCAAACTGCGCCATTCTGTGGCGCAAGCCCTTGCGCTGCTCAAAAAGGTTGCGCTGGGGTGTGGCCAGGGTGATATTCAACGGAGTTGCGCTATTGAGCAACTCCTTTGAATATCACCCCCTGGCCACAGCCACTGTGCATGGAGCAGTGGAACTTGCACCACTGCAAGTGGTCAGAGTGGAGCATTCAGATGTGGTGGCACAAGTTCCATTGCGCCATGTGCAAACCTGCGATATTCAAGAGGTGACATGCAAATGGGGCCATAACTTATGCAAGGCACACTGGGGGCCATTTGCATCTAATTACAACCCCATTTGCATGCCATTAGCATGAAGGTGCGTCGATCCCCGACGACTTGCGCCTGGCGCCTTGCCAGGCAGCACGCCGGGGACCGATGCCCCTGCAGCCTGATTATGGCATAACGTAGTCCAACCTTCCGACTAGCCTGATCGCGGCATAACGTGAGTTCAACCTCTCGACTAGCCCTGCGATCATGGGTATACGAATTTAACCCCGACTAGCCCGATTGCAGGCATAACGTAGTTCTACCCTCCAAAGACCAATATCCCTGGTGGTCCAGTGACAGAGAAGCCCAATCGCGGGCATAAGGTCAAACCCACCCCCAAAGTCCAATATCCTGGTGTTTAGTGGCCCTCTCACCCACCCACCCACGGAGCCCCACCACCCCACTCCCCCGCCAGCCAGCGGGCAGCAGCACCCTCACCCGCCTGCCACTACTACCACGACTGACAGTTGAAGCTGCACGCCCATTGTCTAGAGCAAGAGCTACTGGGCGGCAGCCCATACCATACATCGGCAGTCCAGATATGTGAATGAATGAATGCCCGCTGGACACAGGGGTTGAAGTCCTTTATGCCCGCGATTGGCCAAGCAAGGGGTTGAAGTCCTTATGCCCGCGATCGACTGCTGCGGGGGTTGAAGTCCTTGCGTCCGCAATCGGGCTGCTGCGGGGGTTGAATTCCTGTATGCCGTGGATCGGGCTGCTGCAGGGGGTTGAAGTCCTTTATGCCCACGATCGGGCTGCTGTGGGGTGGGGTTGAATTCGTATGCCGCGATCGGGCTGCTGTGGGGAATTTTGCTGCCCGTGATCGGGCTACGGGGTTATTATTATGCCCGAGATCGGCTGAGGGGGGCACGAACAGTGGAGGCCACCCACAGGTGGCAGCTGCTGTTGCATCCTGCACACGGCAGCTCACCCGTGGGTGGCCCTCAACTTGATCCTTTTTTTTTGGCTTAAAGTTGTGCAGGTGCAGGTAGGGTTGCGCCTGATTAACTCCGCACGCCCCGGCTGAATATCGGGCTGTGCAGTTTATGCATGGTTCCTCCCCCTTCAGTTGAGCATGCCTTCATTAGCATTGCGCTGTTGCTCAGCATGATTTGGGGTGCAACTGCCTCCTGCTGAATATCGCAGAATGGCACAATTTCGGACTTGCGAAGGTGCAACCCTATTGCGCATGGCTCAGCTCTTTTGAATATCTGGGCCACAGTATTCTAGGTGGGTTCTTACCAGCAAACTATACAGAAGCAACAACACCTCCCTCTTTCTACTGGTGAAACCCCTCCCTATGCATCACAGGATACCACTCACCCTCCCAACTGCCTTGCCACACTGCCTGGCCACCTTTAGGTCATTCAGTATATGATCCCCCTCAGGCCTCTTTCCTGCTTGGGTTTTGTCAGTACCACCCCCTATTTTGTAATCCACCCCAGGTTTCTGTGCTGTAAGTGCATTATTTTGCATTTTTATGTATTGAAACCCAGCTGCCATTCCCTTGATCAGTCCTCATGTTTTCTCAGGTAACTGCTAATCCTTTCCAGCCTCCCAGGAGTGTCCACCTTATTGCAGAGTTTGGTGTTGTCCAGAAAGAAACACACCTTCCCTTCCAGCTCCTCTGTAATGTCACTTACAGAGACATTAAAGAGGACCAGGCCCAGCACTGACCCATGAGGCACCCTTCTGGTTACCCTGTCTTCCTCTAAGTGAACTCTGTTAACCACCACCCTCTGCCACCTATCCCTTAACCCATTTCTTACATAGTTTACCACCTTTGGATTCACTTCTAAGCTACCCAGCTTGCTTACTAGTCTGCTACAGTATGTGGAATGGTATTTAATGCTTACTGAGATCTAGGTAGGATATGTCCACTGCTCCACCCTGCTCTGGTTCCTTGGTCACCCAGTCAAAGAACTCTGTCAGATTTGTTTGACATGATATTGCCCTGCCCACCCTTGAATCCATGCTATCTCAGGTGTTGTAACCAACTGGATTCAAGATTATCCACAATCCTTTCCTTCAGCCGTGATTCCATGAACTTTCCCCACTGATGTCAGGTTGACTGGCCTATAATTGCCAGCCTCTTCCCTGCTACCACTTTTGTGAAGTGGGTTTGCAGTGACGCTCCCTTAGTCCTACACACTGGATCAGAATTTGGGCATTCTTTTAGAAGGGACTGAGAAAATCAAAATGTGTCGAGTGATAGTGGGTGTCTGTGTAATTCATTGCACTGAATAAAGAATGGAACTATAATCGATTATTTTGACTGAGCATCTTTTTATAATGGTGGTGATTGCTAATCTTTGATCCAGTGCATTTGGCTTTTGTTATTGTGAGCACCATCTTTCCAGTGCAAACATTTTTGTATTTGATTTACCTCCTTTGGTCCTCCAGGACCCCTCCTGTTTCTAGTAAAGTGTTAAATAGGATTGCCAGAGGTGCAGCCACTACCTCCCTGAGCTCTCTCAATACCTTTGGGTGGGACTGTCTGGACCCATTGCTTTGCCCACTTTTAGATTTTTGTATCCTTTTATAACTCTCCCTTCTAAAAATAGACCAGTGTCCACTTCCTTTCCTGCAATGCTCCTGTTACATTTTTGTAGCTCTCCCCTTCTACTTCCTCTGTGAATACTTAACAAAAGTATTTGGTCAGGATATCTGCCCTTTCCTGATCCTCCGTTACACAGTCCCCCTCCTTCCCTTTTTTAAGCTTATTATCCCACCCCTGCTCTACCTTATTTTCTTACTTTCTTACATACCACAAAATGTTTTGTCCTATTTAGTTACTGCCTTGGTTATTCTCTCTAAAGTTTGTGCCTTTGCACTCCTTACTGCTTTCCATGTTTTAGCCTGTTTCCTTCATATACCTCCTATCCTCCTCTGTTGTAACTTCTGAATGCTACCCTCTTAGCTTTTACCTTTTCTGCCACCTCTTTTGAGAACCATAATGGTCTCTTTTTCCTCTTTCTTTTGCTTCCTTTGGTTGACAGGTTTGTTGCTTTCACTTGGCCCTTTTAGTTACTCCACTGTTCCTCACACCCCACCAAGTGCATCCCCCACCAGGTCATCCCTGAGACATTCATCCATTATTTTAAAATCTGCCCTCCTGAAGACCAGGACCCTCACCTTTGTGTGGTTCCTTTAAGCAGACATCCTTATATTGAATTACAATACACAATGATTGCTGGTTCCCAGGTATCCCCTCACCTTGACGACTACAACACTGTCCCTTTTGGTGAGTGCCTGCTCCAGTATTGCTTCATATTAAGTGGATTAACTGACTAGTTACTTGCGAAACACCCCCGGCAAGGAGTCAAAGATTTTCTGAAGCCGTAGATCCATACATCTGGCAGATTTATGTCCCCCACCAACAGCACCTTGTCCCTTTCTGCTATCTTGCCAATGGTTTCTATCAGTACCTTATCTCCCCAGTCAGTGTTTCTCACCAGGAGCTGTTGATAGAAATGGTATGGACTAAGGGTTGTGGGACCAAATTAAGCACAAGGTGGATCCTTTACTGGGCATTGAACATTGCTTTACCCCAGAAATCTGCCTGATAGGTGACTATACTGGTATTGCTGTAAAATCCCGAAGATATTATATGGCCTTGATCTCATCATCGGTCAAGAAAATAGTGTTAAAACACTGGCTGGATAACTCCTCTCCTAGTTACATGGAATGGTTACAAGAGCTACTCTTTAATTTAAATATGGAAAAATTCAGGGCTTTGAGAAGGGGTAGCTCTTTGAAATTTGGTCAGGTATGGGGCCCCTTCCAAACACTGTACTTGCTCCAATCTTTGTCAGCCATTGTAAGACAAGCTGACCCTGGATCGTTTGCTAATGAGCAAATTTATCTTAACCCTCGCAGATATGGGGGGGAAGGGGGGGTGGTATGAGAAGACAGGTATGATTGTTAAATAGGGAGGGGTTAGTATCAGAAAATTGTTGTGTTCATTTTCTATTGGTACACTGTAAGTGGCACCAGGCTGTCACAGGTTATCATCTGTAAGATTCTGTTTTCTTTCTGTGCCAACAGTATGTCAATAAACTTGAATTAAAAAAAAAAAAAAAGAAATGGTATGGACTTTGCCTGTGTGGGACACTGATGGACCTCCCACCATCCACCAGTACACCCAGTCATCCAGAGGAAAAGAAAAGGCACAAAGTTTGAACTGACTGAGCTCCTAAAACTGAGAGAGCTATTCTTTTTTCAGTCAGATGCTGCCAGAGCTCAACAAGGGGTCGAGAGGCAGATTGTCGCCTAGAAGCCCGCCCCCCCAGTCAGCATTTCTCACTAGGAGCAGATGATACAAATGGCATGGACTTTGCCTGTGTAGGACACTGATGGACCTCCCCACTTGCTGCCAGTACAGTCAAGCAGCCAGAGGAAAAGAAAAGGTGCCAGGTTTGAACTGTCCGAGCCCCTAAAACTGAGCAGACTGGTCTTTCTTCAACCAGATGCTGCCGGAGATCATGGAAATGGTCGAGATGGGATGACTGCAGCCTGGAAGGCCTCCCCTAGTCAATGTTTCTCAACTATAGCTGTTGATACAAACAGTATGGACTTTGCTCATGTGAGACACTGATGGACTTCTCACTGGCAGCCAGTACAGCCAAGCAGCCAGAGGAAAGAAAAGGTGGCAAGTTTGAACTGGTTGAGTCCCTAAAACTAATCAGACTGTTCTTTCTTTGGCCAGATGCCACTGGAGCTTAAGAAGGGGATCAAGAGGGCTGATTGCAGTCTGCAAGCCCTCCCCTGTCAGTGTGTCTCACCAGGAGCCATTGATACAAACAGCATGGATTTTGCCTGTATGGAGGTTATTAGGACTGGGAAAACACAGTACTTTAAAACTGCACTCCAACAAAACCTCAACTCCTCCTCCAACTTCTGGCATACTCTCTACTCCCTCTTTGATCCCCTCTCATGTTTTGCCCTCCTACCTTGCTGGTTGGTGGTTGGCCAGTGTTGGACCCCTTGTCCATTGCCTCAATTCTCAAATCCTTTTTCATCACTTGAGCCCTCCCCTCAAACCTGGTCCCTGCACCTCCTACCTCTCCTGCTTCCTCCCCGTCAAAAGGCTTTTCCTTCCCTCCTGTTTCTGTACAGGAAGTTTTCCATGCCCTCCTTTCAATCAACCCCCACAAATCCAGCCCAAGCGGCCTTGACCCTCACCTTCAATGGCTTTCTGTCCCTGCTATTGCTCTTTCTCTCTCTCCCAATTGCTGAACCTCTTGTTCACTCTAGGTACTGTTCCTGTACTATGGAAAGTTGCCAGGGTGCTTCCCCTTCACAAAGCAGGTAATCCCTCTACTCTTGGCATCTATACACCAATATTGCTTGTCCCCTCCATGGCTAAATTGCAAGAGTCTCTTATATTCTCCAGACTTACTGATTTCTTTAGCTCTGCTGCCTTCTTATCTCCATTTCATTCCGGTTTCTGAAAAAAATCACTCTACCATTACTTCCCTCCTCAGGGTCACTGACGTTGTACTCACAGGCATTAACCTGGGACACATCACCACTGCCATATTTATTGACCTAGCTAAAGCTTCTGATTCTGTGCCACATCCTCTTCTATCTAAATTTCTCTCTGCTGGTCTCTCAACAATTCAATTCAATTCACTTTATTTACGGGGTAAGATCACTGATCCAAGGCCCTTTTTCAAGATTGACCCATGGCTTCATACACAAAGAAGCTTAGATGTCATACAATTACAAACATTATACAAAATACATTAATAACGGTAATACAACATATAAAATAGTGAACTGATTTAGGTCTTATCTTATAGGCCGTATGCAATGTGTTCAGGCAGGTGATGCCCTGTCCCCAACTCCATTCAAGCAGGCATCCCTCAAGGCTCCATTCTGGGCCCTGTCCTTTTCTCAATCTTTCTTTATGATTTTCCCTCTGTCTGTCTCCTTGTGCATCCATGTGTACACTGACAACACTGTCCTCTATGCTTCTGGACCTTCAGCTTCTGAGTTGGTGTCTCAGCAGTACAGTGACTTTCTGAGGGTTCTGCTGTGGTTTCAGGAAAACCAGCTTAAAGTAAACACCAACAAAACTGTATCCATATCATTAAGTAACACACAGAAACTAGCCAAACTTTCCGACATTCACTCCTTTTCCACTCTTGGCGGCACCACCCTTGATGTACTCCCCACCTCCATGTTTCTTGGCATCTGGTTGGGCAATTGACTTGACTTCTCTTCCCATACTGATTACATTCACTCCGAACTCCATCTCAAGCTAGGAGCCATGTATCGGAACAAAGACTCCTTCTCTCTTGTTGTCCACAGTGAGCTGCTTACTAAAATGATCCTCCTTGTTTTTGACTATGCTGTTCTGGTTTTTTGGTCTGCCGCTGCCTCATCCCTCTCTAGACTAGACTTCCTCCTCAATGCCATTTTCCTTTTTTGTCTCTAATGCCCCCCCCCACTCACCATTGTTCCCTTTACTCCTTTCTCTCCCTTCTCTCTCTTCACTTATGCCGGCAGCACCAGGTCACCACCCTTACCTCCAAATTCTGGTTTGGATCTCACCCTTCCTTTCTCTCCTCTCCCCCTCTTCCTCCTCCTCCTATCTGCTATGCTCCAGAGAATACTGCACCTTATCTCTCCCCTGTCCTCTGTCCAGTTTAATACAGGCAGCCTTCTACTACCACTCACTCCCTCTGGAACTTTCTTTTAAGCTCCCTTCATTTAGCTCCTTCTCTGCACAGTTTAAAACATATTCTTTCCCAATCCCTCCTCTCCCTTGCTCCTGTCCTTTTTCCTCCCTGCAGTTGGGGTGAGGCTCTCTTTATCCCTGCTTAATCTTGTCTCCTTACTCACTTTACTCTCGCCTCACCAGTCTGTTTGCTATTTGCACACCTCAACTGCCTTGCCCCCTTTTTGCAAGTTCTCTACCTTCCCTCCTGCCTATCTTAGCTACTTCTTATACTTTTTGCTGATGCCATTTTGTCATGCTATACCCATGCATTAGTTCAATCCTTACTACTTGCTTCATTTTAGTTTTCATGCACCTTTTGTTTTCACTACCTGTATGCTGTATTTAAATTGTATCCAGTCATATGTTTGCACTACCCCTTTCCCTTTTGCTCCAAGTTGTACCTAGAAATGAACTTAAGCTCAGTATGCCTCTGCCAGTCATCAAAATGTTAAGTAATTTAAATAAATACATTTTCTAACTCCACCCCCTGTGCTGGAGGTCTAAAGATCACACCATTGTAAGCAGAGGCTCCATTCCCCCATATCTAGGGTGACACACATTACCTCTTCCCCCTGTATTCCCTGTATCTCCATCTCTTTAATGTCCTCCCACACATTAAGTACCACACCCCCTCCTTTCTTTCTAACCCTGTCCTTCATGAAGAATATATAGCCTGGTATGGACATGTCCCAGTCATGCTTTTCTGTACACCATGACTCACTAATGGACACAATATCCAGGTTGGCATCTGCCATTGTGGCCACTAGGTCTGATGTCTTATTTCTTAGACTTCTAACATTCATACACATGGCTTTCCAGGATTTGTTGCCACTCCATTTGTTACTCCTCTTTTTCATCTTTGCTCTCCCTCTCCCCCCTCCCTTTTTAATAACCCACTTCTATCTCCTTTTATTTCTTCCACCTTTCTTACTGTATTAATTTGCATCCTGATAGATTCTACTCCTATTGGGTTCTCTTTACTCTCTACGTCAGCCTATGGGAGGCAGTTTCTGCCTCCCCCATCTCTTCTTTAACCCCCTAGGTAAGTTTAAATGTTCAAAGTAACATTTAAACCATCCACCAATGACTGTGGTAGAGGTTCCCCTCCCAGATAGGCCATCACCCCTGTATAGGACCTTATCCTCTGAGGTGGGTCCCCAGTCCCCAATGTAGCTGAACCCCTCCTCTCTGCACCATTCCTTCAGCCAAGAGTTGAGGCTCCTGGTGCAGAGACACCTCTCCTTCCCTCTATAATAGATAGGCAGTACATCAGCGAAAGCCACTGAGCATACTGCCTAAGACCCATCTCCAGCTCCCTAAACTCTCCCTGCATTATCCCAGCCCTGTCCCTAGCCAGGTCATTAGTCCCCAGGTGGACAATAACATCCAGCTCTGCCTTTTATCCTGCTGCCATAGCAATCCTTAGGATCCATTTCATTTCACTCTGGGTCACGGCACCGTGTAGGCCCTAACCTCCATCTCCCTTACATATTCCCAAACCTATCCCTCTCACAATCATGTCCCCCACCAGAAGCTGCTTCATCCTCCTCCGTGGTCCTCTTCAATTCTCCTTGGGGCTCTGCTACAGAGGACCCCCACATCCTTCCTGGCCTCTACCAAAGGTGCCTTTTCCTGGAAGTCCTGCCTTGCCAAAGCAGCATAAGAACTGCAAAGAGGTACCAGTTGAGGAATGTGCTTTTGACCCACCACTTCCACCCTTCCTGAGCTCTCAATGGTCCAGCTGTTCCTCCTCCTACCTTGCATTCTCTGAGGCAACAGTGGCAAACTTGGTGGCCCCTGGGTGACAGAGGAGGTCACCCAAATCCCAGCCAACTCAGTCTGGAATCTAGCAACCTCTTCCCTCATCCTAGAAGGGTGAATACAGATGGGGCAGCATCACAGTCTCCAGAAGGTCTCTGTGAGAACTGCCACTGCACAGCCACTGTACTGCACCATTGCCTGCATTCCCAACTTTTATTCTTCCTGTGTTAACTGGAACTACTTATGTAACCTTACCCCGATAGGGTGTTTCTTGCTTTCTTTTTTTTTTTGTTGTTGCTACTTGTGTTCTCCTGTACCTGGTTTAAATCTCCATGTTGGAATGAAATTTGAGTACTGGCTAGTGTATTTTATCCTCAGTTCAGCATCATATATAGAATAATGGATAGGGAACTGTGCACAGCAAGGCTATGTTTCCATCGAGGGGGTTGATGATATCATAGACCTCAAGAGCGAAGTTCGAGAGGTCCCTATAATGTCATCAACCCCTGAGATGGAAACACAGCCTTGTTGTGCACAGTTCCTTATCTATTATTTTATATAGTATATGGTTCCCCCAAACTGTGCCAGTTTAATTTCGCGAGGATTTGTTGGTTTCTGTACCTTGTTCTGACACTGCCATTTCCTCCCAGTCCTTGCTGCAGTCTAGCTCTGCTGCTGTCCCCAAAGGTAACGGTTCTCTCATTGTCCAGCTTAGCTTTGTTCCCCAGGACCACTAATTTGAAAAAAAAAAAAGACTGTTGACAAATTGATAGTTTGGAAACATGGTGCTGACTATGGCAGTCCATGTCCAAACTATCTGAGAAGCTTGTGCCCAACCGCTCACTTAGCAGTGCCGCCATGTTGTAGAGTATTTTTTGTGAAGCCCAATGTTTCAGCCAATCAGGAAACAGTTGAAAGTTAAGAATTTGTTGTACCATCATTGTGACATCAGAACGATAGTACAACATCTTTTTTAACCTTTGAACTGTCCTACAACAGGATTTGGAAAATCATCATTTTCCATCCATAATAAACCCTAACCATACACTATATTATTTATTACAAAGTGATACAGAACTGCCATTGAAATAAATATTACAATGTCAGAAACTGGCCCAATTTTCATGATGATGGCAAAATAGTTTGGTTTTACCAACCGCCACTTCCTCTTATATGCTGAAAATAAATGCAAAACAAATAGAAAAGTCTTAATGTGTGATCAACAGGGGTCTAAAGCTTAGTAATTTATACTCTAAAGTTAAGTTTGTAAGACTGCTGAAATTTATTTTAAATGGTTGTTTGTAAACAGGGTCAGGTTCTTTACCATTCTCTGTTATATAATGACTTTTTTTTATCTCACTCCAAAGCTTTTGAATCACAGTGCAATTCCAAAACATACTGTTTGAATCAAGTTTGCATTGATATCTCCGGATTTATTACAATTTGACATGATTCTTAGGACCATTTTGTATAGATGTTGTGGGGTTTCATACAGGTTAAGTAACGTTTTGAACTAGGTCAAGTTTATATTCATAATTTTAAATGCTAGTAAAGGATTGGTCCATAAACTATTCCAATCCTATTCATCCATGTTCTTCCATAGAATCTGAAACCACATAGTATATTATCTCTATTGATAGCCCTTGTATAATCTAGTAATATTATTAATACTAATTTGTGATATTAATTTGGAAACATGTTTAATTGGGGATTTGATAATCACAAATCTTGTCCCAAAGAGACACAATTTTATATACTGCAGCTATAGTCAAAAATGTAATTATTAGAATCTGGATAGATAACACTTCACCAAATATTCTGGTATTGAATAATAAATGACTGAAGTCTTTAAGATTAGAGAAACTTGATCTTATGTGTCAACTTATGGTACACCAAGTGCATATTTTTAACTCAAAATTGAAATTTTTGTTCAAGTGTTTCACAAAACCTACCACTGATCAGTTATATGTAATCTACCATATTCACATTATAGTGCTCCCTCTCTATAGTGAACACCTCTGGAGCCAGCTGAGGTGTTTGCTATAGCTAGGTGTTCACTATAGGGAGGTGCTAATATGAATACTTAGTGAACAATGGGAGCCATCAAACGTGTTCACTAGGGGTTTGTTAAAGAGGGCTTCTTTATAGAAAGGGAACACTGTAATAGTAATCTCTCATTATCACCAATATTGGACTTTTCTTGATCAATACAGTATATCCCATTCATAATTTCTGACTGTCACTATCTCGAGTTTCATCACTTCCAGTCATTCATTGGCTGTATCTGTTTACTTGCTAGTGACACCTTCTTTCCTTTCCACTCTCATAGTTGTCTTTCTGTCCTTTATCTCTCCCTTTTTCTTCTTGCTGCTTTCTTTTTTTACTATAAAGAAAACAGGGTAGAATGGTAGCAACATGTTGATGTTTTATTTTTTAAATGCCTTATTGGTAAATTTCTTAGTTTGGGATGTTAAGCAAGGAATGTTTAATGTTATTAAGTCAATGTTCAAGTATTTGTTTTTTTTTTTAATGTTTTTAATAGGAGTACAGTTTATGGAAAGTTTTGCATTTTGTGTGTTATATAATACTATTGTGTGTTATGTTTATTGTTAGTGAAAATAATGTCATAACATGTTATTGCTAAAAAGGGTCAGGTTCATCACATTCCTATTGTAAGAGGTGACCTAAAACACAGAGCAAGGAAAGGGCTGTGCACAAGGACAGACCTGTGATGCTTTTGGTAGGTAGAGCTACCCTGCAATAATGGCAACAAACTGAAAAGATAGGCACACACATGGAGACACTAAGGTGGAAGACAGATGACCAGTACAGTAACTGTCAAAGATCACCAGCACACATTAAAAAGATGCAAAAATCAGCTTCTTTATTAGAAAGTACAGTAAGCAAGTAGGCAATACAAGACAAAAGTAGACTATGCAAACTGCTGGATAGATGCCACAGTATTTTGTTCCATGTAGCTTTGCCAGGAGGTAGGCTCCTAGCTTAAAGGGGACAGGAATTGATTACTTATCTACAGCTGTTTGAAATGTCTCTATTGTTATAAATTATATTCATGCCTCTAAATGATCCCTATTTAACTGTGCCTGAATAAAAGCTGAAGCTGTCAGTTGTGTTTTGTGTTGTTTTGTTTGTATGGGCAACATTCTGTGCAGTTCCTTTCATGGAACCAAGAATTTGGAGTTTTGACTATGTCACTTCATGGTTTCAGAACCATGGGCACTGTACTGATACATTCATGCTTACATTTCTGAAACCACAAAGTGACATAGTCCAAACTCCAAATTATTGGTTCCATTAAAAGAACTGCACATAATGTTGTCCATACAAAAAAAACTATATATCATTTATGAAAATAGAGACATTTCAAACAGCTGCACATAAGCAACCAGTTCCTATCCCCTTTGACTGATCTCCCCAGTTAGGTTCATACATCATTAAACAGACAGGTGAGATGTGTACAGAGTAATCAAGGGTTAATTCACTGATTAAACCTAAATAGTTCTGGAGAGAGTCTAACAGAGGACAATATACTGAGAAAATCTGCACCAGGTATAAAGTGCAGTATTCTTGCTATTGGCAGCACAAAAGTTGTCCATTATTTGTTGAATGTATGATGCATAACAAAACAAATGTACAGAAAAAAATGTGTACAAAAACACACATATCAATGAAAAGCACAAGCCAGTACAATATGACCATATAGTGAATTCATGATGGCTGATAGATAGAGAAATAAATAGAGTGGAATTCCAACCAGGTACTTAATACTATTCTGATTAGAAATAGGGTAGATACAAATCCTTTTCAGTGATCTCCCAGAAAGGCAGTATATAGTATGGCACAGGGGATCTGGTGCTGCAAAAGGTTCCATCATGGCATTTGCCTAAAAAATAAAGTGAATCAGAAATTCAATTAGTATTAAATAAAAATAGAATAATAGATAGGTGAGTGTCTATTACAAGGGAATAATACCATCGAGAGGTTCTGGGGACAAGGAAACCTCGAAAGCAAAGCTCGAGAGGTTCCCTTGTCCCAAGAACCTCGAGATGGTATTTCTCCTGAGTAATAGACACTCACCGATTTTTTACTTTTTGTAATATATGGAGGAGAGTTTTATTTCTGTGGTACTGTGAGGGCAGGCTCTCTTGCAGTGAGAAGTCAGACACTGACTGTCTCCGTCTCCACCCCCATCCCTTTGTGTCACGCCTGCTCGCTCACTCACTCCATGTCTCTCGTGAGCGAGTTTTCTTTGGTACACAGTCCTACCTTTACTTGATGTTTTCCTTCAGTGTAGGTAGGATTAGCCACCTAATTCTGTTGGAAAGCAGTGGTACTGGAGCGAAGGGACTATTTTCTCTCTCTAAGCGAGAGACGGCCACCATGTTTTTTCAATGGTTTTGCCTGCCCACAGAGAAACCACGTTGAATCAGGAGGTGCAGTTTTCTAAATGTCACCACGCATGGTAAGAGGTTGCCATGGAGATGTCTGGAAAAGGCCTATGGCACACAAGTGTTTGGAGGCTGCGCTCTTCAGGCTTGGTGATAATACTATCGTTGAGAGCTTGAACGATAGCATTACGAGTTCTGAACGATAGTATTATCACTTGTCAATGATGATATTATCACTTTGGGTACTGTGCTATTACTAGGATTTTTTTGTATGGTGTAGGATACTATTATATGGCCATCTCCATATATTACATAAAAATACACTGATCACAGCTCCTGTGTGGTAGAGTCATAATTTCTACACACTCATAATAATTCAAGTAAAAATACATTTCTTAATACATTTTAACTGCAAAACAACAGTGTATAATATACATGGATAATGCTCATATACTGACATAAAAACATTTAAAGTCACAAGTATAGAGTGTAAATACTAATGAAAGGGATACAACTTAAGTTGTGCTGTCTGATACTAATAATGTAATATACTGTACAGCGTATTTGAGAAGGTATTGTAGTTATTACATTCCAAAGCATAACAGTGAGGTCAAGAATGGTTTGAGGTGCCATTCCTCATTTAGGTCAATTAGTCTCAGTGACTTGAGGGTAAAGATTCAAAGGATTCCCATTGCAATAATATTTGCAGTCTGCTTCCAATCTTTTTACTGAAGTAATCACACTCCAAACCCATACATTTAATTTTAGTGAGATCATGATTGTACATCTCTCAGAAATGAGTACCCACTGGTGTACTACTGTTTGGATTATGTATACTTCTTAGGTGTCCCAGCATGCACTCCTGGAGAAGCTGAATTGTCCTCCCTCTGTACAGTTAGTGTTCAGGCACACTTTAGAGCACATACAAGCATAAGAACATACGAAGAAGCCAGCAGAAGAAGGTCATTTGGTCTATCAAGTCTGCTCATATTGCAGGGTCCACAGCTTGAGCTAATGTCCCTGTCCTCCTTCCCCACTCCTCCCATCCTCCCTACCCATGATTCTTACCTTTCCCCTATGCCTATCCCAGGCTCTCTTAAAGTTGCTCACCATCTTCAATGAGATGACCTCTTCTGGCAGCGCATTCCATGTGTTCACCACCCTCTCTGTGAAGAATTGTTTCGTGACCTCTCTCCTAAACCTTCCACCCTCCAGCTTAAGACTTTGCCCCCTTGTGATATTTTTGCTACTCAGCGTAAAAAGACTCTCCTTATCATAAAATGCCTGAGCTCCAGGAAATGCTAGTTGAGGGGGAGGTAGATGTGGCAGCAGTGACTGAGACCTGGGCCACTCAAGGGCACAAGTGGGACTTAAATCTGGAGGGCTATACTATGTTTAGAAAAGATAGGAGGGAGAGAAGGAGGGGTGGTGTAGCACTGTTAATCAGAAATGGCATGGGTATTGGAGGGGTAGAGGAGGCAGAGGGGAATGTGGAGGCTATTTGGGTTACCTTGCTGACACAGGGGGTTAAAAGAGTAAAGGTCGGAGTGGTGTACAGACCATCAGTACTGGCAGAGGGTTCTGGAAGAAAGTTTGGTGGCAAATCTCAAGGGACACTGTGGACTGGGAAAGGGAAGGGTAGTGATAATGGGGGACCTCAATATGCCAGGAACAGACTGGGGGACTATGATGTCATCAGTGACCAAAGAGCAGAGGCTGCTGGATGTCTTCCAGGATGTGTTTCTGACACAACAGGTGGGTGAGCCAACTAGGGAGGCCCGGACACTAGACGTGGTCCTGGTGGACAGTGATCAGATTAGGGGCCTAGAGGTGAGGGACCCTTTGGCGGGGAGTGATCACGCCACAGTTTGGTTCTTCCTGGACCTGGGGGAAGAAAGCCAAACAAGGAAGGTAGTAACCAACTTTAGGGGTGCAGACTTCAGGGAGATGGGAAGGATCCTTAAAGATCATCTAGACAGGATAAGGCTGGATATGGATGCTGACAGCAGGTGGGAGATCATTAGGAGGGGAATACAGGAGGTTACCAGATCCTGCACAAGGGAAAGGCGTAAGTTTGGTAAGGCCAGAAAACCCTGCTGGTGGACCCGGGAGGTACAGGAGGTGGTGATGGAAAAGAAGGTGGCCTATAGGTGCTTCAAGTGCTCAAGGAGTGAAAGGGATCAGGAGGAATATAAGCTGACAGCCAAGAGAGTCACCAGGGTGGTGAGAGCAGCTAAGGCAAAAAAAGAGCAGTCTTTGGCCAGTGGGATCCGGAGTGGGGACAAGGGGTTCTTTAGATACATGGGGGAAAAAAGGAAAGTATGGGGGAAGATCAGCAAGATAAGGGTAGGGGATGGTTGGGCTCAGAAGGCAGGGGAACAGGCAGAAGTCCTAAATGAGTACTTGCCTCAGTGTTTACCAGGGGGGATAGAGGAGCTATGTCTTGCGAAGGAAGCATTGGCAAACTGGAGGAAGGGGTGGGACCGGTAGAGACCAGGGGCCCTGATGGGTCTGGGGAAAGGTAGTGGCCACCACAAACAGGTGGGGGGCCAGCAGTGCAGGGTGAAAAGGGGGAAGACATGGAGGCTGAAATCCCGGTAGAAAGAGTAAAGGAATCCCTCAGGTTCCTTTGGATGGAGAAAGCACCTGGGCCAGATAAGATACATCCCAGGGTGCTGAGGGAACTGGCAGATGCCCTGGCAGTCCCCCTAGTGGAGCTTTTCAACATCTCTCTGAGGACTGGGTGGGTGCCCCAAGAGTGGAGGGTGGCCCATGTTATGCCGATCCACAAGGGTGGATCAAGAGAGGAGGCGGGAAATTACAGGCCTGTTAGCCTGACATCGGTGGTCGGCAAGGTGATGAAGGGTATTGTCAAGGAAAGGCTAGAGGGGGTTACTGGAGCAAACTGTGTACTTGGATGATAGGCAGCATGGCTTTGTCATGGAGAGATCCTGCCAGACAAACCTTGTTGAGTTCTATGACTGGATGATGAGGGCCCTGGACCAGGGTAGGCCAGTGGATGTCCTCTTTCTGGACTTTAGCAAGGCATTTGATTCAGTACCCCACAGTAGCCTATTGGCTAAGCTGAAGGAAATGGGGGTAGGGAGACAGTTGTTAAGATGGATAGGAAATTGGCTGTCTGAGCGTACTCAGAAGGTGGTGGTTGGAGGGTTAGCCTCATCCCCAAGGTGGGTTACTAGTGGGGTTCCCCAGGGGTCAGTGTTGGGGCCTCTCCTGTTCAATGCCTATGTCTCGGACTTCAGGAGGGGGATCAGGAGTGAGATGAGTCTCTTTGCAAATGACTCAAAGCTGGGTGCAGTGGTGGATGAGGAGGAGGGCAGGATGGCCTTGCAGGAGGACCTGGAGGCTCTGAAATGGTGGTTGGGAAAATGGAAACTAAAATGGGAGGAGACATGATTGAAGTCATGGAGGGTGGGGGGGACCTGGGAGTGGTGATAGATATCATAATGAACAACTCAGAGACCTGTAGGAGGGCAGCCGCAAGGGCAAATAGGATGCTGGAATGCATCACCAGGGATATTACTTCCAGAAAGGCGGAAATGATCCTTCCATTGTACAACTGCTTGGTTAGGCCCCACCTCGAGTGTTGTGTGCAGTTTTGGCGACCACATTTAAAAAGGGACATTACACTCCTAGAGAGGGTCCAAAGAAGGGCAACCCAAATGATCTGGGGCCTGGGGGAGAGGACCTGTGAGGAGAGGCTCAGGGAGCTCAACATGTACACCCTGGAGGAGACGAGGGACAGGGGGGGACATGATAGAGGTCTTTAAGTACATGAAAGGGATCAATAAAGGAGGCCCAGTCAGGGTGCTCCAAAGGAAGGAGGATGGGGCAATGAGAGGTCATGGGTGTAAGCTGGAAGGGGACAGGCTCAGAGGGGAGAGGAGGAGATGTTATTTCACTGGAAGGGTGGTGGAGCCATGGAATGCACTGCCCAGGGAGCTGGTAGAGGTGAAGACTGTGGATAGGTTTAAATGGGGATGGGACAGGTACAGGGGGAGAGTAAATCTGACCAGGCCCAGTACAGGTGGACCATCTGGGACTGGGGACAGTATAACCCAAGGGGAAGGGGGGACATCAAAATCAACCCTCAGTGCAGGTGCTGAAAATCCAGCAGACTCGAGAGACCATTAGGCCTATTCCATTGGCATTTTAGTATGTTAGTATGTTATCAACCTTATTTATCCCTTTCAAGTACTTGAATGTCCCAATCATGTCCCCCCTCTCTCTCTCTCTCTCTCTCTCTCTCTCTCTCTCCTATCTTCCAGGGAGTACATGTTCAGTGCCATCAATCTCTCCTCGTATGCCTTGCCCTGCTGACCGGCTATTATCTTTGTAACCCTCCTCTGTACCTTCTCCAGCAGGTTAATGTCCTTTATACAACATAGCCAGAGCCGTAATTGAGAGGTTATTTGACTTCTACTTTCCTGTTGACATTCTGCAGGTCAAGGCAAGTTGCTTGGTTTCAATTAGTACAGACACTGCATCTGCCACATTTATGCATGCCATTTGGTGTGAAAGGTAGCCAATTTGGGTAGAGATCCTGGGCATGCTATTTTTAAATTGATTATGTTCAGGTCTGTCTCAAAGGTATTTACCTGTTTTAAAAGAGATTCTTGGTGCCATGGCCCATTGCTTTTGTCATCAGAGAATTACTGATTACAGAATAGGCCAATACTGTATCTTATGATACCATCAGTTTTGCTTCTGATGGTATTATATTCACCTACAAAGTAGATAGTTTGGTTTTCACAACTGTTTCCCCTTCCTCTTGGGGAGAAAATGGACTTTCTGTCTACCTGTCCAGCTTTTTGGAGAGCATTTTCCCGGAATGTATTGTCATAACTCTTATTAAATAATTCTTTAATAATTATTTTTTCACTCATGGGGCTCAATTTTCAATAGTAAAACTATGATACAAGGTGCCTGTACCAAATGAATATGATGCAAGTGGCACCTTGCATCATAGTTTACAGCTATTCTGATTTTCAAATGCAGGCTGTGACAAAACTGGGATGCTATGCGGTGAAGTCCCCTGTGCCACGCTTGCAGCAAAAGTGCCCAAGCACCAGGTCACAAGTGTGGTTGTGCAACAGTGGGGCTGCACCATCCCTTTCATTTGGTGATCTAGAAGTCCTGCCATGGATGCAACAGGGAGCTCTGGTTAGACTGCCCAGGAAATAGTTTAAGGACTCTGCAACACTGCTGGACAATAAGGTGATTGGGGGAGACCTGCCAGGAGGGAACCGGGAGCAGAAGGTACATGGGACTGCCCAGGGGGCATGAGGGAAATGGTGGCTGTGTCAGTGTGGTGCATTGACACCCAGATGAGGTGGCATGTGCAAGTGCAGATGGCTAATCAGCCCAGGTAGTGGGGGGTTGGCAGAAGCGAACTCTGTCCTGGCCCCAGGTGGGCACAGCCATTGTACTTGCTTCATACTGTAGGTGACAAAATTCCAAGCCCTGTAGGTGGGACCAGTAACTGCAAGTTGAGGGCTGTTAGTGCTGTAGGGGAATGTTCTCAGGGTACCGCAACAATCCCCTGGTACCCAGCCCCCTCCAATGTTCAGGCAGGCTGCCTCCTGCCAACAGGATCAGGGATTTTGGCACCTAAGGGGCAGATGCCAGGGTTGTGCCCACCTGGGACAAGATCATGGTCCATCCTGTCAACCCCCTGCTACCCTAGCCAATCTGCAATCAGCCCTTGTGCATAGCACCCCCACTGTGTGATAACTCATCACCATGGTATAGCCACTATTTGCCTGATGCCCCCAAGGGCACCCGATGCTCCTTCTGCCCCCAGCCCCTGTCTTTCTGCCATATTCACTCCCCCACCTTCACATGGAGGAGGTAATGGATCCTTCTGTCAAACCTGGCAGGTGCTCCACTTCTTTGGTGCAATCTTGCAGATATGGTAAATCTTGCATCTTAGGCACAGGAACCTTCATTTTTTTTTTAAAGTCACAGGATCCCTGACACACCCCAAGATTCTAGATCGCTGGAACTTGCAGCAATCTAAAGGCTCTTTGAAAATTCAGCCCATGCACTTCAACCTAAAAATCTGCAAGTTCTGAATAATTGTGTCTAGTCCTCAAATGTTTTCTGTAAGGGGTAGACACATTGATGCTTCTGGGATGGCCACTATTATCTCTAAGCAAGCTGTTAGTGGCTGTGGGTTTACACAAATGTTCAGTTTTGATAGTATTTTCAGAACACACACTCAAATTAACATCCAAAAAATGCAAGTCCGTGGCACTGATGGTACTAGTAAACATTAGGTTGAAGTTGTTTTGATGTAGCCAAGAAATTAAATCAAGCTGCCCCACTGGTGCAGTGGTAGTGCTACCACCTGCAACACTGATGACCCATATTTGGTAATGAATGCAGAGTTGGCCAGTGGGTGGTAAGATGAGCATCCGAGGGACAGCTCTCATCCTCTAAGGGGGAGGGCTGTGGTTTCCTGTCAAGCTAGTGATGCACAGTGGAGGCTGGGTGCATGGCAGTCAGGGCCACTCTTCAGTGGGGAGGAATCAGCAGATGTCTGTAGATTGGGTATGGAGTACACCCCACCTGCTTGGACAACATTGCATGCCTGTGCTCCCAGGGACCTTAATGAGAAAGCCCTCTGGGCTGACTCACTGTGATGCCCATGGACCTCCACCCAAATGATACCCCAGGCACTAACCTTGGCTGTGGCCTCTGGTTGATCTCAGTCTCTCCCCTCAGGGAGTCCCACCATAGGGGTTAATCTGCAGGCCTCCCCAGTCTGAGCTACCTGGGGGGATGCTGAGTGCAAGGTCCAGGCATGGATAAGGGGTAAATCCTGTGCCTGCTCCTGAGATGGAAATAAAAAGTTAAACGAAAATGAAATCAATAGCCTGAATTTTAGTCACACACAAATACAGCATCATCAATATAAAAAAAAACAATGTTTGATGAGGTCTGTGTGTGGGTTTTTGCAGCTATTAATTGCAGGTGTCTCTTCCCAATACCTCAAAAAAGGTTATCAAAGTATGGCACCAAAGAAGTGCACATGTCAGTGCCATATACTTGCAAAAGTAGTCACCAACCAAATTTTAAAAGTTGTAGGTCGGGATGAAGTGTAATGATTCCAGGATGAAATCAACTGTAATCTTTTTTTTTTTTTTTGAGTAGGAAATGTTCACACACTCTGATATCTGGAATACGTCCTATTGATGTGTATAGAGACTCTGGGCCCAATTCACAAAGCTCCCAGGCAGTGCAAGGGGCTTACTCCCAATGAGTGCCACAAAGTGCCCCTTGCACCAAACAATACCCAGGAAGTTATTCACAATGGCAGACTGAGCCTACCGCATGCAGCCTGCACCTAAAGGGGCTTGCACCATCCTTGTGCCACACACTGGGCTGCAGCATGGCACCAGGGGCTTGCTGAAAAAGCAGGCTGCCAAATCCCCTGAATTGCAATTCACAAAACTCCCCAAGTGGTGAAATTTATAAATACCCTTAGGCCAGCCAGTGCTGGCTTAAGGGTACTTAGAAATGTCATTACTGGAAAAAGTTGGGTGCCCAGTCCCCGTGTCAGCATCATGTACAAACCCCCAGTCATCTGGCACACTGGAAGCCCACCCCAGTGTGCCCAAATGATTTTTCTGCAAAAAAGAAAATGGTCCCTCGTTGTGTTTTTTTTTTCTTTGCTGTAAAAAGAAAATTGTCCTCATCATTGCTGCAGTCCCCTCCCCACCCTCCCACAGAGCACCCACCTCCCCACACACCCCCCTTACCCACCTCTGGAGGTTGGCACTGTCTTCTTCTCTGGATTGGGACACGCCTGCACTCTTCAAAGCCAAACCACAAATTGAAGAAGCAAAGGTAAGTGTGCTATAATGCAATTCAAAGTGATTATCAATATATGCCGATAAATTAGCCATTTTTTTGGAATTCTTGATCCAAATTTTCAACATGGGGTTCTTGGGACCCCACTTCATAAAAGCTGTCATTGTCATCTTGTTACTTGGTCCTGAAAGGTGATTTTGTTGTCACTGTACTAAATCACCTTTCAGGACCATTTCACAAAATGACAGTGCCACTGTTCATGAGGTGAAGTCTCAAAAAGCCCATGTTGTAAATTTGGTAAAAAAATGACTGCGTTATGAGCGTGCATTGTGCAGTTTTTATGTATGCTCTTAACTTCGCAAATTTTTAATATTTTCACTCCATATTTTCAACATTGCCATTTTTTCACACCTCCTTCAAAACAGTACAGCCATCATTTTCCACATCCTGCCCAAAACATGTTTTTTCACCTGTGGCACAGAATAGCACATTCACTTTGCAAAATCACCTTTCCGGGCAAATGATCAAAATGACACAGGCTCTCTTCATGAGGAGGGGTCCCAAAAAGGCCATGTTAAAAATGTGATGCAACACCTCCAAAAAATGGTTAAGTTACACCAGGGCCTTGAATAATTTCTATGCACATGTGTAACTTTGGTCACTTGGTAGCTTTTCACAGCCCTATTGACTCTGACTAGAGTTTGTTTGAAGTGACAGTCAGAGTTGAGTTAAATTTTCTGTACGATGTTCCATCAGACAACTGTTTACACATTTTATTTCTTTAAAATTCTGAAGTCATCAATAGAATGTTACCCGATTTGTCTGCTGGTTTAATACTATGACTATGTTATGCATTTTACTGAATCCAATGTTATTTCGTCACTTGGTGTAAAATTCCTGCAGGCAAAAGGGAATTCCTCAGATAGTGTTGTGCGAAACTGGAATATTTCACCAAGCAAAATATTTTGCATAATTAACGCCTTACGTGAAATATTTCACTTGGTGAAATGTGAAATTTTGACCACGGTTGTGGTGAAATTTCACCCCCAAACCGATGATATTTCACTCGTGGGTGAAATTTTGCACCCATGGGTGAAATTTCACCACCTGCAGTGAAATTGTATTCAAACTTCTCCCTGATTCTTAGTGCCCCCCAGCTGTCACTGGACATAAATCTTAATAAGCAGCCCCCAAAAGTTACTCTGCCACCTCCATTGTTTTGTTTTTTTTAAATATGTATACCCTTTACTCCCTGGTGTCTAGTGGTCTCCCTCGGCTGTAAACATTAATGAGCACTCCCCCCCCAAAGTTACCCTGCCGCCTCCATTGTCTGTTTAAAAAAATATATATATAAATACCCTTCACTCCCTGATGTCTAGTGGACCTCCCCACCACATCAGAATATAGCAGCACCCACCCAGCTCCCCCCCCCAGTAGCCTGATTGGGCCACCCGCACAGCCCTCCACTCAACTCCACGGCCAGTAGCCTGACTAAGCACCACTGAGCACTTGAATGAATGAGTGTACTCACTCATTCATCCAAGTGCTCAGTGGTGCTCAGTTGGACTGCCAGCTATGGAGCTGAGTGGAGGGCTGTGCCTGTGGCCTGATTGGGCTACTTGGGGGGGGAGCTGGGTGGCCGCTGCTACATATTGATGGGGTGGGGCGTGGGGGATCCACTAGACACCAGGGAGTGAAGGGTATATAAATATATTTTTCAAACAAACAATGGAGGTGGTAGGGTAACTTTGAGGGGGAGTGCTTATTAATGTTTACAGCCAGTGACAGCCATGGAGGGAATCACTAGACACCAGCGAGTGAAGGGCATACTTTTTGTTTTTAAAAAAGCAAACAGAGGTGCCAGGGTAACTTGGGGGTTGTTCATTAATCTTTATGACCAGTGATGGCCAGGGGGGATACTAGACACCAGGGAGTGGAGGCGGGTGAATTTTTTTTAAATAATACAAATGGGGGTTGCAGGGCAACTTTTGTGTGTGTGTGTGTGTGTGGAGGGGGGGTTCAATTCATGGTTGTGGCCAGCAGCAATGGGCAAAACTGTGCACGAAATTTGGCACAATTTCGTGAAACATTTCACCCAGTGAAACTGCTGAATTCACAGCAATTTAACTGGGGAAATTTTATTTCACTGCATCTCTATCCTCAGAAAGTAGTTGGTTCGCTTCTCTCATAACGTCTTCAAGTGCTTTAATATTAGGGTTGCTTCCTGGTTGACAAAATGATGAGCCTGGTTTAAATATACTGTTTCTTAACTGCTGAAATTCCCTGCCTGTTATATAAAGACTAATGACTCTTCAGGCAGGGTATCAGCATTACTGTACAAGTTTTCATTGTACAAATCTTCACATTTATTAGGTTCAATTCTGTACATGACATCACAGGTTCTTCCCCTGGGGTGTTGTCAAACGTCATCACATTTTCAGAAATTGGCAGTTCCGTTGTCAGATTTCTGTTTGTTGGTTCCAATTAGTGGTTGGCGAAGTGGCGGAAATTCGCTCTGCAAAGTGATTCGTGGAGTAATGCAAAATCAGCGAAGTGCCCGCAACGCGATGCGGGGTACTTTGTGTTATAATGAGGAACGCGAAGTCCATTGAAACCAATGACTTTGTGTTATTCCGCCTTCCCCAAACCACTTCTCCACCAATTTTAAGGTGAAGTACATTGAAATCAATGTACTTCACATCACTTCGCCTTGTAATTGAGCTCCAAGGAGAATTTTGCAGTGCTTCATGAAATTGCAGGTCACACGGGCTCTAGATTGTTCTGCACAGCCTCAGTTCTGTGTAGTGTGTGAGTAGTGGAAGATGGAGACAGTTTCCTCTCAAAGCTCTGAATTCAAATCCTCTAAAAGCTGTTAAAAAAGCCCTTTTGAGTAATTTTTTTAGCTCAAAATTTAGTACACCGATTGTAGGAAACCCTCCTGTGCTCATATCATAGAGTGTTTATTGTTTGTGTGTGGATTTTGAATGTTAATTTAGAACACTCAGTCTATGTACTGCGAAGTGTGCTTTGGGGAGGGGCATCTGTGGTGTAGGTAGATTAACTGGGAGAAAAAGGCAGACTTTCTGCTTTGGTTATATTTTTCTTCTATAACTGTGTTAATGTACACACAGTAATATTTTCAGTAATTCTTGTCATTTTTTTGTTGATTGTTGTGGTGCAGCAGTGTATAATTTCAGTTTGTTTAAAACCTTTGGTTATATTAGTAAAGGTTTTCAATTTGCTACGTATTACTTGTAGTGTGTGTGCAATCCGTGCCATTAAATCAGACACCTTTTATTGTGCCACAGAGTAATTGCAGAAGTGTGAACCTGCTATCTACTGTACCTACATGAATTTTTCATACTGCTTTGTGGTATCTTTACTGGTAGCGGACTGTTACTGCCGTGCACTACCCACCCCCAACCGCCAAAAGATATTCTTTTCCAGATTTGGATTTGAGACTTGTGAGCACTGATTAGGTGGTGTTGTGCCTTTACATATGCATCTCTTGAGTGAGCAATGCAATCTTAATCTGTCTGTGCATTTGCACTTTGCAGAGCACCATTCATTCTGGGAGAATTTGCATTTCTTGTTACGCTTTCATTTCACTTCATCAGCACTGGAGAATTTTCTGGACACAAGACAGTAGCATTTTGTGGATGCACATTAATTCTGGTGACTGTGTGTGACCACTGCATGCATGCATGACTGAGTGCACCATTAATTGTGAGAGACTTTACATTTCTTGTTCTGTTCTCATTTCACTTCATCAGCACTGGATAATTTTCTGGACACAAGACAGAAGCATTTTGGGGATGCACATTAATTCTGGTGACTGTGTGGAACCAGTGCATGCATGATTGAGTGCACCATTAATTCTGGGAGACTGTGCATTTCTTGTTGTGCTGTCATTTCACTCCATCAGCACTGGGGAATTTTCTGGACACAAGACAGTAGCATTTGTGAATGTACATTAATTCTGGTGACTGTGTGTGTGAGGGGCTGCCAATAATGTTGTCACTCCACCTTATTTCACGTTTAGGCTGAATGGCAATGCAGAGTAATAATTACAAGGCGTAGTGAGCCTTTTGCTTTGGCCACTCCGCGTAGTGGAGTGACAACATGAAGTGGCCACTTCGCATTCACTTCGCCAGTGAAATTTAATTTCGCTGCATCTCTAGTTCCAATGGATAAGTTGCAGTAGCAAGTGTTTCTCTGTATTCTTATTTTGTGTCAACATTAACTTGAACTGCTTAGTCCATTCCAAACATAACCCCATTGTTGTCTGCATGCCACTTTTCTTGAAGTTATTGTTCTCTGGTAAAATAATCCTTAAGAGGTGATGTTCTGAACAGTTTGTCAGTGTCTAATTTGACCTGAAAATTATCTGGAGCAGAATCTGGGACAACTGAAAGTCCTTTCAAAAGAATACTGAGCTGCGTTTGGGTCGGATAATGTTAGTTAAACTAATTATTTTTGGCAATGAATTCTCCTGCCTAATGAGACTGTAGTAGTTTGCCACTTCCCCTCCTGCCCCTTCTTGTCTCTATTTTCCTTTTTTTATTTTTTCTTTCCTTTTGATTCTATAACTTTGATAGACCAGCTCTGGCCAGAGTGGATAGGGCTGCAGCTGAGGAATTTGGGGTAAAAAATATTGTAAATTACAAAAGCTAAAAGACTGCATTTATACAAATGTGTTGTTTTGTAATATTTTTACACCAGGGCCCACATATGCAAAGAGTTTGTGCCTGGCACAACTGAGTTGCACTGGTGCAACCCCACTAATGCGCCCCAGGGCAATATTCAAAAGGGGGACTAGCGCAGCACAAGTCTCAATGTTCTGGGGTGCAATGTTAATATATGTGGTGCAACTGAAAGAGGAGTGCCCATGCAAATGCAGCACATCCTGATATTCAGCCTGGGATGTGTGGCACCACTGCTGGCACAACCCCTAGATGAGCCATATATTGGACCACAATGTTGAGCCCCCAAAAAATGGTTCAAATGCTGGTCACCCACAGGTGGATGGCTGTATTGCAGGGCACAACACAGCAACTGCCAGATGTGGGTGGCCACCCGCCCACCCAGAACACTATCCACAAGCACCCATATGGTCCCTGACGGTGTAGTGGTACCCCTTCCCTCCCGGAAGCCATGATCACTGGTTTTAATATTTAAATCACATCCCTGGTATTCTAGTGGCACCCACCTCCTGCCCTGTAGCTGTGGTCACTGGTAGTAATGCATAAATAAATCCCTGCCTGAAACCCCGATCATGGGTAAATCCTTCAGTATGTAATCCCTAGTGGTCCACTGGCACCTCACCCCCTCCCACACAGGACCCACTGCCCACCTAGCTCCCCCCATCATCAATGGGCAGCTGCAACCTGCCCAGCTGCCCGTCAAATGACAGCTTACAGAATGAGCTGTAAGCCCATTGGTCCACACTGTGGACCAATGGACTCACAGGGCATACTGTACTAGACAGTCACAAATATGTGAATTACTTTGATTCATCTATTTGTGACTTTCTAATATAGTATGCCCTGCAAGCCCATTGGTCAACAGTGTGGATCAATGGGCTTACAGCTTATACTGCAAGATGTGATTTGGTGGGTGGCTGAGCGGTATGCTGGCAGGTTGCAGCTGCTCACAAATGATGGGGGGTGAGCTGGGTGGGCAGGGATCCTGTGTGGGTGGTGGGTGCCACTGGACCACCAGGGATTATGTTCTGAAGGGATTATCTGTGATCAGGGTTACAGGTGGGTTGGGGGTGCCACTAGACTACCAGGGATTATGTTTATTTATTATTACTGGTGATCGCGGCTACAGGATGGGAGGGGGTGATGACACTAGACTACCACAGATTATATTTATTTATTATTACCGGTGATCATGGCTATGGGACAGGGGTGCCCCAGGACCCCCTCTGTCCGCACTACATGCTACGCAGGTGCCAGGCACATTTTGCAAGACTGCCCTGTGCAACTCATGAAAATGGGGCCATAATGACATGCAAATGGCCCCATTTGTGCCTGCATACATTATGGCCCCATTTGAATGTCTAGGTCTGACTATCTGGGAAATGCACCCAGCACAGCTACAGTTGTGCTGGAGCATTCCCAGTCCTACTTGTCTGGGGGATGTGCCAGTGCACTGTATATGCACCATATGCATTCTGTGCTATATTCAGAGGTGATGCACCATGGCACATCTCCTTTGAATATCACCTTGTCTTGCTACGGTGCACCTCGGTTGTATTGCGCCTCCACTTACGCCATTGCTGGGCACAGTCTGAATATCTAGCCCCAAATATTCCGCATAGCCTTGTTATGACCCTGCCTCATGAAGATGGGCAAACAAAATGTTCAACTGATGGCTTAAAGGTGATTTTGTGCAGGGAATGAGAAATCAATTTTCTGGACACAAAAATCCTTTTGGGTAGGAGCTGAAAAATGACAGCTGTCACATTCATGAGGTGCTGTAAAGAAATGGCAATGTTGAAAATTTGGGATAAAAACATTGAATATTGCTGAACTTATGAGCCAGCGCATGCAAAAATAAATGTATGCTCATAACTTTGTAGAAACATAGAAGTTGACGGCAGATAAGGACCACCAGGTCCATCCAGTCTGCCCATTTTTGCTGCCTTATGAATGTGCCATAATCCTTTAATCTGTCAATGGCCTTTTTATTCATTATTATCTGTATTGTTCCCTTATGTTTATCCCATGCCTGTTTGAAGCCCTGAACTGTATTTAGACTTGCAGCGAAGTAAAATTCTGCCCGCAAAGTGGACATAAAGTGGCCACTTTGCATTAGTATCCCGCTATGCGAAGTGCCCATTTTAAACTCTCACTTCACTACTTTGCATTGTAATTATGACATTGTGTTGTGCATTTCACCTTATTCCACTTTAAAAGCAGAGTGACAATTCACAGGCAGCACACACACATCACATGGCTTACACAGTGTAGGTCACATGCTTCAGGCAGGCAGGCAGGAGGTTACAGACTAAAACATTCTAACGTGGGCTGACTTACACGTTTTGCAAGGGCTGTGACAAATGGCTCTGCTCTGTGAATGGCCATGATGGTGTGTGGATGTGTGTTGAAGAGTGGTACACTGGTGACAAATTCACAAATTAACTTATTTTCCCTGTTTTAAGTACAGCGGTTGACGTGCCACTTGCACTAGACATACAGCTTGACCACCACCAAAACCATTGCTACTCTGACCATCACTTGACAAGATTTCTAAATCATATTCCTCCCATTCATCATGCCTGTAGTAATCCTCTGGTGTTATTTCATCACTACTGCAGACATTCCTACTTGGTCTTACACTCATGGAAGGGGACGACATGATCAGTAAGGTTGATGATTAGGGTGAATGCCCCACTGTGGCATTAGCTGCCATCTGGTGCTGGGTCCACAGTGCCATGTGCCTGTTCTTAAGATGTGTGCTGGTCTCCCCATGCCCAGATGACTCCTCCGTTTACCTCAACTCACACATGCATTACAAAGCTGGCAGATTGCAACTGACTCATCATTTGCATCTTGGACAAAAAAATCCCAAACAAGGGATTGTGATCCCCTACTTTTAACATGTCCCTGATCTACTTATTGGACTCTGTTTTTTTAACTCATGAAATGGGGGGGGGGGTGCTACATGATTTTTCAAGCTGGACACATTTGGACTCTAACTCACCACCATGACTACCTATGATTAGTACTGGGTCATCATCATCATAAACAGGAACCACTAAATCACAACTTTTTTGAGGAGGGGGGATTTAACGCCAACAGACCCAGACATAGCCACCTTGACTTTCTTTTTTCTCTGGTTCCCAAAAGGGGTCACTGACATCATTATCATAGTCATCAACATCATCCGCATCCACATATTCAGCTGGGATGCAGTCATGTGGAGAACATGTTCCAACCGCAGCATAGAAACATAGACTTTGATGGCAGATAAGGACCACTTGGCCCACCCAGTCTGCCCATTTCCCTACCTACTGGATAAGCTACAGATTTTAGTTAACCAACAGCCTACTTCCTGCCACCCTCCCACTACAATTGCTTTATGTCTGTTCCATGCATGTTTGAATTCCCCCACTGTTTTAGACCCAACAACCTCCCCCAGGAAGGCAGTTCCATGCATCCACCACTCTCTCCGTGAAAAAAAATTTCCTCACATTACCCCTGAGCCGTCTCTCCTCTATCTTTAAATTGTGCCCCCTTGTTCTTACACATCTCTTTTTCTGAAAGATGCTACCCTCCTGGACTTTATTGATTCCCTCGAGGTACTTGAACGTTTCTATCATGTCCCCTCTGTCCCTCCTTTCATCAAGGGTATACATAGTAAGCTCTCTCAGTCTCTTCCCATATGGTTTCTGATGCAGACCCTGCACCATTTTAGTTGCCCTCCACTGGACTGGTTCCATCCTGTCTATGTCCTTGCGTAGATGAGGTCTCCAAAACTGCACACAGTACTCCAGATGGGGTCTCACCAACTGTCTGTACAGAGGGATAACCACTTCCCTTTTTCTACTTGTGATGCTCCTTTCTATGCATCCCAGTATCCCCCTGGCTCTCCTTACTGACTTCTCACATTGCTTTCCCATCTTTAGAGCATCTGTTATGACTAGTCCCCGGGTCCCTTTCCATTTTTGTTGTTGTTAGTACCTCCCCTGCTATTGTGTACTCTTCTCCTGGGTTTTTGTTTCCCAGGTGCATTACTCTGCACTTCTATGCGTTGAATCTAAGTTGCCATATGTCTAACCATTCCTCCAACCTTGCCAAGTCCCTTCTCATCCTTTCTACCCCTCCTTGTGTATCAGCTATGTTACAGATCTTTGTGTCATCTGCAAAGAGGCATACCTTTCCCTCCAGACTCTCTGCAATGTCACCTATAAAGATGTTAAAGAGGACTGGACCTAGTACTGAGCCCTGAGGTACTCCACTAGTAACCCCCCTTCTTCGGAGTGTGTTCCAGTCACTATTACCTTCTGTGTCCTGATGTACAACCAGTTTGCTACCCAGGCTACCACCCTGGGACCCACTCCCAGGCTGGCTAACTTGATTATCAATCTTTTGTGTGGGACTGTGTCAATCATCATCATCAGCCAATATTTTGCACCACACTTTGAATTATTGGATGTCAAAGGCATGACCTCTACAGCACTGGAAGAAATGTGACATTGTGAGTTATCATTGCCAGGATCAGAATCATGTTCAACTACCATGGGGATGTTAATGGGGAGTATGACATCATCTACAGTGTCAATCACAGCTTTAGACTCAACTATATTTTTTGAAATGGTTAACTGGTCAGAAGTGGAACTTGAGGCAGCAATACTCATACCTGCAGAAACTGCACTAACACCAGCAGCTGGAACAACATCATCTCCTCCAGTTATGAAAGAAACTACAGACTGTGCTGTAAAAAACATTGATGGAGAAATTTCTGATATCAGCTATGCACTTCTGAATACTACCACACCCATGGACAGTCTTGCCTCTGGCAGCAATGCCATGGCCAGAAACAGCTTTGCTTGCATGTCTCTTTGAAGGCATTTTGGGGGATCACCTAGAAAATTCTAAACAAATTTAGATTTCTGAACTTTCAGGCTGGGCCGGTGGATGTGAAGCCAAAAAAAAAACCAACAACTGTGTCTTGCAGATGGAGACTGGGTACTAAACAGATTCAAAAGCACAGACAGATTAAGATTGCACTGCGCAATCAAGAAGACATGCAGACACAAAGTCACAACAGCTCCTTAGCCAGTGCGCACAAGTCACAATCCATTATGGAAAATAATACCTTTTGCTGCTGTGGGAGGGGGGTGCAGTGCATTGCAATAACAGTCCAAAACCAAGATACCACAAAGCAGCACAAAATCACACAGGTGCAGTGGATAGCAGGTTCACACTGCTGCAATTACTCTGTGGCACAATAAAATGTGTCTGATTTGATGGCACACTTCACACACTCACTCACACACAATACAAGTAATGCGTAGCAAATTGAAAACTTTAGTAATATAACCAAGTCTTTTAAACAAACTGAAATTATGCACAGCTGCACACAACAATCAGCAAAAAAAAAAAGACAAGAATGACTGAAAATATTATTGTGTGTGCATTAACACAGTTAACAAGAAAAATATAACCAAAACAGAAATATTGCCTTTTTCTCCCAGTTTTAACCTACCTCTACCACAGATATGCCCCTCCCCAAAGCACACTTCAAGTGTGTGTCAGTACACAGACTGAATGTTCTAAATGAACATCCAAAATCCACACACAAACAATTAACACTTGATAATATGAACACAGGAGGTATTCCTACAATCGATGTACTAAATTTTGTATCAAAAATGGCTCAAAAAGGCTTTTTTAACAGCATTTAGAGGATTTCAGTTGCAGAGCTCTGAGAGGAAACTGTCTCCATCTACCACTACACACAAGCTACACAGACCCGAGGCTGTGCAGAACAACTATAGCCCATGTGACCTGCAATTCCATGAATCAATGCAGAATTCACCTTGGAGCTCAATAACAAGGTGAAGTGATTTGAAGTACATTGATTTCTATGTACTTTACATTAACATTGGTGCAGAAGTGGTTGAGGAAGGCGAAGTAATGCAAAGTCGTTGTTATCAATGGACTTTGTGTTCCTCATTATGACGTGAAGTACTCCGTTCCACATTGCGGATTATTTTGTGGATTCTGCATTACTCTGCGAATTGCTTTGCGGAACAAATTTTGGCCACTTCACTCACCTCTAACTGTAAACATATCCACCATTTCCTGAGGTAGGCTATTTCATGCATCCATCACCCTTTCTGGGAAAAAGAAATTCCTCACATTACCTCTTAATCAGCCTCCCTCTAATATCATGCTGTGTCCTCTTGTCTTGCTCTTTTTCTTCTATTGAAGCATATTAGACTCTTTCACCTTGTTAATGCCCTTAAGATATTTGAATGTTTTGATCAAATCACTGCTCTCCCTCCTTTGCTCTAGGATATACATATTGAGCTCCATTAATCTGTCCTCATATGTTTTCTGATGCACTCCCTACACCATTTTTGGTGCCCTTCTCTGGACTGCCTACATTTTGTCCTTGTGCAGGTGTGGCCTCCAGTACTGCATGCAATACACTCCAGATGGGGCCTAACCAGTGTCTTGTAAAGAGGGATTATTACCTCCCTCTTATGATTTGTGATACCCCTACTAATACACCCCAACATCTATCTAGCCTTACCTACTGTTTTAGTGGTCTGCTTGGATGATTTCACATCATCTGTGATGGTGATGCCCAAGTCTCTTTTTTTCCCTTGTGATTGCCATCTGTAGTTTTTTAATATTTTTATAGCAAATTTCCAACATAGCATTCTTATAACCCCACATCATGAACAAGGGCAGAGAAAAATGTCAGCTCCTGGCTGAATAGTGATTTCTCACAGGGTTCCATGAAATCACCTTTTGGGTGTCAAAATACATATTGGCCAGGATTTGGAAAATGACAGCTTTCACATTCATGAGGTGCTATATGGCTGTGTCGTAAATTTGGGGTAAAAATATTGAAAAATACCAAAGTCATGAGCCTGCATTCACAAAATTCTACATAGCCCCAAATCTTGGTTGTCTTTTAATATTTTTGCACCAAATTTTCAACATAGCCTTCTTATGACCACACCTCATGAACAAGGGTGGAGAAACTTTTCATTTGGTAAAAAGGTAATTTCACCCAGGGACTCTGAAATCACCTTTTGGGATGTAAAAAAAACAAACATTTGGGACAGGATTTGAAAAATGACATCTGTCACATTCATGAGGTGCTGTAAGGCTATGTTGTAAATTTAGGGTAACAATATTGAAAAGTACCAATGTTATCAGCCTGTGTTCACAAAATTCAACATAGGCTCATAACGTTGTTGTTCAATATTTTTACACCAAATTTTCAACATAGCCTTCTTATGAACCCACCTCATGAACAAGGGCAGAGAAAATCATTTCCTGTCCAAAATGTAATTTCACTCAGGGACCATGAAATCTTCTTTCAGGACAGATCTGCATAATGATAGTTACATTGTTCATGAGGTGGGGTCCTGAAGAAGGCATGTGGAAACTTTGGACCTAAAATATGTAAAAATGCCCAGGTTATGGCACTAAGTTCAAAACCCCATTAAAATACATTGAACTACATACCAGTAACTTCAGTTCATGGTCCAGCTTTGAAGAGTGAAGACATTTCTGCAGTCCAGAGTGGACTACAGCTTTGGACCCCAAATGGGTAAGTAAGGGCTTGGGGGTATGGGGTGGTTGGCACTGAGAGGGAGGGTTGGGTGGGGGTAAGGAATGGCCACAAAAGATATCATTAGAATGTTTTTTTTTTTTTACAGGTGGAAATAAAAAGAAAACAAAAATGACAGAGGATCCCTTATTGTGACACTGGGGAATTGGGATCCCCTAGTGTCACAGTTATGTTTCTGGGGGCCAATCGTGACACTGGGAGATTGAGCACCCCCAGTGTCACAGGTGTGTTTCTAGGAGGGGTGGGGGGTGGTGGGTGCTGTCTGAGAGGGAAGGTCTGGTTGGGGGAGAAATATAATTGGGGGAGAACATAAGCACAATACTGGGGGATTGGGCACCCCAGTTTCATTTCTATGTTGTAGCAACCTACTGCATGCTAATTTTGTTGATGCAATTTCATTCCAGTGAACTTGTGGTAGTTCTCAGATGCCAAAATTAGTATGGCACCCAAGTGTTGAGATGGGTTTTATGTCATAATGGCGATTGCTGAAAGGCGATCATCATTATGGTGTGGGTAAATCACCAAAATTCAAATTCGGCAATGTACACCCCTGGCACACAGAAAAACAGAGCAGGAGACTTAGATTTTAAATGTTAATGCAGGGGGCTGCCCCCTCACACTGCCCCTCTGGGGTCTTCACCCTCACACCCCCCTACTAAAGGATTCTTAACTCCAGGGGGTGTATGTCGGGGGTGCAAATTCTGGAAAAAATAAATTTTGGGCTGGGCACACAAAAATGTAAGTGTGCCTGGACCTAAACCCAGAATCCAAGTAGCTTTAGGCTGCCACCCACCCACCACACTATGGGGTCAGCTTGGCAGCCCCAAACCAACTACTCTAGGCCAACCCTCCCTCCCTTTTATCATACTCACTCTTCCCATGTGCGTATACATATAGCAATGCCCTGTCACTATATGCATGAGCAACCCCCATCCTGTCACCTTCCTCACACTGTCACCCTGTCCTACCTGTGTCCCAGGTGGGTCACCATTTTGGTAGGTGCCCACTTGCAGCTAGCTGACATCACAGGATACCATTGAGATGCTGTGCAGGAGCTTCAGACACTCGCACTGCTGGTATGCTTATTATTTACTTGCAAAAGGTGTGCCATTTGCTGCCTGTGTACTGTGGTCCCATGATATTTATTTTAATACCAAAAGTTCTGGAACTACTAATCTGGTTCAGTGTTTCTCTCTTTTAGCAGTGTGCAGTGTTCTCCAGTGGATCTCTGTGTTAGCCAGTGTTGCTGAAGTCCTGAGCCTGGTTTGGGTGCTCCCAGGTTTGTTTAGGAGTGAAGTTCCTGGAGAAAATGAAAAGAGCAGCTGTGAGCCAAGGGAGGGCTGGTCTAGCAAGAGGTTTTTGGTCATGATCAGATGGTACAGCTGAATGCTGGTGGTGTAGAGTTCCAGAGACTTAAGTATAATAGCCAGTGCTGGAGTCTTGACTTGGACTGGTTTGAGTGTACAGAGTGTAAAAATGCCCACGTTATGGCATTAATCTCAAACCCCATTGAAATATATTGAACTGCATACCTGAGTCTTCAGTTCATGGCCCAGCTTTGAAGAGTGAAGACGTGTCTGTGGTCTAGAGAGAATGACAGCACTGGGCCCTCACAATGGGTAAGTACAGGCTTGGAGGGTGCAGGGCAGTGGGTGCTGAGTGGGAGGGTCAGGTGGGAGGTGAGAAATGGCTTTAAAAGACATTGGTGAGCTGTTTTTCTTTTTTACAGTTGAAAAAAAAGGGCAGAGGATCCTCAATCATGACACTGGGAGAATTGGGCACCCCCAGTGTTACAGTTCTGTTTCTGGTGGCGACTTGTGACACTGGGGAATTGGGAACCCCTAGTGTCATAATTATATTTCTGGGAGAGGGTGGGGTGGTACTGCCTGACAGGGAGGATTGGGTGGGGGAAGGGAACATAATTATAGGAGAACACAAGCATGACACTGTGGGATTGGGTACCCCCAGTGTCATTTTATGTTTCTGGGGGTGGGGGTGGGTGCTGAGAGGGAGAGTCGGATGGGAGGAATTTCTATAACATTAAAAAAATATATATAAATAAGTGCCAGCAGTCATGGCGGAACACAGCCCACTCCACCATGACCAAGATTGCTACAGTAGCTCATATGCAATAAAGTTCGGTGGCCATCTTGGACATGATAGAGTGTACTATGTTCCTCCTTGACTTCTGGCACTGCGAAATAGTTCAGTGCTGCAGTTAGTAGGGGCAACATGTATGAACTACTTCACAGATGCAGTGGTGACTGTGACGTAAATCCAACATGTTGTTCATTAGGAAGGAATGTGGTGTTCCTTTCTCATTGATCATAAAAGGTCTGCAGGGCTCTGCTCACTGCAGCCCTAAAAAGTAACAGCTCTTTGAAGTTCAGTTCAAGTTTATTATTTGACTAAAATGTCTTCAACAAAGTTTACATACATAATAAAACAATTAAAAAGATAACATAAAGTAAAAATACAATTATACATAATTTGATACACACTGGAATTGCTAAAATCACTATTAGATCCAGCTCATGGGTCTTAGCTCTGGGACTAAGCCATCATATTCCACATACAGTATATGTGATATACTTAGAGTGCCAGCTCCTTTCCAATGTACAGAGAACCTAAATGCCTAGTCACAACTTTAATAATATCTAAATTCATTCAGTTAGAATTGTTTTACTAATTCTTCTTTTCAATTCACTAATTGCTAAGAAAAAATGTGCCACTCTTTCTACAGTCCATGGGTTTTCAGTGTGAACTAAAATGGAAGTAAAAGTTGAGAGTTCAACACTATAGCTGATACCCATAAAGGGGCCCAACCAGTATGTACATTCTTTAATGTATCATAGCACAAAAATGAAGCAGCACCAAATGTGTTCTTGCAAAATATTTTTCTTTTTACTGACAAAATATAAAGGTACAGGCAAAAATGAACACACAGCAGAAATACAAACAGCAAATAGATGCCTAGCGCTTCGACTCTTGTTAAGAAAAATATTTTGCAAGAACACACTTGGTGCTGCTTTGTTTTTGTGCTGTTATCTGTTTGGCTGGTTGCCTTATTGCAGCATAGCACCAGACCCGGTCGAGCAGTGTCGTTTGAATTTGTTTTTGAAATTACATTCTTCAATGTACCAGGTACAATGCCACATCACATGTATAAGATCCTTTTTATCACCTCTTGAGCAACTACAGTCCTCAGTGATATTTAATGCCATCTTATACAGTACCTATTTCTCAGTACATTACTATCAAATTGCTTGAACTTATAAATTATGAATGACCTATGTATAATTAGATCTATTCAAATATCTAAGTAAGCCTTATATCCAAATCTGCAGCTATGAATAGTAAACTACTTGGAGTTGGCTGACTCCTTAATTTGTAAGAGATCTTGAGTGTTCCAAAAATGTATAATTCTCCTTGTAATATATTTCTTGTATTTAGACTTAGCTTAACCCCTTTTTCCAAGTATATTAATAACATACCAAGTTTGTGTTTTTTCAGTAATGAAAGTATCTTGGGATGCCAAAAATCTTGTGTATACCCCATAGAAAACCATTTCCATTTTTCCTCCAGACACTGTACTGAAATTCTTGTAAGTGAAAGCCTAGTTTATCTTAACCAGAAATGTATTTGGCGCACTCCAAAAAGAGCATTAATATTTGATATTCTGAGCTCTGATCTTACATAAGACGAGGGGCAGGAAGGGCCCACTCCCAGAGTTTTCCTTAACATTTTGAACAGGAGAACAGTTAATTTGTCCCTATATTTCAGGTCCCAGATTTCTGTCCCATATAACAATTGGGCCAGGAATTTTATTTTTTATAACTTCAAGCAGTGGTTTTATACTTGTGCCCCAAATCTGTAATTAAATCTGGCTAATGCCAGCATTGTTTTTTTCAGGGTTTCTAAGGTCTTATAGAAATGAATGTTCCAGCTCCCATTCATATTGAGTTTCACACCTAAATATACATAAGCTCTGACTACTTCTATTTTATTAAACCTAAAGTCCAAGTTCCTATTTTCTTTTCCCCCTTTTGACAGATTTATATAAAAACAGTGATCACCATTAGGGCGATGTCACATGGCTGAAAATATATTTCAAAGATGTACCCCCCCCCATGCACAGCAAAACAGCACTGGGGAGTTCAGATTTTCTGACTTTATGTGGGAGGGCTGCACCCCGCACCCCCTACTTAAGGATTCTGAGCCCAAAGGTGTGTTGGGGTGCAAAAGTGGAAAAAAATTTGGGCCGGGTGTAACAAAAAGTACATGTGTCCAGACCTGAACACAGCACCATTCCCATCCCAGCCCTGAACAAACCAACCACTCCACGGGAGCAGCTCGGCAGCTCACCACGGTGCCACCCCCTACAATCCCTCCATCTTCTCCCACCCCATGCTTGGCGTGCTTGCTCCCCCCATGTGCATATGTATTTAGTGACAGGATATCACTATTTTCACTCACCCCCCTATCCAGTCACTGAGAAGACGGGTGCCGCGATTGAGTCAGCCTTTCAGTAGGTGCCCAATCACAGTCACCAAAGTCATGGGATACCCTTTTTGTCCAAAGACAATTATTTTAGTTTTAGACAAATTAATTGTTAGCTGTAAATCTCTTGATCTTTCCTCGAGTAAATTACATTTTTCTGTAAGCCCTTTTGTGTTAGGGAGAATGAAACTAAATCATCAGCATAAGCTAACACTGCACACTGATGACCATTGATTTTAGGGGAGTCTGAAACATGTGTGCTAAACTCTGTATGCACATCATGCTTATAAAGTGCAAATAGTACAGGGGCAAGGATGCAGCCTTATCTAATGCCCTTGTTTACCTTGAATGATGAAGAAAGCTGCTCATCTATTCCCATTCTCACTTTGGCCCATGTTTTGTTATATAGGTTGTTTAAAATAGATATAAGCTCGTTATCTATCCCTCTCTTCAAGAGTTGTTCCTATAATATTTTTCTTGGTATAGAATCAAAGACCATTGAATAATCAACAAAGTCTGTATATACAGTAGTTTCTGTTTTCTATGAATAACATATTTTTCAATTAAATTTTATAAGATATATATGTTATTGAGAGTAGAGTGCTCTGGGTGAAAGCCTGCCTGACAGGGCATCCCTCCCACCGTATCCTCAGTTTCCTTGTTTAATCTGTTTAATATTATCTTAGACAAGATTTTTAGGTTAATATCAAGCAATCTACTTGGTTGATACATTGTCAGATTGGCCATGTCTCCTTTATTTGTCAATTGGAATAATGTTCGCTCCTTGCCAAGTGTAAGGGTACTTGTTCTCTTGAATACATTTATTGTACAGAATTACTAGCATTCTACAACAGGATACAGGTTGACAATGGTACCCTTCAGCTGGAATGTTGTCTGGACTGGGTACTTTCTGTAATTGTAATGTATTTATGGCCATATAAACTTCAGAATATGTTATTGCCGGTACCTCAAAAACCCCAGTTATTATACTTTGAGCAGGGTTTTCTATTGTTGAATTAAAGAACATTTGAATAAAATAACTGATCCATTTAGTCTCTGGTATACTGTATATCAGTCAAGGGTTCCCTTAAAGTTATTTGTTCCCTTGGCTACTAATTGCCAAAAGCCTTTATTATCTCTGTTATTGATAACCATTCTCATCTCATCCCATTGTTTTTTATAATATGTATTTCTTTTTTCTTTCAGTAAGTTCTTATATTCTTTCCTTTTTTATTGATATGTTTCAATAAGTCTTTTTTGTTTGGTTGTTTCATATACTGTTTTTACTCTTTTCTGACTTTTTTTATTTCTTTGCAGTCATTATCGAACCAGCCACATTTTTTTTAGATTTTTTTTTGTCAAAGATGGTGATGCACTCTGTTTTACTTTTTATAAAATTAAACAGTGTGTATAAATTTTCAAATAACTGATTGGTTTCATATTTTCTTAAGGCTTCTATTTCTTGATTTAGGGAAGAGTTGACTACAATATCATTTATACAAAGAGCTGAGTCAAGTTTCCAAAGGATTACTTTTAGTTGATCTAATTTCTGTTAATAAGCACTGTTCTGAAGTAAATTTTTCCTTGTTACTCTGCACTGAACTATAGACAGTAACTGGGAAATGGTCACTTTCAGATCGGGGGCTTACTATCATATTTTCCCAAAACTCAATAGGACCAGACTATAAAAAAAGGGTCGTGGATCCCCAATCATGACACTGGGGGACTGGACACTCCCAGTATCACAGTTCTGTTTCTGGGGAGGGTGAGTTGGTTCTATCTGAAAGTGAGATTGGGTGAGGGGTGAACATAATTGGAGGAGAACACAAGCATGTTACTGGGGGATTGGGCACCCCCAGTGTCATTTTTATGTTTCTGGGGAGTGGTGGTGGGTGCTGAGAGGGAGAGTCAGTTGGGGGGAATTTCTATAATATTAAAAAAAATATATAAATAAATAAGTGCAAGTGGTCATGGCAGAAGATGGCCCACTCTGCCATGACCAAGATTGCTAGTGAATGTGCAGTAGAGTTTGGTGGCCATCTTGGACACAACAGAGTGTACCATGTTCCACCATGACTGCCATCACTTTGAAATAGTTCAGTGCTGCAGTTGGTAGGGACAATATGGATGGACTACTGTACTTCACAGACACAGAGGCGACTGTGATGTATTTCCATCATTTATTCATTTGGAAGGAATATGAAACTATTTTTCTCATTGATCTTAAAAGGTCTGCAGGATTCTGCCTACTGCAGTCCTAAAAGTAACAGCTGTCCAATTGGTTGTCTGTTATTGAGAACTTCCTTCTAATTCACTTTTATTAGTGGTTTTAGAATTTTTAAATCCTTGTAACTCTTTGTTTTGTTTATCTGATCAAGATTAAAAGAGGTCCCTGCTTACATATCTATGGCATCTTCACCAAAAATATATTTAGTCAGATGAATAATAATTTTCATCATGGTTTAATTTTTCCTGTTTTTGTATAGCCACTTTATTTTCATGTTTCTGTATTTAAAACTCTTTACTGAGTTCAAAATTATGGGGTTATCTTTACATTTATATCAATCTTGTTTAACTGCAACAATTTCTGCATGGATTTTTGAATTGTTTTCAGTATCCTCCTGTACAATTAATTCCAAAGCATGTTTGAGTAGTCTGAAGCTGCTTGCTCCCATGCTACCCTATTGCAGAAGTCTTCTAAACCACATGATTGGAGCTTGGTTATTCTTAACATTCTTGGTAACTGCTGTTTTCAAAATAAGTATGCTGTGAAATGATGCTGAACATAATAATTATTTATGTGACAGTGAACAAAAATCACTCCACCTTCACAAATAGATATTTGATGTCTTGATTACTAAAGCTGGCAGTAGGTAAGTTAGAGCCAGTACCCAGTTTGTATCTGACTTGTGCTTTTCTACTATTCAGTTTGGAAGCATCACCCAAACAAATTGGATAATTTAACTTCATTGCATCTATGCATGTTTGTCCCACTCGTGCTTTCAAACTGCTGACAAAATTTGAGCACTCACAGTTCCTGGCTCTGGGTTGGGGTGGATTCAGCAATCTTTTCATGATGTGGAAATATATTCCATGGGACTCACTGGAGAGTTACTAATATGGCTGCATTAGTTTCCAGCTGCACAACCCAGACTACTCAGAACACAGAGCAAGGAAATGGCTATGCACATAGAAAGATCTGCCATGCTTCCATTGGGGAAAGCTCCCCCACAATAATGCCAATGAAACTGAAAGTTCAGTACAGTCATGGAGACACTAATGTAGAAGGTAGGAGACCAGAATGGTCAAACTGTCAAAGATCAGCTGCACACATTATTAAGATGATACAATCAGCATCTCTATTAGAAGGTAAGCAAGCAGACACTATAGGACTATAACAAAAATGTACAAACTGCTACCTAGGTACCCTGGCATGTCACTCAGTGGATCTTCTTCAGGGGCAGACTACTGGCTTAAATTTATTAAATCCCACCAGGAAACATCTATAAGCAAACTATTTTAACTCAGCATGGGATCAAATCACTGCAGACAAAAATAGCATGACACACAATGCTGCAAGCAAAATGCTGAAAGGCAAAATAAGGTCTGGCAAAACTCTGACCAACACAAACTGTCGACCACAGAATAGAAAGTAATGGGACGACATTGGTGATTGTCTGTTTTGCTGGGGGCTCTGACACTACACTGCCAAAGTGGGGGCTTCACTCCCCAGACACCCCAGACTTAAAATAACCAACTCTGAGGGGGGGTGGACTTTGGGGATGGGGAGAAACTCAGGAAGGGGAAAATTTTTTCTTTAACAAAAATAAAATGTTGCAAGACCAGAAGACCTGGAGGTAACCGAACTATGGTCCCAGGTCTCCAACGCTGCTGTGTGCTGGTTACTTAGCCACTCCTCCATGGGAGCAGCTTGATTAGGCACCACACCAATGGCAACTTGGTCCCTCCCTCTTTCCAGAAGACAGTGACCAGGTTAGCAGTAATTCCCTAATGCTATTCTACCCTGGTCACTGTCATTGTATTTGCTGTTCTCACAGTGCAGTTAATACTATGCTGTTATTACAGCGACATATTGTTCTGGTACCTTTTAGTTCAGTGTGGCTTTCCTGGCAAATCATTTAAAATAACCAAATAAACTAACTGACTAACTAGCTAACTAACTAACCTTCCATGTGTATATGTCAGTCAACCAGCGAGGTGAGACTTTTACAAAGTAATCAATTGTTAATTCACTGCAGAGACCTACAGTAAGTGATTCTGATGGAGGTCTAACTGAGTAACAAACATAATGAGACAAACTGCCACAGCTACAGTATGAAGTATAATATTCTTGCTATTGGGAGCACAGTAGTTCATTAGCAAAAAGTGTGATATATAACAAAATGCATGTACAGAAAACAATGTGTGCAAAACACACACAAACACATGAATAAAAAGCACAAACCAGTGCAATATCAGCTTATAATGAATTCACGATGCCTGATAGATAGAGACATATGCAAAAGTAAAATTCCAGACAGCTACTGGATGCAATTCTCATTAGAAATAGAATAGACAGAAATCTTGCTTTGCCATGATCTCCCAGAGAGGTGACATATAGCACAGGGGATCAACTGCTGCAAAAGAATTCCTGCATCACAGACTCCTAAAAATACAGTAAAATAGACATTTGATCTGTATTCAATAAATACAAGCTCTAACAAGACCCAATATATCTGCAAAATAATGGTATTGTGAGCAGTGACAAATGTGTAAACTAGCAATTCTTGCACTAACCACTAAGACACCTAACTACACTTTCCAATTGTGAAACACACGCACTGACTAATACATATACACAGCACTGCCTACACAGCATTGCCTACACACATTTTTACAGATAAAAAAAAAGACATTGAGAGACCGTTTCCTTTTTTTCTGGCTCCTATGGATATTGGTGAGTGGGGGGGGGGTACAATTAGACATGTCATTTCAATCAGGAATGACATGCATGAGGCTGAAACTGATCTGGTGTGGAATGTAGACTAGCAATTTCTGCAGTAATCACTGAGCCGCCAAACTGCACTTTCTAATTGTTGTGATATACACACACTGACTAATACATATACACATATATGGATTTCTATATTACAGTATAACATAGCAGTGTACTCTCTACACACATATTTACAGATTAAAATGAAAGACATCAAGGTACCATTTTACATAGAAACATAGACTTTGATAGCAGATAAGGATGGCTTGGTCTAGCCAGTCTGCCTATTTTCCTACTTATTGGATAAGATGCAGATCCTAATTAACCAACAGCCTACTTCTTCCTAACCACCACCAGAACTGTCTTATGTCTGATCCATGCATTCATAAATTCCCCCACTGTTGTTAACCCCACAACCTCTTCAGGAAAGCCATTTCATGCATCCACCACTCTCTCCATGAAAAAAAAAATACTTCCTCACGTTGTCCTTGAGCCATCCTTTGTCTATCTTCAAATTGTACCCTCTTCTTTTTACACATCTCTTTTTCTGAAAGATGCTACCTTCTTGGACTTTGTTGATTCCCTTGAGGTATTTGAATGTTTATATCATGTTCTTCCTCTCCCTCCTTTCCTCGAGGGTATACATATTAAGCTCCTTTAGTCTCTCTTCAAATGGCTTCTGGTGCAGACCTTGCACCATTTTAGTTGCCGTCATCTGGACTGCCTCCATCCTGTCTATGTTCTTGCAGAGATGGGGTCTCCAGAACTGCATGCAGTACTCCAGATGGGGTCTCATCAACTGTCTGTACAGATGGATAACAACTTCCTGTTTTCTGCTGGTGTTGCCTCTCCCTATACATCCCAGTATCCCCCCAGCCATCCTTACTGCCTTCTCACATTGCTTGATTACCTTTAGGTCATCTGATATAACTACCCCCAGGTCTCTTTCCCTTTTTGTTGTTTTTTGTAACCCCCAACCCCCCATTGTGTACTCTTTCCCTGGGTTTTTGTTTCCCAGGTGCACTACTATGCACTTCTTTGCACTGAATCTAAGCTGCCATACTTTTGACCATTCCTCCAACCTTGCCAATTCCCTTCTTATCTTTTCCACTCTCCTTGTGTATCAACCCTATTGCAGATCTTTGTGTCGTCTGCAAAGAGGCATATTTTTCCTTCCAGTTTCTCTGCAATGTCACTTATAAAGACATTAAAAAGGACCAGTCTCAGTACTGAACCCTGCGGTACCCCACTAGTAGCACCCTTTTTGTTCAGAGTGGACTCTGTTTACTATTACCCTCTGTGCCTGTTGTAGAGCCAATTTTGTTACCCAGGCTACCACCCTGGGACCCACTCCCAGGCTGGCTAACTTGTTTATTAATCTTTTGTGTGGGACTGTGTCAAATCCCTTGCTAAAATATTTGGGGAGTCAGTATAGGGCAGTGGTTTAAGGCTCTGAGATGCAAACCTAGGCCCTGGGTTTGAATCCCACAGCCCTCACTTGCATACTGTGTGACCCTGAGCAAGTCACTTAACTTCCTTGTGCTCCCAGGTCACATCTGTAAACAAGTGTTCAGCTGACATGACCTTCCCAATGTGAATCCATGCTGCCTTGGGTCCCATGCCCTGCTGACCTCTAGGTACTCAACAATTATTTCTTTCAGAAGTGATTCCATTATTGTCCCTACCACTGAGGTCAAACTAACAGGTCTGTAGTTTCCTGCCTCTGCTTTGCTCCCACTTTTGTGAAGAGGAATCATATATGCCCTACTCCAGTCCTCAGGTACCACACCATCCTCCAATGATTTGTTAAAAAGGGTAGTAAGTGGTGTCACTAGCTCTCCCCTTAGTTTCTTTAGAATTCTGGGGTGAATTCCATCAGGCCCCATTGCTTTGCCCACCTTCAGTTTTAGGAGTTCTTTCAGAACCCTTTCTTCTGTGAATGGAGTGGTATCGACCTCCCCATCCAGAGTTCTTCTATTGATTGGATTAGGTACACCCCCCTCCTCTTCTTTTGTGACTACTGAGCAGAAGCATTCATTCAGTACTGTGCTGAAGGAGCTAATTGCTTTCCTCAAACAGCTCTTCCTGGGGATTAGGTGTGTAACTGGGGAGGGGGGGTGGAGCTGACAAATTCTTAGTAACTTCCAACAGAAGGAAGAGTTAAAGGTCAGGTTAGTTAGTGTTTTTGAGGTGGAAGACTAGGTTTGCTGGCAGAGGCACCAAGCTTCACCTGAGCTCTTTTCTTCTAGGTTTGCTTGTAAGGACAGAGCAAGGAACATTCTCAGAGCAACAAAAAAGATTAAAGGCTTCTTTTGGCTAGGCAGATTTACTGTGTGATATTATTTTGTTTTGTACTCACAGGGTTTGTTAGTCTTTTGCTAACAGTTTACTGCTTTATTGTTCTCTGCTTCAAATTGCTGTTGCAGGATATACCTTCTGGTGCATCATTACAAAGTGTACCTACAAGGTTGTTACTGTTCTCTGATTCAAATGATTTTCTGCAAGGTATATCTTCTGTTACTGCTTTATTTTTCTCTGTAGCAAGGTGTTTTTGGCAGGGTATATCTTCTGTGAAATTATTGCAGGTGGTGCTTTATACGTCTTACAGTTTTTACAATTGTATATATCATTAGGCTAAGCTTTCAGGGCTACTGCATTCATTGTTGGTTGATTGCTTCTGCTCCTATCTCCTTGTTTCTTTCATCTGTGGTTCTTCTTTTTTGGCAGAGGAAGGGCCCAGTCACCTCATAGTCTTCAGATGAAGCTACCTCTGGCTGCAAGCTGCAACACTGGACTTAAGATTTGCAAGAAAGCGAGTAGTGCTCACAACAGAGGGAAGTGAACCTTACAATTTACAATTGACTTTGGTTTGAAGCAGATTCCTTAGGAAAGTTAATATTCTTCAGGTGGAGGATACTTCTAACTGAAGGGTGAAATAAGAAACTTAGAATTATCAGAAAAGGCAGTCTTTCAATCAACAGAGGGAGGTGGAGTTTGCTTTACTTTTGTTACAAATGTTAAGATTTTCAGTGCAGGAAGAGTTTAAACCCACATAGGCTGAATACTGTTTTCTGTGTCTGCCCTTCTGCACAGCTGACGTGTTGTGGGGCTGACTGTTTTCAGAGCACAAGTCACCAGGCTCTTTTGGGGCTGTGGAGGTTTACCTGTGTCTGACTTGGATGTTTGGATTTTTCTCTGTTTGATTAGCAGGGTATTTTCTCTATCAAATTGGTTTGAAGCAGTATTATAAATTGTCGTGTATGGCATCTTGCTGACAGGAAGGCACTCATTGCATCGGTAGGTCAGAGCATTTAGCTGATTGTTTCATGAGGGCACAGTTTAGCCCAACCCTTCCCACCCTCACCCCACCCACCCCTGGAAATAGTTCATTTATACCTGGGGTTCTGACAGCATTTACTCAAGAGGGCAAGGTACATATCACTGTCATATCCTGTCTAGCACACTGCACTGACAATATAAGCATACACATTATATAAATACATATATTTCTATATAACGCACCAATCACACACACAAAAAACAAACAAACAAAAAAAAACTAAACAAGGTAGACAGTTATGTGGGGAGTAGTACAATGTAATGGCTGTGGGGCAGCAGTCTTCCGGGAGTCTTTCTGGAGGCTGAGATGCTGCCCTGTTTGCAGACAACTATCTGCCCTGAGGGAGGAAGTTGGCCGTCTTCAGGCCGCACTGGACAGTGGTAAGGGAACCTCCCCCATCCAGGGAGCACCAGAGCCACCACCACTACCTCAGAGGTTGTGAAGAAAGCACAGCAGTTGGACCACAGTGGGCTCAGGGAGGGTAAGGGTGGTGGAACAGAGGCACACCCAGTCAGTTGTTCCATTCCACAATCCATACTCCATTCTGGGGGAGCATAGTTCCCCTATGGATGCACCCACAGAGGAGACTAAGGAGGGTGCAGACAACTGTCGCAAGGGAGGCCCTCAGGAAGGAGGCAGAGGGCACCACAGGGAAAGAAAGCAGTTCCTGGTGGGGAACTCAATTATTAGGGGGATAGAACTGGGGGGAGCAGTGAAAACTGAAGTAAAGTGCCTGCCTGGTGCCATGGCTTGGAGGGACAGGAAGCGCATCCTTAGGATCACGAGAACAGTTGCACGGGAGTCTGAGCTGGATGTCATTGTCCACCTAGGGACAAATGACTTAGCTCATCATGAGATTAGAGCAGCACAGAAGGACTTTGTAGAGTTGGGGAGGGGCTTAAGACAAGTAGCATGCACAGTATCCTTCTCAGAGGTACTGCCTGTCAGTGGCATGGGTGAGGCGAGGGTACTTTGCACCATGCAGTTTAACAAATGGTTGAAAAAATGGTGTGGAGCACAGGGGTTTGGCTTCATTGGGGACTGGGGTTCCACCTGAAGGGACACCAGCCTATACTGGCAGGATGGTCTGCATCTGTCCAGGAAGGAACAAGTCTTTTGGGCAATCGGTTTAAATGCTTCATTGGCAAGCCTTTAAACTAGTCAAGGGGGGAGGCACTGATAAGCAGCAGGAAAATCCCAGTCTCCCTCTAAAAAACAGGGTACTAAATGAGAAAAAGACCAAGGTAGAAAGGTCAGTGGGGGATGCTGCTGCAGAAGGTAAAGCCATCAAAAAATGGAGAGCAATGAGTACCAATGCCCGTAGTCTGGGTAACAAGCTTCCTGAATTAGTGGCCTTGATGGAGGAGGAGGATCTGGATATTGTGGCAGTCACAGAAACATGGTACACACAGAACCATGACTGGGATGTAAACATACCAGGATACACTATCTACAGGAGGGACAGGGAGGGTAAAAGGGAGGAGGAGTAGCTCTCTACATAAGAAGAAGAAATCAAAGCAACAGAACAAAAGGGTAAACAGGGAGGAGAAGAAGCACTGTGGGTCAATTTGGAGGCAAGCAATGGCACCACAATCCGCACAGGGGTTGTATACAGACCCCCCTCTCAGGGGGACGAAATGGACAAGGAAATGATAGAAAGTTTACTTAGAATGGCAGATAAAGGGGAGATATTGCTGATGGAAGATCTGAATATGCCAGATGTTAACTGGAGTGCAGTTGCAGCAGCCACTTCTAAGAGTGGGGTTATTCTAGATGCCCTACAGGGGGCATGCCTTAGACAACTAGTATTGGAGCCCACTCGAGAGGGAGCAATCTTAGATCTGGTTCTCTCAAATGGAGATGAAGAGAGATCACAGATGTAGAAGTGGGTAGCCATCTGGGAACTAGCGACCATCGAACAGTATGGTTCACAATAAACACAGCAATAGAGTCAAGCTTGCTACAAAACAAAGGTATTGGATTTTAGGAGGGCTGACTTTGCAAAATGGGTGAGTGCCTAAGGAATGCACTAGCAAATGGGCAGGAAGGAGGGTGGAAGAACAATGGGGAATAATAAAAACTGCCATCACAGAGGTAACAAGCCTTTGTGTAAAGCAAATAAACAAAATGAAATGAGGTAAGAAACCACTATGGTTTTCAAAGGAAGTGGCAGTGAAGGTTCAAGAGAAAAAGAAAGCATTCAGGAAGTACAAGGAATCACAGAAGCAACAGGACAGAGAACTGTATCAGTTAAAGCAAAAGGAAGCTGGAAAAGCAGTCAGAAGAGCAAAGGCCCAAACCAAGGAAAAGATAGCCAACTCAGTTAAGAAGGGGGATATAAAACCTTTTATAGGTACATCAGGGAGTGAAGGAAGACCAAGGGAGGGATAGTGAGGCTTAATAAAGGGGAGGGAGGGTGGACAGAGGGTGACTGTGAAAAGGCAGAGATACTAAACAAATATTTTGCTCAGTATTTACAAAGGAAGAGGGGGAGGTACCTAAAACAAACAGTAGAAACACTCTAGATACAGAAGTTGATATCAGCCCATTTACAGAAGTAAGGGTTCTGAAAGAGCTCTTAAAACTGAAGGTGGACAAAGCAATGGGGCCTGATGGGATTCATCGCAGAATTCTAAAAGAACTAAGGGTAGAACTAGTGACACCACTGACTACCCTCTTTAACAAATCATGGGAGGATGGGGTGGTACCCAAGGACTGGAGGAGGGCAGATGTGATTCCCCTTCACAAAAGTGGGAGCAAGGCAGAAGCAGGAAACTACAGACCTGTTAGTTTAACCTCAGTGGTAGGGGAAAATGATGGAATCACTTCTGAAGGAAAGAATTGTTGAGTATCTAGAGGCCAGAGGGGCACAGGACCCAAGGCAGCATGGATTCACAGCGGGAAGGTCATGCCAGACAAATCTGATAGATTTCTTTGACTGGGTGACCAAAGTAGTTGATCAGGGAGGGGCTGTGGACATGGCCTACCTAGACTTTAGCAAGGCATTTGACACAGTCCCACACAAAAGATTAATATACAAGTTAGCCAGCCTGGGAGTGGATCCCAAGATGATTGGCTGGAGAATAGGACACAGAGAGTAATAGTAAATGGAGTCCACTATGAAAAAAGTGGGGTTAGTAATGGGGTACCGCAGGGTTCAGTATTAGGACCGGTCCTCTTCAATGTCTTTATAAGCGACATTGCAGAGGGACTGGAAGGAAAAGTATGTCTCTTTGCAGATGACACAAAGATCTGCAACAGAGTTGATGCACAAGGTGGGTGGAAAGGATGAGAAGGGACTTGGCAAGGTTAGAGGAATGGTCAAATGTATGGCAGCTTAGATTCAATGCTAAGAAGTGCAAGTAATGCACCTGGGAAACAAAACCCAGGAAGAGTACACAATGGGGTGAGAATAACAACAACAAAAATGGAAAGGGACCTGGGGTGGTCATATCAGATGACCTAAAGGTGGGCAAGCAGTGAGAGGGCAGCAAGGAGGGCTGGGGAATACTGGAATGCATAGGAGAGGCATCACCAGTAGAAAACAAGAAGTTATTATCCTCTGTACAGACAGCTGGTGAGACCACATCTGGAGTACTGCATGCAGTTCTGGAGACCCAGTCTCGCAAAGACATAGACAGGATGGAAGCTGTCCAGAGGAGGGCAACTAAAATGGTGCAGGGTCTGCATCGGAAGACATATGAAGAGAGACTTAAGGAGCTTAATATGTATAGCCTCGAGGAAAGGAGGGAGAGGGGGGACATGATAGAAACTTTCAAGTACCTCAAGGGAATCAACAAAGTCCAAGAGGGTAGGTAGCATCTTTCAAAAAAAGAGGTGTGCAAGAACAAGGGGGCACAATTTGAAGATAGAAGGGGGGCTCAGAGGTAATTTAAGGAAGTATTTTTTCACAGAGAGGGTTGTGGATGTTTGGAACTGCCTTCCAGAGGAGGTTGTGGAGTCAAAAACAGTGGTGGAATTCAAGCATGCATGGGACAGTCATAAGGCAATTCTAGGGGGTGGGGGTAGGAAGAAGTAGGCTGCTGGTTAACTAGGATCTACATCTTATCCATCAAGTAGGGAAATGGGCAGACTGGGTGGGCCAAGCGGTCCTTATCTGCCATCAAATTCTATGCTTCTATGTTTCTATGTCACCCACCCCCATCCACAACCACCCCATTCTACATTCATTTTATAGGGTAGCACAGTCGTGACATTTCCTGTAGCAAAGCAGGAAGGGGAGGATCAGAGTGGTATCCACACAGTGACCTCACTTACAGGGGCACAAGTAATTTAACTTGTTGTAACGAGTTATAGAAGAACAAACAAACAAACAAACAAAACACAAAATCAAACTTTTGCTTTCATTTTCCTCCTTCTAATTACTCAGACCAGGTTATAAATCTGGCAGCTCATCTGGAATGGATATTATTAACTGCAGGTACTGTGGGACACTTTTCAAAAGGACAGTTATACACGATTTAGGACACTGTCCTACATGATAGACCATTGGAGATCTAAGGGTTCAGCCTCATGCAGCATAGGCAGAGATTGCACACCTCAAATCACATATTCAGGAGGAAATATATTATAAGAACTGCCCTCCAATTCCCCAACATCCAACTGAAGCACCTCAACCACAGAGGGTAGTTGGTCCAGGAGGTTGGCAGGTGGTTAGAAGGGGCAAATCAGGTGCCCCTTCACTCAGTGCTCTCCAATGTATCACCTCCACAAACCATATAAAAACTACAAACAGGTATCTGACTCTATCTCTGAAACCTAACAAAGGGGCAGAGGACACTGCAGAGCAAGACACTGAAACACAGTAGCTAGTGCAAAAAAACTTGCCCAAAACACGGACCAAAACAAAAAAATCAAAAAGGAAATCCAAAGCACTTCTGATCATAGGAGACTCCAAGAATCGGGGAGTTGACACTTACCTCCAGCCAGGGGTAATAGTCAGATGTCTCCCAGGTACATCAGCGTGGAGAGACACTGACCGCATTGCTAAAATTGTGCAGGAAGCAGGAGAAAACATTGACATCCTGGTACACATAGGGACTAATGATCTCACGAGCCGGTCAGTTGTGGAGACCAAAGAACACCTGACAATGCTGGGAGACAAACTGTCATCCATTTCATTCAGCATCTTCTTCTCTGAGATCCTGTCAGTCTGGGAGAGGGGGGCAGATGGATGGAAGGTCAGAGAAGGGGAGAAAGGGGAGCTAAACATGTGGCTCAAGGGCTGGTGCCAGGAAAAAGGACACAAATTTATAAGAAAATGGCAGCAGTTTTGGGAGTGAAAGTTCTTTAAATTCGATGGACTGCATTTGACTAAGGAGGGAGTCAGTGCATTGGAGCAGAAGTTTGATGTCTTTGCAGAATATTTAAACTAGCAAATGGGGGGGGGGTGCAGCACCTGATACATCGAACAGGAAGAACACCACTCCCCCTACAGCTAATGATCAAAAACAGGAGTTCAGCATGTTTGTAGTGCATTTGCATCACCAGGTAAGGAAAACGATCCAGTTCCTCGTACAATGAGCAGGGGAAATGCCGGACCTCACCCAACAACTAACACACCAAAATCAGGCCAATGGAAAATCATGTACACAAACGCCTGGCGTCTGGGAAACAAGATCTCAGACCTGCAGGCACCAATGACAGAGGCTAAACTGGACATAGTAGCCATTAACAAGACATGGTTTTCCCGTAACCACACTTGGGAGACTTCAGTACCCGACTATGTACTGTTTTAGAAGAGACCAAGGTGCAAAAAGGGGGGTGGAGTGGCCCTTTATGTCAATGAAAATATCAAAGCTACAGAAATTCTGAATACATATAAGGAGCCAGAACTGTGGGTCACCATGGAAATAGGAAATGGGACAGCCATACGAACTGGAGTTGTCTACAGGCCTCCAGATCAGGAGGAGGACACATACACATTACTGTTAGAAGATATACAAAACATGACAACTAAAGGGGAGGTTCTGACAATGGGAGACTTCAACATGCCAGATACAGATTTGTCAATACCAGCAGGAACATCCACCAGAACTAGACACATGGTGGATTCCCTGCAGGAGGGTGGCCTCAAACAACTGGTACAACAACCCACAAGACACAAGGCTGTCCTAGATCTAGTACTGACTAATGGGGAAAGGATCACAGATCACCAGGTAGAAGGCAGCCTGGGGGCCAGTGACCATTACATGGTATGGTTCAGTTTGGCCACTAGAACTAAATCATCCCATTCCAAGGCAAAAATATGGGACGTCAGAGGAGTTGACTTTGATAACATAGCCAACAGAGTTAAGCTAGCCCTTGCAAGAAGCAATACAGGTGAGGGGGGTACAGGCAAAGTGGGCAAGCATTAAGGGTGCAATACTTGAAGCAACATCCCATTCTGTTAGAGAGAAAAGCAAGAGCAAAAGAAGGAGGAAACCACTTTGGTTCTCAAAAACAGCAGCAGAAAATGTCAGAACCAAAAGGCTGGCCTTCAGGAAATATAAGGGAACACAGTGGGATGAAGATAGGGAGGCATACCAAACTTTCCTAAGGGAAGCAGGTAAGGCAGTAAGGCAGGCAAAGGCCCAAACCAATGAAACACTATCACAAGCAGTAAAAGAAGGGGGACACGACTTTCTATAGATACATTAATGAAAGGAGAAAGTCCAGAGGGGGTATTGCTAAGAACAAAGAGGATAAGGGGGAGTGTGTGGAGGAGGACCAATGGAAAGCATCTATCCTAAATAGATACTTCTGCTCAGTATTTACTGAGGAGAAGGTAGGGCAGGGCCCACAGCTCAGTACCATGGACACAGGGGGGAGGGAGGTGTGCACTAGTCCCTTCACAAAATAAAGGGTCCTACAAGTGCTCACTAAGCTCAGGGTGGACAAGGCAATGGGACCAGATTGCATACATCCCAGGGTACTGAAAGAGCTAATGGTGGAACTAGCAGAGCCATTATCAGAACTGTTTAGTGAGCCTCTGAGCACAGGAGAGATCCCAGAAGACTGGAGAAGGGCTCATGTGATCCCGCTCTACAAGAGTGGTTGCAGGCAGGAGGCAGTGAACTACAGACCAGTCATTCTTACCTCAGTAGTGGGCAAGATTATGGAGGCATTCTTTAAGGAAAGGATAGTGCAACACCTGGAATCCATAGAAGCACAGGATCCAAGACAGCATGGGTTTACAACAGGAATATCCTGTCTAACTAATCTTATAGATTTCTTTAACTGGGTAACCAGAGTGGCGGACCAGGGTGGTGCACTTGATGTCACCTACCTTGACTTCAGCAAAGCTTTCAATACTGTTCCACATAGAAGATTGATTAATAAGCTGGATAGGTTTGGGATGGGTCAGAAGTTGGTCAACTGGGCGGCAAACTGGTTGGAGGGCAAAAAACAGAGAGTGGTGGTAAATGGTATACAGTCAGAAGAGATGCAAGTAACAAGTGGGGTACCTCAGGGGTCAGTTCTAGGGCCAGTATTCTTCAATATCTTCATCAGTGACATTGCAAATGGACTGGAGGGTAAGGTTTGTCTGTTTGCAGATGGCACCAAGATCTGCAACACAGCAGATGATCCAAATGGGGTAGGCAGAATGAGAAGAGATCTGGATAAACTGGCAAAATGGTTGGAAGAGTGGCAACTGGGGAGTAACATAAAGAAGTGCAAGATCATGCACATAGGGAAGAGAAACCCTGAAGCCACCTATATGTTGGGAGGGGATTTGCTGACCATCACAAGGGAAGAAAGAGACTTGGGCATTATCATCATAGATGACCTGAAATCATCCAAGCAGACCACTAAAGCAGTAGGTAAGGCTAGAGGGATGTTGGGGTGTATTAGTAGGGCTATCGCAAGTTGCAAGAGGGAGGTAATAATCCCTCTTTACAAGACACTGGTTAGGCCCCATCTGGAGTATTGCATGCAGTACTGGAGGCTGCACCTGCCCAAGGACATTAACAAAATGGAGACAGTCCAGAGAAGGGCAATCAAAATGGTACAGGGACTGCATCAGAAAACATATGAGGACAGATTAACGGAGCTCAATATGTATACCCTAGAACAAAGGAGGGAGAGAGGTGATAGGATCGAAACATTCAAACACCTTAAGGGCATTAACAAAGTGAAAGAGTCTAACATGTTTAAATATAAGAAAAATAGCAGGACAAGAGGACACAGCATGAGATTAGAGGGAGGCAGATTAAGTGGTAATGTGAGGAAGTTCTTTTTCACAGAGAGGATGGTGGATTCATACAACGGCCTACCTCGTAAGTGGTGGATATGAATACAGTGCTGGGCTTCAAACAGGCATGGGATAGGCATAAGGGAGCAATACAAATGAGTATGAATATATGGGCCATTGACAGAGTAAAGGCCTATGGCACATTCATAAGGTAGAAAAAGAAATGGGCAGACTGGATGGGCCTTGCGGTCCTTATCTGCCATCAACTTCTATGTTTCTATGTTTCTATGTATCCCTGATTTTTCACTGTCTCCCTCTGCCCACCTGCCCTCCCCTTTATTAAGCCTCACTATCCATCCCTTGGGATTTCTTCGCTCCCTAATGTACCTATAAAACGTTTTATTCCTGTTCTTTACTGAGTTGGCTATCTTTTCCTCAGTTTGGGCCTTTGCTATTCTGACTGCCTTCCCCACTTCCTTCTGCTTTAACTGGTACAGTTGTCTGTCCTTCTCCTTCTGTATTTCCAGGGCTGGGTAGGGACTGCTAGACCACCAGGGTATAGTAATATGAACATTTTCAATTACAGGCATGTTAGGGCAGGGGACAGTGACCGCTAGACCTCCAGGATACATTAATAGCAACAGTGTCACAAACAAGCACATCGGGGCAAGGGGGGTGGGATCACTAGATGAGCAGGGGGACTTAATACTAACACATTCAAACATTCAGACATGGGCATATTAGCGCTGGGTGTCAGTAGGGTCCACTAACCACCAGGGACATGCCAGACTGGTGCATAGCCACCCCACAGCTTGCAAAAAGCCCTCCTGATGTGTCAGCTGTATGGCGCATGGCAGCTCTACCATGCCAGTTCGACATCTCTGATGTAGATAGGCGTTACAGTGACAGGAATCATGTCGATCACAAATCATGGTCAGCATGATTCTGTGACAGACTCACGGTCCTGCTTGCAGGACCAGGAGACAGCATGCCCCTGTCTCGGGCACACCAACACAGCGACCTGTCGGCAAAGTGTCAATTTTGCTGACAGGAGCGTAGTTCGCTGTGTTGGTGTTGCCATAAGGGGGACATACTGCAAATGGCCAGGGTTGCTCCAAGCCTAGGAACTTTGCCGGCGGGACCATGCCAGTTAAAGAATTGGATGCAGGGTCCCTGGCACACCAGGCCTTGACAGAAGCTGCCTTTTGCCAAAGCTTGTGTCACTTTAAGGGCCCTTTGAGAATTGAGCTTTCTGACTTCTGCTTTTCTGTTGACACCTTGTAGGTCAAGACAAGTGGCTTGGTAACAATTTGTAAGGACATTGCATCTGCCACATTTATGCATACCAGTTGGTGAGTGAGGTAGCAAATTCTGAGTAGAGATGCTGGGCGTGGGTGTTTTAAATTGACTTTGTGCAAGTGTATCTCAAATTGTTTATTTTTAAAGAGATTCTTGGTATTATGTCATCTGCCTTTGTCAGCTGAGAATCACTGCACAGGATGGGCCAAGTACTGTTTTATAATCCTGCTAGTTTTGCCACTGATGATATCATATTCAGTGACAAAATAGGCTGGTCTTCACAACCATTTTCCTTCATCTTAGGGATCAAAAATGGCTTTCTGTCAACCCATTAGGATTTTGGAAGAGCATTTTCCTGGATGGTATTGTTTTAAAACAGCAAAAAAAAAAAAACGGAACTGTGTTACAAAAAACAACAAACACTGAGGCATTAAGTGAGTGCAGTGCAGAGTAACATTTATTTCAAATGCAGCTGAGAAATCACCACAGTGCTTTGAATCCAAGTGACTCCTTTGCCAAGTGAAGGGTTTAGGCAGCAACATTTATTGCTTAAATACTGTGTCATCTTAAAGTCATAGATAGTCATTTTGTGGAAAGGACATACTGCCCATCAGCTTCATAACATATCAGCATTGGTGGCATATATGCTGTCCTGTGTAGTCCCACAAGGTTTGATCCTAGCTCCCATTTTGTTCTCTGTGTACATGCTGCCACTGGGGGAGATCATTAGATGCTATGCAGTTTGGTTTTACTGCTATGCAGATGACACTCAGCAGTACATGTCTTGTTCCTCCAACAATGCCACTGTGGCCTTTGTGCTGGGTAAGTTTTTGGCTGAGATCAATGACTGGATGGCACTGAACTGGTTGTGTCTTAACTCATGCAAGACAGAGGTCATGGTGATTGAACCAGGTCACTGAGGCATAGTTGCTGAGGATGCTGTGGCTCTCCCATTGTTGGGTGGCCAACCTCTCTTGGCAACTTATGTGGTAAAGAACCTGGGAGTCATTTTGGATAGCAGATTGATGCTAGAACAGCAGGTGTTATTTGTTGACCAATCTGGCTTTTATCTTTTTCAGAATACCACCAGGATCAAGCTGTATCTTGTTCATGATGACCTAGCAAGGATCGTCCATGCTTTTGTCACTTCAAGGTTGGGCTATTGCAATGCTCTTTACCTAGGGTTATCTGGAGGTTTGATGTGATGCCTACAAGCTGATCCAGAATGCTGCAGCCCAGATCATTGTCAGCTTTTCACAGAGTGAACATATTAGGCCGGTTCTGTATATGCTGCACTGGCTGCTGGTGCAGTGGTGCATCACCTTCAGTACTTGACTGTTAACTTACAAGGCCCTACTCAGTCTGAGTCCTAATTACTTTAAAGAGCTCCTGTTTCCCTTCCACCCATTGTGCCCCCTCTACTCCACTGTTGCAGGCCTACTCATTGTCCCCCCATGTAGATTAAAACTATCTGGGGACAGAGTTTTCGGAGTGGCGGCTTTGGAACACACTCCCATTGAACATCCAAATGGCCAACTTGGTGGAGGTCTTTAAAGCCTCTTTGATAACTTATTTATTTTGAAAATCTTTCCCTGATTATGTATTGTCTCTACTTATTTTATCGTGCTTTAAAAATTATTGTTTGACTTTTTTACTCTGTACAGCTCTCAGAGCCTTTTTTTGATTGGGCAGTTTATAAATAAATTTTGCCTTGCCATCATAGCTGAGACAAGCAATATTAAAATGGAAAAGCACAAAAATGAGATAAGAAAATACAAAACTATTTAGTGTACTTACGTATACATAAATGCATCCTATAGGCTATATGGAATAACTATTGTAAACTCCAGAAAAAAAACATTTTTGAGCTAATAATTTTAAATACTTGGGCCAGAATATTCAAAGGAGCTGCGCCTAGCACAACAGAGTTGCACAGGTGCAGCCCCACATTGCGCCTCAGCGGGATATTCAAAAGGCTGCCCGGCGCAGCGCAAATCCCAATCCCCTGGGGCACAATGTAATCTTATGTGGCGCAGATGCAGGGGGTGTGCCCATGCATATACGGCACATCCCGATATTCAGCCCGGGATGTGTGGCATATATGCTGGTGCAACCCCTACATGCGCCGCACACTGGTGCTCAAAGTTGAGCCGTAATATATAGGCTGAAATGCTGGCCACCCACAGGTGGGCGGCTGTATTGCAAGGCACAGCACAACAGCCGTCACCCGTGGGTGGCCACCTGCCCAGTGGGAACACCATCCATAAGCACCTGGACCCCCCCAGTAGTCTAGTGGACCCCCTTCCACCCCGTACGCCCAATCACGGGCATCAGTGAGGCAGAATAATATCCTGGTGGTCTAGCAGACCCCTCGCTGCCCGATCGCAGGCATCTGTAATGAAAAAATATATCCTGGTGGTCTTGTGGACCCACCTCCCATATGCCTGATCATGGGCAGCCATCAGCTGACTATATCTCCAGTGCCCGATCGCGGGCTGTAGTGTAATGAAATAGATCCCTGGTGGTCTAATTGTACCCACCTGAAAACCTGATCGCGGGCCATAGTACAAACTGATGTCTACCTGGTGGTCCAGTGGTACCTCTTCCCACCCACCCACCCCATCCACAGAGGCCTTAGTTACCCAGCACCCCTGTCATTGGCAGTGCCCCACCACATGCCGCCTGCTGCCCATCAATGACAATACGGTATGAACTGTCGTTAATTGCCACAATGTGACCATGGGCATGCAAACCATACTGTACTACTATGGTCCAGATCTGTGAATGAAACCGCTCATTCAGATCTGGATCTGTGTAGTACAGTATGGTTTGCATACCCATTGGTCCACACTGTGGTTCCAATGGGTGTACAGTTCATACTGTACACTGTCATTCGGTGGCTGGCTGTGGGTATGAGGGCAGGTGCTGCTGCCACCGATGATGGGGTGCTGGTGGGTGGGGCCCTGTGGGTGGATGGGGAGGGGTACCACTGACCACCAGGTACACATTGGTTTGTACTATGGCCTGCGAGCGGCCTTTTGGTGTGGGTTTCACTAGACCACCAGGGATCCATTTCATTACACTACAGCCCACAATCAGGCAGTGGAGATTTATTCAACTGATGACTGCCCTTGATTGGGTATATGGGGGGGGTCCACTAGACCACCAGGATATATTTATTCATTACAGATGCCCGCGATCAGGCAGAGGGGGTTCCACTAGACCACCAGGGATCTATTACATTACACTACAGCCCATGATTGGGCATAGGATTTATATTGTGCTGATGGCTGTCCACGATCGGGCATATTGGAGTGGGGGCTACAATAGCCCTCTGGGGAGAACCCCCTGTCGACAGCGGCTTGGCAGGGCACAGGCACAATTCGCTGGGATGCCCGGTGCATTGCATGCAAATGGGGACATAATGACCTGCAAATAGCCCCATTTGCACCTTGCATAGATTATGGCATCATTTGCATGTCCCCGGCTGAATATCATGGCTGGGTGATGCACCTAGTACAACTGCAGTTATGTTGGCACATTCCCCTGCTCCCCCACTGTGGCTTGCGCTGGTACAGTGCCACTGCACTATGCGCAGATTGTGCACCGCCCTTGCTATATTCAATTGTGCTGAGCCATGGTGCATCACCATTGAATATTGCTTGGTCTTGGCCCAGGCGCAGCGCAGTTGCACTGCACCCAGGCTTGCGCCACTGTCCGGTGCAGTCTGAATATCTGGCCTTTAGTGTCAAAATTGCTACCTATAAATAGTTACTATTATTTATTGAATTTGTTCAGTTAATCAATTTAATTGCTGAATTTAATATTTAACATTTAAACTGGAGACTGGATTAATAGAGGGTCCTGGAACAACCTGCAAAAGAAACCTGAAATAATAAAAATAAAAAAAATAAACATAATTAGAAAAACCACAATATAACACTTTGTTTACACTAATACATTACAAGAAGGGTACATTATCCAATTGTTCATTGAGTACCTGAGGGTTGAGGGCACCAAGAGTGTAAATACTTTTACTCTGTTTTTTCAAGCGAGTATATAGCCTGTCATCTCTTCTGGGACAGGGACATATCATTCCACCCATGTAAACTGAAACTTTTCAAATCAGAGTCCTGTGCACTGGCCCAGTGTGTGCCCAGGGGTATATCACACCTACATTTCAGGATACTTCATACTCCTGAATCCTTTCTTTCATGGGCATCTGGTGTGACTAATATAATGTTCATTTCAAGAGCTGTTGTCAAATGGCATCAAGTTTTTAGAACTTAACAATTTCACTTCAGGGTTTCTGTCTGTTGTTTCCAATGGGTATGTTGCTGCAAGATTCATCATTTCTTCGGTGTATCTGTCTATCTATTAGACAACCCACCAAGGACACCATTTTTTCTTGAATGTACTCACTCACTGATAACCTCATCAAATTTGTAGATTATTTATTGAAAACCAGTGTGGAATCTCTACCATCATTTACTAGAGATACCATGCACCTGTTACATGAATTAGGGGTGTTAAATGGTGTGATAGCTGCCTGTTTTAAGGGATAGATGCAGAGTCTCTATACATAGCAATAGAACATATACTAGGTATTAGATGGTTTATACACTTCATACTCAAAAAAAAAAAAAACACACTTAAAGAAAGCCTCCAATTGATTTCATCCTGGAAGCTTTGCAATTTATCCTGACCTACAACTTATTGCAAACATATATCATTGTCATTACCACTTCCATGGCACCACTTTATGCCACTCTTTTTGGTATATTGTGAAGAGGTTCTTGTATTTCATAATGACAACTACCCACACACAGACTACATCAAATGCTGGTTTCATTATATTGATGACGTGGTCTATGTGTGAGATGGGATTGAAGTTGAATATACTGATTTCATTTCTTGGCTAAATAATACATTTGAACCTAAGATTCACTAGTACCATCAATGCCACTGATTTGAATTTTGTGGATGTTAACTTGAGTATATGGCCTGCAATCAGCTGACAAATCCTTGCTCTATGTTCTGAGATGTCGGATGACTAAAGGCACAAGGGCCTTCCAATACTCTGCTCCCAGGCTATGGAATGCTCTTCCACTCAACCTCCATCTGTCTCAGTCTCACTTTAGATTTAAAAGTGAATATCGTCATTATCTATCCTTAGCTGATGCTTGTACATGCTTTGACCCAACCTGAAGCTCCTGACTCTTACCAATAATGTCACCCCTGCTCTAAATCAGCTCCAAGACTGGCTCCTTTCCCCCCTCCCCATATTTTTCCTTCTCTTTGTAAATAAGTTCTTGACTACTAGATCTCGTCCTTCTCGAACCTTGTTGTTGACCATCCACTGTTGTTTTGCCAAATACCATCACTGGCCTTCCTTCTGTCAGTCTTTCTTATTATGTTTGAACATTCCTCACTTTTCTCTCTATATAATCTTACTCTCTTATTAACCGTTTCACTCCACTAGGTCAGGTCCATGGTTTCTGCATTTATTATATATCTTACTGCCATTATTTGCATAATGCTCGCTATTATTTTTTGTTGTTTCTACTCATTGTATTTTTGTAGCACTGCTGTAATGTTCCTCTGTTAGTATTACTGTACCCATGTTGCTGTTGTTCCACTGTTCTGTTTTTGTTGTACTCTCCTGGGTCGTACCTGAAAATAGTCATTTTATGGCTAGTGCACCTACCCAGTTAACAAAAACTAAATAAAATAAACAAATATCATCAAAGCAAGACATTTTCATAAACCCACAACCAGTAACTGCTTGTGGAGAGCTACTAGTGACAATCCAAGAAGCCTCACTACAGCTATCCTTACAGCCAGTTTTTGAAGATTAGGCACAGTTGTTCAAACTCTACATATTTTGAGGTTGAAGTGCATAGGCTAAAAAAATTGTTTCATTAATAGAAGTTATGACAATACCATCCTAGAAAATTCTCTTCAAAAAGTGCAACAGAATGACAGAAAGTCCCTTTGGATTATCAAGAGGAGGAAAAACAATTACAAAAATCAAACCTATCTGCTTTGTCACTAAATATAATAACATCAGTGGCACAATTGGTGGGGATCATAAGACAGTAACGGTCCATACTGTGCAATGATTGTCAGATGACAAAAGCAGTGGGCATGGTACCAAGAATCTCTTTTACAAGTGGCAAAAACATTTGAGACAGACTTATTCATAGTTTAAAAATTAAATGCACAAGATCTGTACTCTGAAAAGGTTACCTTGAAACCAAATAGCATGCTTAAATGTGACAAGTCACCTGCATTAACCCACATGGTGTCAGCAGGAAAGCAGAAGTTAGAAAATTTCTCAGTTGCAGCTCTAGCTTTGTTGTGTTTTGTGGTATGTGTGCAACAAACTGCACATAGGGTGGACAGTTCAGCCTTACTTGAAGTGCACACAGTAACCCATAAGAAGTGCACATAATTGAAACAACAGTACACTAGTGGGAGTGCGTATCAGTTTCCATGAGATACACAATTATGATCCCAATAAAATTACACTTATGGGACTAGTGTGTGTCTTTGTAAGTAAAAGGGATGGAAACAGACTACAAAGATTATTGCAAAGGGTACCACTTGGATCTCTGCCCCAGATTCCCTAGGCCCAACTGGCCTAAATGAAGAATTGGACCCCAAACCATTCTTGACCTAACTGTGGACTATGGAATATACTTACTACAATGCCCTTTCATATACACAGCCTGTTGCATTAGCAGTGTTACAGAGCACAACTTAGACTATGTTCCCTTTATTAGTATTTACACTATGTACTAATGACTTTGCAGGTGTTTTGTGTGTACATCAACAGTATACATTTATATTATGCTCATTTGTTTTGCAGTTAAAATGTATTAAAAAATGTATTTCCACTTGAATTATTATGAGTGCATACATCACACGACTCCACCACACAGAAGCTATGATCAGTGCATTTTTATTGGATAGGGCAGCTGACTTCAAAGAGCAGCAAGGGAGTCTGCCCAGAGTCAGCCCACAACAGACAAAACAAGGTCAGGGCATGCTGATGGAATTAAACCAAATGAAACTGTTAGTACAGGAATACCCTTCATAGAACAGAGCTGGCATACTGCTAATCTTTCACTTTGCTAATCTATGACTACAGACTTTCGGTTTTAGAATGGGAATCCCACTAATAGAGTCTGTTTGTCTATTGTTGCCTGCTACCAAGTGAAGGACTGCTTCCAAGATGGTATGGTTTCCTACCTGCTCTTAAGGACTGGCAAACTGCTTACAATAATTTATATATACATGAACCTCTGCCCCTAAAGACTGCTGTTTTAACAGCTTTTTTTCAAACTTTCAAGGGACACCTGTAACAGCTAATCTAAGTATACCTATAGAACAGTTCAGTAGCTAACAAATCATTTTGTAGTTTACCAGGACTGGTGAAAGAATAAGGAAAGAGTAAGAAGTAAAGTGATAGAGGAGTTCAGTGGGTAGCTGAGAGGATTGGTACCAGGAGAAGGGGTGCCACTCTGTGGAGAACTGGGGAGACTTCTGGGACAGGAGTTTTTTTAAGGGTAATGGCCTTTGTATGAGAAAAGAGGGGGCTAGGGCTTTGGGGCAGAATTTTGATGTCTTTATTGAACAGATAAACTGACTGTGGGGGAGAAGGGGTATAGGAGACCAAGGTGGTAGACAAGAGAAAGGGGAAGCTAGCAAGTACTCCCCCTAAGCTTGGGGCTTGTAAAAACTCAACAAGCAATTATAGGATTGAGGTCCAAACTGGGCTGTGGGAAGGGACTAATGGAGGGCAGGACCAGAGCCTGCAATCATCAACAAGAAGGGCAGGGGGCAACAGAGAAAAAAAAAAGAAAAAGAAGAAGTAAATACCTAAGGGGTCAAGGGTTATATGAAATGGTGTCAGCCTCGGTGCCAGGAGTATAGGTAATAAAATCGTTGAGCTCTGGACAATGATGGCAGACACTGAGGTGAATCTTGTAGCCATCACTGAGACTTGTGCCTCAGAAAATAACATCTGAAACATGAAAATCCCAGGCCACACCATGTTTACGAAGGATACAGAAACAGGTAAAGGGGGAGGTGTTGTCCTCTAGGTCAGGGAAAGCATTGAGGCAGTAGAGGATGGACACATCAGGGGCACTAATGGGGAGACAGAGCCACTTTTGATGTAGCTAAAGCAACCTCCGGCATGACAATACAGGTATGGGTGATGTATAGACTAGCAAAACAGGCAGAGGAGAAGAATAAGGAGCTTGGGGAATAAATAGTCAGGGGAGTGGAAAAAGGGGAGGTGGTGGTGGATGACCTGATTCTATCAAACATTGACTGAGAGGTGCTGGTTGCTAGGAGCACCAGAAGTCAGACCTTGCTGGACTGAGTCCAGGACTGTTTGCTGGTGCTGCTAGTTCGAGAAACTACCAGGCAGACTACCATTCTCAGTATGATGCTCACCCACTCAAAGATGGCAGGATGAGTGAGGATAGGGGAGCCACTAGGAAGCAGTGACCATAAATCTATATGGCTGGAGCTAGCCAGGGGGGCTGGAAAACTCCAATTAAAAGTTGAGGTCTCTGATTTTTAGAAGAACTGACCTCAACAAGATGAGGGAGTTGAGTTGGGACAAGTTAGTCGGGGTAGATCAAATATCAGTGCTGGAGGAGAGATGGGTGACAATAAAGGGGGCCATTCTTGAGGCATCAAAGACATGTCTACAGACAATAACCAAAATAAACAGGTACAAACAACCAATGCAGTTCTTGGAAAGGGTCAGGGTAGCATTGAAGGCCAAAAAAAAAGCCTCCAAAAACTACAAAGAAAGGCAGGGGGTTGAAGAACAGGGAGAATAGCAACTGAGAACTAGGGAAGCTAGGATGGCAGTTAAGGAAGTTAAAGCAAACTCTGAGCAGTGTAGTGCTGAAGGAGATAAAATGGAGAGAAGACATTCTTCAAATATAGTAGGGAAAAAAGAAGAAGGAGAATTGTTAGGCTACTGGAGTGAGGTAGGGTACAAGAGGAGGATGGGCAAAAGGCAGCAATTCTAAATTACTATTTTTACTCTGTCTTCACCAGGGAGGACAGAATGCCATTACTAGACAGTGGCATCAACATGGCTGCTAAAGGGTCTTAGAGATGAGGCTGCCAGTATTTACTAACTAAAGTGTCTGGAAAGGGTTAACAACCCTAAAAATACTGTAAATAAGGGTTAGGGACTGGATAGGATGCATCCGACAGTGCTCAGAGAGCTGACAGAGGAACTGGCTAAACCCCCCAGGGCTATTCAGTAGCTCTGTACAGACAATGGTAGTTACAATAGACTGGAGGGTGGTAGATGTGGTTCTACTCCATGGGGGGGGGAGCAGGCTGGAAACTACAGACCTGTCAGTTTTATCTCAGTTGTAAGGAAACTGATGGAGTCACTAGTCCAGGAGAACCTTGAAGACTGCCTTGAGAGCAATGACCTTCAATATGGTAAGCAGGATGGATCTGTGACAGGGAGGTCTTGTCAAATGAACTTAATAGTTTTCTTTGACTGGGTGACAAATACACTGGATGGGGGCAATGCCAAGGAACTAAGTGTCAAATTGTTTTGTCTGAACCTCCCTAGAGTGTCTCCACTGAATTCCTGGAGATATTTTCCCCACTGTATCAATGACTTCTGACTACTCCTGCCTAAAAAGCCTTGGGCATTTTTACACCCATTATTGCTCCACGGTCATTTTTTTAAAATTTTTATTTATTTAGTTGTTTAACCAGGCATAGCACGCTAAGCTGAAAGCTTTTTTACAGGAGCGACCTGGGAGCACAAGGAGGTTAAGTGACTTGCTCAGGGTCACACAGTATGCAAGTGGAAGCTGTGGGATTCAAACCCAGGTCTGGTCTGCTGGATGTCACCAAATTTGCAGCTCAGAGCCTTAGACCACTGCACTATACTGCCTCTATCCATGACATATTGCACCTTGGTCACTTGGTAGAAACTTGTACTACCGAGTGTTGCTGTTTCTGTCTAACATGTGCATATTTAGAAAAATGTGATGAGCTGTATATACCTGTCCACGATCCAACTAGCCTAGGAGGTGTATATGACAATGTTATAAATTATATTATGACCAATCCAGTCCTTGAGCTATGCTCCACTCCTATGTATGATGACCTGTATATATCTGTCAGTTGAACTAGCTAGTCTAGAGTGTATAATCTGAAATGTGCTTACTACTATATGTGTCCCCTAGCGTCAAATGATGTATTTCCCACATGTTTGTTTATTGTGACAAAAAACTGTACTCTCTTTGCCATGTCTCCTTGACTGTTGTTCCTCATGTTGTACTCTCCCGGGTCGTTCCTGAAAATAGGCATAATACTTGTCTAGTGTACTTACCCGGTAAACAAAAGCTAAATAAATAAATAAAGCCTTTGACTCAGTGCCTCATATGCGATTGCTGAAAAAGATGGAGGATCTGACAGCAGTAAGAAACATAGTAAAATGGGTAGGAAATTGACTGAGGGGAAGGTAGCAAAGGTTCATGGTAAATAGGGCCAATTTGGAAGAGATGGAGGTCACAAGTGGGGTGTCACAGGGATCTGTCCCGGGCCCATTCCTCTTCAATATGTTCATTGGTGACATTAGAGAAGGAATGCAGGGTAGGTTGCATTTCTTTGCAGATGACACAAAGCTCAGTGTGATGGTGGACAGTGAAAGGGGAAATAGGGAGATGCAGGGTTACCTGCATAGACTGGAGAGGTGGTCTAAGGTCTAGCAGTTGAAATTCAATGTCAGAAAGTGCAAAGCAATGCACCTGGGGAACAAGAGTCCCAGGACAGAGAACTGGAAGGAATGGATTAAGTTGAGCACTATGACTAAGGAAAGGGATCTAAGAGTCATCATTAGTAACACCCTCAAACAATCAAGTCAATGGAATAAGTCCATTAGTAAGGCAAATAGGATGTTGGGATGAATTGCTAGGGGTATAGACTGTAGAAGAAAAGAGGTAATATTACATCTTTATAAGTCAATGATAAAGTCACACCTAGAGTACTGCACCCAGTTCTGGAGTTCTCATCTCAGGATGGATAAGGACAGGCTACAGATGGTGCAATGAAGGGTGACAAGGATGACAGAAGGAAAGCAGGGCAATGCACTAAACATGTATTTGCTTGTGTCCAGATGAGAGAGGAGTGTTATGATCGAGACCTTCAAATTCCTGAAAACAAAAAATATAAGGTGAACTTTGAGGAGTTATGTAGCATAAGCAGGAGTTGCTGGAAGATTTGATACCTTTTATTGGATCAACATATGTCTTGCATAAAGATGGTATAGTGCATAAGTGTTTGGGGCCTCACAGGTCTTTTCTTCAGGTGAACAGCAAACTGAGCAAAATAAGCAGCATTTATCTACACTTTGACGCACTGTTAAAAAATAATATGATAGTATAGTTGAAAAGAATTTAACAGGAAGGACTGATTAGCAGGAAGTGCTAAGCTATTCATAAGAGAGGCTGAATGGATGCCTTGAAATGGTAATTGGCAATGTATCCTGACAGGAACATAGAATAATAAAGATTCAAGAAGAACAGAGTATGAGGCCTTGATGGCAGAGGCTGACCTGGACATTGTACTGTAGATATTACCGAGACATTGTATAACGGGAACCATGACTGGAATGTAACTATGCCGGGTTACACTTTATTCAAGTGAGTTAGGGAGGGTAAAAAGAGAGGAGGGGTGACTCTTTACATCAAGGAGGGTATAAAGACAACGGAAGTGCAAAGAATGCAGGGGGAGGCAGAGGCACTGTGGGTCACCCTGGAGATAGGCAGTGGAACAACTAGTCACACACGTGTGATCTACAGATCCCCAGGACAAGGGGATGAAATGGACAGGGATCTACTTGAAAACATCCATATGATGGCATTTAAAGGAAGGTGCTGCTGGTAGGTGACTTAAGTCTGCCGGATGTTGACTGGAGCATCCCAGTAGCTGCCACAGCCAGAAGCAGGGACATCCTGGACTTACTGAAAGGGGCATGCCTCAAGCAGCTAGTGCTATAGCCCACTGAGAAGGGAACAATTTTGGATCTGGTACTCACCAATGGGAACAGAGTTACACATGTCAGGGTGGGTGAACACCTGGTGTCCAGTTGCCATCTCACAGTGTGATTCAATGTGAGTACTACTACAGGATCAAGCCATATAAAAAGCAAGGTTCTGGACTTCAGGAGGGCAGAATTCACTAGGATGGGGTATGTCTCAGGAAAGTCCTACCAGAGGGGGAGGAATGGGGGAGAGTTGAGGAAATGTGGGCCTATCTAAAAGGAGCCATAGTGGAGGTGACAAACCTTTGTGTTCAACAAATAAATAAAGGCAAGAGAAAAATAAAAATACCATGGTTCTCAAAGGAATTGGCTGGGAAAGTAAGTGCAAAAAGTTAGCTTTCAGAAAGTCTAAGAAAACACAGGAGGAGGAGGAGGACAAGGCAGTGTATCTAGAGAAGCAAAGTGAGGCAGGAAAATCAGTCAGGAGCACAAAGGTACAGACAGAGAAAAAAATAGCAAAAGAGGTGAAGAAAGGTGACAAGAGTTCCCATAGGTACATTAGTGAATGGAGAAAGGCTGGGGTGGGATTGTAAGGCTAAAAGGGGAGGAAGGAGAATGTGTGGAAAGAGACCAGGAAAAAGCATCAATCCTGAACAAATATTTCTATTAGGTATTCACAGAAGAAGGGAAGGGGAGGGACCACAGGTAAAGAAACAGAATTGGAAGGGAGGTGGACACCAGTTCATGTATAGAGAAGTCCTTGAGGATCTCACAAAACTGAAAGTGGACAAGGCAATGGGACCAGATGGAATGCATCCTAAAATATTAAAGGAGTTAAGGGAGGTATTGACAGCACCACTGGCAGATCTGTTCAACAAATCACTTGATATGGGAATGGTTCCAGAGGACTTGAGAAGGGCAGATGTAGTCCCTCTCCCCAAAAGTGGGAGCAGGGTGGAGGCTGAAAACTATAAACCTGTCAGCCTGAACTCATGTTGGGGAAAATTATGGAATCACTGCTAAAAGAAAGGACAGTGGAGCACCTTGAATCCTATACAGAACAAAATCTGAGGCAGCATGAATTCACGTCAGGAAAATCACGTCAAACAAATCAGATATATAGATTTCTTTGACTAGGTGACCAGAGAAGTCGATCGGGGGAGTGGTGGATGTGATCTACCTCGATTTCAGCAAGACTTTCAACACCGTTCCATGTAGGAGGCTTGTGAAGAAGCTGGGCAGCCTGGAATTGGGTCACATGGTGGTGAAGTGGGTTAGAAATTGATTGAGGGACAGAACTCAGAGGGTGGTGGTAAATGGCACTAAATCTGAGGAAGGGAGGTTGACCAGCAGGGTGCCACAGGGGTCAGTTCTGGGGCCAGTCCTGTGTGATGCCTTCATTAGTGACATCGTGGAGGGGCTAGAAAGGAATGTATGCTTCTTTGCAGATGACACCAACATCTGCAATACAGTAGACACCATGGGAGGGGTGAAAAAAAATTAGGAAGGACCTAGCAAAACTGGAGGAATGGTCAAGAGTGTGGTAGCCAAGATTCAATATGAAGTAGTGCAAAATAATGCACTTTGCTCACAGGAACCCAGGGGAGGATTACATGATGGGTGGGGAGTAACTAACAGCCACCAAACAGGAAAGAGATCTAGGGATGATCATATCTGACTATCTAAAGGTGGCTAAACAATGTGCAAAAGGCTGTGGGGAGAACAAGTGGCCTACTGGGCTGCATAGGGATAAGTATCACCAGCAGAAAAAAGAGGTGGTGATGCCACTGTACAGATCATTGGTGAGACCTCACTTGGAGCACCATGTACCGTTCTGAAGGTCACATGTCTGAAAGGGCATAGGGTAGAGGCAGTTCAAAGAGGGGGCAACAAAAATGGTGCACGGCCTGCACCAAACGTCATATGACGAGAGACTGGAGGTGCTCGAGTTTGTATTTCAGTTCCCATGTCCTTCTCTCCTGTGTGTTTTTGAAGTTGCCTCTTAGTATTAGGACAGATAGATCTAGCAGGGAGTAGTCCTTTGGAGAAAAATGCCCTACTGGTGTGCAGATAACCCAGTTTACTTTTGTGTCTCGGTGGTGGTTCATTCTTGTTTGTAGTGGTTGCCTTGTTTCCACTGTATAGCATTCATCTGTGCACTTCTTGCACTCAGGTAAACCACATTGCTTGATTGATGTGAAGGATTCCTTTATTTTTACTGTGCTGTTCTGGCCTGTCTGGATGGTGGTGTGTGTGCATATGTGGGAGCAGGTCTTAAATCTTGCATTGTTGCATGGCATTATTCCTCTCATTTCTTGGTTATTTTGGTCTGCTGTGAGTTTGAAATGCCTGAATTAAGCTGATGAAAGAGATTTTAAAGTCCTGAAAAAAGGCAAATAAAATTGAATGAAAAACATGTTCTAACTATTAATAACATTATGTCACCATAGTAATTTCCATTTAAATACAAACTGTTAGGGACTGCCTGATGTTCCACCAGTTGTGCACTGGACTACCACACCAGCAGCTTAGCTCCAGAAGTGAGCCAGGTTCATTTGCATTTGATAGGCTATAGTCAGAGAGTGCTGTCAAAGGTCACACATCCACGATCAAGGACAGTACTGCATTTCTGCAGCCACAGCATCCTCTGTGGCTAGGTCATCAATGGTCCACCAGTGACAATGTTTCACACATTATTTCACATGTCTTGGATGCTGGCACTTATATTTAAGTTATAAATAAGGAATGTGACTAGATCTGTTCAATGTACTTCCAATCTTGTCATATTGCTTACATAAGTAAATGCCAGGGTCATAAATGGCTGCAACCAAAATCCAGAAAAAAGGGACAGCATTCCCATTCTAGTTGAGTGATTTCCAGCTATGCAAACCAGATCTTGTGAAATGGAATTGATATAGGAAAATTGTTCCTAAATATTTTAGAGCTATGCAGAATGTAATAATTCTGAATTTGTGGAATTTTGATGAACATTTGTGAAATTCCATAAAATTTCACAGAATTTCTTTGGAATTTTCCAGATTTTTTAAATGTATTAATTTGCTCATACCTCAGCCATCATTTAGACTAGAGCTCTAAAATTTGGCAGGCATATTCTCAGGAAGAAGTTCCAAATATATGCTAATTCAGATGGAATGGCTCAAAAGTATAGGTGCTCAAAGTCTGTCATTTTATTTTTTGTAGAAAATGCCATGAACATTTGTATCTGCTTGTACCTCACCCATCTATTGTGCCAGATATCTTATATTTGGTATGATTACTTAATTATATGAGTTCTATCAATGTGTTGAATTTCATGATATTATGATGCATCATCTAAAAATTAAATGTTTTCAAAATCTGTCATTTTATGTTTGCCAGAAATTTCATACAATATTTTATCTTCATATAACTCAGGCACCTTTGGAGATAAACATGTGTATATCAGCAGGAATAACCTTTTTGCAATGGTCATAGAATCTTCTAAATATGGAGATAACTGGATTACAGATGTTTATGTTACAGGGGTTCAAAATGTTATTTATTTATTGATACCTTGGATTACAGTTACTTTTGCACCAATTTTTCTTTTACAAAGGTTCCACATCGAATAACATTAACAACAAGAGAACAATAATAATAAATACAGTACTCAAATTATGGCACAAACAGTAATTATCATGAATGTGCTCAAAAATACAGAGCAAAAATACAGCACAGACAATAATCAGCATGAATATGCCAAGAGTACTTCAGAATAGGCAGTCAAGTATCATACATACAGTACCAGCAGGATTAAGCAACCCAATGGCCATAGAACTGTCAAGTTTCAAATAAGTTCTTCCAGGACATCAAACATGGAAACATGGAAACATAGGAACATGGAAGCTGACAGCAGATAAGCACTGCAAGGCCCATCCAGTCTGCCCATTTCTTTTTTACCTTATGAATGTGCCACCAGCCTTTGCTCTGTCAATGGTCTATCTATTCATACATATCTGTATTGCTCCCTTATACCTATCCCATGCCTGTTTGAAGCCATGTATTGTATTCATATCTACCGCTTCCAGATGTAGGCCATTCCATGCATCCACCACCCTTTCTGTGAAAAAGAACTTCCTCACATTACCCCTTAATCGGCCTCCCTCTAATCTCATGCAGTGTCCTCTTGTCCTGTGATTTTTCTTAGATTGAAATATGTTAGACTCTTTCACCTTGTTGATGCCCTTAAGGTGTTTGAATGTTTCGATCATATCACCTCTCTCCCTTCTTTGCTCTAGGGTATACATATTGAGCACCGTTAATCTGTCCTCATATGTTTTCCGATGCAGTTCCTGCACCATTTTGGTTGCCCTTCTCTGGACTGTCTCAATTTGGTTAATGTCCTTGTGAAAGTGTGGCCTCCAGTACTGCATGCAGTACTCCAGATGGGGCCTAACCAGTGTCATGTAAAGAGGGATTATTACCTCCCTCTCACGACTTGTGATAGCCCTACGAATACACCCCAACATCCTCCTAGCCTTACCTACTGCTTTAGTGGTCTGCTTGGATTATTTCAGGTCATCTGTGATGATGATGATGCCCAAGTCTCTTTCTTTTCTTGTGACTGCCAGCTACTCCCCTCCCAACCTATAGGTGGCGTCAGGGTTTCTCTTCCCTATGTGCATGATCTTGCACTTCCTTGTGTTAAGCCCCGGTTCCCACTCTTTTGACCATTTTGCCATTTTATCCAGATCTCTTCTCATTCTGTCCACCCTATCTGGATCATCTACTCTATTGCAGATCTTGGTGTCATCTGCAAACAGACAAACCTTACCCTCCAGTCCATCTGCAATGTCACTGATGAAGATATTGAACAGGACTGGCCCCAGGACTGATCCCTGAGGTACCCCACTTGTGACTTGCATCTCTTCTGACTGTATACCATTTACCACCACTCTCTGTTTTCTGCCCGTCAACCAGTTTGCCCAGGTTGACCAGCTTCTGAACGCACCTGAGCCTACCCAGCTTATTAATCAATCTTCTATGTGGAACAGTATCAAAAGCTTTGCTGAAGTCAAGGTAGGCAACATCAACTGCTCCCCCTTGGTCCACCACTCTGGTTACCCAGTCAAAGAAATCTATGAGATTAGTTTGACAGGAACTTCCTGTTGTAAACCCATGCTGTCTTGGATCCTGTGCTCCTATAGATTCCAGGTGTTGCACTATTCTTTCCTTAAGGAGTGCCTCCATAATCTTGTCCACTACTGAGGCAAGACTGACTGGTCTGTAGTTTCCTGCCTTCTCCCTGCTACCACTCTTGTGGAGCAGGATCACATGAGCCCTTCTCCAGTCTTCTGGGACCTCTTCTCTGCTCAGAGACTCATTGAACAGTTCTGATAATGGCTCTGCTAGTTCCACCCTTAGCTCCTTTAGTACCCTGGGATGTATGCCATCAGTTCTCATTGCCTTGTCCACCCTGAGCTTATCAAGCTCTTGTAGAACCTTTTCTTTTGTTAAGGGACTAGTGCACACCTTCCTCCCCCCTGTGTCCATGGTGATGAGCTGTGGGCCCTACCCTACAGTACCTTCTCTTCAGTAAATACTGAGCAAAAGTATCTAGTTAGGCTAGATGCTGTTACATGGTCCTCCTCCTCCTTCTCCCACACCCCCTTATCCCCTTTGATCTTAGCAATACCCCCTCTGGACTTTCTCCTTTTACTAATGTATCTATAGAAAGTCTTGTCACCTTCTTTTACTGTTCGTGTTAATGTTTCCTTGGTTTGGGCCTTTGCCTGCCTTACTGCCTTCCCTGCTTCCCTTAGGGAAGTTTGGTATGCCTCCCTATCTTCATCCTGTTGCATTCCCTTATATTTCCTGAAGGCCAGCCTTTTGGCTCTGATCTTTTCTGCTACCGCTTTTGAGAACCAAAGTGGTTTCCTTCTTCTTTTGTACTTCCTTTTCTCTCTAACACAATGGGATGTTGCTTCAAGTTTTGTATCTTCAATTACAATGTCAAATACAACAATGTCTGAGTCAGAACAGACCCAGGTTAGTAGCCTGGCAGGAGAGGAAAGAAAGGAAAGGAGAAATACAGTCAAAGAAGACTTTGTCAGATCAGAGAATAGAAGGAGCAGGGTAGGGGAGGAGAGCAGTATTTACTGGGTAGCCAAAATTTTGCCATATTACACCAATGTTGTGTAAGCTGTGCTGGCTGACAGTCAGGTGGAGGATCCTCTTTTAAGGTGGGTCTTCTCACCTATAAGACCCTACACAGCCAGGGCCCTGGTTATCTGTTAGACCTTCTTACACTGGCTCTCTCGATCCACCCCCTCCGTTCCTCCTGTGGAGGCCCCCTGGCAATTCCCAGGATGAGGTTAAAATTGACTGGTGACATGGCTTTAAGTGTCACCACCTTCATCCTGTGGAATTTGCTGCCCCTTGGGGTTGGGACCCCCTACTCTGAAGGTATTCAAGGCCCACCTTAAGGCCCCCTTATTTGCCCAGGCCTTTTTAGGTTAAGCTGTTAGTCTACAGATATGATTACAATCATTGGTAATCTGAGTTTTAGCTTACTATTTATGGAAAATGTTATTATGTGGAGCTAATTATTTATGTTTTTTTTTTATTCTTTTGTTTTTTATTGATTTGTTTTTTGTATTTGTGTTTACTCATTTGTATGGCACCCAGAGCCTCTGGGATTGGGAGTCTTCTAAATAAATTTTGCCCTGCCTTGCCTACAAAATGGGATGTGGAATATTTATTTGGCCTCACTGCGGGTGGGGCTCAAGTTACAGGAAGGTTGATGAGGGACAGGGTAGCAGGAGCAGAAAGGCCCAGACTGATTTTTTTGCAAACAGGCAGGTTTTGTACGTAATCCTACTCTTTAGATGGAGCCAGTTTGTGTGCTCATACAGGTCACATTTGTGCGTGTATTTATCAGCACCAGAAACCACTCTACTGGACTTATTTAATGCATGTGCAATTCTTTTGAGGGTGGTATCTGTCACAGTACCTTAGGTGACTAACCTGTAGTCAAGGATGGAAATAACAGAACTGACAGCTGCTTGCCAGAGAGCACCTGGGGTCATGCAATGCCTGCGACTTCAATTCTGGAGTTGACCTCCTTAGAAATGTCATTACTGTGTAGAGCATAGGTTAGTGGGCAATGAAGGGGAATGCCAAAATATTTAAATTCTTGGATTTGTTCAAGGGGCTGGTTGACAGAGTTATACATATGTAGGTCTGCAGATTTATATTTGTTGTGTGGGTTAGAAAACAGCAACACTTTTGTTTTGTTTTTTGTAGTTCATGATGACTTTGTCTTGGGTGAACTAGATTTTGACCGACAGAAAGTTGGCTTGCAAGGCATTTGAGTGAAGGCAGGTTTGCGAGAGACAGTCAAAGAGAACAGCATCATCAGCATAAAGGATAATGTTGGTGTTACAGGCTCGGGAGATTATTAAAAACTAGGTTGAAGAGTAAAGGACCAAGGATGGACCCTTGGGGAACACCGGAATGCACGGTGAGTGAACCAGAGAGGGCATGACTGATTTTAACTTGCTGAGTATGATTATCAAGATAGCTCTTGAACCAGCTGGTGACTGCAGTTGATAGGAAGAGGGGTGGTAGTGTAGTGAGAAGAACAGGGTGGTTCATGGTATCAAATGCCTTAGTGAGGTCAATGAATATTGACCCCTTTATTTGACTGTGGTCAAGTGCCTTATGTATGTAGGCGGTGAACTCAAGTAATGCTGTCATCGTGCTGTGCACTTTTCTAAAACTGTGTTGCTGGGGCCAAAATATATCATATTTGGCCAGGTATTCCATCAGTTGGGCTGCAACAATCAGCTTGAGGGCTTTAGATAGGGGGAAAGGATAGATACAGGTCTGTAGTTTGTGTGTGCAGTTTCAGCACCACTTTTGTGCACCAGAGTAACAATTGTGGCTTTCCACAGTGTGAGGAACTATCTCCAGGAGAGGGATAGATTTAATAGCTTGATGAGGGGTTGCAGGACAACATCAAGGGAGAGGTTTAGTAGTTTTAGGTCAAATGTGTCACTGCTAAACTGGGATTCACCTAGAATCTTTTGAATGTACTTTCTAGCTTCAGTTAGTGAGACTCATCTGAAGTAGTAAGGAGGGGTCCCAGGAGGGGGGAAGGAGTCATTGAGGCAAGTCTTGGAGGGAGGATGCTAGAGAGGTCAGTGAAGGATGAATTAAAGGAATCTGCTTTTTGCTGTGGGTCCTGCACCGAGATCCCTTCGATATCAATCATGGTGGTGGTGGGGGAGATTTATTGGTTTTGCCAGTGAGGTCCTTTAGATTATACCAGAAGTTATGACTGTCTCTATAGGAATTTTGTGAGCTTGTCTTTGAAATATTTATTTTGGCTCTGTGAACTTCCTGAGTACAGGCATGTCTAGTGGATTTGTAACTTTGCAAGTCAGATAGTTTACATGAGGCTTGACTTGGGACAAGAGGTTATCTCTGCTTTTCATTATGTTAAGTAGGGAGGGAGTAATCCAAGGGTTTGTGACACTTTTGATCTTAAGCTTATAGACTGGGGCAAATTTGTCTCAAACTGAGTTAAATTGTGGCTATGAAATAGTTTAGTGCATTGTCTATGCTAGTAGCCCTATCAATGGGTGACCAATCACATTGAGCAAGATGATCAAGGAATGGTTTAATAAGTCTTTTCTTAAGGACATGGCAATAAGAGAGTTTGGCAGACGAGCTCGGGCTCTTATTTGACCAGAAGCAAATCACCAGGGAGTCGTCACTTAGGGAGTCATGGAGTACTTAGGTATCTTAGATTCTTTTAGGATGGGTAGTGAGGATGAGGTCGAGGAGGGTGCTACTGCCATTCCTAGGATTGAATCTGGTTGTGGCAGTCACTATTTGAGAGATACCAATGGCTGCAAAGGTATCTTTATATGGGTTGGCATCAGCGAACAGCCAATTAATGTTAAGGTCACCTAGAATAATCATCTCAGCATGGTTAGGAATGCTTTCAAGATAGTCTAAGACCATTGTAGTGCTAGTGGTCAGGTCATGTGGAGGAATGTAGACAGAGAGCAGGGTTAGTGTTTTGCCCCGAGGACCAAGGAAAATTTTGATGGATAATGTCTGAGAATTATTTGACTTTATGGAGTGCTTGGCACTTGATGGAGTCTCTTAGGTATATTGCACAGCCACCACCCCTTTTATCAACTCTGTCATGCCAAAACAGGGAGTAGCCAGTGAGGGAGATGGTGGTATTTGGGACTTTGGAACAGAGCCAAGTTTCATTACGAGAGTGTATGTCTGGATTGTGCTATGCTACCCAGACTCTTAAGTCATCAAGCTTAGGTAGGAGGCTGTGGATGTTAATAGTGATTATTTTTAGATGGCCACTATTGTCATTGAGATTTTGTGGAGCCATTGGTAGGCCAGGGTTGGGGTGGACATTTCAGGACAGGAAGAGGAGTATTAAGGCTATCTGTGCAAGATACAATTTAAAGGATTTGAGTCTGAGGTGTGGTTTCTGTTGGATGGGGTTTATTAGTACATTGTGAAGATGAGGGAGAGAAGGGTAAGAAGGTGAGTGTAAGTAGCTATCGGGGGATAGATGGTGGGATAGCTAGTAACTGAAGTTAGACTGGGGCAACTGAAGTTGCAGGTATGAAATTGTGCAGTCCCCCAGAGGAATGACTAATAGTGATAGTTCATGATTGGGGGATTTGCTGTCAGAGATGGCTATACATGGGGACTGGATCAGAGAGAGACAAAGTGCCAGTGTGGCCAGTAGGTTAAGTTGCCACATCACTAGGAGGAGTGGTCAGTGGCTGGGAGAGAGAAAGGAGGAGGGTCTTTGGAGTAAGGAAGGGAGAACTAGTACAGATAGATTGTTGAAAAGAATGGGGGGATGAGACAGAAGAGGTGGGGAAACCTTAAAAGGGTCAAGAGATTTGGAAATAAGGGAAGCCAAAATCACTTTTTCATTGAGGTGGCTACAGTGGCTTAATGGCTAGAGTGGCAGACTGTTAAGAAGAGGGTCGGGTGGTTTGACTACAGGAAGGGGGGAAAGAAATGGAAAGGGAGAATAGTGGAGACCAGGAGCATAAGGAGTCAAGTTAGGTAGAGGGATGGAGCTAGATTGGGGCAGCTGAGTGCTAAGAAGGATAAAAAGTAGGAGTGCAGCAGTGACTCCTAGTATCCACTTTGTATAAAGAACAAGTGGGAAATTAGGGAGATAGTTTCAGGCAGTTGCTGCAGTCATGTGGCATGTCACATAACCCTGATGAGGTATGTGTTAGGGGATGGACCAGGGTGGGGAGGCAGATGATATGCAGCATCAATGGAGTCTTGCAATTACCTGGTTGCAGCAGCTAGCTGGCTAGCTGCCATGTTACTATGTAAATATTTTTCAAAATTTTTGAAAACTCTCAAAAATGGGGATGTCTGTAACTTCTCTTCTCTTGCAGGTATAGACTTACCATTAGGCATGCAAAGCTGATGTCAGTGTATCATGGCGTCTAACTCAAGTGGATAAATGGTTTGGCAGTTTTTCTAATTTTGTTTCTAGGTTTTTCCCCTGGTTTATGCCAGCCCTCATTCTTGGGCACGAGCTTGCACATCTAGAGGCATGCCCATGCCACCTCCAAAGACCTCCCAACTTGCCACCCCCACCCACCTATGCTGCCACCAGACCTCCTCCCAGAGGCAGTGGAACTATGAGGGGTGATGACTGCCCCTGGAGAAGAGAGCCACCCATAGGCTGCTCAATCCCACTCCTCCTTCCCCCCCATGCTGGCATCCCAATGATCTAAGGTCATTCCCGAACCTGGGTCACCGGCATAGTGTGAGGTAAGGCATAGTACCTTAACCCTCTGTGCTACTGGGCTGGCAAGGTTTTACAGTTTTAAATTCACAGTGAAAAAATATATTGGTAACATTTTCTCAAATATTTATGGTAGCATATAGATGGAGCATCCAGAATTCTTTTTGTGGAATGTATCATTCACAATGCACAAATCACTACAACACACTCCTCTTACAATGGACACTGTTGTAATGGAAAGTCAGTTACAGCAGACAAACACTGATTTTCCAAACCAAATACTGTATATCAAATCCAGTGCATGTTTTCTCTGGTTATAATGGACAAACACATTGTAATGAACACTATGAAGCTTTTTGGGGGCATTTGTAGTGCTTTTCTGGGGGGGGTGGATATAGAGCAGTGCTGTGCAGAATTTTCAAATTCTGGTGGAATGAAATTTCATGGAATTTTTGAAATTCCACCCAAATTCCTCTGAATTTCACCAGAAACAGAATGGTAGAATTCCACAGCAGAAGAATGTGGAATGAAATCTTCCACAACATTTTCATGGAATAATATTTTCCACAGAAATGGTCGTGGAATGATTTTCTGCAGGAAAAAATGTTGTTCCGTGGAATATATTTCCACAGATCGCAGCAGGTGGAATTCCATTAAAGAACCAATGAAAGTCCAGCAGAAATTCCACTGATGAATGGTCATTCTGTGCTAATTTCGCAAGCAGAATTCCATACAGCTCTAGTGTAGAGATCTGGCAAATGTATTAATGTGGAGCAGCTATGGAAATTAAAATTCTTACAAAATAATTCTCCACAAGGTGCATAAATTTATATTAGTTAATTACAGTAAAATGAAATTATTTTATATTTCAGTAAAATCCCTACAGTACAATTGCCATTATTCTTACTGTTCAGATCCCCAACATGCAGCTGTTAAGAGTTACTATCTTCTTACCTTCTGCAATACATTTCTTTAAAAAAATTTCCCTGATTTGTTGAATAACTTTAAATAAGCACACAGAATGCAGAAACATACAGTACGTGTCAAGCAGGATTCTTAGTAATCTATGACTTTTTATAATAGGTTCTTATTCACTCTGAGCCTCTGCTCACAAAGACACACCTAACATATACGCTCCACCTTACCTGAATATAATGGACACTGGATATAATGGACAAAAGCTGTGTGCACAGATGCATCTGTTGTAACAGGCTTGCACTGTGCTTCATTTGATAAGTTGGGCTGAGCTTTTTGCAGTCCTGCTGTTCCTCTTTGAGTGACCAGTTCCCCTTCCCCTTGGCATAGCCAGATTGATTCAGTTGGACTGTTGATAACACAGATATCCTCTTCATTATTTACAGTGACAATATCCCTTAAACAGCAGAGTCACTTGCTCCATTTGCTATCAAACTGTCGTGTTGGAATAGCCAGAATTATTCATTCCCAGTGCCCCAGATACTGTCTTTCCCTGCTGCACCTTTCTGAATACCTCTAAGTCCCAGTCTGGCATGTACGTCAGACTCCCTGGATCATCATTTTATTGTGTGTGATCCTTAGATATATCCTAACATTCAGGTTGGAAATGTTGACACTCTGTACTTCCTTGCTCCAACTGGGCTGTCTATCACTGGTATGCTACCCAGCTCAGCTGTCCATTTCTTCGTGGTACTATGTATCAAACTCCTGAACCTGGTGACCTCCCACACTACCTGCCTGTCATATCCCTATCCTTTCATTAGAATCCCCTAGATAATGCTGAGTGAAAATAGCAAGTTCTAATTTTATGGAATGTTCATGAAATTCCACAATTTTCACTAAGATCTGCAGAATTTGACTTTAAGTACAAATGTTATTTTGCCATTTCTGGCAGCAAGCAAGTAATAAAATGACACATATAGTCTCCCTGTAAGGTCTAAGAACCTGCCAAATATAATGGATTGCATTCTTCAGATTTTTTTTATGTAGCTTTTTGGTCCCCATTGACTCCTTCTGCCAACTGGTAATGGGGGACACAAATGTATTTTTGCAGATTTTCACCCCTAAGCCACCCCAAGGCCTTGGCACATGGCCATGTGAGTGTGTGGAGGCATGCCTCACACTCCACAGTGCCAGCTCATCTCTCTCCACCTCCCAATACTTTGCCACCACCTCTCTGCCTTCACTACCCAGTAGACCTCCACCCAGTGGGAGAGGAGCTACGGGGGGCACAAACCATCCTCAGGAGAGGAGAGCTGCCCACCGTCATACTCAATCCTGCTCCCCCTGATGCCCTGAGGTCATTCCTGAACTCAGGTCACCGGCATAGTGTGAGGTAAGGTGTCCAGCACCTCAACCTTCTGTGCAACTAGGCCGGCTACTATTCTTTAGTTTTAAAGTTTCCAAGGTTTATAAATTTGCAGTTTACCATCTTGCAAAATGTAATCTTAAAATGTGAAAATTTGGGTAATTCTAATTAAGTCCCATTTAATGCTGTAAATATGAATATTGTCAGAAATGACCATGTGGTATAGCAGTTTAAATGTTTCAAACCTGGTTAAATTTGGATATGTTGTTTTAAATTTGGAGGCAAATAACTGAAATTTAAAAGTTGGCAACATGTTTGGTAGGCTATAACTCAGTTCCATTTGAAGCAGGGCATATGAAACTTTGTACATATACATTGCATATACAAATGTAGATATTATCTGTACATTTTATAACATTTCAACCCATACTATCAAACTTATAGTAAAATAATTGAAATCTACATTTTGGCAAAATGTTTGGCTACATATAACTCAGCCCCATTTGAACCTAGAGAATTAAAATGTGGTGCACATACCCATGCTGTGAGTTTCTCTAAATCCTGAAACTTTGGAGAAATATAGATAAGAAATATTAAAATTAGATCAAAATAACTGAACATTCAATTTTGATCAAATGTTTGGCCACCCGTAACTCCACCCCTTTCAACCTATGATGCTGACATTTGGTACAAATCTGTATGCCACAATTAACTGTCTAGAAACCAAATGTGGCATCATTTTGAAATGTACTGTTAAAATCAGAGCAAAAATAACTTAAATGTAAAATGTGGCAAAATTGAGTGGATTTTCATATTAATTCTGTGAAATTCTGCAGAATCAGAATAGTCATTCCAAGAGCATTCTGTTGGTAGCATTTCATATTCCCTCAGCTCTAAAATATTTTTACCCACCGTAGAGTGAGTACAGTCTATCTGGCATTTATAAAGCCCTAGCTGGTGACCTAAAACAGCATTGTCATCAACTGTGAAGACAATGGCTCACTCACTCACCCACCCATCTGAAGAGTTGTAGTAGCTATAGAGACCCTGATCATTTTGGTGGTGGGTTGTGGAAACAACCAAAGAGGTGACATGGGAGCAATCCAATAATCAAATATAGTTGTGAACTTCCAACATGAAAAGTTTGTTGTTTCCTTTCTGCAGGATCAGACAGGAGAGAAGGCATGTATAGGCAATTGAAAGTCTAATGCACAACATAAAATTAAAAAAAAATAATTTCTTATCAATGCTACTGGAGAAAGAATAAGCAGTTGATGCCACCATTCACTGTACCATGCTGCAATGCTACTTTTTTTTACTGCATATTAGATCAGGCTTTGCTGACAGAGTGGAGTGAAAGCACCTAGCTTTACATTAAACGTATATTAATATTTATTTATACTTCTTTTCCTTTTGAAAATTACAGTGTAAGTAGGGAAAAAAAGGTCTGTAAGCAGTGGTTGGGGCACTTTGAAACTTGATAGGCAGTATTTGGGGTACCTTGAAACTTGGGCTTTAAATCGTAACAGGTGGTTTGGTGGAAACTAGCTCAGGAGCTTAATCTTGGGGTGAGTAGATTCAGGAAGCTGTGTAAATCAGGTGTATAATGGGGGAAGGGTGCTGTCAGAGCTTAGTGCCTTCTTACAAGAGCACTGTAAAAGTACTTCCACTCTAATGTATCCAGCACATTCATGTCCCAGTGAGTGGGTGGAACAGCGAAGGGGTGGAACAGGTGACTGGCATCATAGGCACTAGCAGGCAAGAACAGAAGGAAGCAGAGGACTCTGCCATCAACTAAGGTGAGGAACCTGTTCATTACTGCATAACAGTCACTGCTGGGAAGGGTTAAAGATCAAGGGTAGACCAAAACTGGGAATAGATGCAACACCCTATTTAGGATAGGAATATAAAGAGATTTAAACAAGGCACAGGGAAACACAAATAGAAGCAAACAAATAAAGGGGAAAACTAGAAACTCTTTATCAGGTGTAAGAGTACAAATGTATTTACAGGTAGCATAGGAAGAACAGTAGTTTAGAATGCTGGGAGTGGTGCAGTACAGTGACTGTGGAGGTGGCAGTTTTTAGAGAGGTCTTCTACAGACTGTAGTGCTATGCCATCTGAAAACAACTGTCTGGGATGAGGGAGAAGGCTGCTAGACACCAGGCTGAGTTAGCAAGGATTTGGGGACCTCCTCCCACACACAAGGGCCACCAAGTCTGCCACCATTACCTCAGAGGATGCCAGCGAGGAGGAACAGTTGGACTGTGGTGGCTCTGGAAGGGTGGGGCTGGCAGGACAGTGGCACTTTCCTCAACCAGCACCACTACATAATTTCTATGCCTCTCTGGCAGGGTGGGAGGCAACAGGGAGGGCACGAGGGCCATCCATGGTGGAGATGCCAAAAAGGGTGGTATTGAACCCTTGGTGAGGATGATGCAACCTCTGGTGGGGGACTCAATTTTGAGGGGAATAGATTTGGGAACAGGAAAGGCAGGGAGAGGCAGGATAGGTACCTACCAGGTGGCACAGCACAGAGGGATGGTAAGCTGATTCTGAAGACTGATAGTGAAGCAGGACAGGGGGGAGAACTGGCTGTCATTGTCCACTTAGGGACTAATGATATACCTAGGGACATGGCTAGGATGGTGCAGGGTGAGATTATGGAGTTCTGGAGGGGTCATAGACAGGTAGCTCACTATGTTGCTTTCATTGATGTGCCACCTGTTTAAGACAGGGGCGAGAAGAAGGATCTCTGCACCAGGCATGTCAACTCATAGCTGAAGGAATGGTGCATAGAGGAAGGGTTTGGCTACAATGGGGAGTGGGGTCCCAGCTGGGAAGATAAAGGTCTACACAGGGGTGATGAATTACATCTATCTGGGAGGGGAACTGTAGTCCTCAGTGGATGGTTTAAATGTTAATGCAATGAACACTTAAACTAGCTGAGTGGGGTGGTGGAAGGAAACAGGGAGGCAGAAATGCCCCCTCTCCTCACAGGCTGAAGTAGAGAGCAATGGTAACCCGATAGGAGTGGAATCCCTTAGGGCACTAATTAATAAAGGAATTAGGGTGACAGAGGTAGAGGGGAAGGGAACAGGAGCATTAAAAAGAGAGAAAGGAAGGAGGGCAAACAGGAAAAAGGGGGGCAACAAGCAGAGTGGATGCAAAATCTGGAAGACTATGTGTGTGAATGCTAGAAGTCTAGGAAATAAGTTTTCAGTCCTAGAGGCCATAATGGCAGAGGCCAACCTGGATATTGTGGCCATTACTGAGTCACGGTGCACTGAAAACCATGACTGGGACAATGCCATACCAGGGTATACTCTGTTCAGGAAGGACTGGGTGGGAAGAAAAAGAGAGGGTGAGGTATTTTATGTGAAGGAAAGGATAAAAGCAACAGTGATACAGGGAATACAGGAGGAAACAGAGGTACTGTGGGTCACCCAGGATATGGGGAATGCAGCCACTAATCGCACTTGAGTAAACTGCAGACCTCCAACACAGCTGGAGGAATTAGATAAGGTACTGGTGGAAGCCATTGGTAAGATGGCAGAAAAGGTGGAGGTGCTGCTGGTGGGGGACTTCAACTTACCGGATATAGATTGGAGCCTCCTAGCAGTGGCTTCAGCAAGAAGCAGGGACATCCCTGACTCTCTGCAGAGGACGTTCCTCAGACAACTAGTCAGGGAACCCACTCATGAGGGGACAATACTGGAAGTGATACTAACAAGGAAAGTATTGTGTATGTCAAGGTGGGAGGCCATCTGGGGACCAGTTGTGTCTGTATGGTATGGTTCAATATACGGACAGCTGTGGAATTGAGCCACACAAGGGTGAGGGTCCTGAACTTTAGGAGGGCAGATTTTAGAAAGATGGATGAATTCCTCAGGGATGATCTGGCAGGGGTATGGCCTGGGAGGGGTAGAGGAACAGTGGGGAAAGATAAAAAGAAGTATAGCAAATACAACAAACCTCTGTGTCAAGCAAGTAAGCAAAAGCAAAAGGAAAACAAAACCATTATGGTTCTCGAAAGAGGTGGCTAAATAGGTGAAGTCAAAAAGGATAGCATTCAAAAGGTATAAGGAGATACAGAGGGTGGAGGATAGGGATGTGCATCAGGGGAAACAGAGGGAAGCAGGGAAAGCAGCAAGGAGAGCAAAGGTGCTGTCTGAGAGAAAATAGCCTAGGAGGTAACAAATGGGGACAAGACATTTTTTAGGTATATAACTGAAGAGGGGATGACCGGGGGTAGGATTGTAAGGACAAATAGGGAAGGAAGAGGCTGTGCATAGGGGAACCAAGAAAAGGCAGACACCCTGAAAAAAAAAATGTTGTTCAGTTTTCACAAAGAAAGAAGGGAGGGCCACAAAAAAGTAACAGAAGTTTTGGATGGAGGGAGGGAGGTGGACACTAGTCCTTTCTGGAGGAGAGAGTCCTGAAGGGACTTGCTTCTCTGAAGGCAGACAAAGCAATAGTAGCACATGGGGTGCATCCAAGGGTATTGAGGAAGTTCAGGGAAATATTAACTGCACCTCTGACAGTCCTACTAAAAGCTCATTGGAAACAGGAGTGGTTCTGGAGGAATGGAGGAAGGCAAATGTAGTCCCACTAGAGTTGTTTTGAACATTACATTTTACCCAAAGAATGCATGTGGAATCACCATTCTGGTTCCAAGGAACTGTATGGAATTTGTGCACAAATTCCACACAATTTCTCCAAATTTTAATTTTCATTTATTTCACTCTGATTTTACAAGCAAGCATCCAATTGACACCAGGTTTTGGCATGTTGATCAGCAATAATGGCTTACATGAGTGTACCAAATATTAGATTTGTAGGTTGAAAGGGGGCAGAGTTATGAGTTGCCAAACATTTAATCACAATTTAATTCTGAGTTCTTCCGATCTAATTTTAACATTTCTTATCCAAATTACTTCACAGTGTCAGGATGTAGGGAAACATACAGCATGGGTACGTGCACCACATTTTATGACCAAAGCTTTAAAGGGGACTGAGTTATAGGTAATGTAGGCAAATATTTCACCAACATTTAGATTTCTGTTATTTTGGTATAATTTTGATACTATTCATTGACATATTATAACATTTTATAGGTATACAAGTTATCACTACACTTACTGTGTATACACACATAGTTTCAGATTTCTAGATTCAAATGGGACTGAGTTATAGCCTGCCAAACATGTTGCCATTATTTCCATTTCAGTTTTTTCCCCCTAATTTTAAAACAACAGATCCAAATTTAACCAGATTTGAAACATTCAAACTACTTCGCCACATGGTTATTTCTGACAATGTTCATATTTACAGCTTTAAATGGGGCAGAACTAAAAGTAGTCAAAATGTTCACAACATTTTCAAATTACATTTTGCAATAACTTAAAGTGAAAATTTATAAACCCCAGAAACTTTAAAACTAGAGAATGCAATGTCATTAAATCTGAAAGGTTCTTAGAACTTACAAGGAGACTCTATGTGAGTGTCAATTTTATTAATTGCTTGCTGCCAGAAATTGCAAAATAGCATCTGTACTAAAGTAAAATTCCATGAGTTATCATGAGAATTGTGGAATTTCATGAACTTTCCATAAAATTGAAATTTGTTAATTTTACTCAGCCATATCTGTGGGATTCAAATTAAAAGATAGGGGTATGAAAGGCAGGTAGTGCAGGGTTTCACCAGGTTCAGTAGTCAGATGCACAGTTGTGGACAGCTGAGCTGGGGAGCACACCAGTGGTAGACAACCCCTTCCCCCCTGGGTCTAGCAAGGAAGCAGAGTGTCAACAATTTCAACCTGAATGCGGGATATATAAGGATCATACCCAGTAAAATGATTATCCAGGAAGTTTGACTTATGTGCAAGTCTGGGATTTGGAAGTACTCAAAATGATGGAGTGGGGCAAGACAATGTCTGGTGAAACAGGAAGGAAGAATTCTGGCTACTCCAACAGGACATGTTAAAAGGAAAAGGAATGGGTGACTCTCGTGTTAAGGGATTTTGTCACTGAAAAGAACAAACAGTATATCAGTGGGATCAGTAGTGCTACTGAGCCAATCTGGATATGCTAAGAGAAAAATAAGGCAAAATAATCACCCAGAGAGGAACAGCAAGTCTGCAAAAAGCTCAGCCCAGCTTATCAGATGAAGTAGTGATGTGTGCATTGTGAAAGCTAAATTCCACAACAATGATTCTGGATGCTTCATCTATATGCTACATTAAATATTTGAGAAAATGTTATCAATAATTTTTAATACTGCAAATTTAAAACTGCTAAACCATTTATCCAATTGTGTTAGACACCAAGATGCATTGAAATTTCATTTTATTTATTTAGTGATTTGGAAAAGACCTTTGAGCACAAGCTCTTTTACAAAGGTTCCACATAATAGATTGCAAAATAAAGTACAATAGGTGAAAGCAAAGGTATATCACAATGAATAATACAGCTTGGATTCAGAACTTACAGAATAACTCAAAACATAGGTACAAATTAAAATAACAAGAAAAACACTTTATGAGGGTGGGGGTAGGACTAAGCAGCCACAGAGTGCCTTGTCAGTAGTTCAGAGGGATGGGGATAGCTGGCAGTGGGATGAAGAAAGGTGGTACAAGAGAGAGGTAGGTACTGCGGTGGAGGTGAAGGCTGGGGGAAGAAGGGCAATAAGGTATAGGGAGAAATGGAGAGGTGAGGGGAGGCTGAGCAGAGAAGACATGCTAGAGTAAATGGTGGGGTGAAAGGAGGCATGGTCAGACAGCTTGCATTAGTAGTGACTGTTAAGGAAACTCACAGGACTGGGAGTTGGGAAAGGGGAAGGTGGGGTGGCGGGCACCAAAGGAACATGATGTGAACTGATTGCTGAGGCAAGTCATAAGAAGGGACAGAGGAAGGGGGTACATGAGGCCTGCCTAGTGCTTGCAGGGGGGGCAGAGAGAGCAGGTGTGACTGGATTTAGGGGTAGGTGCCCTTAGAGAGTGTTACTAGGTACTGTTTGAGGTCAGTTTTGAATTGAGCCAGATGACTGGTGGCCAAGAGGTGCCCGGGGAGTTCATACTTCCCCAGGGGGGCTGGTAAGCAAATGCATATTTACCAAGCGAGGTGTGATGGAAGAGGATAGCCAAAGCCCCTCTAGTCCTCCCCCTGGTAACCTGTAATGAGTTGGCCACCTTGCTCAAATTGCCTACACAAGGTAGTGTTTTACCCAATAGAGCCATCTTCCCTAGAATGCAAGTCTGGAATTTGATCCTGTTTCTTAATGACAACCAATCTGCAAGTTTGTAAAGAGTACAGGTGTGAGTACCACACTCAGCATCCAGGGTGAGTCTGCAGGCTTTTTGAGCACAGTCTGAACCCTCTTGAGTGCTGTATACATTGCTGCCCCATAGACCACTAGTCCATAGTTGATATAATGGAACTGTGGACTGAGAGGTGGAAGGCCCCAGGAGAGAGGTATTGCCTGTACCTGTATAGGACACCAATATTGGTACTGACTGTCTTGACCAGGGAGTCAATATGGTGCGAAAATGTAAGGGTATCATCTATAATGACCTGCAGATATTTGAACAAGTGGACTTGTTCCAGCGGCTCACTGCATGAGTTGGAGATGATCAAGGGGTGGTGCTTATTTTTATTGTGGGGGCTGGATATTTATTAATTTAGTTTTTGTTGACCAGGTAAGTGCACTAGACAAATTCTGCCTATTTTCAGGCATGATCCGGGGGAGAGTGATACAGATGAATGCCAACTTTGAACCAGATTAAGCTGTTGGTGGTATTTTAGAGAATGGGGGGAAATTTGGCCAGGGCACTGGGAAAATCCCCCTACTCTTTGGTAGGGGGTGCTGATGAGCTGATGGATTTGGATGAGTCTCTTAGTCTGTGACAGCAGCGGAAGCAGTTCATTCTGATGTACTGGTTATAACTCCTTCAAAAGATGGAGCTGTCTGTGAAGCTGACATGGTAATGAATGAAGAAATGGAGGAGGTAAGTGGCAGCCTAAGTACTGAATGCCTGATGGATTTGATAGAGGCTGGGCTTCAGCACGAAGTTGATTTTGTGCAGGTCCTCTGTACAGATCAACATTTGTGCCTGTTGAAAGTGCTGTCAACCCCTGGTAGGGGAGCGAGTGGCCAAGGAAATGAGAAGCATGATGTGCTTTCTTCAGGGGAAGGAGTAGCTACTGATGAAGAATCTGCCTTTGGTGATATGACAGTGAGTCGGCATTCTGTGGTTGATAGGCCGACACCTTTGTTGGAGTTTAGCGATGCAGTGATCGCAAAGAGCGAACCGGTGGACAATCGGGCTGCAGTGCTGCCTCTGGCTTCTCCATGTAATATCACAGTGAGTACTGTCTCAAAGGAACCAACTGTTGATTTATTGGTACTGACTTCTGGTGAAATGCTTTCTACAGTCAGCAGACCTATGTTAAGCACTGAGGCAGAGCCTCCTAGTCGCAAAAGTGATGTGCAAGATCCCCACAAGGCTAACGACTGTGCATCTATTGCTGCTGCTCATGGTGGCATTGGACCTTGGTCAGTGGACACTGTATTACACAAGGTGGGATGGATCCCGAAGGAAGGGGAGGGCTGGGTTCCTGATCCTACAGAGCTCCCTGTCTCAATGGCTACTGCTGTTTCTCCACCTGAGATTTGAATAGAAGTGGCAGGTACCGCCTCACTCCCCTCCTGTACAGAACCTGGCAATGCTGGTTCTTCTGTACAAAGTCCTTTGGTACAGGCTGCCTCCTGTCCACCAGTAGAGGATGATTTAGTGCTGTCAGCCCAATGGGGCAATTGTGTAGTTCTCCTGGTCTCTAGTACAGATGGGGAAGGCTCTCGGATGGAACCCTCAAAATTGTGGAGGCAATTCCGTCAAAAAGAGGGGACATTTCAAGTATTATTCCTGCCGAACGAAAAAATGCAGTTCAACTTCAGTATCGGGGGGTTTGGCCCATCCCCCCAGATAGAATTTATGTGGGTAAAACTTTATTAAAAGAATTGTTGCAACTGTTCTCCATCAATATTTATGCATTGATTCATGCCTCAGGTGACTCTGTGTTTGATATCAGTTTTAAATCTCCAGTGGGCTTGGACCGCTTTTGGACTACCTATGAAAAAAAACATCACTCAGCCTTGTGGATCCCTTTTAGGGCTAACCCAGTAATGAAGCCACTAACAGAACAGGTCACTATACTTTTTCTTAATGAAGGCATTGCAGTATCTGATATTCAATACTGGTTGCAAAATAAATGTGCTGTGCTTGGAGACCCCTCTCCAATCTTAGATGATGAACATCTTTGGACAGGGGGCTGGAAGTTTAAGGTGCTCATCCCTATAGGGGCCCATGGTACCCAACATTTACCAAGTGCTTTCTTTTTAGGTGCTGAAAGAGGTCATTGTTTCTAGCAGGGGCAGCCGAAGACTTGTTTTCACTGTGGATCTCACCTGCACCTGAATAATGCTTGTGACAGAGTGAGATGTTCATTGTGTTTGGAACTTGGACATGCTAGCATAGACTGTACTAATGATTCCCTGTGTAATCTGTGTGTCAAACAGGGGCATGTTTATCGTATGTGTGAATGGGCAGCTTAAAACAGGGCAGATAGACAGAATCAGGAAGTGCTTATTGAAAAAGCTCATAAACTGAGTATTGAGACCCAACAACAGATCTGGGCTTGAAATATAGCCAGAACAACCTTAGGCCATGTTACAGAACAGGTGCCAGTACTTCCTGCAGTGCTTGAGTCTCCCCTGATGGATGGAGTGCTCCCCCATTCTTTCGGCAGCCTTTGGTTGCAAACATCCTCTGACACTGCAGATGTTGATGTGAGACCAGACTGACACCAGCAGCCAGTAGACATGGCTACCATGGCAGAGGTGGAGTTACCCACTAGTACTTTGCCTGATAAAGGTGGAGAAGAGCCCCATACTATGCCCCTGCCTGAATCCACTGTTGTGGCTTCCAAAAAAAGGATGATGAAAATTGATAACCCCAAGGCTAAACTACCAAAATGGGTAAAAAGATGTAATACCTGTGCCCCTCTCTAATGCCTTTGAAGTATTGCAAGTTCCAGACTCGGATCTGGGGGACGATTCTGAATCCTCTTCGACCCTGTCCTCTCTGAAAGGGCAGTCCTCAGAGTCTGATGATGATTGCATGGCTGCTAAGGTCACGGCTGTTAGAACAAAAAAAAAATTCTGATGCCATGCCAAGTTGCAGTGCGCATATAGGCAAACAGGCTGAAACCTGAACAGATGATCTGTGCACTACTTTATGTTTCTTTCTGCTCTGTATACTGCCTTTAATTCCTGTATATGACAGCACAGCATGCTTATGTTGTAGCCACATTAAATGTCAATAGTATCAGGAATGGGAAGTGCTGTCTTCTCAGATTTAAAGAGGACAGGAAATAATTTCTAGCTGGCAACTATTTATAAACTTATTATTCTCAGAAATAATATGCATTCCCTAAACTATCCATATTGCAGTGTACCTGAATAAAAAGTGATACAAAAACTGTATTTTACATTGCTTTGTTTTTATGTACAGCATTCTGTTACAGTTCTCATCGTGGAACCAATAATTTGGAGTTTTAGCTATGTCACAGTTTGTGCACAGAACTCCAAACAGGGTTTTAATAGGCCAACAGTTCATAATAAGCATTCTGTACACAAACCGTAACAGTAAAAACTCCAAATTACTGGTTCCATGATAAGAACTGTAACAGAATACTGCCCATAAAAACAAAACAATGTAAAATAAAGTTTTTCACATCACTTTTTATTCACATATAGTTAAATATGGATAATTTAGGGAATGAATTTTCAGACTACGGCCTGACTTGGGAACCTCAGTCTCTGACCTATTTAGGTATCAAGATCTCGAAAGAATTGCCAAGAATGTTGAAAGACAATTTTACTAAATTATTAGGCACAATCAAAAGTGATCTAGAGATATGGGGGGCTTTACTTTTATCCCTTTGGGCCCAAATTCATACGGTCTTTATCACTTGACTATGTTGGGATTCTGCTTGCCTAAATCACTGTTCTTCAATCTACAAACATTATTAAACCAATTTATATGGAAAGGGAAGGGAGTCAGAACAGCCTACTTCAAGCTTACAGTCCCCGAAATACGAGGAGATCTCTCCTTACCTTCCTTTTTTAAATATTACATGGCGGCGCATATGTACAGACAGCTGGTGAGACCACATCTGGAGTACTGCGTGCAGTTCTGGAGACCCAATCTCCGCAAAGACATAGACAGGATGGAAGCTGTCCAGAGGAGGGCAACTAAAATGTTGCAGGGTCTGCACCAGAAGACATATGAAGAGAGACTTAAGGAGCTTAATATGTATAGCCTCGAGGAAAGGAGGGAGAGGGGCATGATAGAAACTTTCAAGTACCTCAAGGGAATCAACAAAGTCCAAGAGGATAGCATCTTTCAAAAAAGGCGTGCAAGAACAAGGGGCACAATTTGAAGATAGAAGGGGAGGCTCAGAGGTAATTTAAGGAAGTATTTTTCACAGAGAGGGTTGTGGATGTATGGAACGGCCTTCCAGAGGAGGTTGTGGAGTCAAAAACAGTGGTGGAATTCAAGCATGCATGGGACAGTCATAAGGCAATTCTAGGGGTTGGGGGTAGGAAGAAGTAGGCTGCTGGTTAACTAGGATCTGCAACTTATCCATCAGGTAGGGAAATGGGCAGACTGGGTGGGCCAAGCGGTCCTTATCTGCCATCAAATTCTATGTTTCTATGTTTCTATACTGACCCCTTTGGATATCAATTGAAAAAACCCTAGCTGCTCAAGTTTCTTGTAATCTCCAGCCTTGATTTATTCTTCTCCAAACAGAATCCCTTAAGAACTGAAAAATAACCCTATTGTTTGGTCCCTCAAAGCTTTAGATCAGCTTCAGACCTCTCTACATCTAGATTGGCATAAATCAATGGAACAGCCCTTGTATAATCCACAACTGCAAATTCAAAATTCTCCCATCACCTCCTCATTTTGGTCCCCTTTGGTAGGGCTTAGGCTAGGAGACATTAGCTTGCATGGTAGAGTTTTATCTTATCTACAATTCTGTCAGAACATCCCTGCTGCTGAAGGGAATGCTTAAGTGCAATTATCTTCTCTTCTAAAAACAGCGGATCAACTGCACTCTGTCTCTAAGGTTTATCAAGAACTTCAAATTTTGGATCCTGTGTTGCCTCAAGGCATCTGTTATTACTGGGTACAAAAGTTATCTCTTAGTGATGATCCGAGGTATTGGCAAAGGATTTGGATTGATACGTATAAGTTTATAAAGCAAGACAGACTTATTTATTTTATTTAGTTTTTGTTAACCGGGTAGGTGCACTAGCCAACAGGTGACTATTTTCAGGTACGACCCGGGAGACACAATTACAGTACAAAATAGCTCAGTTTAGTTAACATAATACAGGCAAAGATACAATGGTACAAGTAAAGACATACGATTTTCAAAGGCAGGCATACGGTTTCAATAGGCAAAGGGTACTGGCGGGAGATCACATTTAGGGGGAGAGAGAGGAAAGGGAAGGTAAGGGGGATTTTAGGATGACAAGGGAGGGTGTGAAACTGATGAGAGGTGGAGGGCAATGATCAAAGGGACAGAAGATAGCAGCTAACTGCCTTGAGGTGCTAGGCAGGGATACACTACCGGGCTCACGGAACCAAGGGACGGCAGAGCAGGGGAGATGAACGGCAGGTAGGGGGAAGAGTGTTGCAGAAAACAAGAGGATGAAACCAGAGGGTAAGGGGCAAGAAGGAGCTGAGGGACACCATTTCAAAGTGCAGCATTTAGTGGGAAGGCACAAAAGGATCCAATAGCAATGGAGCTGGATCAGAAGAGGCGGCTAGGCTGAAAGCATGTACGGCAAGGAGCGGCACGATTATGGTTTTAGTGGGAAAATGCACTAAGAAGACCCGGGGCTGTGGAACTAAAACTCGGCTGGGCTCAGGGACTCATGTGATGAAGTACGGCTAGTTACGGCTTTTGCAGAAAAAGGCGCTAAAAGGACCCGGGGCTATGGAGCTAGAAATCGGCTGGGCACAGAGATGCATATGGCAAAGTATGGCTAGATAGCGGCAGGTAGGGGGGAAGAGTTTGTAGAAAAGCAAGAGGATGAAACCAGAGGGTAGGGGCAAGGAGGAGCTGAGGGACACAATTTCAAGGTGCAGCATTTAGTGGGAAAGGCACAAAGGGATCCAATAGCAACAGAGCAGGATCAGGAGAGGTGGCTAGGCTGAAAGCACGTACGGCAAGGAGTGGTGCGATTATGGCTTTAGTGGGAAAAGGCACTAAGAAGACCCGGGGCTGCAGAACTAAAACTCGGCTGGGCTCAGGGACTCATGCGGCAAGGTATGGCTAGTTACGGCTTGTGAGGGAAAAGGCGCTAAAAGGACCCGGGGCTATGGAACTAGAACTCGGCTGGGCATAGGGACGCATATGGCAAAGTACGGCTAGATACGGGTTGGCAGGAAAGGCTCAAAAGGGGCCCGGGGTTATGGAACTGAGACTAGGTAGGACTGAGGAGGAGAGGAGTGAGAGGGGAGCGGAGAGGGAAAGCAAGAGGGACCAGTACCCATTAACAATTAGATACATCTTATGGTTTAGTACTACACAGTAGAACTGACGAAGGATAAAACAAAAGAAGGATTATGTCATAATTACACACAAAGTCAGAAGAGAATAAACAATGTTGGATATGCAGTATAAAAGGTCAGGATAATATACATATTACAACATTAAGGCAATTAGGCAGCAATCATGATTGGAATAGAGTGTCCATATGAGAAGTTTGTAAGCATTACATTGAAAGTGCAGGCAGTCTTGTGGACAGTTCATTAAAGTGCAATCAGACAAACCAAGTGACAGAGCAATCAAGGGAGGTAGGCTAGTGAGTATATGGCAAGGGAGGATTGATTTAGACAGGTTTACAAAGTTTATGGGATCAAAACAAGTGCAATGGTCCATAGAGGGAAGTACGAGTAAGTCCCCGGCTTGAAGGCTAGGTGTGATGGAGCACTTCTCAGACCCATAGGCAGTAAGTTCCAGGCAAGAGGGGCGGCGACCTGAAGGCACCAGCACCTTGGAGGTACACGGCAGTGGGAACTGATAAAAAGACTTGTCTGACCACCAGGTCTCATGGATGGTATTACAGGTTGGAGTAGTTTAGACAGTGTGGCAGGTTTCGACACTCTGATTATGGAGTCTGATAGGCTGCAAAGGTAGTATAGCCTCATGGAGGAAGGGATAGCCAGCCTAACCCTTTGTAAAGTTGGCAATAGTGCGTCAGACGTGGTGCTTTAGCTGCATATCTACAGACATTGTTGTAGGTGGTGTCCCATTTTGTAGAACTGTTTTATTTGCCATGGTGAGGATAGGCGCACAATAAGACAGGGTGGGTAATAGGATACCCCTGGCAATAGCAAGTTTGGCGGTGGGTGTGAGCATAAAGTTCGTTCTATAGGCAGCACCCAGCTTACAGTTGACATTCTTACACGACTCCTGGATATGCTGCTTCAGGTCAAGATTTTGGTCAAGCTGTATCCCAAGATAGCGGAAAGAACTTACAGTCTCAAGGGTGGATCCATTGATATCAGGAATTGTCAGTGGGGATGTGCATGTTCTAAGCTTATGATTTGATCCAAAGAGCATGGCCTTGGTTTTGCTAGCATTGAGTATAAGGTGATGAGCTTCAAGCCAGTGCTGCGTAAGGTGGAAGGCTGATGACAGTGTGGAATTCAGGTGAGAGATGTTGTCAGAGTGAACATATATAACAAGATCATCAGCATAGAGTAGTGAGTTGCCTGACGTTATTACGTTGGGCAGGTTGTTGATAAATAATGAGAAGAGGAGTGGACCGAGAATAGAGCCCTGTGGTATGCCAATATTGATCGTGGTACTGTCAGAGATGGCTGAGTTAAGTTTTACAGCTTGAGACCTGTTGGTGAGGTAGCTACTGAACCAGGACGTTACTGGGGGTGAGAAGCATAGGTTTTTGAGGGTAGCAAGCAGTAGTGGATGATCAAAAAGGTCAAAGGCCTTTGTAAGGTCGATGAACACAGCACTTGTTAGTTTCCCTCTGTCCATATTTGAGAGAACGTCCGATGTGAATTTGGTCAGAGCAGTTGTATACTGTGGTGCTTCCTGAAGCCATGTTGCGCTCACAGAGTGCATTTGTGGAGTCAATAAAATCAGTGACCTGGGTGGCTACTATCTTTTAGAGTATTTTACTCAGTACCGAGAGTATGGCAATGGGTCTATAGTTTGACAAGTCATTTTGCTCCCTTTTTGAAAACTGGGCGTGATTCTGCAGCCTTCCAAATCTCGGGGACAGTACCTGTAGAGAGAGATAAGGTGAAAATCCTGGCAAGTGGCGGGATATGAGGCGGGCAGCTATTTTCAGGGCCGAGGTTCCAGGGTGTCAGAGCCGGGCTGAGTGTTCTCAGATATCCCCGACAGTAGTTTGGAGACTTGATTTGCAGTAACCCTTTTAAAGTAAAACAATCTTTTAGATGCAAGTTGTGGATTGGAGTTTATCATGTTAGAGTATGGTTGAGAGTTGTCTGGCAGAGATTTTAAAGAGGACGTGATAGCAGATAGGTCCGAGAATTGCTGGTTGAAGGCATTGGCAATGGTGAGAGAGTCATTGCAGTGGACCCCTTGTAGTAGCATGTCCGAGGGGGTGAAGGATTGAGGGGTTCCAAGGAAGGCTTTTATATGATTCCAAAATCTTTGAGGATCATTAGCAGAGCTGGTTAAAAGGTCTTGGCAGTATCTGCTCTTCGCAAGCCTGATATGTTTCTTACATTCATTTCTATGCTGTTTGTAAGCCTGATGATCACAGGGCAGCCCGGTGGATTTATAATGTTTCCAGAGTTTGTCCCTGAGTTTGAGCTTGTGGAGAAGATCTTTGCTCAGCCACCTAGTTTGTTGCCCCTGACCCTTCTTTTTTATCTTAGGTACATGCCTCCTTTGTACCTCCCAAACCTGCTGAGGAACACATCCAGGGCAGCCTCAGCACTTGTTGCACTATAGATGTCGGACCAGTCCATATTAGATATGTCATTGAGAAATGCTTGTACGTCAAACGCTGCAAAGTTGGTAAGGGTGATGAGTCGGGACCGAGGAGCAGGCGGCTGACAGAAACGCCAGTGACAGACCGTGGGAGAGTGGTCTGTCAGAGAGTCCGCAAATACAGTGGTTTTGGATACATGGTCAGGCCTGTTGGTGAGAACCCAGTCTAATAGCATTCCTGTCTGCGTGTTAGTCATTCTCGTACATTCTGTTATAAGTTGGTGAAAGTTATATTTTTGGACCATAAATGCAAGGTTACCTTGATTAGGCCTAGCCAGTTTAAGTTGACGTCCCCAACAGGATACATTCATTCAGTTTCACGGATTGAGACACATGTTGTAGTAAGATCTGGAGACTTTCCAAACCTCCAGTGGGTGGGTTGTACAAACACAGGATGTGCAAGTGTTTGGCTCCTAGGGACAGTGTAGCATGTGAGCTTATCTCAGCGCATGTGGGGCCAGGATTTGGAACTGCTTTTTATTGAGAGGTGATTTTGTAATAAATGGCAATGCCCCCACCTCTTTTGAGCCACTTGATCCTGCCGAATGATGGCATACCCAGGTAGGCGCGAGTGGGCATCTAGGATATTGGGTTTGAGCCATGTTTCGTAAGGCACAGGATGTCAGGGTTAATCAGTTTGCCCAGGCTTCAAGCTCAGCCAGGTGCCCCACAAGACTCCGTATATTCATATGGGCTAATAATAGGCCTTTATTAGCTTTGGCTGAGGTTGGTATAGGGATATTATGTGGAGGACCTGGGTTCAACTCGATGTCACCAGCTAGCAGGAGCAGCCTTTGGGCTAGGAACTTAAGTGGATTTCTAGTGAGAGTGTCACGTTTTTTATGTCTAGCCCTATGCTGTAGGTAGTACAGGAGTGACAGGTAGATACAGCCTTTCTTCAGGAGTGCATGATGTAGAGTGGGAAGGGGGTGACGGTAGGAAAGGAGAAGATTAGAGAAGAAAAAGTCCTTTATAGATTCTGCCTTGTGATTAGTGACAAACAGCACAGATAGGGAGACACTACTTAGACCATACAGGAGACACAGGCAGAAAAAAGAAGCCAAGCCGGAGCGATAGTTAGTTACATAAGGAGTCATTTTAGTACGGGAAGAGAAGGTAGCAGGGGCACAGGAAAGGAGGAGTATCAGATAGAGCAGTGCCAAGTGCGGCAAGGCGATATAGAGAGAAAATACTGGTAGGCCTGGGCAAATACTTTGAAAGGAAAGAAAATAGGACGTTGTGATACAGGCCAGAAGGCAGGCTTGGTAAAGAAAATAACAGAGCCGTTAGTTTGAAAAAAAGTGAGCTGCCCCTAGTGGAGGCAGAGTATAAGGAGCCAATGGAAAAGTAGACACTTAGTCATCATGATCCTGGTGTCTATAAAGCTAAAGGGATGCGACCAGGGTGGGTGGAGGTGGGGGGAGGGTGGGGAGTCTGCCAGCTGCCTGAGGGAAGAGAGCTCAGGAGCTGTATTACTTAGCCACAGTGGCAGCGCTCACAGTCCCTGGGGGTACAAAATAGTAGTCCAAATCCAAAAAATATAGAGTGAGAACAGCCGCTTTCTGTGGAGAATGGTACTTGGTAAAGTCCAAACCCAGCAGGAGAGGGCCAGCAGGATGGAGGTCGAGTTACACATACCTTGCAGGCTTTTGGGCCTTTAGCGGCACAAGGTACCAGGGTGTGGCCGAGCTCCTGGTTCCCTTCCCCGGGTGGCTTGCGGTCAGTGTGGCCCCTGGCAACAGACTTTCTGGAGGGGCGCTGTTGTCTTCAGTGGGGGCCGCTTGTTAAGCGGGGACCCCAGAGGCGTCTTTTCGGTCCAAGGCTGGTTCCTAGATCCTGGAGGAGGGTGTCCAGAGCCCCGGTGGGCTTGGAGGGATCCTGAGGGTTAGCAAGGAGAAGCAGATTAAGAAGGCAGCAGAAACAATGGTAGGGGGTGTAGGTGATAGAAAGGAGGAGATTAGCAGGCAGAGGAGTAGGGTTACAGGTTTCAGTTAAGGCAGGTGAAGAGGACAGCACTTAAAATAGCTTTTACTTGAACAAAGGGAGTTTAGGAGATTCAAACAAAAAAGGGCGGGAAGGCAGTACAAGGCAGCAGAGAAACAGAAAAACTTAGCTACAGCACTATAGGCAGCAGAGAAGCAGAAAACATAGCTACAGCACTATAGAATTAATAAGCTAGGATTACAGGAGATAGTTTGTCTAGGCAGCAAAATTAGCTTCAGGGAGCTGTATTACTTAGCCGCAGTGGCAGTGCTCACAGTCCCCGGGGGTACAAAATAGTAGTCCAAATCCAAAAAATATAGAGTAAGAACAGCCTCTTTCTGTGGAGAATGGTACTTGGTAAAGTCCCAAACCCAGCAGGAGAGGGCCAGCAGGATGGAGGTCGAGGTTAAGCGTGCCTTGCAGGCTTTTGTGCCTTAGCGGCACAAGGTGGTACCAGGAATCGGCCGAGCTCCTGGTTCCCTTCCCCGGGTGGCTTGCGGTCAGTGCGGCCCCTGGCAAAAGACTTTCTGGAGGGGCGCTTTTGTCTTCAGTGGGGGCCGCTTGTTAAGCGGGGACCCCAGAGGCATCTTTTCAGTCCAAGGCTGGTTCCTAGATCCTGGAGGAGGGTGTCCAGAGCCCCAGTGGGCTTGGAGGGATCCTCGCGGGCTTTTGCGCCTTTAGTGGCACAAGGTACCAGGGTGCAGCCGAGCTCCTGGTTCCTTTCCCCGGGTGGCTTGCGGTCGGTGTGGCCCCTGGCAACAGACTTTCTGGAGGGGCACTTTTGTCTTCAGTGGGGGCCGCTTGTTAAGCGGGGACCCCAGAGGCATCTTTTCAGTCCAAGGCTGGTTCCTAGATCCTGGAGGAGGGTGTCCAGAGCCCCGGTGGGCTTGTAGGGATCCTTGCGGGCTTTTGCACCTTTAGCAGCATAAGGTACCAGGGTGCGGCCGAGACTGCAACAATATAATATCATGCATAACCTTTACTATACCGTGGCAAAATTAAACAAGATTGGGAAGCTTTCCTCCTCACAATGCCAACGGTGTAAGCAAGGCTATGGAGATCCTTATCATATGACATGGTCATGCATAAAGGTTCAGATATTTTGGAAAAATATACAACAGTTGATTGTCCCTCAGAATTAGATTCTCTTGTTGTTCCTGAAACCTGTTTACTTAACTATTTTCCTTTGCCTGTGATTAGACAACAGAAAAGATATATAACTGTCATATCAGCTGTTGCCAAGTTGACGATCATGAGACTTTGGATGGATGACTCTATCCTATCCGTCCTTGAGTGGCACAAAGAGATTCTTCTGGCAGTACAATTGGAAAAACACATAGTTAAAATGAATGATAGTTTACAGAGTTATCTAAATAAATGGGGTACACTGGATGCCTTTCTCACAGCAGGAGTGCCCTAGAAAGATTATGCTGCATCCAAGAAATAAGCAATCAGAGCCTTTGGTGGATATTACATTTTGCCACTACTTCTATTCTGTATTGTTATTTAGACCTCGATGCTCGGTTAGGTTGGGAGGGTGATAGGGTAGTGTGTTTTAAGATATATGGAAAATTATGTAATGCTAAAAATTCAGAAGGTGAACGTTTCAGTATTTAGTAATACTGTAATAATGAGGCCTTCTTTATTATGTGTACAATTGTTGTATTGTGGTGTTACAATAAAGCATATTGAATTAAAAAAAGATATTGGGCCTAGTTTTCTGCTTTCTTCACTAGAGAAGCTTAGGAAATGGTCCTTGACCAAGTCACAGGTTTCTGTGGTGGATAGGAAGGTATTGTATAGGACAATACAATCTTCCAGTTTTCGAGTCCCTATTATGTATAAAGATATACACCTGGTTTGTTATCCGGAAATTGAGGCCCGTCTGACTGATGCTCGGACCCCAATCAGGATGTGGAATGTGCTTTGGTCGTGTACTCATGGGAGGTTGGGGGGTAAAGGGAAATTCTAAGCATAAGAGAATGGAGGAGAGAATGCATCCCAGAGAACTATGTAATTTACTGTACATGTCGAGACTCAGGAGCATTTATTTATTCATTGTTCATATGTACAAGAAGTTTGGCAGAATATTACGGCTAGATGGCAGGATCCTGGTTGGCAAACAGTTACTTATGAAAATGTGATTATTGGGAAGCTGGACCTTGTTAATTATATGGATCCCGGCACACTGTGTTTAATTTTTACACGTACAATATTAAGTTCTTTATGTGGCAGGTGAAATGTAAGTTTGTTCTTCAACAGAAACAAATATCCCCCAAGTACAGGTTGACCTCATTAAGAAAGAGATTAAAAACCAAGCAAATTTTGACTGTCCTTGAAACAGTGGAAAAAAAGATTGAATGGATGTATGGTGCTATTTATGGGGTGAAGGTCAGATTTTTGTTTTCATTTCTGGATTATTCCTCCTGACACTGATGGGTGTAGGGGTGTTGTGGTGTGTACTGGGTTCACTGACACTTTGCATTAACATTGTTCATATCGAAATGTTCTTTTTTTTTCACCCTTGTTGTTTTTAGGAGGGTTATGACATATATCTGATGTTTTTTTACCCTTTTTATTCATCCTGTGTGAGTTTTTTATTTACTTCTGTATGTATCTTAGATGTTATTGGTAGTGATATAATGGATGCATTCTGAATTCTGTACCAGTTTTTGTTTATTTTTCAATTGCCAATAAAAATTACCCTACTCTTTTTGTGCAGTGCAATGAGATCTTTAACATCCACCTGAACTACCACCAGAACAGGCAGATGGGACCTTGGTTTAACGTCACATCCAAAAGACGGCACCTCAGGGGAGCAGCACCCCCATCATGCTGCACTGCAGTGTCAGTATTGGGATATTAACCCAAGTGCCTGGTGTGGGGCTAGAACTCTCATCCTTCTGATCTCCCGGTCTCATAGACGAGTGTGCTACCCGCTGAGCCACTGACCTTAGTCTTCTTGTAGTTTAGTAGCAACTTATGACTACAGAACCAGTCCTCGATTTTGGAGGAGTTCTGTAGCTCAGATTGTAGGGCAGCCTGAGACGTGCTGCTGCTCAGGAGCACAGCATCATCTGCATATAGTATGAGTTTGGTGCCTCAGGCAGTGGGAAGGTCATTTAAGAAGAAACTGAAGAGTAGGGACCCCAGTATCGATCCCTGGGGTACCCCTAATGATGCCTCTCTTGTGCTGGATACTGTTTGCCCAGTTTTGACACATTGATTTCTCCATATCAGGTAGTCTTGGAACCAGCAAAGGGCATTGGGCACCACACTCATGTTTTGCAGTTGAGTCACTAACAGGAGGCGGTTGACTGAATTGAAAGATTTGGTGAGGGCAACAAAGGCAGACCCCACCAGTTTGCCTTCATCCAGGGCCTTATGTGCATAGTCTGTGTAGTCCAGAAGGGCAGTGGTGGTACTGTGATTTTGTCTGAAGCCATGCTGGTTGGGACATAGTGGATTATACTTATTGAGGTAGTCGATGAGTTCACCCACCACAAACTTTTCCAGTGCCTTTATGCATGTCAAATGTTAAGTCTATGTCTGAAAGAGTAGAGAATTTACAAACATGGAAATATTTGAGAGTTTTCACAAAATTTTTGCAAATATTTACATAGTAACATTTTGAACATCTGTAACTTAAACACCTATAATCCAATTCTCTCCATATTTAGAAGATTCTATAACCATTACAAAAAGGTTATTCCTGCTAATTTACACATGGCAAAAGGTGCCTGAGTTACGTGCAGATAAAACATTTCACGGCATTTCCCACAAAGTAAACTGACAGACTTTGAACACATACTGTATAATAGTCAGATGATGCACCCTAATGATATGACATTTGGCACATTTGCAGAACAGATTTACAACCAAGTAATCATGCCAAATGTGAGATTTCTGGTCCAGTAGATGGCTGAGGTTTATGTGGATAAAAGTTCTCATGAAATGTCCCACAAAAAAAATGACAGACTTTGAGCACCTATAATTTTTAAACAATCCATGTAAATGTCATGATATTCAATCTGTCAATCAATCAATCGATCAATCAAACTTTATTTAACCAGGCATAACACAATTGAGCAAGCTCATTTTCAAAGTCATCCTGGATAGATGAAAATAAATCACAGGCAGGCACAAGGTAAGAAATAAAAATTGTACATATGAGAAACTAAAACAGGCCTATACAGAGAGGAATATCACAATTATGTGATAAATATAGCACAATAAACAAGCATACAAAATAAGTCCATGCTTGGGATGGTTCAACCCCGGACACCCACTAGGATAGGTAGCCTGATAGGTAAGACTTGGGAAGGTGAAGAGGTAAGAAGGGGGGAGACGAAGGGGAGTGGGACAGGTAAGGGTGTGGACGGTAGGGGGAGCTGGGAATAAAAACTGCAGTATAAGGGGAGGGCCCACTACCAGGGAAGGCGGGAGCCATGTGTTTCTTAAGGGTCATGAGATTTAGAATGTCATTAGACCTCTTCTCAGAAAATATGCATGCTTAATTTCAAAGCTCTAGGTTAATTGGTGGCTACATTACGATTAAAGTAATACATTTTAAAAAATCTGTGAAATTCTGATAAAATTCCACAACATTTAATGGAATTTAGCAAACCTTCATCAAACATCTGCAAATTCAGAGTTTTGTCATTCCGTACAGATCTAAGTCCCTCTACGCAAAAGTGGTAGTAGGGAAGAGGCTGGCAATTATACACCAGTCAGCCTGACATAAGTGGTGGGAAAAACTAATGGAGTGACTTCTGAACCAAAGGATTGTGGAATATTTTGAATCCAGTGGGTTACAAGACCCAAGGCAGCATGGTTTCACAGGGGGGTGGTCATGTCAAATGAATCTGATAGACTTCTTTGACTGGGTGACAAAGGAGTTAGATAAGGGTGGAGCGGTGGATGTGGCCTACTTAGATTTCAGCAAGGCTTTCAACACCGTTCAACACAGGAGATTAGTAAGCAAGCTGGGTAGCATAGGAGTGGGTTGAAAGGTGGTAAACAGGGAAAGAAATTAGTTGAGGGACAGGCAACAAAGGGTGGTGGTATATGGAGTTCACTCAAAAGAAATCTGTGATGCAAGTTGCCTGCACCAGAGGTGTATGATGCAAGTGGCATCTTGTGTTGTAGAATGCTATGATCCCAATTTTCAAATGCTGATTGCAACACAATCAGGTCACCTGTGGCAAAGCCCTCCTGTGCCACCCTTACAGAAAATGTGCCCCAACAGAAGGAAATAGAGTGAGGCTGTTCAGAGGAATGCAACTAAAATTCTGCAAGGTTTGCATCAAAAACTCTATGAGGAAAGACTAAAGGACCTCAATGTTTACACCCTGAAAGAAAGGAGGAAGGGGGGTATGATAGAAACCTTTAAATACCTCACAAGGGCAAATAAGGTAGTACATGAGGGAAGTATTTTTCAGACAAAAAGTTGCTCAAGAACAAGAGGGCATACCTATGAAGTTGGAGGAGGATAGATTCAGGAGAGATGTGATAAAGTACTTTTTCACAGAAAGAGTAGTGGATTCCTGGAACAGTCTTTCAGTGGAAGTGGTGGGAGTGAAGACAGTGGTAGGGTTCAAGAATGCATGGAATAGGCACAATGGAATCATAGTGGAAAGGAAAGGGTGAAGGAGAAAGAGTGGTAGATCAGATATGGTCTGCAGTAACAATGTATAGTAGTTAATGAAAAAAAGGGCAGACTGGGTGGCCAGATGGTCCCTAGCTGCCATCAAGTTCTGCTTCTATGTAACTTTCCAGATTTCCAGATTAGTTCCCAGAATGGAGATTGGTCCCCATAGCAAATTTCATCACTTTGGTCATGGTTGCCAAATAGTTTTTATTTCTCTAAAAATGATTCTGACAGAGGGGTTGGGTATAAGAAAAAATGCCATTGTAAATATAAAAAACAGAATTTTGCTTATGACTTTAAAATGTTTTAGTCTGTAATGAAAAGGAGAATTGAAAAACTGATTTTTCTAATATACTTGTCCAACTGCTACAGTTACGTAATTCCACCAAATGGTGGCTGCTCTCAATGCTCCATTGATCAATACAACACTCTAGGTTGCTGTATAGACTGTGAATTCTTATACCTACTGTATACTATTCTATAAAAGCATAACAAGTGATAAACATGTTCAATCCAATATCTCTCTTTTAGATGAGATGTTAAATAGAGATCCAATCTGCCTGTTCTAGTGGTTGATCAGGTGGACACTAAAGAGTACAGGGCACCTTGAAAAGAGTAATGAAATCATTTATTGAAAAAAATATAAACTGAATACATCAAAAACAGAGATGCAAGAAAAAAAAAATCAAGACTGTTGTAGAGTAATACCAAAAAAAAAAAAAGAAAAATAGTTCCCCCAAAACTAACCATGTAGAATATAACAAAAAGGTAAGTCATTCTCCCCACAAAAGCAGAGCATTCCAATTATATCCAGCAACAACAACAACAAAAATACATAGTCACTTTTGCATAATACTGTTTATATCGGGAAGCATGGAATATGTTTCCAGTATTCTGTAAAAAGGGACACAGGCCAAAGTCTAGATTCAGGGTCAATGACCTCCTGGATTTCAGTTTCTATCAAAACAATTAGCTTTTCTAAGGGAAAGATTTTACTTTGAAAAGTGTGCTGACATCTAGATTGTCAAATTCCCAATTTAAAGGAGATAGGAAATGCTTTTGCATATTTAACTGCCCTTATATCTTCTTGTCCATACCAGTTATCTATTCTTATATGCTTTTATGATTTTTGTGATAAATAAATAATCTAGCTTTGTGGTGCCCTCTGATTTACATTGAGTTTGACTCTCCTCACCATCTGCTTCTCTTGATTTTCATATCTCTAAAACAATCTATGGCACTGCAGAAATCGATTCCATGCCATTCATTTGAATGGCCTGGAAAGGAGTTTGTGATGTCGTACAATGATCAGGCAGTATGAAAAGAGACATCAGCAACTGCTGAGCAGAACGGGATTCAGAGTAGTTACAAAAGCAACAGAATTAGATTATTAATTTAACAAAAAAGGTCAAATGTATATCCAATAAAAGAACAACTGGAGGGCATCTAATGATGTAAAAAACATTTCCTATCACCTTTTAGACAGGCACATATCACTTTGATGGTACATTTATGGAAAAATGTCCATGGGTGTGGTCTGTCACCCACTATAAGTAAGGCATATGTCATTGCTTCAAACTCTGGAATCTGCCATCTAGAGGCCAACGTTGTCCAAAAACAGCAAATATAGCTACACTGAAAAAACAGGTGCATCATACATTCTTCCTGCAATAAACAGCCTTGTCTAATACAATACCATTCTTCCAGCTTTTTATGCTTTGCATTCCCTTTGACATTCAATTTCCCACGTGCCCTAAACCATATAATGTCCCACATGTTCTTGAGAATGGGTGCATCAGTAAGTTTTTCTCTTATAACAGCCTGTAAGGAAATATGAAGGTGTATATACAACAGAAATGTGTATAGGAATGTATGTAAATGTGTATATGAAATGAGAATGTGTATATACTGTAGTGTAGAAATGTATGTGAAGGTGTATGGAATGTGTATATACTGTAGTGTAGGAACCATTATGAGAGACTGTAAGTGCACATAGCACAGGGTAGTGCTTCAGATGGAAAAACACAGCATGAACTACCTGCATGACTGTAGTCACATATCTGAGAAACTGCCCTCTAGTTATCTGATGGCTTGAGAAATAAGACTGTTATCATCTGATGGGAACAATGGATATGGTGGTCATTCCCACTGAAAGAAAATGTATAAAAATAGTGGTTTTGTATATCTCCTTGGGCAATCCAGGAAGCTGTGTGGGTGGCACAGTTCTGTGTTATAATAAAAATGTACTTGTTCTTTATTTCATTGTTCCCTGTGAGAGTGAAGCTAACAACTTTTACCTTACACAGCATTACCTAGTAGGCTATGGGGCTCAAGTTAGCCCTGATCAGCAGTAAGACATCAAGATGGCGGCCACGCTGGGCTAGTCATCGGACTGTTGCCTGTTATGTCTGAACTCTCTACCTACTGTTCTGCTGCTTTATTTTAGGGTTTTGTCATTTTTCTGCCCTAATGTTTTTATCGTTGTGCCTTGTGCTAACTATTGTCCGTTTGTGTTGCTTCACCCTACTGCCTGTTTACACGATTTGGTTTTATTGTTCTCCCAGTCTGAAATCTTTTTTCCCGTTTTTGGACTCGTTTTGATTGTTGGCTTTTTATTTTGCCTGGTGGTAATTTAACTCACTGGCTGCTATCGGGCAGAGCCGTTTTCTAAAACCTTTTGCATATAGCCAATGCTTAGTTTGTTGCTCAGGATCAGGATTTCGTTTTGGCAGTGAGGAAGTCATTTGAGGAGCACTGCCATTTGAAGAACGTGAAGCCCTGCTGACTGGAAGACTGTGAAGAGGTCTTGATTGTTGAATCCTAGGAATCGCCTGCTTCACAACCTGGGAGGTGGTGAGCCTTTGACCAAGTGTTTTGGGTTTATACTGGACTCGGAGTCTCACGCTTGCTTCTCTGGACTGACTGGTAATGTGTAATTTGGTCAGGACGGGGTTTCGAATTGGGGAGCAGAGGCTCAAACTGAGCCCTCTGGGGGTGAGGGGATGAGCAGGAGCTCACCGGAGGGTGTTGTCTCTCTTCTCATCTCGGGGAGTTCTTAGCACGGAGTGATTTTAGGTTCGCTCTGTTTCAGGACTCTGACCCAGGTGGGTGGCTTGGTTTTGGGCTTGCTGCAAACTGGTTGATACCCTAGGGTCCTGTCTTCGTGGTTGCCATAAAAACTCCTATTAAGGAGTTATACTGTTATGCTGCATGAACTGGAGGTGTTTGCTGACTGTTCGACCTAGGCATTGTTTTAAGCAGACTTTCCATTATCAACTTTAGTCTGCATCAGCTAATCTCTGGTTAAAGTGCTCCCTTGGATAAATTGGCTCCTTCCCTGAGGATAGAAGGAGACTGTTTTTACCCTATGGTAATTTTTGGGCTACACAGACTGACTGATCTGGTGAGGCAGTGAGAGGGCCTCGGGACTTATACTTCCACTTTATCTGGTTACTGCTGTGGTGAGTGAACAGCAACTGGACATTTTATTTTGGGTGGGGGTGAGAGCCCCACTATCCCAAATTCTGATTTTATATACTTACTCTTGCAGAATTTGTATTTAACACCAAGATTTGGACAAATACCTAACTTTTTAGCAGTGAGAGTGCTTAGTATTATTTTTAATTGGTTTGTTAATTTTGTGTTTGCTTCTTTTTTTGCTTTGTAAGAGGATTTTCAGAGGGAATTTGCTTTTGTTTTATTATTGTTTTTTCCTCTCACCCTCAACACTGTGAGAAAGTCTTGGGGGGAAGTTAATTTGGTTTTGTTTAGTTGTTCTTTAGTGTAGTTACTTTAATTTAGATTATGTGAATTTAATAGTTTAATAATTTTAGTTAGTTGGATTTAATTGTTCAAGGATTTGATTCTTAAGTTATATATTATTTTGTTTTTAAATCATTCAAATCTGAGGATTTGTATTTTATGTGATGTGCCTACCTGTTGCCCCCCCCCGGTCGTGCACTACTCGGTCTCAGCTCTTCAGTCCCTCCGCCCCTTTTATACCCCCCCTCTGTTTTTTTCCATTTACCAACACTGCCGGGCTTTAGGCATTGTCCGTAGGAGGGGGGGATGAGGTGGGGGTGAACAGTGGAGGCGAGTGGAGTGGAGCACTCCCATTAGGGTGATTAAGCCCAGGAGATGCCCTGGGGTGAAATGGAGCTTGCTGCGTGGACCACCTTGTTTGGTCCCCATACCCAAGGGCACCACCATTAGTGATGGTCAGGTAGTCGGGGCAGCCCAGGAGTTCTGTCCAACCTGGGCAGTGTTATGCAATGCCAGATCTATCTGTAACAATACTGCTATGATCGCTGATCTTGTTGGTTCGACAGATCTGGCTTGCATCACCAAGACCTGGCTGGATAATAGTGCAGGACCTATATTGGAGGCCGCAATTCCAGCCGAGTACACGGTGATACATCGCCCAAGGTTGGATCACGGTGGGGGGGTTGCAGTCTGTTTCAAGACCGAATTGGCTCTCACTAGTGTTCTAGTTGAGGAGACCACCTCCTTTGAATGTGCTGTTGTAGCAGGTGTGGGCTATTGAATTGCTGTCATCTACCATCCACCTGGAGATGAGAAGCAATTCCTTAAGGAAGTAGCAGACTTCATTGTCGACTTGGCCTTTGAGTCTCCCAGGCTGATGGTCCTGGGTGACTTTAATGCATGGGTCGATGACGAACTCTCACAATTTGGACAACACTTCCTCCAGTTAATGGATTTACTGGGCCTAACACAGGTGGTTACCACTGCTACACATAAAGCTGGCCATTCTCTTGATTTGGTCTTCCTCCTGGGGATCGAGGCCTCTGACATGGGGGTGGAACCAGTCAGTTGGTCAGATAATTACACTGTGAGATTCAATTTTGGCACCCCACCTTGTAGGCCGACCCCAGTGGAGATGGTCAAATACTACCCTTTGTGGTATATTACTTCCAATGGCCTTGCTGCGGTTCTTGACCTATCACAATTCCCTGTGCATTGCAATGATCCAGAGGTGTTGGTTGTGGCTTATAATACTGCCATTGTTTCTGCCCTGGATTTGATTGCTGCAGTTCATGTGCGTCCTCTCTCCCTTCAACCTCGGGCCCCATGGTTTGATGGGGGCCTGAGGGAGTTGCGGCGACTTGGACAGAGGTTAGAACATTGTTGGCAAAAGTCTGGCCTGGATGCCGACTACCATAGACTGTTAGAACATTACCAATCCTATCAGTCAGAAATTTCTCATAAAAAGACAGAGTTCCTGTCCGGGGAAATTTCTGCCACTCAGAACCGACCAGCTCAGCTGTTCAGAACTGTTGACAGATTGTGCAACCCAACCTGTCTACAGCTCTGTAGAGCATTTTCACAATTAGAGTGCGATGAGATTGCTCGGTTCCTTGCTGATAAGGTGGCTGACATTAGGTCAGACATCTGTTTGACACGTTCTATGTGGGTTGATAGTGGCCAGGATCGAGTCACTGCTCCTTCGTTTTCCTGGAGTACCTTCGACCGCCCGGAAATCATGGATGTTTTGCGGATTGTCCAAGGGCTTCGCCCTACCTGCTGTAGTTTAGATCCAGGCCCTACTTCCCTGATTTTAGGATGTGGGGATTCCATTCTTCTGGTTCTAGCACAGATTGTCTGGTGTTCCCTTGACTCGGGTGGATATCCCTGTTCCTTGAACAAGGCAGTGGTGACACCCTTGTTAAAAAAGGCATCTCTGGACCCAAACTGTCTTGCCAACTACAGACCTATCTCAAACTTCCCCTTTGTAGGGAAGGTGATCGAGAAGGTGGTGGCAGCCCAGTTGGAGAACCTCTTAACCATCCATAGCATCTACAAACCTCTCCAATCAGGTTTTCAAAAGAAGCACAGTACCGAGACTGCACTGGTTCGGGTGCTCAATGATCTCCTGATGGCGAGAGACCAGAGAAAATGGTCCATACTGGTACTATTAGATCTGTCCTCAGCATTTGACACTGTTGACCATGGAGTTTTACTTGAGTGCCTGAGATGTATTTGTGGACTCTCTTGGACTGTTCTCAGATGGTTCACTTCTTACCTCACCGGAAGAACTCAGAAGGTGGTGCCAGGGGTCTTTTCCTCTGATCTCTTCACTCTATCTTGTGGGGTTCCTCAGGGCTCTATATTATCCCCCATGTTGTTTGTGGTGTACGTGCTTCCCCTCAGAGACATTGTGAGATGGTATGGGCTGAGGTTTCACTGTTACGCAGATGATACCCAGCTATACCTGTCCTTTGCACCCGACCAGGAAGGAGCTATCTCGTTATTTACCAGCTGCCTGAATGAAATCCAGGATTGGATGAGGTCCAGTTGGTTGAAGTTGAACTCTGGAAAGACGGAGGTGTTGGTATTGGATCCGGATCACCGGATAGGAGGACCTATGGCCGGAACCCTATCTGGAGTGTTTTGTGGGGATGCCGAGCTACGGGTCTCTGAATGGGTGCGAGATCTGGGGGTAATACTGGATGCGGGGTTGACTTTTCACTCCCAGATGTCAGCAGTGGAAAAATCATCTTTTTATCATCTAAGGAACATCGCCAGAATCAAGCACCTCATTCCGTCCTGCAATCAACCAACTTTGATCCATGCCTTTGTGACCTCACACCTGGACTACTGCAACTCACTTTACCTTGGGCTCCTGGGGGTTGATATCCGCTGCCAGCAGCTAGTGCAGAATTCCACAGCCCAAGTATTGATGGGTACTCCTAGATCCTCCCATATTACTCTGGGGCTACGGGAACTGCACTGGCTGCCAGTTCAGTGGTGGATCACCATTAAAGTTGGATTACTGACTTTCAAAGCCCTGCACGATCTGGGCCCCGATTACCTGAAAGAACTCCTGATTCCTTATTGCCCTGTGAGATCGCTCCGCTCAGCCAACGAGGGGTTGCTAGAGATTCCAAAGGTAATATTAAAAACTTCTGGGGCCCGGGCTTTTATGTTTGTGGCCCCATCCCTTTGGAATTCTCTACCTTGTCAGATAAGGGAGTGTACGACCGTGGGCCGTTTTAAACAAACTCTTAAATCTTTTCTATGGAAAAGGGCATATGGTTCAACTATTTATTAATTATTATCCGTGTTTTTAATACTTCCTTATGTCCTTATTTTGTATTCTGTATTTTTTTATTATTTTATTGGAATGCACCTTGATATTCGAAAGGCGCAATGTAAATAAAAAATATTATTATTATTCGGTCAATATTAGAAAAAACAGGAGACAGAAAAAAGTACTCCACCTCCACCTTCACTTTCTTCTATAATTGTCTACCAGAGTTAATAAGTATAACAGTCTGCTCCAGATGCCGTTGTGTAATTTTCCTAAAACAATCTTGGACATATCCAATTTCTGATTTATTTTTCCCTATTACACTTTTTAACATAGCAGCTGACCAATCAGTAAGCAAAACTCCACATTTCTGCTGAAAGAAAGACATACTCCAAGTCTTAAAACCCTGCAATAAAGTCATAAGACTAAAACTGAAAAAACACACACACACACACACACACACACAAAAAAAAAGAAATGACTGGATTAATCATAGAAAGGCCATCCTTTTTAACCTCCCTCTAAATAAGTTCTCTTTTAACTTGGTTTAATCTATTATACCACAGAAGTTGAAAAAATACATTATAGGGTTTTTCTTCCAAGGAAACCAGTGGAATTTATGCAAAACTAGGATGGAGGACATCAGGAACTATAAAGGTTTTCACCATATCAATCCATTTCTGTTTAAATATAGTCCAACCACACTGTGATAGGGTTGCATAAGGCCCTGTCCCATTTGTTATGCAGAAAGAGATAAATGCAAGGATCTGTTCTTTCCTTTTGTTTTCTGTCTTTTGTCAGTCTGGTTGCAAAACCAAATGTTCTTATGACACCTAGGAACTGATCACTTCAACGGTCTTCTGATTCTTCACCTCTCGCTGTCTCACTACCTTCACTTGCTGTTTCTGTCTTTCTTTCCCTCCTTGAAAATCTATGGTTATAAAAATATATTTGAATCATTATGTGAAAGTAGGATCCCTTTGTTTGAAATGTATATACAGTAGTTATACTGTTGAAATAATTGCAAAAAAGCTATTTGGAACTCAAGGGGTTAACCTGAGATGCTGGTTAGCAAACATTTGCAGAGCTGTCAACAAGAGGTCAGTTCTGGGTTGCCATGTTCTGTTTGTTGCACCTACAAAGAAACTGACAAGAACACTGTGTGCGAAGCAAAATGTTCTCTTAACAAGTTCCCAGGCAAAGACTTAAAAAAGAATAGCAATGTTTTTGCTTAAAGGAAAAGAGAGAGAGAGAGAGAGAGAGACTGAAACTTGCAATTAGAAATACCCTCAGAGGAAGGACTATTTTTTCTGTGTTTGTTCTGTCTTTGTAAATAGTTATACTGAACAATTTTATTTTTATTTTACTATTATTGGATAAAAATTCTACTTACGAATTGTATATTTTCTCCAGGTTTTCCTATGCTTCCTGACCTGTGCCTTGATGACACACACCACCTTGTCACTTTGCTTCTGTGATATCTAATTTCTGTTTCCAATTGCGTAAAGACATCCCAGGGTCCCCAAACCAAACTCCTAGAATTTTAATGGGTTCCTAAGTAATTAATATACCTTTGATATGAGCTACAAAAGTAGCAGTGGTCCTGTTTATCATAATACCTTTACTGTTCTGTTTATTTCAGGTTGCTCACACAACTCTATTATGCTTCTGGAAATGGGACAAATGCTGCTTTAATCCCATTGACTGGCATGATGACCAGACTACAGACAATGTTTGCATAACCAGGTGTTTTCTGTACTATAGACTGAGAATTAACCTTATTCAGTGTAATGACTTCATCCTGTTCTATACAGTGCACAACTGGATCTATACAAAGACATACACAAATGGGACCTAAAGGGCATCCCTATTGAACTCCATTTGTTAGTTTACATGTTCCCATGAGAAAACCATTTACCAAAGAAGCTACAGATGCATTATTATAGAGAATTTTAACGGAAGTCACAAACCACTGAGGGAAATCATATGAAAGAAGGACCCGGAAGAGGAAATCATGTCAGTCATTATCAAAGCCCTTCTCCTGATACACATAGAGGAGAAGACCCTCCACTGTCCCTGCTGTCCACTTTTAAAAGCTTTCTGCATCAATGTTAAATTAGTACTAACTTATCTCCCAGGCACTGCACATTTGTGAGGGAGATAACTGTCCGCTGTTGTCCACTTTCAAAAACTTCCTGCATCAATGTTAAATTAGTACTAACATTCTTCAATGACACTGTACATGTTTGTGCTGGAGATAATACTGTAGTAGCTGCTAAAGCTAGTATATTGCTTAGTATTTTGGCTATCTTAACATCCATGTTCAAAAATGTAAGTGGCCTCCAATTATTCAAGTTCTGTTTATACCCACTCTTGTAAATAAAAAACAAAAGACATTCGAGCAGGTCCACCCCTTCCCCGTCATGCACCTGTAACAAGGTATTGAAAACAGGAGCTGCAATAGTCCCCAAGTCATCAGGATATAACTTATAAATGTCTCTTGATAAACCATCCTCCACAGAGGCTATTGCTTTCAGTAATGACTTAATTGCTCCAACCACTATAGTGGTAATAATATATTTTTGCAAGTGTCTTGGGAGACAGCAGGAATCTATAAATTGTCAAAAAAGGATTTATAATGGAGGCTAGAAATATCTGCATTTCCAGATCTATATGTAACATAATCTACAGTCTGTACAATTTACTCTGTTTGCAGACCCCTGCATCCTGTCTCATCCACCAGGGATGCTATAACCCTAAGATTAACTCTCTTGTGATATGTTTCAAAGGGGTTTACTTGTCCAGATCATCCTTGAGTCCCAAATGTTTGTTCTTAGAGCAAAGTTGTCAGTTGCTGGTATTGCAATTTTCCCATCTGTTGTTTAAAACAAGAAATTGGTACAGAATATTCTGACCAAGTCTCCGATATCAGGCTAAAGAGTTTTTGCAGTTGAAAGCATAAGTTCAAATACTTCATATGGACCTTAGTTTTCTGAGCTTTTGTCCATTTTTTTAAAAACTCTTGGAGATCAACATTAAAGTTTATCCACAGTCTACCCAGGAATTGTACATCTCCAATAAAGTAATTGTTTAAGCTTGATTTTTAAGGTTGTAATCTCTAAGAGTGAGGCATTAAACCTCCATGAACCTCATTTAGAGACTCATACCAAGTCAGTCCCAGAAATCAAACATAGCAATGCATGGTCAGAGGTTTCTACAGGGATAACAAATACAGAAATTAATTGTAATCAAGGAGAAGTAAACAGATAATCAATTTGTGTGGCTGCAGATTCTTTTGAAAAAGTACAATGTGTAGTGTTATGGCTGGCTTTAGCAGAATCTACTAATGATGCAGAGACAACCATGTGTGACAAAAATAAGACATCACAATATATATTTTTTTGGCAGGAGTAAGGGCCCTGGAGTCACTTAAAGGTTGGCAGTTAAAATCTCCACCCAGTATCACACCCTTAGATGTATATGAAAAAAAGGCTGAGTAATTTTAAAGGTTTTGATCTTGCTGATTTTCAGTTAAGTACATATTTATTAGCCTGAGATCTAAATTACCAAATATTACTTCCATGATCAAAACCCTACCAGGGACTGCATCAAGTAATATGATAACTATTGTGTTTTGAGAGGAAAATAGCATAACCAGGCCAGAGGATTTATCTTTACCCAGGGACCAAAAGGAAGGACCCATGGACAAAGTCATTTTGTTCTATGTATGTTATTCAAAGAATGTAGCTGAGGATCTAGAAAAAGTATTATGTCATGATGCAAGTCATGCAAAAGGGAAATGTAGGCAACCTTTTTTTACATTGAATATGCTATTAGTATTTAATGTAACCACTGAAAAGCAGTATTCTGTAAGTGACTCATAAGGCTGAATAGAAAAGTAAGAAACAAAATATCAAGATTCAGATTTAATCCCTCTTACTTTTCTCCCCAGCATTTGACTCATAGATTTTCTTTTCTTTGGATGAGACAGGGGACTCTGATCCATGTGCAGGTCTTCTACTTCAGATGAGGGGTCTGACTGAGACAACTGGATAGAGTATGCCTCAGAGTCCCCATCAATGTCCTTCCAGTTCTTATGTGTACTTAGCACTTCAAAGGAAATACCATGTTCTAATTTTTCTGGTATGGGGACCTGGCTAGAAGACTTAAAGCAAGCTGACCATCTGGTCACACTAGAGAAGGCCCTTTTATCCTCAGCCAAAGGGGAGTGGGCATTTCAGAAGACATTACTGCTACTGAAACAGAGATGTATCTGTGTAGGCCTTGCTTTTAGGGGAGTCTTTTGGTTCACTGTAGGTTCAGCTGTTTTTCCAGGTGTCTCCTCTGGGTGCTCCTGTGGTGCTGGGTTCTCCTGGGGAGGTTGAGGTTGTCAGGATAAATGAGGGGTGACCATCAAAGGTGCTGAGGATGCCAAAGAAACTTCTAAGCATAGCGATAGAGAATCCTGGTGATGAGGGGGTCTTTTGTAAGCAATAGTGCGGTTCGCAGACACCTTTTCTTTTGTTGGTACTAGAACTAGATTTTTGTACAGTATTAGCATAAAAGACCTGCTCTCTCCAGTCCATATCATCCCTTGATGAGATATCCCCAAGGGCAAGCACAATAGGAATTATCGTCCTCATCACATGAACTGCATTTCACAGTATTCAGGCAGGCAGTACTGGTATGACGCAGTTCAAGGCATAAACAGTATTTTCATTTATCACAATTGCTACTTATGTGAGCTTTTGAACCGCATTGGTAGCACATTTTAAGTTGGCCAACAAAAAATAACAATCTTCTGTCCCAGCCCAAGTAAAAACTATTGGGCAAATGTTGAATTCCAGAATTCCCATAATGCTACCTTACTCAGATCCTCCATCCCCCAGTCCAAATCTTTTTGGAATCCATGATAGGATCAGGTGTCCCTATTACTGTGCATCTTTGCTTCATCCAGTGTAAGGTGTCAATGATGTTAACCCCTTCATTCCTGAAAAGCAATGTCACAGTTTTAGTTTCATGGTTAGTTAAGGGAATTGCAAAAGACGGTACCCATAAATGGGTATCCTCCAACTGTAGATATCTAGTCAAGAACCTTTCAATATTTTCCATCATTTTAAAACTCCCATCAAAATCAGCGTCCCCTAGCATATGAATCAAAGTGTACAGTTCCACTGCAAACAATCTCATACTATCTGTTAAGTGTCCTGGCTACATATCTTCTTTCAGGGAACTCGTTCAATCCTCCTGTGTATTTAAGTCTGACTGCATTATGGTGCTTAGATGGTTCTGGGGATCCTTTTAAGAGGTCAGAATATTCGTTCCTGACTCCAGATTCCTGACTATTTTGTTTTCCATTCAGTTCTTTCTGATTTCTGTTACTGTCAGAAGCCACGGTAGGACCACTTGTACATCCCCCACTACTGGTAGAAGGTTGCTCATGTAATTGTCTAAGGTCATCAGAGCCTGTCTGTAGTACTTGATTTCTAAGAGGATTAGCCAGCTGAGATAGGTTTAAACAACTGTAGCTCAGAAGTGAATTCCAAACTTAGTAACATAGGTGTTGATGGCAGATAAGTACCGCTAGGCCCACCTAGTCTTCTTGTATTCCCTGCCTGCATCAGCAGCCACTGAACCTAATTGATCATTGGCTATTGCCTCTCTATCTTCACCCTATCTAGGGTTCACGTATGTCTATCTCATGCATGTTTGATCCTTCCACTGTGTTAACACCCACCACTTCATGAGGTAGGCTATTCTAAGCACCTTGTCCTGCAACCTTCAATCTCATATCGTGCCCCCTTGGCCTTGTACAACTCTTGTACTGAAAGATGTCATCCACCTGCACTTTTTTCAAGCCTTTAACATACTTGAAGGTCTGTAGTATATCCCCCTGTTCCCTCATCTCCTCAAGTGTATACATACTGAGGTCTTTTAATCTGCCCTCATATGCTTTTTGATGAAAGCACTTCACCATCTTGGTCGCCCTTCTCTGGACATCCTCCACCCAATCTATGTCTTTGTGAAGATGTGGCCTCCACAACTGAACACCATATTCCAGATGTTCTCACCAACATTTTGTACAATGGCATCATCACCTTCCTTCGTCTGCTAGAGATACCCCTTCCTATGCACCCCAGTGTCCCACTGGCCTTCCCCACAGCCTTGCTACACTGTTTGGCCACCTTTAGGTCATCTGAGATGATTATTCCTAAATCCATCTCTTCCCTGGTGACCATCTGCAATTCCCCCTCATCCTGTAGCTCTCTGCAGAGTTTCTTCACCCCCGGTGCATATTCTTACACTTCTTTGCATTAAACTTTAATTGCCACACCTCTGATCACTCTGCCAGCCTTCTCAGATCCCTCCTCTTTCTTGTGACCCCTTCTGGTGTCTCTACTTTGTTACAGATCTTGGTATCATCCACAAATAGGCAAATCTTCCCCTCTAGCCCTTCAGCAATGTCACTGATGAGGACATTAAAAAGGACTGTCCCCCGTACTGATCCCTGAGGTACCCCACTGGTCACTCTCCTTTCCTCAGATTGATCCCATTTACAACCACCCTCTGCTCCCTGTCCCTCAACCAGTCACTAAATCTTTTTCTCCACTTTGTGGCCCACCCCCCAGGCTACCTAGCTTGTTCACCAGTCTGTTGTGGGGTACAGTGTTTAAGGTCTTGCTGAAATCAAGGTAGGCGATGTCCACCAATCCTCCCTGATCCACCTCCATCACCCAGTTAAAAAAATCAATCAGATTTGTTTGACATGACCTTCTTACTGTGAATCCATGCTGCCTTGGATCCTGAACTCCCATGGTTTCCAAGTGTTCCATAATTCTCTCCTTAAGCAGCGCCTCCATAATCTTACCCAGTACTGAAGTGAGGCTGACCAGCCTGTAGTTTCCTGCCTCCTTTCTACTACCACTTTTGCAGACAGGAACTACATTTTCCCCCTTTCAGTCCTCTGGAACCACCACTGTATTGAGTGACTCACTAAACAGGGCTGCCAGTGGTACTGCTAGCACCCTCTGTAATTCCTTTAATATCCTGGGGTGTCTATTATTTTGCCCCATCCCTTTGCCCATCCTCAGTTTTGTGAGTTCCTCCAGGACTCTCTATTATGTAAAGAAACTGCTATTTACTTCTTTCCCCCTCATTTTTGCTGCCACCTAGCTGTGGTCACTGTCCCTCCCCCTCTATTGTGACTACCGAACAGAAGTATCCATTTAGTATTGATGCCTTTTCTAAGTCCTCATCTACACACACACACACACACACACACACATACACCTCTTCCACCCATTTGAGCCTTATGATCCCTCCCCTGGCCTTCCTTCTATTGCTAGTGTTTTTATAAAATGTCTTGGCCACCCCTTTTTATTGTCTGCGCTAATCTCTCCTCTGTCTGTGCCTTTGCACTCCTAACTGCTTTCCCCACATCCCTCTGTCTCTCTGAGTACACTGCACTGTCCTCATCCTTCTGAGTCTCCTTGTAATTTCTGAGTGCCCTCTTTTTGTCCTCCACTTTCTGTGCCACTTCCTTTGTGAACCATAGTGTTTGTTCTTTCTTTTTCCCTTGTTCCTCAGTCTAATGCATTGATTTGTAGCCTCTATTATGGCTTCTTTCATGTGTTCCCACTGCTCCTCAACCCCCTCCCCCATGAGTCCTTCCTGCACAGATTTCTTTGATCTCTCTCCCTATCCCAGCAAAGTCCACCCTCTTGAAATCCAGGACCTTTGTCTTTCTGTGACTCTCCTGTGACACTCTACTGATGCTGAACCATATTATATAATGGTCACTAGATCCTAAGTGTCCATCCACCCTGACTTTTTTGATCCTGTCTCCATTGGTCAGCACAAGGTCTAAGATTGACTTGTCCCTGGTGGTCTCCTGAACCAACTGCTTGAGGCCTGCTCCCTGCATGGATTCCATGATGTCTCAGCTCCAGGCTGAGGCAGCTGCGGGGATGGTCCACTCTATATCTGGCATGTTGAAATTGAAGGCAAAGAAATATAATTTGGTTGCAAGACACATCTTGCTGTGTGTTCCCTGGACTATGCATTGAGTGTACCCCACATACCTGAGAGCATCTACCAAAGTCCCGAATTTCAGCAGCAGAGTCAGGGCCAGGAAAAGACCATCCAGTTGCATCAGCAGAGGTTATCCAGCCAGCATTAATCAAAGCAGCAGTGATATGTGGCGTAGAGGGTTGTCCACTATGTGCATTCAGTACAGAAGGCCATTCCCCTGCAGAAGGAGAAGTGTTCAAGGGAGCACAGTGAGCTGACATTTGTGCCATTTGTAACTGCTGTGACTATGCTGTGACAGTGTCAGTTTTATGTGTCAAAGTAGCAGGTTTCACAGACACAGTTGCCAAGGCATCCACCCCAATTCCAGCTAAAGAAGGAGATAAATTCTGCAAATGGCCCTCAGAATAACAGCTCTTGCAGTAAGTCTGCCCTAGAAAGAGATCAAGAGCCATAGGTTGTTTGAAATCCACTGACCCGGTGTGGTTCACACTGGGATTACCTTTTTTTCTGCAGCAATTGCTTGCAAAACAAGTATTTATCTTCCTCCTCCTCCCAGAGCAGCTTTAAAAACACAGCTTTCTGTTACTGTAACTGCCAGTCTAATCTTTCCTCCATGAAGTCTGTGTCCTCTGGCTCCAGGACTGCATTCAAAGTAACATCCCCGGTCTGCAGGCTAGAATGCTCAGTGCCATCCTCAGGATGGATTCCAATGGTTAGGGAACCATGTACAGACAAGGGCAAAGCTGGTTCAGTACCACTTTGGTCCACTCTCAGCAGCACCAACAGATGTGCAGTAGAAATTGCAACCACTGATGTCAAAATCAAAACATGGTCCAAAACAGGTGTCACAGAAGGAGGGGAAGGGATAGCAGCAAGCATTCCCACACAGACCTCAATATTGCCATTCTCTTCCTCACCCAACTCCTTCACCTTTCCCTACAGGAGCAGACAGTGCCCTCTGCAGACACAGTAGGGAATTTTCCTTGGTGTCCTGGTTAACTTTCCACCATTCACTAAAATACCACTAACAGTTTTATCTGGTTCAGTTTCTCAGTCTGCATCTGTAACCCCCTACTCCCTCCAATCCCCCAATATGAGGCTGAATATAGGCAACATTTCCTAGCCCTCCTTTCCTGGTCACCAAAACTGAAATAAAAATAATTTTCAATTGAGAAAATAATATAATTGTATACATATAGCTGAAAATGTAAATATAACTGAAAAGTTTATGTCCTGCTATAGAGCAGAAAGGTACACAGAACTTAAAGCGCCCCAGATGCCATTGTGACAACTTTGAAGAAATTGAATATTTACACATAACTAATATTTTACTTAATATTTTTTCTGTAATTCTCACCCTTACTTCTTTATTTCTAAGTGTATTTGCATATAAACAGGATTGCTGCCCTTGCAGGAACATCTAATTGCATTTATACACAAGGGGCTTGTTGGAAAACTTCCAAATTACATATCTACTAAACTGGTTTGTAGAGAAAAAAAAAGATTTCTTAAGATCTGCACCTGGTATGGACTTGGAAATCCCAAGATGTAATCTAGAAATTGGTGGAGACTCTGTCTATTATGTAGGTGTCCTAGCTTAGAACAGTATCCCACATAATTTAAGGATGGCCACTGGGAGGGAGATAAAAAAAAAAGTTGGAAGATAAAGCACATAAACTTAGATTATGCTGTACAATTTAGCACAATATTATCATAATCTGGAAATAAGAACTCTGTTAAATGGAAGTATGGTGTAATTCTTGCTTGTTTGCTAGACGGTCTATGTCTGGAGTATTTATACAGGTGTCTTTAGTATGCCATTTAATGCATTTATAATACATAATGTGAAATAATGAAATTGCAACAGTGTGTCTTCCTTCTTTTCTGTGGACCTCGTTGTAAATGAGTTTTTAGCTCAATGGAGCAAATTCTGATTCATAAGTTTTATGAATAAAAATATTTTACTTACTATCTGTTCTGGTTGTTTGTCTGCATCTGACATCACAGTTCTGTTTATGACATCATAATCGGTTGCTGTGGACATAATTATGATGCAATAAACAGGGGACTTTGATGACAGGCGTAGGCAAGCAGAAAGAGCAGATAAAGCCTAAGGGATAGTAATCCTCTTTCATACTACCAAGATTGGTAATAAAGAAATAAGGGATAGATTTCTAAAAAATATATGAAATCAGACTGAGCTGTGTCTTAATCTCACATTTTGCAAGCTTTTCTAATGGTGTCAGGGTCTCTTTAGTGGTAATTTCCAATGTAGTTTTCTAATTGCTTTGTGACTGGTCATTGACATCATGTGCTTCTCAGTATTTGTTATACTCATTTCAGTGTGTCCTTCACACATTTCAGCATGTGCTATCCTAATGACATTGTGTGCTTTAGCTTTTCTGATGTATTGATGTGTGTACTACACAACTGAGCAAGTTATGCTCATTATGTTATACTCCTTTTGGTATGTGTTTCACAAAATGTAGTATATATTGCAGTTACTTTAGTATGTGTTATACGCATTCTAATATGTGCTTAATCCATTATGGTGTTTGTCCATTCCATTTTGTTATGTGTTCTACTAATATCACCATGTGTTAGATGATTTAAGGTGTTTTATTCATTTCAGTATCTCTCACTCTTGTTTTGTCATGGTCAAGTCCCATGTGGCAGAGATCCAAGATTGAAGTTTTTTTAGTTTTGGGAAATGTGTTCATTGCTCAGTGGCCATAAAGGAAAAATATTTTTTTTAATTCAAGGAGAGATGAGAAATGTGTAATACATGGCATTTTAACCTGTGATTCTGACCATGTGGTATATACAGTATATTAAAATGCCAATGTGGACTGTTTTTTGTGGGTAAAACCATGCTGAAATTGAGAGAATCAGACTATAAAAGTGCAATCAGGAATCAAGATGAAAAATCATCAGTAATGAGATAATGAGACATTTCGCTAATGAAAGACACCTTATAAGTTCTTTGCGTTTTACAGTGTGTGAGAAAGTAAGACAACCAGTTAAAGGAGGAGACTGGGAGAGGGCTCTCTTAAAAAAAGAGGACTGGTGGATAGATTACCTTAACAGTTTTAACAACAGACATGGGTTAAACAAGGAAATAGAATGGGTGAGTTTCATGTGAATAACCATTGCCCCCTCCCCCCGCTGTGCCTTGACATTACAGAACAAACCAGGGGCCAGACATTTAAAACTTTGCCCTGGTGCAAAACCCTGTTTGCCTGTGCATGGAAGACCCATATTTAAAAGCTCAGATAGCAAAGGTGCACTGGGCTTGGCACCAGGGTAAAGAGTGGTGGGGAGCGGAAGGCAAAACTATGCAAATGTGTAGGTGGGGACCTGAATATTGGTGCAGTCTGATATTCAGAGTATTTGCCCCAACACAATGGCACCTAGTCTAGTAGTCCTTCCCTGTCCCTGATTGCCATCCCATTAAATAATAAGCAACATAGCCAAGGTGAACTTGAACACCCCCTACCCCATAACCCTGGCACATAGTGACCCACCACCCTGCTCTCCCCATCCCAACCCCCAGTCAATGACTGCCAAAGCTCTCCTCTCCCCAACACAGCCAGTTATCATTGAGCACATGCTATATAAAGTAAGCGCACATTTATTATACAGTACATGCTCAGTGACAGCTCAATCACTGGCCAGCCATGGTGTGGAGAAGAGGGCTGTGATGGTTGCCAGCTGGGGAACAGGATAGGAAGAGTGGAATGGGGGGTAACTACCTGCCAGGGTGGGGGGTGGACAGTGCACTAGACCGCCAGGGATATGTTACTTATTATTTAACAGGATGGCAATCAGGGACAGGGAGGGACTACTAAACTACTGGGGAAATGTTAAGAAAGTAAATAATGGGATGGTTATAGGTGAGTGGGGGGGGAACACTGGAATATCAAGGCATATATTATTTTATATGGGGATGGTGATTGGAGAATAGGGAAGGATCACTGGACTACCAGGGCATATATTCTTTTATACGGGGGACAGCTATCAGAGAACAGGGCAGTGACCACTGGGCTACCAGGGCATATATTATTTTAAACGGGTGTAACAGGGAGACCCCAATGGGATCTCCGAGGAGAGGCTGGCTCCCTCCTCGATATTCTCTATTAGACCACCAAGATATATATTTATAGACCACATGGAGCACGTAGGAGATTTCATGAAGCATTACTTGGTCAGGAAACAAAATTTAAGGGGGTACAAAAAGTTGTAGCTTCAGTTTTTAGGCAGAATTTACAAAGCTTTATATACAATTGAACAAACACAGGACATGCAACCTGTCTCTAAACAAGGCAATGTTGGTATATTAGCTCTGTAATTGGAGAATTTACATCTGCATATCCTGTAGTAAGCACGAGCTAAATGATGTAAATTTGGTGACCGAAACTAATGCAGGAAGTGGAATAAATGTAATAAATGCCAATCCCCACAAGATGGCAGCATTGTATAACTAATGACAGTTTGCTTTCAGCAAATTTTTTATTGACATACCTGCACGTAGGCTTAACATATACAATAGCTGGTTTTGTTATAAACACTTAACTGTGCCCTTTCTCCTATTATACGTAAAATATAAAAATTGCATTACAGTTTAAACTATAGCATTAACAAGATATGCTTACTCTTAAACTGGTACAGAATATATGGTTCACATTCTACTAATATCTTAGCAGACAGTTACAAAGAAATGCAATATACTTTATAACCATATATGTACACTTTTCCTTAACAAGCTGCTGTCACATTCTGATAGGTCACTGTGTAACTATGATAAGTAAGAGCTATGACAAATATGACACATAGCATTTGTAAGAAATGCCTACATCATTTTGGGAAATGTAGCACATAAGTTTTGTTTTGTCCACCATTTCACACACATAAGTTTTGTTTTTAAGCACCATTTTGTAATATATCTGTATTGTAACTGTGTTGTGTATACATACGTTTTTATGCTCTTGTCTTTCCGTGTATTTGCTCATGCACCCACTTACTGGCTTTATCAGATTATACTTGGGTTTTTGTAGCCTGTCCCCTGCCAATTATAAAAATTTGTGCAAAGACACACATTATAGTAAAATAACTCTCTACAGCGGGGACCACAATTGCAGATGGAGGGAAAGGGAGGGACCACTCGAGTACCAGGGCATAAATTATTTTATACAGGGTCAGCAATCAGAGAATGGGTGAGGGGGAAGGGACCACTGGACTATCAGGGCATATATTATTTTGTACGGGGATAGCAATCAGAGAATGGGGAAGGGGAGAGGGGCCACTGGACTACCAGGGCATATATTATTTTATATGGGGACAGCAATCAGTGTCTTCTAATTGGTTAGCTCCCCAGTAAACACCTGTGAGCTTTATTGGCTAGAGCACACTACATGAACATTAAAGCCAGAGAGTAGTTTCCCCACAAGACAGAGCCTAAAACCTTAAACACAAAGTCCTAAAAAGCCCTTGAAATTTGTAAAACCTAAGGAAAGATAAAAAGAATACAAATCCATTGAATGAATGACTGGCACTGAGCTCCTTCCTGTCACATGCTGCACTCCATTCAAATCCATCTAGGTACTCTAGTGAGAATTTACAATATATTGCTATAAATCAATTCTGTGAGATGAGGATCACGAAGTTAGCTGCTCCTCTGCTTCACCTTGTAACCCTTCCCTGCTGCCTTTAAAGAGCAACTCTCTTCAATCATAAAAAGCTTAAAAAAACACATTGTGCTCTGGCCAGTGAGAGGCTCACAGGTGCTTACTGGGGAGCTCACCAATTAGAAGAAGGCAACAATTCTCCTACATTCAAATGAGTATTAAGAGTTTGGCAAACTAAACCCATCACCATCCAGAGGCTGGTTTCACAACAAGACAGAGAGGAAGCAGGGGGACCTCTGCTCAGAATGGCAAGATCAAATGTGATGCTCTTTCCTGACCAATGAAGGTGGTCACATTGTTGTGGTGGTCAGGCTTGATCATAATTCAGCTGGATGGGGAGACTAAGAACCCCTACAACAGTTTATAACAAGTAAGAATATTCAAGTTATTTGAAAATATTGCAGGATTTAAAACAGCAAAGTGTGTGTATGGGGGAGGAGCACTGGTACCTTAACTACAGTCCATGCTTTTGTTTGGTCACACACCAGGTGCCTCCCCACAAATGTTACTAAGACATATTGCAAATGTGATGAGTTGAGCTTGCCAAGTACTTCATTCTGATTTGTATGCAGGAGAATTGTGGTCTTCTAACTGATGAGCTCCCTAGTAAACATCTGTGAGTCTCTCATTGTCCAGAGCTCACTACATGAGCAATAGAGCCAGAGAGTGGTTCCTCCATAAGACAGAGAAGAAGCAAGGGGATCTCAATTCAGAATGGCAAGATAAAATGTGACACTTTTTCCTAACTGAAGGAAGTGGTCACTTTCTTGTGGTGGTCAGGCTTGATCATAATTCAGCAAGATGATACGGCTAAGAACCCCTCCAACAATTTATAACAAGTTAGAATATTGGAGTTATCTGAAAAAAAAATTGCAGGCTTTAAAGTAGCAGAGTGGGGGGAGGAGAACTGGTACCTTAACTATATGATTTTCCTGACTGAAGGAAGCATCTAGAAGCAAGTGACTAATTAGACCAAAAGCAGCATGGCTTCACAGTGGGGAGGTCATGTCAGACAAACATGACTGATTTCTTTGACTGGCTGACCAGAATAGTGGACCAAGGAGAAGCAGTGCACTTACTGTATCTGGACTTCAGTAAGGTGTTTGACTCAATTCCACATAGGAGGCTGATAAATAGGTTGGAATATACAGGAGTGTGACATAAAATAGTCAGCTGGAAACTGGCTCCAAGGGAGAGCACAGAAGGTATTGTTGAACTGCACTATAAGAGGAAGGTTGGGTGACCAGCTGAGTTCCCCATGGATCAGTGCTGGGTTCAATTCTATTTTACATATCCATCAGCGACATTGTAGAGGGTTTTCAGGGAAAGGTATGCCTGTTTACCAATGACACAAAGCTCTGCAAGAGAGTAGACATGCATGGGGGGGGGGTCAGAGAAATAGTCTCCAATCTAAAAAACTGGAGGAATGGTCAAAGCAGTGGTAGCTGAAATTAACTGCCAGGAAATGTAAAGTTATGTGTCTGGGAAGAAAAATCCTAGGCTGGAAGTATACCTTGGGGGGGGATAACAGCCAACTGAAATTAAGGTACAGAGGGATCTAGGAGTACTTGTATCTGATGATTTAATGACAATCAGGTAATGCAAAAAGGTGGCGCAGAAAGCTAGCAGCATTCTCAGATGCATAGGTAGGGGTATCACAAGGAAAAGCAAAGTGATAATCCCACTGTACAGGTACTTGGAGAGGCCTCACTTTGAGTACTGTGTCCAGTTCTGGAATCCACACCTCAAGAAGGACAAAGGTCACCTGGATACTGTGCAGAGGAGAACTATGAAGATGATATACAAACTGCACAAAGAACCCTACAAAATGAGATTAAACCACCTCAGGGTGTACTCACTGGAAGGGAGAAGGGACAGAGGTGATATGATAGAGACTTTTAAAATGCCTGAAAAGAATAATCTCAGTACAAACACAGGATCTCTTCAGAGAAAACCCAACTACACTAACAAGGGGGCACAACATGCACATGAAGGGAGGTAGTTTCAAAAAAAACAGTAGGAAGTTTTTCTTCACAGAGAGGCAAGGCAAGGCAAATTTTATTTCTCAGGGCACCCAATCCTGGAGGATCTGGGTGACATACTCAAAAAATACAACTTTCAATAAAACAATAAAATTATCAGCAGTAGAAAAGCAGACGATACAATTAAATAAATAATGTCTAACTAAAAACATAACTAGTGTGGGCTATCCCAAACTAGGATTTAATATACAGTGTCCAGGAAGGCCAGATTTAACAGGTGGACCATGAATGCCTCCACTGAAGGGGCCTCCTATACAGAGGTAGCAGCAAATTTCACAGGACAGGGCTGGCAACACTAAATGCTCTATTGCTGACAGTTTTCATCCACATCCTGGGAATCACAAGGAAGTCTCTAGAGGAGGAGTGGAGGGAGTGGACCTGAGGCAGTAGGTGAAAGATGGTCAGACAGGTAGCCAGGGCCCAGTCCATGTAGGGCCTTAAAGGTGAGCAAGCCCACCTTAACGAGAATCCTCCACCTGATCAGCAACCAGTGCAGTGACGTGGCAGTATTTTGACTGCCCTGTCAGCAACCTGGCAGCTACATTCTGCACTAACTGCAGCCTGCAGAACTAGTACAGAAAGGGTGGTGGAGCCCTGGAACAGTCTGCTCCAGGAGATTGTGGTGAAAAAAACAGTAAGGAAGTTCAAGCTACTGTAGCATGGAATAGGCATTGTAGAAATCTAAGAAGTAAAGAGACTGGGAGGAGGATAGCATTCATAGGCAGATCAGATGGATTGCAAGGTCCCCTTCTGCAAGCACTTTTTTATTTTCTCATGTTCTTATGCTTTTGTTTGGTCACAAACCCAGTGCCTCCCCACAAATGTCACTAAGATGCATTGCAAATGTGATGGGTTGAGCTTGCCAAACCCTTTATATTGATGAGTTGAGATCTTTCCTAGGGTGCTATGTCCAGTGGGAATGTGAATGAGGCTGCTCTTTCTGAAGGTTGTCTTGGGATTAAAGTACAATGCATTCCACTTAAGTGCATACCTGATAAACGCATAGCTTGCATAAACACACACAATTTTCAAGTTCTGATTTTTTTTCCCTGTACTTCCTACTGTATGTAAAATTGATCTGTTAAACACATATAAGGATCCCTTTTAAATGCATAGTTTCCTTTCGCTTTGTCGTTCAAGTGTGGACTGATTGGTCCAGTTTTACTGACACTATCTGTATTTGCCTTTCTAATTAGCAATTAATTGTGTATTAATGGGCTGCTCTATTTAAAATGAGGTGTTAATCACCTACTTCAACCTTTTAACCATCAATTCCACATCACAGAAGCACCTTCCATCGCAATGAAATCAAAGCAAAGAACCAAATGAAAGGCACAGAAGCACTTTACGTGTATCCCAGAAGACATCTCCCTCACACAGGAATCAGACCAAAGAATGGCACAGCATATCACAAATACCTTTATCCTAACCAAAGAAGCACTTAAGTGCTATTGGAATTTCAACATTACAAAAGAAAAAAAACTTATTTTTGCCATTGAGGCAAAACAAGAAGATGGGGGGCTAACTTATTTCAAATCAGAGGCAGTGCACTATTCCCTCGGAATCAAATTTCCATACTTCAAACACCTTGTAGTTCTAAGAAAAAACTACCTGTGAGGTCAGCACTTATTTTCAGCCCAAGAAAACAGAATCCTCAAATAGTATTTAATACTGTTTTGGACTTTTTATTAACTACAGCAACAATTAAATAAGATTCTTACTCACCACTTGTAAAGCCGTCCAGCTCCAGTTCGGTTGTTAAATGCTGATAGTGTCTCAAGCTGTAATTGCCACACAGTGACATAAAACCCAGTCTCTCCTAGGTGCAAGTCTGGCATTAAATGATTCAAATCACGCAAAAAATGCTTTAGATAAGATAAAAATACCATGCACAATAAGCACAAAAAAGAACGAGGTGAAATAAACAAGGTTTGTGGAGACACAGCATGTAGAACGCGTGGGCTCGTGAACGGCTGAAAAACTAGGAAGCATGCTTACGTATCGACCATTTCAGGTCATCATCAGAGTGTGCTTCTTACTACCACCCTTATACCTATAAAGGAATTATTTAAAGTGCCATTGCAGACAACATATATATGTGCATACATATACTAGCCAAACTTACTTTGAAACACATATAAACATTAAACCAGCTGCCTATACCAAATCCAGATTAAAATAATACATAATTCCATACTCAGCATCATATTTTAAAATGAAAAAACAAGAATTAAATATTTAATGCTGAAATTAAATCAACAATTATAAGCCATTTTGATGAAAAATGTCAAATCCCATTACATTTTATAAACTGTGTCAAATACGTTGCTAAAGTCTAGGTAGGCCATATCCACAGCCCCTCCCTGGTCTACTACTTTGGTCACCCAGTCAAAGAAATCAATTAGATTCATCTGACATGACCTTCCCACTGTGAACCCATGTTGCCTTGGGTCCTGCGCCCCACTGGCCTCTAGGTACTCAACAATTCTTTCCTTCAGAAGTGAATCATCACTTTCCCTACCACAGAGATCAAATGGACCGGTCTATAGTTCCCTGCCTCTGTCTTGCTCCCACTTTTGTGAAGGGGAATTACACCAGCCTTCTTCCAGTCCTCAGGTACCACACCCTCCTCCCATGATTTGTTATAAAGGGTAGTCAGTGGCGTCACTAGTTATCTGCTTAATTATTTTAGAATTCTGGGGTGATGACCTGAAATGGTCGATACGTAAGCGTGCTTCCTGGTTTTTCAGCCATCCACAAGCCCACACATTCTACATGCTGTGTCTCCACAAACCTTTTTTATTTCACCTTGTTCTTTTTTGTGCTTATTGTGCATGGTATTTTTATCTTATCTAAAGCATTTTTTGCATGATTTGAATCATTTAATGCCAGATTTGCACTGAGGAGAGACTGGGTTTTATGTCACTGTGTGGCAATTACAGCTTGAGATGCTATCAGTATTTAACAACTGAACTGGAGCTTGATGGCTTTACAAGTGGGGACAAAGAACCTTATTTAATTGTTGCTGTATTTAATAAAAAGTCCAAAACAGTATTAAATGCTATGTGCAGATTCCATTTTTTTGTGCTAAAAATAAGTGTTAACCTCACAAGTAGTTTTTTCTTAGAACCACAAGGTGTTTGCTATTGGAATGTCTTTTCCCTATCCAGCCCCCTAGCATGCGTTGCAAGTTGTGCTCACCATAAAAAGAATATAAAATCTGATAAATGTATAGCCCTTTTGAATGCATACTTTTTGCTGTTCCCAAGGGTATGCATTTAAAAAGGCTGAACTATAAATAAATCACCTGCTGTTTCAAGCACCCATACAAAGGTTCACTCATCTTCCTGTAATAACAGCTCTTTGGTCTTGAAACTGCAAGCAATATGTTCTGATATTATTGCAATTGAAGACAATTATAATTCCCTATTAGGGAAGGTGGATATAATGGGCAAATCTGGTGTAGGCCTAGGGAATGTTCCATCAACTACTATTTATCCAAACGTTATAGGTTCCTACTGTATGTAAGATATTATTTGATGAGTTGGGCTTAATGAATTGTGGCAGTAATATGGTATAACACACCATTGAGGTTCTGCCTGTTTGCTGCCCCTTTGGCTGGAAAAATTTATTTCTAATGGGATCCCAGGGTAGTAGAATCTGAAGTTAGAATTCTTAGGCTATATGGTTACATGATAAATAAGACTAATATGCTAATAGGCTGCATAAAAGAAGCTTTGCCTCTAGAGATAAAAAATGCATTATGCCACTGTATAGGGCCTATGTGAGGCCACACTTGGACTACTGTTCCTCTCTGTGGAATCCATACCTCAGAAGGGATATAAATAGGATGGTGGGGGCCCAGCAGAGAGTAACTAAACTGGTGGATGATATATCCAGTATGAGTTATGATAGAAGACTGGAAGAATTAAAATGGTATTCTCTGGAGGAGAGAAGAAAAAGAGGGGATGCCCTTTTTATGCACAAAATGCACAAGGATGAAGAGCTACTTACACAATGAAATATGTCTGACAATAAACATAACTGTAATTTAAGAAGCCATAAATATCAGTTATCCCTTACATATCCGAAAACTAACAAAATGAGATTTTACTATACACAAAAAATAATTCCGTTGTGGAACTTACTTCCTAGTTCGTTAGTTGAAAACATTGATCAAGTTATTTTTAAACATAAACTTGATTCATTATTGCTATGATAAATATGGAATATACCAGCTTGGCTGGAGACATACCTATATGGGCCTCGGCTTTCTGTATGTCTATATTTCCTAGTATAAATCTTAGTATAAAGGGTCCTGTAGATGGTAATAATCTGTTGGACCTTATTGTTGTGTTGCAATTTACTAAGATGGAGGTTCAGATCAATGAGGAAGATTTAGTTGAGGTTAGTTACACAAGGGATGATTATAGTTTGGATTGCATTCATGTTATCTGTATGAATCATATGATCACAAATTATCTTTGCAATAGTGGTTACCTGCTGGAAAAATGTAACACTATTCTAACATGTGAATAGGAAAATATTGTACCTGGCTAGCTCCCATGTCTTTGATTCAAATATGTGCTCTCTAGGTATTTCTTGTTTTTAAGAGACATAAGGGAGAAACTTATTACATATTTAACAAACAAATTAGCTCCTTTTTTTCAAATTTTCTTCGGATACCTTGGGGGGTTTTGGGGGAGTAATTAATGCAAGTGTAACCACCCAGTCCCTTGGGTTACTAGACTCCTATCAGTATTATTATTGTTAGAAAGGTAGCAGGCAGCTGGTAGGGAGCTCATTAGGGGCTCCTTACATAATGACATCATTACTTACTCAGCTAGCCTGAAGGAGGAATGATTAGGTCATTTAGAACTCTAACAACAGCATAAGCCACACTCTGTGAATAGCTGCTCTGGGGAGCTTAGAATGATCAGTTCAGTTCTGAGTGTTGTTTAGTCAGTTGTGGAATGAGGAGGTGAGAGTGGCAGAAGACTGCCAGTGGACTCTGAGAAAGGGCCCAGAATTTCTCACTATAGTGGAGTGTCATTTCCAGCTTCCAGTTAAAATGGTGGAGACAAGACTACAATGGGATTTCCTCATTTCTACTCCCTGTGAAGTGGAAGGATCTTCTTGTTCTCTGTGGACTCAAAGGAAAATCCCCTGAAGGTTCTGTGATGTTTTCAGCTGCCTTCGATAGGACCTGAAATAGGCTGTGTAGACTGGCTACCCAGCGGAGTGTCTTTCCTTTCCTTTTTTTGTTGTTCCATTCTCAGTGAACAGAACAAGTTTCTGCAAGTACTGTAAACGAGACTAGGGACAGGATTCACAAAGCAAGCCAAAATTCCCGCAGCTGCATAAAAAGGCTTGTAGCAATGTGGAAATGCAGTTGTGAGGTATTCTTAAAGAAAACTGGTGCAACTGTGGATTTCCACAAAATGTGCCGCAGATGCAGCAATTTAGCAGCTACAGGAATTGCACAAGTGCTGTGTATCCACAACTACAGATCTGCAGCTGCAGAAGTGGCTGAGGAGGCACAGCAATAGTAAAATTCAATAGCTGAAGCATTTTTTGGAAGTCAGCCTTTCTGAAATCTAGCACCTTTATCTTTGAGTGACTGGTGTCCTGTGTTATGTTTATCTTAAAGTTTACCATGGAATGATCGCTGTTGCCCATCTGTCATCCCACTTCGATGTCCTTAATTTCTGAGTTTGTGAGGACAAGATCGAGAATGGCATCTCCCCTTGTTGGGGTTTTAACAGGTTGGCACAGTCCCGCACCTTGTAGTGACAATAAGAATTCCCTACTTCTTCTTGTTGCTGCCGTTAGTGTGATCCAATTAATATCTGGTAGGTTGAAGTCCCCCACCAGTATTACTTTGCCTTTATCAAACATTTTGTGGATTTCCTCTATTAGGTCTTTGCCTCCTTTATCTCCTTGATTTCGAGGCCTGTACACAACATCGATTCTGAAGGGTTTTCCCTTGCCCGTGTCTACTGTTGGCCACAGTGACTCAAAGTTCCCAGGTTTCCCGCATCAACTACCACAGTCAAAAGACAACTTGTGAGGGCAGCACAAACTATTAAATGATGATGGACAATAAAGCAGATTTCATGACTCCAAAAAACAGTTGCACATAACATCACTTTTTTGTAAAAAAAAAACTCTCATCACCATGTAGAACATCAGGTGTTGTCCTTTTTCTGTCTACTTGTAGTTCAAAGAAGAACAGGAGGTGTTTAACCAAAAAACTGTTATCAAAGTATCGCCCATCTCTCCTCGGTGCAACGATAGGCATATTATAGTGCAAATATGCAAAGATTGGTTAAGATAAGCAACTGCTGCTATGCATGAACTGGAACTTAGTTTACAAGGTATATATATAAATGGGATGAACCACAGCTAGGCCGCATGGATTCAAGGACAGGTAAAGCACACCTGACTGCATGCTTACATATTGACCATTCTTAGCCCCCAATTTCTTTGCACTGCCTATCTTTCTTGAAAGTATTATAATCAGGAATGGCAATATCTCATCCGTAGTTTTCTATGAACCATGTTTCTGTTACAGCCACCCAGTCCAACCTTTCTGTTTCCAAGAGTTCAGGAAGTTTGTTGGTTTAGCTCCTAGTATTTGCAACTATTGTTTTCCAGGAACATATCCAAATTTAATGAGATTTGAAACATTTAAACTACTATTCCATTTGGTCATTTATGACAAAGTTCATGTTTACAACTTTAAATGTGATTGAATTAAATGTAATCAAATGTCCACATTTTAAAATAAAATTTTGCAAGAATAAGAACTGCAAATTTGTAATTCACGGAAACTTAAATGTTAGAGAATCTAAATCCATTAACCTTTGTAGGCTCTTAGACCTTACAAGGTGACTGTGCATGTCAGTTTTTATTAAATGCTTGCTACCAGAAACTGCAAAATAACATCTTTACTTAAAGTCATATTCCATGAGTCTTTCTGAAAATTGTGGAATTTCATACAATTTGAATTTGCTAATTTCAATCAACCTTATCAGAGGGATTAAAATTAAATGATAAGGGTATGAGAGGCAGGTAGTGCAGAGAGTGACCAAGTTCAGGAGTTAAATGCATAGTTTCACCAAGAAATGGATGGTTGAGCTGGGTAGCACACCAGTGGTAGCCCCCCCACCACCCAGTTTGGGCATGGAAGCACATAGTGTCAACAATTTCAACCTGAATCATGGTAAATTGATAATCCAGGGAACTGTCATATGTGCAAGTCTGGGACTTGAGGTACTCAGAAAGATGTAGTGGGAAGTCAATGTCTGGGGCACCAGGAAGGGAGAATTCAGACTATTCCAATAGGATAGGTTGACAGGAATATGATAGTGCTGTGCAGAATTCAGAATTATGCCAGTGAAATTAGTACGAGAATGACTATTGCACCTGCAGAATTTCCATGGGAATTTCACTGGTTCTTCTGCAGAATTCAGTCTACTGTGATCTGCAGAATAATAATCTGTGGAACAACAGTTTTTCCACAGAAAATTATTCTGCAACAATTTTTGTGGAAAATATTGAGATCCACAGAATAATATTCTGCAGAACAGCATTTTGCCTGCAGAAAATCATTCTGCAACTATTTTCTGCCGTGAAATTCCACCATTCCATTTCTGGTGAAATTCAGTGGAATTTCAGAGGATTTTTGAAAATTCCACAGCATTACGTTCAGCCAGAATTTGAAAATTCTGCACAGCACTCGAAAATGAATAGGTGACTCTAGTTCTAGAGGAGTCTGTCACTGTGAAGAACAAAGAGGATATCAGTGGCATTGGTAGTTCTACTGAGTCAGTCTGGCTATGCTAAGGGATAGGGAGTGGGGGCAAAATAGTCACCCAGAGAGGAACAGCAGGACTACAAAAAGATCAGCCCAGCTTATCAAATGAAGTAGTGATACGTGCACTATGAATGTCAAATTCCACAAATATAATTCTGCATGCTTCATCTATATGCTACCATAAATATTTGAGAAAATGTTACAAATAAATGTTTGTTTTTTTCCATTGTAAATTTAAAACTGTTAAACCAATGTATCCAGTTGTGTTAGACGCTTGAGTTACATACAGACAAAATTCTTCATTAAATTTTGTGCAGAAAATAAAAGAACAGATTTTGAGCACCAATAATTTTGAGACAATGCACCGTAACGTTATAAGTTTTGTCACATGTTTAGAACACCTATCATCAAGTAAACTTCCCAGATTTAAGACACTGTATGTAGCCTAATATATGGTGAGTTATAGGAAGAAAAATATTTTCATTAAATTTCCCTCACGTAAAAAAAGACAGATTTTGAGCACATAAAATTTTAAGACATTCCATCCAAATGTCAGTAAATTTTGAACATTGTTAGAGCAGATATCATCAAGAAATTCATAGATTCATAGAACGTGTCAGCAGAAAAGGACTGCCAGGCCCACCCAGTCTGCCTAGCATGCCACAAGGACTTTGCTATTGCCTTCTGCCTTCCCCCTCCCTGGATCTAACAGACCATTGTACCTATCCCACACTGTCTTGAATCCCCCGAGAGTTCTTGTCTCTACCACTGCCTCTGGTAGCTTGTTACATTTCTCCACCAGCCTCTCCGTGAAGTAGAACTTTCTGATGTTCCCCCTAAATCCCCCCCCCACTATCTGAAAATCATGTCTCCTTGTTTTTGACTCCTCCCTTAACTGGAAGGTATCTTTTACTGGCACTCTGCTTATACCCCTGATATATTTGAAGGTCTCGATCATGTCCCACCTTTCTCTTCTTTGCTCAAGGGAGTACATGCTGAGGTCCTTCAGCCTGTCCTCATATGGCAAATGACTGAGACCTCTTACCATTTTTGTCACCTGCCTCTGGAGACACTCCACCCTATCTACAACCTTCTTGAGGAATGGCCTCCAGAACTGGACCCCATATTCCAGGTGAGGCCTGACAAGCTACCTGTACAAGGGTATTATGACCTCCCTCTTCCTGCTAGATATTCCCCTGCTGATACCCCTGTTGCAACAGCTGAGAGAGAGAGAATAGTTACCTTACAGAAAGGAAGTGATTTACTGAGTACATTGAATTGAATTCATAATTCAGTGGCATGTAATAGTAAGTAGAAGTCAATGTTTTGGTTCTGTTTATGGGGTTGTCTTTACTTAGTGTAACATTAATGTGCCACGGAAGTAGTCTAGCTGGGAGAATATTTGCTGCCATTTTTGACTAGAGCTGTTACTGAAACTGTGAAAGAGGTGTCTGATAAGGGGAGGAGCTGACGAAGGCTTGAGGGACTGTGGGTTACAAACAGGAGTAGACTGTGGACTCTGTTTGCTGCAGAAGCTGAGAGAGGGAGAGCAGCTAGTTGTGGAATGAGGAGGTGAGAGTGGCAGAAAACTGCCAGTGGACTCTGAGAAAGGGCCAAGAATTTCTCACTATAGTGGAGTGTCATTTCCAGCTTCCAGTTAAAATGGTGGAGACAAGACTACAATGGGATTTCCTCATTTCTACTCCCTGTGAAGTGGAAGGATCTTCTTGTTCTCTGTGGACTCAAAGGAAAATCCCCTGAAGGTTCTGTGATGTTTTCAGCTGCCTTCGATAGGACCTGAAATAGGCTGTGTAGACTGGCTACCCAGCGGAGTGCCTTTCCTTTCCTTTTTTTGTTGTTCCATTCTCAGTGAACAGAACAAGTTTCTGCGAGTACTGTAAACGAGACTAGGGACAGGATTCACAAAGCAAGCCAAAAATTCTGCAGCTGCATAAAAAGGCTTGTAGCAATGTGGAAATGCAGTTGTGAGGTATTCTTAAAGAAAACTGGCGCAGCTGTGGATTTCCACAAAATGTGCTGCAGATGCAGCAATTTAGCAGCCACAGGAATTGCACAAGTGCTGTGTATCCACAACTACAGATCTGCAGCTGCAGAAGTGGCTGAGGAGGCACAGCAGTAGTAAAATTCAATAGCTGAAGCAGCAGACTTTAACATTGCTGCCATAATATGATGCTGACAGCACACACAAAGAGACCCGCAACCAGTCCCTCAACTGGGACCACTGCAGCACCACAGGTACCAGTGATACCATGGCACCACAGTGGCCAACTGTCACTGCTAGTTGTCCCTCCCTGGGGTGTTCCTGCGGCCTGAGGGGGTAGCACTTGCTGCAGACTGATCAAGCTCTACTGCTTATGGGGCTCTGTCATGGGCAGCACTGGGCCTGGTGGTTGTTGCCTGTTGCCATATCACGGTAATGTGTACATTTGTTGCTGTGACATCAGTCACTGCTATACTATCTGGGATGCTATTACCTGTGCCTCATCTCCACCTTAATTGATTCCAATTGTTGGGGCACTATTGCAGTTTGCTGAGGGAGAGTTACACCTCATTCCACTGTTTGTAACATTTTTTCCGCAACTGTGGAAAAAAACTGGCTGAGAATAGCCTTTCAGGAGCTGTGCCTTACATATCTCACACCTTTTTTTCCTCAGGGACTTGCACAGCTGCACTTTTTTTCCACAGTCCATAGTATTTTTTTCCACAGTTGTGGAGGTTTATGTGAATAGCACTAAGAGCAATTGTCCCTTTTTTCTGTAGCTACAGCAGTTTTGGGGACTTAGGGAAGGTTTTGCATCTTCTGAAAGCTTTGTGAATCCAGCCCCTGATCTCCACAATTTCCTTAGGGGAGTGGATAGTCTGAGGTGTGTATGCCCATAGATAAGGTTGGATCGCACCTGTCAGTGCCCCTAGTCTCACCAGTCCGAAAGAAGAAAGTTAAACTGTGGACCCCAGTAAATGCAGTTTATTCTCTGTGTCACCCCACTGTTGTGACAAGTAAAAGTGTGGGACCACTAGCATTTCAGTGATAAATGGGGGTTTCAATTGTGTAACCCTGAAGAATGGCAGAAATGGTCGGTTGGAACAAAGGGTGGGAGAAACAACATCTAAGTGATCACAAGGCAAGGCTTCCTGGTCTGTAAAGGGCACCAGCACTTTTTATCAAAGCAAGTGGCCAAGCTGCAGGTTAAGGTGTGTGGCTAAGTTTCACATATTGCACCTATGTTCAGAAAGAGTTCTGAGTGCATGGCTTATATTCGCTAAATAACATTCATGGGAAGAGAGAAGTTCATGTGTGTGGCCAGGTGTACACAATTGTACATGTTGGGAATTTGAGAAGATGATATTTCTGTTGTTGTTCAGGAACTCTACTGCATGTGATGAGAGTTCTTGAATTTGTACCTGACCACCTCTTGGGAGTCCACTTCAGCTTTACTTTTCATATGTTGAATAAAGCCATACTGCGCAATCCCAGTCACTGTTATGGACATTCCAATTATTGCTTCTTGTAATAGGGGATAAAGAAGTGTGTCCCAATATTCCAGCCTAAACCTCATTTTGGTCTAAAACATAATGTGTTTGTGTAACTAATATTGATCTATGAAGCTAAATCATATCAAAACTTGTGAAGCTACAAGTTTAACTAAACCACAAGTTGTAATATTAAAGTGTCTTTTAATATTTGTATTGACCATGTGAGTAATGGCAGACAGGTGTCTTAAGTGTCTGCAAGACAGAAATACAGGGATAGAGTTCAAGTTACCCTTTTGACTATTATTATTAGGACAGGCCAGAATGCCTGAGTGCATATTCCTAAGTGCAAACCTATTTATTCCTTCTAGACCTTAGTAACTGGTAATGACCATTATTACTATCCTTATATAGTAGTATCAGTACATTTATGCTGACAAGAGATTAGCTCATGCATGTACTAAAAGGAGAATTGCCTTGTCATGCAAAAACTAAAAGGAGAACTGCCTTGTAAGTTAATGTTTATATTTGTCTCGGACCAATCATAGACAACCATAGTACTGTCTTCCACTATATAAGCAAGCCACTATACACTGTTAGTTTGAAGAATTAAGAATTAAGAATGAAGAATGAAAAATGCACCACCTGTAATCTCTTGCTATGATTATTATTATAATTCATTAAATTCTTCCACCATCAGCCTCATCTCCATTCATCTCCTTTCTAAGTATCAGTAATGGATAATTTACTAATGGGAATTTTTTGGCCCTCCTCTACATTTGGTGCCTTAAAGACTCGGATCGCTGGTGCTGCATGCTGAGGAGGCTGCCTAACTACTGGTTGGTTAGTCTGCAAGCCTTAATAAGAAGGTGACGACGCTCGGAGACGTGGTGTTAATGGCTTAAAGCGAGAGACAAAGGTGCACATAGACAGTTTAGCCACTTGCTAATCAGGTGATGTATGCTTTGTATGCTTCTCAAATTGTTTTAAATATAAAGTAATGCTTAACTCTGTAGGAACTCTAGGGGCAGAGTAGGTAAGTGAAGGTGCTGGGACTTGCAAGCCGGACCTCACAGGGGAGCTGTAAGACATAGCTAGACAGACCAGGGCACCAGTGCATGGGTGCACCCGGCTGTAAAGGCTAGGCAGGCAAGAAAAAGATAAGAAAAATGAGTATGGAAACAATAATAGGACGTTTTCTAGGAAAACACCTAAAGGGGAAACATATGAACCAGTGCCTGATGATCAACAGGCACAATTGTATTACTCAACAAGTGTCCCTTCGTGAATGGGGAGTAAAAATGAAAAGAAATCTTTGCAAATGCATTGCAAGGGCTGTGGCAGTATAATAAGACTATTGTGTGTCGCCAGAATAAAGAAGTAGCCCAGATGAGGGATGAAAGGGATCAAAGTGCTAAACAACTAGAAGAATTAACATTGATGTATAAAGATAGCATCCCAATAGATCAACACCAAGAGTTAGAGCAGCAGTGTATTAATTTTAGGACACAGCTAATAAAAGCACAAAGGGATTTGTGTCTGTTAAATAGGGATCATGCCCTTCTACAGATTAAGCTAGACCAACAGTCACAAGAGCAGGCTAGTGAAACCAGGCAACTGTATACAGAACTACAGGATGCAATGGAGAAGATTCAAGAGTTAAGTAATATAGAAGAAGGGGTGATAAATGTTAAGGTGGCACCCGTGCAAACAAGGGGAATGACAGCCACCGGCGGACCTATGTCTGCTACCACAAGGTATCAGCAAGAACAATATGCTTTAGAGCTGCAAAACAAGTGTGCTAAACATGGATTAAAAAGGGAATACGCTGAAAAAATGGGAAACAAGGAAGAGGCAGAAAGACATAAAAAGCAAGAAGATAGCTATGATAAAAAGTATGCTAAAGTAAGAGATACTTTGAGAGAGGATGATGAGGCACATCACAGAGAAAGTGATAAAAAAGGACCCACTACCTCCCCACCAGGAGCTAAAAAAGAGGAATGGGTGAAAAGAGAGGAAACACAGGAGATGGAGAGGGACGGACAGGGATAAAAGAAAGTAGAAGGCAAGTTAGTAAAATTAAAAAGGTAGTAATAGATATGTTCTTAAAATGGGTAGAGGCATTTCCAGTTAAAAGTGTCAATACTATAACACATGAGATTTTTTAAAAAAAAGGGAAAGCTGCATGAACAGCAAGATGTAATAATCCAGCTACAGTCAGAGATAGATAGTTTAGAAATGTGAATAAGTCAAGAGCCAAAATCCCTGCAAGAAAAAGGACACAACTAAAGTTATAGTTTGTAAAGGTATAGGGAGACCTTTGTTTTTTTAGATAGGGATAATTCTCTTTTATTGATTGCAATATAAACTATAACACAGCTTCTGTAGCACGTTTGTAAAATGTAAATGTCTTGAAATCTAAAAACAGGCACTTTACAGTGTGCTGACTCCTGTATAGGAGCAGTTAAAATGTAAAAGTAAAAAAAAAAGTCAGATATGGCAAATTTGTGTCATTAGTCAGTTTTGATTATTGGCAAGGCATGCTAACTTAATGCCCAAAGACCTTGCCTCTTCTAATGTTAAAGAGTTTAATTCTAACTACTCTTAGTATGCTGTGGGGTGGACTAGAGCAAATGTTAGCCACTTGTTCTTCTGTAATTGCTACCATGACCAAACAAACCACTTGGAGGAGTTTGGCATAATTAATAATGTTATCAATAACACTAGAGTTTCTAAAGGACAAAAGATTCTCATTAAAAATGATGTTGGCATATTTTTAAATATGATATTCAAGTGTCCTTGGATAAAAAATGTTCAAGTTAATTACATGGAAAGTTGTTTTAATTTCCTGTGCAATGTAACAACAGCCAAGAAGTCTAAACATACTGCTTTTTCTATACAGTGCATTAATACCTTAAGTTGTATGCACACTATGTGACCTTTTGCATTTTATTTGACCTTCTTGTGTTTCAACTACCAGTTCATTGGTAACTCAGTTTCTAAAACTTTGCAAGTTTGCAGGTTTCCACGGTGTGGCACACATAAGATTTCTACGTTCAACAACAGTCATCTAAGTTGACAAGACTTTCATCTTTTTCCTAAAAAAAACTGTCACAGTTTTGGTGTCTAATTGGTTCCACATAAGGACTGTACAACTTTAAATTAACTGAAAAGGTCTAGTAAGTTCAAACTCTACAATCAAACTTATTGTTTCTACTTACTATGAAGTAAAGTCTGGGGTAGGGGCAATCCCCTAACTTCAGCAAGAAGATTTTCTTCTTCAATTGACCTTCAAGCAAGACATCCATTTTCTTCACTGCTGTTTATTCCAAACATGGCTGATACTTTATGCAAACCTATTGCTTTACTATGGACTGTTTATGGACTGTTAATCTGTGTGCCAGGGTGTAATCAACTACAGCAACACAAATGCCATGCCAGTGTGTGTGGCTACTCAGTGCACAATCTAATGCACCCCTGACCAGTGCAGTGTGTCTGCTAATCAGCCAGCCAGCAATATGAACACTGACTTTTCTAAATTGGTGCATGGATATACTTAACAGCTGGTCTAGCAGCTGTGCCTCAAAGCTCAAGACTGGATCACAACAAAGCTACATGGACTAAAAATAGACAAATGTGTTTCTTGTTATAAACAGAGCCACACCAAAGGACAATAATGTTTATGTGTTAACTCTGTCCTACTGTTTTTGGGGTGATAATAGTGTTTGTAACTATGCTAGTATAAACAACTCATTATGTTTTGTAGTCTCAAATGCCATATACTTAACTGTAACACCAACTGAATGTCCAAATGTGACAAAAGGGCCAGAGAGTGGATTTAATCAACACTTATTGATCAAATGCTTGTGAATAATGTGAAGTACATAGTGAGATGTACATGCTCTGAGGAGTTGCATTGTTGCATAAATAATAATTAGGCAATATTGGTCCAAAGGGGGGCTTGTAATAGGGGATAAAGAAGTGTGTCCCAATATTCCAGCCTAAACCTCATTTTGGTCTAAAACATAATGTGTTTGTGTAACTAATATTGATCTATGAAGCTAAATCATATCAAAACTTGTGAAGCTACAAGTTTAACTAAACCACAAGTTGTAATATTAAAGTGTCTTTTAATATTTGTATTGACCATGTGAGTAATGGCAGACAGGTGTCTTAAGTGTCTGCAAGACAGAAATACAGGGATAGAGTTCAAGTTACCCATTTGACTATTATTATTAGGACAGGCCAGAATGCCTGAGTGCACATTCCTAAGTGCAAACCTATTTCTTCCTTCTAGACCTTAGTAACTGGTAATGACCATTATTACTATCCTTATATAGTAGTATCAATACATTTATGCTGACAAGAGATTAGCTCATGCATGTACTAAAAGGAGAATTGCCTTGTCATGCAAGAACTAAAAGGAGAACTGCCTCATAAGTTAATGTTTATATTTGTCTCGGACCAATCATAGACAACCATAGTACTGTCTTCCAATATATAAGCAAGCCACTATACACTGTTAGTTTGAAGAATTAAGAATTAAGAATGAAGAATGAAAAATGCACCACCTGTAATCTCTTGCTATGATTATTGTTATAATCATTAAATTCTTCCGCCATCAGTACCATCTCCGTTCGTCTCCTTTCTAAGCATTTGTAATAGACAATTTAAAAATTGGAATTGTTTTGCCCGTCTACACTTCTGGTTGTGTGGATTTACTGGGGGCCCCCTCAGCTGGTTAGATCTGGCATATGCCTAGCAGCCCTCCACCCAGGACCTGGGTTGTGTTATTTACACACGGTAGAACATGTTTGTTTCTGTACCCCCACCCCTCTCTTCCTTTAGAAAATTAGCCATGTATTCATCCTAATGCTAAGGGTGGTACCTACCTTTTAGCAAAGTAATGCCAGTATGTGGGCACCAGTATTTCTCCAGATATTTAGCTTAAGGGAGCACTACAAAAATGGGGTGTGTGTGCACACTAGTTAAAACAGTGTCCTAGGGGTTACACAAGAAGATGGGAAGATTGTGATGGTGTTTAGGTGGGTGTTCTCTTTATGTCCAGGATAACTGTGGATAAGTACTCGAGAAATGTGATATCTTGGATAGTTTAGGTATTTATGTAGTTCCAAATGATGCTTGTAGAAGTAATGTCCCATTGTGGTAAATCACTTGTCCAAGGATGGATTCAGCCTCCTCTGTGGTATCTACTACAGTACAAATATATTTCACTTACTGGCAAGTTACCAGCAACCCACTGGTCCCTCTAGTTCACTTCCAGTAATTAGTCTTTCATATCAAATAGTTAAGATGACATTTTGGATCAATTATTCTCTCAGAAAATTGTTCTTGGATCTAAATGAAGGGATCAGGGATGACTTGAATTAATTTCAGACTATGTATCCTTTGCTTTCATGAGACCTGGCACTGTGGGTTCAGTAGACGGCATATGGCATCGGAACCATCCATTACAGAACCTGACCCAAAATGGCCACCAGGACTCAATGAGTTAAAGGACAAGTACATAAATATTACTAATTTTGAATTGTTTCACATCCTTGAGAAAAAAGAGTATAAGACAGGTAGAGGGTTAGGTGGGTGCATTTATTTATTTATTTATTTGCTTTTGGTAACCGGGTAAGTGCACTAGGCAACAGTTCTGCCTATTTTCAGGCATGACCCAGGTTTGCTTGTTAAATTAAGATTGATAATCATATAATTACTGAATTTATCAAACCATCTGATGTTTTATTATTACAAAGGTTTTTAATTTTTGATTCATTCTCATTAATTTATATATTCCACCTTCTTCTAAGTTTGCTATTAATGATCTGTGGAATATCCTATGGAATTTCCTAAAAGAGCTGCATGAGAGCCATATCAATATCCATACCTCTCACCCTCTTTACTCGTAAATCAGGGACAAAGCTTAAAAAAATCAGGGACTTTAATTCTAGAATAGGTCTTTTTGATGGTCACCTGACAAATTCAACAGTAGGCTCAATATCTGAAGCTCCAGTTCTTCCATGCAGAAATACCTGGGTTCTAAAACAAATGATGCAAGTTATAGTTTTATTAAATTTATGCAAGGATATCATTTATATCTACTTAATGGAAGATTGTCGGGAGATGAAGAAGCCCAATTGACATATTTGTCTCCGATGGACACTTTGTTTATTGATTATCTTATTTGGTATTGGCCAATGGAGATGTAGGCCACATTTTCATTAATAAATAGAGCTGAAAAAGATGGTCTTCTGTTGGATTTAGTTTGAGCATTTTCTTCCAGTTCCATTGCTACATCTTCTTTATACGAGGTTCCTGTTAAGTCATATCCTAATGTTGAAATTATAAATAGGAAGAGAGTTAAAACCAACTGATAAGACTTCTTCCACATTACAACAGATTTAATTTTTCTATTAGGATTCTTTGTTACAACATGACACTGAGGGATTGCACACCATGGATTTCTACAAGGTATTGGAAATTCTGTATAGTCAACTATGTTCCATTATTTATATTATATTTAGAGGGTATTAGTGGGAAAATTCAGGCTGGTTTGATCAGGCTTACAAACATTAAAAATTCAAACTCCTTTAGTTAGTGAAGTATATAAAGCTGCAACCACCACACTATAATTATAGGCTCCTAAATAGAGCCAGGAAATCATACAAGATCTTCCTTCAAGGACAAAAAATGGAGTATTATCACAAACAATGGGATGTTATGTCTCACATTATTACTACAAAAGATTCTAGATCCTTTTGACTTCTTGTGGCTATGGGGACTTTGGGTTCTGCAGTTACTCTAAACACATGTTTTGGTATCAACTTGTGTAGAGCATTTTTCCTCATCAATTTATAATTCCAAGATGCAGTATGCCTGTCAAGATTTTCTGATATATATTACTTAGTCCTTTTCCAATTCCTGAAGTAAATTCTGCAGTTTCCTCACAAGTATAATAAAGCCCCTGGCCCTGATCTTATTCTGACATAGGCATATCTACGGGCCCCTTTAGTCTGGGCAAATTTGTTCTTTTTTGCTTTAAATAAATGTCTAAAGGAGGTTTTTTTCATAGTCTTAGTTTGTTGGATATGTCATCAAAAACATTTTCTAGAATTGTTCTCACTCATTCACACCAACTTAATATAGTGTGGGGGCTTTCCCCATAGCAGTTTGGCTTTAAAGAAAACTGCTCAACTCATGACAGCTGTTTTATCTTTAGATATTCATGGGAGAAATATTTTTTGGTTCACAAGCAAACATTACATGCTGCTTCCATTGATTACAGTTCTGCTTTTGACTCCATTTCTCAAAATAAATTATGGCAGCTTATGCAGGAGAAGGGCATCGACTATGCCCTTCTTTCTGTTATTGCTAAATTGTATAGTTGTACGGGCTCGGGTGAGATTGGATTCTTCCAGTAATGTTGCAGAGGATTTTCCAGTGAGTAAGGGTGTACAGTAAGGTTGTCTACTTGCTCCTATTCTTTTTAATATTTATATGAAGAGTGTCTTGGAGTATCTCTTTTAGGTTATCTCTGACTCATCAAAAACAGGATCTGTGGAAAAACCTACATTGGTATATGCTTATGATTTGGTCCTTTTTTTTCTTTGTCTTAATCTAGTCTTCAAATAAAATAGACTGGCAAGGATATCTCTCAAACGTTCCTTAGCTATTAATGAAAATAAAAGTCATGTGGTTATTCTTGGTGAGGTAATGTTTACTCCAAGATGGAAGGTGTGGGATTTGATTATTACCATTGCAAATAAATATGTCTGTCTTCATTTTTGTATTTCTTTCAATGGTTCTTGGTACTCTCATGTTGCTAACATTCAGGCAAATTGAAAAAAGACACTTCAAGGCTTAAAATACTTTAGTTATAAATATGGTGGTAATAGTATTAAATCATTGAGGGAATTAATTTCTTCTAAGCTAAACCTGCAAGTCTTTTATAGGGTAAAAATGTTGGCCCCATAAAAATTTTCATAGTTGGACAAGTTTGCAATCCAACTTTTTAAATCATCCCTCAGTTTGAATAAGTACATCCCTACTGCCTACATTAGAACAGAACTTGGACTGAATAGCTACAAACCTTTGGCTGATTTGTTGGTTTTTGGTTATTGGATAAAATGTGCTAGAGATGCCAGCCTGATGAGGCTGAACATTGAGGCACTGGACATCGCACCTCATGCTATGCCAATGACCCAGGTTCAGGAACGGATTCAGCCAACTGGAGGTCGGTGGGGAGAAGGAAGATTGAGCATCCCAACAGATGCTCTCCTCCTTCGGAGGTGGGTTACCAGGGGTGCTTCTAAGCACCCAACACCCTCAGGGCTGGTAGAAGCATGGGCTCTGAGGGCACAGGTGGCTCTTCAGAGTCAGGAAGGGGAGGACACTGTGGGCGCTTGGCAATGACATGTGTCAGCACGTCATCTGCCTGGATGTACATCCTTCGCACCGGTGTCCTCAGGGAACAAGGGGTGAAATTGGAGAAAAATTCATACACCCCAGCCTCCCAAGCACAGATGACACTTGGGAGGGGCAGTCTTGGGGATTGCTCTGGTAGATGGAATAGAAGGGGGTACGAGGCCCCCTCTGAAAGCCGAGGGAGCTGGGCAAGTGTAAAAAAAATTTGCCAGAAATACAGTACTTATGAAAGTCTAATTAATTTAAGTTTAGAAGAAAAATATAGCTGGGGCAACTAAGAAGTAGAATATCTCCTTGGTTAGCACATGTGTACTCTTTATTGAAGAAATATGAACTTTTGTATCTCTTTGATTACATTAAGAGGGGTGTTATCATCAGCCTTAAGTATAACAGTTACATATAGGATAGGATTAGAACAGCTGATCAGCAATTGGATTTACTGTAGTCTATATTTTAAAATCCAAGTTTTCTCCATGGCTTTCAAGATATGATGTGTGGTACAGTTATATATTTTATCTATCTCATATTCCTGATCCTATAAAAAGAAGTGTGTATGTCTGCTATAAATCTGTGATGTTCCCCAGCAACATAATTTATGCAAGAGTTGCCTATATTACAAATGCTGGTGATACCCCCTGCTTTTCTGCAGCTGGACATACAGAGAATTTACATAATGTTCTTTTTCAGTGTACATGGTACAATAAATTAAGGGTTACATGGATAAACAGTATAGTTTCAAGTCTAAGTTACATCCCTGTATTGTATCTGGGAAATTATTCTCTGGAGTAAAAATGTCTGATGTAATTTTCAGTTTTCTATGATTGATTAATAGAGCTGTGTAGAATATAAAATTCCACCCTCAGAAAGCCCATGGAATAACATTGTGATTCTGTTGAATTTTGAGGAATTTGTGTGAACATTCTGGGGAAAAATTTTACATTTCAGTTATTTTGCTCTGATTTTAAAAGTATGCATCAAATTGACATCAATTTTGGTACATGGACAATTAGCAGTGGCATACATAAGTGCTCCAATTCCAGGGTCCTAGATTGAAAGGGTTGGAGTTATTGGTGATCAAATATTTAATCGAAATTAAATTTTCAGTTACTGTATTTTGATCTAGTTTTAATATTTCTTATCCAAATTTCTCCACAGTTTCTGGATTTAGAAAAACTTACAATATGAGTATGTGCACCACATTTCAAGTTTCAGGCTTCAGCGTGGCTCAGTTGGTAGCACATCCGCCTCTGGACCAGAAGGTCGTGGGTTCTCGTCCCACACCGGGATTGGACTTGCACCTTAAAATTCACTGGCATCTGAGTGCAGTATTGGGGGGTGCTGTACTGCTGGGGTGTGCCATCCTTCGGATGAGATGTTAAACCGAGGTCCCTTCTACCCATCCTGGTGTTGTCCTTGTGGGTGTCCAGGTGGAAGTAAAAGAACCCAGGGCACTCTTCGCAAAGAGTAGGGAACATACCCGGTGTCCTGGCCAACATTCCCCTTCCCATAAACCGGTTCATGCAATTATCCAGGCTGTGTGTGGGTGATGATGTGCGATATGGCCGCCACCACACATTCAGTCACTTCACTACCAGTCTAGCATTGCTTGTAAAGCGCTTTGGATATTTGAAAAGTGCTATATAAATGCTGATTCTTCTTCTTCTTCTTCTTCTTCTTCTTCAACAGGGGCTGAGTTATAGGTAGGCAAGATTTTGCCAAAATTTAGATTTCTGGTATTTAATATAATTATTGGAATGTTATACACTTGTACAGGTATACAGGCTATCATTACAGTTATATATGTACATAGTTTCCTATCCTGATCCTGAGGTTCAAAGGGGGAAGGGAGAGTGTAAGAATGGTAATCTGGACAAGGCAGACATACTGAACAAATACTTCTTCTCACTATTCGCTAAGGAGGGGAAGGGTCAAGGACCAAAATTGGGTTGCAGAGACAATGAGGGGGGACAGGTGGACACCAGTCCATTCATTGTGTACAGAGTTCTGGAATAACTCACAAAGCTGAAGGTGGATAAGGCCATGGGGCCAGCTGGCATCCAGCTGAGGATATTAAAGGACCTGTGAAGGTAACTAGCAGCACCTCTGGTGGCCCTCTTCACAGAGTCGCTCAACACTGGTGTTGTTCCAGAGGACTGGAGGAGGGAACATGGCATCCCACTGCACAAAAGTGGCAGTAGGAAGGAGGTGGGAAACTACAGGCCAGTCAGCCTCACCTCAGTGGTGGGAAAGATCATGGAGACACTGCTGAAAGAAAGGATAGTGGCACACATGGAATCCAGTGGTGCTCAGGATCTGAGGCAACATGGATTCACAGCAGGAAGATCATGTCAAATAAATCTAATCGATTTTTTTGATTGGCTGACTAGGGAGCTAAATCAGGGAGGGGCAGTAGATGATGTCTACCTAGATTTCAGCAAAGCCTTCGATACTGTCCCACATAGAAGGATGATTAACAAGACTGGTAGTATGGGCATGGAAGGCAAGGTGCTGAACTGGGTTAGGAACTGGTTAACAGACAGGAGACAGAGAGTGATGGTAAATGGGGTATAGTCTGGGGAGAGGGGGTGACCAGTGGGGTACCACAGGGATCTGTTCTAGGACCAGTCCTGTTCAATGTCTTCAAATTCCATGAGTCTTTGTAGAAATTGCAGAATTTCATGAAAATGTCATAAAATTTTAATTTGCTAATTTCAATCAGCCCTATCGGGGATTCAAATTAAAAGATAAGGGTATGAAAGGCAGGTAGTGACATTGCAGAGGGGCTAGAAGAAAAGGTCTGCCTGTTTGCAGATGACACCAAGATTTGCAACAGGGTGGATACTCCAGAAGGGGTTCAGAAAATGAAGAGGGACCTGGAGAAGCTTGAAAGATGGTCAGAAATGTGGCAACTGAGGTTCAAAGCAAAGAAGTGCAAAATAATGCATCTGGATACAGGGAACCCTGGGGAGAGCTTCAGGTTGTGAGGGAGCTGGCCATCACCAAAAAGGAAAGGGGCCTAGGGGTTATCGTCTCTGATGACCTTAAGGTATCAAAGCAGTGTACAAAGGCAGCAGGGAGTTTCCAGTGGCATGCTGGGTGCATAGGCAGGGGTATCACTAGCAGGAGGTGGGAGGTAGTGATGCCATTGTATAAAACAATGGTAAGGCCTCACCTGAAGTACTGCATGCAGTTCTAGAGACCACACCTGTGCAAGGACATAGATAAGGTGGAGACTATCCAGAGAAGGCAACAAAGATGGTGCAGGGCATGCATCACAAAACATATGAGGAGAGACTAAGGGATCTCAATATGTACTCACTGGAGGAGAGGAGACAGCATGAGGACATGATTGAAACTTTCAAATACCTCAAGGGCATAAACATGGTGCAGGTGGGGGACCTTTTACAATGTAGAAAGAGTACTAGAATAAGGGGGCACAATATGAAATTGGAAGGGGTAGATTAAGAGGTAATGTGAGGACGTTTTTTCTACACATAAAGGGTAGTCGATGCTTGGAATAGTCTGCCTCAGGAGGTAGTGAAGGCAAGCACAGTAAAAGGGTTTAAGGATGCCTGAGAGAGGCACAAGGGAAGCCTGAGAGGGGAGGTAGTGATGAAAAGCCATTGATCACAAAGGGTCAGTGGTCACATACAATGTACAGGGCCTATGAGCAGACTAGATGGGCCTAGCTGTCCTTATCTGCCAACAATTTCTATGTTTCACATTTCTGGTGTCAAATGGGACTAAGCTATAGCCTGTCAAATGTTTTGAAAATTTAAATGTCAGTTATTTCTCCCTAATTTTAAAACAACATAGAAACATAGAAGTTGACAGCAGAAGACCACTAAGTCCATCTAGTCTGCCCATTTGTTTTAGACCTATTTTGACACTGTAGTTGCCCTTTGCACTCAGGGCTCCCTTGTGTCTATCCCATACATTCTTGAATCCCCCCACAGTGTTGAACCTCACAACCTCTTGGGGCAGGTTGTTCCAGGCATCCACCACACTTTCTATGAAGATAAACTTCTTGGTGTTGGTAGAGAACCTCCCTCCTTGCAGCCCATGGTCATGTCCTGCAGCCCTTATTGAAGTGAAAAACTTCCTGTGCCTGTACTTTGTTAATGCCTTTTATGTACTTGAATGTTTCAATCATGTCCCCTCTCTCTCTCTCTCTCTCTCTCTCTCTCTCTGCTTCAGAGAGTACATATTCAGTTCCCTAAGTCTTTCCTTAGAGGACATGTACTGCAAACCGTGAATCATTTTTGTCACCTTTCTTTATACTGTTTCCACCCGGTCAATGTTGTTTTTCAGGTGAGGCCTCCAGCACTGGACTCCATATTCCAGGTGAGGCCTGATCAGTGATCTATACAGAGGTGGTACCAACTCTCTCCTCCTGCTCGCGATTCCCCTTCCAATACAGCCCAGCATTCTGTTGGCCTTCAATGTTGCCTTCTCACACTGTTTACTAATCTTCAAGTCATCTGAGATTATGATTCCTATATCTCATTCCTGGTTTGAGGCCACCAGTCTGTCACCTCCTAGGCAATACTCCTTTCTTGGATTTTTCTTTCCTATGTGCATGACCTTGCACTTTTTGGTGCTACATCTCAGCTGCCACACTCCAGACTATTCTTCTAGTTTCTTGAGGTCAGCTTCTATCTTGCTCACTCCTTCTGAGGCGTCCACCCTATTACATATCTTGGTGTCATCTGCAAACAGACACACCTTCCCTCCCAGTCCATCATTGATGTCTGCTATAAAAACATTGAAGAGCAGAGGTCCCAGTACTGAGCCCTAGGGCACCCTGCTCTTCACCCTGCCTTCTGTTGATTGTGATCCATTAACCTGTACCCTCTGGGTTCCGCCTTGTAGCCAGTTTTGTACCCATCTGTTTATTTAGTGGCCTTCAGCTTCAGTAAAGGGACACGTGTCTACTCCTGGTCCTTTGGTGTTGTGTTTTTTCAGGGCTGGGCCATCGCCTGGGTCCTGTTTGGCAAACACCAAGCAGAAGTATTTGTTGAGGATTTTGGATTTTTCTGGGTAATGTCAGGTGCATTTCCCTTCTTCATTAGCAGTCTTTACTATTCCTCCTTTTGCCTTCCTATGTTCCATAATGTATCTAAAAAAATGATTTGTCTCCTCTCTTTGTCCCTTCTGCTATTTTTTCTTCTATCTGGGCTTTTGCCTTTCTGATTTGTCTTTTAGACTTTCTCATTTTTTCCTTGTATGACTCCCAGTCTTTCCCAGTTTCAGTTTCCTGGTGTATGCTGCATGCCTTCTTTTTTTTCTTTCACTGTGGGAGCCACTTCCTTAGAAACCCATAGAGGATTTCTTTTTCTTTTTGCTTTGCAGATCAATATGGCATATTGATCTGCTGCAGTTTTTATTGCTGTCTTGAGTCTCCCCCAAATGACCTCAATCTCTATTTCCATTTAACTGGCTAATTATGTTGTTCCTCATTTTTTGGAAGTCAGCCTTTCTGAAATCTAGCACCTTTATCTTTGAGAGACTGGTGTCCTGTGTTATGTTTATCTTAAAGTTTACAATGGAATGATCGCTGTTGCCCATCTGTCATCCCACTTCGATGTCCTTAATCCTTTCTGAGTTTGTGAGGACAAGATCAAGAATGGCATCTCCCCTTGTTGGGGTTTTAACAGGTTGGCACAGTCCCGCACCTTGTAGTGACAATAAGAATTCCCTACTTCTTGTTGTTGCTGCCGTTAGTGTGATCCAATTAATATCTGGTAGGTTGAAGTCCCCACCAGTATTACTTTGCCTTTATCAAACATTTTGTGGATTTCCTCTATTAGGTCTTTGCCTCCTTTATCTCCTTGATTTCGAGGCCTGTACACAACATCGATTCTGAAGGGTTTTCCCTTGCCCGTGTCTACTGTTAGCCACAGTGACTCAAAGTTCCCAGGTTTCCCGCATCAACTACCACAGTCAAAAGACAACTTGTGAGGGCAGCACAAACTATTAAATGATGATGGACAATAAAGCAGATTTCATGACTCCAAAAAACAGTTGCACATAACATCACTTTTTTGTCAGAAAAAAACCTCTCATCACCGTGTAGAACATCAGGTGTAGTCCTTTTTCTGTCTACTTGTAGTTCAAAGAAGAACAGGAGGTGTTTAACCAAAAAACTGTTATCAAAATATCGCCCGTCTCTCCTCGGTGCAACGATAGGCATATTATAGTGCAAATACGCAAAGATTGGTTAAGATAAGCAACTGCTGCTATGCATGAACTGGAACTTAGTTTACAAGGTATATATATAAACGGGATGAACTGCAGCTAGGCCTCATGGATTCAAGGACAGGTAAAGCACACCTGACTGCATGCTTACATATTGACCATTCTTAGCCCCCAATTTCTTTGCCCTGCCTATCTTTCCTGAAAGTATTGTAATCAGGAATGGCAGTATCTCATCCGTAGTTTTCTGTGAACCATGTTTCTGTTACAGCCACCCAGTCCAACCTTTCTGCTTCCAAGAGTTCAGGAAGTTTGTTGGTTTAGCTCCTAGTATTTGCAACTATTGTTTTCCAGGAACATATCCAAATTTAATGAGATTTGAAACATTTAAACTACTATTCCATTTGGTCATTTATGACAAAGTTCATGTTTACAGCTTTAAATGAGATTGAATTAAATGTAATCAAATGTCCACATTTTAAAATAAAATTTTGCAAGAATAAGAACTGCAAATTTGTAATTCACGGAAACTTAAATGTTAGAGAATCTAAATCCATTAACCTTTGTAGGCTCTAGACCTTACAAGGTGACTGTGCTCAGCTTTTATTAAATGCTTGCTACCAGAAACTGCAAAATAACATCTTTACTTAGAGTCATATTCCATGAGTCTTTCTGAAAATTGTGGAATTTCATACAATTTGAATTTGCTAATTTCAATCAACCTTATCAGAGGGATTAAAATTAAATGATAAGGGTATGAGAGGCAGGTAGTGCAGAGAGTGACCAAGTTCAGGAGTTAAATGCATAGTTTCACCAAGAAATGGACAGTTGAGGTGGGTAGCACACCAGTGGTAGCCCCCCCCACCACCCAGTTTGGGCATGGAAGCACATAGTGTCAACAATTTCAACCTGAATCATGGTAAATTGATAATCCAGGGAACCTGTCATATGTGCAAGTCTGGGACTTGGAGGTACTCAGAAAGATGTAGTGGGGGAAGCCAATGTCGGGGGCACCAGGAAGGGAGAATTCAGACTATTCCAATAGGATAGGTTGACAGGAATATGATAGTGCTGTGCAGAATTCAGAATTATGCCAGTGAAATTAGTACGAGAATGACTATTCCACCTGCAGAATTTCCAAGGAATTTCACTGGTTCTTCTGCAGAATTCAGTCTACTGTGATCTGCAGAATAATAATCTGTGGAATAACAGTTTTCCACAGATTATTCTGCAACAATTTTGTGAAAATATTGAGATCCACAGAATAATATTCTGCAGAACAGCATTTTGCCTGCCGAAAATCATTCTGCAACTATTTTCTGCCGTGAAATTCCACCATTCCATTTCTGGTGAAATTCAGTGGAATTTCAGTGGATTTTTGAAAATTCCACAGCATTATGTTCAGCCAGAATTTGAAAATTCTGCACAGCACTCGAAAATGAATAGGTGACTCTAGTTCTAGAGGAGTCTGTCACTGTGAAGAACAAAGAGGATATCAGTGGCATTGGTAGTTCTACTGAGTCAGTCTGGCTATGCTAAGGGATAGGGAGGGGCAAAATAGTCACCCAGAGAGGAACAGCAGGACTACAAAAAGATCAACCCAGCTTATCAATGAAGTAGTGATATGCACTATGAATGTCAAATTCCACAAATATAATTCTGCATGCTTCATCTATATGCTACCATAAATATTTGAGAAAATGTTACAAATAAATGTTTGTTTTTTTCCATTGTAAATTTAAAACTGTTAAACCAATGTATCTAGTTGTGTTAGACGCTTGAGTTACATACAGACAAAATTCTTCATTAAATTTTGTGCAGAAAATAAAAGAACAGATTTTGAGCACCAATAATTTTGAGACAATGCATCATAACGTTATAAGTTTTGTCACATGTTTAGAACACCTATCATCAAGTAAACTTCCCAAATTTAAGACACTGTATGTGGCCTAATATATGGCTGAGTTATAGGAAGAAAAATATTTTCATTAAATTTCCCTCACGTAAAAAAAGACAAATTTTGAGCACATAAAATTTTAAGACATTCCATCCAAATGTCATTAAATTTTGAACATTGTTAGAGCAGATATCATCAAGAAATTCATAGTTTCATAGAACGTGTCAGCAGAAAAGGACTGCCAGGCCCACCCAGTCTGCCTAGCATGCCACAAGGACTTTGCTATTGCCTTCTGCCTTCCCCCTCCCTGGATCTAACAGACCCTTGTACCTATCCCACGCTGTCTTGAATCCCCCGAGAGTTCTTGTCTCCACCACTGCCTCTGGTAGTTTGTTACATTTCTCCACCAGCCTCCGTGAAGTAGAACTTTCTGATGTTCCCCAAATCCCCCACTATCTGAAAATCATGTCTCTTGTTTTTGACTCCTCCCTTAACTGGAAGGTATCTTTTACTGGCACTCTGCTTATACCCCTGATATATTTGAAGGTCTCGATCATGTCCCCCCTTTCTCTTCTTTGCTCAAGGGAGTACATACTGAGGTCCTTCAGCCTTTCCTCATATGGCAAATGACAGACCTCTTACCATTTTTGTCACCTGCCTCTGGAGACACTCCACCCTATCTACAACCTTCTTGAGGAATGGCCTCCAGAACTGGACCCCATATTCCAGGTGAGGCCTGACAAGCTACCTGTACAAGGGTATTATGACCTCCTCTTCCTGCTAGATATTCCCTGCTGATACCCCTGTTGCAACAGCTGAGAGAGAGAGAATAGTTACCTTACAGAAAGGAAGTGATTTACTGAGTACATTGAATTGAATTCATAATTCAGTGGCATGTAATAGTAAGTAGAAGTCAATGTTTTGGTTCTGTTTATGGGGTTGTCTTTACTTAGTGTAACATTAATGTGCCACGGAAGTAGTCTAGCTGGGAGAATATTTGCTGCCATTTTTGACTAGAGCTGTTACTGAAACTGTGAAAGAGGTGTCTGATAAGGGGAGGAGCTGACGAAGGCTTGAGGGACTGTGGGTTACAAACAGGAGTAGACTGTGGACTCTGTTTGCTGCAGAAGCTGAAAGAGGGAGAGCAGCTACCAGCTACCTTAACCTAGAGCTGTGTTTTGCCATGAAGGTTACAGAAGAAGGTCTTTTTTACCAGATTATTGACTGTTTTTTGTAGAAACTGATTAGCAAGAGAACAACCCCTCCCCACCCCCATTCCCCAACCCTCCTGGGTGCTCTACCTTTATAGTGGAAGGCCAGGCCACACCTACTTAAAGACGCAGGAACAGTTAGGCAGCACAGCACAAGCAATAGTCTAACTGATATATAGGCAGAATTACAAAGGATGTAGCTAGCAACTAGGTCCACAAAGGCACATACTAAAGGATGAGAGAGAAGCTGTAAGTCACTACAGAAGGAGAGAAAGACAGGAAGAGAAGGGGAAAAAAAAGGCTTAGCTGTTGGAAGCCTGTCTCTGAGAAAGTAAGAAGGAGACTACTGAGGAATACAGGAACGTCCCATCCCAGAACAGGAAGAGAAGAAGCTGTAAGGGCACAGAGGCAGTAGGAAAGTAGGAAGAAAAAAGCAAAAAAGAAAATAGAGAGAGGAAAGAGTAAGCATACAAAACAACAGTTGATGGGCCTCAGATAAGACATGATGAGAGTGGTGCAGTGTAGTGGCTGTGGAGCAGCAGTCTTCCATGAGTAGTTCTGGAGGATGCAGTGTTGTCCCATCTGCTGGCAATTCTCTGGGCTGAGGGAGGAGGTTGCTTGTCTTCAGGCTGGGTTGGCCAGGATTTGGGGGCCTCTTCTCCCACCTAGGGACCACCAGGGCTGCCGCTGCTGCCTCAGAGGTTGCCAAGAAAGAGAAACAGTTGGACCATGGTGGGCTAATGGAGGGTGAGGGTGGTGAAATAGAGGCACATTCCTAGAACTGTACCTCTGCACAATTTATACATCACAGCACAAGCAATAGCCTAGCTATCAGGAATGGATATCATTAACTGCAGGTACTGCAGAACACTTTTCAGAAGGACAGTCTTACAGGATTTAGGACACTGTCCTACATACTGGGCCATTGGAGACCTTGGGGTTCAGCTCTGGACAGCATGGGCAGAGATTGTGTGCCTCAAATTTCAAATTCAAGAGGAAATACATTATAAGAACCACCCGCCATTTCCCCAACATCCAACAGAAGAACCTCAACCGCAGAGGGAAGTTGGTCCAGGAGGTTGGCAGGTGGTTAGGAGGGGAAAAATCATGTGCCCCATCACTCTGTGCTCTCCAACATATTACCTCCAAAAAACATATAAACACTACAAACAGGTATCTGCCTCTATCTCCAAAATCAAACAAAGGGGCAGAGGACACTTCAGAGCAGGACACTGCAGCACAGAAGCTAGCACAACAAAACTTACCAAAATCAGGAACAAAACAAAAAAGGCAAAAAGGAAATCCCAAAAAATTCTGGTCATAGGAGACTCCATGATTCGGGGAGTTGATACCCATCTCCAGCCAGGGGTAATGGTCAGATGTCTCCCAGGTACATCAACATGGAGAGACACTGACTGCATTGCTAAAACTGTTCACAAAGCAGAAGAAAACATTGACGTCCTGGTACACATAGGGACTAATGATCTCACCAGCCGGTCAGTTGTGGAGACCAAGTAACACCTGACCAGGCTGGGTGACAAACTATCATCCATTTCGTCCAACATCTCCTTCTCTGAGATCCTTCCAGACTGGGAGAGGGGGGCAGATGTACAGAAGGTCAGAGAAGGGGAGTTAGGGGAGCTAAACATGTGGTTCAAGGGCTGGTGAAAGGAAAAAGGACACAGATTTGTATGGAACTGGTAACAGTTCTGGGAGCGAAAGTCCTTTAAATTTGATGGACTGCATCTGACTAAGGAGGGAGTCAGTGCATTGGGGCAGAAGTTTGATGTCTTTGCAGAATATTTAAACTAGCAAATGGGGAGAGGGTGCAGCACCCCACACGCCGAATGGGAAGAACACCCCCCCTCAGCTAGTGGTCAAACAGGGATTCAGCATGTTTGCAGTTCATTTGCATCACCAGGTAAGAAAAAAGATCCGTCTCCCCATATGATGCACAGGGGAAATGCCAAACCTCACCCAACAACTAACACACCGAAATCTGGCCAATGGAAAATCATGTACACAAATGCTCACAGCCTAGGAAATAAGATCCCAGACCTGCAGGCAATAACGTCAGAGACTAAACTGGACATAGTAGCAATTAGTGAGACATGGTTCACCAGTAACCACACTTGGGAGACTTCAGTACCTGGCTATGTACTGTTCAGAAGAGACCGAGGTGCAAAAAGGTGGGTTGGAGTGGCCCTGTATGTCAATGAAACTATCAAAGCTACAGAAATTCAGAATACACATAAGGAGCCAGAAGAACTGTGGATCACCATGGAAACAGGAAATGGGACAGCCATAAGAACTGGGGTTGTCTACAGGCCCCCAGACCAAGGGGAGGACATACAAAACATGACAGCTAAAGGGGAGGTTCTGATAATAGGAGACTTCAACATGCTAGATACAGATTGGTCAATGCCAGCAGGAACATCTGCCAGAACTAGACACATGGTGGATTCCCTGCATGGGGAGGGCCTCAAACAACTGGTACAACAACCCACAAGAGACATGGCTATCCTAGATCTAGTACTGACTAACAGAGAAGGGATCACAGATCTCCAGGTAGAAGGTCACCTGGGAGCCAGTGACCATCACCCGGTATGGTTCCATTTGGCCACTACATCTAAATCATCCCATTCCAAGGCAAAAATATGGGACTTCAGAGGAGCTGACTTTGATAAGATGGCCAACAGAGTTAAGCTAGCCTGGCAAAAGAAACACAGGTGAGGGGTACAGGCAAAGTGGGCAAGCATTAGGATGCAATATTGACGCAACATCCCATTGTGTTAGACAGAAAAGGAAGTGCAAAGAAGAAGGAAACCACTTTGGTTCTCAAATACAGTAGCAGAAAAGGTCAGAGCCAAAAGGATGGCCTTCAGGAAATATAAGGAACACAATGGGATGAAGATAGGGAGGCATACCAAACTGCCCTAAGGGAAGCAGGGAAGGCAGTAAGGCAGGCAAAGTCCCAAACTGAGGAAACACTAGCATGAACAGTAAAAGAAGGTGACAAGACTTTCTATAGATACATTAGTGAAAGGAGAAAGTATAGAGTGGGTATTGCTAAGCTCAAAGGAGAAAAGGGGGCATGTGAGGAGGAGGAGGACCTTGTAAAAACATCTATCCTAAATAGATATTTTTGCTCAGTATTTACCGAAGAGAAGGTAGGGTAGGGCCCACAGCTCAGCACCATGGACATGGGGGGGAGGGAGGTGAACACTACTCCCTTCACAAAAGAAAGGGTCCTACAAGAGCTCACTAAGCTCAGGGTGGACAAGGCAATGGGACCTGATGGCAAACATCCCAGGGTATTTAAGGAGCTAAGGGAAGAACTAGCAGAGCCATTAACAGAACTGTTTAGTGAGTCTCTGAGCACAGGAGAGGTCCCAGAAGACTGGAGAAGGACTCATGTGATCCCGCTCCACAAGAGTGGTAGCAGGGAGGAGGCAGATAACTACAGACCAGTAAGTCTTACCTCAGTATTGGGCAAGATTATGGAGGCACTCCTTAAGGAAAGGATAGTGCAATGCCTGGAATCCATAGGGGCACAGGATCCAAGACAGCATGAGTTTACAAAAGGAAGGTCCTGTCAAACTAATCTCATAGATTTCTTTGACTGGATAACCAGAGTGGTGGACCAAGGTGGAGCAGTTGATGTCACCTACCTTGACTTCAGCAAAACTTTTAACACTGTTCCACATAGAAGATTGATAAATAAGCTGGGTAGGCTCGGGGTGGGTCAGAAGTTGGTCAACTGGGTGGCAAACTGGTTGACGGACAGAAAACAGAGAGTGGTGGTGAATGGTATACAGTCAGAAGAGATGCAAGTCACAAGTGGGGTACCTCAGGAATCAGTCCTGGGGCCAGTCCTCTTCATTAGTGACATTGCAGATGGACTAGAGGGTAAGGCTTGTCTGTTTGCAGATGACAGCAAGATCTGCAACAGAGTAGATGATCCAGATGGGGTGGGCAGAATGAGAAGAGATCTGGATAAACTAGCAAAATGGTCAGAAGAGTGGCAACTGGGATTTAATGCAAAGAAGTGCAAAATCATGCACATAGGGAAGAGAAACCCTGAAGCCACCTATAGGCTGGGAGGGGAGTTGCTGGCAGTCACAAAGGAAGAACGAGACTTGGACATCATCATCACCGATGACCTGAAATCATCCAAGCAGACTTCTAAAGCAGTAGGTAAGGCTAGGGGGGTGTTAAGTTGTATTAGTAGGGGTATCACAAGTTAGAAGAGGAAGGTAATAATCCCTCTTTACAAGACACTGGTTAGGCCCCATCTGGAGTGCAGTACTGGAGGCCACACCTTCACAAGGACATTAACCAAATTGAGGCAGTCCAGAGAAGGGTAACCAAAAGGGTGCAGGGACTGCATCAGAAGACATATGAGGACAGATTAATGGAGCTCAACATGTATACCCTCGAGCAAAGGAGGAGAGAGGTGATATGATCGAATCATTCAAACACTTTAAAGGCATTAACAATGTGAAAGAGTCTAACTTGTTTAAATATAAGAAAAATAGCAGGACAAGAGAACACAGCATGAGAATAGAGGGAGGCCGATTAAGGGGGAATATGAAGAAATTCTTTTTCACAGAAAGAGTGGTGGATGTATGGAACAGCCTACCTCAGGAAGTGGTGGCTATGAATATAGTGCAGGGCTTCAAACAGGCATGGGATAGGCATAAGGGAGCAATACAGATGAATATGGATAGACAGGTCATTGACAGTGTAAAGGTGTGTGGCACATCATAAGGTAGAAAAAATGGGCAGACTGGATGGGCCTTGCGGTCCTTATCTGCCATAAACCTCTATGTTTCTATCATTTTGGCAGAGCATTGTTCCTCTATGGAGGTACCCACAGTGGAGACCAAGGAGGATGATGGGAACTTCCACAAAGGAGACCCTCAGGAGGGTGGCATGGGGTCCCACAGGGGAAAGAAACAACTCCTGGTGGGGGACTCAATTGTTAGGAGGGTAGAATTGGGGCAGGGAGGGGAGAGGGAGGTAAGGTGCCTGCCTCACACCATGGCTTGGAGGGACAGGCGCAAATCCTTAGGACAGTGGGAGCAGCTGCACAGGGGAGGGAGTTGGATGTCATTGTCCACCTAGGGACAAATGACCTGGCTGGAAATGGGATCAGAGCAGTGCAGGGGAGTTTGTGGAGTTGGGGAGGGGCCGTAGACAAATAGCAAGCATGGCAACCTTCTCAGAGGTGCTGCCTGTCTATGTTATGGGTGATGCAAGGGTGTTCTGCACCATGAGATTCAATCAATGGTTTAAAAAAATGGTGCAGAGTGCAGGGTTTTGGCTTCATTGGGGACTGGGGGTCCACCTGAAGGGATCCAGGCTTATACTGGCACAATGGTCTCCATCTGTCCAGGAGGGGAACCAGGATCCTAGGTAATAGATTTAAATGCCTCATTGGCAAGCATTTAAACTAGTCAAGAGGGGAAGCACTGAAAAGAAGAAGAAAAACCCCAGCCCCCCATAACAAAACAGGGTAGTTAGTGAGGCAAACACCAAAATAGAGAAGTTGATAGGGAGAAGGGCAGGAGTAAATTGAGAAAAAGGCAAAGGCAATAAGGCCAGGGATGGGGCTAAAAGGGGTAAGGCCATTAAAAAATGGAGGGCAATGAGTACCAATGCCAATAGTCTTGGTAACAAGCTTTCTGAACTAGTGTCCTTGATGGAAGAGGGAAGCCTGGATATAGTGGCAGTCACAAAAACATGGTACTCAGAGAACCATGACTGAGATGTCAACATACCAGGGTACACACTCTACCGGAGGGACAGGGAGGGTAGAAAAGGAGGAGGAGTAGCTCTCTATGTAAGGAAAGTGATCAAAGCAACAGACCTAAAAGGTAAACAGGGAGGAGTGGAGGCACTGTGGGTCACCCTGGAGACAGGAAATGGCACCACAATCTGCCCCAGGGTTGTCTAAAGACCCCCATCTCTGGGGGAGGAAATGCACAAGGAAATGGTAGAAGGCATCAGTAGGATGGCAGAAAAAGGGGAGGTATTGTTCATGGGGGACCTGAATATGCCAAATGTTAACTGGAGCAGCTTTGCTGCAGTGACATCCAAGAGCAAGGTCATTCCTGATGCCCTACAGGGGGCATGCCTCAGAGCTAGTGTTGGAACCCACGCTGGGTAGAGCAATCTTAGACCTGGTACTTTCAAATGGGAACTGAGAGAGAGGATCTCAGATTTAGAAGTGGGTAGCCATCTGGTAACAAGTGACCCCCAAACAGTGTGGTTCATGATAAACACAGTCGTACAGTCAAGCCATATAAATGTTAGAGTACTGGACTTTAGGAGGGCTGACTTTGGCAAAATGGGATAGTGCTTCAGAAAAGCACTAGAAAATGGGCAAGAAGAAAGAGTGGAGGAACAACGGGGAAACATCAAAACTGCCATCACAGAGACAACAAGCCTTTTTGTGAAGCAAATAAAGAAATCAAAATGAAGGAAAACACCACTATGGTTCTCAAAAGAGGTGGCGGGAAAGGTAAGGGAGAAAAAGATAGCATTCAGGAGTATAACGAAACACAGAAGGAGCAGGACAGAGAACTGTACCAGTTAAAGCAGAAGGAAGTGAGGAAGGCAGTCAGAATAGCAAAGTCCCAAACTGAGGAAAAGATAGCCAACTCAGTTTAGAAAGGGGATAAAACCTTTTATAGGTACATTAGTGAGTGATGAAAGACCAAGGGAGGGATAGTGAGGCTTAACAGAGCAGAAGGTAGATGGGCAGAGGCTGACAGTGAAAAAGCAGGGATACTGAACGAGTTCTTCTTCTCAGTATTCACAAAAGATGAGGTGGGAGTTACCTAGTCCAATCAATAGACGCACTCTGGATAGGAAGGTTGATACCAGTCCATTTACAGAAAAAAGGGTTCTGAAAGAACTCCTGAAACTGAAGGTGGACAAAGTAATGGGGCCAGATGAGATTCACCCCAGAATTCTAAAAGAATTAAGAGGAGAACTAGTGACACCACTGACTACTCTTTTTAACAAATCATGGAAAGATGGTGCAGTACCTGAGGACTGGAGAAGGATGCGATTCCCCTTCTCAAAAGTTGGAACAAAGCAGAGGCAGGAAATTACTGACCTGTTAGTTTGACTTCAATGATAGGGAAGATTATGGAATCACTTCTGAAAGAAAGAAAGAATTGTTGAGTACCTAGGGGCCAGCAGGGCACAGGACCCAAGGCAGCATGGATTCACAGTGAGAAGGTCATGTCAGATGAATCTAATAGATTTCTTTGACTGGGTGACCAAAGTAGTAGAAAAGGGAGGGGCTGTGGACATTGCCTACGTAGACTTTAGCAAGGCATTTGACACAGTCCCACACAAAAGGTTTAAAAACAAGTTAGCCAGCCTTTAAGTGGGTCCCCAGGGTGGTAGTCTGGCTATAAAACTGGCTGGACAACAGGACACAGAGGGTAATAGTAAATGGAGTCCACTCCGAAGAAAGGGGGTTACTAGTAGGGTACCACAGGCTTCAGTACTAGGACTGGTCCTTTTTAATGTCTTTATAAGTGACATTGCAGAGGGACTGGAAGGAAAAGCATGCCTCTTTGCAGATGACACAAAGATCTGCAGCAGGGTTGATACACAGAGGGGGAGATGAGAAGGTACTTGGCAAGGTTGGAAGAATGGCCAAAAGTATGGCAGCTTAAATGCAATGCAAAGAACTGCAAAATAATGCACCTTGGAAACAAAAATCCAGTGGAAGAGTATACAATGGGGGCGGTAGTAACAACAACAAAAATGGAAAGAGTCCTGGGGGTAGTCTTATCAGATGACCTAAGGTAAGCAACAATATGAGGGGGATCACGTGATTCTGCCTATTGCTTAGACACTCTCCACACCACCTCCTGCTGAACCCCATTAAAATGTTAAAGTTTTAACATTACCTACCCTGTTTTCAGTTTCTGTGACTTTCCATTGAGTAAATAGCTTTACCGGTACAGCTCTTTGGTGATGATTGGTGACCATGGATGCAGATACGAAGATGGCTTCACCGAGACACACTCTCCCGCCCACACCTGATAAGTCCAGTAAACAAACCAAGGCCCAGGCTTCTGGCAGGTGAACAACTACTACTACTACTACTCTGGACTAATCTCTGCTCACAGTGGACCACTTCTTATCAGAGTTTCGGCCCTTTAGAGAACTCCAATAATTAACTTCTGAATTCAAGGCTATGGCTGTGGCCTTTGAAGATTTAATGAAGAGGGCCGGAGACAACGAAGCCAGGCTTGCATCCTCAGAGAAAAAGGTGGAGAAATTTGGCCCAGAAATGGTCACTGCATGGCAAAAAATTGCTCAGCTTGATGCAAAAATTGAGGATCTTGAGGGTCGGAGCCAAAGAAATAATGCTGTTAATATCAGGCTTCCTGAGAATGAAAAAGGCCCCAACCATATTTCTGTTATGAAGAAGCTTATTCTCAAGTTGGCGGGTACATCTCCCTATGGCCCAAATTATAGTATCGAAAGTGCATAGAGCCTTGCATCCCATGCCTGTGGTAGGAGCTGCACCCCATGTTTTTATTTTCAGATTTTTAAATTATTTTGAAAGGCAGAATTTCCTCAGCAAGATCAAGGGGCTGCAAGAAATCAAGTGGGAAGATTACAGAATAAGGGTGACTCAGGATTTACCAGTCACTGTTCAATGGAGACAAGCCACCTTTCATCCCCTGGTGATAAAATTAATTGCAGCAGGTGTAAAATTCAGGATGTGTTACCCTGCCCGATTTCAGGTAGCTATTGGAAACCTGGCACAACTACGAGGATGCAGAGAAAGCTACCACAGAGCTCAAGAAAGCCCTGTCTAACCTGTTTAAAGATAGATGAGGATCTAGATGGATTTCTGAGGTCCACGTCACTTGAGTTGCTCCAGAGGAACAGGACTCTCCTTTTGTATAAAGATCATGAATTTTGATCTGTATACTGGATAGGGGAAATGTACTAACCAGAGTAAGTCTGTTATGAGTGGTAGTCTCGAGGAATAAAAAAGACATGGGTTTGCTTTATTATTTTATTGGACTAAGAGATCCCTGGCTGGAGAAACTAGCAGCTGGTTATCAATATTTTCTTTGTGCTGAGGGGATGTGTTAATCATTGCTATCTTTGGAGTTAGAACACAAACCTTCAGAGGGTACCCCACTCATTTTCCAGATTGGTAACAAGTTTACTTGGATCCCCTCTTGTGGCTGCTTGAAGCAACAAACTTGGATTGAACTTTATTAAGGATGGCGGGAGGGTGCTATCAGGAGGACTGTTTCAGATTGAGATGCCTGGGACAACTGAAATTGAACTGATATTTATGTTTAATTTTAATTAACTGCTTATGCTGACTTTAACTCTACTCCTTTTTAAGTTTACTGTTAAGAGTATGGATCTGGGTTTGGAGCATGATGGAAGTCACCATGGTTTCATGTTTAATTGAGTATTTTCTGTTTCCCTCCAGGTTTGAAAGGGGTGGACATTCAGTTTAAATACCAAAGGGACAATTAAGCTGAACTATGTAAAAATCATGTTTTTTCTATTCTGTGGTGATCGCCAGTTCAGAACTTTGCATATAAGCACATGGAGTTTAATGTTTAAAGGTGGGGGGGGGTTGTTTTTTGTGGGTGATTAATACGCTGCAAGGGGGAAGGTCTCCCCCTCAATCTTGGCTTCAGAGCATTTAGCGTTGTATAAATTAATCTCGGAGGGAGCCTCCCTTAGTTCCATTTGTTTTCCTGGGGGGAAGGCTGGGAGGTATTTGGCACTGAGTGTCAGAGATTGGTATCATGGACCAATTTGTTTATGAATTGGTGGGAGGGGGGGAAGCATTGTTGTGTTGTTAGGTTGGTTTATTGGTCACTTGTTACTTTGCATATTATGGAATTCTTTGCTGCCATGAGTGATTGGTTATATTATGTTTGGGTTGACTGGGGGATTTGTGGAGACTTTGTGGTAGGTAGATAAGGGGGGTGGGGAAGGGGCATCAGAATAGTTAATGCTTATTTGGGCTGAATTCCTTCTCTTTACTATATGGGTATCCCATCTTTCAATATTGTTAAAGGTAAGAGATGGCTACCTGCATGAATATTATTACATGGCATGTGTGAGGGGCCCAGAATAAAACCAAGCATTATAAACATAGACATCTACATTATCTTAAGGGTGACATTTCCTTTCTCCAGGAGATGCATCTCTTGGAAAAGGCATCCACTTTGTTAAGGAGGCAGTATATTGGCCAAGTTTATGTTGCTGGGGAAAACACCCAGAGTGGGGGGGGGGGGTGGCTATCTTGCTATTGCAGTGAGTTCCTTTTGTTTGTTCACAATGTACACAGGACCAGAGAGGAAGACAAATATCATTAGAGGGATTCTTGATTGAACTGAGGTACTTTTGGGATGTGTTTATGGCCCTAATGTGGACTCCCCCTCCTTTTTATGGAATTGCTCTCCATGCTGTCTCCCTTCCTCTCTCTTCTGATTTTTTAGGAGGGTATTGGGATATCCCATTTGCCCCAGATTTGGACAAATCCAACAGGCATCAGTCTGGTCTGTCACCGGCTCAAAGAACATTATGGGACCTGATAGATAATTTGGGTCTCTGTGATCCCTGGAGAACATTGTACCCCAAAAGCAGGGAATATACATGTCGTTCTCTGGTTCATGGCACCTCCTCTCATCTTGATTATTTTCTGATAAGCCAATGCCTTTTACCATTCCTTCTAGACTGTGCAATAGACCCCAGAGTGATATCCAATCACTCATCAGCCTGGTGTAAAGTTTTCTTTTCCCCTTGTAGTCAGAAAGAAACAATCTGGAAGCTTAATAACCAGCTCTTAAAAGATGACTGGTTGGTCAAGCACATATCTAGCTGTATAGATCAGTTTGCTCAGGACAATCTAGGGACAATGGGTAAAGCAGATATAGAATGGCTGCAATGAAAACAGCTCTTCCACTGAACTAGGGTGCTTGAGTCAAAAACTGAAAGCAAACAAATACAAGACTCAGCACTTTTTGAGCTTTTGGCTTCTTGTGGCATCTGCTTTAATTTCAATAAATTATGCCCTTGTTTGAACATCTAGCTGAAGAGTGCTGAGTCCTGTATCTGTTTGTTACATATAGAATGGGGAGCATTGAAATGTTATCTCAGGGTAGAGTTTATATAACTAGCCTCTACTAGGAAATGTAAGAGAGAAAAATAGCCTGGGATCTGCTCTCCTGTATATGAGATTTAGGATCTTGTTTGTCTCCTCATGCAGCGGAAGACTCCAGATGAGAACTTAATTGGCTCCAGGATCAGTAAAGCAAACTTCTGCAGAAAAAGGCAGAGTTTGCTGTCTTGAAATCTCATGGAAAATATATTGAACAAGGGGAAAAATTGATAGGTTGTTGGCTATGTATGTTAAGAATCAGGACTCTTCCAGGATTATAAATATTATCTGTCCTCCTATAGGTGGCTCACTTAAAACTTCCCTGAAAGAAATACCTGGGGAGTTTGAGCAGTGCTACCATAGTCTCTATACCCCAATGCCTAATCTCCCCTCTCAGAATCTGTTAGATGATTATCTTCGGTCTACACCACTTCCTATTTTGGATGAAGCTCAAAAGGAATCCCTGGTTACTCTGATCACAGAAGCTGAAATTATGGGGGTCATTCATGCTTTACCATTAGACAGATAACCGGGCCCAGACGGGTTCTCTCCAAAGTTTTATAAAACATTTGCAGACCAGTTAGCACAGTGGTTACACAGCTTGTTCCATCATAGTCTCCCACACAAATTTTAGATAGTCAATTATTTGAGGCTCTCATAGTAGTACTTTACAAGTCAGGGAAGGAAGCTGGGAAAGTTTCAAGTTAATGCCCAATTTTTCTCCTGAATTATGATACTAAACTTCTTGCAAAAAGTTTGGCAGATAGAATTGAGCAGGTGCTACCATCTTTGATTTGTTCTGGGTGTTGCACCGATTTGCATTTCCAGGGCAATTTGAACAATGGGTCAGGGCTTTATATTTACATCGTAGTGCCCAAATATATTGTAACAGGGTTTTCTCCTCTATATTTCCACTGTATTCTGGCACTAGGCAGGGATACGCTTTATCTCCCCTGCTGTTTAATCTTTACTTGGAGTCATTGCTTATCAAACTTAAAGAGAATCCCATTGTAAAGGGGATTTGGGTGGGGGCTCAGGAGCTAAAGATATCAGAATATACTAATGACATTATTTTACATGTCTCCCACTCCAGGACCTCCATTCCGGCTGCTCTGGAGACAATTCAGGAATATAGTTCATATTCTAACTACCACATTAATCTAGACAAGACATCAGTCTTCCCTTTAAATTCCAGGATCCTCAAAAGTGAGATAATTGAGTTTGGGTTATCGTGGTCTCCTAAAACACTTAAATATTTGGGAATAAATTTGGCCAGGAGTGACACAAAACTTCAGCAGCTCAATCGTGTCTCCCTAGTCTCGATTTCTTTAAATCTTTTCTTGGAGAATGTAAAGAAAGTGCTCCCCTTAGGAAAATTAAAATTAAGCCCCAATGCCTTCCCTGGCTGATTGCTCCCATAAAATCTCTATTGAAGAAAAAAGATAACCTATGGAAAAAAGATAACCTATGGAAAAAAGACAACAGAACATTAGACCAAAATCTCTGGGATAAGTTTAAAAAAGTGAGAAATTTAGTTAAACAGGAGATTAGGAAAATAAAGGGGCTTTACTGTAGACAGAAGATAAAGAATAATAACGAGCCAAAACATTATTGGAAGTTAATTAGGAGCTTAGTAAATCCAAGCCTGGGCCAAATAGACCTACCCTTGATGGAAAATGGTAAACCAGCTACTCAGGAAAGGGATGCAGAGCTCCTAAATCATTATTTTATAAACCTCCCTGATCTGGACAGTAGACCAGTTAACTCCTGTTTGGATCACTTCAGGGAACCGAAGGAGGACCAAAGCTTAAATGCTCCTATTCCAGATTTTAGATTTAAAATCATTAAGACAAGAGAAGTGTTAGCAGAAATAAATAAACTCAAAAACAATAAAGCATGTGGCTTAGACAACATTGAAGTCTGCTTTTTGAAAGATTTAGCCCTGGAGATTTTGAAACCATTAGCACATTTGTTTAATATGAGCTAAATCCAAGGAATTTTCACAAGTAAGTGGTAAAGGGCTAAAGTCATCCATATTTTGAAAGGGGGAGATTCTTCTAACCCTTCAAACTACAAGCTTATTGCTCTGTTATCAATTCTTTCTAAGCTGCTGAAACTCTTAGTCCATTCACAACTAATGGGTTACTTAGACCAATATAATAGGTTAACTAGAGCACAATATGAATTCAGAAAGGGCAGATCCATGGAGGCCATGCTCACAGACTTTTTTGACGATTCAGTTACCCCTCTTGGGGAGGGTCGGTCCATGGCCGCGGTCTTCATGGATCTGTTCAAAGCTTTTGATTTAGTAGGACACAGCAGGCTTTTGACCTGCTTGAAAGCAGATGGAATAAATAATGAACCCTTGGTATGGTTTAGATCATACCTAGAGAACTGCTTCCAAATGGTTTCCACAGGAAATATAAACTCTAATCTGGTTCCTATAACCAGGGGCATACCTCAAGATTCTATACTGGGCCCCCTGATGCTTTTGGTTTACATAAACGGCCTCCCCAGATTTGTCCTCAGCACCCATATAACATTAACATTAACATCAACAAATCCCTATGCCTAGGGCAATTCCCTAGTGCCTGGAAAACAGCTGTCGTTACCCCCATCCATAAAAGTAGTGACAAAGCCTCCCCTAATAACTATCGACCCATCTCCATTCTTCCCCCCTCTCTAAAGTGCTAGAAAAAGTGGTGGCCACCCAACTTACTGAATACCTAGCCAAGTATAACATCCTATGCCCAGAGCAACATGGCTTCCATTCAGGCCATAGCATCACCACAGCCCTCCTAGAATTCACCAACTTCCTGCACTCCTCCCTAGATGCCGGCATCATTGCAGGAGCTGTGTTCATAGACCTATCCAAGGCCTTCGACACAGTCTGCCACCCTGTCCTTCTCGACTCACTCCACCAACTTGGTTTCTCCACAGGCCCCCTGGTCTGGTGCTCCAGTTACCTTTCCGCCTGGTCCCAATGCGTCAAAATTAATGGAACTCTATCCGACACACTACTCGTCTGCCCCGGGGTGCCCCAAGGCTCTATCCTGGGACCACTTCTTTTCTCCCTCTACCTAAACTCCTTACCAAAGGCCTGCTCCACAAAAATCTTACTATATGCAGACAAAGCAGTACTCTTCACCTCGCATCATAAACCCACACCCCTGCAGGACTCCCTCCAACTTGCCTTCTCCCAGGCCGAAACCTGGTTTAAGGACCATAGACTGGTCCTCAACTTAAATAAGATGAAGTCAATGCTCTTCTCTCACCGCCAAAACAGAGCTAAGAACGCACTGCTCAGCATCCTCCCCAGCACCCAACACCCCCTTGAGCAGGTATCCAACTACAAATATCTTGGACTTACCCTCGACTCGACCCTTACCTTCCATGACCACATAAACACCCTTGCTGCTGCAACAAACACCCAGATTGGACTCCTTTACTGACACAGGGATTGCCTTCCCCCCACGCCCTTAGACTTGCCATCACCTCATCGATACTGTCCCTAGTGGACTATGGGCTCCCTGTATATGGTGCAGCAAATAACACCACACTCTAGATAATCCAGGCCACACTCAACAAGGCCTGCAGGCTCCTTACAGGTGCACCCAGGCTCACTCACACCTGCTCACTCTATACCTCTGCCAATATTCTCAACCTTGATGAAAGGCTCCACTACCAGACCTGCTTACTCTCCAAGAAAATACTGCTCGGACTCTCTCCCCCCACCTGGGGTCACCGCCTCTCTTCAGCCTGAAACCCCCACTATCCTCACCCGCAATTCAGAGAAAGACCCTCTGGTTGTGCCCAGGTTAAAAACCTCCTTGCCCAGAGATCTTTCCACCATAGGGCGCCACGTGGTTTAATGCACCCAAGCGCCATCACTAGTGCACCCAAGATCGCCCATTTCAAAGCCGCTCTTCGCAACCACCTCTTCAATATCTGCTCCTGCAACTGCTTCTAATTCTTTCACTCTCTTGCCCACTCTGATCCAATATTCTCTGACAAAGTCCATCATGGACTGCAACCTCCATCTTTAACAACAATCCCATGATTAGGTCTGACTACTATGTTTAGATGCCTTCTCAAGCTTATAATGCCTCACTGCTGTTACGTTGTAAATATCATCATCCAAAGGTTATAATTAATGTCAGAAAATACCTACTTCCAAATCTTGTAAATACTGTCTGTGATAAATGTCTGTAACACATGCTTAATGTAACCACTGTTATACCATGTATCTCATGTTTAATGTAATTGTCTTTATACCTACTCTATGATTCCATCTGTCTTACATGTGACGAGGTACCTTTGCAAATGAGCCTCTGGCTCAAAGGTTGTAAACTGATATATCAAACAAATAAATAAATAAATAAATGATACACCGATGACACTGTAATAGTGGCAGAGGGTCTTAACCCTAAAGACATAGGCCCAGATATTCAAAAGGGTTGAGCCATGTGCAACAGAGATCCACCAGCGCAAGTCCGAAAATGCGCCATTGTGCGATATTCAGTGGGAGGCAGCTACACCCCCCCAATTCACAATGCGCAAGAGTGCAATGGTAATGAATGCATGCACAACTGAAGAGTGAGGAACCATGAATAAATGGCGCAGTGTAATATTCAACAGCATGCGCCATGCGCAATAGGGGAGCAAACGGAAGTTGCGTGATAGCGGAAATGATCCAAAATAAAAAGGAACAAGAGAGAGGCACAAGAATGCTACAGGGAAGCCAGAGGTATGAGCGAGGTGACAGAAACTAGGCAGAGGGCAGCAGTGAGCAGGACAGGGCAGGAGCAGGACAGAGCACACCTGGGAACTACCAGGAAAAGGACAGAAGTGGGGAGCCTGTGCCACTGTGCAGGAGTAAAAGGGGAAGTGCCGCAGTGGACTGAGGGCAGTGACAGTGGGCAGGACAGCCAAATCTTGGAGGTGTTCCCAGTGCAGGGGGAGTAGCATAGAGGACAGTGGGGGGAATGGAAATACAGCTGCTGGGGAGGGACACAAGCCAGGGACATGGCCAGTGCCACCATTCAGATGGAGGCAGTAATGAGGGGTGTGAGAAGGCAGGCAGCAGGGGAGCGCGGCCATGGATGGGCCCATCAGCGGTATGCCCCCAACAGGCAGTCACACCAGCTTTGAGCAGTACAGTGACACTGATATAGTGGGCTGGTACCGCCTGAACCGGGCAATCCTGAGGTGGCTCTGTGAGCTGTGCAGTGATGAGATGCAGGCACCCACTCGACGGAGCCATGCTCGGTCAGTGGAGACAAAGGTGACAGCTGTCATGTGCCTGCTCACCATGGGTACCTTCCAGAGAATAACAGGGGACACAACAGGCATAACCTAGTCAGCTGTGTCATGCCTACTCACACAATTCCTCAGTGCACTGCTGTCACATGCTGCGGAGTACATCTGTTTCCCCAGCACACAGGCGGAGCACACAGCACACATACAAGAGTTCCACAGGGTAGCACATATGCCTGGCATGCTCGGGGCCATTGACTGCACCCATGTGGCCACCTGCATGCCACCTGGCCTGGAAGGTGCTGCATACATTAATCGGAAGGGCTATGCAAGCATCAACTGCCAGGTGGTGTGCGATGCTAGGGGGTGCATAACCAATGTCTGTGCCACGCACCCTGGAGGAGCACATGATGCCTTCATCTGGCACCAGTCTGCACTGTGCCACAGGTTAGAGAGTGAGGACCTTCCCACTGGCCACTTAGTGGATGAGTATGCAAATCACACAGAAAGACATGGATCTTGGGAGGGGCATAGTCAGAGGTGGCATGGGTACTGGCCTAGATGGCCCATGGCAGGGCGACGCTGATCACCAAACTAATGTCCACCCTCTAGACACTGGTGACAGTGGATATCCACTCCATCCCTGGCTGCTCACACCATACCAGCGGCCCGTGACCCCATCGCAGCAACGGTACAATGAGGCACATGCCACCACACGCAATGTCATAGAATGGGTGTTCAGGATACTGAAGGCATGTTTCCGTTGCCTGGACATGTCTGGCGGTGCCCTACAGTACAGCCCCTCAAAGGCCTGTGGGCTATTCCTGGCCTGTTGCATCCTGCACAACATGGCCAATGACTGTGGGATAGCTGTAGAGGTCGAAGAGGGGGACAGCGATGGGGACGATGAGGACACTGGTGCAGATGGTGATGGGCAGCCCCCCTTGGTTTAAGGGACCCCCGACTGATCTGGATGTCACAGCTGCACCAGGACACCATCACAGAGGAGCACTTTACCCAATCCAGGTAAGTCATGGGGCCATATGCAACCAGTGCCAAGTGCACAACCCGTAAACACGCATGGACAAATCACAGGGGCACATGTCATAAAGGGAATTGGCTGTGCATGGAACTGCACACGCCATCAGGGATGGGCAAGGCCTAACAAGGCACGCTGTCATGCACACACACACACACACACACACACCACAAGACATGCACAAAGGGTAGGGAGAATGCCGACCCCAATGACCACCCCTAGCCACACACACATCCACAGACCACCACACCCAGTGACTGTCATTGTGCATGTCTCAGATGCTGGGCACCATTGCACAGTGGCAGACAGTGCAACGCAGGCATCATCATGCACACGCCACAGTGGCTAGCAGCTGGGAGGGTGTGCTCATGGAATGTGTGTGTGTGTGTGCAGGACCGGGTACCCCACCCGTGCATTACACTTTGAACAACACACTGCACACAGGGCAGTGTCAGGCAGTAGCCATGGAGGGAGACAGGTCAATCACATGGCACAGTGCCATGGCCACCACGGATGCATGGGCGGCCCCGCCGAGACCTGCCAGCTGTGACATGCTGACCGTTGGCCTCATGGGGTGGCACCAATGGTCCCCCAGGGGTGCCTCTGCGGGAACTCAACCATTCTCGAGCAGGGGTCTGCAGCTCACCGAACATGCCTGCACCAGGCGTGCTCGGGATGCCCACAGCTGAACCCGGTGTCGACAAGGAGGGTGTCGCATGATGCCAGGAATGGGGGTGGACATGGCACTGTGCAGTGTCTGTGATGCATGGACAAATAACTGTGTGCCCATTGTGGCCATGACAGCTGTGAATGCCTGTGTCTGCCTGTCAATGGCGGCGGTCACATCCTCCCGCAGCCAGTCCATCCCTGCCAGAAGCAGACCAGTGTCCCTGCTGTGCTGCTCCTCTGCCTGGTGCAGGACCACACTGAGTGCATCCACCGCCATCACAAGCCGCAACTGGTGATCCACTGATTGATGGAGTATGCAGGTGTGCTCATCTAAGAGGTCATCTGCCTGATCGGCATGCTGTCCCTCATGGTGTTCGCAGCTGTGCTGGGAAGCACCCCTTGAGGTTGGGCTCTGCACACCAGGGCCATGCCTGGGCATGTCCACAGGCGGTGCACTGACACCACCCCCCAACACTGTCCCCCCATCGCCATTGGACGACTGCTGACACTGCCCTTCCGGCCACCGCTCCCCAGGGCTCAATGGTGCTGCTGCAGCAGCCGCAACAGCCGCACTGTCCTGGACGCACACCAGTGCTGCACCACTGGTGCAGACAGGCATAGGCTGGGACTGTGATGTCATGCAGGCCTCCATGGTGGCACCACCTATGGCTATGCCCATGCTGTAACCTGCTGTGCAGCCATCCTACGGCCTACACATATTACTGTCCATGATGTGAGCTCCATCATCCATGGACGCTGTCACGTTGGGACACGGGCAGGGCCTCCTCCGTACCTGCTCCACCAACATCAGTCCATACAGCCAGGCAAGCCTGCTGTTGTCCTGACCATCGGACAACTGTGGAGGTGGATGGACCCTCCTCTGTGTCCAGGGTATCACCCTCAGTGGATGAGCCCACCACCGCTGACCCATGTAGATGTTCAGGAGCTGTAAGGGAACAGAGTAGCATTAATGTATCTGCCCTACCCTGTGGCATTTCCACCCCCCCCACAGTGACAGATCAGGACCTACCATGCAGTGACGGGCTACCACCCATCTGGAAGTCACCACCTGGAACACCCTCGATGGCACAATGTCGTATGCTGCAAGCAACCCACTCTTCCTGTGGTGTCAGGTGTTACATGGTCGGCTGTCCCCCACCAGTCCCAGCCTGTGCTGCCCTGATGGCAGCCACCTTATCTTTAATCCTCCTCCTGTCCATGCCCACCTTCTTCTTGCACTCCTGCATGGACCACTGGTGGCTGCCATGTTGGTTGATGGCACACGCCACCTCACCCCATGCTGCAGCATGGGCCTGTGGTGTACCCTGCTGTCCGCTGAGCAGCCGTTCCTGGTCAAGGTAGGCCTCAAACAGGGCATCTGTTTCTACCTTGGTAAAGTTTGGCCTCCTCCATCTCCCATGTCTCTGTTCCTCCTCCTCCACCTCACGTTTGCTCATCATTGATCCTGTGGGATGATAGGTGTTACCTCTGACTGTGCAGTCCCATGCATCTCCCACACACCACAGTCCACTCTCCCAAACAGCATGCAACTCACCACATTAGAATGCAATACCAGACTATGGCCTCTGCAGCCCAATGTCGCATTTATATAGCTCAACGCAAGCAAATGAGGCAAGGCTCAATTTTAAGTGGATGCTAATGCAGTATCTGTGCCATTGAATCGCTGATGAGCTGATTTGCATATGCCAGCTGAATATCATGCTGTTGCGCCTTGCGCAATTGTGTTGAACATGCTCAGGCAAGGGCGCAGCTCTGTGACGTGCGCAGTGGACACTGAACGGTGCATGCCCGGGGTGCTGATGCCGATGCCTGCCACGCTGCTGACGTGCTGTGCATGGAAGGCAGTGCAGGGCATGGCCACCACTGTGCCAGTGGTGCTAGTGTGCTGTTCACATGTATGGTGCTCTTGCACTGGGGTGCTGTAGGTGCTGTGGAGCCACAGCACAGTAGGCCACTACAGGGCATCTCACACAGGCACCCAACCACGCTACTTGCAGGGAGTACCAATGCACTGTGGCAGTCCGTGCACAAGAGACCCTTGACCCTGTGCCCAACCTTTGCCCCCTAGGCACCATGCGTCCATATGGGTGCACCCCAATCATGTTGTTCGGTGACAGCACGATGGGGAATGGCAGCACTGTACCATGCAGCATCTGCACGTGGCAGACGTGTGCTAACCAGTGCCATTTTGACTCTGACCAGCTTCAGCGATGGCAAGACAGAGGGCTGCTTTTTGGAGCCAGGTGGAGCTTGCAAATTTGGTGGCCATAGTGGAGCCCCATGTTGGGGCCCTGTTTGGCAATGCACTCTGGACAGGGCCAGGGGTGCCATATGGGAGGAGGTGGCGGTGGCACTGGAGGAGGCCACAAGACTCGCCTGTACCATGGAACAGTGTCGACACCAATATGGGGACCTCCAGCAGAGGGACCCAAACAGGCTTGCCCGCATGTGGGCATGCATCAGGCGAGGCGCAGTGCCACGACCAGGTAGGTGCGTCATCCATACTCTGGTTATGTCCGTACAGGTATCGCGGTGGGCATGTGTCCACCATACAGGGGGTGGGCCGTCCAGTGTGGGCAGTTGTGTTGGTGGTGGAGGTGGTGTTGGGGGGGTTGCAGCATGGCTGGGCTGTGCGGGATCGCACACACCCGGGGGTGGGGGAACTTTGATACTGGATTGTACTGATATTCCCCTCTACATGTTTGCACCCTAGGCCCTGAATAGCGGCGCCGAGCATGGGTAGGAGAGCTGGGCAACAGCCACAGGCAGCTGGTTCCAACGTAGTACAGCACCGGGATCAGGCCGATGAGGGTGAGTGCCTTTCTCCCAGGATATTCTGTGCATGCTGTGTTGCAGAGCAGGTGGCAGGGCATGGCCACCATCTATTGACACCACTGCCATGCACACCACACGGTACAGTCAGCACCATCCAGTGGCACTGCATGTGTGGGTGTGCATTGCTGGTGGTCCATGCATGGACTGGCTACGTGGCTATGCCACTGCCTTCGCACTGCATAGCCATGTCACTGTACAGCCATGGTGGTACTGTGGGGGACTTGGGCGGTGGGTGTGTGCAGCGGTCTGCATGGCTGTGTGTGCCTGGGTGGGTAGGTCATGTGGACACGATCACTGTGGGTGGTTGCACACCATCACAGGGGCGTGTCCCAAGGCTATATGCCATGCACAATGGGTGGGCTGCAGGCGGAGGGGCATTCACACCTATTGACTCTGCTCCCTTGTCCTAGGTGGACGGAGGATGCTGTGGATGAAGAGGGCTGTGCAGGAGCTGCTACAGGTGGCACGTGCATCTCTGGAGATCCTGCAACGGTTGGACCAGCATGGAGTCCGGAGGCATCATAGCAAGAGGTGCCACAGGAGCGGGGAGCAGGGCACCCACTGAAACATCATTGCCCTGAGTTCAACCCTACCCCCCCGGACCCACCCTCACACCCCTCCTTCCCTCTCCTATTTGTTCACCCCTGCCCCTTACCCACCCCCACCTGGTTTGTGGCCCTCACCCCCAACTGTTGTGTACATATTTGTAAATAGTTGTTTTCTACCTTTTAATATACATTTGTTTTGTTATGCCTACTGTGGTGGTCTCTGATTTTCAGCAGGCTACAGGTGCTCAGCTGCAGTGGTGTGCATGGCGTCAGGGGTGGTGCAGTCATGGGCGTGTGTGTGTGTCCGTAGGGGAAGCGACTATGGTGTGGGTGTAGCTATCAGTCACTGTCTGTGGTTTGTGTGTTGTTCCCTGTGCACTGGATGACTGTGTGCAGTGGTCCACGGTGCATGCACTGTGTCCATGGTGCACCTGTCAGACCATCCATGGCCTGTGCAGCTGACACCCTTGCATGTCTGTGACCTGCACAGTCCGCTGACATGTCAGTGGTGGCTGTCCATGCTGGACAGCCACTGTACCTGGCGCAATGCCAGGTTGCCTCCTGTCACTGGTGTGGTGCATGTCTGCCTCAGGTGGCACTGTGGCCTCCGCTGTTGTTGTCCCACCTCCATGCTGTTGCTTGTGTCTGTTGCAGGGGATGTGCTCCGCTGTCTGTCACTTGTGCTCCGGGTCCATGCTGGTGGCGTACAGCTTCATGGTGCCTGTGCAGGGTGGCTGGCACTCCTGTACCATGGAAGGGTGCTAGCCATGTGTACACGGTTTCCTTGGCCACACGCCAGGAGCTTGGTTGACCCGCTACTGTGCCCTGTGTTGGTGTGCCCTTGGGTATGGGTGGGTGTTTGCATATATGTGATATCTCCCTCTTTGCGCAGGAGACTCCTGTATTTTTGACTGAACTCCCTCTCTCCCTCCTGGGAAACAAAATCTCCTGCTTAAGTAAAATTATGTCCAAAACATCCATTCATGTTTGTTTTTGGCAGATAAAAACACATAAAAAGTAAATTAGTGATAAACAATATAAGTGATAACTTTGTACAACTAGTTGTTGATTTTTTTAGTGCTTATTCTTGACAAAATGAAATATATTAAATGCTTTTATTCTTATTTTTGTATGCCATTTAAGGACAAACTCATGACGTTACAACATCTCCCTACTAGTAGGGCAATCTCCCTACTAATTTGACCACAATCTCCCTCTTAAGCAAGTTGGACATATCACATGTATGTGTTTGTCCATACACTGTGTTGCCTCCTGCGTGGCGCATGCTTCCATGCACCACTGTGGGTGTCTGCGCTGGCTGTTGTGGCCAGTGCTGGGACAGGGTGTGTCCTTGGGAGGTTGTGCAGGGTACTGTACCACTGGTGGTGGGGTCCGGGGCATGCCCTGTCATGTGTGGGGTACCTCGTGTGATGACACATGGTCGGTCTCTCAGCTGTACCTCGGGGGGAACGTGCATGGCGGCACTGTGTATGCAGTCATTGCATTGCTGTCTGCTGCCACCCACTGAAGGGTGCTCATGGTGGGGCTGCCTTGCATGGTTCTGTGGTGCACAGGGTTGCATTGTCACAGTGGGGGTGGTGGCATGTATGGGGTGCCCTGCACTGGTGGGTGCTGCTTCTGGGTAGGGTGTCTGGGGTCCGTGGTGCAGGGTGTGCTCTGCATTGGTTGGATGGTGTAGCACGGGGTGGCTGGACCTCCTTGTGTGCCGGTCACAGCTTTCCAGGGGGTGTGCTGGGGCACCATGTCCCAGCTGTGGGTTTGTTGCTGGTGTCCGTGGGCCAGGGGTTATTCCAGCTCTCCTCCAGTTGTGCAGTGCATGGGGTGTGGGGGGCGATGTCTGTTCTGCTGTGTGCTTCTCTGCCCAGCTCTACCATGGGTGGTGGGCCCCTGCATTCTGTCCCTGTGCATCCCTGGTTGTGCTGTTGCACTGCTGCCCTGCTCCACTGAGCATCCCTGATTGTGCTATTGTGCATCTGACCTGCACCACTGCACATCCCTGGTTGCGCTATGGTGCAGTTGGTGCAATATTCAGTCGTATGCCGCAGGCGCATCATGACCTGCGCAGTGTTTGAATATCACACGTATTGTGCATAGGCACAGTGGACTTGCGCTTGCTCCTGCTGTTGCGCACTTTTGTGGTGCAGTTTGAATATCTGGGCCCTAGAGTCTAAACTTCAGGCAGACTTCGATAGGCTGAAACAGTGGTTTGAATCAGAGGCACTGCTTATGAATTTAAAAAAGACACAAGGTATGCTTTTTAGCTTGGACAGGAGAGGTAAAACAAACTCACCAAAACATTTGAGGTTAGGGCCAGAGATGGCAGGATCCTATCCCAGGTGCCAAGTTACAGTTACCCAGGGGTGAAGTCTGACCAATAGCTGAGCTTCGAGACCCACATTGATTCTCTAGTAAAAGAGGTAGGGAGTAAGATGGGAGCTATGAGATGGGTATTTCACTGCCTGACCAGAAAAGTTCAAACATTAGTGGCTAACCAATTACTGGTCCCTCTCTTGGACTATGGTAGCCATATATTTAACAATAGCACAAAAAACAACTGTGCAGGCTGGATGTGATTTATAACAAAATAGCTAGATTTGTTCTTAAATGCTGTTTTGATGTCCATAATAGCGCTCTATGTCGTGATCTAGCCTGGTGTATTCTTCAACAAGAAAGAGACAATAACTGGGCCACATTATTTTTTAGAAGCTTAGTCTGGAGAGCCCTCTAGGCTAGTAAGTTCAATATAGTGGTCAAGCCATAATTATTTCCTGAGGGACAAAAAACTGTGGTTAAAGATTCCTAAGGCTAGAAATAGATTTGGGGAAATGACCTTCAAATATCGGGCAGCGATTGCTTGGAACAGCTTTCCATGTTAGAGGAGGGACATGACACATACATGTAAACAATATATCAAATCAAAACCGCATGTATGTTGCTGCTACTAGGGGTTAGTGGCAGCACCTTTGTATATATTTGGCATTATGCTGAATGTTTTGTCTATCTAAGTCATTAATTTGTATATAGCTATGTATTTTTTAGCTTATATCCTTGTGCTGTAATTTATTATGTAAAACACAGGATTGCCTTGAAAACAGGGCTTTTTTGGTCCTAAGGTATATATTTGCCTGTATAAAAAACGTTGTTTTACTACTACTACTACTACTACTACTACTATTATTACTATTACAGGTAATACAGCAGGATTTGTCCCAGTGGAGGACTTTACCTTTATCCCTGTGGGGCCGGGTCAGCCTTGTGAAAATGAATATTCCCCCTCATCTGTTTTATCTGATAAATTTGTTGAATTTATGGCTACCTCTTTCCTAGTTCTGAAAAGTCCATGGTATAATTTCAGACTTCATCTGGTTGGGGAAACCCTTGAGGAGAGCATATTATAAGCTGGCAGCTCCTAAAACATGGGGTGGGCTTTGACTCCTGCACATTGGGATATACTACTAGGTGAGTCAAGCAAGTAAGTATCTCCGATGGTCCACACTGGTGAAGGAAGTAGACTTACACCCATATGTTCCTACTTGGCTCCTCATTGAGCAACAGTTGATTTCCTCAGCCGGGGTGTCTCCACTGGCCCTTTTGCATATTAAACTGAAGGATTTACCCCCAAGTTTGCGGTGGGGTCTCAGTTAAAATTCAAACAAGTTTGTTCTTTCTTGAAATATAAGCACTGCCTAGACATCTCTCAACCCTTCTTTCGTAACCCTAATTTCCGTATAGGTGGTTAGCCCCTTCCTTGTTCTTGGCTTCCTCCCTTGGCTATGGCCATGGTTGGTGAACTGACTCGGGATGGACTTTGTCTTACTTCAGGAGAGATCATGCAGAGGTGCCAATTAGAGTCCTCATTTTTAAGGTCTTTCAGCTCCGACACATGATTTGTCAGAAGTTTGGAGCCGATTTTGCAGGAGTAGAGGGGGCGCTTTTGCATTCACTCTCTCAAATGGCAAAATTGCCACATGCAGTGTCTAAATTACACATGGGTATATATGATTAGGACATTTCCTGATGAAGAGGGGGGTCTCTAGATATTGGGCTTCACAATTCTCACAACATGAGTTTGATTGGGGGAAAATATGGAAAGACTGTTACACTTATGTTACTCAGGATAGGTTGAAGATAATGCTATTTCAATTACTAAATAATTTGTGTCTTATCCAGGTCAAACTCTTTAAAATGGGGAAGGACCAATGCTCTCAATATGTGATGTGTCAACAAGTGGAAGGTAACCTTTTCCATATTTTTGGGGAATGCACCAAGGTGGCTCCATTGTGGTCTCTCATTAGGCAGAGAGTAGACCTGTTATTAGGCATTGAAAATAATTTCAAACCAGAAATCTGCCTGATGGGTGATATATATCAGGGTTGTAGCCCATGAGCACAGATACTACTTAGCCATTATGGCATTATCAGTTAAGAAACTGGTACTGTGGCACTGGCTTAACTCTGAGTCAATTATTTATACTGAGTGGATGCAGGAGCTCCTCCTCAATCTCCACACTGAGTGGATGATAGCTAATTTGGTTAACTGGGATCTGCAGCTTTTACAATAGATAGGGAAATATGCAGACTGGGTAGGCCAAGCAATCCTTCTCTTCCGTCAAAGTCTAAGTTTCTATACATCCTAGCATCTTATTGGCCCTTGCCACTATATTCTTACACTGCTTTGTCACCTTCAGGTCCCATAAAATGATTATGCCAAGGTCCTGTTCCTGCTGTGTACTCTCAAGGCCCTGCCCCCCCCCCCAATACGGTATTCCGCTCCTTGGTTATTCCTGAGTAAGTGCACGATCTTGCATTTTTTCATGTTGAAGGATAATTGCCATTCCCTGGACCATTCCTCCAGATCCCTGTGTGTACATTCAACCCCCTCTGGTGTATCCACTCTATTGCAGACTTTCTTGTAACCTGCAAACAGACACACTCTGCCTTCCAGCCCCTCCGGTGTGTCCCCCATTAATATATTGAAAAGGACTGTCCCCAGCACTGACCCCTGAGGCACCCTACTAGTGACCATACCGTCCCATGATGGGTACCCCAATAACAATTACCCTTTGTCTCCTACCCTCCAGCCAGTTTTGTACCCACCTAAATATGAGTGGCCCTAGCCCTAAGTATCTCATTATGTGCAGTAGTCTCCTGTGCTGCATCAAATGAAATGTCTTTTTGAAATCCAGATACACAGCATCCACTGACACCAATGATCCAGGACGCTGGTGACCCAGTTAAAGAACTCTATCAAGTTCATTTGACACAACCACCCCATAGTGACCCCAAGTTGCCACCAGTCCTGTAGTCCATTGTCTTCTAGGTAGCTAGTGATTCTCTTTTTCAGCAGTTTCTTCATGAGCTTACCCACTACTGGTGTTAAGCTTATAGGCCTATAATTGCCTAATTCCTCCTTGTAACCCCCCCCCCATGAAGGGGGGACTAGGTCTGCCCATTTCCAGTCATCAGGGATCTCCACTGATTCCAGGGCTTTGTTGAAGAGGCTTGTCAGAGGTTCCGCTAGCACCTTACTAAGCTCCCTCAGCACCCTGGGGTACATGTCCTCCAGTCCTACCACCTTATCCACCTCCAAACTCTCAAGCTCCTTCAGGACCTCCTCCACCTGAAAGGGACTGGGGTCAACCCCCCACCTCTTCATGTTCACTGATTTTCTTGAGCTCCCCCTCCTTCTCTACCATGAATACTGAGCAAAAATAGTTGTTGAGCATTTCTGCCTTCCCCTGGTCATCTTATATCAACTCCCGTTAGTCATTTTTCAGTCTGACTGTCCCCCCCCCTTGACTTTCTCATCTTGCTCACATAACAGAAGAAGGTTCATTCCCCTCCTTGACTGTGCTGGCTATTCTCTCCTTCATTCTTGCCTTTGCCCTCCTGACCTCCTTGCCTACTTCCTTCTACTGTTCCAGGTATATAGCCCTGTCCTCCTCCCTCTGTGTCATTTTATGTATCTTAAATGCCTCTCTCTTTGCCCTGACCCTCTTCGTCATGTCCCTATGAAACCAGAGTGGCTTCCTCTTTTTATTATTTTTATTTACTGTCCTGACACATAGGCTAGTGGCCTCCACTATCACCTCTTTTATTTGTCCCTACATTTTCTTCACCCCCCCCCCTTAGTCCTCCCACCGCTTCTAGTGCTTATTTAATGCTTCCCCCATTTTTTGAAAATCTGCATGCCTAAAATCTAAGACTTTCACTCTGGGTGGATGGACCTCAGCAGTCATTTTTACCATAACCTGACAATGCTGTGGTCACTAATGCCCAAGTTCTCTCCTACCGGAATCTCATCCATCCTTTCCCCATTCGTAAGGATCAACTCTAGGATCATCCCCTCCCTGGGTGGTGTTCTATCTAGCTGCTCCAAGAGTGGTCCCTGTAGGGAGTCCAATATTTCTTTGCTATTGGCAGGTGCTGCTGATGGGGTGCTCCAATCCATGTCCAGCAAGTTGAAGTCATCCATCAGCAGCACTTCCCCTCTGTGCGCCACCCTCTGTCTTTCCTCAATCACTGCCCTATCCACCATATCCTGCTGTGCTGGTGGTCTATATATCACCCTGGCATGCATGACCTCCCTCCGCCCTATGTCCAGTGATACACATAACGCCTCAGCCCCCTCCTACCTACCCTGCATTCCATAGTCTTAATGTATTCTTTCACATATAGGGCAATCCCCCTATCTTACCTATCCTGTCTCTCCTATAAAGTATATACCCCGGTATTGCCATATCCCTGTCCTGGTCCTCATTTCCCATGTCTCTGTGATACCCATGAAGTCCAGGTCTGTCTCAGCCATGACTGCTGTTACTGTAAGTCTAGGATCTTATTGCCCAGGCTTCTGGCATTGGTGCACATACCTTTATATTAGCTGGGGCCCATTCTGTTGTCCTCTGGTGCACATTATCATCTCTATTCCTCTAGCTTATATGTTTCTATCTTGGGGGAGGCTGTTAGCCCCCCACCCCATTTCTCCTGTTCCATGGCATGGGTTTGTTCCCACCCCCCTTCTCAGTCTAAAGAATAGTTTTGTTAAATAAAATCCTCTAGTTTGCACTTTAGTACTGCTGTACCCTCCCTGTTCAGGTGCAGTCTATCTGGGGCAAACAGACTATCATCCTGCCACGTTGTTCCCCAGTCCCCTACCAACCCATACCCCATCGGCTCACACCATCCCATCAGCCACTTATTAAATTCCTCAATCCTCCGTCTCCTCTCTGTGCTTGCCCTTGGTATGGGCAGGACCTCTGAGAAAGCCACAGATTTGAACCCCAGAGTACTTCAGTACCTAGCAAGTGCCTTAAATCTTGCCTGCACCTCCAACAGGTCATTCATTCCAATGTGGAAAACCATGTGAGTTTTCTCACCCTGATGTCTCCCCTGAAGGGGATATAGTGAATGACCTCTGCTGCTGTCATGCCTGGTAGGCACTCAACCCATATTGTACTGCTTCTGCCCCCCCTCACACCCCCAGCAAATTCATTTTATTATTGAGTCTCCAACAAGTAAGACCCTTCCCTCCATTACCTTTTTTTTGTATTTCTACTCTGTTGTGTTCCCAGTCCCTTGCATTCCCTTTATCTCCCTCTTCCCACCTCCCTCTCTGCCCCTTGCATCTCTCTGGGTACTTATGTTCCCTTTCTCACTACTTACTCTCAGTCCCTTGCAGTTACTATCTTCAAAACTTCCTCCCTCTACCCCTCAAGCTGCTAGTTCTGTCTCCCCCCACCCTGCCCTTTCCCTTACCCTTACTATAGATTCCTGTGGTTGGGTCGCTTCCTCATTTTGCATCTTGGTTTGGTACACCTAAGCCTACTCTCGCTGTCTCCTCCCTCTTGAAGGTTTACCCTTTTTGGAGTGAGTTCACTGCAGCACCCTTGTCTTTTCTTATTCCCTTCTTGTTTTTTCGCAAAGGGGCTACCCTACTCCTCCTGTCTACTGTGCCTTCCATCGTGTCTCAAAAGATAAAGTGTGTGCACTCGTAGGGAGATAAAATTCCACGAAGCTTTTCAGATTGAAAATTCAAGCTTTTTATTCTCCACAATGGTAGATGCTACAATAGCAACCCCAGCACTTTGACCACAAGGTCTCCCTGCCTTCCATTTTGTCTGCCTGCCCCATTCCCCCTGAGTCCTCTTCTGCTCCAGTTGCCTTATTCTCATCCTCATCTAGTGACACTAGTGGTGCGAATCTGTTTTTGTGATCTATGCCTACTGTCTTTTTTCTTCTTGCTTGTGCTCCTCCCCTTCACTCTCCCTTCGTGCAGGCTTTGGACATCTGTACCTTACCTCCTGCCAGTTCTCTTGCCCCCTCTTGTGTCCAGTAATGCCTCTACCTGAGCCCACAGGAGCCCCTCTTATGTCCATCCCTGTAACCCCTGCCCTGCTTTTCCATTCCACCTCCTGGTACCCTTGCTTCTTTCAGCTTTTTCTACTAGACCCCGCATATCTCCCCCATTCCCCACTCTTCCACCCCACCCCATCTTGCTCTCCCAGTGGATCCCCTGTCCTCCCCACTACCCATCACACCTGACCATCCCAGCATACATCTCAGCCACCTAACCTCCTCCCTTAGTTGTGCCAGCTGCTGACACACCGAGCAGCTCCTCATCTTCTAAGTCTTAGCCAGTGCTATGTGCTATGGCTGACCCACACCCAGTGCACCCTACCACCTTACTAAAGATGCCACCTGCCCTTGCAGTCTGAGGACAATGCCATCGCTCTGTCCCTCTTCCACTCCAAATGCCTCTCCAAATCTGATACCCCTCCATTTTTCACAATTTCACTATAAATACAGATGTTATAGACCTGTAACAGCTTTATATTAATGTACCACCTGATGCCCTTTGCTGAACACTCTTTTAAAGATGCCTTGGAAGCCTTTTTCCAAATAAATAAACACCCTCCAATGCCTGATGCCAAACACTCTTTTAGACCACCTTGAAAGCCTATTACCCAATGATTCTTGAGGCTCTAGCTGTCTGCTTGGAATCACCCTGATGGATGAGCGAAACAGCTGAGCAAACAAGTCAGAACAGTTGCTGAACACTCTTAGAAGAACACCTTGGAAGCCTGATGCCTATTGCCCCATGAACATGCAACAAAAAAAACACAAGTTCCCCTGGTTTGAACTTCCCTGCTGACTGATGGAAGTAGGTGAGTAAACCAGTCAGAACAGTTTCTGAACACTCCTTAAGGAACCCCCTTGGAAGCCTAATCCACTGAACATGCACTAAAAAAGGCTCAAGCTCCCTGATTAGAAATCACCTGTTGAATGAAGGAAGTAGGTGAGTATACAAGTGAGAACAGCGCAATCCAGACTTCTAGAACCACAGGGCAACCGAGGGGTGATGACGTATTGCTCTGTGATTATCTTGCTTTGTCAAGCCTGGATGAGGCAACCAAGGCAGATCCCCTGAGTAATTAGTGCAGACATGATAGACCATAGCTCAGTCCAGAGCACCTCCTCCTCTCCTGCTCGACCTGTCCCGAGCCTGTGTCTTCCTTTCTTGCTCCTCCCTCTATGAGCATTTAACAGAGGTTGAAGCAGGGGTGGGTGGATGGGACAAATATCTCCCTAAGTGAAGCAGCCACTCTGGGGGTTTTATTCAGTAGCTGGGCTTGTAGATTTTTTATAGCCTAGCCACACAGTTTAAACTTCCCACCCACACTCCTGACTAGTAGCTTGAGTCAGAAACAGTCTCAAGTTTTCCAGGAGTTCTGCCTCCCATCCCATTGCAGCCAATGCAGCTGCTGCTGGAGAGGCACCAGGACTGCTGCTGATTGTGGCTCTTTATTCCGCACTTCCCCCAAGCTGCCAATACAGCCTCCTCTCTGGTTTCCTGTCCACTGATGTGGCCACCGATCCATTTGATTGCCACCGATTTGGCTCCCTTAATGAAACAGCTCCTCTGGGGGGGTTATCCAGTGGCTGGGTGTATGGCTTTTTTATAACCAGCTGCAGAGTTTAAAATTCTCACCCACAGTCCTGATTGGCTGCTGGAGTCAGAACCCATCCCAAGTGTTCCCGGAGTTCTGCCTCCCGTCCTGTTGCTACCAATGCAGCTGCCACTGGAGAGGCACTAGGACTGCCACCAATTGTAGCTCATTATTCCAAACTCCCCCCAAAACAACAATGTGGCCCCCTGTCCAGTTCCCCAGCCATCAATGCAGTCACTGATCCCCTTGATTGCCACTGATGCATCTCCCATAGTGAAGCAGCTCCTCTGGGGATTCTATCTAATGATTCTTCCACAGATCTCTGGCCCAATAGAGGGCTGAGGTATATGCAGATAACAATCTTCATGAAATTTCCCACAAAAAATAAAATTACAGTCTTTGAGCACCTATAATTTTGAGACATCCTGATCTCATGATATTTAGTATGTCATTAGAATGACTCCCAAAAAGTATGCCTGACAAATTTCAGAGTTCTAGCTCAATAGACAGCTGGGTTATGACCAAATTACTACATTATAAAAATTCCACAAAACTAATGAAATTCCATGAAATGCTATGAAATTTCAAAAAATGTTGTCAAAATAACGCAAATTCAGAATTTTCTTTTTCTGCACAGCTGTATTAATTATATCCATTTTGAGAGTTATTTTTAACTTACATGATTAATGGTTAGATTTGAGTTTACTGGGACTCCTGATGTTCAAGAATTCCATAATATGGATTACATGCAGTTTCTGCATTAGCTAATGCCCCACCTTGGAGGGTCACCAATTATAAGATCTACTGGTTTTCCACAAAGTTGTTTGCATTTTGTGTCCCAGCTGGCTCTTCCTTTATAGGATAATTCATTATCATTATTCCAGTTCCTTCAGTTAATGACAACGCTGGACCTTACACAGGTGGTTTCCTCTGCTACACACAAATTTGGACACTCTCTGGACTTAATCTTCCTTCTTGGGGTTGAGACATCCGATGTGGGGGTGGAACCTGTCAGGTGGTCAGACCACTACACCATGGAGTTTAGTTTTTGCACCCCCCAAGGCCTGCCCCTGTGGAGTTGGTTAGATACCGCCCTTTGTGGGATATAGATTCCCAAGGCTTTGTGGTGGTGCATGACCTCTCATTCCCTGCGATGGCAAGCAGTGATCCAGGAACTCTCGTGTCGGCTTATAACACAACTGTTGTGAGGGCTCTGGATATCATTGCTCCAGTTCATGTTCACCCCCTATCCCTTCACCCCAAGTCCCCCTGGTTTGATGGGACATTGAGGGAGATGCGGAGATGGGGTGAAGGTTAGAGCGTTGCTGGCTAAAGTCCGCCTTTGATGCCGACCGCCTTAGATTGATGGACCATTATTCATCCTATAAATCTGCAATCTCCCATAAGAAGGCAGAGTTCCTGTCCAGGGAGATTGCAGTTGCTAGGAATTGACCAGCTCAGCTGTTTTGAACTGTGGACAGACTGTGCAACCCAGCCTGTCTGCATGTTTGGAAAGCTTTTTCACAGTTAGAGTGTGAGGAGCTTGCTCGATTCTTCACAAATAAGGTGGCCAACATTAGAGCAGAACTCTTGCCAGCACACTCTAGGGTGGTTGCCGTGGATCGGCGTGAGATCACTGTGCCCCGGTTTTCTTGGAATTCTTTAGGTCAGCTGAAGTACATGGATGTCATGAGGATCATCCAGAACATGCACTCTACATGCTGTTGTTTGGATCCTGGACCAAGTTCCCTAATTTTCGGTTGTATTTATATCATTGGTCCAGTCCTTGTGCAGATAGTCAGGTGCTCCTTGGAATCCAATGAGTTTCCTAGCTTTCTGAAAGAGGCGGTGGTGACACCTCTCTTGAAGAAAGCTACCTTGGACCCTGACTGTCTCAAAACTACAGACCTATCTCTAACCTTCCCTCTGTTGGGAAGGTGATTGAGAAAGTAGTGGCAGCACAACTGGAGGACCATTTGACCATCCATGACAACTATGAACCCCTCCAGTCTGGTTTTCATAAAAGACATAGTACTGAGACAGCACTGGTTTAGGTGCTCAATGATCTCTTGATGGCCAGAGATTGTAAGAGTCTTTCCATCTTGGTTCTCCTTGACCTTTCTTCAGCGTTCAACACCGTAGGTCACATGGTGTTGATAGAATGCCTAAGGCTGTTATGTGGGATATTGGGAACTGTCTTAAGATGGTTCACCTCATTCCTCACTGGGAGATCACAAAGAGTTGTGTCTGGGTTTTTTCCCTCAGATTCAATGGCTTTGTTGTATGGGGTGCCTCAGGGTTCTGTGTTGTCACCCATGTTATTTGCAGTTTATATGCTACCCATAGGAGACATTGTAAGGAGGTATGGCTGAGGTTTCACTGTTATGCAGATGATACCCAGCTCTACCTTTCTTTTGCCCCCGACCAGGAGGGAGGTCTCTCAGACTTTAACAGCTGTCTAAAAGAAATCCAGGAGTGGATGAATTCTAGCTGGCTGAGGTTAAACTCGGAAAAGACTGAGGCACTGGTTGTGGACCCTGGTAGACAGATAGGGAGGTCGGGAGGTGTAGTTTCCTCCGGAATGTTTCTTAGAAGCGTCTCCCTCCCAGCTTCTGAACGGGTGCGGAATCTGGGGGGAGTTGTTGATGACAGGCTGATACTGCATTTGCAGGTGTCGGCTGTTGCCAAGACTTCCTTTTATCACCTGAGGAACATTGCCAGGGTTAGGCATCTTTTTCTGTCTGCAGACCTTCCAACTTTAGTCCACGCCTTTGTGTCTTTGTGCCTGGATTACTGCAACTCCCTCTAACTAGGGCTTTCAGGGGTTGAAATCCATCGCCTGCAGCTAGTGCAGAATGCTGCAGCCTGGCTTTTAATGGGTTCTGGTAGATCCTGTCATATTACACCGGTGATGCGCGAACTGCACTGGCTGCCAGTTCAGTGGCGGATCATCTTTAAAGTCAGCTTGCTGACTTTTAAAGCCCTGCATGATCTGGGCCCTGACTATCTGAGAGAACTTCTGGTTCCATACCGCCCTGATCTATCACTCCGCTTGGCCAGTGAGGGGTTGCCAGAGGTTCCAAGGGTGAATCTGAAATCTTCTGGCACTCAGGCTTTTTTGTATGTGGCCCCCACCCTTTGGAACTCTCTATCCCATCAGTTACAGAAGTGCACGTCTGTGGAGAGTTTTAAGAGGGGTTTGAAGACCTTTCTTTTCAGAATAGTGATTGGCTTATTGTCTTGTTTCTGTTGAATATTTTAAAGTTTTTAACTGTTTTAATTGTTGTTTATGTACGGCGCCTTGATAATTGAAAGGCGCCATATAAATAAAATTATTATTATTTATTATTATTATTATTGTGTTTATATGTGTATAATTATGGGGTCTTGTTTTTTTCCTAAGAGAAACTGGGTTTTAATTCATTGTTTTAAACAGCTGCTTACAATGGCGAACATGCACTCAGTTTCCCCAGCTCTGGCCATGCACCAGCTCTGGCTCTTCCTTATTTAGTGCTGGGCATCAACCAAGAGAGACTTCGCCAAAACTCAGACTCCGCAGTATGTGATTAAAAAAAAAAAATCACTTGGCTAACATCCAATAATGGGCCTGTTTCTAAAAAAGGAAAAAAAAAAAAGGTTAGCATTTCTACTGTTGGCATTTGGACTGTGGACCATGCTGAAAGCCAACTGGTCAGTGGTCACACAGGAACTTCTTTTATTTTATTTAATTTTTTTATTTTTTTTTATTTATTTTTTTTAATTATCTTTTTCTCTGCCTGGAGAGACCTCTGTCCTGTTTATTTGCCCTGGTCACGGCCCCTGGAGCTCCCACCAACTGCCCGTTGCTGCAATTCTCGGTTACCCCCAGCTTACCCCCCAGAGGGTGGGGCCGTAGCACTGGTTCCCCTAATTCAGACTGCATGGGATTAGTGACTAGCTGGGAGTTCAGCAGCAATGGCTGATTGAAGCCCGGGGAGGGCTTCATGTAGACAGAGGCTCTCCCCTCCTCCATTTTCCTGTTTTTTTCCTCCGGGAGGAGGGGATGTGCAATGACATCCAGTGTCCACTCTGCCTCCATTATCTGTGAGTGCCAGTAGTTGTGAGACCCCTGGCCTCCACTAGGGGTACATCATGTGCCGGACACTTCCCGCCCTCCCCAGAGAAGGAGCTGTCCATGGGACGGTCTATCCTTCTCCCAGCTTGATCCTCTGCACCCGGGTCTGTTCCAAACCGGTGCCAGAGTCACAAGTGGAATACCAACTGCTGCACCGGTAGGTCGGCCCCCTTTTATTTTATAAAATTGCTGTGGCAAAAAAAAAGATATCCACAATTATATTTTACAAAACATAGAACTGTGTGTAAAACTTAAATTTTACACACATTCTCAGTGTTGGATGCTTTAATAAACCCCTCAAGCTTCACTCTCAGGGTTTAGGTAGCATCCAACACCTCAGGTGTGTGTAAAATTCTCATTAAGCACACAACCCCATATACCATATATACTTGCATATAAGTCTGTTTTCTAGGAATGAAACTAAATCTGTGGATATGGGGTACTGACTTATATGCAAAATACACAATGATATGAATAAAAATGTAAAAAAAAAACCTAAACAGCTGGTAATCCGATTTACAGTCGATTTACGACCTATTAGTCTATTAAGTGTAACCGCTGCTACACCCCCGATCAACCCTATTAGCGTAGTGCTAATGTATGGACCTGAATTCAATATAATTGATTAAATGCTAACTCTACAGGTGATTAACTAATTGCTCATTCTCATTTAAAGCCCATTTAAAGGGCACAAATTCATTGTGCTCAGGTGTGCAGAGGTGATAACATGTCAGGTTGCAAAAGAAAGCGTAGTGCTTATAGCACTGAATTTAAACTGAGAGTGGTGCAGTACACTGAATCTTTCTGTAATGCGGCAGCTGAAAGGAAATTTTTTTTTAAATGAGAGATTTGTCCGTCACTGGAGAAAAAAAAAATAAGCTTCAGTCTGCTGAAAAATTTGTTAAATGGATTAAGGTAAACACTTCACCTGTGTCTACTATTGAGGCTGAATTAGGTTTGTGGGTACTAGAACTGAGACAACAAGGTTACATTATGAATCGAGTGGACATTTTTTACAATTACTAGCAATTGCGAGCAAACTTGGTCTCCCTAACTTTACATATTTTAGGGCATCTGCAGGCTGGTGTGCTCGCTTCATGAGGCATCATGGTCTCACGTTACGCCAGAGAACCCACATAGCTCAGAAATTGCCCTCAGATGTGACTGCTAAATTAGAGAGCTTTCACAGTTTTGTCCTCAAAGAGAGAAAAGCACAGCAATACCCACTAATAGCCATAGGTAATATGGATGAGACGACGGTCAGTTTTGACCTTCCTTCTAATCGGACTGTCCATGTGAATGGTGAAAAGACAGTTACAGTGCGAACATCTGGTGCAGAGAAATCTCATTTTACCATTGTTCTAGCCTGCCTGACTGATGGCTCAAAACTGAAACCTATGGTGGTATTCAAAAGAAAAACTTTTTCTAAAGAACAAATGCCGAATGGTGTGCTTGTGACGGTGAATCCTAAGGGGTGGATGGATGAAACTTTAGTTAACAAATGGATTGACGAAGTCTGGGAGAAACTACCAGCTGCCCTGCTGTATCAAAAAGTATTCTTATTTGGGACATGTTTAGAGGCCATTTGGTGGACTCTGTAAAGCAGAACCTAAGACAAAAATAAATGCATACAGCTGTGATCCCAGGGAGCTGTACATCCTTACTGCAACCACTGGACGTCAGCTTGAATAAGCCCTTTAAGGCTAACATGAGGGAGTATTGGAGGCAATGGATGATTTCTGGTATGTACAGGTCTCAAATTTTTTTATTAATACTTTTTCATTGAAGTTCAGTTGCAATACAATTCATTCTGTTAGGTAGCAAGGACTTCACAGCTGGTGGCAATTTTAAGAAACCGAGCTATGCCATAGTGTGTGAGTGGGTCCGAGACACATGGAGTGAGATATAACCTGAAATAATAATAAAGTCATTTAAAAGGTGTGGCATATCAAATGCAATGGATGACTCTGAAGATCACATGCTGTATGATGACCTTATGAATGAGACTGGAAGTGAAAACAGTGAAACATTAGATACCGCAGCTGCTGATGGTGTTATAGCAAGTGCGGAACTTGAAGATATGTATGATGACATACCGCTTTCCAAACTGCAGCAGAGTATGTTGTTCGAATCAGACAATGAGGATGATGTAGAGTTCTTTGGTTTTTAAGTGCATAACCACAGTGACTGAATTAAGTTTTATTTTTATTTTCCAAAGCAGACAATGCTGTAGCCTGTAAAAATTAAATCTCATATTTTAAACTGCTATCCTTTTGTTGCTTTGGTGCTTGTTTCAGCTATTGTTGTGTGTGTGGGGGGAGGGGACTACTGTGAGACTACTGCTTAGGGAACAGAGTTTGGGGATTTGGGAGCACTTTGGAGGGGCCCGGCTTATACGCGGGTCAATCGCAAATTCTATTTTGCACCTGCTGAAAACCACCCCCTGACTTATGCACGGACTGACTTGTATGCGGGTATATATGGTACTATTCTATATTTATTACAAACATATCCCTCTACTTGATCTGAATGCATTTTGCCTAACACAAATAATCTATGGTGGCTTATTATTCAACTATTTTACAATATTAATATTGTTTTTCCTTTGGTTTCTCCTCTTAGATTGGCATTAGTCAGGCTATCAACCCTGTCCCTGCCACCCCTGTCAGGCATCCCCCTTGTCAACCCACAACACCCGAGAATTGCCATCACCATCCCCCGTGGCAAAGCTTGGAAGGGGAGGGCCAGGAGGATGAATAGGGAGAGGCATCAATACTAGAAAATAGGAAGTTGTTATCCTTCTGCACAGACAATTGGTGAGACCCCATCTGGAGTACTGTGTGCGGTTCTGGAGACCCCATCTCCACAAAGACATAGACAGAGTGGAGGCTGTCCAGAGGAGGGCAACCAAAATGGTGCAGGGTCTGCATCAGAAGACATACGAAGAAAGACTAAAGGAGCTTAATATGTAATACCCTTGAGGAAAGGAGGGAGTGAGGGGACATGATAGAAACTTTCAAGGACCTCAAGGGAATCAACAAAGTCCAAGAGGGTGGCATCTTTCAGAAAAAGAGATGTGCAAGAACAAGGGGGCACAATTTGAAGATAGAGGGGGGACAATTCAGAGGTAATGTGAGGAAGTATTTTTTCACAGAGAGGGTTGTGTATGCATGGAACAGCCTACCTGAGAAGGTTGTGGAGTCAAGAACAGTGGGGGAATTCAAGAATGCATGGGACAGACATAAGGCAGTCCTAGTGGGGGTGTAGGAGGAAGTAAGCTGTTGGTTAACTAGGATCTGCAGCTTATCTGTTAGGTAGGAAAATGGGCAGACTAGGTGGGCCAAGCGGTCCTTATCTGCCGTCAAATTCTATGTTTCTATGTTTCACCCATAGACTCACATCTAGAACTGAGTGTGGCAATCAGGTGGTGCTGGAACAGAGGCAGGCAGGGCTTAACAAAGCCAGTGCCATCCTAATTGCCATTTTTTCCCAGAGTCCCCTGGCCATGGCATCACATTAGCATACGTGCGTGGAGGTGTGCACATGCTACAGGGCCACAACCCCATTCTACTACAGTGCTCAATTCTGGCACTACCATCCAGCCTCCACTAGATGGCAGCCAAGGAGTGAGACATTGTTTCTCCCTTCCCCATGAGAAGAGTGCAGTCCATTGGATGCTTGATCCACTAGCTCCTTGGTCAACCACTGGTGCTCTGAGCTCATTCCCAAACTCAGATCATGGGCATGGGAAAGGTAAGGCACAGAGCAACTCAGCCCGCTACACCACTGTGCTGGCACTTATTATATTAATATTAAGGGTTCTGAAATATGTTATATTGCAGGATTATGTGTTTTGAATTTGTATACATAGTTATTCTTGTATTATCATACAGAATTTACAAGCTGCAATAGCATATTCAGTAAAGCATTCGACTCAGTGCCACATGGAAGGCTGGGAAGGAAGTTAGTAGGCACAGGGGCGGGTGCAAAACTAGTGAGATGGGTAGGAAACTGGCTGCAGGAAGGCAACAGAGGGTGGTGGGTGGGGAGCTCTCACCCAGGGCAGTGACGAGCGGTTCCCACAGGGCTCGGTGTTGGGACCAGTGTTGTTTGGGATATTCATTGCAGACATATCATGGGACATCAAGAGCAAGATCAGTCTGTTTGCTGATGATACCAAGGTAGGCGCAGTGGTGGATGACCTATGGGGATGGCAGGGGTTGTAGGATGATCTGGCAAAGCTTGAAACCTGGTCAGACGCCTGGCAACTGGGGTTTAATGCCGAAAAGTGCAAGGTGCTGCATTTTGGGATGAAGAACCCAAGGAGGAGTTACCAGCCAAGGGGGGAATGCAGCTAGCCCAGACAGAGGAGGAGAAGGATCTGGGTGTGCTCATTACAGGGTCAATGAACAACTCGGCACAATGTAGGAAGGCAGCTGCAAAGGCCAACAAAATGCTGGGTTGTATTGCAAGGGTATATCCTCGAGGAGGTGATTCTGCCACTGTATAGGTCATTAGTTAGACCACACCTGGAGTACTGCGTGCAGTACTGGCGTCTGTATCTGAAAAGGGACATTAAGTTACTGGAGGGGGTGCAGCACAGAGCGACAAAGATGATCAAGGGGCTGGGGGATTTATCATATGAGAGGAGGTTGAAGGAGTTGAACATGTACTCACTGGAGGAGAGGAGAGACAGGGGTGACATGATTGAAACCTTTAAATACATGAAAGGAATAAACAAGACAGGTACAGAGGGGCTGTTCAAAGTAAGGGAGGGGAGGGACACCAGGGGCCATGATATGAGACTGGAGCGAGGAAGGTTCAGGAGGGAGATGCCTTCCCTGCTGAAGTGGTATGCAGTAGAACAGTGGACTGCTTCAAACAAGGATGGGACAGGACAAGGGAGAGGGTTAATGAAGGGGAAAGGTGGAAGGGAGGGGCAGCTGCAGAATAAGGGGTGCTAGCTGCACATTCGAGCAGACTTGATAGACCTCTAGGCCTTTATCTGCTGGCAAATTTCGTATGTTCGTATATTGTACAGACAGTTGGTAAGACCACATCTGGAGTACTGTGTACAGTTCTGGAGACCCCATCTCCGCAAAGACATAGACAGGGTGGAGGCTGTCCAGAGGAGGGCAACCAAAATGGTGCAGGGTCTGCACCAGAAGACATATGAAGAAAGACTAAAGGAGCTTAAGATGGATAGCCTCAAGAAAAGGAGGGAGAGGGAGAGGGGGGACGTGATAGAAACTTTCAAATATCTCAAGGGAATCAACAAAGTCCAAGAGGGTAGCATCTTTCAGAAAAAGAAATGTGCAAGAACAAGGGGGCACAATTTGAAGATGGGGGGATGGCTTAGAGGTAATGTGAGGAAGTATTTCTTCACAGAGAGTGTTGTACATGCATGGAACAGCCTTCCTGAGGAGGTCGTAGAGTCAAAAACAGTGGGGAAATTCAACAATGCATGGGACAGACATAAGGCAATTCTAGTGGGGGGGTAGGAGGAAGTAGGCTTTTGGTTAACTAGGATCTGCAGCTTATCAGTTAGGTAGGGAAATGGGCAGACTAGGTGGGCCATGCGTTCCTTATCTGCTGTCAAATTCTATGTTTCCGTGTTTCTATTGCTGAAAAATTAAGCTTTCTGACTGGCTGACAAATTCTCCGAAAAAAAAAAACAACAGAAGGCAGTACATTATTATCCAGCTCATAGAGTAGTAACTTTTCTTGTCTTGAGGGTCATTCTAACTCACCGGGTCACACTGGATTAATAAAAAGACAGCATTTAGCCCTTTCAGTTTTAAATACACCACTAGGCCCAAAAGAGTTACACAAGAATAATTTGTAATATCTTCTAAATATGACACAAATCATCCAGTGGCACAAAAGTTGATCAAGCAATTGCAATGACCATAGCAGTGAATTTGCATTCCTTCTCATTTCTAGAGGCAGATGGTTTTCAGCACCTGATGTGCATTGAACTGCCCTGCTACCAGGCACTATCTAAATTCTTTTTTTTTTTTTTTTTAAAAGCAACACTAAATACGTACCATGAAATGCATCAACAACTTAATCATGCTGTAGTGCAGGCTTCTGTCCCTAAAATACATATCAACACTGACATGTGGAAAAGTAACCAAACTGCTGACTACATGACAGTGACTTCCCATTGTATTTCTTCATCACACTCCTCTGCCTCAGTCTCCAGCTCCACCTGTAGTGACAACATACAGCACCCTTTAAGAAAACAGGGTGCCTTGTGTATCACTTCATTTGAGAAAGACCACTCAGCCTACTCTTAACAGAAGATCTCAAGAATAGCTGTCCCCTCATGGCCTGTCAGCTGGCTTTGAGGCTTCAGGCAGTGGTACAGTAGTAACATTCTAAAGGCGGTTCAACTTGATGCATTCACACATGTTCCTTGTTTTGCTCATAACCTGAACTTGGTAGTGTTTTTCTCAAGGAAGGCACAAATATACTAACTATACTTACTGATGCCCCTAAAAATCTGTTGTCATTTTACCTAGTTGGCAAAGGACTGCAATATCTTGAGAGCTCTGCAGAAGGAAAACAATCTCCCATACCATCAGCTAATACAAGAAGTCACTACATGGTGGAATTCAATGTTACACATGTTACAGAGATTTCTTGAAAAGTATAAAGCAGTGTAACCACATACAAAGGAGCAGCAGATAGAAAAGGGGGATATGGCACTACATTTTGCACAGTGGTCACTCCTTACAGTGCTCTGCCAGATACTACAGTCATTGGAGGAAGCCGCATTAGAAATCAGCTTAGGCAGTGCCACTGTTAGTCAAATCATAGAAACATAGACTTTGATGGCAGATAAGGCCCACCTAGTCTGCCCATTTCCCTACCTACTGGATAAGCTGCAGAGCCTAGTTAACCAGCAGTCTACTTCTTCCTACCATACACCAGAATTGTCTTATGTCTGTCCCATGAATTCTTGAATTTCCCCTCTGTTTTTGACCCCACAAACTCCTCAGGAAGGCCATTCCATGCATCCACCACCCTCTCTGAGAAAAAATACTTCCTCACATTGCCCTTGAGTTATCCCCCCTCTATCTTCAGATTGTGTCCCCTTGTTCTTGCACATCTCTTTTTCTGAAAGATGCTACCCTCTTGGACTTTGTTGATTCCCTTGAGGTACTTGAATGTTTCTATCATGTCACTCCTCTCCTTCCTTTCCTCAAGGGTGTACATATTAAGCTCCTTTAGTCTTTCTTCATTTGGCTTCTGTTGCAGACCCTGCACCATTTTAATTAGCCTTCTCTGGACTGCCTCCATCCTGTCTATGTCCTTGCAGAGATGGGGATTCCAGAACTGCATGCTGTACTCCAGAGGGGTCTCACCAACTGTCTGTACAGAGGGATAACAACTTCCTGTTTTCTACTGGTGATGCCTCTCCCTATGTGTAACCCCCTTGTTCCCAGGGGTTACTAGAATCCCAGTTAGAATCAGTGGCAGGGAGGGAGAGGCAGCTTATGAGATGCCAGTTAAATGGACTTCACAGTGTCCCACTCTGTTTTCAGTCTCAGCTGAGTTGGAGTGATGATGTCACTTTAGAATTTTCACAGCATCATAAGCCACAACGGAATGCTAGTTGAGGGAGTTAGCTGTAGAATGTTAGTTAGAGTTCAGTAGAGTGAAGAGTGAAGAGAAGGCTGCTGCCTGGGTAGCTCCTCAGACATAGCTCTGACAGAGAGCTACCTTCGTAGTTTAGGTAGTTTGTTCTCACCCTAGAAGAAGAACATGGAAGACCTGAGAGTGAAGTGGTAGAGACCATTCCAATAGGGTTTTCCAGTGTCCCATCCCAAGAGGGATGGGGGGAATTCCAGGATTCAGGGGTAATCCCCTAGTCCAGCCTGGACTGTGTTAAAGCTTCCTGAGATTCATCTGCTCTGTGAGTACCCAAGACTTTTTGTGTGGAAAAAGCCCTGGGGCACCTGCATTCCTGTGGTGAGTTTTCTCTGACAAAGGGACTCTGTCACCAAGAATGTTTCTGTTTAAAAGTGTCTGCCTATTATGGGGTGCAGAGAGAGAATTGCCAAGTACAGAACTTTTAGTCCATTTCTGTTTAAAAGTATCTGCCTATTATGGGGTCTGGAGAGAGACTTGCCAAGTACGGAACTTTTAGTTTGTGTCTGATTTAAAAGTGTCTGCTAAAGTTGGGGGTCTAGTGAAGAGACATTGCCAATTACAAAACTTTTAACTTCATGACACTTTAGAGGTGTGTAAAGTAGTATGTTAAATGTGAAAGACATTTCAAGATAGCATCTACAAGAGTTTCTGAGAAGGGTGGTATTAACCAGATGCATGGCTGAGTATAAATTTGGAAGCAAAAGGTGGGAGACCCCCCCATCTGAAGTAACCATGTTTACCTCTCCGGTTCAGTTTGGGCACCTTTGTTTTCTCTCAGTGCATTTGGCCAGTGCCTGAAGAAAATACCCAGATGTGGGATTTAAGCCTGAGTGTGCTCTTTGGTGGTCAAGAGTGCCACCAGTAATTCCTCGTGAAATATGAGAAAGTCTCCTAGTACTGGCCAAGGGTGCCTAGTCAAGGGAAGTGTTCCAGTTCGGGCCGCTTCTGCCAGTCTCCATTCAGAACCAGAAGGTTTGCTATGTGTGTGCTCTGTACCTCAGTAATCTGCATTACCAGTGGGAGTAGCCCTGTGGGGGGCCATCTTCACTTTGTGATTATTCTCTGTGTATGTGAATAAAAGCCAACACTCTAGAATCCCAACCTGGTTTGGACAGTACTGTTACTGCTTCCACTGTGTCTGGATTTACTTGGGTGCCCCTGACCAGAAGTACAAACCTAGCATAATGCTGAGCAAATGTTTTCTCCCAGGGACCCAGGTTGATGGCCATGATAAATGGTGTTCCCAGGTGTGAGCCAGGTAGTTGCCACATTTGGTTTGCCTGTCTGGGGATGGCAGGCTCCAAAGTAGAAGTAATGGTAAATACAACCGTTCATAGTGACAGCCCCCATCCCTCTCATTGGCGCCATGTGTGAGAGAAGCAGCCCTGCTAGTTGAACAAAGGGGCAGGTGGGGGGAGGTTACATATGCATTCCAGTATGCCCCAGCCCTCCTTACTGCCTTCCCGTATTGCTTGCTTACCTTTAGGTCATCTGATATGACTACCAGGTCCTTTTTCATTTTTCTTGTTGTTAATATCCCCCTCCACTGTGTACTCCTCCCCTGGATTTTTGTTTCCCAGGTGCATTACTTTGCACTTCTTTGCATTAAATCTAAGCTCCCATACATTTGACCATTCCTCCAACCTTGCCAAGTCCCTTGTCATCGTTTCCACCCCCCCGTGTATCAGCCCTGTTGTAGATCATTGTGTCATCTGCAAAGATGCATACTTTTCCTCCCAGTCCCTCTGCAATGTCACTTATAAAGACATTAAAAAGGATTGGACCCAGTACTGAACCCTGAGGCACCCCACTAGTAACCCCCCTTTCTTCAGAGTGGGTTCTGTTTACTAGTACCCTCTGAGTCCTGTTCTCCAGTCAATTTTTAACCCAGGTTACTACCCTGGGACCCACTCCCAGGCTGGCTAATTTGTTTATTAATCTTTTGCATGGGACTGTGCCAAATACCTTGCTAAAGTCTAGGTTGGCCATGTCCACAGCCCCTCCCTGGTCTACTACTTTGGTCACCCAGTTAAAGAAATCTATTAGATAAGTCTGATATGACCTTCATGCTGTGAATCCATGCTGCTTTGGGTCCTGTGCCCTGCTGACCTCTAGGTACTCAATAATTCTTTCTTTCAGAAGAGATTCCATCGTTTTCCCTACCACTGAGGTCAAGCTAACAGATCTTTAGTTTCCTGCCTCTGCTTTGCTCCCACTTTTGTGAAGAGGAATCACATCCACCCTCCTCCAGTCCTTAGGTACCACACCATCCTCCCATGATTTGTTAAAAAGGGTAGTCAGTGGTGTCACTATTTCTCCCCTTTGTTCTTTTAGAATTCTGGGGTGAATCCCATCAGGTCCCATTGCTTTGCACACTTTCAGTTTAAGGAGTTCTTTCAGAACCCTTTCTTCTGTCAAAGGACTGGGATCAACTCCCCTACCTAGAGTGCTTCTATTGATTGGATTAGGTACCTCCCCCTCCTTGTCGTTTCAGAATACTGAGCAGAAGTATTTGTTTAGTATCCCTGTTTTTTCACTGTCCCTCTGCCCACTCACCCTCCCCAGCCTCATTATCCCTCCCTTGATCTTTCTTTTGCTCCCTAATGTACCTATAACAGGTTTTATTCCCCCTTCTTAACCAAGTTGGCCATCTTATCCTCGATTCGGGCCTTTGCTATTCTGACTGCCTTCCCTGCTTCCTTCTTCTTAAACTGGTACAGTTCTCTGTCCTGCCCATTCTGTATTTCCTTATACTTCCTGAATGCTATCCTTTTCTCTCTAATCTTCCCTGCCACCTCTTTTGAGAACCATAGTGTTTTTTTTCTTTCATTTTGATTTCTTTATTTGCTTCACACAAAGGCTTGTTGCCTCTGTGATGGCAGCTTTGATGTTTCCCCGTTGTTCCTCCACCCCTCCTTCTTGCCTGTTTGCTAGTGCTTTTCTGAGGCCCTCTCCCATTTTGCCAAAGTCAGCCCTCCTAAAATCTAGTACCCTCAGTTTTGTATGGATTGACTCTGCTGCTGTGTTTATCGTGAGCTACACTGTTTGGTGGTCACTTATTCCCAGATGGCTACCCACTTCTACATCTGAGATCCTCTCTCTATCCCCATTTGAGAGTACCAGGTCTAATACTGCCCCTTCCCACGTGGGTTCCAACACTAGCTGCTTGAGGCATGCACCCTGTAGGGCTTTGAGAAAGACTCTTCTCTTGGATGTGGCTGCAGCAAAGGTGCTCCAGTTAACATCTGGCACATTCATGTCCACCATCAACAATATCTCCCCTCTGTCTGCCATCCTCAGGATGCCATCTATCATTTCCTTGTCCATTTCCTCCCCCTGAGATGGAGGTCTTTATATAACCCCCATGCAGATTATGGTGCCATTTCAAGTCTCCAGGGTGACTCACTGCACCTCCTCTCCTCCCTTCCCCTCCCTGTTTACCCTTTAGTTCTGTTGCTTTGACCTCTTCTCTTACTTAGAGAGCTACTCCTCCTCCTCCTCTTCTACTCTCCCTGTCTCCTGTAAATTGTGTACCCTGGTATGTTGACATCCCATTCATGGTTCTCTGTGTACCATGTTTTGGTGAATGTGACATATCCAGGCATCCCTCTTCCATCAAAGCCACCAGTTCAGGGAGCTTGTTACCTAGACTACACCTATGTGTGTGCTGAGAAAGAAATTAGAGATACTGAGGCAAGGTTTTCAATAAACTTGTAGAGATGGTGTATTCTTTATTTTCAGCTGCTGTTGCAGAATCAGCAGCTAGCTTTGTAGACCATTTATGTTTAACAATGGACTAGATCATAGAATTGAAACAAATTAAGACAGAACAGTAAATCCTAGCAGCGGAGCTGGACCCATGGTTTAAACACAACCAAGCATCTTTCCTTCCACATAGTACTGACCTTAACAAATATAGGCACTCTAATGTTGAAAGTTGCAGCTGAACTTGGAAGTCAGACCAATGTGAGAAAGGCAACTTATCCTTACCAGAACAGAGCAGCAAAAAAGCATGACATCCCCTAGTAGTACAGCAAGAAAATCAAGAAATTCATCTTCAGCTGATGACGAAGCTCAGCAAGATCATTCTCTCGATAATACTGAACAAAAAATTACCCACCTTTGGGAAGATCTCCAGATCATCATACAGTAAAAACTCTGCTCTACACCAGGACACAATTCTGTCATCTGATTTGGCCACAGCTGTGGTAGAAAACTACTTAAGATATCCTACAATCACACTTCAGGAATACTCCTGTCAGATACTGGCATGGGAGAAAAAAACAACTTTTGCTAGCATTAACTAAAGTTGCCACTTTATACCCAACCTGTTCACCAATTGGTGTGTATTATGAGAGGCTCTTTAGTTCTTCTGGCAGTACTACTAGTAATCAAAGAACTATTCTGTCAATAGGTAATGTTGAGAAACTGGCATTTATTAAGTCAGTCGGGGGTTGTTTGCAAAGTGTTGTTCCTCTAAAATTGACAATGACATTGACTAAATCTAACATAAACAAGCATTTGTCAATGCCGAACGTTCTCTTGCAGGCATTTGCAGTGGTGTTTGACACGTATGGTGCTTTACCCTAATGCCCTGTGCGATTGCTGGTATTTGCACAATAAATTGTCAGCAGGACCTTTTTGTTACCCCCATTGTGCGCTACATAGGCGGAAACACGTTTTGGGCAGGATGTGAAAAATGACAGCTGTACTGCTCATAAGGAAGTGTGGTAAAATGCCAATGTTGAAAATCTGGAGTGGAAATATTGAAAATTCGCAAACCTACGAGCGTGCGTGGGAACTGTGCAACACACACTTGTAAAACAGTCATTTTTAGGAATTTTTTCACCAAATTTTCAACATTGCCATTTTAAAACCTCTGCTAATGAACAGTGTCACTGTGATTTTCTTACTGTGTCCCATACATTGATTTCACACACCGACTGCGCCATTGTGCACTATATGGGGGAAAGATGTTTTGGGAAGGATGTGAAAAATGACAGCTGCACTGCTCATAAGGAGGTGTGGTAAAATGGCAATGTTGAAAATCTGGAGTGAAAATATTGGAAATTCGCAAACTTACGAGCGTGCGTAGGAACTGCACAATGCACACTCGTAAAACAGTTACTTGTAGGAATTTTTTTGCCAAATTTTCAACATAGTCATTTTAAGATCTCTGCTCATGAACAGTGACACTGTTATTTTCTTAATGTGTCCCACACACTGAGTTCGCACACCGACTGTGCCATTGTGCGCTACATGGGCGGAAACACGTTTTGGGCAAGATGTGAAAAATGACAGCTGCAGTGCTCATAAGGAGGTGTGGTAAAATGGCAATGTTGAAAATCTGGAGTGAAAATATTGAAAATTAGCAAACTTACAAGCGTGCGTAGGAACAGCACAATGCAGACTCATAAAACAGTCATTTTTAGGAATTTTTTCACCAAATTTTCAGCACAGCCATTTTAAGACCTCTGCTCATGATCAGTGTCACTGTGATTTTCTTAATATGTCCCATACATTGAGTTCGCACACCGACTGCGCCATTATGCGCTACATGGGCAGAAACACATTTTAGGCAGGATGTGAAAAATGACAGCTGTACTGCTCATGAGGAGGTGTGGTAAAATGGCAATGTTGAAAATCTGGAGTGCAAATATTGAAAATTTGCAAACGCATCAGCGCATGAGAACTGTGCATTGCACTCGTAAAACAGTCATTTTAGAATTTTTCACCAAATTTTTGACATAGCCATTTTAAGACCTGTGCTCATGAACAGTGTCACTGTGATTTTCTTAATATGTTCCATACGTGATTTCACACACCGACTGCGCCATTGGTGCTTCTACGAGCGACTTACATTTTGGGTGAGATGTGAAAAATGACAGCTGTACAGCTCATAAGAAGGTGTGATAAAATGGCAATGTTGAAAATCTGAGGAAAATATTGAAAATTCATGAACTTACGAGCCTGCATAGGAACTGCGCAACACATAGATTGAGCTTTAGATTCCATTTCGATCGATAAACACTGTCATGGCGTTAATAGCCAAAGGGTGATTTCATGCAGTGACAGCGAAAGTGCCCGTGAAATCACCCTTGGGCCGGAATAACGCCATGACAGTGACATCATTCATGAGAAGGGGTCCCAAAACCCCATGTTGAAAATTTGGTGCAAAAATTCCAAAAAATGACTGAGATATGCAATAAAGATGAACCCCGCCCATCTAGCCCATTATACAGCTTACTGGCATTTCCTCAGTTCGCGGTCGGCTTTGGAAGAGTGCAGGCGTGTTCCTGGTCCACGAAGATCGTCGCGCCAGAGTCCGAGTAAGTATGGGGTGAAGGGGTGTGAGGAGGCTGGGTATGCAGTGGTGGAGTGCGGATTGTGGGGAGGGCTGGGGAGACTCGCCGTGGGACCGTTTTTATTTTACAGGTTTAAAAAAAAGACGCGTGGGACGTTTGCCATGCTGGGGTGGGCTCCCAGTGTGGCAGAAGATGTGGGTGGGCGAAGAGCCCGGCGGGGGATTGGGCACCCCATCCAATAAACTCTGGCAGGGGGAGCCGACAGGATTGGGCACTCCGTTGGCAAGCAATACGCTGAACATTTGCCACGCTGGGGTGGGCCCCAGCGTGCAGCAGGATGGCTTGGGGACCATGGAGCCGATGGGGATTGGGCACCCCATCAGCAAACAACATTGCCATGCTGGGTGGGCTTCAGCGTGGCAGGAAAGCTCAGGGGAAGCGGCGAGCGTTCTAGAGGCGCAGCGTGACGCGAGGAGGGACGGCGGTGGTGCTCAGTATGGCAGCGGTGCTTTGAAGCAGAGGAACACCTGTTTCACATGAGCTCCTGCACCCATTGGTGCAGGACCACCACGCCTGCTCAAGGGAGCAGTGCATTGGATGGGAGAGGCACACCTCCAAGTGTGCTACTCTCCCAAAACACTCCTTGCGCATGCGTGCAAGCCAACGTAAAAAGTCCATGTCCCTAATATAATATGACACATGCTGCGCTTTGATTTTATAAATAAAATATATGGCACAGTATTTGTTGCACACTGCTGTGCACATTTGCTGTTCTTTTCTGGTCTTTTCAGAAGAACTGTGTCAGAATCAAGCCGCACAAGAGTGAGGGTCCTGGAGGTAAGGGGGCAGATTTAAAAAAATGAGAAAATACCTCAGGGTGCCCTGGTAGGAGGAGGGAGGGAGGAGGAGGAGGGAGGTAGGAGGTCTTGGGTGGGGTGAGAAGAGTGGGTGGAGCTAAAAGGGGGCATAATGAAGGTAACAAACCTCTGCGTCAGACAAATGAGCAAAAGCAAGAGGAAAAAGAGACCATGGTTCTCAAAAGAAGTGGCTGGGAAGGTAATGGCAAAAATGTTAGCATTCAGGAGGTTCTGGAGGTACTGTATAAGAAGACACAGAGAGAAGATAATAGGGAAGTATATTAAGAGAAACAGAGGGAGGCATGGAAAGCTATAAGGAGTGCAAAGGTGCAAATGGAGGAAAGAATAGCCCAGGCAGTAACGAAAGGAGACAAA